>CM040085.1:23846109-25271651 GCA_022496805.1 Pohlia nutans | reverse complement strand
AATTGCAATTCAGGCCAATTAAGTTATTTTGCAATTGAAATTATATTAAATATCAAATACTACGTCAGCCAATTTCACCGCCACATGCTCCCACTGGCTCGGCTTGCTTGTATTCTGAACTGAAGTAAAATCAAAGTCTTGTCACCAATTAGTGAGAGCCCAATCCACTGACTGATGAACCTGCAAACCCTGTCTGGAAAATGATTTATAACCCAATTACATCACTCTCTGCCAGAGCCACAGCTACAGCCACTACTAGTAGCAATTCAGTATGTTTAATATTATTAAGTGTAAATTATTTTTATTGGGTCTTATCGGCTAGTGAAAAAGGATTCCAACACACTGTACCATACATTATTTGGACATCGTATCAATACATTATGAATTTTCCAGGTATTGTCTAATAGCTAGTGTACCCTGGAATATCAATCTTACAATAGGCTATCATATTAAGCTTTCATGTTCTAATTGTGTATATCTTGTGCGATCAAAAATTAAGGTTTTAACCCCTAAAAGGACGAAGGATTCATGGTTTTAAAATGACAAATTCAATTGATCATATTGTGAAAAATATAATTCAAATGAGATCAAATTTTATATCATTAGAATACATTACATGTATTGATAAAAAAGGAAAGAAATTTGAACAAAAAGAAGTCTACATAGGACCTACTCAAAATTGCTAAAAAAACACATGAGGTCCAATTTGGGTTTCTTGGTCCTTTACAGATTAATGTTCAATTTCAGAGGTCGCGTTTTGAAATAGGGTTCATTACAGGTGTACATACCTCAACCCCTCATTTGTTATGCAACTAGAATCTGGTTGGGATTTATTTACTTAAAATAATTTTTGTGATTTTGTGTTATTTCAAAAATTAGTAAGAAATTAAATAAATAAAAAATAAAAATAAAAATAAATTTTTTTAACGGCTTTGAAAAAGATTTGTATTCATTAAAAAAACAAAGAGGGAATACAATCAATCTGGTTTACGGCGGTGGGCCAAAGGGATAAGTCACCATGACAGCTTCAGGTCTGTGTTGTAAACGATTATTATTTCACCCAGTGCAAGTACACGCCCACAGTTTTTGGTGTATTCGGTGTAATGGTACCAGGCTACAAGATTTCCTCAGGCCACAGTAAATAGTATACTTTGTTTTGTGCCAGGCCCCTGCAGGCACAAGATGAAATTATCAAAGGAACTTCACATGGTGTGAATGGGTAAAATTCAGCGCAATCAGCGCTGCGTGACTGAGTCATGATTAATCTTAATGAATCCTCGCATCATCTACTAACAGGCTTTGCAGTGAGGGCCACTTACAAGCAAAGTTAAGCCGCATTGCTGATCATGGTTGGTTATAGAACTTCCTTCAGTGGATGAAAGAAACGCAAGAATTCACACACTCACCGGCCAGGCAGACAGTCTGATGATTGATCCTAAGCTTAAAGCTCCTCAGCTCCCGCCCAGCCCATGCATGGCCAATCCTGTAAAGAAAATTATGTCACCAGGTGCGTGGTGGACCTGCTCAGACTCCTGTCGAGGATGCACATTCTTGTGTGCTCCAAAAGCTGCCTCAATTCGTTTGTTGTCATACTCTTGTCAGTTGTCCCACTCCTGCCATGGGCTAAACTTCCAAAGGGGTCCAAGCTTGTCAGTTCTGTCGGCTCGAATCCGTCTGGGATACATAAGAATTTGACCGCTTGGGCATTTCAGTGCATGTGATTCACACCATATTCCGAGTTGCTGCTGCTGCTGCTGCTGCTGCTGCTGGTCTCTTGAACGATGGGAGCCACTATTTTGTTCCTGGTGGCTCTTGCAAGCACCTTGCCTGTGGCTCTCCGGGGCGACGACAGCAGCAGCAGCTTATTCTTGATGGCCCAAGGGTACACGGATTGGATCCCTGGACATGCTACTTGGTATGGGGATCCATATGGAGAGGGCTCAAGCGGTACTCACCTTACTATTGATTTCCACACTCATCTTATTGAATTGAATTAGATTTTCTTGCTGCTTCAGCTCCTCCCTGAATCAATGACAGTGTAGAGTTAGTACTACTTCTACAATTCACTCAGGATTTGGTACAAGTTGGAGCAGATAACTCAGACGATTTTTATGCTAGGAATTAAAGGACTTCGTTCTGCTGAATTTGAACTTATTTTGGTAGAAGAGAAGGCTATGGGATTTATATGAGGCGAGAGTCAAGTACTATAGGACATGATGCCCGCATTGGACAAATTGACAAGGCTGTAAATACCTGCCCATGTTCAGAAGGGTTTTCTTTCACGAAAGAAAGCTCGACTTCAGCTAGCTGCTCTTCTTTATTGTTGATGACACTTCCACAATTCACTCAGGATTTGGTACAAGTAGGAGCAGATGAGTTAGAGATCATAGCTGTTCTTATCATGCTAGAAATGATAGGACTTCGTACTTCTGAATCACACATTTGAACTTAATCTGTTCTTCTGGTAGAAGAGGAGGCTATGGGATTTATAGAGGTGAGAGTCAAGTACTATAGGACATGACGCTCACATTTGACAAATTGACAAGGATGTAAATACCCGAGGTGCTTTCTTTCACGAAAGAAAGCTTTACTCCAGCTAGCTGCTCTTCTCTATTGTTGATGACATTTATTACAATAGCCCTCGTTTGTAATGCTTGAAAACAATGCAGGGGGAGCTTGCGGTTACACCGAGCTCGCAGGAACTCCCTACGGTTTAAGTGTGGCAGCTGGGAGTGCTATCATCTTCCAGAACGGTCAGGGCTGCGGCCAATGTTACGACGTAAGTTCACGAGTCTGGACATTCCTCGTCACTGATGCAACTCCTGTGTTGTCAAGTCCTTAAGTTTAGCAAAAACTGAGCTGATTAATCTTTCTTGGCCGCAGGTGAAATGCTCATATTCATACTGCAAACAGGAACCCACCAGAGTTGTCATCACTGACTCGTGTCCAGGTCTGTGTAACTATTCCTCCCAATAGTTTCACCGGCCATTGCCGACTTTCTATGTTTCAAATTTACTACATTAAGCTAAAGAAGTTCTTGATTTTCTCTGCCAATATTACAGGAGGAACATACTGCAGTACAGGGGAACCAGCATTTGATCTCAGTGGCATGGCAATGACGAATATGGCTCTTCCTGGACGGGATCAGGAGTTACGCAATCTGGGCTTGTATGACATTCAATATAAAAGAGTCCCCTGCTATTATCCAAACCAAAATATCGCATTTAAAGTTGACCCTGGGTCCACCCCGTATTGGATGTCGTTCACCGTTAGATACCAAGGAGGGCCAGGGGACATTGAAAGCGTCGAAATTCGACAGGTAATAAAAATTAGCTCCTTTCCACCCCATTGAGACTTTGAATATGTACAACTGTATATTTTTCACACAAGGCCATAACATTCTTGTTCTGTCCCTTTGCCTGCCATCTCCAACCATTCCATTTCTGCCACATAATGAAGAAGGAATATGCTTACGTGGGATTCCAGGGAACATCTTTTATCTTGTAAAAGGTGAAAGTAGGGGCCAGAGCTCTCAAAGCCCAGGGACCCTCCCGAGATTCTTCGAGAATATTATGGCTGCTGTACCAAATTAGCATGCTGGATTAGATTAAACAAAATTATGATATACCTGATTCAACGGTAAACCATTAAGCAATTTTATTTGTATTGAATTTATCTTTCCTATGTGTTGCATGTTTGCAGGCTGGAAGCTCTACATTTCAGCCGATGCAACATAATTGGTAAGGCTAAGTACTAACAACGTTACTACTTTGCTATTGAGAGCCTTCGCTTCATGCTTGATTGAAGGAACTAAGGTAGGAGCACCTAATTCCAACAGTGTACCCAATGCCGATAATTTCTAGACATGGTAGTCATTCTAGAACATAAATCTAGGTAGACCATAGATAGCTTATCATTTTTGTCAACAAACAATAAAGGCTCTATAATGTGCTTAGATTTGGGTTCTAAAATGAATGACGTGTCTAGAAATTATTAGTATTGGGTACACTGTTGGAATTGGGTGCTCCTACCTCACTGTAATTATGTGCTTCTAATGAAATGATGATGCTAATATTGTATGGCAGGGGCGCTAGTTACATGTTAATCTGCTACTCCGGACAGCCATTCAAAGGACCTTATGACGTGAAGATCACAGCCAAATTGAATGAACATGTCGTTATTGCGGAGCATGCCATTCCAGAATACTTTGAACCTGGTGCTCTCTACGAATCCAACGTGCAGCTCGCATATTAATTCACGGTCTCATGGCCAATTGTCACTAAACTATGTAGTTAAGATAGGGATTTCACTTACTAAGGTCAGTGATCGGTGTTTTCTGCCATCCTCCGTTGCCATAGTGATACAGTTCTTGAGATCTTCACAGCTTCAAGTCCAAGTGCCTTCAATCATGAACGCCTGGACAGGATTCACACTTCTGCGTATTGAATCTGTTGTATGTAGTACTAGCGAGATAAAAGTCTTTACCGTTCATAAGAAACAACCCCCTGGCGTTCAGAAGGGACAGTGTTGTAAGTTCATATGTTCAATAAAGAGACGCATTAAAATTAAAACGTTCTCTCATACATTCAATACTCATGGGGATGATGGAATGCGTCTCTACAGAAAAAATCAATCAGACGATGTGATTCACACAAGCAATGTACAAAATTCTCTTAATTAAAAAAGACAAAATCCATTCCGTTGCAATGCTGTCTCAAAGGTAGTTACATGCAGTCGAGCTTCCAACGACAGCATTCTTCCTACTTTGTTACAATTATACACAATATGATATACGATGATCAAATCATCTTTCTTAATTGGAAATGCGATCAGCGCCCTTCTGAGCATCCCTCTTTAAGTCACGGGCTGTGTCTTTGGCGGAGTCACCGGCATCCTCAGCTTTCCCTTGCAAATCCTTTCCGGCGTCCTTGGCTGAGCTCGTTCCCTTGTCCACATTTTTCTTCAATGAATCGCCCGCATCTTCAAGGGTGTTCTGTGCCTTGTCCTGTACACAACCAAACAGAGGCTTCAGTGACCAAATTATACAAAGCTGATACTCATTCAATCACTAGGGTCGTCCAGCCACACCGTATCAATAACTGCAAGACGCTCTAATCACATTTTATAAAATTTACTTTCAAACAAAGAAGACACTTCCTTCTCTTAAGGAAAGAAATTTAAAGGAAAGAGTTGCAATTTAAGAAAATCAAGATAATTAGAAAATGAAATAAAATACGATCTTTGAAAAAAATAATGGAACACAAAAGAATTGAAATAAACGGTGTACTGTAGTGGCAATGCAGCATTCTGCATTAACCCTTAAGCGTGTAAAACGCCCAATATGGCCATCTGCATCACTGAACTTTGCAACGGTGGCATTGTTTTCTCATTTTACCTCGATTTTCTGATTGCAATACATCATTTAAAAGCTCTTGTTCTATACTACAAGATCAACAGTGTCGATCGTGTCAAACTGAAGTCATTTGCACATAAACAGATGATTTGCAGAGGGGGTCCAGTTTTCCTACACTACAGAAAATACACAGAGGACGCTTAGGGGTTTAGCACTTACACCAAGGTTCTCGGCTTCGCCACGAGCATCCCTGCTAGCGCTCTTGGCGCTTCCTTCCAAGTCCCTTCCGGTATCAGCAGCCTTGTCTCCCAACTTCTGGGCCTCGTTCTGCACATCACGGCTGGCATCCTTGGCAGTATCCTGCGCCTCATCGGCCTTCCCAGATAAGTAATCTCCCGCTTGCTCCAACTTGCCCTTGGCGGCTCCCGCCGTATCCTCCACCTTGCCCTTGGCCGCTCCAGCCGCATCCTGCACCTTGTCCTTGGCCGCGACCGCAGTGTCCTTGGCCTGGTTGGCCGCTCCGCCCACCGCATTCTGCACCTTGTCAGTGACGCCCTCCTCGGCGCGCACCACCACAACAGCCGACCTCCGCCCCTCCGACCGCAAACTCAAACCGGAAACATTGAGCCTCAACCCGCCCAACCTGGCACTGGATGATCCCAAGTGCACGTGACTGACGCTGCACACTCCGTTCAACGACTGCACTCCGGCAACGTTCATGCTGGCCATCACGGTCGCCATAGCTGCTGCAATTAAAAACAGAGAAAAATGATGCAAGAAACAGAGAAACTGATGCAAATTGGTGAGCGCGAAATGGAATTGAGCGCGGTAGAGAAGAAGTTGGTAGGTGAGACTTTGATGGGGATTGGAACAGAAGTGGCGAGGTTTATAGGCAGAGGGCGGATAAGCTGGATGGGTCCAACTCAAAAGTGAAGGGGTCCGGGGCTGCCAAGTGGAGTGCCTGTGTGTGCCTGCGTGCCAAGTGGAGGGGGTCGGGGGACTTGCATTCCGTCGCTACACGTGGAGGCATCTCAGCGGTCGGTCGGAGGCATACCATCCAAGCGGTTAAGAAGGCTCTCAGCTAGAGCTGCATTGCACAAGAATTGTGCTGAGCCAATAGCTTGGATCCAACAAGACGAGCTGCTCTGCTGCTAAGGTACAATAGGAGAACCTAAAACCAATGCATAATTTCAGCTCTGCTGCTAGGCTACGATAGGAGAATCCAGAACCGATGCATGATCATAGATTCATAGTTCCTATTCTATTTACATACCACAACCAATGGCAGCTTATGGGCAGGCCCTTTAAAAGTCATTCAACTTTGATATTTGGAAATAAAACTTTCAGAATTGGGCTTCCCTCAGTCTGACCCATAGTAGACATTCGTGGTTGGCAAACAGACAGAAATATATTGAGAAGGTGTACATTTCAACCCACATCATGTCGGACTTTTCTTAGAGAAGTGATCCTGGGAGTAGTGAGCCGCCTCAAATGCTCATCCAAGTCTACGTACGTACTTTTCTACACATACAATCATGCTAGCTGTACTGACGATCGATGTACAACGAACAGTTAGGTAAGCGTTAGTTAGTTCTTCTTGAAGGGCAGGATGTGTTTATGATCACATAATATTAATGAAATCCTCTCTTGGTAATGATATTGCTGCCTCCGAAAGTATAACGCCTTAGTTTGGATTAATGATGAGCGAGTGCAGACACTTGATTACCGACATGCAGCAATTAATATAATTCTCCAAGTGAGTCACTAATTATATTTAAGCACGCTGAGCGAGTACGGGAGTGTAACTTATAATTAACGAGTACGAATCCAGTGATGCGTGTCAATCATGTAGGTTTCTGAACGAATTAGCAGTCCATCTATACAGAACTGATTCACATATATATAGGCCTAATATAATGTAATGGCTTCGATCGCAGCAGACTGGATATATATGTTGATCGATGTGCAGGAGTCTGAGTGATTGATGCGTGAGATTCATACATGTTTTGTCCATGTCAAATTCTGCATGGACCCCAAATTCTCCTTCGCACCTGGGGTGGCTATTAGATCTACAATGCCACGTACGTTCTCTGAAGTGTTGGAGTCGATCGATCATACCAGGGTCTCTTTCGTTGATGCTGTTCGATCATTAGCTGCACACAGAAATGTGTGCAAATGTATGCAGATATGGTGTCTGAAAGAATTGCTGGATCTGTGGGATTGGACAGAATCCTTTAATATCTCATCGTGGCATTGTAGGTTTAAACTCCGGCCCTGTTGCGGAAAGCAAGATCTAACTATATTAGTCTAGTTTATACTTTACCTCAATTTTTTTTGAAAGAATCTTGAGCTGAAGGATAACTCTATTATATATACTCAACAACTGATCATACAGATGATGATCTTGTCTCTCTTATCAAATGTCCTTATCGATCTCACCATTGAGCTAGATATATATTGAGCTTAGGTAAGAAACCTCATTTGTCTGAGAGTTTGAGGTTTGTTGCACAATCTATGCAGAAGGCTTAGTTTGTATGTCCGAACGATTTAGCCTACAGTACAGTCTTGATTCTGACAAATCATGGTGCGCTAATTCATACAAATCCAAGCTAGTATGAGTATTTTCCACTCTCACTCGCTTTGTTTACCAGTTTCTAGACTATAAATATATAGCCATAGCTGCTTTTGAAAACCTCCATGGTTTTGAGAAAGTAACACTAGAGTAGAACTCAATTCCTCCAGTGTCCTAATTTCGACTCCCAAAATCTTGAACAATGTGTACGTATTGATTATAAGAATGCACACCACCTAATTAATATTCCTTAAACATCATATCTTCTACAGAAACCTTGTTTAACACTACAAGAGCCCAAAGATATAGATTAGAAAGCTGACACTTTTTGTACATAGGCTCATGAAGATACAGTAGAAATTTTGATCACTTGGGGGATAGGTGATGGGAGGTTACTTTCCTCATCACTATAACAAAGAGTGACGTCCTAAAGCTGTTATAGAATGTTATGTCGCACCCAAAAACAATTTGAAGTTTTGTGTATGGTATCTTAATAGAAGAACTATGATCGATCAATGCAAACTTAAAACTATGCATTGGTTTTAGGTTCTCCTAAAATTTACACTTGCAGCAGAGCAGGACTGGTTTTGTACGTCAGTACAGTACAGCATGATCGAATGTGTAGAAAAGTAGTGGCGGCTCACTCCCAGGATTATTCCTCTAACATCGGATGTGGATTGAAATGTACATTTCTATATTTCTGTCTGTTTGATAACCCATAATGTCAGAGGGAAGCCCTATCAATTAGGTTCTGAAAGTTTTATTTGCTTTCAAATGTCAAAGTTTAGTTTTAAAGAGCCTGCCGTAAGCTGCAATCGGTGTTGTAATTTATTAGGTGTATATCAATCGCAATGGGCGTGCAGCAATGTCGGTGAATGATACCCCGTATTAACTGCTGTACGTAGTCAGAGAATTCCTCTTCCAAATTCAAATTAGAGACAGGAAGATCATGCAATACTTCACCATCACTAATTCACATATAGGTCTATAGAGACAGAAATATAGAGAAGGTGTACATTTCAACCCATAATTAGTGATTAGTAATGCGAGAGTGCTTTCGGGTGCTGCACAAATTAAATGTGGGTTCTGCTGATGAGATCGAGAGGTAGTATTTGTGTCATGTGAAGATCGATGACCATGATGTCTCTCAACTGTAACATCCGCTTTCCTCCCACCAATGCAGCTGCGGTCATGCATTCGCAATTCTGTAAGAACCAGTGCCAATTGCGCAAGTTTGCGCGAGGTAGAATCGAACCAAATGCTCATCAAAGTGCCGCGATTCGGGCTACGCAAGACCTAATTCAGTGGGATTCAGGTTCTCAATTTACGTTTCCATCTCCATCTCTCTCATTGACGACATCATTTGTTGAAGAATCTTGCCATTCTATCCTACTTTGGAATGTTTTGCTTGACCCTCCAACGAAGAGAGTCATGTCGTTTTTCGAAACCCTAGAAACGAGCTTCCCTGGAAATGCACAACTGTAACAGAAATGCGAATGGCGCAAGTTAGTAAGTCAAAAATTTCAAGCCATGGAGATAACCGGAATTGTGATGTGTTACCGATAGATTAGGAGTCAAATTCATTGACCTAACCATTTGTCAGCAACTGAAGGTGACGGTCACACCTCAGCGGCAAAAACAATGTCGTTTTTCGAAACCCTAGAAACTAGCATGCATAGATATGCTAATGGAGCAAGTAAGTGTGTAAGTCAATGTACAGAAATTTCAAGACATGGAGATAACCGATTGTGATGTGTTACCGATAGATTAGGAATCAAATTCATTGATCTAACCATTTGTCAGCAACTGTCACACCTCAGCGGCAAAAATGATGTCGTTTTTCGAAACCCTAGAAACGAGCTTCCCATAACTGTAATAGAAATGCGAATGGCGTGTAAGTCAATGTACAGAAATTTCAAGCCATGAGGATAACCAATTCGATTTGGATACTAAACGTCGCGCTTGGTAACTACCATTGGCTTTGAATTAGGTGAGCTACTACTCGTTCCTGATATGATATGAGATTTGATAGGTGATGTCCCCTTTTCTTTTCTTTTTTCTGTTGTTTGACGTTTTAGGGTTTGCAATATCATCGTTGCCTCTGATTTCCTCCTGCTCAAATTGCTGTCGTCGTGCAGAACCGAAGAACCGTCCACTTCCACCAATTCGCTCTGTTCAAGCAGTTTTGTTCGACGTCGATGGCACCTTAGTGGACTCCGACCCCCTGCATTACCTTTCTTTTCGTCATTTGTTGTCCGAGGTAAACTCATTGTTCTTTCTATTGCATGACGGAACAAATCTTTGATGCATTTTGTGTGATCATGTATACATACAGAAATCTATGTTTGATCACTATGAACATAGAGAGACTTCCTCGTGAATTGAATCATTGGGAAGATTTTCTTTATGATCTTGAAACAATCTAATATTAGGGGGTATCACACCTCTTTCCTCCCATTCTCAATCTTTAGAGAATGCATACGTGGCACTTTCTTCTCGATTTGTGGAGGACCATTCTCCGAAGATTGAGAAGTTTCATTCTTCTCTTCCGGCAGCGAAGAATGGGCATGAAGATTGAGAAACCGGGATGATTGTGAAGCTGTGGAGAGGATTAACAAGTTGTGTACATTCTCATTCTTCACACAGTGAGAAGGGGAGTCACACCTTCTTCATGGAGAATGGCCACAATTGGCTCCACGTTTCTCTCCCAAGGATCTCAATCTCCATAGAATCAATCTTCTCGGAAGAGTTGTGACAACCCCTATTACTGATAACAATGGAAGGATGACAAATAGGGTTCACTTGATGTTTGTTGGCAGATTGGTTACAATGGCGGAACGCCCATAACCAAAGAATTTTATAGCAGCTCCATCAGTGGAAAGCACAACTCAGAGGTTGGTAAAATCCTCTTCCCCGACTGGAATCAACAGCAACGAGGCCAATTCCTCGAGGAGAAAGAAGCTCATTTTAGACGGTCAGACTTTCTTCTCATCTAATTTGTTGCAGAAAGGATAGTTTGACAGCTTCAAGATTGTTAAATTAACATCAAATGGGGTTTCAGAAGTCTTTAGACAACATCGTAAAGAGAATCTTTTCACTACAAGCAAACTGGTCGCTTCTCACTGCTATTTTGAGCCATTTCGGGGTTGGTGAGTGCTTTTGGTCACGTAGAACAAGGAAAAGATACCTTTTCCGTGATTTCAGTCAGTAAAAAGCGACGAGTTTGCTTGTAGTGTTTGCAGAATCTCCCTATGGTCACATGGAGGCCTTCTTATGTAGCATGGGGAAGCCTTTTTATGATCATTCTAATCCATAGGGAGACTCTTCATGAATCATAGAAATTATTCTTTTTATGATGTCTTAAAGCATTGTTATCAACTTGTTGCCAAAATTTTGCATTTTACACAAATTTTGCGTCCTTGTGACTGGGGACTTAAACGTCTTCTTCCTCATGCTATATAAGGCCCGGTTCATACGACCGGAAGAGGAAGCCCAGGTTGGCACAAAGAGCACATTCCGGAGCACAAAAAATGAGAAGCTCCTTACCCTTTCTAAACTTCCAAGCAAAGTCTCCTAGAAACTTTAAACTTTCTAGAATCTCCGAAATTAGCTCTCCTTTTACCATGTCGTTATACCAAAGCAATATCAAAGCTCAAAAGGTGAGATGACTCATCTCTTGGCAGAAGCAACTTCCACTCGTCTGAAACTTAAAATCAGTAAAGAACCAATAAAATGCAGCTTTTTCTTTGGATTTGACAGGGATAATATTTGGATTGTTCTATATGCCAATGGTCATGTCTAAATCTGTGAACCTTTCTGGCAGTCTAGCAGCTAAACATCTGGATCCTGTTGCCGGCCTTCATCGACTGACAGATTGGATAAAGAAGAAGGGATTCCATCGTGCTGCAGTGACAAATGCTCCACGAGCTAGTGCTGAACAGATGATTGCTGCAGTTGGTCTGTCGGACTTCTTCGAGCATGTTGTGATCGGAGGTGAATGCGAAAGAGCCAAACCATTTCCGGATCCTTATTTGAAGGGTCTTGCGCACTTTGGAGTGTCGGCACAAAACGCATTTGCTTTTGAGGTCAGTCGATCCTTGCACTCACAAATCATCTTCATCTGGAGGGAGGACTCTCAGAACTATGATAAAGGTAACACACACCTCATTGCAACACTTACCTACCTAAATGCAGACACTTCAAAATCGAGCACAATGAGTGCCTATTGATTTTGAGAATGTACACCACTTCAACATCAGTTTAGATGATCTACCAATGAAGCTTTGAACCCTTTTAACTTTTGTATAAGATATCCAGTTAATACATTCTTTGGTGCGTTGGAATCCTTTTCGATTTGCTCACAAGAATATTTAAAAGTTTCAGTCAATAAAAACTATGCTCAACACTTTTAAGTGTTACAATTAGGTGTGGTTACCTTAAAGCGTTACCATCCTCCAGATTTTGTCAGTTTCTGGCACTGGCTTCACTTACATGTGAGTTCTTAGTGTTGCGGTTGTTATACATGGCATACATGTGGCCAAGGTGGTCACTGATAAGTGATGTTGTTCCTGTATTTGTAGGACTCTCCTGCAGGATTGGGGGCAGCAGTTGCAGCTGGGTTGCCGGTTGTGGGGATCACAACAGGAAATCCTGGGCCGGCTCTTATTGCTGCAGGGGCAGCATTTCTCATCAAGGATTATGATGATCCTGCATTGTGGAAGAGGTTGGGGAAATAGCCGGTAAGTTGGATACTTTATGGTAGACCTGACTGCCTGAGAGTTTTCGCAACCCTGATAGCTTCCTGTTTTCAAGTGAGGATAGCAGCTAGCAAATGGATAATTACTGTAATTTAATTCAATCCTCTCTGTTTTACTCGACATGATTTACTCGTAATAAGATATGCTGCATTGAATGTTGATCATCCATCTGCTATGAGTGTGTTGAAAATTATGAGATCGCAATTCCTTCGGCATGCCGAGTTTCAATTCACAGTTTCTGAACTTCGGCTACCACATCTGTCAGAAAATCAGTGAGTCGCAACGAATGGTGGAACGACAAGTGGCCTATTAGCTCAGCTGGTTAGAGCGTCGTGCTAATAACGCGAAGGTCACAGGTTCGAGACCTGTATGGGCTAGTTCATTTTTGAAATATTTGAGCTTGCGAGCATTTATTTTATCAGTGAATATCGTCACCAACCCGACCAACTTATTGTGGTCCCAACCATATTGTGGTCCCAACCATGTTGTGGCCTTTTTCCTGATCATGTTCAACTATTGCAGTGCAATTACGTTCAACTCCATTCGATTCTCCAATGCATTATCCTTTCTTGCTCCATATCTCAAGGAAGAGAACACAAACACGTACTGCATTCCTTGATATGGCAGTGTCTCACACCCAAGCATCCAGTGGATCAGGGCACCTCAAATAATATTCAGAATCAAGCAACATATATCCATCATTACTGTAAGGTTAAGGTTTACAATACAAGTTTTGAAAACTATGTTAATTTCTTCCCTATAATTGATGTATCAACAAAACTGTTCGATTCCAGCACACAAATGGAGCTACGCTGATCGAAGAATCATGTCTGAACTCTTGAAATACCGGTATTGAAAATCTGCAAACTTGTTGAAGGTTTCAGTATTGATGGATTGATGCCTTTCCTCATTGACTGGATCAATCTCTGGGAGCTTGAAATATTGTCATTAGCAGGGTTTGGACAGAGGAGGACCGCACAGGCCTGGGTTCCCAGGACGGAAAGCACTCTCATCAAGGTTCTGATAACCGACTGGAATCGCACCTGCAGAAACAAATCAACGAGAACCACATAAGCAAGCACCCAATCACCATTTCATTAATACTACTTTTGTACTGAATGAAAAAAAATGCAAAACTACATGGTCTTTCAATCCCCTAAATTTCTCAATATAGCACTGTATGATCATAATAATCATAAAGTTGTGATAAGGATTTCAAATTCGGTGCAGTTACTGCAGTCGAGAATTTCATACCTGTGAGCATATTGTTTGTGAAATTGACTGGATCGATGGCAATAGGGTCGGAAGGGCCCCAGTTGGAAGGAATGGAGCCGGTGAGCTGATTGTTTTGGAGCTGAATGAAGAAGAGATTAGGAAGATCGCCAATCTCTCTGGGAAGAGGGCCAGCAATCCGGTTGTTGCTAGCAAACAACCACGTCAATTTCTTCAGTTTCCCAAGCTCCTTAGGCAAGGCACCGGACAACGTATTCTGGCTCACATCCAAATACTCCAGCGCCACGAAATTCCCAAAGCAGGCAGGGATTTTCCCGGAAAGTTTATTCGCTTTCAGTTGCAGAGACACTAAGCCCTTGACGTTGCAAAGCTCCGGCACGATGGACCCGGAGAATTGGTTGGAGTTCAGGTTCAGGTCCGGGACGGTGAGCGCGCCCAGCCACTTGGGGATGGCGCCCTTGACCTTGTTGCGCGAGTAATCGAACCGGGTGAGCCTTTTCAGGAGCGTGAGCTTGGACGATCCCAACGTGGGCGCCTGGTGTGAGGACAATGGTTAGTCCTATGTCAATGTTAGGACCATAGTTAGTCCAATGTCAATGTCTACTAGTAAGTTAACCCCTAAGAGTCCAATGTGTAATTTTCTGTAGTGTAGGAAAATTGGACCCCGTGCTGCAAATCATCTGTTTGACACGATCGACACTGTTGATCTTGCAGTATAGAACAAGAGCTTTGAAATGATGTATTGCAATAAAAATACCGAGATAAAGTGAGAAAATGCCACCGTTGCAAAGTTCAGTGATGCAGATGGCCATGTTGGACGTTTTAGACCCTTAGGGGTCAATCTAGTTACTTTATTACACCTATCAGATAAAGATTACGATGCTTGAGAATACCAAAGGTCGTAGACTTTGAGATTTTCTGAAGACACTAGTCTCTCTTCATCTTCCCTCGTTATAATTAATATTATGTCACCAATTGATAGAAGCTCTTTATATATTTTATGCATTGTGTGTATGCATTCATACCTGATTGGCCCGAAGCTCCAGAACGCGCAGGCTCTTGAGGTTGCCGATGGCGTCCGGCATCCCGCCGGCGAACTTGTTGCCGTTGATGCGAAGCTCCGTGAGCTTGAGGAGATTTCCGAGCTCCTTGGGGAGGGAGCCGCTGAACTCGCAGCCGTCCAGGTTGAGATACTCCAGGTTTGTGAGGGTGAAGAAGACGGGTGGGATGGGAAGCTTGAACGCGATCTGGACGTTGATGAGAGCCAGTTGCTTCAGAGTGGTTCTCAAGGTGCCCAGCGAAGCTCCGAAGGCACTGGTGGAGGTTTTGGCGATGAGGTATTGTCCGTTCGGGCCACATTGACGGCAATTCGCCTCTAGCCGCACTCCTGTCACCTTGGCCGCGGGGTCACACGTAATCCCCTGGACATTATTCCACACAAGAATGTAAGTACTTATCCTTGGATTTCAGAGAGTCAAAAATGTAACATTCAAGTGCTCAACACTCTGAAAACCAGTACTGACCTAGCTAGAGCTTTGAAAACTAGGACTTTCAAGTACTCCTGAAGATGGATTTTAAGTCTGAAATCTTGACCTCCAAAATTTAGGATAGATGTCTAGATATGAGGTTCAGCTGGGCACTAGTTTTCAGTTGGGAAACTCAAAAAGTGCTCCAGTTCAGTCCCAGGCCATTTTCGGGATATATAGATGTATAAGTAATTGGATGGAATGACTCTATTCAACTAAAAGAACATGAATCTCGATCCATCCAATCAATACTACTGTATCACTATAAATAGTATATAAAAAAATCGTGACTGATCCGATTGAATAGTGAGACTACAATCCTAGCAACCAGCTTTCGAGGTTCCAGAAGAATGACACCCTTCGTGCCACCAAAACTCTGAGCGTTCAGTTCCCAGAATTAAACGGTAGAGCTAGTACACTATGAATCGAGTGATGAAGTAGAGAATGAATTGCAGTGAGAGAGAGTTAATTACCGTCCAGGTGCAGCAATCGGTGGTGATCTTCCAGTTGGCAAGGAGTCCAGACGAGTCCACCAGCTGATTCTTGAAAGCGAGCAGAGCATCTCGGGACTGAGTGGAGCACGTCGCCGCCAGACTGCCCGGGGTGCACAACAGCAGCACCACCACCACCACTAGAGGGCCAAATGATCCCTGTCGCTTCATTGCAAGTACTAACTTCCAGCTGCAAGTCGAGCAAAGCTAGTTCTTAATATATAGCCGATAGAGAGAAGAAACCAGAGCCTGCGCGCACTGTCTTGATCGATTACAGCTCCGAATTACAGGTGTGAGGTGCGGTTGCTGAACCAGCTAGCAACGTACTTGGCAGAAAGTGAATGAAGTACGGAAACGATCGATGTTGGTGTTGCTATAAATTGTGAAGAGTCTGTTTGAGGCAACACGATACCCTGTACGTGACTGGACGAGTACAACGTACTGGTGTACGCAAATGTCAACTGTCAACTTGGCTGCCAGCTCTTGTCCGAAATGCTCGGCAATCGGGGTCCGGAAGTCAACGCCACCAGGGCTGCGGCGAAGGATAGACTTACAGTCAGTCGGTGCTTTGTCAACGGCAGATTCTACACCAAGTTACTGATTAGCCAGGTGAGCAGATCCTGGCAGCTTTTCCCTGGAATTTCTCAGGCGTCACTCACGCCTGTGTCATGCCGTTCGTTGTACCCTGAAACTTTGCAATTGATGAACCCTCTTTCATTTGATCCGATCCAGTAACTTAACTGTCACTTATTCCAAAATGGGTGAACCCAAGAGTTTGGTTTCAATTCTTGCAAACACCGGTGGACCATCACCGGTTCTTGAGGCTTGTGTTCTTGTCCCAATCTCCACATGAAAGCTTGCCTTCATAGTTAGCATTGTAGTCGGTTGTCAGGTTCGACAAAAAACTTATAAAAAGAGAAGTCCAAATCTTTAGGAAATAAGTATATGACAATTTTTATATTTATTAGGGATATTTTATTAAATAGAAATGTGAAAGTTTATAGACCAAAGAGACAATGAAGTTGAGAACAAAGAATTCAAGAAAAGATAAAGGAATCAAAGGAGACAAAAGGAGAAAGTGGTATTAAACTCATTGTTTGTCTCATTGTTTGTCTCCTACAAAAATATTTCTTCTACATTTCTCTCTGATATAATTATCACTTAAGATAAAAATTGTACAAGGTGAGATGAAAATTTGAAATCTAACCGGTATCAAATCATGCAAAAAGGTATTTTTACTTATAACTGGGTGATTTTCTACAATAATAAGATTCTATAGAGTCAAAGAATGTTATATAAGAACCACATGGTTTTGTAAGAAATTGCAAGTGCATTGGGTCGTGCACTTTACATTCATCTTGTTTATGTTTAGAAAAGAACACACTTTAACGGTTTCTTTATAGTTTATATTACATCCTCAATTTCTTCATAAAAATTAATATAATTGAAATATCATATAATCAATAATATCTCATTTGAGATCTCATTAACACTATATCAAATGATATAAGATGACATAATTAACAAGATAAAATAGTGCCAAAAATAAAATAAAAATGCCAAATGTGTATATATAATGTAGTTGCACTAAGTAGTACAAGTGCTAATACAAATATCTGAAGTCATGTTCTACTAGTTAAAAGTAAAGAAAATCTTAACAGTTCCTGAAAGTTAGATATTAAATTAGTAATTAGTTGTTAATAAGTTCACATCACTTACAAATTATCACATTTGAAATCTTACTAATAAATTTCATATTTATGAAAATCATTTCCCTGTGACATGATATTGCAATTGAATTATAAAAATCCACTTAGAGATTTAGAGAATCACACATGTTAGAGTAATATATATCTGATTACTCGTCACAAGAGAATAACGACACAGTTCTTATCTCTTTCGGATTAAACGGACAATGAGCTACAAGCATTTCAAGTGATATATGCTCGATCTTCTCCCATGTCGGGTGAGTTTTTTTATCTTCAGTACTAATATACAACATTTGAAGTATATTTTCTACGCCTCTACCACCAATTCTAGTCTGCAGACATTGCAATTTGTCGTCTAATCTGGTCTGCAATTAATTTCCTTTGTACGCTAGTTCACTAAACCCATCAGCCAGCGAAAAGATCTAGAATATGACATACAGTTAGTACGTTGATGAAGGATAGCTAGTTTCTGTTGGAGACTGTTCTAGGCGATGAAGCAAACAATATAAACGTCACTAGCTCCTTCGCTTCATCGATCTGCAACAGAGGATCTACGTACATCTTGGTAAGCTCAGCTGCTTGCTAATTCAACTAAACAAACTGCACAGTTTACTCTTCCGGCCAAGTCTGCAATTAATTAATTAAGCCAGATGGAATTCATCTCGATCGGAGTACACCCGACTAAGAACATCAATTGAAATTTCATTTCCATTTAAATTGTCTGCAACTTCGGAAGCGCACCGCACATGGAATAAAGTAACTTAATCGTTTTAATTCGATGCAGGCAACGCTAATTAAAAACGCGGACACCCACCGCCATTGACGCTATTTTAACTTCCGCATCACGCACTCTGGATTGGTTTATTAGTAAATGGCCGACATCTGATCGAACTCTGTATATAAGGTTATCAAAATGATGAACTTGTATATTGCAGACATCCTACTGTTGATCGATCAACATCGATCTCTTGTTCTTCAATCTGGCCAGCCGCGCATCGATCTCCACACAACCAATATCCAGGTCAGTCTTCACTATTCAATTGGGTATGGTCATGATACTGAAAGCTAGCAGTCAAATATGCTTGTGAGACTTTTCTCTTCTTGAACTTAGGATATGTAATCGTACGTGCACTTGTTTGCAGGTGAAGAACTTCTCGATCAGGAGTTGAATTCTAGAACTTACTTCCTTGCAGCTAGCATTTATCGATGTCATTATGGCGAACTCGAAGGTGAAGACCGTGATCGTCAACCATACCCAGAAAGAGTTGGTATTACGAGTTGGGAACCGAAACTGTTATGCCAAACTGGCCACACTTGTGGTCGGCGGTGAGCACAACATCGAGATCGACGTCAATTGGACGTACCAAGAGTTTGCTTTGGAGCCTGCAAAAGCTGGCGTACTCAAGAAGATCATTCTCACCTCAGACGACTGTTGTGATTATAAGCGCATGACGGTGACGGAGTCCGGAGG
Source organism: Pohlia nutans (assembly GCA_022496805.1). Classification (NCBI taxonomy): domain Eukaryota; kingdom Viridiplantae; phylum Streptophyta; class Bryopsida; order Bryales; family Mniaceae; genus Pohlia; species Pohlia nutans. The sequence continues at coordinate 25,252,539 of CM040085.1, read as the reverse complement.
TAAGCTTCAAGTGGACAAAGTGGATCGAGGCCAACTGAATCGCAACGCCGATCATCGGAGGTCCTACTTCACCTGGCCCCCGACCTGGCCCAGGTTTTACTGGAAGTTCTGGCTCTAGATAGTTAGTTAGGCACAGAGTCTAATCTTAATTTGCAGGCACACAATTCGTTGTATGTACAAGAGTTTTTTTGCAATTCATGCAACTTTTGAATAATAAATTGGTGACTCTACGTACATACCTTTCCATCAAAACATGTCGTTGTGTACTCTGTACACTCCACTGACAAGCGTAGAGACGAGGATAAACGTGCTCACTTTTGTACGTATTAATATATATGGCGGTGTTGGATTCAGTTATGCAAGTAATTGAACTCCATTTGAATCGTTTGATGCCAACATATGTTGTGGAATCTCTATCTTATTTAGATTTCAAGAGTATGGTTTGTCCATGGCCACCTTCAGTTTGATCCAATGGTTTTGATATATATCCATTCCCATTTGTTCACCTAACTGCAGTATTATGCACGTCTTTGTTTGCTTTCCATGTTACATATAATATTAAAGTTATAAAACTTGAGGCTCTTGAAATTATATTCCTCATGTTGAAAGCTCCTTGATGACCAAATAAGAAACATGACCCAAGCTTCTGCAATGATCCATGAAAATCTGCCTGCTGATCGAGAAGATCACAGTTTTGGCGGGATGAAATCCGGCGTTGGAATATACGTCTACTGCAAACCCCTTGTTGAAACAACATTAGAACATCCCAATTTAAATTTTTTAATATTGTTTTTTTGACATCAAGATACCTGCTACGTATTGGCTCACATTAAATGAGTACATGGTCATATAGTTTGTTACAATGGCGTGTTTCAGAGTGCCAAAATTGTGACGTTCTATAACCCTAGGTTTTCAAAACTTAGACTGGTATAGATCTTCAGGATGTTTCAATCTAAGCTTCTTCAGTCGGCAACTATGTGTCGGCAAAGCCAAAAGACTAAGTCAGTACTGGGAATCTCGTTGCTCAAGTTGTGACAGGAGTATTTGTATGACTGTTTGTTTGTTAGTAAGTGGTGTCAATTTGATTACGTTACCAACTGCTGGTCCACTGCCTACGTACACTGCTACCAATTTGGGCCATACTAAATGAATGCACGTGACTTACTACTCCAGACCTGTTTTGCATCCACAGCCCTCCGCCACATAGACACATGGCATGGGAGAGAGCAAGTAGGAGGTCAACTTGAAGCAATTTTTCACACACTAGCGTCAAGGGACGGTAGAAATGAGGCTTGGCATGGCAAGCTACTTTGGCTCTCGACACCTTGGCCATGTTCAAAAATCAAGGCAAAAGGCTACAGTGCGAGCTTTTTAAAGAGAATCATAGCTGCATATCGTTCTCTTATACTATATTTACTATTATAAATTGTTGGTTTTTGGTTGGACATGTCTTGATGCAACCAGGTCCTTGTAGAGAGTTGTGAAGGGTTGTGCATGCCCTTAACGAGGCCCTTAATTGCTAATGAGCCATCATACAATCACTTTGTGGTCATTGTTTAGCTTCAAACCTTGTTTTTGTGTGGGAATAAACCTTGTTTTTGTCTTTGATTATGTGTCATAACTTGCAATATAACTTTAGAATATGCAATGTACAAATACATTGTTCACCAAAAAAATCTAATAAAAGAAAGTGATTTCTGTTATTTGATAAGAACAATTGATAATAACTTAAATATAGCCTCATGGTTCTCAAAGAATTTATGTTAAAACTCAATGCATATGATCATATAGAGTACTATAACATTGTTACATTATAGCATTGCATTTCAAAGTGTCATTAAAATACATGGGGTTGTATGAGTAAAAAAGGTGGTTTGAAAACTTTTTCACACTTGTACAATTCCTCAATATCACATTTGAATGCAACTTCTTGTGACTTTACAAGAGCATTTAGCTACCATGATTTGCAGTGGTCAAGTCTCCTATCATTGCACAATTTTTTATTTTGAGCCCAAGGATAGGAGGGTTTCTACAGATGTAAGAAAGTTGGTGAACATAACTTTCTTACTCATCTGTAGAGACCCTCCTATCCTTGGGCTGAAAATAAAAAATTGTACAATGATAGGATACTTAAAACACAAATCATGATAGCTGAATGTTCTTGTAACATCAGTTGGTACCTTCATGCAGGAAGAACTCTGGTTCTTTTTCTAAATCTCTTCATACATGAGACAAACAAATTATTGACATCTTAGAGACAGCGTCACCAACAACAAATAAAGGAACAGTGACATTTCTTGCATATAATAGAGTTATTCAAAAACAAAATTGGTTTTCAAGCGGAGTTCTCTTCCTATAATTATAATTTTCGACAAGCATTGTTCATAGATAGTTTCCATGGTTAGGGCTCTTAACTTGGGAGAGTATGTAGGAACTCTCCTCTAGCATTGGGGAGGTCACAAGTTCCACACCCCATGGTGGTGCAAGGCCTTTCTTTAGATTATTCTTGAACTCACCATAGACTAGTTTTGCAGTATTTTTGTACTCAAAACAAGTCTTAAGGTGAGTTTAAGGTTTCTTTCCACTTTGAGACACTCTTTTCGGTTAACTTTAATTTATCAGAAAGATTTTACAATGAATAGTACATTTCTGCAGTAGCTCTTTCCACGTCAATTGCTGCAGTGAAACATATTCATTGAAATGGAATGCCATGATTTCAGTGACCCCGTGCCATGAACACTAAGGTAGGAATGTCTAAGAGGAACAGCGCATAAGTGCCACGACGTCACCCCAAAAAGTGCAGCTATAATGGTCATCTCGCTATTGTGACCACATTTATGACGTCAAGATCTAATATGACCACAATCTTTGCAAAAAATTTACTATGGCCCTAATCAAAAGGTACACGATTTTACACCAAATGCATGGCCAAAATGGGGCCCTACAGTAGATGGCCACAAATGAAATTGTGCAACTCTATTTCAACGATACCATGTAGGCACTAAGTTTGCAGTGAACAATTGTGTTACTGTGAATTCACAGCCGTTCTGTACTAAACTACTCCTATTTACAATGTCAAGCAAACTTTATTTATACCTCATTTCTTGAAGCGCACCACCCTTTCGTCAAGCCACTCTCGCATGTCCCTGAGCACAGCAGCCCTGGTCTCGTCGGTGTCTGCTTGCACAAGCGAATGGCAACCACCTTCATACGTCTTCAAGGTCCGGTCACTGGTGGCTGCTTTCTCATACAAGTCCACACTCCCTTCCGGAGCCGTGATTTCATCCGCAGTGCCATGCAAGGTCAGAAATGGAGCATCAAATTTGTCCATTCTCGAACAGATGTCGTCCACCACCCGAGTCAGCTCCAGCATGGTGCCCACACGAGGCTTGCCTGCATAATCATTCAAACCAAAATGATTAGTTTCAGTTCAAACCTCACGAGTATGTAGAAATCGATGAAAGCTAGGACCAAGGTTTTAAAATGACCAATTCAATTGTGAAAAAATGACTCAAATAATGTTAAATTTTATATAACTAGATTCAGTGAAGATCATTGGCGAGGACTTAAATAAAATTGCACAAAAGAGTTCAAGTCCCTACTCAAAAAACATGAGGCTCTTGGTCTAGAAGAAAAAAGAGCTTGGAAAAATTACCAGTATAACGCCGCGGGTTGCGTGAGCTTTGCTTCCCTTTGGAGGGATCACCAAACATTCGCTTACCTCGGGCTCTATCAGGAAAGAGCTCCCAAGTATCTACAAATGGCCGAACAAGTGAAAACCCTACAATTTCCAAACGTGAAGGTCTCATACCGTCCGGCATCCTGAACAACGGCGCAGAAAAGATGAAACCATCCCATCCTTTCGGATCCTGAAAGTGCATCAGGAACGTCACAGCACCGCCCATGGATTCCCCAAACAGAAATGCAGGCAGTCCCTTGTTCGCCTCACTGTCCCGCATTGTCTTGAAAAATGACAATGAAGCTGCAGCCACCTGCAATAACCTCAAACTATCAATAACCATTAGAATTGGTACAGTGCGTAATCCTTATTCTCGCCTGCAACTTCAACTTCGACAGGCTACAGAATGCATGAATCAGACAGCCGTTCAAGCTATAGTATTACACATTAGGGTTTCAATTTCTACAAGAATAGTGCTGGGAATTGTACTATTGGAAATGGCAAGTGGTGAGTGAGTACCTTCTCCGCGTCCGGGGTGTAGCAGCGGATGCCATCGGAGCGGCCATGGCCAAGCATGTCGGCAGCATACGCCGCGTAGCCCCATTTGGCCGCCTCGATGGCGAAGCTCTGGAACATCCAGCCGGTGTCGCTGCCATAGCCATGCGTCATACACACAATACCCTTGGGCTTGGTCTCCAAAGGAAGAAACTCTTGAGTGAAAATGGTCCCGTGTAAAGGCGTCTCGAAGAAAGCCTTCTTGTTGCGCACCCCTTGCGACGCGTAGAACTCCTCCTCCGGCATGTCGCCCCAGAAATTACTCTCAGTCGCGGCCATGCCTCCAAATCACCACACCTACAGATTCATCCATTGTTTTAAATGATTCAGAAACACGGCAAATGCAGGTCAAAGCAGAAATTAAATAGCCTCTTGATCCTTCCGGGGTTAACATGCAGAAGTAGTACTACTTGCGACTGACCGCGACTCTCAAGACCAAAATTGTTGCTTGAAGCTCAAAGTACGGTATGCACCAACTGACAAGCCAGAAAGGAGGTCAGCTCCACTGCTAGAAATGCCACTGCGAGAGGAGAGAGGTGACGATTTCCTTGGGAATGTCAGCAAACGGAGCGGCGTGATCGGGAGGACGAGAATGAGGTTTTGTGAATCATTTCCGCGAAAGCTTTTGTGAACAGCCAGTGTGATGGAGAATTGTAAGACAGAGGAGTCGCAAAGGTACTGCGGACGTTATGACGTTGCGACGGTGGCTGGAACTTTGCGACGTTGGCTGAAAGGCTGAAAGGAATTTATTAGTAGAGCTGACGTTAGGTAGTCCATGTCAGATGAGTGGGCTACCTCCTAACCAGCCTGTTTTTTTTCTGGCTATATTTCGCCAGATTTCTTTACAAAACATGGCATTTCTCTTTTTGTTAAGGAAAAAAATAAGAAAATTTTGAATTTTTTTTTGCCAAATTTTTGTTAAATTTTTTTTTGAAAAGATAATTAATTTTTGGGAAGAAAACTACCAAAATATGAAGAAATTCTATCAAACTATGATCGTAAGCTAAAGATTTCGCTAAATATTCTTTCCCGAATTTTTTAACGTTGCCATTTAGGCTTCAAGAAAAAAAAAACATAGGAAAAACACTGCTTCCAACTGACATTATTTTAGGCCCCGCTCGCACTAAGCAAGTATTGTGTAAGAAGAAGCAGTTAACAAATGTTAACTCGGAATATGTACGCACCTATTGAGTTAGAGTAGTTGAGTAACAATGTTTAGCTAACTCATGCCTGCTTGTACTAGTTTAGAGCAATTAGTTAATTGATCAAGTAGTTAGAATGTCTTGTGCGTGAAAGTTTTGGAGTCAATTAGCTACTTCTTCGTTCAATGATTCATTCATGTGGTTATTAAATTTTAATATGCACTTGATTTTTAAAAATGAAAGTGAAAATACACGATAGAGTTATTTGTAAAAGGAACCGGTCTTTTGCCCTCCTTTTTTCATGGAAAAGAAAATCTAAACTATATTTGAATGTAGCCGCAAAGTAATCCTGTGAAATAAACTTAGGATTTAAGTGTTTTATGGAGGTGTCAGTTACCACAAATGGTACAAGTCTCCCAAAAAAAAAATCTCCACAAATGGCACAAATCTCTGCTTACTACCACTAGCTCCCTCATTTAGATCTGAGATCTAACTTCGAAATCCAAGTCCCTCCCATCAACCAACGTCCCTCAACTCACAACCAACGTCCCTGACACCACCACACAAGGAACTTGTGACTTGACTTGGCGTTCAGTAAAAGCCAAGATAAAACTTGTGTTTTGGAATTCTTGACGGCTGAATTGAGTCTTTCCTGAGTTCTATTTCTGGTCTACAGTGAAACCTTGCCAATGGCATCGGCGACCCTGTGCTTTTCAATTTAGAGGTTACAAACCCAAGGTTTGGGATACTTTGCGGATAACTCTGATAACTCTAATATTTGAATAAAATGAGCAAATTATTTTTGAATTTTCATATATTGGTATTCAACCAAGGGTTTGAATTGACTGGTAGGTTTTAAGTACATGGTTTCAGTCTATGAATTTCTGCAATCTCATTGGCTTAGAAGTTGTTTACTACACATTGTTGAAGCTGAGTTCTTTATGTACACCAAGTCTACCACTTATAACACGAGAACCGACAAGAGTACAAAATTATCTTTAAAAGTGGTTGATCCCCTTGCACAGTAAGATACACCAATCTGTTACCACCGTGTTTCCAATTTTGTTCTCATGTACTGGCGATAGTAATTTTTGGTTTGGAATGTACACCTCCAAAACATGAGGGTGGAATTTGAAACATGGTCGTAATAGATAAGTGTACCTTAGCTCAATCTTTTCTTAGATGGAAAAATATAGCTAAAAAGAAAAACTAATTTTTGGAAGAGCTAAATTTGGACCCAAAACTCATTCTTTAACCGCCAAAATATTCATCCATTTGAGCAAATTTTCATTCAATTATGATAACTTCATTTAAAATCTAGATGAAAGCGCTATAAGAGGGGTTGTCACACCTTCTCCAAGAATCAAAAAGGAGCCAATAGGGGCCCTTTTCCATGAAGAAGGTGTGACTCTCCTTTTCTGCCCTGTAGAGAATGAGAATGGAAAGTGAGTATAGGATTTACCTGTGATTGAGGATCTAGTAAAAAAAACATACTCTATTCACACTTAGAAGAAGATCAGTTTGTTTGCAAGTTGAACAGTGGAAAAAGCTGAGAAGCTCTGTAGTGAAAACTTTGCATATGAAACTAATATTTTTCACGCCCATTCTTCACCCTTGGAGGAAAAAAAAAGAAACTTGTAAATCTTCAGAGAATGGGTCCTTCTGCAATCCAAGGAGAGAGTGCCACATCTTCATTCTCTAAAGATTGAGAATGGGGAGAAGGTGTGACTACACCCCTAATGTTCGTTTCATTGGTGCCACTTGTTTGAAAAATGAATAATTGCAAAAAAGTCCCTACTGTACTATTGAACAGGTTGAAAATGGCACATTCTGCACAACAAGCGTGCTCTGGGCGAGCGCGGGAGGACGAGCTCTGGGCACGCAAGTTGTGCAGAATGCGCCATTTTCAACCCGTTCCATGGCGTTAAGAGTTGGGGAACATGGAGTGGGAACATCAAAATCGACAGGGAAGGCCAATTCTACATGCAGAATCCGCAGTCACTTCTCCCCGGCTCATTTTGCATTTGAAGAATGCCCTCAATATGTATGAATATACTTCCTAAGCAGTTAACCCTTTAACGCTTTTGGTACTGTAGCTGGGTTCACTAGTTTTCACTGGGTTTTTTCACTATGATTGATACTGCCAAAATAGAATGGATTAAATTAGAAAGTAACCGTACAATTGTATTTTCAACTGGAGTGCAGACATTTTGCCAAAATTAGAGAATCATATGATGGTGGGATTGGAAGATCATAGTATGTCTTTGAACCGTATAATACACAATCAAAAATGAGATTTTGGAGGGTGTGTGACTTCAAAGTTAAATTGAATTTGGATAAAATTTTCTAAAATGAAAAGTAAAGATGTTCAACAATGACCTATGTCAACACCTTTCTGTTGCAATCTTTCATGTTAAGAATGGACTCACACATTATTAATGTGAATTTTACAAGTGAGAGTGACTTATCCATGTACGATTTAGGACAAAAATTTATACCTTAAAATATCAAAGGAGTTGGTACATGGATCAAGATCGGAATACGTACACTAATGGAATATGAACAAGAGAACACAATCCAAAAAAATAAAACAAGATAACAAACTTTCAAACATAAGAAATACCGCATAGTACATGTGTTGTATTTGTAAGTATTTACTATATTTTCAAGTATTTACAGTATTTTCGCGTTTTGTTCATAGGTGTTTTGATCAATGAATGGCGAGAACCGGCAGCTGCTTACATATTGTCCGGTAGAAATTGAATTTTGCTGATTCCATTTTGAATGACTCGGCAGTAAAACCGAAAGAAAGTAAATAGGGAAGGAAATGCACTGGATGTAAAATATGAAGCCAGAAATTGGAGGATGTCCCAAGGGTATGGCCGGATTTTGGAGGATGGCCCGAGGGTATGGCCGGATTTCAGCTGATTGGTGTTTAGGGGGTCGGTTATCAACTAGGGCATCGAGGGCTCGAACGGCTCTGCTGTGAACGGGCTCATTCTTGCCCTAGCCGCGGAGCCGCCTGTTCCTCGCCTCTCTCACTTCGCCGCTTCACCACTCTGGTTCTCAAGCTCCGTAATCCTCCGTTCACTCTCGCTCTCGCTCTCAATATGCTCTTGCTCACAACTTGTGTTCATGAGTGACGACGTTTGCGTTTATCCAATTCCCATTGCTGTTTCGGTGTTTTGAAAGTCTCCTGCGGATTCCCATTGAAGGTGTTGGCGTTTATCTTCAAGGTGCTAGCGTTTATCTTCCTCTTGTGGTCGGTTTTGCTTGCTTTAAACTTGTTTTCTCTTTAGGGTTTGGTGTTGCCGTTTATCTTTGCCTGTTGTGGTCGGTTTGAGGGTCTGCAGCATTGTTTTCTCTTTAGGGTTTGGTGTTGGCGTTTATCTTTCCCTCTTGTGGTCGGTTTTTCTTGTTGCAACCCTGTTTTCTGTTTAGGATTTGCTTTTAGGGTTTGCTACTTGAAGGTGTTGTTCGGTGGTTCACGGCCTCTTTGAAGTTTGCTGCTGTTTCACGGTCCTCTGTTGAGGTGCTTTGGCCGCATTTGAGGTGCATTGGCTGCAGTTGAGGTAAGTAGACATTTTTGCTGCTCATTTTTGAATTTTAGGGTTCCTTGATGTTGCTTTTGTTGCATTTTTACAGTAATGTTCTCAAACACCACGTGCCCTTTGTCTGGTTTACAGTAGCTCAAGAGAAACAGACATTTTATTCACACCAACCTCTAAAAAGGTTCAGAGTTTCTATCTCTCTTCTATCTAATGTTCTGATGTTGGTTTTGTTGTTTTCTACGATTTGTAGGTTGGATGCAACTGAGAAGGAACTTGTTCCAGACGCTGCACTTGCAGCTATAATTTCTAACCTTGTTTTTTTCTTTCTCTTTTTGTTTTGATATTTCTGTGTCATTGATTGATTTTCTATTTTTCTTTCCTTTTCCTCTTGCATTGTTTGGTTTGGTCGATTATCATGGCTGCAATGGTCACTTGTATTTTTGGTTTTGGTTCATTTTGGTTCACACTTTCTGTTTTGGCTCTCATTTTCCCATTGGTTGCTAAAAAACAAAAAATTCTTAGTAATATGTTTTTTAGAGGTGGAATACATGATGAGGAAAGGGAAGTCTTGCCCTTAACCTCATCACGAAGTACCAAAAAATCTGAAAATGCCATTGAGGCTACTAAGAGGGAATGGAAAGATTCTTGGTACTTAGATTATGATTGGTTGGAATTTAATGCAACAATAGGTAGAGTTTTTTGTAAAATTTGTAGAGAGAAAGGAGGAAGGTCTGTTTTTGCAAAGACAGGGTCAGTTAATATTAAAGTTTCTGCTTTCAAAGACCATGGTAGGTCTGATGAGCACAAGAATTTTGTATGGGCTATGCAATCTGGAGAGAAAGTCATGGTTAAGGCAATTGCCCAAGCCAACAAGACTTGTGATGAGGCAGTGTTCAATCTTTTCAGAATTGCCTATTACATTGGTAAAAACACTATTCCATTTAATAAATTTCCTCCTTTATGTGAATTGTTTGTTAGAGTGAAGGCTTGCATTACTGAGAAGCTTTACCATGATGAGAAGGCATGTGCTGATATGATTTTTTGTATTTCTAAAGTCATAAAAACAAAAGTACTTGATAGAGTCAGAAATGCAAGATTTTTTGGAATAATGATAGATGAATCTACTGATATTGCAGTAACTAGTCATCTAGTAGTGTTTGCTTCTTTTTTTGAAGAGGGGATACCAGTTTCAGTGTTTTTAGGCCTTCTTTTCATTGATGATGGGCATAAGGATGCTGCAGTAATGTATGAAAGGCTCACAAATTATTTAGTAAAAGACTGTGGATTAGATTTTAACAAATTCATTGGGTTTGGGTCTGATGGAGCAGCAACTATGGTTGGTAAAAAAAATGGAGTTTCTACGAGGTTAAAAAAACTCAATCCTTTTTTAACTTCAGTTCATTGTGTGGCACATAGAACCAATTTGGCAGCTTTAGAGGCTGCCAAACATGATTCTTGCAAAGTGATTTCATCTGATGTTGATAAAGTATTAAACAAAGTTGCTTTTTATTTTAAAAAGTCATGTCAGCGGAGAGTTGGTTTACAAGCTTTTCAAAGCCAGCTTCTGGATGCTCAAAAGTCATTGAAAAGATACCACAAAATAAGGTGGCTATCTAGGTGGCAAGCCGTGACTTCTTTGTGTGATAGTTTAGAGAGTGTTATAACATATTTTCGTGATGTGCCACATAAAAAAGATGATAAGGATGCTCCTTATTTGTATGAAAAGTTAAGGTCATTTAAAATGATTTATTGCTTATACTTTTTGGCTGACATTTTACACATGCTTTTTTTGCTGTCAAGATTGTTTCAATATAAATTTGTTGATGTTAGTAGTATTGGATCAATTGTTAGGGCTGAAATCACACAAATTAGGATGTTGTTTATAGAAGAAAGGTCTGATTTGAATGTTTGTACCTTTAATGAGGATTCTGGATATCACGTGATCCCTGATTTTGGACCCGAAGGAGGTTATTTAAAACGCCTTTCATCTCAAATTAGAGGTAATTGGTATCATGGTGTTGAAATGATTCGTGATAGAATTGGTCGTGATCTTGAGGAGGCTTTAGATTTTCAAAAAGCATATGCTCAAGCTGTGATTGATGCTTTAGAAAGTAGATTTGAAGATAATGGAATCATGAATGCCTTCAAAGTCCTCAATCCTTGTAACATGCCATCAAAGTCTGTGGGGTTGGGAAGTTGGGGTGTTGTAGATTTAGAGGTTTTATGTTCTCACTATGGTAAGGAGCAAGAGCTGAATGGTAAGAAATTCAGCCCCCTCATTAACCCCGATGCTGTAAAACGTGAATTCTTTTCATTTAAAATTCAAGCTACAACTGATTGGATGCAAAAGAATTTTAGAGATTTGTGGAGTATGATTTCTTGGAATTCTTCACTTCAAGTAAAGTATTCTAATCTTTTGATCTTAGCTGAAATTGCAAGTGTGCAATGTGTTAGTACAGCTTCTTGTGAAAGAGCATTTTCTGTACAAAATTGTATTAAATCAAAATTCAGAAATAGATTGAAGACACAACATTTGGAATGCGTTATGCGTATTGCTTTAGAAGGACCTCAAGAAGGTTGTGATTCACTTCTTCTAGATGCTATTGGACTTTGGAAAAACACCACTAAGTTCAGGTATTTGTATTCTGACCCTGAAAAATATTTGATTGACCATGCCATTACTAATGAAATGCATGCAGACCATGAAGAAATTCCTAACTATTGATGTGTTTTGTTAACTTCATTGTATGTGGGATGGGTTTAGATAGAATCCTTCTAAGACTTTATAGCATAGGGTCTTGGAAGGGTTGGGGATCCTTGGTCCTAAGGTGGTATAGGACTTTGTGAGGTTCAACTCCTCCCAAGGATATCATCTTCTTGTTCATTAGGATGTTAGTTGTTTTGTTTTGGTTTTTTTGGGGTGTAAATTTGATATTTGAAGGTGTTTTGGTGTTTAAGGTGTTGTTTTGATGTTTAAAGGTGCTGTTTTGGTGTTTTAAGGTGTTGTTTTGGTGTTTTAAGGTGCTGTTTTGGTGTTTCAGGGTGCTGTTTTGGTGTTTCAAGGTGCTGTTTTGGTGTTTTAGGGTGCTGTTTTGGTGTTTCAAGGTGCTGTTTTGGTGTTTCAAGGTGCTGTTTTGGTGTTTTACGGTGCTGTTTTGGTGTTTTAGGGTGCTGTTATGGTGGTTTGAGGTGTTGTTTTGGTGTTTTAAGCTGTTGTTTTGGTGTATCAAGGTGAAGTTTGGTGTTTTAAGGTGTTGCTATAGTGATTTAAGGTGATGTTATGAATGGTTACTTGAATGGTAATTTCATTTGGCGTTATTTTGAATTTTTTTATTGAATTTTTAGTTGTGAACCGAAGGAAATTTTATTATGTAGGATGTTAACCGAATGCTTTTGAAAATTTTAGGACACACAACCGATGAAGAAATTTTTTTTAGGACATTGACCGGTTCAAAATGAAGGACTTAGGACATGACCGACCAACGATGGTCCTTGACCAAAGATTTCAAAAGAGCTAGGATAAATACTGAAGTTTCCCAAAACCTCCCCGTTCACTGGTTTTGATAGTTGCAGAACTCCAAATTGAAATTTTCTTTTTCTAAAAGATGTATAATATAATGCTCATAATCTGAACTTCACAATTCAAAATCCAATTCTTCACGGATTTTTTGTTATTTGCGTTTTCGACACATCCAAGACCACAATGTGGTCACTTGAGCACTAAAGGGTTAACAATACCTTAGCTTGTCTCCACACTTCATATGTAAGACATTCCATATAGTCCGGAGTAATAAGACGAAGAGTTGTGGCGCTTGATAAAAGTGTGCCAAGAAGCATCTCATGTTGTCTTCTCGTCTGGAACTGACATCGAAATCGTCCGTTTCAATCCTTTCAGCAGTGCTGGACGAACTCTTCGCCTCGTCATTGTCGAGCTCAACCTTTTGCCGAGGAAATGCAATCACGGGAAGGTGTGCACAATGCAACATTAATTTTTCCGGATGGTCGATTGGAGGCTTCTGGCAATGCTGTTTTACGCCGCTGTAAAATCGTGATTCCGAGTGTCATTTGGCTATCACAATGACGGAGGGGGGCCTTCCACAGCACCGGCGTCGTCTCCCTCAGCAGCACCGGCGTCCCCCTGGACAGATGACAGTGGACCAAATATTATAGAAATCATTCACAATCCAAAAGCCAAGCAGAAATTGACCCCAGCGAATCTTGGTCTTCTCCTCACGGTGCGCTTCTTCTTGCATTTGTTCAATCCAAGATGCAGAGGATTAGGTCAAATCAAGGTAAGAGCACAAAACCCTAACTAAAACCAGTCAGATGCGTGCAGAAATGTCCTGTTTATCAATTAGAAGCCGCATGGAAGTACATAGCGTCATCTTGCAAGTTTCCACCAACGCCAGAGGAGGTTTCGAAGAATGTGTGGCTTAGGCAATGGTCGCCTGTTACCTTCAAGGAGGTTGTCAAAAGAACCTATCATCGCTACAATCCCTGCCTTCTGGAAACAGGCACCAAATTATACTACGTCCTTTGCTTCGACCCGACCACCTTCCTCTATAAGAACATTGGGATCCACAACTGGATCGCTCTCCCTCCCATGAACTTCCTTCCTTCAGGCTGTGACAGAGTCATCGCTGGCTCAGCTGGTAACTCTTGAGCAATTCTATTACGTTTTAGCTGAGACGAATTCTTAATGCCTTTCCTGTTTACAATTCTCTCTCTATCAATCCGTCATTTTGTCTCAAACAACGGGTATCAATTCTCAACGCGCCATTGCCTCTCTTAATCAACCCGATTAAGAGATACTGAGTACAAGCTTTTGCTTGAGAAGTCGTTCTTCTCATTAAATCGTGCAACTTATTACATGCAATGGAATAGGTTGGATCACTGAGACAAGCCCAGTGAATTGGCACCAGGTCTGCTGGCTCTGGATGGAGGTGAACAACCAGGAAATGGACCTGTGATGCTGTGGGGGCAACCGCAGATTCCCAATGCTGAATTCTGGAGCAACGGCAAGGCAAGGAAGCAATGCGGAGGGCAATCTCTCGTGTTCGTAGCTAACCCTCTCACTCGTGAGTTTATTCTACTGCCACCGATCCCGAAGCGCAGAGTACACGGCAAAATCGCCAAGTTTGTGTTCAGCGACATGCAGCGCACGAAGTATCATCTGGTGATCGCTGGCTGGGACACAGTGAAAAAGAAAAAGAAACTCTCAGACCTTTTATGCGTCATTGTGTATTCCTCAGAGAAGCAATGCTTCGTCCATGCGAATTCCATAGAAAGAGCTCGACCGATTCCGTTTCACGAGTGTGGCCGGTCAGGGATGGCCATTGTCAACTTCGGCGTGTACTTCGGAGGCGTTCGCGTTGTGGAAAGGATAGACGACGAGGAAATTTGTTTACCTGCCGTCTACTACTTCAATATTAGTGATGCCAGGAGACAGTGCCTGTGTTTTGATTTCACCTTGATCATGATGGCGGGACGGGAAGTTCAGCCTCCCAAGGTGGTTCAAGCAGGACCGGCTCAGGTGTACGCTGTGACGAGGTATGCCGCGTTGCCGACGATCATTTGGCTTGTTGAAGTTGAGTTGCAACCTGACGGCACACCTACAGGCTCCTACGGGAAAGTGCCTTATGGTGTCATGCCTAGTAAATTTTATCAGAGACTGTTCCCCACGGAGGACGAGGCGTTACTTCCTTATGAATGCGCCAGTGCGGATGGTAGAATTACATTCAAGGTTCACAGCGAGCACAATTTGATTGTCATTTACGACATCACGACGTTTGAGTGGAAGATTTATGAATATCCTTGTCAGTATGAGCAGAGAGATTTTCAATTGTGTGACGGCTGTTACGAGCCTGTCTTCACAGCAAGGCCTTAAGTTCCGAAGTCAGGTTGTGCGGCTTGGAAGGGTTTACGAGCTATTTTGCTCCGGAGCAGAGCTTCTGAGGAGAGGTGTAGATTAGGTGTAGAATGCATGCACAATCACTTGATTTTCTCCAAGTAGTTCAGTTGTTTCGTGCAATTTTACAACGATAATGAAGAAAACTTCAACTTGCAGGGGTTGTTGTACACCCTACAAATGTACTACTGCTTCTCAGATATGATACAAAGGCGTATGCTACACTACACTAAGTTAGCATTGCAAAAACCATGACGATATCGCCGTGAGGAATATTATTGAGTGGTGAGCTGCTTGTCCACTGTTAAAACTGCTGTTGGACACCTAAAATTGAATCATCACTAACTGAAAAACAACGTGGAGGTGATCTACTTGCCAAAAAGCCTTGAAAAGAAGTTTCCCTTTGGAGCGTTTTCGGCACATTCAACATGAGCATAACGCCCGCTTGCATCTACAGTTCTCGGAGAGCCTTTCGTGTCTTTTTTGCAGTACCTGCACGTTTTGTCTACCCAGCCTTCGTCCACATATGCTCCATCAACTGCATTCAACCAGGGCAGTAAACGTTTAAGACATTTTCAATCACCGCATAATCTTCACCAGTAGTTCTTGAGAAGGAAGATGCGTAAATGTGTGCACATTGGAACAGCTGACACTTGAAAAAATTCGATATCACAAGTGAAAACCCTAACTCTAAGGTATTGCTGCTCTCACCTTCAACAGAGTCTTTGAAGAAATCCCTGTAAGTTCCTCCAATCTTGCGACGCAAAGCTCCATACTGCAGCATCCCGAAAATAGTCAAATACTACGGTTCGTAATTTCAAAACAAAACCTACGTAAAGTTGCAAGCTCTGTGGCCCGTGGTTTGCGAAATTCACAAGTCCTCAATGAACATCATTTGAGTGAATTGGCCATCTTGGTTCTGGTGGCCTAGTTGGGAGCACTTCCCCCAACAGACTCTTCATTCACTTCGGGCCAGAGTTCCTCTCTCTCTCAGTGAATTACCGTTGAGCAGAAAAGAATTCTGGACCCGATAGACGGTTTCCCTTAGCACTCACCTGCTCACGCGACATTCTGTCTCCAGATTTCGTAGCTTGGCGTGCATCTTGAAGAAGTTCAGCGTCCTTCTCCGACCTCACTGCCGCAAAATCCAAGGCATCGGTAAGACTGGTGAACAAGGATTTCTTCTCTTCCTCGCCTTTTCCGTTTCCCTTCCCCTGGTTATCCTTGGCGGCCGCACGCACTACAACACACCGGCGAGACGAAATTGTCTCGCAGCTCCGAGTCCTCAAACCTTCAACGCTGGATGACGACGCAGCAAGCGCGGTCGCCCCGCACAGAGAGCACGTCGAGGCGGCCATTGCAGCCCTTCCTAAACAATAGGACTAAAGTAACGACGTATTCATCTACACCACACTACCCACAAAACATCCGAGATTCCTCGTTCGGGAAGGATTTATGAGACAGGTGTAGAAGGTGGAGGTGAGCAACAGAATCGAGGAAGGCCACAAGTGTGAGGCATTGAGCAGCAATGGTCGTGTCAGGGTGTGTGCCTCCCCTTCCCGGGTGGCTGTCGTCTCTCCAACTGCCATTTCCTTCATCTGACCGTCCATTACACTTTTACTGGACTTTTTCTCTCGTACCTATCTTGTAGTAGATGATACCAGTAAGTTAATTGTCTGCGAAATTCTTCTAAAATTTCATTCGTAGAGGTGAAAGCAGCATGCCAGCCTGTTGTATAGTCGCAAGCAGCATGTCAGCCTGTTGTATGGTCGCAAGCAGCACATGGAGTCTCATTTTATGAAAATGTAGACTCGGTTTAGTGTTGCAAAACAGCAATTTCACGATTCATAAGTAGAGAAGTATTATTTGAGAATATTTTACAAGTATTGTCGATGACATTGGTCTTCTGTAATACTACCGGTCGAAACAGGCGTCGAAAATTAAGCTTCCGGGAACAATATGGTTGGGAACTCGACCTCCAATTTTCCTCAAAACTGGACCAGTGGCAACGGTTTTTCAAAACCACAGTAGTCTCTTTCAGTATCGCGGTTTCCGTTACGTTGTAAGCCGTAGCGCAGCTTTGTTGAATTCTTTTAGCTCGCAGCTTTAGGGCTCACTGGTCTTTACAGTTCTACAGTCTCAATTATAATGCTAGTAAATATTTAGGCCATGTTCATGTGCACTGCTCCTACGTTGTACTGATAAGAATCCATGGTGGTTTGCTGGACTGCCTTTACGGCAGCAGCTGAAAACGCTACCCATTGGAGAGGTTAAGTCGGCACTGCTCACGATCGCAGATTTTTCTTTCTGAGGACGGCGAATTTGGAGCTCATAGACTTGAAAGTGATCAGTGATACTCTTCCAATTGTCCGGTGGACGTTACCGTAGTACTGGACAAGAAGCATGCCAGCCTGCATTGGAGGTTTAGGGTTTCGGAGAAACGAGGTACTTAGTAAGTTACGATACTAAGAAAACCCTAGAGAGGAACTTACTTGCAGAAGTCGCCTATTGAAATGTTCTCATTTCCTTTAGCAATTTCGGAGACAATGTAGAGCTGAGAGGTTAATATTGTGTAGTGGGAATCTTTGAAGTGAGAAATCTTTGAAGTAGGATATTAGAGGATTTTTGGGGCTAGCAGGCATTCAAGAAAAGAATGCTTCATTTGACTATTCAAGCGATGCACTCTGAGGGATTGGCGGATTTTTGAGTGTGCGGTCTCCCATGGCATCATCAATGGTCGAAAGACCTGGGCTACGCTCGGAAAATCACCAACGAGATCACCTGCAGAGCTTTATCGCCAACAAACAAGCATATCTTGATGCCAAAGCCGCTCAACAACGTGCAGAACATGCAGCGCAAATCTGCAAAGCTGCCCCTTCACCGAAACCAATTCCCATAAAGGAGGTATGTGCACTGAATGGCACGTTTGCACACGTTTGCATTCGCAAGAGTGGTGATTGCAGTGTCTATCGTCTTTATTTGGAAATTTTTGGTGTCTATCGCCTTCGTTAAGAATAATAATCCTGTTTGCATTATAGGAGGTGCCACGGGACACGCTACAAATGGAGAAGATTCATGACAGCGTCTTAGACGCAATCCACGCTGCGCTTTCGAAGGAGAGTTTGGTGAAGAAGCTTGTCCTTCCGTTTAATGAGACACTTGCAGCTGCTACCAAGGTATTCGCAATTCTCTATTACGCTCTCTTGTTGTTCACTGCTCGAGAATGAGAACGGGACAGCCTGGATGCATGCAAATAGTTAGGAAATGCTTCATTTCCGTGAGACAATAATTTTTTACGGTCCAATGCTTAAACAAGATTGGCCGTTTGGGTGACATGTAGAATAGCGGACCTTAGTGTATCACTGTTTTGATTTGAATCACAGTTTTTTGGGATGCTTTGCGACTCGTGGCAATACTCTTGTTCAAACTTATTACAAATCCTTTTAGTTGTTTGGAATTTTAGGATGTCGATTGGATTTGTCTGCAAGGTGCAGAACGCAGCATCATCACGGTGGGAATGGCAAAAGAACACGGCCTTGCTGGAGCTTGAGAACCGAAATCAGCACCTCCAACACCTCCTCTCTCAGGTCAGCTTAGGTTCAAGCGTTGGAGCATACTGGTAACTGTTCAATGCAGACTCAAGGATTTATCGGTACAGACGGGTAATGGTCGATTTTTAAGCGCTTGTTTTCTCATTCGCTTAAGGTTAACGAAGGGCAGGGAGATATGGGAATCAGGCAGGAAAAGATGTTAAGGAGCATCAGTCGCGTGCGCAAGAGGACCGCAAAATCTTAGAAGAAACACTACATAGAGGCAAAGAAGAGGTTGTTTTGTTGGCAAAGGCACGTGACATGCGAGCACGGCTCATCGAGCAAATGCAAGTCATGGCGCGTAGCAAGTCTCTTCAAGCTACTCTTTGTGCTTGGCGCCACTTTTGTGACAAACGTAGAAAGAAAAGGGTACGAGTTCTGGCACATTTTTGGTCGGTATCTAATCTTTTTCATAACTTCTCCTTTCAAAGCCCGACAAAAAGACAGACTAATTAATGTTCTAGGAGCTGTGCCTTGGAGAAGTACTAAGCGTATCACATAACTGGTGAAACATTGTGTAGGCTCTTAAAGGCGTGGCGGGTCTTTCTGTTATGTGTAGGCTCTGCGTAGGGCGGCAAAAATGTGGCATGCTCGAACCATGCTTAAGCTCTTCACAGCATTCGTAGCAGGTTGCGATCGTACCAAACACACAGTTGGATTGAGATTGTATGCGACGCATCATCGGAGCCGGACCTTGCTCTTGTACACTATACGGATCTGGTGGCGAGGTGTAATGCTCCGGCGAGAAGCTAAGGACAAACTTCGAAAGTTTACCACCTTTTGGTCCCAGTATCGACTACGTGTTGTGCTTGTATGCTGGCACAACTATTGCGCCCAACTTTCCTTGAAGCAATCGAACAGGAAAAGGGCAGTTCGATCATTATACTTTTCCCTCCTACGACGGGCATGGCGGGGCATTACCTTGCACACAGTAACAGCACAGGAAAAGAAGCTGAATGCCGAGCTTTTCTTGTTTCTACGTGTGGCCCGGGAGTGCTTGCAGAACTGGCATGGTTTGATTGTGCGCAAGAAACAACGAGCAAGACAACTTGAATTGGGTATTTTGACTATGACCTTCTCTCAAGACAATTCTTCGAACTTGATGAGTAAAAATCTGATTTGCCGCGTCAGGGAAATCTAGTCTCGGGTAAGACATACCATTTAAAGGTAAGAGAGCATTTCATTCTTGAATCAGTGGTTTGAGCACGTGATTCTGATTGTTAGCACCCTGATTAGAGTCCAAAGTTAAGAGCTCCTTCGGCGTGACGGATATCTGTTGTAGATTTTTTAAGTCGTGCTTTTCAGATGAATTCTGTCGAAATTTTTAAGCTACCGGTATTGTCTTTTGCCCTGCTTTAAGCATCCGGTTACCGCAAATGTGATATCAGGAGGACGACTACGACATTCCTACCTTTTGAGGTCAGCTATGGATACATGGCTTGGAAGGACGCACCTCACTTCAGTCATTTCGATTCGTTTGGAGTGCTTTCTAAAGCGAAAAGAACGAAGATTGAAGAGCGTGGTACTCTTCAAATGGTGGCATCTCATAGTGAAGACAAAAAGGGCTCGGACATTGAGAATGATGCTCTTGGCCAAGATTGAACGTAGGTGTAAGGATTGGGCATTCCAAGCTGTGAAGAAGAAAGTCACGCAGAAGGCATTAATGGAAGCACATTGCGTACAAAGGACAAATAAAACTCGGTATGAAAATACTTAAATGCATACGCCAGTGTCAAATATTAACCTATTTTAAGGAAAAAGTTGTTGCGTGGACATCTCATTTTGAAGCTTTGAATTTCATTCCTTGTTATAATGAAAAAGCAAGCACTAAGGTCGATGACGAATCAGAAGGGTTAAATTTTCTGCTGAATTGTTTGCTGCTGAATCGCATTGCTGCTGAACTGTTCAAAAATCATTAATGTAGCAAAACCCTATATAAATTTTGGACGAGATGGCATGTTGTGGTGGGTCTTCTGTACATGTGTTTATCTGGTTGGAGCAGGATGACTGTAGTGAAGTCATGGTTGAATGAGGTGCGCGCAAAGCAAGGGCGCCGCCTGTGGATGCGGCGCTTGCTCAGGCAGTTTCGCCATCGCCAGTTGCAACGGACGTTTTGTTCTTGGCTTGTCTATACCGAAACCTGCAGGTACCTCGCATGACCACGATGGATTGCATGTGTGGAAAACTTGAACAAGATGTTTGCATATAATTCTAGTGGAAGGACTGAAAGAATTATTGCTAAACCATGAAGATGATCTTATAGGAGGCTCGCAGTTGAGGCTCGAGCTCAAGAAGCCGAAGGAAGGATTAGGTTGTTAGAGACGAAGCTTGCCGGCGCTGCACAAGTGAAAGCAGAAATGGAGCGACTACTGAAAAGTTTTGAGACTGAACGAGTTCGTGTTTTGGACGTTGCGACAGCGGCCACTGCCCGAACTCCGTCCTGGACCTCTGGATTCCTAGACGGTAGATATACCTACATCTTTTGTCTGCTTCTGTATCATCCCACTGCATCATGACCAACACTCACAGAACAATTCAAATGAAGAACTTCAGTGTGAGATTCTACTGAGCAAGAAACGCCCTTCAGCAGAATTAACTCAAGCTGGCCTAGTTTTTGGTGATGGGTGTCTGCAGCTGAATTAAGGTGGAGCTCATTGAATTTGGAGGACAAATGGCACCCTCCTGGCCGGGCGGGGCATTCTGCAGTATCTTGTCCTCTGGTTCCCCGAAGCCCTCCATACACTGTCGTCTTTGGTGGTTACAATGGGCGTGAGTGCTTCAACGATGTTATCATCTTTGACAGTGGTCAGCAACAATCAAAACTTTTGATAACTCAATGAAATGATAAGTGTTTACTTGCGCGCCCCTTCATAAAAAGAAGAACAGACAATTCTCCCATTTGATTCAGTACATATTACACTGAGTGATTTGTTACCGATTATTGTGTAAGTTTCTAGAGAATCGTATTGAACGGGCGAGTCTGTGCAGGCAACATGATTTGGAAAACACCAACAACCTCTATTGCTCCGGGGAATGTTTGCCCTCCGCCAATGCGTAACCACACTGCCTGTTCATATGGGGACAACAAAATGATACTGTTTGGAGGTTTTGATGGATCCTACGAGTTCTCTGACCTCTCCTTGCTCACATTTCATGACGAAGGAAGTAAGCTTTGCATAACCTTAGACCAACAAATTAAGCAGACATAGAGATTTACTTGTTACAAGTTTTTATAGATTACAGTTTCTCATCTGGCAATGAACTGAAATTGCTGATGGGATCCGAATTAGATTGACTAAGAAGAGGCCTAAAGAGTTCTTTTTGGGTGTTTCTACTAGACACATGCGAGTGGTCACAACCAGAGAAGCCTCGAGTTGGAGCACGGCCGGGATCCTTTTCCCATCACACCGCTTGCATGACCCTGGACCATCGACACATGATTGTCTTTGGGGGATATCGTTCTTGCACCGGGCACTTGAACGAGACTTGGTTTCTGGACCTTCATTTGATGATATGGACATCTCCAGACTACAATGGAGTTCCACCGTCACCACGCAGAGGTCATGGTGCTGCAATTATCGACAAGAGCATGTATATCTTTGGAGGGTATAATGGTGCAGAACATCTGTCAGACTTCCATGTACTAAATGTTGAGACTATGGTATGGGAAATTGTCGACGCCCATGGAGATCAACCAACGCCAAGACGACAACATGCAATGACCGCCGTGGGCCGGCATTTGGTTGTTTTCGGAGGCTACGACGGTAAAGCCTACTTGAATGATACATACGTCTTTGACACAGGTATTCTTAAATTGGGAATATTGACTATCAATCGTAATTTTTTTGCCTTTAGCATGCTAAGAACTTTTGTTTAGATGCGCATATCTTTGCATCAGAAAAAGATTCTCTTCTTCACTCTTGAAACTGTAAATACAGTGCTCTTGATGCAAGATCCGTGATGTCGATACAGAGAGCCACGTATGGAAAAAGTGTTTGATTATGGAATCGCCTAAACAAGGCCCGTGCACTGATGGAATACTAGAGATAACAGTCCACGGAAGATCCATGCATACAATGGTGGAAGCTGGTCAAAGACTTGTGATTTTTGGAGGAGTTCATGAACGTGGTGCTTTGCATGACGTGCTTTTCCTTGAGAATGCAGCCGGTAAGGAACCTCTTATCTTGAAAATTGAGAATTGCAGTACATGGTGTCACATTTTATTCAGGGCACGGATAATAAGAGTTCTGAATCAATCTTTTGTACATTACATTATCGTGCAGGAATCCTCAATAATGTTTTGTAGTGGATTCTCGTTAGTATCCTGTGTACGGTCAGCTACTAATTTACCAAGGACCAACCATTAGAATTTTTATTTTTGGCAGCAATGGGAGGTCTCCAACTGCAAAGTTGCTTGACGGAAGAGACAGCCAAAGTGCACAGTTTGCAAGTCAATGTGATTGAATGCCAGCAGATACTGCAGGACAAATGCAGTGAGCTCACCCTTGCACAATCAAGATTACAGCAAGTGCATGGGGCTCTCAAGGTACTGTCTTTCTTGGGTTGAGGAAAGGGTGTGGGGGGGATGCAGCTAGGCACTAATGTCTGTAGAGAAGACATCATCTGCTTGTGATACAGTTTTTCATTGCTATTTGTTTGTTAGAAAATTTCCAGAAGATGTTTTACTTGTACCTATCTTGCATGATCGATTCAACGGTCCATCATCTATGCAATCGTAAGAATAGTTTTCATTCTTACGAAGTCAGGATATTACTGAGGTTTCGAGGATGGATTCTCTTTTTTCCACGTTTGTACATGCTAGACGACTCAGTATGACGAGTCAACTTGTAACATGGCAAAGAAGACATAAACAACGTGAATAGTGGTAGGTTCCGTCAGGTAGAGGCAGAGAAGCGATCAACAGCAGTGGAAGGACAACGCGTGTTGCTGAACAAGCTTCAAAAATCTCGCAACCATTCTAAGGCACTTTCACAAACTTGCCGCAGGTGTGTGCTTTCTCTCACTTATCATTTTGTTCATTGCATTATTACACCTGATCGATCTGAACTGCTAACAATCAGCTCTAGAAAGCCCCAATTTACCTACACTAAATAGTGCAATTAGGTTACCTAAAAACTTAGGTTGCCTTACCCCAAGAAAGTTACTTCACAAGCTATCAATGTCAAATAAATATTTCCATTTGTACACATGGAGGTTCATGAGTCCCGGCCAATTACTACAGTATTTAATTCAAAAGTAGTGCATTCTTGTACAATAAAATAAAATTTTATATAGTGTCAAATGTTGAGAGATCTGGTGAGGGGAAACCTAATTGCACTATTTAGTGTAGTGGTGTCCTCGAGATGGTGTCCTACAGTATCTCAATAGAAAACAGAATACTGGGTTGTGAATTGAGTGGGAGTAGGTTGGAAGAGGAGCAGAAGATTCTTCAGCGCTTGGTTTCCGACTTTGAGCATCAGCAACGAGCATCAGCGACCTCACAACCAAACCACCACTGAACAGAGGAGCACGAGAGGAAGATCAAAATGCCCGAAAGCATCATTTGACTAGGAACCAGCACCTGTAATACGCTTAGTTCAGAGCCATACATCCTCGCAGAAAACGTTCGACTGTTGGTTATCTCATTTGTTCATAAATCAGGGGTTTATCCTGAAGTCGGTTTGTTTGCTTTGCAAAAAACTCAGGTTCCAAATCACCTCAGGTTCTTGAAAGCTCAAACTGACTTTCCTCACATCCTGGCTGGAACGTTTTCATGAGGAACATCATTTTAATGCTAGTCCTGTCCACAATTAAGCCATAACAAAACACCGTGATTCTCACAAGTTTGGCACGTCACCGAAATTCAACATTTATCTACGGTTATGACAATTCCTGCACAATTGAAATTACAGGCACAATAGCATCCAGCTGGCTTCTGTTAGAAGTAAACCGGGGATGCAAACTGAAGTACGATTTAACCCTTTAGTGCCCAGAGTGGTTTTGGAGAAACCACGCTTTTTTGGGTGATGTTTTCTTAAAACTCTCGCTGTCAAAATTAGGAATACCATTAATAGTATCCAACCACATGAATGTAAGCATGGCTTAATGAAACATGTGTCGGTTAAATCTTGGTATGATCGGACCGTTGGATTGGAAGATTATAGTATGTCTTTGAACCGTATAATGAACACTTGAAAATGTGATTTTGGGGGGTGTGTGACTTCAAGGTTAAATAGAATTTGGGTTAAATTTTCAAAAATGAAAGTGAAGATGTTCAACAATGACCTGTGCCAACACCTCTCCATTGCAATCTTTCATGTCAAGAACGGACTCATACATAATTATTGTGAATTTTATAAGTGAGAGTGACTTATCCATGTACGGTTTAGGACAAAATTTATACGTTCAAATAAGAAAGGAGTTGATACATTGATCTAGATCGGACTACATACACTAATGGAACATGAACAAGAGAACACAATCCAAGAAAAAATTACAACAAAACAAACTTCCAAACACAAGAAATACCACATAGTACGTGTGTTGTATTTGTAAGTATTTGCTGCATTTTGAGGTATTTGCAGTATTTTGGTGTTTTGTACATAGGTATTTGGATAGCTAAGAAAATCAGATTCCAAAATTTCTTTTTGCATCATCTGCAGAATCAAAAGTTACACATCTGAACTTCAGACACCGGACTGAGATGGTTTACAGATTTTCCAACATTTCATTTTTTAGTGATCTAGTGACCACTTAGTGGTTACCTGGGCACTAAAGGGTTAAGAGAGGTGATTTAACATTAACTTTGGCCATTTAGGGGTTAAAGGCATCAGTAAAAACAGGGGCATCATTCTGATGTGAAAATAGTATGAAACTCGCATGGACCTTGACATTGAAATCACACAAGATCTAGTATGGACTTTGACATTGAAATCACACAAGATCTATGGTTGCCAGAGTTTACATTAGAATGATGGCATGATTTCTATATTAATATGACATAGATCATCAAAATAATTATTGCTTAGCTCCTTTGTGTCAATAAAAATAAAAAAGTAATTTGTGCTTGCCAGTACAACATAAACCTTATGTTACAGAGTGCATGAGCTTTGTATGAGATCAATGTCAGAATGATGTTGCATGATTTTCAAATGGAAATCACATGAGAATTGCCTGTCAAAGTTTACTGATGGGCTAATAAGGATTTTTTTTGAAAGGATTGCACAAGTCAAAACATTTTTAGTTTTATTTTTATTGAAAAAAAATGAAAATTGCATGTAACCTCCTTTTATTCATATTTTTTGAACTCTTATAGAATTAACTATTAAATTTTGAAGTTGGAATGAATAGGTATGGTTTCTAAATTAAAGTATCCTCACCTTTGAAATCTTCATTGGACATGAGTACATTCCCGAGTACATTGAAGAATCTTGTATTTCCTTTTGTGTTAGAAAACGCTTTTAGAATAAAGATGCTTTCATGGTTTGGACAAAAACACTCATAAAAGTATTGTTGATTTTGTTGGAATTTAGTGTTGGATGTCAAAATTGGAGAAGAAAATAATTGGTCCTTTCTTGGTGCTAAAAAACTTTTGAAAACCACCAAGCTCTTACACACGTCTTACACACCTAATAATGATAGACCACTAAGAACACCTTTTAACTATTTGGAGTGAACAAATAAAAGTATAATAAAGCAAAATTCTTGGTATCTTCTTCAAAATTACGGATAACTCTAATACCGTATAAGTGGCAACTTAGCTCTATTTCATCAATGTCCCCAATGATGATAATAATAGCTTAACCCTTTGACGCGACTGTGTCCATATAATGGACGAACAGATTGCAACCTTTTTCAACACTACATCCTGTACAATTTTTCATTCATCCAAATTTCTCTTGGTTCTTGTGCTAGTTGAATATCATTTGTACGCTATGGATCTTCAATATAAGATATTGTGATTTTTTGAAAAACAACACAATTCAGGTTTATGTCAAGTTTCATTCTTAGTTCAAAAAGTGAGACCTTAAACATGATTTTCCAAACTAAGTAGAATCAAATAATGGAAACTATATCATCTCATAGTGCATGTTATTCCAATTTCACTACAATATTTTTAAATATTTTTGTGTTAATTTTGGATTTTTAATTGAATTTCAAGAGAAAACCTTGCAAAATTAATTTTAAAATATTTTTAAAAAATATGATGAATCCAACTGTATAGATGTGATCTTCACATTGACATTTACAACTTAGTTCTGTACATCAACTCCAATTTTTTTTTCATCAAACATTTTATAACAGATCTTTGAAAACAATATTGAATCGGGACATTAAAGGGTTAACTCCTAAAGGATCAAAGATTCATAGTTTTAAAATTAAAAAACTAATTAATCATATTGTGAAAAATATAATTCAAATGGGATCAAATTTTATATCACTGGAATCAAAACATTGCATGTGTTGGTAAGAAAAATAAGTAACTTTGAACGAAAGGAAATCCACATAGGACCTCCTCAAAACTGCTAAAACATAGGAGGTTTAATTTGATATTCTTGGTCCTTTAGGGGTTAAGAAAAAACCTACATATCTTGAGGAGCATCTACTAAAACCGAGATGTCAATGAAGGAACCTTTTGGAAGCAATTAAGAATATCATGCACTTAGACTATCCTATAGATTAGAACCAATGTGAATGTGGCACACGGGTAGATCACTCTAAGGCATTTTTGTGCACCACGTGCGGCTGGAGGTTTTTTTGTTTTGGGGCTATTTACCTTCAGGGGCTAAAATAAAGCCTCCCTATAATTACTTAGATTTCAAAAATGGCCCATTTGTTTGCACCCTTCCATTACTTATACTGTCCAAGTCATTGCAATTTTTTGTACTCTATATTCCTTTTAAGTAATAAAAGCTAACTTAAACGTATAACCAATTGGCAAGTGTTGAGGGAAAGAATGGAAACAATAAGGGGTTTAGGGAGTAATACCATTGCAATGAAGAAAACATAGGAGACCAGAGCAAAGTCATACCATTAGGAACACTGTGATGAAGAAAACAAATAGAAGATGCCAGCAAACATACCATGGCCATCTGTGCAATGCAAGTAACCAAAAACACAGAGCATAGTAAAGCATTTAGAATTTACAATTTAGGGTGGAGTTCACAATGTTACACCGCTTACAAAAAAAACCCCAAGTACACCACATGATTGGGTAAGGGTTGAAAAAGAAGAAAAGTGTCTATGTGTTCACAAACACAGCATGCAGTTTAGGAAGTGCTGACCCAAACTCATCTGAAAACAAGAAAAAACAGTAGCGGTTTGCAAGTTCTGTGATTCTGGAGCTGCCTGTGCATTTGAGTTTAGGGTTTAGGAAAAGACAAAATACCAGCAGTTTACACAAAAAAGAAAAAGAAGCAAAACTCCCTATCTAAGAGCAGGAGTTACTCAGACTCCCACGTTCTGAGCTGAACCATCACCACAGCGGACCCGTAACTCTCGCGGCCACCCAGACTTCAAGTGCAGACGAATGGCATACAAATCGGAGACGTCGAGGTGTTCGAAGGAGCTCATGCGAAGGCCATCGACATCGAGTTGTTCAAAACCCACGACTTGCTGAATAGCTCCATATGGGCGTCGAAGCGCTCCACAATTGCAAGTCCTCGATGTGCACACCGGCGCGGAGGAAACGCAGCTATGTCCGCTTGTACTAGTCGGAAAGCTGCAAATTCCACTGTGTTCCCCACAAACTCCGAGGCAGAGCTGTTGATGACGGCCAAATGGGGAAGAAGCTTCATAAAGCATGCGCGGTCATCGTCCGTGAGATCTACGCGATCCCATTCCTGCTAGGCGTGGCAGTGACTCCAACCGAACCCTAAGGGAGGCGTATGTTTCCTCCGGCAATACTTTGACTTTGCTGAAATGCTGCGGCACAGCAAATTCCCCCTCCATGGTCCACATCTTCACTTGGATAGCCATAGATCGACCCTAAACCACACAGAGTTCTAAAGCGCACCCGCTGGTGTCAAAACAAGCTAAGAAACCAAGATCAATAGCGCACCCTAAACCCTAAACTTGCACCCTAAACCAAGGACCACGCACCAAAGCGGACAGCAGACTTGCACACGCTCACTGTAAACAACTAAACCACATGATTAAACCTCCAAGGCCATCACCTAAACCTAAACAATGGAGAAGACCCTGAACTATACCCGACACCCTACCGCAACACCCTAAAATCGAGGCGTATGTTTCCTTCTGCGTCAACAACAACACTTTTGTACGCACCAAAATCACAGCTAAACCTAAACACAACTCTTCTCCAGTGACCAAAGCGGATATCAGTGCGCAACGTACTACCACTTTCTGTGCAGGCTCAGCGTCAACAACAATACGGGAAACGCACCTCCAAAACACAACGCACAAAGAATGCGAAGCAAAATGAAACCCTAGCCGTCTGCAAACGGGCGTGTGAAAGACGACCCCAACGATGGCCTAAACGCTTTTCATCCATTTTTGGACAGACGGAAATCCCAATTTCCATCCATCCCCGTGAGTCCTAAACCCATTTACACACCATACTAAACATACCTTCTAGGATCCTTATCTTCAGCCCCTATTTTAATTTTACAAAAAAATAATGGCCCACGTTTTATGTCCATCTAACTTACTTATAATGGGATTGTCTACATTTAATGGCCCCTTCATTATTTGGAATTCCTTTATAATTTTTATTTCAAAAGAATTTAATCCTCTCTATATTATGCCGCACGTCGTTTTTAAAATGCACTAAGTGATCTACCCGTGATGTGGCATATGGCAAAATATATTTCAACTCAAAAAGGCCCAATTCATGTGACCAATATAGCTAAATCCTATTGGTTCTTTACTAAAATTGGGATTGAGTTTCAGATTAGTAAAAGTTGTTTGTAATACTGATAGAAAGGATGATTGGTCTTTAGGCACCAAGAGTGATAGTGTTAGATGAGCATGTCACTATTGACTCACCAAGCTAGAGCCAATAATGGCCTTACGCATCATATTATGACACTATTATTTGATGTTCAAAGACCACCTTTTGTACTGGTGTTACATGAGAGATGAGTCACCTCACCTTTTGAGGTTTGGTATTGCTTTGGTATAATAACATAGCAAAAGAAAAATTGATTTAGGAGCTTGAAGAGAGTGCAAATTTTGTGTGAATTTTTTTTTCGAATACAATGCAGGGTTCCCTATTTGTTCCACCTAGAAGAAATATAAAATAAATAAATTGAGGAGCTTCATTAACTTTGAGTTCCCGAATTTCCTATGTCTCAATGTGCTAGCCTAGGAAAATTGAATCGTTGCCGCTCCTATGAATGCGCCTTAGAGCATGCCCACCAGTGATTGGGCATGCTCGAAGACATGTTGGTACCCCTATTTTCCAAACATGATATAGCAAGCCAGACCTAAATATTTTAGAGAATTGAGTCTAGCTGGTATCCACAAGCAATATACAAACCTTGAACACTTTAGCTGGCAAATAGTCTTCCCAAGTCAAATCAAAACCTCGATTTTTAGCAAGAAAATTGAGGATACTAGTCAATGGTGGGAATGTTCTTAAAAATATATTATTTCTTGTTGAACGTGCTCTTGGACTAGGGTACTATAGTGGTATCCAACCTTTTTTAGCTGGAAAATATAGCCAGAAAGCATAATCATGTTTCTAAAGAAAGAGCTAAATTTGGACCAAAACTAATTCCTTTATTGCCAAAATATTCACCCATGTAGATATAATTTCCTCCATTTGAAAAAATCCTCATTCAATTACGTTGACTTCATATGAAATCTAGATGAAAGTACTATAATGTTTGTTTCACTGGTGCCGTTGTTTGAAAAATGAAAAATCATGGTCCAAAACTACCAAGGTAATGGTGGAAAGATTCCCAAACCGAATGGCATGGTTGATGGTTCGATTCTCCTTTGTGAAATCGTCTCTGTACTTGATTGGAAAAACCCTTGTTGTGTCAGTTGCAAAAAGCAATTCGTGTGTGTCGAAAATTTAAAATTACAAAGTAAGAGAATTTAAAAGAATTGCAGAAAAATCCTTGGTGGAGTCCACAGGGAGGAAAGGCAGGGATGGGAGTACAATTGTACTGGCCATCACAAACTTAGCAAGTCATGTTTTTGGAATGTTTTTTGTATGTTGTTGAGATGAACAGGAGTGATTACGTTCGACATACGTTTTACGTATGTTTATTGTAGAAAAAATGTACAAAGGACATATTACAAAACATGTAAATTTTATCATGATGTGTTTTTTCATGTTAGTAATATGTCGTTCGTACGTATTTTATATGATGAACATATGTAAAATGTATGTCAAACGTAATCACCCCTATTCATCTCAACAACATACAAAAAACATTCCAAAAACATGACTTGCCAAGATTGTGAAGTGTACAACCGATCTCCGTGCAATTCCAAACAAAGGGCTAAGCTAATACTAATAAGTGAGTGAAGACAAGAGAAACGTTTTGGGCTAATTATCGCCAAATTGCTACATAAAATTTGGGCTGGCTAATTGATAAAGGATTTTTGAAAAAAATAATAAAGAATATTAGCCAGATTCCCTACATGGAGTCAAGATGTGTAGCCTCTTTAAACCTAGGTATCACCCAGGTATTGCCTAAGTAACACCTACGCAGCACATGTGTATTGCCCTTATATTACCTATATATTGATACGAAAAGAGCATCCAGGGAGCCTGGATTCATCTCAAAAATGGAAAAGTGTAACTTTCATGTAACATCTACATAATTTACACATTGTAACTTGCAACATTGCGTGTTATGTAAAAGTTACATGAATGTTACACTTGTAACTTTCATGTGTGCTTTCCATTGTAATTATCTTATAAATGTTTTGAATATAAATGTTACAAAATTTTTAGGAATATTTTATATAATTTTTACATAATGTTCATGTAGATGTTCTATGAAAACAATTGTAAGATTGTTACATGAAATTTATGTGGATGTTTCAACAAGATTATGATAAACAATCAAAATTGTTATATGATATTTACATTTGAACGATTTATGTAGATGTCATATAAAGTATACAAGCAAAAGTTTGCATAAAAAACATGTGCAAAGTCCATTTATAAATTCTACACAAAAAATCTATACTTTTTATATAAGAGTTACATATTTTTTCCAATTGTAACATATTTGTAACATTTACATGATTTGGGAGTAGATTGCACATTCCTAAATAGTATATGCAAATCACAATGGAGATTTCATGTAGATGTTACATGATTTATATATTGTTTGTTGTAAATGTTACAACTTGTAACATCTACATAATTTCCATATTGCATGTTACACTTCTACATTTTTGAGATGTTGCTCTTCAAGCCATGGAAAAGTAGCAAAAATGCTAAACTGTCTTCTGAACAAAAAAAACCCTGGTGAAGACTGACGAGGCAGAAACCAGCGAGACGGATTTAGGCCACGCAGATAAGCACGGCGTTGCAGTGTTCAGTTGTTAGCTGGCAGGCAGACTGGCATGCATTCCTCTACCAATCTCAAGCATTCCATCTGCAATTCCCCAAATCCCGCGCCACTGACACATCCACACCAAGCATCTCACTCTTCTGCAGTCCAGGCTCAAACTGATCAAGCTTAAGTTAGCATTTCCTCCCTCAGAGACTCAGAGACAATGCTAGTAATGCTAGTAACTTAATGCTAGTAAGATCAGGTGGTGGCAGCGGCTTTTGGCAAGGAATGGGAGCTTCATCATCCCACTGACATGTGCACCTCCCCCTGCATATTTTGCGGCCGCCTGCACCGACACTGCCTCACTGCAGGCCTCTCATCCTCGTACTACTCCCACCTCTTCTGCACCATGATTCTCATGGCTCGATCTCCTGGACAGGATTTGCGCCTTGCAGCTCAGACAATGCACCCAGTCTGAGGTAGGCCCTCTCGATTCCTGGGATTATGCAGGTTGAGTACGTGTGCCTGCATTGTGGCTCCCGATCAATTCGTTGAAATGGTTTGAGGCTCCGGGCATTCATTTATACTCTTCGATTCTGGGTTACTTGCGGATTGGGTCTCGAGGTACTGTTGGCTTCGAATCAGAAGCGAGGAGATTTGCATACTAGATTCGACCGAAATGGAGCAGGGGCATTTAAGAGGGTAGGGAATTAGGGCTATGCTCTTTTGGGTTGCAACATTCTCCACAATGGCGGAAGTGCGGAATGTGCTGGTGTTTCTGGCGATGGTGCTGGTGGCGATGGCGCATGTCGAGGCTGTCACTTACCCTGGCGATATTGAAGCTCTCAAAGAGGTACGCATTAGGGTTTCCATCTCTCTTTCGAATTTCAATAAGAAGAGTACGTGTTTCAGAGTAGCCTCTTCCATCGTTGGAGGTTCTCACAATTTGCCACGCACTTGCATTCTTTAACCCCTAAGCGTCCGCCTGAGTATTTTCTGTAGTGTAGGAAAATTGGACCCCCTGCTGCAAATCTTCTGTTTGTGTGAAAATGACTTCAGTTTGACACGATCGACACTGTTGGTCTTGTAGTATAGAATAAGAGCTTTAAAATGATGTATTGCAATCAGAAATCCGAGGTAAATTGAGAAAATGCCACTGTTGCAAAAGTTCAGTGATGCAGATGGCCATCTTGGGCGTTTTACACGCTTAAGTATGCCTACCCATTTTAAGCGTTGAAAACTCATCTTCACGCTTTGTGATTGGAGGCTCGGCTGATGATTGTGCACTGATCTTGCATCGTGTCCACCGTGAGGCGTTTCTGCAGGTGAAGCTGGCGCTGAATGCATCGTCCATCATGGTCTCCACCTGCATGGCCGCGTGGAACTTCAGCCTCGACCCGTGCGACGCGCGTGCATGGCCGTGCATCGACTGCAGCGCCATCGCGCCCAACAACATCTCCCGCATCGTCGGGCTGCGTCTGGAGCGCGGCGCGAGGTACCAGGTATGAATGCATACACAATGCATAAAATATATAAAGAGTATATATTGGTGTAGTATTAATAATGAGGGAAGATGAAGAGAGAGTGTCGTAAGAACATCTCAAAGTTTATAACCTTGAGTATTTGCAACCTTTATCTAATAGGTGTAATTAGGTAACTAGTTGACATGGACATAGGACTAACTATTGTCCGAACATTGACATAGGACTTGCTATTGTCGTAACACCAGGGTCCGCTCTCGCCCGCCATCGGCAACCTCACGGCGCTGCAACACCTGATCATGACGGGGAACGCTTTCCACGGCCACATCCCGGCCACGCTAAGCAACTGCAGGGAGCTTTTCCAGCTCGAGCTCTCCCTGAACGATTTCACGGGCCACATCCCGGCCTCGCTTCCGCCCTCGCTGGGCTTCCTCGCCCTCTCCTCGAACGCCCTCACGGGCCCCATCCCGGAATCCTTCAACAACCTCAGAAACCTGACTCACCTCTACCTGGACAGCAACCAGCTGAACGGTACCATCCCGGCCCTCATAGGCATGTCGAATCTCGCCTTCTTCGACGCAAGCAGCAACAACTTCACAGGGGCATTGCCGGAGGTTCCGGAAACGCTCAACCTGCTTGCATTGCGGAAGAATCAGCTCATTGGGCACCTCCCACCGAGCTTGAAGAACTTGACGTTGCTGCAGGTCAGGCCTTCTTTTTTGGTTTTTGAGATAATGCCACATGCCTACAATAGGGGTGTCACACCCCTTTCTTCCCATTCTCAATCTTCATAGAATGTGTACGTGGCACTTTCTCCTTGAATTGTGGAGGACCTATCCTATGAAGATTGAGAAGTTTCTTTCTTCTCCGGAGGTGAAGAATGGGTGTGAAGATTGAGAAGCCGTGGAGAAGATTGAGAAGCCATGGAGAAGATTGAGAAGTCGTGGTCATTCTCACTCTTCACACGGCCTCAAGGGGAGTCACACCTTCTTCATGGAGAATGGCCAGGATTGGCTCCATGTTTCTCTCCCAAGGTTCTCAATCTTCAGAGAATCAAACTTCTCGGAAGAGGTGTGACAACCTCTAATATCTTGAAACATCAGTGTCGTTGTGGCGACTTTGTGGTTTTTTTGGGGTAAATTCGTTGGCTACATTGGTCTGAGTTTAGTTAGATTTGTGTCATACTATGGTGATCTAAAATTTCCAAAGAGTGCATTTGAATGGCAACAATTTTCTTAGTAAGAAGCAATTAGTATGAACAAAATTGGTTAATAGTTGACAAAAATAACAAGACATTGGGCCAACGAACCAACATTGAATGATTTTGGTCTTCCCTCATTGAATTGGTATTCAAAGTTCAACAACAACATCCTCAATATATTCCATTAATCTGGCGACAAACAAAAGAATGTCAAGGCGACATATGTACACATTTATAGAGATGCAAAAAGCTATCTGACTCCCTTGAACTGATTTCTAAGTTGAATGTCTGGCTACAATCATTGATTTTGACACCCAAATTTTGTCACATTCTGGTGCAATTTAGCTTTTGATAGCCTAAAAAAAAACATAGGACTGCTGCAGGTGCTGGATCTCAGACAGAACAAGCTCGGCGGCACCGTCGGCTCGTTTCTGTACACGCTGCCGAACTTGCAGCAGCTCAATCTGTCGTATAATGCCTTCACGGCGATGGAGGCGTTTGATGGCAATCTGAGTGAGGTCCTGGCGATGGATTTGAGCTACAACGCAATACAGGGGGAATTGCCGGCGTCCCTGGTGGCCATGCCCAAGCTGACGGTGCTGGCCCTGCGGAGCAACATGTTGACAGGGCCCATTCCTTACGAGTATGCGTTGAAGGCCGCGAACTCGCTGAATGGGAGCTTGCAATTGGGGCAGTTGTACTTGGACGACAACTATCTGTCTGGGGAGATTCCTTCGCCGTTCTTGAATTTGTCCGCGGATGCCGTCAGTGCCAATCTTGTGAGCAATTGTCTCGATAGTTGTCCTCCCTCTTTGTTTTTCTGCAGTGGCGGCACTCAGAAAACGTCTGTGGAGTGTCATGTGCCTGTTGTGTTGCCTGGAAGTGCTCCTAGTCCTCCTTAAAACTGGGCTCTCCACTAGGCGGTGTCAGAGTGCAATGAGCTTCGGAGCTTCGACGTCGTCACAATTTGTGTGTAGAGTGCAACAGATTTGGTGGTTGGGCATGGATTTCGGCCCGTCTCCTTGAAGGCCAGTTGCAGAACCCTATGACTTCACTTCAATTTGCGTGCAGAAGGCAACAAATTTGGTGAGAGTCTTGTGGTCGTGGGCATGGATTTTGGCCCCTGTCTCCTTCAAAGGCGGGCGACTTCAATTTGCGTGTAGAAGGCAACTGATTTGGTGAGAGTCTTGCAGTTGTGGGCATGGATTGTGGCCCTTTTCTCCTTGACGGGTGGTTGTAGAACCTCACAACTTCAATCCGTGTGTAAAAGGCAATTGATTTGGTGAGTCTCGCGGTTGTGGGCATGGATTGTGGCCCATGTCTCCTTCAAGGGCAATCGCGGAACACTATGACTTCAATTTGTGTGTAGAAGGTGACAATTGATTTGGTGAGAGTCACATGGTTGTGGGCGTGGATTATGGGATGCCAACATGTTCGAACTGCGTCTCCCTTCACAAGTTCGCACTCTGATACCCTATAATTGCAAGCATCAGTTATATTTGTTAGTTTTAGATCTTTTTGTAATTTAGATTGAAAATTTACTTTTAAACTCAATTACTCCCATCTTGGAGGTTGAATTGGTGTAATATCAAGTTAGAGTACCCCTCCTCGTAGAGGGCTCCTGAAACCTGATTTTTGTACATTTATAGAAGAGATTTTCATTGGTACCCTGATCATGCTTAGTGTTCTTTCAATGCATTTTCTTCTTTCTATTGGTTGTATTTTGCTTTGTGGCCACTTTTTGCATGTTTTGAAAGGGGTGCAATGGCACCATCACAACAGCGCTGAGATTTAGGTTATTTCCATTCGATCAGCAAAGAGAATAGCAAGATTAATGAACGCAAGCTGGCACTTACTGAGATATTTTAGGGCATGTATTTGGGTCAGCACTTGGTTTCAGCTCATCCTACCTCATACAAATACAGTGAGCTAGCTGCTACTACAGTAGTGGATCTAGAAAGAGCAGAGTAACTAAGCAATCTCTTGGCCTAAAAATGAAACCAAATTCCTTTTCTTTATACCTCTACAATAGAAGGCATCAGAACTCCAATTCCAAATGAGCCACGTTTAGAAAGGAAGCTCGGAACCTCACAAAATCCCCTGGCTGGTTACACACAATTAACCACAGCTTAATTAAAATCCTCCACAGCCACCAAAACCACCGCCGTCGCCAAGAATGGAACCAAGCAAAAAGCCTCCCAGAGCACCCCCCACAAGACCAGCTCCCAGTCCACCACCGCCCAGCAGGCCACTTCTGCGAGGGGGAGGCGGAGGTGCATATCCACCGTATGGATAGTACGGTGCCGGGGCCTGCTGGTAGACTGGATTATATGGCTGGGATGCGCCATCGCCATAGCCAGGAGGATATGCAACAACTGGAGTGTCCTGCCGAGGCATCGTATATGATGGTGGCTGTTGAGGATATTTGATCAGCTCTCCCACCTTCACTGACACGTTCAAGCTGCCTCTCGCCTTCCCCGATGGCCTCACCACCTGTGATTATCGCAACAATTATGAGAAGGACAGCACATCAATGGAACTCAATTGGCAAAGTCAAAAAGATTAGGCAGGATTTTACTAACTTCGTGATGGCAATCCAGAGCATTACATCAACACACAATTTAACTCTAAAGGACCAAGAATTTTCTTAGCAGTTTGGAGTGAACTTCCTTTTGTTCAAATTTATTTGTGTCTTGACCAACACAGAATGTTCTTCGCTGATTCCAATGATATAAAATTTGGTACAATATGATTAATTGAATTTGTCATTTTAAAACCATGAATCCTTGGTCCTTAAGGGGTTAAACACAATAAACACACAATCAACAGTTGATGGGTTAGATCAAAGGAGAGGCACACATTTATAGAGGAAAGGAAATCATGTAGTACTGGGGACGTACCCTGTCCGAAGATGTCTCTATCAGGGACATTTACTACAGGTGTCCTTAGAGAAAATTTACAAGCATAGCAAAGAATAGAGTTTTCAGTAAAATTAGATTGTTTCATGAACTTTTAGCAGCATCCAAAGTCCTGTAGACTTAGTGTCTTTAGGGGCGGTTTACACTATGGACCAAGAGCCATGACCAAGAAAATTAAATCATTTTCATGGTCATGGCTCTTGGTCAAGAGCCGTGACCATGAAAAATCAAAAATGCAATTTTAAATGACTTGGTCACTCTTTGTAGTGTAAAGTGGATTTAGACCGGGACAAGTTTAAGCTCATCATTCTCTCTTTTATCCTCCCCTTTTTCCTCCTTTCTCTTTAAATAATTGAACACTAGCCAATCAATGATTTTTGAGCCCCATGGTCTCCTAGATTATAGTTGAGTTGAGGCATTTGCTTCGACTCAACTATAATCAAGGAGACCATGAAAACATTATCCATTTGGGAAATTTTAGCATTTTTGGGGACCTCAAAGTTAGTGGTCATTCTCCTATTTTCAAGGTAGTGTAAAGCCAAATGGGACCAAGTGCTCTTTTTGGGCCAATCACAGATTTTAGAATTCCATGGTCATGGCTCTTGGTCCATAGTGTAAACCGCCCCTTAGTAACGGATTCCTTGATTCACACCAACCTAGAAAGGGACCTGAGTTCTTCCACTACTAGAAACCTCCCCGCATTTCACCCCTGAAATGGAAAAAAGACAGAACTTTTGTCCCGTTATGACCAACACCACTAAGCAAGACCACTGACAGTCCCGTTTTAGCCAATTGTGGCGCACTTCCACTGCTTCATGTGGTGAAAAACAACATCATGTTCTACTAGTGTTTTAACATCATAAGGAGAATCTTCTCTATGATTCACAGGAAAAGGATCACAGTTATTATATGAGGTTATGATGTTGTGTAACAGTCTAATTTCAACCCCTACATGATAAGAAGCCCAAATTGGATCTCATGTTTTTTTTTAGCATTTTTGAGTAAGTCCTATATGGAATTCCTTCTGTTCAAAATTATTTGTTTTTTGACCAACACATATAATGTTCTTCAGTTATTCCAGTGATATTGAATTTATCATTTTAAAACCATGAATCCTTGGTCCTTTAGGGGTTGATAAAAACTCCGTTGAAGGCAAGGAGGAAAGGAAAGTAGCAGGATGTTCACCGGAACGGTCATGAAATTAGAGCTTGATGAGCCTGAGCTTCCCCCTTGCTTGAGGCCGGACAAAGAGATGGAGCTTGAGCCGACGTACTTGTTTCCGAACGAGCCATGGTTGTAAAGGTCAACGTGTACAACCGCATTTCCGTCCTGCACGAGGCGCTCATCAGCAGTGAGCTTGAGAGTGGCGTTCCATGTAGGGTTCAAGTTTCCTCTGCTGTCAATCGGCGACGACACTTGCATGCTAGGATAAATCCACGCCACGCCATACACCGTCATCTTCCCGAACGCGTTCACCTTCTTCAGATTCTGAGCTGATATTAACGTCACTTCTATCTCCCGATACTCCATCGATCCTCACCGATATATTTCTGCCACACACAAACAAAAAAGAAACAAAAAAATCAACAATAAATGACCAAACTATCCCTTCACGCCTAAGCATTCATAGTTTTAAAATTGACCAATTTCAATAATTCAAACCGGGCCAAATTTCATACCACCCGAATCAGTGAGAAACATTGCATTTGGTGGACAAAAGAAAGTCTGCTTTTATGATCTACTTAAAACTGCTGTTGAGGGCTTAACCCCTAAAGGACCAAGGATTCATGGTTTCAAAATGAAAAATTCAATTGATCATATTGTAAAAAATATAATTCAGACAACATCAGTGAAGAACGTTGCATGTGTTGGTTAAAAAAACAAGCAAATTTGAACAAAAAGAAGTCCACGTAGGACCTGCTAAAAAAACACGAGGCCCAATTTGGGTTTCTTGGTCCTTCAGGGGTTAAATCACGCTGAAACCCTAGCTCCCATGAAAACTCATGAAAACTACAGGTAACTTGCAACTCCGGTTCTAAGACTTCAAACCATGATTCTAGAAAAAGCAACAGAAATTCATCTCTGAGAGATGAAGTAAACTAATGTATGATTTTCGGAGCACCTGCGACAGTCGTTTCCTTTCCTGTTGTTTGGAAACTTCTTCAACCTTCAGAATATATTGCGAAACTCAAAATCCACACACTCACTCAAAGAAAATGATAAAGTCGGGGGTGTGTCAAATTCTTACCGTAAGAAAAGGGAAAAAAAAAAGAGAAGAAAAAGCAAGGAACTCAAGCGAACGTAGGAAGTTCTGATTCTTGTTTCGTCAATTGACAGGCAACGTTTGCAGAGAGTTATCGATTGCGTGCTGAAATTGGAATCGAAACCCTAACTATTTCAGTCACGGACTCCCTCGATCAGACCTCCCGCACACCCATCTTCCCCCGCATCTTCCCGGAGATTTTTTCTTCTCTTCTTCCGAAACAACTCCCTGGACTCTTTCATTATTCCAATGGTCGAAGGACCTTCAGGTCTTATCAAAGCCATATGTGCACCCATGATCGTCCCTGATAGCAGCTACAGGTAAGCATATTTCTTATTATCAAATGAAATTTATTGGCTCTGAAATTTATTGGCTCTGACCGTAGGGAAGAGGCATTGCAGGGACACTCATTTTTTTGGGCTAAATACCGCTGTAGCAAATATATTTCGTCCATGATTCCACTGAAAATGCATTCTCGCCCTTCACCATTCTCGTCCTTCACCTATTCTATTCCGGTCAGAGCTCCTCGTAGCGTAGCTACTTGTTCCTAGGGAAGAGGCTTTTAGGGGACACCCATTTTCTTGTGCTAAAAACACCTGTAGCAATTATATTCCGTCCATGATTCCACTGAAATGCATTCTCGTCCTTCATTCATGCTATTTCAGTTAGAGCTCCTCGTAGCGTAGTTGCTTGATTTCATTTGGACTAGCAAGTGTAAGACATAACATTCTTTGAAGTCCTAGACTTTGTACCCCTACTAAAGTTTCCACCAATGCTCTTTGATGCTCTTGGATGCTTTTTGTTTTCATATTTTAACCCTTACACGTTCACACTACATTTACCTGATCAAACCTCATCAATTTCTCACATTTTAAAATACATTGTATTTTTTTTTATATATTTCTTGTATAATTGATTGTTCAACCGATTTGCACTGATTTTTCCATAATCATTTAAATTATAGTAAATTTTATAAGATTTTACAAAGCTTTTCTCTTGTAACAGTCATAGTAATTACAAAAATGTCTAAAATAGTATGAGATTTTTAGGAAAAATGTAAATAATAGTGATGAACAACAAGGTGTAGGTGGCATGGTTCTCGAGCTTACATAAAAAGAAATTCGATTGAAAAACTTTTTCTGCAGTGTATACTGGAATTTCAGGGTTTTGAGCTTCAAAGTGATGTAAAAAACGCAATTTTAACAATTTTGAATAATAGTAAACTGGACTAGAAAGTAGAAGGTAGTCCCCATACTTTCTTAGTTGGGACCATTTTCATTTGAAATTAGGAACTAGGTGAAAATCAGCATTTGACTGGAAAAACGATCAAGCATGGCTCCATAGGGCTCCTTGCGCGCTTAAGGGTTGAGTTTGCCTTACTTACTTGACTCCTACTAAATTCCCTCATATAATGGAAAGTGTCATCTTTCACTCCATATTTCAAGGAAAGTTACTTTATCAGCAAAAAAAGCCAACCAAGCAATAGATGGTGCAGTACTCTACTGCTTAAGAATGTTATGAGGATTCCAACATACTTTAGCATGTGTCAGGAATTTCCCAATCTATTCTAATGTGTATCGTGGGGCGTGGCGCCACCACGAAGTATGACTTGAGTTTTAGGGGACTTTAGAAGAGGTCTTGGCGGACTTGACTTCCCACTCAAAGTCTAGTTGTATAAACTTCTTCAAACCCTAGAAAGGCTCATCTTTCTCAAAGTTGAGCCTTCGGAGGAGAAGTTTATGTGTTGCTTTTCTCGTTGTAGAGTATTGTGTTTTCATAACACTTATATGTGGCTTGAATGGTATACTTTTGTGGAGTTTTTCTACTCCTCACGGGGTTTTCTCCACTTTATTATACTTTGAGAAAGATCCTACCTTATGTATGAGTGTAAGTGAGGTAGTTGGGACACTTATTTTGGTGAAAAAAGCGTGTTTTGAGGGTGTTTTGTGAGTTGCATTAGTGCTGAAATTGCAAAATCAAAAGCTTGATTGACACCATAGCTTTCATCTAAGGAGATAGGGATGTACGGAATGTTGCAAGTGTCCCATATGGTTGACTTGTGGTATTCCATCCGGCGGGTGATGAACTTCATCCAAAAAGGATAATTCATCCCTTTTGACTTCTCTC
This sequence comes from Pohlia nutans, assembly GCA_022496805.1. Lineage (NCBI taxonomy): Eukaryota > Viridiplantae > Streptophyta > Bryopsida > Bryales > Mniaceae > Pohlia > Pohlia nutans. The sequence goes on along the minus strand of CM040085.1, from coordinate 25,210,643 downwards.
ATCTCTCTCCTCTGGCTGCGGGTTATAGCTAAACTGTAGAGACTGGCGAGGCGCTAGTTTACGTTTGGTTCTGTATGCATGGAAGGGAGAGTCTGGGCACTGAGAGAAGAGGAGCGTGAGGGGCAGCGAGGTGCTACCGTCACGATTGGCAGCGAGGCGCTGCTTGGAACTGGGTGAGGCACCTGAGCATTGGTTTGGTTCAATGCGCTGGTTGGGGTGATCAGAGAAGTGCATGAGTGATTCCCGGTGCATTGGAGCTTGTGGTGAGCGTGTGACCGGAAGCGGCCGGAGAAGCTTCTGCTGGTCGAGTTGATCAGAGGAGTGCGTGAAGTGTTGTTAGTGGCTCCGTTGTTGTTGTTATTGTCGTTCGTGTTTGTGTTGAACAAGACCGCAGACTTATGAACATGCTTGAAGAAATTCGGCTTGACCCTTCGATGTTGGTTTCTTGCGAGTTCGATCTGTGAATGACTGAGCTTTGCTGTTAGAAGCGATGACGCTGCGTGAAGGGTGAGGCAGATTGAGAGATAGAGACGGAGATCCAGGAAGCAGGCTGCGCCGTCGACGCAGGCAAAACTACGACAAGAAGGAGACAGGGCGAGGCCGACGACGAGGGCCCGAGGGTGGCTGAGGTCCCAAAGTGAGGGCGAAGTCTCGTGATCAAGGACGACACTTGGTTGAGCCAGAGGTGGACGACACCTCAACTGCACAGACAGGCTCAATTGCTGGTGCACGGAGAGGATCTTCTTCTGCCGTGGGGTTTACTGGACGTAGTTACCTTCATCCACTTACTGGGCTTGCTGACTGGTCATGCTGACTGGGCAGATGACGGCACTGCTGACTGGTCAGATGACGTGGCGCTGCTGACTGGGCAGATGACATGGCATTTGTATGATTGTGCATGTCAACTAATTATTGTTGGGCAAGCGAAGCGTATGATTTGGCAGTCGTTCCATCAATCTTATAATACATTTATGTGAAGCACAACCATCAGCTTAAACTATCAGCACAGACATCGCATTACGGAAGCACTTGAACTACTAGGGCAAGCCGCATGAGTGATGCATGAGGGAATGTAAGGAATAAATGCATTAAGTTTTAGCATTGAACGTGGGTTTTATAACCCTCCCCTCTTGCCACCCACCTCGGCATTTGCAATTAGTGTTCACTGTGTGGATCGACATTTGATGATGCAATTCTTGGTTGCACACTTTGGGTTGCGTTTTGCTAGGCAAATAATGGCAGCACCAACACCCGTAGCACTACCAATCATGACATATGGAGACACATGGGTCTGCACAATTTACGTCCTATATTAGCTGCAGTGGTGTCGCATTAGGGTGGATGATGGGAATGATTATCGTAGAAGTGACAAAACGTAAGGATTAATTTAGACATTTGTTCTTGCTACTACCACTGTGGCTACACATGGGCTGTATGGCGATGCTATGGAATCATGGCAAATCCCAATTTAGATGATTTAGTTTCAAATTTGGGAAGGGTCCGAATTAGAGGAGAAATTGTCGAAGGGGATCGAGTTGAATTTGTTGGAAGGCAAGTAGAAGTGGTGATAGAAACTATTGGAAGTTCATTAGAAACTACTACCTTGCCGTTTGGAACTACCACTTTAGCAGTCAATTTACCTCAGCCGTCACAGTCGAGACCATTCGTGTTGTCTCCATTAGCGGCATCTAGATTAGGTATCCAACGTTGGGCTGAACCAGGCACCAAAGTATTAGGACCACGATCTATAGAGTATTGGGGACGGGGTGGTGGTTTTCATGTTGTGCAGACGTTGAAGGTACAACGAGGAGGCTATATTTCGCCAAAAGCACGGAGCCGTGGATTTGTGCACTTCGAAGATTTTATAGTAGAAGGAGATATTATCGTGGTGAAGAACCAAGGGTCAAGATCTCACGCGCAGTGGATTTGGGGTAACGAAATACCGATACTTCCATTATTTTCTCTGACATTCACCGAGTTTTGGAGTGGCAATTATTCTTTTCACACAATTTGGCACAAAGAAGAAATTGGGTGGATAGAAAGAGCAATTCGAGTGATGCAATTGTCAACTAATCTTGAACTTGACTTTGAAATTGCCACAACTATTTATTATCCTGCTAGACCAAGAATGGGACCACTCTGGGGTTTGTATACTCCTTAAAGTGAGCTCTCAAACTGGAGTTACCTTCTGGTGTAACTAGGAGTGGTAGGCCATATTTAGCAAATAGGTTGCCAGAAATAGAGCAGTTGATACATGAAATTGAATAGTTAACAATTAAGGATCAAACGGTAACTGTGGAAGAACAATTGGAACAACCTAAACTAGAACGCGATCTTGTCACGGAAATAGAAGAGTTTAGTAGCGGTATCTTGTTCTACGATAGTGAAGAAGAAATGGCTCGTGTATATGGAGCCACTCAAGGCATACGGAGATTCTCTGGGATCGTGGGCACCATTGAATTGGATGATTTTATCATCGAATTTGGAGCCTGGTGCAATGGCCAAGCTGAGAGGAGGGCAGGCTTTAACCCTCATAGCACATGGCAGGCACTTTTCCAACATTTGGAAAGTGCCCCTATGCACGATTACTCCGAATTCGAGGCCAGACATGAGGCGGAGATCGAGGCCTTCCAGGACTATTGGTCCCCCGACTTTAAAAATCTATTTGGAGGACAAATGAGAGTTGGAGGTCGTCGAGTTGGAGGAGGTTCTCTCACCATTGGCGAAGTGAAAAGTGAAGAGGGGGAGAATTCCGAGGGAGAACGAGCCAAGACTCGGATAGGAGAGAGACTCCAACCACTGTTCAACCCCATTTTGAGTTTCTTCGAGGTACTCCGATTGAACTATTAAGGCCAACGGTTGGATAAGATGTTGGAACTTCAACAATTTCAGTTGAAAGAAAAAGAGACGTACCGAGACGCGTACCATCGATTACAGCGGTTGGTGGAGTGTACTGAAGGAATCACACCTGCTCAAGCTATTAATTATTGGTATCGTATTTTGGAGCCTGAATTCAAGGATTTGGTAAGAGCAAGGGTGTTGAGTTTACCATCCAATAATCCACCCACTTTGGAGTTTGTTTTCTTGGCGACTGATTCCATTGCTGTTAATCTGGCAAGGGAAAAAGCATCCATGCCTATGATGGGGAAAGCTCCAAAGACCCTTGAGAAAGGGAAGACTACTGCTGCTCACGCCGCTGAACCCGCATACTCTAGGCAAAAAGAGGTAAGTGAAACATAACCCAAGCAACCTAGGGAGAAATTTTGTTCGGGATGTGGAGCTTCGAACCACCCCGCAATCAAATGCTGGATTCTTCACCCAGAATTACGGCCTGCCAATGCAAGAAAACCTAAAGAAGAAACTAACAGTGACAAAGGCAAGGTCCCTAAGGAGAAGGATAAAACTTCTGAGAAGAAGGTAGAAACTTCAAACAATGATAACAACGCTGAGCTACGATTTAAAGCACTTGAGTCGCAGTTGGCGTTAATTGTGGCTGCACTGAAAGGTAAGACCCCTTCTACGTCGGAGAAGAAGGAGGCCCCATCCTTCTATGGAGCCTGGGATGAGTCGTTTTGCGGCATGGGTGAACCAAGCTATACGGCAACTACAAGGGCACAAGTCCAACGTGAGGTACCAAGGGGTGCGATAAGTACATTGGATCCACAAAATGGAGATGCCCGACAACAAGTGCGACTACCGGAATCAATTGTTTTAGAGGACTTAAGTTCCACAACACCACGGGCGTTGCAGAAGGTTGCAGCTCGCTCAAGGCCAATCAAACATGGTGTCGGGATGTCCAGTGGAGACGGAATCGCATCCACAGCAACTACTATTTGTCAGACACCATTATTTTCTGCTCAAATGGTTGGAGCACTTGGGTTTGATGTAGCTGGAGTATTGGAATCAGCAGCTGCTATATGCACAGATGAAAAAGATCGAACTACTGCAGCAATGAAGGCAGGGGCGCTTCAAGAGGATGATTCGGAGGAGGCCGAGTCTTCATATGACGCCAACCTTTATGCAACAGCGGCACGAGTACAAACTATGCCACGGAGACCAGCCATCGAGCGATCCGCAGTTACACCTGGTGTTGTGGTGGTCAACAACAGTAAGGGTTTGCTGCAGATTGTGGGACCTGGAGGTAAGATCTTTACACCCCAAAGAGTGTTGTTGGACTCTGGAGCCCAGCCATTGATGTTGGGTAAAGCCGCGATCGACGCCTTGGGTCTACATGAAGGGACATTAGAAACTTGTCCTTTTACCATGAACACATCTATGGGCGGATTAGAGAGGGCCACTGGGATCACTAGGCAGTCCTTGATGATTAAAATTCGACCCAATGATGTTATGGACGCAGCAGCGATTAACACTAAGGCTATTGTCACACAAGCCGAATCATACGACGTGTTGGTCGGATCCACGGTGTTGTATCCAATGGGGTTTGTTTTGGATTTTTGGAATGAGACCGCGTCATATAGACCTGGCTGGCAAGCTGGTGATGGCCGCCAAGCCGTCCTTCCTGCACAATTCGTGCGAGGTGAGGAAAATCATCATGTGACCTTTGGTATGGCAGCAGAGGACATTATGTTGGATGATTGGCACATTCAACATGAGTCCCCACGCCCCACTATGGTTTCCTCGACTACGCGTTGTAAAAAGAAATACTTGGCTACAATACAACAAGCGGCGACATTGTGGAAGTCCAAGGATGATCTTTTTGCACATGCAAGTGGTATTTTGGATAAGGTGTGGACACACACTCCTACATCACAGTTGGATGTTGGGGGCGACCAAATTCACACTTTAGAAGCCAAGGTGTTAACACGGCCAATTGCGTGGAAACCCACACAAAAGGGCATATGTCTGCTCGAACTCTTTGGAGGCATCGGTACTGGTTTAACAGCCGTCTTACAAGCCGGTATCAAAGTTCACACCTATCTCTATGTGGATAATGATCCTGTGGCTAAACGAGTAACCGTTGAGCATATTCGGAAGTTACACCGACGTTATCCAGAGTTATTGCCACGTGAAGCTACACGAGCTTCATTTACTGCATTAGCAGCAGATATCTCCCTTGTCAGTGATGCTCAACTTCGAGCGCACGGACCGATTGACTTGGTTATTGCAGGATGGCCATGTCAAGGGCTTTCTATGGCGGGAAACCAAAATGGATTGCATGATAAACGGAGTGCGTTATTCCAAGAGTTAATTCGCATATTACATACACTACAAGTGGTGCAAGTGAATGGGCCCGGGTATATCATTGAAAATGTGCCCGTCATGTCTGAATCACGAGAGCAGAATTTGACCAGTGTCAAGAAGATCGAGGCTATCCTCGGGCCTTCTGTGTTTATGGATGCAGCCAAGGTGGGATCTCGAGCACATCGTGCTCGCATGTGGTGGACTAATTTGGTCCCCACTTCCATTCTACGAGCTGCATACGACCACTTGGAACGGCCTAAGGATCTGTTGGTCCAAGACATCTTGGATCCACAAAGGACGCCACCACATGTACGGTGGGATGACAAGCCCCCTTATGCAGTGGTTAACAAGGTCAATGAACCTCGAAGGGCGTGGCCTACATTTGTGAGCTTCCCCAAATCCTATGCATTTCGAGGGGATGGGCCCGGCACGGTCTTGGACACTAGTGGTGGGGAATATACAACTCAAGAACCCAATGTCGACGAACGGGAAAGAGCTATGGGCTTCTTTACTGGCACCACATCTCTTCCCGACCAATCTATTTCCGAACACCAACGGCGAATGCTATTAGGCCAAGCCATGGACTTAAACTGCCTTACATGGATGTTGGCCATAGCCACTGTGGAGCAACAACGCATGGCAACCATGGCATCCAGTGTTCCCTCTTATGATGATTTTCGAGCCATAATTCAGAGCTTACCTCAACCCGAGACGGGTGGCAAGGTAGCTGGGGGCGAACTACAACAACTTATACATCTTTGGCAAAATTGGGGCACATCAAAATTTTATAAAGATGCCCATCACGGAGGTATGGTAGAATCTTATGAGACGTTGGAGGCATTGGCGGAACATTTATTCTATTCGAAAGAGTTTGATTCGTTGGATTGGGAAGAATATATGTTCATACAGAAGAATGTAACAAGCATGGCGGGCATCGAGGGTGAAAGGGACCCTGGGCCCAGAGGAATTGCTTAGCAACCAAGGAAACCGCCACCCATCATGACGGATGTCAAAATACTACTCTCTGCAGAGAATTGGGAGCCAAATGTGGGTCTTGAAGGGGAGATGGAACGGCAGGAAGAGCAACAATTCTTGAAAGAATTTAAGAATTGTTTTGCTTTTGGGTTGAAAGACTTGGAAGTCCTGAAGGGACAGGAGGTGAGAATTGACTTGCAAGACGACTCTCCCATATTTCGAAAGCCATATCGATATAGTGAGGCGGAGAGAGTGTTGATTAAGAACCGCACAATGGAACTGTTGGATGCCGGTTTAGTAGAGCTTTCTGATGGAGAATATGCTGCAGCTACTGTAATGCCTTCTAAGAAGGACATATATGGCAACTGGACAGAGAAAAGGATGTGCGGGGATTATCGGCCCCTAAACAAACAAGATCTGACAAGTATGCGATGCCAACACCTGAAGAAATTTTTGAGTCAATTGGACACGCAAAGATGTTTAGTACACTTGACTTGAGATCAGGTTATCATCAATTACCGATTCGGAAGGTTGACAAACAAAAGACCTCATTCTGGGGTATTGATGAATATGGAAAAGATAAGTTGTATCAGTGGAATTTCTTACCATTTGGACTTAAGAATGCCCCTGCAGAATTCCAGAGAGTGATGGATAAGGTACTTGCTGGATTGCCATTTGCCCAATGCTATATTGATGACATTATTGTCTTCAGTCAAAACAAAAGGGAACACCGAGAACATGTAACAAAAGTGTTGGAGAGATTGTGGGATCATGGGTTGAAATTACACCCAAGCAAATGCTCATTCTTTTGCTCCCAAGTGGAATACTTGGGCTATATGATTTATCCCGGTGGCCTAGGAGTAATCAAAAGTAAGGTTGAGGTACTAAATGGGATACCAAGACCAACGGATGTTAGTCGGTTGAGAGCTTTTCTAGGACTAGCAAATTATTACCGGAAGTTTGTTGCAGCCTTTAGTCGAATCGCAAAAGCCTTAACCATACTTACGAAAAATGATCAAGAATGGGTATGGGGAGATGAACAAGAAGCAGCATTCTTGGAACTTAAGGCACGATTGGCCTCGGCTCCTATTCTGGGAAGACCTATTCCGGGAAGAGCGTACCAGTTGCACACAGACTGGAGTTCATTGGGCATTGGTGCTGTCCTTACTCAAGTGGATGATGAAAGCAAGGAGTTTGTGGTAGCATATGCTAGCCGATCAAACAATAATGCAGAGGCCCAATACAGCTCATATGAAGGGGAATGTTTGGCGGCCGTATGGGCAATAGCGCATTTTCGGTGTTATCTTTATGGCAACGAATTTCTGCTAGTCACAGACCATCAACCACTTAAATGGCTCATGGAGTCCGATAAACTTACGGGAAAACTTGCAAGGTGGGCCTTAATTCTGCAAGAATATGATTTCAAGGTGGTACACCGAGCCGGGTTGGTTAATATGGATGCAGACGGCCTTAGCCGCAACCCATGTCCTAGTCAAAAGGACTCTACGGGAGCAAGGTGGCATGTTGGGGAAGATAAAGAAGAAGTGCCAGGGTGGCACTCGTCATTATGTTTGAGTTTGTTGGTGGCGAATAGAGACTCCATGATCGGTTATTCTCCTGACAAGGAAGAAGAGGAGGAGTCTGGGGGCGCCAATGACATTTATAAGGATGGACCAGTGCTGGAGTATCTGAGAATTAAGGAGTTGACACACGGCACAACTCCAAAAGAGAGAGATAGGATTCTACAACGAGCCAAACGGTTCGAGTGGGAGGGGGCTCAATTACTCAGGAAACTATCAGATGGGAGGACACGTGTGGTGCCTAAACCACTAGAGCGCGAGAAACTCGTGCTCTATATTCATGAAGAACTTGGGCATTTTGGTGTTAAAAGGACTTACAGTTTACTGCAAAGCCAATATTGGTGGGTTGGTATGCAGGCAGAGGTTCAACGCATTGTGTCTCGCTGCAAGGTGTGCGACAGGGTCCGTGCATCATTCAATGCACCAACACCCATTTTACAACCATTACCTATTATGGGTCTTGGTTACCGATGGAGTCTGGACTTTGCAGGGCCACTACCGATCACTAAGAGACATAACAAGTATGTGCTAGTAATGATTGAACATTTCTCTAAGTGAATTGAGTTGGTAGTACTACCTGACAAATTCAGTGAAGGAGTAGCGTATGTTTTCCTTGATTGAGTTCTTAGCCGATTTGGCGCACCAGCTGAAGTATTGACTGACCAGGGTCGAGAATTCTTGGGAGAATTTCAAAGTTTACTAGAGGAGACATATATTGATCATCGCACTACATCTCGTGATCATCCTGAGGCAGATGGATTGGCAGAACGCATGGTGCAGACTGTCAAACGGGCTCTCCGAAAATATGGTCTGCAAAAGGGACATCATAGAGATTGGGATTTGCAATTACCATGGTTGGCCATGGGGTATCGTTTTAGCAAACAAGCTTCTTTAACAACTTTTTCCCCCTATTTCCTTTTGTATGGTCGAGAACCAGTATTGCCCACTTCTATTCGACGTGATACACAAACGGTCGTAGATATGGATGATCCTGACATATGGGTTGAAGTGTGTAGCAGACGGGCAACGCTGTTTCAACGCATCATGCCCATGGCCTTTGACAACCTGGCTATCGCTCAACACCGTGATACTTTGCGATATGCCACTATTCGAGGAGGGGGGCTATCGGCCACAGCTACGGAGGTTTGTACCAGGCGATTATGTTTATTTGCAGCAGACAGCACTGACTACATTGGACGTGACAGCAGGCAGGATTATTTTACGAGTTAAGAAAGTGTTGTCCAGCGGCGTATTGGAGTTGGACGGTCGTGATGGACGGGTATGGAAGGACCATGCTAGGAATTGTGCTCCTTGCCATTTACCACACGTCGATGGCACCGTTGATCCTGGCTTGAGTCTAATTCCAGCCGGGCTGAAGTGTATGCTATGTGGGAGGGCACAAGGGGCTGCTACGATGATTTTATGCGATGTTTGTTCGACGGGTTGGCACATGAATTGTTTGACTCCCCCGCTAGATCGAGTTCCCACTGACAAATGGGTATGTCCGCAGTGTACACGATGATCTGGAGGTAGCTAACATGGCAGCGGTATGACTTCAATTGACACCACAATGCTTTGGATTGCGTGGATGTTAGTTCAAGATGCACCATTATGAAGGGGGCTTCACCAATGGCGCAGGGGGCGAGTAAAGAAGGTCTCATTGGCCTTAACTTTACAGGATTTCTGTGTGTACTTGAAAGACACTTTATTTTTCGTTTTGGGTGGTTGTGTGGATGTGTTAATGTACCACCAATTGGTTAGTTATGACAGGTATTGAATGGTTGTCTAAATCCAATGTATAAGGATTGTGAACATAGTTTGTGGAACCCTGACCGCACGATGTGTTCTACACACGATGGAGTGGTGCACGACAGCTGTCAGGAATTTCCCAATCTATTCTAATGTGTATCGTGGGGCGTGGCGCCACCACGAAGTATGACTTGAGTTTTAGGGGACTTTAGAAGAGGTCTTGGCGGACTTGACTTCCCACTCAAAGTCTAGTTGTATAAACTTCTTCAAACCCTAGAAAGGCTCATCTTTCTCAAAGTTGAGCCTTTGGAGGAGAAGTTTATGTGTTGCTTTTCTCGTTGTAGAGTATTGTGTTTTCATAACGCTTATATGTGGCTTGAATGGTATACTTTTGTGGAGTTTTTCTACTCCTCACGGGGTTTTCTCCACTTTATTATATTAAAGAAGGTCTCATTGGCCTTAACTTTACAGGATTTTTGTGTGTACTTGAAAGACACTTTATTTTTCGTTTTGGGTGGTTGTGTGGATGTGTTAATGTACCACCAATTGGTTAGTTATGACAGGTATTGAATGGTTGTCTAAATCCAATGTATAAGGATTGTGAACATAGTTTGTGGAACCCTGACCGCACGATGTGATCTGCACACAATGGAGTGGTGCACGACACATACATTATTTCGACATTGTATGAATAAATTAAGAATTTTCAATGCATTGCCTTCAAAGGTACCCAAACTTGACCTCATGTTCTCATTGTGTACATGACATTCCTTATATTGCTACTTTCTCAACAATTCAAACTAATTTGATATTCAATCATATACAGAAAGAAAATTTTGAATTTCTATTCATATTATAAACTAGGGCTCCACTTGTCTCTACACTACGAGTGAAAAAATATCAATTGTACATATGGTGTTAATGACTATTAAAAAAAATCTCATAATCATAATTATAAACATAAATTACCACTTTATAAATTAGCGCTTTGCTTCTCTCCACACATGAAAGGTCATGAAATTGGAAAGACGTGAAAGGTTAGGTTACGTCACATAATGGGTCTTCAAAGACAAAATGAAACAATCATGGGAAGATCATTCAAGGATGTGAAAAGCTAGGTTACATCATAAAAAAGTTACACCCTACCTTAGGACTGTTCATTGACATCTCGCACTGTTGGAAATCCACAAGTAGAACCTATAGTCATCAATACCATTTTTCTAAACCACCTTGTCACTAGAATAAATAAACTAAGGCTCCGCTTCTCTCCGCACCACCAGTGACCAAGTGAAAGGTCATGAAATTGGATAAGACATGAAAGGCTAGGTTACTTTAGATAACATTTGGTTTTTGAGAGCGGAATGGAACAGTCATGGGAATGCCATTCAAGGATGTGAAAGGCTAGGTTACATCATAGAAAACCTTGTCCTAGAATTGTCGCAGCTCGCCAACTTGTCGGCTCACTTACAAACCCTACAATCGTTGGAAAAACACAAGTGAAACCAATAGTTGTCAATACTATTTTTTTAAACCAACTCAAACCTACAGTTGTCACTGGAATATCGGAATTTGACGTTGTGTCTATAACGATAATGGCAATGAAAGAGGATTCCAACGCACTTGAGCATACATTATTTCGACATTGTATGAATAAATTATGAATTTTCAATGCTTGATTTTGAGGGGTACCCAAAATTGACCTCATGTTCTCATTATGTACACATACCTTGTATATACATCCATTGCTACTTTCTCAACAAGTCACACTAAATTATTCAATCAAATATAGAAAGCAAATTTGAGTTTCTATTATGTATTTATATTATAAACATTGGAATTAAATATTGTATTATATAACAGTGTAGCACATTGGATGCATCACGTAAAATACTAATCACATATTTAATAATTTCTGTAAATATAATATGGTAACCAAAAATACCGATTATTTAATTGATGATGGAATGCATTCAAGTGTGAAATTGTTTCATGAATTTGCCAAAAATTTCATACAGAATGACATCAGAGCATCGATAGCACTCCCGGTGGGACTCGAACCCACAATCCCCTGATTAGAAGTCAGATGCCTTATCCATTAGGCCACGGGAGCGAGTATTATACGATAAATTCCAAACGTAGATTTTATTCGCGTAAAAATAAGTCGTAGGCAGTTTTTAAAACGTTTCTTTTCTGGCACGGAAAGTCTGAAAGAGACTGAACACCGAGAACGTATTTGCTTTTAGACACTGAAAATCACAACCCCAAGATACTAGTCTTTATGCTGGAATTATATATATCATAATCTCAATGCAGCCTCTTCTTGCCACTTGCCATTTTGTAAAGAGATCATTGGACCAGAAGAGAGGGATTAGAACTAAATATGCTAGAGAACATCAACTCCTCACCAAGTAGCAACAGTGACTCATATTTGGCCTCTACATGCATGCTCAACTTCACTTTTTCTTTGCCTTTTTGTTCAACTATCACGTTGATCTTAACCCTTTGACGCGCCAGCGTCCATATTCTGGACGCTGGATGATTTCTGACGCGTCTCTTCACCACATACGGTGATGTTTTTCATCCATCCAAAATTCTCTTGATTCTTCTCCTAGTTGACTACCATTTGAACGGTATGGATCTTCAAAATAAGATATTGTGAATTTTGAAAAACAACAAGAGTGGTTTATGTCAAGTTTCATTCTTAGTTCAAAAAGTGAGACCTTAAACATGATTTTCCAAAATAAGTAGAATCAAATAATAGAAACCATACCATCTTGTAGTGCATGTTATTCCAATTTCATTACAATATTTTTTAATTTTTTTGTGTTAATTTTGGATTTTTGATTGAATTTCAAGAGAAAACCTTGCAAAATTAATTAAAAAATATTAATAATAAATATGATGAATCCAACCGTACAGATGTTATCTTCACGTTGACATTTATAACTTTGCTTTGTACATCAACTCCATTTTTGTTTTTCATCAAACATTTTATAACGAATCTTTGAAAACAGTGTTGAATCGGGACGTTAAAGAGTTAAGATCCAATGGCTTGAAGTGGCTTGTATTGAGATTATGTCCAATAATTCAAAAGTATTAGGCAGTGGCACGGTAGATCCTAACCTGCAATTATTTCTCATAATCCCCCCGCTTTTGAATTACCTAGTCCATAACACTGACCCCGCAAAGCATCATGAAAATAGAATCTATTGGTGTAGTTCATCTATCCTTGCCTCAAGGACAAGGATAGCGAGGCTACCCTTGGTGCTTGCAAGAGTCATACTCTGTTGGAGGTCCAAGATAAAGCCAGACAGGAACATTAAACAAGCGGCTAGTCGCGTAGTCTCTGCCTTCGTATTTACCCTAGATTTACTTTTACACCTTATTTGTATTGTTCAGCCATGTAACTCCTTTTACAAAGCGTTTCCGTAGTCTCTCCCCTGCTGGGGCAGAGACAATAAATCACCAGATAGGTAAACAATAACACAACAATACCAAATACACTATCAGATTAACTAACTGGGATCCTTCATTCTGAGATTCAATGTGCCAGACTTGCCTGCAGAGTGAATGTTCCTGCGGCACTTGGCTCATTTTTGCACTGAAAGACAGATCAATGTCATGCATATGTACAATAACGGGTGCTGAATTAAATTGTTACCTCATCTCTTACAACACTTACAAATACACCGGCTGCTTTTAACTGATGTACAAACCTCTAATTCTTAATTAATCTCCTGTAGCGTGTCTCAACAACCCATGATCATGAAACACCTGATTTCCTTGACAAGGATTCTACCGTTAAGTCTTGACTTCTTGCATCTACGAGACCGTTGAGGTCTCATCCTCCTTTGGCAAAACTGGATTACATTGCAGGATAGTACTAAATTTGCATGTAATGTATGACTAAATCATCGCTTGGAAATTATCTCCTCTGGAGGCAAGGCATATGGAGCCAACTCACCAATTTCTGGATGATCACCCTGCATGACCAAATATGTGAATAGTTTAATTAGCTGAAATAATACCTTCTATGGAAGAGGTTGGATGTACATAACCAATTTTCTATGTCACCAAGTGCAGATTCTCATGTCTAACTTTCAAATAATTGGAAGAAACATACCAGCAATTGTGTTACATTCCACTCATTTCGGAATAGCAACACTGGTCGTCCCCACTGCACAAAACAAACACGCAGATTATTTATAGACAAAGATGATTTCCTAAATGCGTTCTCTCAGTAGCAATCGATGACCTCAATGAAATTTGATGATGCTCTGTAACAATGAACAAATTCAAGATAAACGGTTACTGGCACGTGTCTGATATTTGTGACATGAAATACCTCGAGTCCCTAAATAAGGAAATCCAGCACTTTTTGCGAACGAGCAGACGAATTGCTGATACTCTATTACACAGGTAAACAGAGAACTTTTTACAATGACTTGCCATGTTATAGGCTGGCCTCGTGCACTTGGGGCGTTTTCAGTGGCATACCTGATCTTTAACTGTTGAACAATTGAAGATGCGGCCAACTTTTTCAAGAGCAGGCCAGCTCCCCGTCACCCACCTTGCCACACTGAAGCCCAGTGGTTCAAACTGGGTCTCTACTCCATATTCAGCCTGCATTCTGTACTGCACAACCTGCAGAAGAGTGGAAACACCGGCACTGAGATAACTTACATTTCATACGCTCACGCTGGTATAATGGAACTCAGTTTTTAACAATTAATACAAAACCTTTGTAATATGCAAACTTAACCAAACCCTCAAATATTTGCAGCTGTAACCATTCGCAGCCCCAGTGGCACAAACTACTCATTACAACAAGCTCGACAATACAGTGCTCTCTGATTATCCTACACAGAATCGATAAATTGAACACTGGTGTGGTGTGAATTGAATGAATACCTCAAACTGAAGCTGTCCAACAGCTGCAAGTATAGGATCTGTCCGTCCACTGTCTACTGAATACAACACCTGTTGAATGTAAGAAGAACCACAAATTCAGAAATGCTCAAGTAATTCACTACATAAAAGCATCCAAACATGGCAGACATAACACAATAAAAACCACTCAGAGCTCAGTATTGTTACCTGCACAGCGCCTTCACCCAGAAGTTCATTAAGACCCTTCACGAATTGCTTGTACTTAGATGGGTTGGGGTTGCGCATGTAGCAAAAAAGCTCTGGAGAAAAAGAGGGAATTCCTGGAAACGTACGTTTTGGTCCCGTGTATATAGTGTCCCCTATGCAAAAAGCGTTGGGATTGTTGAGACCAACAACTGCAATTCAAACGAATAAGCGTCAGAACACAAACCTAGATTAATCTAGCAGACCGCCTTTAGGTAAAGAGACATAGAGAGACGTGTAACAACTCCTTAAATCTGCTGGTGCTTTAAGATTGGTGGAGTGAAGATCTACAGCCGATGCTGATATCATTAAAAAACCTTCAAAAGCTTACCATCTCCAGCGTATGCTGTCTCCATAGTAGTCCGGTCTTGGGCAAACATCTTCTGAGGCCTTGTTAATGCGAGTGTCTTCCCATTTCTAGCTATCTGGACTTTCATGCCTTTAATGAACTGACCTGCATCCATGAACAACGCAGTTCAATTTTGTTTTGTGATTGCGCATGTGATGTTTGGTTTAATAGGACAGTCTCATAGGTTCAATATGGAATTCAATACAACTATCGAGTCTAAAAGCACGCTCAAAACACAACTAGGCTGCGTGACTGGCCTTCTATGACTGTCAGTTCCAGTTTTCAGAGGCAATATGACAAACCTGAACATACCCGCACAAAGGCCACCTTGTCACGATGTTTAGCATCCATGTTTGCTTGGAGCTGCAATAGCAGACCAAAATCTTTCAATATCATTAACGCATGACAATAGAGGAAGAAAAAAAAGCAAATACCGAAAGGAACCAACTAAAAAGGATACAAACAAAGGTCTCTTTCCGTTTTTAGATTATAACCACGCTCTTACTTTGAACACAAATCCAGTGAAATTTGGATATTCAGGTTCGACTTCTCCAAGATCACTGACGTGCGCCCCTGGTTGAACTGAATACTCCAAGAAATTTTCTAGAAAAAGCTCCACCTGCAGTGTGCAACAAACCAAACTTCAGCGGACTACTCGGATCAAATTCACAAGTGTGCTATTGAAATATTAACACTTACAGCAGCTGAAACCCCGACAAACCCTCTAGGAATCCAACAAGACCCATGGCAAGACTGTATCCCTTGACTAGGGATATGAAAGAACCGAACACCCTTCATAAACAGCCTCTATAAGCTCCGGCGATTTGCAGTGTAGCTTCATCAAATCACACTTAAATAAAATCTCTTTAGATCATTAGCTAATATAACAAAGTATATTTCAAGGCGTCGTAGTATACATTATTATCTATGTACAACGACCACCATGTTGGAAGGCTGCAGGTTGCAAAAGATTAAGAAAAAAACTGCCACGAAGCCTACCCCAAAATTGTTCATAGCACTGCCAAAATAGACAGGAGAAATATCTCCTGAGTGAATCTTGGCCATATCCAGAGGGGGCGTCAACTCTTCAAGAAGCTCGATTTCTTCCTGCATTATTCAGTCCGAATTACTGATTATTTCAACATGATCCATGCAATGTCTGTCACATTGAGGCATTGTAATTCGGTGAGACAAACCAGTTAAAACCGCACAGACCTGTAGTTGTTGAAAAAGGTCATCTGCAATAATTTCTTGAAGAGAGGGATCTCCCCATGGAAGTACTTGCACGGAAGCGCCACGACTACCATGCTTTATCCCCTTTTCAAAGAGATGAACTTCATTACGAGGCCTGTAATAAACCCCAACGAACCTGCAACAAAACAATGCCATCACTATATGTACTCAGCAGTGTGTCTGGATTCTGTTCCATTTTGTCATACTTGGTAGAATGCTCACAACGAAAACACTAAATGAAAAGTTCAAAGCGACAAAAAAGTACCTGTCACCTGATCCAATAGGCCAATTGACGGGATAAGTAGGTAAATTAAATTCTTTCTCAATCTGGTCCATGAGCTCCAAAGGCTCAAGTGCAGGACGATCCATCTTATTAATGAAAGTAAATATTGGCAACTTTCGCATTCTGCACACCTGGAAGAGACGTTGAAATCACAATGAATGGGGATATTTCAGTCATTCTACTGAACCTCGACACACCACTGAAGACCACAACTCTTTGATTGTCAAGCTATGACAACCTCGAGGTAGAATAGCTAGAATTTCCAGTGCAGAATCGTTTGAAAACGTACTGACCTCGAAGAGCTTCCTAGTCTGAGGTTCTAGACCCTTTCCCGCGTCCACCAGCATGACAGCATTGTCGGCAGCAGCTAGTGTTCTGATCAGAACAAAGTCACAAATTATGTTTGGATACGACTGCCACCAAATTCAGCTGTATTGAAAAATTTCTTTGATGCTGGCGACAATGAGTTAAAATTAACCTTGCAATTTCCTGCGATTACTAAAACACAATACCAACGAAGCTCACCGATATGTATCTTCACCAAAATCTTGATGTCCTGGCGTATCCAACAGTGTTATTTGGAATCCTCTGTTTTCAAAGACTAGCGCTGTCGATGTAATAGAGATACCTGAACAAGTAAACAATGATGAAATAGGTAGCCTAGTAAATTCAATGCATACATATTGGCACTCGAAGATTACAAGCTTATCCGTAACTTCTTCAAATGAAATTCATACCTCTTTGCTTTTCAAGATCCATCCAATCTGAAGTTGCATGTCGAGCTGACCTGCGAGCCTTAACAACTCCAGCCTCATGAATGGCACCTCCATAAAGCAGCAATTTCTCAGTCTACAATATCAAAACAGAAGAAACTGCAATCAAGACCTTTGCAATCAGTCGTTTGTGGACGTAAACAACAAAATTTCGACTCAAAAAAAGCTTAAACTGCACAATCAAATTTACACGTAACAAATGCCCCTGCACATGAGAAGCGAGCGGTCTGGCCCATTCCAACAGCATCAATCTTAAATTGCAAATTTACCAAGGTAGTTTTTCCTGCATCTGGATGTGAAATGATCGCAAAATTGCGCCGCCTGGAAACCTCTCTTTGCAATGCAGCTGGCGAAATGACACCGTTCTCCCTCGCTTCTTCACTTAATTCCACCTCATATACATCTTTCGTCTCCAAGTCCATCTCTTCCATTCCATTGTCGGATTCCTGAACAGGCTCATCAGCAGCTAAGCTGGCCGCCACTGAGGACTCAGCCAAAGCCCGGCTTGCCTTTCCTAAACCTCGAACCCTAATTTTTGAACATCTAGCACCTACTACCACCGAAGACTGATGTCGTTGCGCTCTAAAATCCTGAATAAGAATATTTTTGTCACTTTGCACTTGAAATCCGAATTGAAGAGGTCTGGATAACGAAGTCGAGGGGACATGGAAGACCGCCATGGCGGCCATTCCCGAACTCTACAAATGGAAGAGAATTTCTTTCCTTCACATCAAACACTCGAAAGAATCGATACTGAATTCCTTGGACTGAAGAACAAGCCTATCAAGCCAATGCACGATGTAAGGCTTCCGAAACGCAGCCAGAATCGAATCTTCAGCCACCCAGACGAGATCTGCACATCAACTCGGAACTAAAAATTATGAGCAATGGTGTGATTCTGAGACTCATGCGATAGTGACCAGAAAAAAAAATTATCGTAAGAATGTGAGCAGATTATTCTGTGGAATTGGCAAAGGAGATGAGAGGCCGACGATGTCTGCAACAAGAGTGACGAAGGCTTTGGCGAGCAAGGAAATCTACGGACGGAATCTACCGGTCAGTGGACGGCCACGATGTGAGGACGTGGATACTGGCGGGGTTCCAGTCACCGCGCGTTTGCGCTTGTCCAAAGAAAACAAAGATATCGGTATCTTTTTTGTTTTTTCCTCTCAATTTTCTTTTCGCCAAACTCAAAAAAAATCAAAGATGTAATTAAGATGTAAAATCATTTTTAAACTAGTTTAAAACTATTCCAAAAATAAGATGTCAAAATTATTTTAAAACTATTCTAAAAAACTATTCCAAAATATCCCAAATCATAACCTAATAGTGTAAAAAGGGTTATATTAGCAACTGTCGTTTTTTGAAGACGATGAATAATCCTAGTCATAAAAACAAGGGCCCTTGTCTAAAGAACTCCGGGTTTTTTTTTTTTTTTTTTTTTTTTTTGGAGTGTGTGACTCTAGGAGTATCAGAGTGCATGTTTCTGAGATGAGACTCTCCTAGTACGAGGTTCCTACGTGTTGCTTCCTGCAATTCATGCTCAAATTCGAGAAAGTCTCACCAAAACAGTTGCCTTCTTTTTGCAAATTGAAAACCCGAGGTTTTGCCACCACCTTTCAAGAAAGAAGGAATGTCCTTGCTCGAACGCTCGTGACAAAAAGAATTACAGAAGTGCACGCAAAAGTGGGGCAGATACTCGCACTATGACACCCCCCCCCCCCCCCCTTCTATCCCAGGAACAGAGGCAACTTGACGGTTTCCGCTCTTTGAGAGTCCACTTTCTATTTTCATACTATTTACCTAAGAATGATTTAAAATATACCCTTTCATACAACGCTAACTAAATCAAGAAAAAAAATTTACAAACAATCTACTATCCTAATAGAACATATGTTACTTTGCATACTTGGTATATATTATCTACACATTGATATTACTCCAACAATGAAAATTTAACTTTAAAACTTGTTTAAAAATACACAACAAATTTAAAAAAGATTAAGACAAAGCTTTGCAGTTATATAGTCCTTATTTTTTAACTGTTGAATTAGTATTTAAATCATTATTATTATAATGTCTGCTGAAAGACAATTGTGAATAAAGAATCAATTAGTGATAATTCACTTATTAGATTTACCCTTGAAATACTATCCTATCCACCTTCTTATTTGAAGATTTGCAAAGATTAATCATAAAATATATTCCCTATGTCCGACTAAAAAGTCATGATTTGGACTTAAAATCTATCTCAAATTAACCTTTTAATGTCCTGATTCAACATTGTTTTCAAAGATTTGTCATAAAATGTTTGATGAAAAACAAAAATGGAGTTGATGTACAAAGCAAAGTTGTAAATGTCAATGTGAAGATCACATCGGTACGGTTGAATTCATCATTTTTTTATTAATAATTTTTAATTAATTTTGCAAGGTTTTTTCTTGAAATTCAATTAAAAATTCCCAAATTAACACAATTTTTTTTTAAAAGTATCGTAATGAAATTGGAGTAATATGTACTACGAGATGGTATGGTTTCCATTATTTGATTCTACTTATTTTGGAAAACCATGTTTAAAGTCGCATTTTTTGAACTAAGAATGAAACTTGACATAAACCTGAATTGTGTTGTTTTTCAAAAAATCACAATGTCTTATTTGAAGATCCATAGTGTATAGTACAAATGATAGTCAACTAGCACAAGAACCAAGAGAAATTTGGATGGATGAAAAATTGTACAGGATGAATTGATATACAAATGAAAGTTCTAGATTTTGGATTTTAGATTCCATCCGTACGGTTCGATTCACCAATACCATCACCAATATTTAATTATGAAAATTAAAAGTTAACATTAAAAATTCCTTCTAAATTTGATTACAAACAAAATTTTAATATTTTTTTTGAGTAAAATTTGTTGGAATGAATTTGAAATGAGATACTCTTAAACATGACAATTCTTTGAAATTTTTGTGTTCCTTAAATCTATGACCTCATTTTTGCAAGGCTGCTCTGGAACTACAGTCAATGCAATTTTGGCTTGGTCAACAACTTGACATACTTCTACATTTGTAATTATAGAAAAATGTGTACTCAAGTATCAATAAATTCAATCGCTAGATAGGACAACAACTTGGTGAAGTAGCTCCAAAAAAATGGATGTATCATCCAAACATTGATGAGAACGTAGAGTGAGTTTGAATCTATTAGTCGTCCAAAAACCGGATGTTGTGACGTTTAGGGGTTAAGGTAGGATGTCCTAAAACCACCACCTCCCCCAATTATGACATGTAGAGCTTTCTTGGGGCCACCACAGTTGAGACTCAAAACCACCAATTTCACTATTCAAGTAGACCAATGGCATGCCAAGCATTGCGAAGAAATAGTTGGTGGTTTTGGGTTAGCTCATGAGCGGAATCTAGGAACAACAAAGTGTGAACTTAGGAAATTGGTATGTGATGTATGGGTCAGAGGTTACTTTCCACTTTGGAATTTTGTATAAAATTGACAAATGCGAATTAGATGTTGCAGATTTTTGCAATCCTCACCAAAACCTATTTCGAATGCAGTCATATTTTTTTTCGAATTTAGCACTGCCAAAATAGGCCAGATTGCTTAAGTTGGTGGTTTTAGGACAAGCAACCTTAAATCTGGATTGATGAAAAGCTCATCAGTTTCCCTCTGACAAAACTAAGCTCTTTTTTCCTTGAATTCTGCTTTTATACAATTGATGAAATTATACCACTACAAAACACTGCATGTAAACTGGATGTTGACCACTTGATTTCTATGGCATGACATATGGTTCCTGGTAACCAAAAATTCTGCATACAACACCCAATTCCCTAATTTTGCACTTGGCCAAGTGCACTCATTTCATGAGCAAACTTGGCTTTAAGAAAATTTGTTTGAATTTTTTTGTAAAAAACAGGGATTTTTGTCTTTCTACAATCTCTTCATTGTAAAGAAACAATTATTTAATTTATTTTTTATCGTTATCTTTATCTTATATCTTTATCTTTATCTTTTATCTTCACTACGCCATTCCGGTACTTTTATGACTGGGAGAATGTGACTGGGGGTGACAGGCGACTGCCGGCAGTCGCGTTCTGCGAGGGCAAAATTGTCGGCGGCGGCCAAATTTGACAGTGTGACTGGCAGTCATATTCTGCAGTCATATTTGCCAGCTGTACCGTATAAAGTGGGTGGGAGGGTTGTATATCTTCGTAGGGAACGAATGGGAACATTCCTGGGGAACGCTCAATCATATTTGGTAGTCACATTCTTCTCCTAGTCATATTTTGCAGTCACATTTTCCCTACAGTCATATATTTTTTTTTTTTGGGGCAACCCAAGATTATAAACACTGCCCGAGACAGTTTACATGTAAGTGGGTGGGAGCATCGTATATCTTCGTAGGGAACGAATGGGAACGTTCCTGGGGAACGCTCAGTCATATTTAGCAGTCACATTCTTCTCCTAGTTATATTTTGCAGTCACATTTTCCCTACAGTCATATATATATATATATTTTTTTGGGCAGCCTAAGATTATAAACACTGCCCGAGACAGTTTATATGTATTTTGGCCCTCTCAATCACTGTATAGTATGAGGGTTTTAGGTTATGTATTTTATAGTGAGAATTTGTGTCCAAAATTGAGTAGTTTTTCATTTAGCTTACGGTAATTAGGATTTGGCCATGTATATTATTTTAATAATTGTGCAAATAAAATATTCATTTACTTGATTAAGTGGGGAAAGGGAGGGTGGGGGGTTACATTAGGAAGAAATATGGGAAAGAGTTATTGCCGGTTTTATAATTCTGACCGTCCATGTAGTAGTAGTTTGCAACTGACGTGAGAAGTGTGCAAATTATTGGTTTGAGAGGTTGAAATGAATGTGTGTTATGTGGCCAAGACATGAGGGTGCTAATTAAACATGTACGTGTGAATATATGTATATATATATATATATATATATATATATATATATATATATATATATAGATATATCCATCGAATGGAATGTTCACAACTATATGTGATTGAACGGGGACTCGATCAATCCTGCTCTGAGTCACAATACTCTAAATCATGTACCGATGTGTCGTCTTGTCTGAGGCGTTCTAATGCTTTAGCAACCACCTCTGGGGCTACTTCCACTGCATCGCTCAAAATAGGTGTTTTCGGTATGAGATCCGAATCTAGGTCTGTGGCTTCGAGTCCGGGAAAATCACATGCTCTCCCCAATGATATGCATTGTACTTCATCCGTGAGTTGGTGGTTGGAGAATAACCGAACTCCTCGTGGTTCATTGCGCAACACAACTTCCCATCCACGCTTGGCCACATCCGGTGCAAAAAAAACCTATTCGATGTGGAGCGGGAAGGCAAATGACTGTGCAGAGTATGGGATTAATCTCTCAAAGTTCATGGTACTGAAACCGTAATCATCGCGCTTCATGGTGGCGCCATCTCCTCTCATGTTTGCAACCACCCAATTGCAATAGAGGACCACCACCTCAAACTGTCCATAGTCCACTGAAAGGATTTCCTCCACCCATCCCACGTACTCCAACTCCGCAACCCGAAGATTTGTATCCTTGGTACCCGCGCGACAAAGTTGTCGAAAGGTTGCGGCTACCCCCGAGTCCGCGGTTGTCAATTGCGTCTCTGCACTCCGGACACGGAGGTGGTTTCCATATGCATACATGGATCGATACGACTTGGCTACGTCTGATGGAGGTAGAATCAAGGCCCTCACGTCTTCGGGGACCTCCTCGTCCCCATCGTCTATAGCCCGTATCACAGCCTTTGGAAACTAGACGTGGAAATCTTCGTCGCACATCTCCGAAGGGTACACTACCCTAGCCTTCCGCTTCTTGCGCCTATACTCGTGACGCTCCGCTTCCCGACGTGCCATGTCATCCTCGTGTCGCCTGTAGGACAGAAGAGTTAAATATGGTCACGTACATCTTCACAGAATCTTCAGGATTTATAACGTATATATATAGCCCATGACATGGCTACTCGTGGCAACCACTGCATCACTGGGTGCAGATCTAGTGGTCTCACTGGAGGCAGTCACTAACATCTCTGGGGGCAGTCACTAACATCTCTGGGGGCAGTCACTAACATCTCTGGTGGTAGTCACTGATATCACGAGCTGCAATCACTGATATCACGAGCGGCCGTTGCGGAAGACATTGGGGGCAGTCACGGATATCACTGCCATCACTGAGTGTAGTCACATTGTCCACAACAACATTCATATTCCCAGGTGATGTGAACTCACCTCCTCCAATCTTCCAATGGTGCCGCGTTGGTCACCACGAACTCGTGAATCCATCCTCGGAGGTTCGGTGACAGATAGCGAGGGCGCTCGTTGCCTTCGAGGATCTCGTCGTACTTTGAAGGGTCTTCTTTATCGTCCCATACTCTTCGAGTAGTAGTCGTATACTCTTGCATATACTCGGTGCAAAATCCCAATGCCTCAACTATAGCATAGCCTTCGGCCATGCAACCCTCTGGTCGAGTTCGATTTCGAACGTAGCCTTTGAGTGTCTTCAAATACCTCTCAATAGGGTACATCCATCGTGTATGAACGGGACCACAAATTTCCACTTCCTCCACGAGGTGCAACACCAAGTGGCTCATAATGTCGAAGAATGACCGTGGGAACTCCTTCTCCAACATGCATAATGCGATGACCGCTTCGCATTTCATATCTTCTATAGCCTTCGGATCGATGGTCTTCGCACATATCCTCCGGAATACTCGGCTCAACATGATTATTGCCGTCCGAACTTCCTTCGCCAATGTAGTGCGCATTCACAGTGGCAACACCTGCTGGAGGAGGACATGGTAGTCATGTGATTTAAGGCCTTTGATTTGCCCATCCGTGTTCACACGCTTCTTTAGCTGCCCGACGTACTGAGAGGGGGTTCGCAAGGAACGCACTTGGTCTACAAAGACCTTACGCTCTTCTTTCGTAAGAACGTATGATGACCGAGGTAACATGACGCTGCCTTGTTTCTTTCCGCGTACGGGCCATAGATGTTTGCGTATTCCCGCTTCCTTCATATCGAGACGCGCTCCGAGGGTGTCCTTCTCTCCGAATATGGTCTTCATAATATTCTCGGCAATGTTTTTTTCACAGTGCATAACATCCAACGTGTGTCGGATTAGAAGATCCTGTACAGTGACTCCACAAAGTCACATATTAGATTCCATGAACGCACAACATCGCTGTGTGCAGTCACATTCCGCTTCACATCACTGCATTCAGTCCTAAACAAGAATCCAGGAATCCGAATAGCACTTTGCACAGTCATATTCTATGGCAAATCACTGCATTCAGTCAGAATTTAGAGTCCACGCATGACAACATCACTGTGTACAGTCATGTCACTGTACAAGACTGCGTTAGATACACGTACTTTCCAATAGGGAAGGTCAAAAAGACAAGTCCTTCTCTTCACTCCGTGTTCATGTACAGGGTCCGGCGTTTGTGGTCCTTCATTCGCATGGATCTTGCTTGTCCATTCTTCTCGAGCATTCGCAAACGCCAAGTGCTCTCGACCGCTCATCTTTCGTGGTGGAGGTCGCATGTCGGGTTGGCCATCAAAATTGGCCCTTTGTCGCCTCCATTGGTGCGCCATCGGCAAATGCCGTCTATGCCCAAGGTACACATTCTTCTTCAGTGCTTTCGAGCGCCGAGTTACAACGTTGGGGCCACACACGGGACACGCCTTGTGTCCTTTCATGACTTCGCCAGAAATCAATCCGTATGCCGGAAAATCATTCATTGTCCACAATAGCATACCTCGTAGCTTGAATGTTTTGTCGCCGGAGTTTTTTTGCGATCCATCCACGCAATCGGTCCCTTCCCATAGCTCTTGCAGCTCCTCTATTAATGGTGCCAGATACACATCCACATTCTTGTCCGTCACACTTTCTTTTCCGGGTATTAGTAGCGTGAGCATCATAAAGAAGTTTTTGGTCACTAGCCAAGGGGGGAGATTGTAGTTTAGCATGACCACGGGCCACGTGGAGTGGCTAAGACTTTGGTTCCGGAATGGGTTCACGCCATCTAGTGCCAAGCCTAGCCGAACGTTACGTCCTTCTTTCGCAAACTCCGGCCATGTACTATTCACGTGATTCCATGCCTTTGAGTCAACCACGGATCTCATCACCTTGTCGTTGCTCTTTCCGTCCACGTGCCACTTCATGAGCTCCGCTAGCCGTGTGCAACTGTACATTCTTCGCAAACGAGGGATCAACGGAAAATGTCTCAATACTTTGACCGGTATTGTTTTGGAGTTGTCTACGTACCGGGATTTGTGGCATATTGGGCACTCCGTTGCATCTTCCAATTCTTTCTGAAATGAACAACACCCATCTCTACACGCATGTATGGAGTTGTAGGACAACCCCAATTTCATCAACAAACACTTCGCTTCGTGAAATGTTTTCGGAAGCGTGTTGTCCTTGGGCAATATTGACTCCTGCAATAACTTCAACAACTCATCCACAAAGTTGTTTGATACGCCCAAAGTGGTGCAACACACAAGTATCATGAGTATGGAGGTGAGACGGTTGGAGGAGCTCTCTGCATAAAGCGGAGTATTTGCTTCGTGTAAAAGGGTATCCAAGACTATGCCACTAGGGTCTTTGATGTTCATCGCTGTCCCGCTTGATTCCATAGGGTCGTTATTGTCCTCCATTCCGTCATCGCTACCTTCGTTGTCACGAGGTGGGAAGCCATCGTCCCCGACTGGCGGCACTTCATTGAACTCAACATCAACTACGTCATGTATGGAAGGGTTGGTATCGTAGCCCCCTAAGTTGACATTGTCATACTTGTTGAAGCACTCTGCCACCATGCGTAAAACATCTACTTCTGTAGCTTCTCCGCCGTCAATACTAGGACTAGACGGAGGCTGACTACCTTGCCCACTGCTTGGTGCATTAGGGGCCAAGTTCAAGGGGCTGTACTCGTCCTGCAATTCCAGGGACAACACATTGGATGTCACATTCCACTTTCTTATGATACGCTATTTCATGCATTTCCTATTGAGGGTTCTCATTGTTATTGCATCCACCTGCGCCCCAAGTGTGTCCTTGTCGTTTAGTCTTGTCCACGCATGGAGTGACACATCGTACACATGATACGCAACATATGACTGGTTGGACTTGTATTACAGTGATAAGCAGTTACTGACTGTAGTCATTTTGAAACAACGTGACTGCCCGTAGTCACATTACAGTGATAAGCAGTGACTGTCTGTAGTCATTTTGGAGAAAATATGACTGACACTAGACATATTACAAAGACAGTCACTGACTGTAGTCCTGCCTTTTAGGCCGCAGCTAGTGTTTTATTGCTTTTAGTCATTTAACATACACTGCTCGGATTTAGAGGGTAATGCGCATAGAGTTCTTCTCCGGCCATGATGTCCCTTGTTGCTATGGTAATTACATATCCCCATTCCTCGGGGTTCCACGGTTTAGGCAACATGCGAAACTCCCACAAGACATTGCCTATTTCAGAGCGCTCGATGGAACTATTAATGAATCCAGCGACATTCCCTTTCTCTACATCTCCGTTGATGTACAGGTCCGATTCCGCGCGCATCACATACGATTTCATTCGGGGTTGTGCCTTGCTCAAGATTTTGTACTCCGCCGATGTGTACTGTGTTCCTACAAAAGGAAGCAGTTCCTCACCCTCTTTGGCGGGTTGCATTGCAAATAGACCCCAACCCATGAAGCAGTATTTGGATACCTTCACTTGCCAATCTCTTTTCCAATATACGAATGGTGTTAGCTTTGGAATGGGCCCGTCGCACCATTGTCCATCATACACGTCTGACCGCCACTTCTGCAATCGAGTAACTCTCGCGGATGTCACTGTGGGTATGGCGTTCTCGGAGGACTGTGTTTGACTTAGAAACGTTGTCAGTGATGTCAAACATGCGGCTCTTACTATCGGTCTCCACCGGGCCTACATAATTCATGAACGCAGATTTTTAAACCATGGCACCGTACGTAGGACCACGCCGCTTTGCTTACTGAGGAATGGGTGCTTGAAATCACTTACCAATATCGAAGCTGTGAAAACCGGGTCCCTTCTTCTAGTGCGAAGATGCTTCCGAATCGTGGCTCAATCGAGGACTTTCCCTCCTGCACATTCCATGTATGGGCATGGGTACTTCGTTAATCACATGGAGTCCGCTTGAATCTCTTCCTCTTGCCATAATTGTAGATGCTTCAAGCGTTCGTGCTCCCCTTGTTCCATCCTATGGAAAGAACTCGAGCACACGGTTAGGATGACATGGTGCTTTGATACACACTAAAAGGGGGTGCCATCAATAATCTCAGGCATACCACTGTGCGTAGGAAATATTACAGGAGGGAGTCATTCAATACTACAGAGTCATATAGATGACTACTGGGCGTTATGTTGATGACTACTGGGCGTTATGTTACTGAACGTAGTTACAAACTGCGTAAGGGCGTGGTCAACGCAGTACACGTGGCGGGGGTTGACCAGGCCAACGTGGAGCGCGACACCCAAGAATACTCAATCTTCTTCTGCAACGGATGTGCCACTTCAGTAGCTCGGCGCTTGTGTGAGTATGATGGCGCCTTCACCTCCGAAGTACGAGCGCCTGAGGAAGAAGATGATTGACAAAAATACAAAAGTCTTGACGAGTTTGGGGTTGCCTGGGATTGCGCAGCAAAAGAAGACCTTCAAACGGCCAAAGGATAAAAGGTGAGTGCTTTACCTTGCTGCCGATTGCTTGCCGACTTGCTATGCTTTGGTTGCGTACTGTGTTCCTGATTGCCGAGTACCTTGCTACCTTCGCTTGATTGCCGAGTACCTTGATTGCCTGGGATTGCTACCTTCGCTTGCTTGCTTGCTGAGTACCGCAGCTGAAACCCTAAGCGAGTACCTTCGCTTGCTTGCTGAGTACCGCAGCTTGCTGAGTACCTTCGCTTAATTTCCTGAAACCTGAAACCTGCTACCTTTGGTTGATTGCCTGGGATTGCTACCTTCGCTTGCTTGCTTGCTGAAACCCGCAACTGAAGCCCTAAGCGAGTACCTCGCTTGCTTGCTGAGTACCGCAGCTTGCTGAAACCCTAAGCGAGTACCTCGCTTGCTTGCTGAGTACCACAGCTTGCTGAAACCCTAAGCATTTACCTCGCTTGCTTGCTGAGTACCGCAGCTTGCTCAAACCCTAAGCGAGTACCTTGCTTGCTGAGTACCTTGCTTGCTTGCTGAGTACCGCAGCTTGCTTGGTGAGTACCTTCGCTGAAACCCTAAGCGCCTTCAGCCGCTTGACTGCCGTTTGACTGTAATTCGCTGAAACCCTAAGCGCCTTCTGCCGCTTGAGACCCTAAGCAGAAGTGGACCATGGTTTAAAAATGAGGATGAGGATGCCGAATCAGCCCAAGTGCCCACTTTCGAGAGTAGACACTCTAGCAATCGGACTATAGAAGAGATGTGACAATAGGATCTGATTGAAGAAAGGCCGACTGAATTGCCACAAGCAAGAACTCTGATGCAGGAGAGATTTGAATGGCAAGATTGCTGAGAGGTGCAGATTTGATGCTCCAAATCTGAAGTGAAAACAAGGCGTAATGTAATTGTGCTTAGGGTATTCCATTGGTGGCATCACGACACTCCATGCCGGCCGATGTGTACTGTGATCCGAGGAGATTGGATCATTCAACCCACTTAGGGCCTCTTTACACTAGAGAGAAATTTCAGGCAGAAACCCTAAGCTTGAGACCCTAAGCAGAAGTGGACCATGAAACCCTGAAACCCTAAGCTTCAGATCCTAAGCAGAAGTGGACCATGGTTTCAAATGACCTAGCTGCGATGACGCTCTAGAGTCATAGTGGCAGGGCATTGTGACTCCGTTGAGTGACGTTGTACAGCCGCTGTGACTCCCTCGTGTCATGCTGTGATTTCCACTGTGAGTCTGTGGGGTCTCACGCTGCAGACATCGTGACTCCCTGGAGTCACATTTCGCTGCCGTTGTGACTCGGTGTAGTCATAATTTCTGTGGATATGGATAACTTTGTTGGTAAAGTGATAAGAGACGTTGCTAATATGCCGGATGGCAAGCAAATTGAAGTGTTCCGCGCAATTGCTAGTTTCCCGGCAATTACGTTGCCGGTGTTGGAAATGACGTCGATTGAGATTGCGGATGTGGTTGAGAGCAGCTGTACCCTGCCCTTGCAAGAGCCTCGCACCGTCAAGCCAGCGCGCACTCGAGCAACGAAGAGGACGCTGCTAACCGACTCCAAGTGTGGCGTTGAGGACGAACGAGAGGAGGAGTGGTTGCAAACAAATCGAAGAAAGGTAAGACTTCTCTCCATTACCATGTGCATAAACTATGTTGCAAAATATGACTGCCTGCTGTCATGTTTCCGTAAACATGACGGGTCGCTGTCATATATAACAGAACATAACTGGCTTCAGTCATACTAGTTGGCTGATCAACATGACTGATCAAAATGGTGAACCATACATGCAGGCTGATTTCCATCGCTGCCTTGACACCTTGTTCGTTTCTTGTAGGAGGGGCGTGACTCTTCTGATAAGCCTAGGTCGTGGGCGGTGGACCCTCCTCGAAGGAAGACCAGAATGTCTTCACCGATTAGGGGGGGGAGCACCAGCGAGGCGCTGGACGAGGACCTTTTGTCACCGGGCTTGCGAGAAACCCAGATTGACGAGGAGGAGGAGGAGGCGAAGGAAGATGAATACTATGACGAGGAAGAGGAGGATATACCGATCGAGCGAGACACGAGATTGATCGATGAGATCGAATTGAAGAAACTCGAAGTATTGCAGCGGATGGCTGAGCAGGGTGGAGATTCCCGTGACTTGCGCGAGAAGGTGCGGAACGCCGGTGCCTCCCCACGCCGGCAGTCCAAGTTGAAGACTTTGAGGCGGCAAGTGAAGAAAAGCGACAACAGAGAGAGTCGCATGTGGGTTGAAGTCGACGATGGGGGAACGCCGACGGGGGCACACAGGCCGGATTGGCTCACTAAGCTACGGGGCTATTCCCATGACTTGGACTGGAGCATCGACAACTTCAAGCCGCATCCTCGAGCGCTGTTGGTGGCGATCAAGGACAAGATGGCGGCGCAGTACGAATACCGGGGTGGACTAGGCGACGTTCCTGAGGACGTCTTCTTCCAAATACTCCGGCAACAAATGCGGACGAAGAGGTCTAACATGAAGAGGCTGCTCGATAAGGGCGACCGTTTTCTAGGGTACGTGAAGAAAGAGCACGTGGAGAACTTTAAGAAGCTGATAGCGAGGGAGGACAAGAAGGCGGAGGCTGAACGGATGAAGAACGTGCGTCAGGTTGTGCACAATGTCTCGCACTCCGGGCGGTCTGAGGGAGAAGTACGATCCTGCCTGGTCAGTGACCCTAAACCTGCGTTTGTTGTCATGTTCTTGTAAATGACCCTAAACGTGCCCGTGATTGAACTACTGATATCACGAGTGATGTTCATATGCTGATCTCTCGTAGGTGATTGCCGGCAGTGACATTCTCCAAGTATAGTGACTGCACTGTGTCATATTCTGCAGTCACTTATCTCGAGAAAATGACTGTACAGAGTCATATTGGTCATATGACTGTACAGAGTCATATTGGTCATATGACTGTACAGAGTCATATTGGTCATATTGGTCATATGACTGTACAAAGTCATATTAGTATATGTGGTCTGTAGTTTCTCTCTTGATATGGTGTACAAGCAGAATTCCATGTCTTGACTGTGGGGCTGTATCTTGTTGATCTTCAGTTTTGGAACTTTATGGATGGACAATTGCTTCTCTCGCAGGCTGCAGAGTTGGATCGCCCCTCAACGCAGTTGGAAATCGAAGCGGAGCTGAGGACACCGGGGAAATCAGGCCACCCGCAGTCGTCCTCTTCAAAGGGAGGAGTGTCGAATCCACGAGACCTGGTGGCTTTAAGGAATACCATGGACACACGCATAGACGGTCTCGCAAGCGAGGTGGAGGACGTGAAAATTACTCTCAAGCGGCTGCTCCTCGAGGTCCAGAGGATACGGCCGCCGAACACACCACAAGAATCGTCGGAAATGGGGAACACACGATTGGAGGAGGCCCAGCCGGCAGCAGCGGAACCACCGGCAGTAGCAGTGGTTCCTGAGGACCCAGTGTGGAGCAAAGTTAAAACTGCAACGAACACGGAAGAGGAGGTCCACGTGACAATTCAGCAGGTAGCTGTCGCAGCAGTAGAGGTATGACTTCTACACCCACGACTATGCAATGGAAGAAGATGTTAGTGGTCAGTGAATCATTTAGTGCCAAAATATGTTGTACTCACTTCCTCCAACGTCTGGTTCAGGGTTTGATTGACTTGGAGAAGTCCGGTGACTCCGGGGATAGTGTTTCAGCAGATAAAACCGCAGCAGTCGCCATCGCAGCCGAGAACTCCGGGGAAAGTGCCCCACCGGACCCCCCCTTGGCAACCATCGCCATCGCAGCCCAAGTGCCGTCGAAAAAGGATAAACAACTGCCGAAGAAGAGGAAGGGCGAGGCAGAGAAGCTCTTGGAGGATCAGATAGGTCGCAGTACTCGCCGCTCGACTGCGAAGGAGAAGGTGTTCTCGAGCATTCCCTCTAACTGTGTGGAGCACGCAATGTTGTTGAATTGACTGAATGTGACAGTGATCAGTAATGTACCCATAGAATGTTACAGGGATCAGTAATGTGCGCAGCGAATGTCACAGGGTTCAGATATGTACCCAGTGAATATGACAAGGATGAGTAAGGTACACAATTAATGTCACAGGGTTGAGTAATGTATGTCGAGAAGGTCACTGGGACTAGTCGCAATGCAGCAGAATATAACAGGGAGCAGTCATCTACATGCAACGGCATATAACAGTCAGTATTACAGTGTCCTGATATGAAATAAGGAGGTTTGTGCAAAATAGTTGTGTAACTCAAAGTGATCGAGGTGGTGCACACAGGATGACGAAGATAACCACGAGGAGCCTGCAGCGAAGAGGAAGCGTCCGACAGAGAAAGCAAGCAGTCCCGCGAAGAAGAAGAAGGTGAGGGGCGGGACAAAGTAATAACCGAAATAGCACAAACCAATAACCGAAATGCCAAGTGTGCAATAAGTGCATTCTTAGTTTTGGCTTTGACTATGTCGGCTTTGGCCATAATGAATTGGTAAATTACTTGATCATTGTCATTTTGTCTTTAGTCATGACAACTTGGCATTTCGCATGTTTAGTCTATGTTCAGGGGTATATTTTTGGGTTTTTGGAGAAGTGCTAAAGTGGTAACATAATTATCTGTATGGGCAAAGCTTGAGAAAATGTTTGAAATACTCATTTAATGTATTTTACCTTTGAACATTCACCAAAATTACAGATTTCATTTTTCAAATTTGAAATTTAGTTTAATTGGTTAAACTAGACATGCTATCCTAAAATTTTAAAAACCAATCGCCGCTCGACTGCGAAGGAGAAGGTGTCCTCGAGCATTCCCTCTAACTGTGTGGAGCACGCAATGTTGTTGAATTGACTGAATGTGACTATTGAGGTAATTGATGCAACGTAGTATTGCTAGAAGCCAAAGACGTACGGGTGCTAAATAATGGTGTGTGGGAGGAGGGGTTAGGCATGGGCTGATCTCTAGAGTGTCCTTGTGATGAGTTATCCCATATGGTTTGTCCATGGTGACCTCCTAGTGTACACTACTTAAGGTGGAAGGCCTTTGAGTAAAGATTATCTCTTTCTACGCATTCCTTGTGTTTGTGTGTGTGCCTTGTGCAATCTTCTCTACCTTCAATAGGTTATGGGCCCACTCATGTGTGTTTCATGAGTATTAGATTGCATTTGTGCAAGTATTTTGAGGTCGGTGCGCAACGGGCGGTTTTGGAGCATTGTTGGAGGTTTTGGAGCTTGTTGAAGCGTTGGTGTTTCTTGGAGGTGTGCATGGGCTGAAGTTACATGTTGGAGCACTCTCTTTGGTCAATTTCTTCCCTTGATCTCCTTCTTTTCTTTCTTCTATCTCTTCGTTGCGAGTGGAACTTCGTTTGGTTCAATTGTGAGCATTTGAGTAAATGCAAGTGATTTGTGAGGTGTGAAGACTCTCGTGGAGGGTCTACCATCTGATCCTAGTGATTAGGCACTTGCTTTGAGGTGTTGCATGTGTTTCATGCTCTTGGGGTGCTCAAATTTTCATTTGGAGCTAGTTTGTGCACAAAGGTGCGGTTTTGAGCAATTTCAATGCGATTGGGGTTTTGAGGGACTTGTGTGAGTTCATGTGCATTGAGTGAGTGCTCTTGAAGGACACAAAGGTGTCATTGACGTGCATTGAGTGTTTGGGGACACTAAGGCGTCGTATTGAAGCATTTGGAGTTGTTTTGAGCTCCATTGAGTGATTTGAGGGGTTTTGGTGAGCCTCTTTGCATTTTTGGGTGAGGGTTCTCACATTTGAGTGTTGGGAGGCGTGTGTGGAGCACAAAAGTGCTGATCTAGTGTTTGGGGTTGTTTTAAACCCATTGGGTGCACAAAGGTGCAATATCAAAAAAAAAAAAAATCACAAAAACAAAGTTGTGTGTTTGAGTTTGAGGTTTCATTTGTGTGGGGAGGCATACGTAAGTGAGGATCATGGCATCTTTTGAGGGTGAGGGTCCCAAGGTCGTGGACAAGTTCGATGGGGTGAATTTCCACTTGTGGAAATTCAAAATGGAGATGGTGATGGCCGAGAAGGAGTTGTGGGAGATTGTCGAGGGTAGTGAGGAACCTCCTTTCTCTTCTACGGATCCTAGGATCATGCAAGCGTACACGAGGAGGGAGAAGAAGGCATTTGCCATTTTGGCACTCAACCTCGCGGATTCGCAACTTGCGCACATTCGTTCGTGCAAGACACCCGCGGAAGCATGGTCCAAGCTTTGCAACATTCACGAAGCGAAAACATTGGCCAACATTTTGTTTTTGAGGCGCAAGTTCTTCACCATCAAGATGGGCGAAGAAGATGACATGTTGGCGCACATCAACAAGGTCAAAGCTCTCGCGGATCAACTCAACGGTTGCGACGTGTCGGTTACGGATGGTGACATCGTGATGACACTTTTGGAGAGCCTTCCATCATCATACGAGTACCTCATCGTGGCAATGGAGTCAAGACCCATTACGGAGCTCACATTGGACTATGTGACCTCACGGTTGTTGCACGAGCTTTCGCGGCGAAAGGAGAACGAGTCTCGAGAAGATGGAGCGGCACTCGTGGCGAAGCAATTCAAGAATGGAGGCGGTGGGAGCTCAAGCGACAAGGTGTGCTTCTATTGTGGTAAGAAGGGCCACATTGCCAAATTTTGCTTCAAACGCAAGAGGGATGAGAAAGGGGAGAGTGCAAACAACACTAAAACTCGTGACGATGATGAGTACGCATTTACGGCTAGATATGAGGCAAGCATGAGCGATGGCATCGAGGGTGATGCAAGCATGAGTGATGGTATCGAGGGTGATGCAAGCATGAGTGATTGGATTGAGGTTGGTGATGAGTATGCAAACATGGCAAGCAATGTATCGTGCAATGGTAGTACGAGTGATTGGATTGTTGATTCGGGGGCTACAAGCCACATGTCACCACATAAAACTTGTTTTCATTCGTATGCTCTCATTAATCCAAGGAGAGTGATTTTGGGAGATGATACGGTGCTTGAGGCCGTTGGCAAGGGCCAAATTGTTGTAGACACCGAGGTGAGGGGTCGTGTGAAGACAATCACTATCCAAGATGTCCTCCACGTTCCCAAATTAACGGCAAATTTACTATCGGTGAGGCAATTAGTGGCAAAGCACTTGAGGGTTGAGTTTAGTGATAAGGGGTGTTATGTGTTGTCACCGAGTCGAGATGAGGTGGCCATCATTGAAGAACACGAGGGCTTGTACCACATCAAGTTCTCCAAGGTGCATTCGAAGGAATCGGCGGCGTTGGCGCATTCAAACTTGAAGGACGACAAGTTGGCGTTGTGGCATCGTCGACTTGGCCATTTGAACATCAAGAGTGTGAAGACACTACGCGGCATGGTAAGCGGTATGGATCTTCATCAATTGAAAGTGGATGCTTCTACATTCACGTGTGAAGGTTGCATTGAAGGCAAGCAACAACGGTTGCCATTTGCGGGTGAAGGGGCGACACGGGCCACAAAAGTTTTGGAGATCGTGCATTCGGATGTGTGTGGCCCCATGAAGACCACATCGATGGGAGGTTGCAAGTACTTTGTGACCTTCATCGATGATTTTTCAAGGAAGATATGGCTCTACCCTATCAAAGCCAAGAGTGAGTGCTTTGAGAAGTTCAAGGAGTTCAAGACATTGGTGGAGAACCAATCCGAGTTGAAGATCAAGGTGTTTCGGTCGGACAATGGCGGCGAGTACATGTCCAAGAAATTTGACGAGCTTTTGAAGAATGAAGGCATCGCACGCCAAACTTCGGCCCCGTACACGCCTCAACAAAATGGAGTTGCGGAGCGCGCAAATCGCACCATTGTAGAGATGGCGAGGAGCATGTTGCACGCTCAAAACTTGAAGTTGGACCTTTGGGCGGAAGCGGTGGTGAATGCGGTATACACACGCAATCGGTGTCCAACAAGCGCGGTTGAAGGCATGACGCCGGAGCAAGCGTGGAGTGGGAGGCAACCATGTGTTGCACACATGCGCATCTTCGGATGCATTGCATATGCGAAGGTTCCTGACGAACGGAGGACGAAACTCGAGGCTAAGGCCTTGAAATGTGTGTTTCTTGGGTATTGTGAAGGTACCAAGGCGTATAGACTCATGTCGGTGGACACGAGGAAGATCATTCGGTCACGTGATGTGACGTTTTGTGAGGAGTCTACGATGGAGGCTCCTTTGGAGGTTGGTCCAAGTGGGAGTAGTGGAGACGTTTTGGTGGACACACCCTCCAAGTCTCCTAGTGTTGTTGATGTAGGTGATGATGACGGTGATGACGAAGCTGGCGACACGGAGGTTGTTGAAGCGCCATCGAGCTCAAAGGCCAAGAATGGCGCAAAGGGCACGCAAGAGGAGCAAGTTTCTTCAAGCGAGCGGCGGTACCCCGAGAGATCGCGCAAGCCACCTGGAGAATGGTGGAAGAACCACATCTTCCCTCAAGTGGAGGACGAGCATGCGAATGTGGCATTATCGGATGGTCCATTGACCATTCGAGAAGCCATGCAAGGTGAGGATGCCGTCAAGTGGGAGCGCGCCATGCAAGAGGAGTACGACTCTCTAATTGCTAACGGTACGTGGCAATTAACTCCCATTCCAAAGGATCGCAACCCCATTGGTTGCAAATGGGTGTTTCGGACAAAGAGGGATGTTTCGGGTATTGTTGTGCGTCACAAGGCAAGATTAGTAGCCAAGGGGTTCGCGCAAGTGCATGGGGTGGACTTTCACGAGACATTTGCTCCCGTGGCCAAGTTCACCACCATTCGATGCATTCTTGCCATTGGAGCGGCCTTGGACTTGGAGATGCATCAAATGGATGTGAAGACCGCATTTTTGAATGGCGATTTGGAGGAGGACATCTACATGGTGCAACCTGAGGGGTTTGTGCAACAAGGTAATGAGCACCTTGTTTGTAAGTTGCAAAAATCATTGTATGGGTTGAAACAATCTCCAAGAGCGTGGTACCAAAAGATTGACACGTTCTTGGTTGCACACGGGTTTACTAGGAGCATTGTGGATCATAGTCTCTACTTCATGCAAGACGGGCAACATGTGGTGATTGTGATCATATATGTTGATGATTTGATCATTCTTGCAAGCCTCATGAGTTTAATGAATGCATTAAAAGGCATGCTTGAGAGAGAGTACGAGATGAGTGATCTTGGAGAATTGCACTTTTGTCTTGGTGTTGAGTTTGTGCGAGACAGGGCTACACGCACTATCACCATGAGTCAAGGCAAGTATGTGATGGACGTGCTCAAGAGATTCGGGATGGAGGATTGTAAGCCCGTGGCAACACCATTGGATGCAAACTCCAAGCTCGTCAAGCTTTCGGAGGAGGAGTATGCGATGGAGGCTAAATCGATGGCGGAGGTGCCATACAAGCAAGCGGTGGGGTCATTGATGTATGCGATGATTGCGACACGGCCCGACCTTGCGTATCCAATTAGCGTGGTGAGTCAACACATGGCGAGACCGGGCTCGATGCATTGGATGACGGTCAAGAGGATCATGCGTTATTTGAGGGGCACAAGCGATGTGAAGTTGTGTCTTGGAGGCAAAGACATTGTGTTGAGCGGCTATTGTGACGCGGACTACGCGGGAGACACGAGCGATCGAAGATCGACAACGGGCTACATGTTCAAGGTCGGATCGGGAGCGGTGTCGTGGAATAGCAAGCGGCAACAAACCACGGCGACATCAACGGTGGAGGCCGAGTACATGGCTACGAGCCATGCCACGAAGGAGGCCATTTGGTTGAGGCAACTAATGGTGGATGTGGGTTGCACACAAGGTGAGGCTACAACGATTATGTGTGACAACCAAGGGTGCATTTCACTTGCAAAGAACCCTACACATCATTCACGCACGAAGCACATTGATGTGCAATACCACTTCATTCGGGAGAAGTTGGAATTGGGAGTTATACATTTGGAGTATTGCCCAACGGAGCACATGGTGGCGGATGTGCTCACAAAGGGTCTTTGTAGAGACCGACACCAACGATTAGTAATAGCATTTGGACTTAGAGGCTTTGGCTCTACGCAAAGTGGGAGTATTGAGGTAATTGATGCAACGTAGTATTGCTAGAAGCCAAAGACGTACGGGTGCTAAATAATGGTGTGTGGGAGGAGGGGTTAGGCATGGGCTGATCTCTAGAGTGTCCTTGTGATGAGTTATCCCATATGGTTTGTCCATGGTGACCTCCTAGTGTACACTACTTAAGGTGGAAGGCCTTTGAGTAAAGATTATCTCTTTCTACGCATTCCTTGTGTTTGTGTGTGTGCCTTGTGCAATCTTCTCTACCTTCAATAGTGACAGTGATCAGTAATGTACCCATAGAATGTTACAGGGATCAGTAATGTGCGCAGCGAATGTCACAGGGTTCAGATATGTACCCAGTGAATATGACAAGGATGAGTAAGGTACACAATTAATGTCACAGGGTTGAGTAATGTATGTCGAGAAGGTCACTGGGACTAGTCGCAATGCAGCAGAATATAACAGGGAGCAGTCATCTACATGCAACGGCATATAACAGTCAGTATTACAGTGTCCTGATATGAAATAAGGAGGTTTGTGCAAAATAGTTGTGTAACTCAAAGTGATCGAGGTGGTGCACACAGGATGACGAAGATAACCACGAGGAGCCTGCAGCGAAGAGGAAGCGTCCGACAGAGAAAGCAAGCAGTCCCGCGAAGAAGAAGAAGGTGAGGGGCGGGACAAAGTAATAACCGAAATAGCACAAACCAATAACCGAAATGCCAAGTGTGCAATAAGTGCATTCTTAGTTTTGGCTTTGACTATGTCGGCTTTGGCCATAATGAATTGGTAAATTACTTGATCATTGTCATTTTGTCTTTAGTCATGACAACTTGGCATTTCGCATGTTTAGTCTATGTTCAGGGGTATATTTTTGGGTTTTTGGAGAAGTGCTAAAGTGGTAACATAATTATCTGTATGGGCAAAGCTTGAGAAAATGTTTGAAATACTCATTTAATGTATTTTACCTTTGAACATTCACCAAAATTACAGATTTCATTTTTCAAATTTGAAATTTAGTTTAATTGGTTAAACTAGACATGCTATCCTAAAATTTTAAAAACCAATCGCCGCTCGACTGCGAAGGAGGAGGTGTCCTCGAGCATTCCCTCTAACTGTGTGGAGCACGCGATGTTGTTGAATTGACTGAATGTGACAGTGATCAGTAATGTACCCATAGAATGTCACAGGGATCAGTAATGTGCGCAGCGAATGTCACAGGGATCAGTAATGTACCCAGTGAATGTCACAAGGATGAGTAAGGTACACAGTGAATGTCACAGGGTTGAGTAATGTATGTCGAGAAGGTCACTGGGACTAGTCGCAATGCAACAGAATATAACAAGGAGCAGTCATAAACATGCAACAAAATATAACAGTCAGTATTACAGGAGGTTTGTGCAAAATAAAGAGGTTTGTGCAAAATAGTTGTGTAACTCAAAGTGATGGAGGTGGTGCACACAGGATGACGAAGAGAACCACGAGGAGCCTGCAGCGAAGAGGAAGCGTCCGATAGAGAAAGCAAGCAGTCCCGCGAAGAAGAAGAAGGTGAGGGGCGGGACAAAGTATCCAGCGGTAATGGTGTCGGATAATTTGAAGAGAAAGGTGATTGTTTTGAATGTTGTGGGAGTTTTGTGTGACATTAGACCGCTACACGATAGGCACGAGTGGGGTCTTGATCTAGTGGTGCACTACGATCAAGACCACAAGGTAAAAATCAAGAAAAGGGCCGATTGTGGCCCTTTCTTGAGCACGTTATGTAGTCACTTCGATGTGGGCATATGGTCGCCCATAGACCGTAGTCTACTAGAAGTAGTAGCGAAGTTTTTGGCAATCGGGATACCTTCTTTAAAGTGGAGTTTTTTTGTGGGGAAAGGAAAATGGAGGTAGCAAGAGAGACCTGCATGAGCTCTTTAGTGTAATCCCCTCGTCTTTAGCTGCTAAGGCTCGATGCCTTCAGTTTGATTGCGACGCAACCGCAACGGAAGAGTCCCCCCCCTTGAATGTCATTACTTGTCCACGATGGGACCCGTTAGAGCCTAACGACGACTACCTAAACCGACTGATAGAGCCATTTGAAGCATTGTCACGCAACAAATCGGACATCGAATACTGCACTCAGTATTTGGGCAAGGACATCAAACTAGCGGCGATACCACGGAATCCGGTAGGTCCTTTATGTGGTTTTTGCTTTACTCTAACATTTATTCGTAGTTTTACTAGCTATTCCTAACATGATGAACGTTTGAACCGTGGCCGCAGGAACCTGAAGCAGTGGAACCGGTGGTAGAGGCTGCACCTGCAGCATTGGCCCCCAACTCGAAGGTAAAGGTACACGATTTTGACGAAAATTTCAATCCCAATGACACCGTTGTAGCTCACGGCTTCATCGTGAGCCTTGCAGGAGGCATCATGCATTGCCGTCCGATCGAGGAGGGCAATGCGTCGGTCATGATTACCGCGGTTGAACCGGGATTGGAAAAGGTGTTCCTGCATGAGCCTAACCAGATGGACGATCCGGTTGTGGAGCGCTTCGGTGACGCCCTCAACACCGTCATTCTGTGGCCCGTTGCCGCACTGAAGGCAGTTTAAACCACGCGACCGTGAAACAAAAGGTGACCTCTAAATCATCTACCAATTATTCACGTAACACGCAATGCTGATGAATTGCCTGAATATCACAGTGATCAGTAATATACGTATAGAATGTCACAGGGATAAGTAATGTACACAGTCAGAATGTCACATGGTTGAGTAATGTACGCAGCGAGAATGTCACAGGGATCAGTAATGTACACAGTGAGAATGTCAGATGGTTCAGTAATGTATCCTGAGAAGGTCACAGGGACTAGTCACAATCCAACTGAATAGAACAAATTGTAGTCATGAATGGGCAGCATCTGTATTACAGGGTCTTCTAGTGAATTAATGAGGTTTGTGCAAAATAGTTGTGTAACCCAGTGTGATTGAGGTGGTGCACACAGGATGACGAAGAGAACCACGAGGAGCATGCAGCAAAGAGGAAGCGGGAAGACTTTGCGAATGGATGTATATATTGGTGAGGAATGAGACTTGTTTAGCTAGATAGAAACTATGTTAAAGATTAAACGGGTTTTGGTTTTGTATGGAGAGTTTCCCTACTAAATACAAGTGAAACATGATGCATTTCTCTAATCCCACGTATGTGTCCTCCATTCTATGATTCTGATATATAGTACAAATGTGACTCTGAGTAAGCCAATGCATCACTTTACGCAGTCATAGGATCACATGCATGGCAATTACATTGTCACTACTGCGAGTCATGTAATGGGCACACTCCCTCCGATACTGTGACTGAAACTAGTCATCTAACCGTCGCACTCTTGTCGAACATTACTGGAGGTCTTGAATACACGACTGCCAGCAGTCACAACGTTAGCTCAAGTACGACTATGCACAGTCATATTCCACGTCAGAAAAAAACATAACTACTAGTCACATTCCACGTCATCGACATTATGAGCCAAAATATGACTGCACAGAGTCACATTCCACGTTAGCCAAAAATATGACAGGCAGTCACATTCCACGTGGAGGTGCCACGTGAACAAGAATATAACTCCACAGAGTCACATTCCACGTCAGCAAAAAAATATGACTCCACATAGTAACATGCCACGTCGGATGCCACGTCAGCAGAAAAATATGACTCCACAGAGTCACATGCCACGTCGGATGACACGTCAGCAGAAAAATATGACTCGACAAAGTCACATGCCACGTCGGATTTTGGCCTCGGCTGCCCGGGCAGACCACGAAAAGTCAAGGACAAGGGCCGGTCAAGTTGGCGGTTGGAGGTGCTGACGTGGCACGTACATGGAGCCCCCTTATACGTTTTGGGTCGTATTTATTCATATGACTAGGTGTCCGAAGCGACTCGTCGGTAATGAGCCCGCCCTGTCACCCCGCGCGTCACATTCCAGGTCAGCAGAAAATATGACTCGCAGTCACAGAACCTGTTTTTATGACTGCGCGCAGTCATAAACGCAGTCATCCTGCCAGTCATAAAAGTACCCGTTTGACGTAGTGCTTGTTTTTTTTCCTTGTCTTCTTTCTTGTTTTCCTCTTGTCTTCCTTCTTCTTTTTCTTCTAGTCTTCCACTTGTCTTCCTTTTTTTTCTTCACCTTGCCATTTTTGGAGTTTAAACGATAATTTAAAAAAAAATAAAAAATCAGGGAGCAGGCTGAATCCAATACAGGCCCTGAAATGAAAAATGAAAAAAAAAAAAAAAAAAAAAAAAAAAAAAAAAAAAAAAAAAGTTTTTTTTTTTTTTTTTTTCTTTTTCCTGATTTTCTGGGCAGGGAGGGTCCGCGCGCGCGGACCCTACTCTTATTTTGACCCACTCTCCTTCCCTCCTCTCCTTTCCTTTTTCTCCCCTCTCTCTTATATAAACCCTCCCACATTCTTCCTCCCTCACACTTCCTTCCTCCTCTCTTCTTCCTTTATATTGAGGAGAAGGAAGAAGGAAGAGAGGGAGAAGAACAAGAGAGGAAAAGGGGTGGAAGGAGAGTGTGAGGGAGGGAGAGTGAGAGAAGGTTTATATAGGGGAGAGGGGGGAGTGAGGGAGGGAGGGTCAAAATAAGAGTAGGGTCCGCGCGCGCGGACCCTCCCTGCCCGGAAAATCCGGAATATATATTTTTTATTTTTATTTTTATTTTTATTTTTATTTTTATTTTTTTGTTTTTTTGTTTTTTTCATTTTTTTTTTTCATTTTTCATTTCAGGGCCTGTATTGGATTCAGCATGTTCCTTGATTTTTATTTTTTTTAAAATTATTGTTCAAACTTCAAAATTGGCAAGGTGAAGGAAAAAAAAGGAAGACAAATGGAAGACTAGAAGAAAAAGAAGAAGGAAGACAAGAGGAAGACAAGAAAGAAGACAAGAATAAAATACAAGATAAAAGATAAGATAAGATAAGATAAAGATAAAGATGAAATAAAAGATAAAGATAAGGATGAGAAATAAATTAAACAATTGTTTCTTTATAGTGTAGGGGATTGTAGAAAGACAAAAATCTCTGTTTTTAAGAGATTTTTTCAAACTATTTTTTTAATGCGCTTGGGGGCCAAGTGCATGATTATATGGCCAAGTGCAAAATTAGCGAATTGGGTGTTATACTACCTAATAAAAAGATTGAGCTTGTGCAAATGAGGCACTTACCATATGAAGGCTACCTGTGGCGATTTGAAATGACTCCAAAATGACAGTCTTCGGGCCCAAGTATTTTAGGGTTGCAGGTGAATGTAACCCTATAAATTTCAAAGGGTGGTCTTCTGGTATGAAGGGTTTGGATTTTGGCATAAAAATTACTCTTTCATACGACGTGGAGGTTTAATCCTAAAGTTTCAATGAATTCATGACTTTCTAATGGAACAAAGGGAGTAACTTATAAGAATATTTTGAAATTGACATGTAAACAAATGTTGTAGATTTTGAATTATAGATTATATTTATATGGATACATTTATAATTATTGCATTCAATAATGTAATAAAATTTTCGAATTTTCGAATTTGTAATGCTATTTAAAATTGATTATGAACAAACTATTGGCAATTTTGAATGCAATATGTTGGAATGGATTTGAAATGTGATGTTTTAAATATATTTATTTCTTAGAATTTTTATGTTGATTAAATCTGTGAATATATTTGAGCAAGGAAAATTTTGATCTAATTTCTTTGAAAAATGTTAGTGAGACATAAATGCTATTTGTCAATTACAAAAAAATTCCATAGAAATTTTGGAAATCAAAACCTTTATATTGTTAAAAATTTAATTACTTAAAAAATTTGTATGGAAAAATTACGGATGGTTGCTACATGTTCAGAATTCATTTCTTTCTTTTTTATAACAGTACCTTACCATAAACATTGTCACTTGTCATCCAGAACCATGAAAGTGGTATTTATTCCAAAGGTACCCATGGCACTATTATTTGTGATCTCTTCATGAGATATTCCAAACTTCAAGAACATCAAGCCTAGTTTCTTGATCACTTTTTGA
The DNA here is from genome assembly GCA_022496805.1 of Pohlia nutans. Lineage (NCBI taxonomy): Eukaryota > Viridiplantae > Streptophyta > Bryopsida > Bryales > Mniaceae > Pohlia > Pohlia nutans. The sequence goes on along the minus strand of CM040085.1, from coordinate 25,166,535 downwards.
TTTTCAAAAATTACAAATATTGAGCACATTAATTTTATTTTTAAACCTTTTCTACCAGTCAAAAAACGGCTTTCATTTTAGAACACGAAACCTATCTAATTTTCAAAATAAAATAAAATTTGGAAGATTATTTTTGCACAACAAGGTTTTCCAAAGTGAAAATTCACCATCCACCACAAAATTAGACTATTTGAAGTTATTTTCTGCTTATAATGATTTTTTTATCTCATTTAATCCTCAAAAATCACAAAAAATATATATAGTGGAACTTTCAAATATTACCATAGTCAATTTTAACAAGTACGGATGACTCATAATCATTGACTCGTAATTAGTGAATTTCAACCATTAATGACTCATTGATATGACCATAGCAAATATCATGTGAACTTAGAAATATCAACGATATGTGAATGAACTAATCACTAGATCAATAAATGTCATATTAATCTAATTGTGAATGTCTCCAAGATCCTCAAAGATTATGTTCAACATAGTCCAAATATTGCCCTAAAATTTGGAGAAGTTGACAATTCTTGAATGCCAATGGAATTTGATTTGTAGAAATTCAATAATCTCTTCAATTTGTGTCGATCTATGCCTTTCATATTGGAAGCAGTGATCAATACAATGGGTAGATTGGTCAAGTTTGGTGATCATTAAATCATTTTGTATGTAGGAGAACTATAAACAATCAAGTAGTTGTAGAGCTTGATGTTTGAGTAAGTGTGTTGACATTTATTTGTCGAAACATAGCATATATATATTTACAAAAAGCCTTCTAAGATCTAAATTTCAATTTTACAAGGAGAAGCTTGGAGTAAATGCATGCAATCATCTAGGTTCAAGAAAATGAAAAATCCAACCCTCGACGCAACCATTCAAAAGAACAAATCTATGTAAAAATTAAGTAGGAGATTGAGCGTTGGTGTTTTGTAGGAATGTTAGAATTTGGTTTTAAACTAATAAGTAACACATCAAACATCAAGCTTTAGAGAGTATTTGGATTGAATATATAACTATTTGAAGTCAATATATAAAAATAGACTATCATTAGGTAGTATGATTATTGGATTGGAAGATTGTCTTGTTAATCTTTATGATGCTAATAAAGAACATGTTCTATTACAATTCTAATATCATATTATAGCTTGTAAAACTATCTCTAAGAAAATTTTATTTTTGGAATTTAGAATAATGCTAATTTCTTCACTCCAATTTGTTAATTATTTGTAAAGATTCATAAAGGACTTAAGCATGGCTGTATTGGCCATATCATCTATTTTAATCTAGTTTTTTAACCCTTAAGCGTCCACACTACAATAACCTGGTCAAACCTCATCAATTCCTCACATTTTAAAATATATTATATTTTTCTGATATTTTCCTCATATAAAGTATTGTTAAACCAATTTACCCCATTTTTCATATTTATCTCACTAAATAAATATTTATAAGATTTTCCTAAGTTTTTTTCTTGTAAAACTCATGGTAATTACCAAAAAACTTAGAATAGTATGAAATTTTTAGAGAAAATGTAAATAATAGTGATGAACAACAAGGTGTAAGTGACATGCTTCATGACCTTATATAAAAGGAAATTTGATAGAAAAGCATTTTTGCAGTGTATATTGGAATTTTAGGGTTTTGAGCTTTAAAGTGCTAAACAAAACACAGTTTTAATCATTTTGAAGAACGGTAAATTGAAATAGAAAGTAGAAAGTAGCCCCCACACTTTCTTAGTTGGGATCATTTTCATTTAAAATTAGGAACTAGGTGAAAATTAGCGTTTAACTGAAAAATGATCAATCATGACCCCACGAGACTCCTTTCACGCTTATAGGTTAACAAATTGATTTAGAACTGCAATACTTGGGGAGTTGTAAATTTAATAATTGATGGTTGTTTTTTCTCATTTTTATATAATTGTATATATTTTGTTCTTGGATCAATGATTACGTCGATGCAGATGTTAATCCCTAACCGTCTCAGCGTCCATACTTTGGACGTTTTTTGAGTTACTTTTACTTTGAAAAGATGTAACTTTTGCATATATTTTTTGATTTCAATAACTTTTTTGAAAAAAATCCCTAAAAATGTCTAGTTTGACTAGTAAACATTTCAAATCAATCCGAGATGTATTGAATGTTTGGGATTCATTTGAAAGCAAGGGTCTTTTTTCTTTTGACAATTTTTGTACATTTTGATGGCTGCAACTTCGAGGGTTTGTATCCCCTTCATCCAATGTCCATTTTCGATAAATAAAAAATTGTTGGATTAGATTTTCCTTGAAGTCTAGTTATCATGGTAAAAAATTCATGTTAGTCCATGTTATTCTCAATGTTTGGGAGTCATTTTAGTGTACGGGTCTATTTTGGACACTTTTTGCTTTTTGGGCCAAATCGGTCACTTTTCGAGCTACTTATTGACATTGCAAGGCCATTTTAGGGCACATCAAAAAAATTCATGAGTCTTTTGTGGTGCCAATATGTTTATATGATGATTTTGAAACACTTTATAGTTTAAAGTTCTTTCATTTGAGTAGTTTTGAAAACAAATATCACCTCTCATGTGTTGCTAGGAAATTTCATCATCCCTTTTTAACACTAAAACATTATAATCTTGCAATTTATGTGACAAAATGACTCCAAATTTGATCCGCATCATCTACAACATGTATACTACAAGATTGTACGGTTGAGATTTCTATACCCTATTTACATTTAGACTTCTAACACATCAAAAGCGATGTTTTTTTAAGCCTATAACAACTAGGGACATTTAGGGATTAAACTATCTATAACTAATATAATTGTAGTGTACTAACATTTGCTTGAATTTTTTAAACTTATTTGTGAACCAATTTCTAAATGCATTAAATATTTTGTAAAATTAAGTTCCGCAACAAAACAACTACTCAATAAAGAAACTTATTGCAATAAGAGATTTTATGAAGTCATTCTAGTTTTTTTTTTTCAAAAGACATCATCTATTAGGGCCAAATTGCCAAAAGGACTATAACTTAATTGGTGCAAATTTTGTATATATATATATATATATATATATATATATATATATATATATATATACACGTAAGAGTACATGAATATTGATTTAAACTCTCATTTATAATTTATTTTGCTTTAATATTGCATAAATAATAACATGTGTTTAATAGTGTCTAATGAAGCATTTAATATACTAGAACATGTATTTAAGCTAAATTATAATCATATACTAAATTATTGAAAAATAATACAACTCAAAAGAATTTGAATTTACTTTATATTTTGTATATGAAATAATGATATGTAATCCAAATGATTATGATTGTCTACATTAATTTTATGGTACATTTGTTTTTGTTAACATGATTTAGCTGAATTTTTTTTTCATATGAAAACTATAAAACTTGCATAAGATACTTCCAAAAATAGAATAACAAAACATAATAACGCAAACGTATATATCATAGAATTTAAAATACATGATACATTGCATGTGTATACCTTCAAAAAAATTTAATGCAAATAATCAAATAAATTACGGGCTTGTTTGTAGATTAAAAAATTCTCCATATATAATCTTTAAAAACATTTATTAATGTTATTATTCAAATTGTTTTAAATTTAATGATTTATAGTCTATGTATATGGAGAATCTAATATACTTTTGTTATGTATAGTAATTAAAAAGCACTCCAAGAGATATTTGTAGGCTTTGAAGGCTTTCAAGGAGTTCCTCAAGACTTTCAAGAAAGTCTAAATGGATTGGGGTTTAAACTGGTAGTTAGAACAAGGTGTAAAAACGTTCCTCTTCAACTAGCTATCAAAGCCTTAAAAATAATACAATATTTTTCTATAATGTCCTAAAAACCATAGAAAAAATTGAAGATTTTAGGACAAATAAAAATAGTGTAAGTAAAAATTATAGTAGTTAATTAACTGTTTCAAAATTCTTAAATTGGAGACGTAACCAAAGTTTTCCATGAAGTGAAAGAAGGCACTCTAACACTAATATTAGAAAATGCCGACCAAACCAACCGAAAATCAACAATTCTCTACTGTTCTGGGCACTTGCAGTCACAACTTGACATATTTAACAATTTCTTGTAAAGGGTTCAACAGATCTTTTTCAGTTTCTATTGGTTTAGGCACTACACGAAAAATTGTGACCAAATCAACAAAAATCCAACAAGTTTTAATAAATTACCAGTTTTGTAAATGTCGAAAGGTGCATCATCAAGCATCAATTTAGTATCAATATAAAAAACTAGCATTACAAACGTTTTGAGGCCTCCAAAGGGTTGCAAATTTGGCCAAAGATGCCAATCAAAAAAATTATTTAAAAAATAATAAATTATTATAAAATTTAATATTTAAAAAAAATTAAAATTAAAAATCAAATCCGACGTGGCCAAAATTTGGCCACGTCATATTGGATTGATTAAATTTTAATGTTTTAAATAAAAATTTTAAATAATAATAATTTAATAATGGTTTTTTTTTTTAAATTATTTTAAATTATTTTATTATCATTATTTTACTTTTTCCCGGGATTTTTTTTATATTCATTTCTATATATGAAGGTGTTGGTTGCACTAATGACCCTTTGGAGGCCTCAAAATCTTTCTAATGATTGCAAAATATAAATTTTAGATTAATCCTATGAAATTAGAGTCAACAAGTTCGTTATATATAATAATGTAGTAATAATATATAAATAATATATAAATATATATATTATAAGAGCATAATAATAATATATAATAATATAAGATTATTATACTTATTTTGAAGTTCTATTTTGAAGTTTTGATTGTGATGCAGTTTGAAAAAGTATTAATACTGAAAATGGTGAATGGTATTCAGTCAACATCATTTTTCACTTAACCTACATTTGAAATCTCTTTTAAACTCCATTTTAGCATGATTCTTTCTTAATTTAAGTTGGTTCTATTTTAAAGAACTAAGTATAGATGCTTTGAAATTTTGGTTCTAAGATTGAACACCGAAAACATTTTATAAGTTCACCAAAATAAACATTCTATTTTTGGAGAACAAAAATTTGTATGATTGATCAAAATGTTTTCTTCATTAATTCTAGATTGAATATTTAAAAAAGAAAATCAATTTAGTATCAATTTACATGCAATAGTTGTAGAGTTTTTATTGATCATATGAAGTAGGCAAACATTCTTTTTGTCACTGGATTTTTACAAAAATGCATATTTTTTTGGAAGTTTCTTCTACCTCGACAAATGTTTATTTCTAGATTATCTATGCGTGTATTCAATTATAGGTGTAAAATCTATCAATGATGGTTTTAAAATGAATTTCTAAGTTTGGCCTTTAAAAATTCACCAAAAATCAACATTCAAATTTTGGAAAGTGAAACATAATATGATGAATGTTATCTATTTAAAGTATTGATTGAGTATTTTTTGAGGAAACCAATTTTGTATCACTATACATGCAATTTTGTGGGTGATGGTACCAAGGGAAGACAATCTTTTGTTTAGAGTATCGTACTACAATTTTTAGAAGTGTAATTGTATAAATTTAAAAACAAAAAACAAAAAATTCCTCATTTATTTTCCAAAAGATCAAAATTACAATGACATCAGAGTTATCCATAAAGTAAGCTTGTGTTTTGAAAAAATATGAGTGCACTATTCACAAAACTCAGAGAAACGCAAAGTAAAGCTCTTTAATTGCGGGGCAAAATACGCAAGAGCTGCAAAGTTGGTCTGTTCTTATTTAGAATATCTTGAATTCAGTTGCTGCTAGTGGGGTCGCTAACTCGTTGATCGTCGATTCGGCTGACTGTCAGATCTTGATGTCGTGTGATATCATGGATGCTTCAATTAGGAGGATCAGAGCTGCTACAGGCTTTCTGCCCCACATGTTTGCTAATTATTCAGTATCTCAACATCTCAGCATATTAATTTCTTAAGTATCTTCTGCTCGACGGTATCTCAGTACACTAATTTAGTATGTATTTCCAAACACCAACCCAAAAACTTTTTAGGACCATTTTCGGATAACTCAATCGTGGTCAAAAGATTCAAAAATATTTTTTTTTGCATAAGTTATGCACATTGGAAAATTGAAAATATGTTTTTTAAAACTTTGCTATTACTTTAAAATCATTAGAAAAAAATGGTGTGATATTTTTCCAAATTTTCTTATTTATAAAGATTCTTTGTTACAAGACGTATGCATGATGAAAAAATACATCAAAAAATGTTTTGTTTTGCAAAAGTAATGAACATTTGAAAATTGATAACGTGTTTTTATAACACTTGTGTCACCTCAAAATTACTACAAAAAATATGATAGATTTTGTTTCAATTTTTTTTCTCAAGTAGATCCCTCATTACAACATCTAAACATGAAAAAAAAAAAAAAAAAAAAAAAAAAAAAAAAAAAAAAAAAAAAAAAACGTCAAAATATGTTTAATTTTGCAAAAGTTATGAGATTTTGAAAAAATGGCGTGGCAATTTGACTTTTATGACGTGGCAGTTTGACTTGATATGATAAATTAGTGTTTTTCTCGGGTCGAGGATTTAAAAAAAAATCTACATTGTCCGAATTGACACATTTTTTCTCATTGGATCAATCGATTTCTGTTGACTCGTGACTGGGACAACACGTCCAAAACGACTGAGCAGAACAACAATTTTATGTTCAATTTCTGTTGATCTGGTCACAACATTTCTAGTAGTGTAAGATGTCCTGAAGGACATTGAAAGAATTAAATGCTATTTGAATTAGGAATCTAGTCTAAACATTGTACATTGCAAGTTGTAGGAATAAAAATATATATTGATCTGGGATGCTCTAAAATGGATAGGAATACAACTTTTATGTATAGAGATAATTTTTCTTCCAAAAGCAACTGTAGACCATGAAAGAATAAACGAAATTATTGAAAATGATGTCCATCACAAAATTGAGAATTCAATATACTGAACTTACCAGGGCTAATCAATATCAACTTTTGGTGTTCACGAGGTGTTTAGATTTGTAGTGAAAATTGTGTTTGTGTGTAAATCCATGTACCTATTTGGAATGATAGACGACATTAATATAAACAAATTTTTATTTCGATCAAAGTTAAATCTTGTATGTGTAATTCTTAATTCTTAATTTGGAAGTGGCATCCAAGTGGTATTTGTTAGACTTATGTGCTAAACTTAAATTAAATAAATAAATTAGAATAGTGAAATTTGAAAGTGAATTTCAAATTAGATGGTTGTGTTTGAATTATTGAGTCATTTATTTGACTTTGGAAATATTTATATTTGTGCTAAATTAGAGATTATTCCTTCATTTTGTATTTTAAGCCTATTGGATTTGTTGTGATCACTTGACATATTACATTCACCTATTTGAATCGTGTCCTCAGAGTTCGAATTTGATATTTTGAGTTATGTTTCTAAATTGAAAAAAATCAGTATATCAATAATTTTAGTGACAGGGAAACAACAAAAGCATAAAAGTGTCAATAATCGACTATGCATATCTATTGATGAATGGACACTTCTAAGTTTTTTTTTTAAAATTTCTTTAAGTAACAGTCCATAGTTTGTCAAAATACTCGGCAGAAAGAATTCACAATGCTAAAATACATAGAAAACAAACATTGTAGAATTTTTTTTTATAAATTTTCTTAATTTATTCAGTTGATTTTTAGGTATATCAATGGATTTTGACTACTAAATATTTGTATAATTATGATTATAAAAGATTAAAGTTTAGTAAGCTTTAAAATATTTCATGCTATTTCCAAATCTATAAAAATTAGTTGAAACAATTATCATATGAAGATGTTATGATGGGATGAAGTTTTGTTATTCAAAATTCAGTTGTCAAAACACATGAATAAATGTTAAAGATTTGTTAGCTATTATGCAACGGATGTGATTTTTGTTGAATAATAAACACCTTAAATTGGCAAGTGATCATTACAGAAACGACAATAAAACAAAGTTTAAGTAATTTTAAAATGAACTTTAGTAACTATTAATAATTATTTAAGTTACTTCTTCATTAATTTCAAATTTTGTTTTTGAATTACCTCAATAACTTTGAATTCACCTCACTAATCGTTATTGTAATTTATAAATTTACAATACTAAATTTTGCAAAGACCTATTATATCTGTTTTTCATCGAAAACTTTGTTTATTTCCTTTCGCAAAGTTGTATGAATATTTCAAAAACATCGATTACTCTTAAACTCTTACAAAACAAATTTTAAAAGAATTTAACTAGTTTGAAGTAATTGATGTAGTTGAATTATTCTTATTAGTAGGCATGTTTAGGGATAATATATGTCAATTATTAAGTGCCACTTTGAAATAAAAGAGTGAAAATATTACAATTAAGATAGAATGGGAAAAACGTGATGAGAGAAAAATCCACATCGTACTTCGAAACAAATGGAAGAAATGAGTGACTGTGTTTAAAAGGTTTAAAATAAGCGAGTTGATTAACATCGACACTAATTTACGGGGAAAGGTCGTATGCGAGCAGTGAGCGGAGAGCGGAGAGCAGAAATTAAAGAGCAGACTTTAAAGATTTTTGCAGTCATTTTTAGGATAAGGGTTCCTATAACCGTGGATTTTTTCATTTTTTTATTAATATATTTTGGGAGAATTGGCGTGTATAACCGTGGAATTTAGGAGAATTTAGCAGTGAGATATGGAATTTGGGACATTCATCCACAGTCTTTCATACGACATTCATCCACATTCATCCTTTTGTGGACATTCATCTACGCATCACGCATGCACTTGTGTGACTCCATAGTCGAGACTTGCACCACATCCTGATTCGCGTTACTCTCACCATGCGTTACTCTATTAAAACGAGCACCATGACGACTTGAACACACGAACGCAATACAACATTGCTCCCATACGCATGACTCCCACACCTGTGACTAGAACCCTGTCACTCGCAACCTGTGGTCTCGCACAATGTGGTTTTGCACCGTGTGACTCGCACCTGTGGTATCGCACCCTGTGACTCACATCCTAAGACTCACACAAGCGTTACTCGCGTTACTCTATTAAAACGAGCACCATGACGACAAGAACACAAAGACCAACACTCGCACCACATGAACACCAAGACACGACGACATAACGACATGAACACCAAGACCAGCACTTAAAGGCTGTTTAGCTCCCTTCACGGCGTGTGGACTCCAGATTGTGGTCTCACCCTGTGGTCTGTCACTTCCATTACTAGTAGTCGCACCGTGACTCGCGTTACTCGCACCATTGCCCCTACGCATTTCTTGCAACACAACTAACTTTCGTTACTTGCACCAAGACGAGCACTTAGCCTACATGAACACATGACATGACCACATGAACACCAAGACCAACCTAGACTCGCACTACAGCCTGAGTCGCGTTACTCTCAACACAACCTGATTCGTGTTACTCACACCACAGCCTGACTCCGTTACTCACACTACATCAGACTCGCGTTACTCGCACCACATATGAGTTGTCTTACTCATACTATAGCTAACTCGCATTACTCTCACAACGGCATGACTCGCGTCACTGACACTACAACTTGACTCCGTTACTCAAACCACAGCTTGACTCTGTTACTCATACCATACCCTCACTCCGTTACTCACACCTTGAGGAACTCGCCATTGTCAAACGGAAAGAAAAGCATCAGTGCGCCACTATCATGTAGAATCTCATCTGCAAACTCGAACAACTCCTACAAGTAGTCTTCTAACTTCACATTCCAAGTGGGCATTATGGACGATGGCACCAAGACTGCGAGACATTTGGCACTGGTACACCCTCTGGTAAGTCTGCAGCTCCACGCATAGAAGGCACCCCACAAAAGCTACAAGAACGAGAAAGAGAGCATGATAGACCAACTTTTGAACGTCACAAAAATGTCGTTGCTGCTCAAGAATGGAGGCGTTGATGACAAGTTAGGGCTTGCGGACTAAACTCAGTGGATGTAGGTTGTGATAAAATAGGGGGACTCGGTTGCTGCACCCGGCTTTGAGTGAATGGAAGGGGCACACTACGGGCATCAGTCATCACCGTATCGTTTCCTGGAGTATACTTGCTTGCAGTCAAGGAAGTAACAGTGGATTCAGCCTTACCCTTGGTAGTGACTTTCTTCGATGCAATCTCCGTGACATTGCTGTCAGCCTTCGTTGCCGCCTTCTTCTTCGATGTAGCCTTCTCTTTTGTTGGCGCCTTCTTCTTCAACTTTTGTGCATCCTCAGCTGCAGTCTCATCAACATCCTCATCCTGATCTTCGTCCTCATCAGGGAGCTTGACTGCAGCAGTCAACGATTTTTTGAGCTCAGCCTCCGAGTCATGTACAAAAATCTTGGGGCATTCGATGTACCACCAGCATTCCATGAGGTGATCCCTGCTGAAGTTCCTCTTCTGCGTCTTTGAGACGATCTAGGTTGGTGAGGAAGAATTGCACCATCCTTGTACAGAAGACAGTAAATTCCAAATTGCCCCTGCTTTGAGGAGCACTTACTTCATGTACGTACACAATGACAATAGTTTAATTCATATAGTAATCAGATTCTGACATTAAGTCACATTGACTCTTTATCTTATAATGCTCAAATCTTGCTCACACAACTCAATCTTATAATGCTTAAAATCTTGCAGTACTACCATTAGAAGTTTTTGAGCAAGGGTGGAGAAATGACCTTAAGCAAAGCCGCTTCACAACAAGGTCACTGTCCTTAACTTTGTCAAACCTCGTGGATTTTGCATACGCATCATGACCCCCCGAAATGGGTGTTATACGCCTTGTCCCAAAGGCAAATCCGCCAGTTCTTAAGGTAGTCTTCAAAACTATCAACTACCTTAGAAGCATCAACACCACCAACTACAGCTAGGTTAGCACCTAGCTCTTGATTGGCGATGTCCTCAATCCCTGCCCAAAATGATGCACGGTCCAACCACTTTTTAAAAGTGTCCTCACCTGCAAGAGACTTTGGAAACCTTACGTCCGATCAAACAAATGATGGACTATTCCACCATTTGAGCCACCGGACCTTATACTTCGGCTCCACTGCTGTTGTTGCCACCATTTGTAATTTTTCCAGAGTCATCTCGACCTCTGCAACAACATGCGCACTATAGTGCTCAATATTCTACATGTTCAAAGGAAAAACACTCAAGCTTTAATAACACCCCATTACTCGCACACTCTTGCGTTACATTGACTCCCGGACACCACGACTCCCACACTCATGTGACCCCATAGCACTATTACCACACATGACTCCAAAACCCCAGCTGATTCCACAGCCCCCGCACCACAGCATGACTTTCACACTCAACCACCCACGCATCACACACACACTCCAATGACTTGACAACAATCAAATTTGCACCACAGCCTAACTCGTGTTACTCGCCTAATTCCGTTACTCGCACCACAGCCTGACTCGTATTACTCGCTTGATTCCGTTACTCACACCACAGCTTGACTCCGTTACTCACGGCACACGACCCGCGTTACTCGAGTTACTCGCACCTACGCGTTACTTGCATTACTCACACCATGCGTTACTTACGTTACTCACACCACGCGTTACTTGCGCTACTCACACCACACGTTACATGCGCTACTCACACCACGCGTTACTTGCATTACTAGAACTCAAATATGACTTTCACACTACAACTGACTTGTACTACTCACACCACAGCCTGACTGACGTTACCCATAGCAAGACTCGCGTAAATCAAACCACGCGTTGCTTGCGTTACTCACACCACTGGTTACTCACTTGACTCATACACACGTTGTTCGCTATACTCACACATGCAAAGATTGCGTTACACACACACTATGACTTCCACTTCACGCATGACAACCACCCTCTGACCTAAGGAACCAGATCAAACATCGGACCCGACCATATGACTCGCGTTACTAAACAAACCAAACGCGTTACTCGCATTACTCACACCTCGCGTTACTCGTTACTCACACCACACAACCTGATCCACGTTACTCGCACTTGCGCCCTGACTTGCACCACACAGCCTGACTCGCACCACAGCCTAACTTGCGTTACTCGCACCACGCGTTACTCACACCACAGTTGACTCAATTTCTCATACACAGACTGACTCCGTTACACACACGACAGCCTGACTCCGTTACTTCACACCACGCGTTGAACACGTTACTCACACCACAGTTGACTCGCGATACTCGCAACACAGCCTGACTCCGTTACTCACACCACAACTGAATCCGTTACTCACACCCACGCGTTTCTCGTACCCACGCATTACTTGCGTTACTCACACTATACAGCCTGACTCGTGTTATATTATACTGAATATTATACCCCCCCTAGGGGAGGCGTTGGACCCGACCACTCAATTTTCTAGAAATTTCCTGGATGATTGACTATGTCTTTTTTTCCTTCAACACCTCGCACGACTGTTTTTCTGTTTGCAAACTCAATATTTGGCAGTTTTGGGCGTGTAATATACCGTTGGAAAGGTCTTGAAAGCACCTTTCCAATGGTATATTATACCCCTCCTAGGGGAGGTGTCGGACCCGACCACTCAATTTTCTAGAATTTTCCTGGATGATTGACTATGTCATTTTTTTCCTTCAACACCTCGCAGGACTGTTTTTCTATTTGCAGACTCAATATTTGGCAGTTTTGGGCGTGTAATATACCGTTGGAAAGGTCTTGAAAGCACCTTTCCAATGGTATATTATACCCCCCCTAGGGGAGGCGTCGGACCCGACCACTCAATTTTCTAGAATTTTCCTGGATGATTGACTATGTCTTTTTTTCCTTCAACAACTCGCAGGACTGTTTTTCTATTTGCAAACTCAATATTTGGCAGTTTTGGGCGTGTAATATACCGTTGGAAAGGTCTTGAAAGCACCTTTCCAATGGTATATTATACCCCCCTAGGGGAGGCGTCGGACCCGACCACTAAATTCTGACCGGCTCGCAGGACTGTTTTTTTTGTTTGCGAACTCAATAATTGGCAGTTTTGGGCGTGTTACCGTTGGAAAGGACTTGAAAGCACCTTTCCAATGGTATATTATAACTCCCTAGGGAAGGTTCGGACCCGACCACTAAATTCTGATCGGCTCGTAGGACTGTTTTTTTTTGTTTGCGAACTCAATATTTGGCAGTTTTGGGCGTGTAATATACCGTTGGAAAGGTCTTGAAAGCACCTTTCCAATGGTATATTATATTGCCCCTAGGGGAGGCGTCGGACCCGACCACTAAATTATGGATTCCAATTTCTCATTGCTACACTCACTGTTTCCTAGAATCCAAAGAAGTGTCGGAGCTGTCTACAAATTCCTAACAACCCGTTTTTCTCGGCCAAGTGCACCAAGCACACAAACTGCTTGAAGTTCCAAGAGGGTCTTAGACCTGACCACAAAATTCTGACCTCCAATTTCTCATTGCTCTACATATTGTTTTCTAGAATGCAAGCAAGTGTCAGACCTGACTACTAATTCCTAGCTACTCTTTTTCCTTGACCAACCACGCCAACCAAAAGTTCTGCTTAAGGCTACACAGAGGAGTCGGACCCGACCACTTTATCATGGCTGCGCCTCGCACTACATGAATCATACAGAAGCTTGTCAAACTCATCAAAACTAATGAACTAAATCCAAGCATCGGACTCGACCCCTAATTTGTCTCTGCTCCAAGCACGATGATTTCCATAAACCAAGCAGAATGGTTTCTCACACCAACATGGTCCCCTTGCAAACTCATTGAGTTACATGGCTCCTATACTTTGCCCACACCCATGACTCACTAGCATCACACTTAATCCTCGCACCACAATATCATCGACCCCTCTCTATCATTTCAAGCATCCGACGTGACCCATGTTTGATTGCTTGACCCTGCAACTCGCACCACATGCTTGCACCCACGCTTGCACGCTCCACACGCTTGCATGCCCACAACACAAGTCTGGCACACGTCCAACACTCAGCCAACAGCAAGAGTCCCACATAAGCACCACTCGTATAACTTGCATGATTCGAGTACCAAGGTCGAGCACAACTCGGACCCGACCACGTAATCTACATTGTTCCTCCTCTTAATTACCACAACAAGCTCAACGGACGACACTTCTATGTGAGCGTAGAGCGGAGAGCAGAGAGGGGAGAGCGCAAATTTGGAGAGCGTAGAGCGGGCAGAAATTTAAAATAGTAATATTTTACTATTTTTATAACTTATTTTTGAAAGATTCAAATATTCCAAAGAGTATTTGATATTCCTGCTAATAATAGTATTTTTTTTGACCCATTACCGTGGAAACGAGGGCCATGAAAAACAATCACTTTTTTTTTGGTACACTTTTGATTGTTTTTAATTACTTAAAATAGACACAGAAATAGATAATTGAGAAAAAGAGGTTTTGTATAAAACCAAAGCAAATGAAGAGGTCAATAAAGGTTTCAATGAGTGAACAAGATCGATGCCATTGAAGACTAAGTGAACAGAAGGACAAGGCACAAGGGACAAAGCACATAGTTGTGGCATTCTTATCTCATCAATTTTGTCTTTGTTCTAGCTACTTGTTGATTTGATTCCTACAACTTGGACTATAACAATAATTCATTGTGGTGGACGAAGTTGTCGGGACTCAATATATAAGGACGTCCCTAAACTCAAACACAACAAGAATGTAGATGAGTAGTGTACGATGGAAGAGGAGAGATACATGTTTGACGGCCTAGAACGGAATGAGGAGATAGTAAGTTTAGAAGATCCCCACATTCCATTTAATCCATCGGCGGAACGTGAGAGGAATGAGAAAAGTGCTGAAGAACGATATCGTTATGAGTATGTGATGACATCCTTCTCACAGTCCACGCAAGCTTGGAAGTGGAGGGTGGAGGAGGAGGAGCGGCAACAATATACGGACAAATTGAAGAGGGAAGATGTGGTGGAAAGAGAAGAAGATGCGGTGGAGGAAAGAGAAGAGGTGGAGGATGAGGACAACACGGTTGACGAGGAAGAAGAGGTCAATGAGGCAGTGGATACTTCGAAGCCGTTGTCATTTTGTGGGAGCATGTGAGGGTTATCACCACATCCTTTGCCGTTGAGAGAACGAATGAAGGACCGAACCATTAGCTATGTAGATTTACTTCGACCCAATCCAGTAAGCCCGCCTAGATCAAATGAGGAACATGCAGGAAGAGCTTCAAGGAGTTGAGCACGTCGGAGGCATAGTTAAAAAGTGAGAAGTCTAGAGTTGAACGGTGTGAAAGACATGCAAAAATTATTGTACTGCAATGATTGGACAAGAATAAAGATCATTGAATATGGTTTGTACTTTTCGTAGAGTGGAGAAGTACATATTTGTATTTCTTTGAGTGATAGAGCAAGGGACGAAGTATTCCTAAGTCGGGTACAAATCTAGGTGGTAGAATGTGTCAAGAGGCCACCTTCGAGGATGAGCTTGACCTTGTTGAAACGAAAGGTTGGGGCGTGTATGAACATGTTAACTTTGGGATCTAAGTTAGAAACCTTGATGAATATGTAGTAGAAGTGCTTACAATTCAGACAGGAATTGCGCCTGCTCCCAAACTTGATAATCATATCTTTGAAGGCCGCGCAAGTACACTCCGAGTGAGAGCTCACCGTCACTTGGTAAACGGCATCCGTAGGAGGAGGTTTGGACTGCAACATCATAACACAGTCGAACCCCGGGTGGGGGATCATAGTCAACTTCAAAATGGTTCCGTGCATGGCTCGAGCAGATCCAACATTCTCCCTGCGTTTTGTCGAGGGCCCAGTGCTGGAGCGACGAGTAGCCTTGGATTTTCTTCTGGAAGGAATGTAGTCGGGGTTGTCGGGAATTCCAACCTTTGACAAGTCGAGTGGGGGAGCAGAGTTCTTGAAGAATCGAGTTGGAGTGACGCGCTCCTTAGAGGGGAGTTGGAATCCTGCATTCTCAAGGACCACGATCTCCGGGCAAGTGAGTTTAGTAGCAAGCATAACATGCCACACGGGAGGAATTGGGAACTTGCCTTGGGTGTCTGAAAATGGGATGACCCACTTGCGATGGAAGCCCTTCACACAACGCTCGATGTCGTCCGGACAGAAGAAGAACTTTATAGGTTTCTGTTTTTGCATTGTGTAAAAATCCCAAACTCCAGAGTAGGCCGGGCAAGCAACACTCCGATTGTTGGTGACGAGCTTCGCAGTGCATTTCTTTTTAGTACCCGTATGCATGGTCCAACAAGACTTGCTAGAATTGTAAGGGACACGGGCTATATGCCAAACCAACTCGTCAACCTTGGTTTCTTGAACGGCGATGACTCGACGAAAATTGAGCCCGGACGGTGGAGGCTCTTAAACTTCTTGCATGTCTAGAGAAGACTCTTCAACAATTGTAGGTAGAATTACGGGATTAGATCTAGGAGTCTCTTACCGAGACGTGGGCGAGAAAACTTGACGGTGTCGGGGCGGTGTGTTTCATCATCTGCACACCAATGGGGGTATCGGGCCTACGCTTCTGCAAACCAAACACCTCAGCGCCCTTGAGGTGTGGATTTTGAGTGCAGAACTCCTCGCCTCCGGGCATGTCCAATAAGACCATCTACAGCACAACAGGATCACCGGTAAGCTTGGCACGTCGTTGGGTGCTACAGAGTTTCAATTCCTCCTTGCACTAGTAGAAAACATGGTGGAAAAAAACCGCAGCCAAAATCGGCTGCGGTTCTTTTCACCACTATCATTTGTAGTCGCTCACCGACAACAGATTTTTCTTTTCCGATTCACGAATTCAATTTTAATCTTTTAGGGGCGTGTAATATACCGTTGGACAGGCAATTTCAAGACCTTTCCATCGGTATATTACAGGCCTTGAAATCCCAAAAATTGCACTCGCAAATTCAAAAAACAAAACCACAGTGGCCAATCCCACGGATCCGTGGGATTAGCCACCATAAAGTTTTTCGCAACATAAAAGCCAAAGAGGTTCTTCTGACCACCCTGATTAGTAGTCGCTTAGCGACTACAGATTTTTATTTTCTGATTTACGAATCCAATTTTAATGCTTTAGGGGCGTGTAATATACCATTGGAAAGGTATTTTCAAGACCTTTCCAACGGTATATTACAGGCCTTGAAATTCCAAAAATTGCACTCGCAAATTCAAAAACCAAAACCACAGTGGCCAATCCCACGGATCCGTGGGATTAACCATCATAAATTTTTTCGCAACATAAAACCCAAACTGGTTCTTCTGACCACCCTGATCTGTAGTCGCTTAGCGACTACAGATTTTTATTTTCTGATTTACGAATTCAATTTTGATCTTTTAGGGGCGTGTAATATACCATTGGAAAGGTATTTTCAAGACCTTTCCAACGGTATATTACAGGCCTTGAAATTCCAAAAATTGCACTCGCAAATTCAAAAACCAAAACCACAGTGGCCAATCCCACGGATCCGTGGGATTAGCCACCATAGAGATTTTCTCAACACTAAACTCCATGGTGTCCAATCCCACGGATCCGTGGGATTAGCCACCATAGTCTTTCTCAACACAAAACTCCATGGTGTCCAATCCCACGGATCCGTGGAATTAGCCACCATAGTCTTTTTCAACACAAAACTCTATGGTGTCAAATCCCACGGATCCGTGGGATTAGCTACTATAATCTTTCTCAACATAGAATTCCATGGTGTCCAATCCCACGGATCCGTGGGATTAGCCACCGTAGTCTTTCTCAACACAGAACTCTATGGTGTCCAATCCCACGGATCCGTGGGATTAGCTACCATAGAGTTTTTTGCAACGAAAAACTCCATGGTGGCCAATCCTACGGATCCGTGGGATTAGCCACCATAGAGTTTTTCTCAACACAAAACTTCATGTTGTCCAATCCCACGGATCCGTGGGATTAGCCACCATAGTCTTTTTCAACAAAGGACTCCATGGTGTCCAATCCCACGGATCCGTGGGATTAGCCACCATAGAGTTTTTTGCAACGGTAAACTCACTTGTCCTACCGATTTGTTCAATTTTTCATTATTTTTCATCAGTTTTCACAATTTTACACTATTTTTCATCATTTTATTTCAAAGCCTGCACTATTTATGACTAATTGGAGTTATGATATATAGTTGCACTCTATTTATTACTAGTTGGAGTTAATTTACCTTCACATCTGTGAATTCCTTCACTATTTTTCACCATTTCTGTTTTAATTTTGTGGAAATTTAACGTCAAATCTTTTTTCCTCACATAGTTAATTTCTCCAATTTATCTTGTTTTTTTTCCCCCTCTTATATATTTAACTAATTCTAGTTTAACGTTCTTACATGTTGTCTTACTCTCGTTTACCACTTTTAATCTGCCTTTTTAATAACCCCTAAACGTTCCAGCGTCCAGAAATTGGATCATGAACAGATTGGAAGCCTTGTAGCTTTCTCATACAACCTAGGATGATTTTCATCCAAGTCAACTTTGAAAGCCTAATTAATTCTGTACCAATTACAATAATGCTCTTGTGATGGGGAGCTCTTAATAATATTGAAGAGGCCTTCAACTACAAGTATGTCTAATTTGTTGGGTAGATTATATGCTTGCAATGGTCTTCTCATGTACACCTCATGTACATCAAAGCCATGCTAATATCTACTTTTGACACTAGAATCTACTTCTGTTTAAAGGGTTGGTACGTCTAGGAGTTCAACTTTCTTGTGGGTATCGGGGGGCGGGTATCGGGACCGGGTATCGAGGGGACGGGTATCGAGGAGGTGGATATTGAGGAGGCGGGTATTGAGGGGGCGGGTATCAAGGGGCAGGTATCGTGGGGCGGGTATCGGCTGCGTACGTGCCACCCAGCTCTCTGTTTGGAGTTAGAATTTCAAGAGTCGGCAATCCCACAGATCCGTGGGATTAACTTCAATGCCATAAATGGCACCTAGGCCAATCCCACGGATCCGTGGGATTAACTTCAATGCCATATTCTGTCAGTGTTCAGCTAGCTCTAGGACGCCCACACTATCATTCAGTCAATGTACAGCTAGAATATAATTTCAATGTGCTCAGATCTTGGGTCTTGGATCTTGGGTCTTTCAGAATTTCAGAATCAGTGGCCGGGTCCTATTTCAACTACAGCGTATTCAACTACGTATTCAAATTTAACGTATTCAACAAAAATTCAACCCCTGATCTATTAGGGTTTCTTGCGGCTCTCTGTGTATATTCATGAGCAACAGTCCTCGTGCAGGCTGTTGTAGGCGATCTAAACGCTCCAGTTGCGATGGAGAGGCAGCTGCGCATGGAGTCCTCAGCTTCGATCTCCATAAGTATCTCCCGCCCCTGTCTAGCATTCTCCCGTCCCCTGTCTGTCTCAGATCTTGAAGTTGCGATAAGATCCTTTTCTCGACTGGATTCACGATTGGTTTCTTGAACGACTGGATTCACTTTTGGATCATTTCGCGATTGGATCATATCATGACTGGATTCATTTCGCGACTATCTGCAAGGATTTACGATTGTCTAGCTTTCGTGACCGACTGCAAGGGTGCAGAAATTGTGTGCTGCGACTAGATCAGTTCGCGTCTGGATGGCGACTGGATTCAAAATTTTGATTTTGCGACTTGATTGGCGATCGCGTTTGGATCGCCTGCAACTAACTGGGAGTTCAGATCATTTCGAAGTTTAGGTGCCAGTCTGTTGTTCAATCGCGTTTAGATCATTTCGAAGTTGCGTTCAGGTGCCAGTCTGGAGTGAAATTTTTTAGAGTCGGCAATCCCACGGATCCGTGGGACTAACTTCATTGCCAAAAATAGCACCTAGTCCAATCCCACGGATCCGTGGGATTAACTTCAGTGGATCCAACCTTCATGATTCCGTGCCTGTCTTCCTAGAATCCGTGCCTGTCTTGCAACAGTTCGATCGGTGAGCAAGTTCGATTTAGCTAGCTTCTACAAGAACCAGATTCGGTGCCACTGAATCGATCAAACTGTTGCAAGATTTTTTGCATCATGCCTTGGGACCTACAGGTGCGTACGTACTGAACTGAATTATTCTGCTGGTGCTAAGGAATTAACTCTCTTCTGCATCCTAAGTAAAGTGGTAGCATATATACTAATGAAAAATTCCGTAATTGTTCATATTTTCATTAGGAGGTGCAGCTTCCTAGATTCCGTGCCTGTCTTCCTGTCTTCCTCTAGTCCACCCAACTACACACTGGTTCTCTAGGCACAGGAGTCAGTGAATTTCAGTGAAATTTTGCCACTCAGTGAATTACAGCATGCGTAGAGCTAGTGTGCTTAGGACTTTCATAATGCAGCGTGCATAGAATCAGCGTGCATAAAATCAATGTGCATAGAATTTCAGCATCAGTCGTGAGATCAATTGCTAAGCCTACTGTGGATGATGTTGATGATGAGGATTTAATTGAATGTCGTAACGTGTACAAATCTTTTGGTGAGAAGCAGATTTTGCAAGGGGCTAGTGTTAAGGTAATGCTACTTAACCTTGAAGATTTTATTTTTTCTATGCAAGCTAGTGTATTGAAGGGAATCATGGCTCTATTTTAAACCAGTTCTGTACATGCTCGAAGGTTACAGTAGTAAAAACAGAGTTGGTTTGACCTAATTTGAGTGATTTAATTGGCTAGATACGGCATGGGGAAGCAGTTGGCAGCAGTGGCCATAGAATCAGTGGCCACGACAACAGTGATAGTTTCAGTCTCCAATGGGATCACAATTGACCAAAGCCTGTGGGTCCCAAAAACATAGCCTTCCTTGGTGCCCAGACTAGGGTCAACTAATTCAGTTATCCTATACCCATGCATTTTGTGATCGGCATCGTCCACCTCATAAATTTTGGTTGAATTTTGAAATTCTGGAAACCACAGCCGCAATCACACGGATCTGTGGGATTAACTTCAATGCCATAAATGGCACCTAGGCCAATCCCACGGATCCGTGGGATTAACTTCAATGCCATATTCTGACAGTGTTCAGCTAGTTTTGGGACGTAGATTGTCAGTTTACAGCTAGATTGGAAGGCATTTTGTCAGTGTTCTGCTAGAATAGAATTTCAGTGCGTTCAGATCGTGGGTCTTTCAGAATTGCAGAACTTTAGTGTGCTCAAATCTTAAGTCTTGGATCATGGGTCTTTCAGAATTTCAGAATCAGTGAGAATTCCTGTATTCATTGGATTTTTGATTCATTTCATTTTAGAACAATCATGACCTTTTTTCTCTCTGTGAATTTCTATAACTTGGACGTCTGTAATCCATGTGTAGTTTTTAGAGATGAGTAGATTAGCTTCGAAATATTATGCATTTAATTGGTAGTATAGAATCCATCTCTGGTTGGGATTCTTAAGTGCCCTTGTTTTGATTACTAGTCAATTGATTACACACTCTCAAAATCATGTGCAGAGGCCAACAAAAGAAGTGCACATGGAGAAAGAGCAAGGAGTAGTACCTGGACCAGGCGAAGTAGTCATTGCAATGGTTTGTGATTTGCTCTGGTACCTCGTTTCTGGCAGTGCTCTGCCATGTTTATTAAGACTGCAAGTGTAGAATATCATCTAGTGTGCAAGATTTAAGCTTCACAGTTCTTATTCAGTTTCAATTTACTTAGTTCTTGCTCAGTTTCAATATACTCAGTCCAAGTTCCAATAGACTCAGATTCTTGCTTACTAGACTCTTAAATTATCACTAGTTACCTCTTAAATTATCATTGGTTTCCTCTTGCAATTGAATTTTATACCTGCTAGTTCGATCTACAGAAATTCTGCCCTCTTTTGCATTTGCAATTATGTTTCTTTTGCTTTTGCAATTAAACTTTAGCAATTATGTTTCTTTACAATGTTATGTTTTATTTTTTGAAAGTGTTTGTTTTGTTTTGTTTAATGTAGGACTCGGAGACAATGGATTTGACTGAGAATCGTGAGGAGGCTTATAGGGATGAAGAATTTGAAGAGGAGACGGATGAAGTGGAAGGGAATGCAGTGGAAGAGGAAGAGGTGGACAAGGATGTGGAGGAGGTCGAGCCTTCTGCTGCACGCAGCCCGAAGTGCAAGAGGAGTCTGAAGTGCAGGAGGTAGTAGACCTGGACTCCTATACCTTTAGATTCTGCACTTGTCCCATTCTAGATTCGGTGACGGATCGATTTCCTTCCCATCTAGTAGTTTTAGCTCTTCCGGAAGTTAAGCGTCCATACCTTGTAGAGTCTCCTACGGTTGAATCCCCTCCTCCCGATGCCGCGGAATGTGCGACACGGAAGGCAAGGAGGCGTTATGCCTCCAGGCATAACCAACGGGTCCGTGAGGCTCGTGAGCATCCCAAGGCTCAAGCAAGGGTGACCTCTAGGTGGTCTCCTCGTTTTAGGCCCTATTGATTATTGTGAATGCGAGCATTCACATGCGTAAGCACTTTGTACTCAAATTCTTAATTGGTTAAACATTTTCTTGTTTGAGTTCTATGCTTTGTACTAAATTGTTGGACTGATGTAGACTATTGAGAAGCCTCGCCACCCCGACGAGCCACTTGATTCTGCGGACCCCGATGACAGTGAAATCACTCTTAGGGTGAAGCAGAAGAACGATTTGAACTCCGTGATCAACCGGCTGCGCGTTCGACCCGTTGAGAAGTCCCGCATTGGCATCCCCTTGTGCCGTTTGCGGGCATTGCCGTTATTGAGGCCCATCAACCTCCTCGATGTGCAGCGTTTAGAGAATGAATTCGTGACCAGATATCAAGATGGAGACCGGGTTCTCTACGTTGCACTCCACAACCATAAGGACGAAGATTTGAAGGTAATCGAGGCCATCTCCTCCACATGGGATCCGTTTTGGAAGGCTGCAAGTGATGATTTTGATGCTCGTGTGTCAGCTAAAGGTCGGGGCGTGTATGAACATGTTAACTTTGTGTTGGTTTATTTACATCGGTGTTCACAAGAGTCCTTGTTCTATTTGCACTTTTGAAGGTTTTTAACGATGACGTCAGCCCTAATTTAATTGTAAACCATACAAAAACAAAAATGTATTGTTTCTTGTAAGTAATGCCGTGGAAAATCATTGAAAATTCATACTTTGTTTTGAACTAGGATTTCAAGAATTCTACCCAGTTCTACGGATTTGGGGTCCCTTTCTTTAAAAATTAACTAAAAATAACCTAATTTCCAAAAATACTAGCTAAAAATAACCCAATGTCCGCGGTCATAGGCATTTTTCCTACCAAAAATGATTTCTAAAAATGAAAATCTGTGCTCTCCAAACTCTGCTCTCCGCTCTCCGCTCTACGCTCTACGCTCACACTACTAAGTTTCCCCAAGCTCAACCCTCACACACACCACAGCAAGCTCGAAACCCTTAACCCAATACACACTTACTCACGCTCGCACCTTGTGACTTACACATAAGCATGACTCTTACATTTGGCCCACACCCACCACGTTCACTCTACCACCAGAGAACGAGTCCCACACACACCACAATTTGAGTCCCACAAACACCACAATTCGAGTCCCACACACACCACAGCCCAAGTCATTACAGCACAAGTTCCTTTCCCTCATATATCACAGCAAGCTCCACCCTTACTCGCGTGATAGCAAGCTCAATTCTCACTCGCACCACAGCGAGCTCCAAATCCCCATTTGTACCACAGCAAGCTTCAAACCCTTAATAACCCATATAAAGCATCGAACCCAAACCCTTATTCTTCACTATCGCAAGCATGGTGTAGCACTCTATCTTCCAGAATTTTAATCACACGAGTCAACTGAATAATTGCTATGAATGACCACACTCACCTCTCCAGGAAGCCAACTCCAAAGGCTGGATTTCCAATGCTTGCGCTCTCTTTGAATAAGTCCAGCATAAAAATTATTCCCTGCCTTTGTGAGGCCAATGGCTTGTCTACGCACTCGCTCCAATGGGATCTTTGAACACCTTTGGGAACAAGCATTCTAATGAGGAATAGAGCACCACAAAGGAAGATCAAGAAAATTAACAAGAAGATGCTAGAAACCCCAAAGCGCAAGTACCTAATCGCAATGGGAATGCTTCGAGCTCCGCAAGCAAGGCGCAATTGAAGGTGTTGCACCTTCACATGGAGAGACGTCATGTATTTGAAGAGCTCCTTCTTTCACTAGCTACCATTTGCACTCTTATTTTGAGAAGTCTGATTTCTTTCAATCTTCATATGCATCCCAGTCACAATCCTTCAACAGTTGCACAACTTGGCGCCATATAATTATTGAGTTCTAATTTCAATGGGCTATTGTTAATCTCGTCATTCACATTTCGGTTAAGAGCTATCTACTTCTGCGCTGCCAATTCAACAATGACTGTTGCCCATTAATTTTATGGCTGCTCCAATGATTATGGAATGTCGCCAATTTCCCGTTGACTATACTTCCATTCTTCAGAATTTGGATCCAATAAAAAAATCCCTTCATCCATTGTCACCTTAGTATTATCAAATCACCATCAGCCTCGTCTAGTTGCGCGCTGTCTACTCTCATCATACCTCTTCTTGCCCTACTTGGTGCACCAGATATGGTCGTGCTCTGAGCTTATGGTGCGGGTCTCCCACTCACATTTCTCATAGACCAGGAAGGATATACTTTAGTGTCGTGTCAGCGTTTGAGTCTTAGGTTTAATTTCAAGGAAGACACCAATAGTGTTGAGGAAGAGATTTTTGATGACCTCACGTCTGAGCTAAGTAACACAGTTGGTCAATTTTCAATTTTTGACGAGAGAAATTGTAAAAGTTGGAGGCCCGCTCCAAGAAGGTATAGAGTCTATGGATTGACAGATCTCCAAATGGCTGCATCTACTGAAATCCTAACCCCTTGTCGTTCCTCAACTTGTACCGTTCAGAACCTCCTTCTTCCAATGTAACTGTCAAGGTCAAGCCTGGGTTAGAGACTCCTCATCTTGAAAATATTGAGGTCGAGCTGGGAACTATTAATCTCATTATAACCCTTTCATTAGATGAAGACAATAGTCCTCCAAAAACCACTCGTTTTGTCTGTACCTCGTCTAACCTTCCTGTACAGCCAAAGTCCCCTGTAGTAGTGTTTCCAAATTCTCGTTCTTCCCCACCACCAAGTTCTAATGAGTGCAATAGTGTCGTTACATGTCTAAAGAAACTTGCCCTCATGCCAGGGAAGAAGAATGTCCTGAAGAAGATTGATTATAGCTCCATTAGACATGAGAGAGTCTCGTATTTGCCCTGAACGTTCAATGGTGATGTCATGTTTGAGTTGCCTCTAGCTGAAGCATCCACAACTCATTCGGCAACAAAGTCTATGCAAGGAATGGATAAGCGCTACGATGGCCATGTATGGACAAAGACCAACACAACCAACATCAATAATGACATGGGTCTCTCATTTTGATTCTCCAGCTGTGTAGGGCACCTGCGATGTGAGAATAAAGAGTGCAACTACCTTAGACGTGAACATCGCATCTATGAAGTGAACGAGACTGAGTTTGATGGATGCACATTTAAAGCGCTTGTTGTGGGCCACGATCCTCCTAGAGATTCAACCTTGGTGTGCAAAGTGTGTAAGGAACCGCCCTCTTGTCTTGCCACTTGTGGAGCAAAGATCTACTATGTGTTCGGCAAGCGTAACAACACTTGTGTTTGCATCCACCTTGGATCTCACGAGCATCCTGTTAAGGTTGGTGACTTGGATCAAAGGCTACTTGTTGAGGTCCAAGGACTATTTGCCCAAGACATTGAGCTTTGAGGAACTAGTTTCGGTGCTATGTGTTCAAGTGTATGTGTTCACTTACAACTTTGATGACACCCTAAACCGAAAATTGATGGAATATGCAATAAACCCTAAAATAAAAAAATCATGCGGTTGAAAGAAAAGTGTAAATCAAATGCCATTTTTCCACGTTTCAGCCCACGGTCATAGGTCAATATTATTTTCTAAAAATATACGAATATTCGAATATTCTATTAATAAAAAGATATTCCACGGAATATTCGAATATTTTGAAAAATCTTCTAAAATTAGTTTTAAAATCTATTTATAAATTATGTTCCTAAATTTGTGCTCTTGGATCGCTTTTTTTCTGTTCTCTGCTCTCCGCTCTCTGCTCATCGCTCGCATAGTATCCTCGTCCACTAATTTACTAATTAAAGAGTTAAAATAACTAACGAAGTCATTAAACTTTTCTCTAATTACAAAGAATAATTTTTTTTATCTAAATAGTATCTGAGTATATCAACTTGAACAACTTGCTTATTACATCTTAACAAGTGTTTCACAAATTTATATAGTAAAAACAACAAAGAAGCTTTGTTGTGCAACGTTATAATCAAGTTGTTATATAATATTTTTGTGTTTCCGTGCAACATCATCTTTTCTACATCTAGATTCTTTTTCTTTCTATATCTAAATTTGGTCAAAATAATTTTATTAAAAACACAAAAAAAAATAAATAAATAAAAAAAAAAAAAAATTCTCTACCCGAACATTATTTCGGGCTACTCGGACCAACTCGCACTGCCCGAACCCACAATGGGACCCACCACGGTTTCCCAAGCTCTATTGCCGGTGGTAGGAATTGAACTTTAGACCTCCCAACTACAAACCATGCTTTAAACCACCAAACCACCTTAAACTCTTGATGCAAGCACTCGAACTCTTTTGATAATTATAAAGGAATGAAACCATTGGCAATTTTTTGCCATGTATATGTAATTCTTTTTTCAAATGTTTTTTTTGCACTACAACACGTAGGCCTTTTTCTATATCTTGAAATTTTTCAGAATATTTTGATTTTTTGATTTGTTTTGGCCAAAATCGTGATGGCAGATCATGGCTATGAGCTATTTTTTTTTTTCAGCGGACTTTGAATGTTTTTAACAATGTGATAAAAACTTTTTTTCCAAATTTTTTTTTGCACTAGATTATGCAGGACTTTTTCTATATTTAGGATTTTTTTCAGAATACTATGAATTTATTTATTTTTTGACAAAATCGTGGTGGCTGTGAGCTATGTTTTTTTAAGCAAACTTTGAATGCTTCTTTGCGATGTAAAAAAAAAAATCCAATTTTTTTTCAATAGATCATGCAAGCATTTTTCTATATCTAGAAAAAATTTCAAAATTTTTTGAACTTTTTTTTGTTTTGCCAAAATCTTAAAGGTTGTTAGCTGTTTTTTTATTTTCAGTAGACTTTAGATGTTTTTAGCAATGTAAAAAACTCTTTCTATTCCAATTTTTTTTTGCACTCCATTATACAAGCTTTTTTCTATACCTAGAAAAAAAATTCAATGGTTTGAATGTTGTAGTAAGCAATTAACCCCTAAACGGCTGCTGGCATCCCGAAAATTAAAGCATTTTAGGGAGATGTGTCAGGAAAGATTGACGCCGTTGCGAAAATACGGATCTGTTTGGAAATTCGCCGTTGCATCATGGACTCATCTACTAGTTGATTGAGTCTAAGAAAGTTCATGGGATTGTACCGTATGGATCAAAACATTATAGTCTTTGATTGGCACAAAGATTTCGCCTTTTGTAGGCAGTCATGTGGTTGGCGATTTTACAAAAATCGGTATTTCATAATCTGATGCTAAAAATTGGCACACAGGCTACTACCCTTTGTGGGAACGACTGGTTGCAAACATACCCTTAGCGTATCATTGGAACGCCCTATATGTAGCATCTTGTTTCAAAGGTTCAAAGAATACCATAGATGGTAACAGGCATAGACGGTAACTTCAGTAGACACAATGAACTACTATGGATTTTGAACAGTGCTTTCCTTTCAAACTTGCCAACCTTTGAACAAATAGAATGTGAACAATCAACGTGTATTCAAATTGCCAACGATGCTGCATATATTACAAACCACCACATTGG
This sequence comes from Pohlia nutans, assembly GCA_022496805.1. Taxonomy (NCBI): domain Eukaryota; kingdom Viridiplantae; phylum Streptophyta; class Bryopsida; order Bryales; family Mniaceae; genus Pohlia; species Pohlia nutans. The sequence continues at coordinate 25,138,629 of CM040085.1, read as the reverse complement.
CATCTACGTTGAGCTTAGTGTACTGAATTTGACAACCCTAATTCACAAAAATTGATTTCTAATCAAAATTTTGTTGCAACAATCTACGCACGAAACCAACAATTTGCTTTTTGGAAACTACATCAACTAAACTAAACCTCTATCTGTGTGTGATGCATTGTTGACAATCGTTGTGAGAAAAAAAAACCCCTCGTTTTGGGGAAAAAAAACCCTTGTTGTGGGAAGGAAAAAACCTCTTCTTCGAGATGTGATCTACTAACTGTACATGGAGCTCTCTTTTTGTCAATGCTGCTCGAAAATCAATCTTGTGGCAATATTCGTGAAATTTAGCCTTGTATTTGTGGGCCGGTAAGTGTATAGTACTGGGCGTAGAAACCACATGAACCGGCCAAGACACCCGGGTCAGGGGTCGAGACTCGAGAGCACATAAAGGCCGAGACATTGGCGGACTGAGAATGCACAATCCCATGTAGCATGGCCTCTACTGACTAGCAATATCAACTACGGAGGGAGGCAAACATGTAATGAAGAAGAAAGAGCACGACGAAGATCATCCGGGCATCCGGCCCCGTAGTTCAACAGCAAGGCCTTGCTTCATCCCTATTAGGCTAATCACAAGTACAAACAACAACCTCCGGGCTAGATACTAACACAATTGGGAGATAACAAGATACAACAACCAGGCGGTGGCAACATTGATTACGCACAATGTAACCCCTAAAAGACCTTGGATTGAGAGTTATACATACCACGGGCGTCAACGAGAATGGGTGTATGAGGAAAAATATGCTCATTTGTAGAAAAGACATGTATGGCAAGGGTATCATCGGCTCTACTACATACAAAATGATTATCAAGCGACATGTAGCATTACAAGAGATTGAAGAAAAAAAAATGTCCATATAGAATGCAAGTGTAGTTCAATGGTGTGGTGTAATTACAATGTTTGATGTGTGTCTAAACACAACCGCATGATTGATAAGTTGATCCACGTGCTCATGGATTAGATCATCCAGATGATGTTTATGAATGCAGGTCAATTTATGAATGTAAGCCAATTTACGAATATAGAAGAAATAAACAATGATCAAATCATTCATACATGTTTGATAATTAGTAGATGCAACATACAATCTTGAATTATGCCGCAGAGGTACCAGATGTCTGAGACTTGAGAGCTTCATTCACTGGTAGATCCATAAAATGTTCAACACATAGAAGAGAGTGCCCTAGACTACAAACATGAGATGAGTAACTGGTTGGGCAGCCATTGCTTCCGCCAAACCTTGCACATGCAGTAGATAACTAATCTGAGAGTATGGCTACGAAATAAGTCAATCCGTGCAAAGAACATTCACTTCTTCGACGGAGACTCCACATCTGCTCTGCATAAAAGTGAAGACCAAAATTACTTCTAAGAATTGAGAATTTCAAGTTTTATAAAAAAATTGACAAATATAGAGTATATTGAATATATGAATCAAAGCAGTAAAGAAAATGACAAGTCACTTACATGGATTTACATAGCCATTCTCTTCCGCTTTGGAGGTGGAGCTATTGGGCCATTACCATCGTCATCTCCTCCTTTCTGAATGTCCTTCAGAACATTTACAGGCTCTTCCTCATGCTGCGTGGTGGTCACCTTGATCAAAGGCTTAAGAAGAGCATCAAAGATTTGTTTGTCCTCTTCAAAGCCTAGATAGTACGGACCATGCTGAAAGCATGCTTTAGCTGTGGCACCTGATACATAATTCAAAGACGTGAAAATCCCATAATCAGAAACAAAAATTGAAATAAAAGAGAAAAAAACCATTCAAGCGATGAATGAACACCTGTAGATGCTGTGAAGTCCACCACAACATCTCCAGTCTTAGTGAAAGCTTAGATCAACATGCCCATGAATGCAAGGTCCTTCTCCCGAGGACCTAGAGCTCCATGGCACCTTTCCATTTATGAGTTGAGTTCCTTTGTCAATGTAGTTGTGAACCACCCCGTCAGAATCTAAATCTATATCAAGTTCGGAAAGGCTAGGAATCTCTTGCAAAGAGAACTTTGATGGCCTTGCTATTGAGCTTGGAGGATGTTCTCTAATATACAGTCCACACTAGAAGCGCAATGTCTACATTCACATCAATTTGAGTTAGTACCTCCAAAATGAGAAATGCAAATCATGAATTTAATAAACTGAAATGAGTGGAAAATCAACCGTGCGGGTTGGGTTGTTTGGCAATGCTAAACGAAGCTTGTTGATCCCCCACCACTCCTTGAACAACTTGAATCCGTCACGTTGTTTCTCTGCGCAAGGTTTGGTCATCTGGATAAAACAATAAAAGTGCTCTATCATCGTAAATATAACTGTCAGCATGATCAAATAGGTCTTGCATAAAATCCTCTGACGTTTTGCCATCCTCAGGTTCTAGTAGTGCTTTCTTGCGCACGTTCCAAGGAGGAATCAAAGATGAGGGGTTGGAAACCGTTGGCACAGGAAGGTTTTCAGGGATGTCTGCAATCAATAGATCGATTGAAGGTCGTACATTGCAAGACGACAATACACGTTTGAAAACAAAAATAAATTTCTCAAAGTACGATTGGATTTTAATGAATTACCTTGATGAAGAATTTGATGCATCAAAATGAAATGAATGAAATAGAATTGTACCCTTCCAACAAATTCTTGAGCATATTGGAAGATAGGAGGAACTTTGTCTTCTTTCTCCTTTTCAGCCCAAAGCTTTCCAATGGAACTATTGATGATAAGAATCTCTGATGTATTAGCATCCTCCTCCGTGGCCAAGGCCGCCTTCAAGTCTTCAACAAACTTGTGAGATGCACGTGGAAATAACGGTGCACCTGTGGTGGACGGAGATGGACCATCTGATGACTTACCACGACGGATGGACACTTTCTTCCCCAACTTCTCCGCCGCTTTCTCTGCCTTCTCAGCAGCCTTCTCTGCAGCTTTCTCTGCAACTTTCTGTACCTTCTCAGCAGCCTTCTCCGCCGCTTTCTCTGCCTTCTCTTTTGCCTTAGCAAGTAGTCTAAATGATGAACGATCTCCCTCCTTTGCTGTAGCAGTAGTTGTCTCAAGTGGATTTTCATCTTCAAGATCGATAACATCCTCATCAACTGAGTCCTGCACAACATCCTCCACTGCAGAGATCTCCTCGAGTGAAGAGAAAAGTTTTTCTTCATCCGCTGGAGTGCTCTTTGGTAGACACTCCAAATACCATGCACCACCTCGAAGATGCGCCAATGACCATCTTTTGAGCTGCTCCTTAGTGTAGATACAAGCATCAAATGTCTTGTCACACCATAAATCAAAGAAAGGAGGCACATCTTTCTTGTGAACTGCATTTTTAGGACCCAAATATTGAGTGAAATGCCTGGTCAAATGAATTTCAGAAATTAGAAACAAATGAACTAAAATTGCAATTTCATTTGATTGCATTGAACGTTGACATTTGAAATATAGAAGTACCTATACAATAAGCGTTTCATGGCTAGTTCTGCCCCATCATGTTCCAGAAATGCTTTGGACTTCGAAAATTGATTTGGGCCTTTGAAAAATGAACTGTAGCCCTTATCCCACACCTTTATCCTCCACTTCTCCAAATAAGTAGCAAGAGAGTCTAGCTCATCGTCTCCACTCCCATGCAATATAGTGTTGTTTGATTCAACCATACTGTCAAATTCTTTGACCACTGACTCCTCCAAGTGCCAAGCAAAGGCATTCAAATAAAATTGAAATAAACATCAATCATAATTGAAATAAACTTCAAAATTATAAAGAAATAAAATTCCACTTACCCCAGCATAGAACGTAGCATTGTTCAACCAGATTGCAAGTCGATCTTCTAAGGGTGTTTTGGGGAACCGAATTGCCTGTTTACTCAAAGCTGAAGAGTTCCACCATCGTAGCCACCGCACATTGTATTGTGGCTCTACAATTGCAGTGGCGCTCATCTGGAGCTTATCCAATGTCATTTCGGGTCGTGAGTTGACATTGTAGTGGACTTTGATCTGCAAAAGCAAGAAATTTAATCAAATTTCAAATCCAAATTATTGCAAAAGCATATCAAATGGAGAAATGCTAATGAGAGTACAAACCTGATGAAGGAAATCAGAGGTGAGAGTCGGGTCTGCGACAGCTGCCCACTTATCAAGTTTAGATTTGATAAATGACTTCACCGTTCTGTCGTTAGCCTTGAACATCGCTTCTGTGATGCCTTTAGAAGTACGTTTCTCAAGTGGAGTTTCCTCCTTGTAAATTCTTGCAGCCTCAACAGAAGCATCTGCAATTTCTCTCTGAAAAATAAAATGTCCAAATTGTTGAAGTTTTGAAATATTAATTCAAATCATAAGTCAAATAGTAGTTTAGAATAGAATTATTACCTTACAAATGAAGCGCACGAAGACATCTGTTGTTAGAGGATACCATGCCTTACTAGCTTTCTTGTTTTTGCACTTCAAATAATCTTCAGCCGAAAGGAGATCTTTGAAGTATTCAAGTGGATATTGTCCAACTTGGCTCACACGATACAAGCTATGTACAAGATTACTCTTAACATGAGAGTTCTCCACTGAACTGCCACAATAAATGTACAATTACATATTAATTAACACTAAGTAGAAAAAGGAAGAAGAAATGAAATGAGATACTAAATGAATTGAATGTAAATAAAGTACTTACTCATTGATATCCAACATGGTCTCAATAAGTTGTCCAATATTCCCCTCTGGATCCAAACAAATGCATTCAGGCGAGATATGCCGACCGCGTTCATCATTATATCTCTCCCGAATGACCTTTGACCATGCGTGCAACCTATGGTTTCCATCCCACACATAGAACATGTGATTGGAGAATGAAATCAAATCTGGATCAGACTGAAGCATAGTCTCAAATGTCTCATTTTCTGCAATCCGATGTTTATTCCACGAGGAGCGGTGCTCATCTGCAACGGGCACCATTTTACCCCGATCATCATGGATAGAGACATAGAAGACCCGATCATCCTCTCTGTATCCGTGTGCAAAATCTGCTTTAAGTTTCTCCACATCAGGACCCAACACAGGTCTCACATCAGGCAACGATGTCATTTGACATAGCGGAATTCGAAATCTTGATTTTGAAGTGGGCTTCATACGCATAGACGTGATAATTGAATTTGAGTTAAACTTCTCCTTCAACCAAATGTTGTCCTCCGCAACGCCATAATCTATGGCTAATTCCTCATCCACGGCTTCTTTTTCTGCTCCCTCCATTGTAGGAGAATCCTACATTTTTAAATGTCAAGCTCATTTCACCAATCAGAAGCACAAAAATAACCCAAAAACTTAAATCAAGATTTTATAAAAGTGGTCAGAACGATTACAAAAGTGGTCAAAACGACTATTTTTCACCGCCTCGGTACCGAGGAGTTCAATACCGACCCCCTCCAGATTCCCTCAAAGTTGCCCAAGAAACTGGCAGCTAAAACGATGAGTATGTAAGGATTAATATTTACACTGCCTCGGTACCGAGGAGTTCATTTCCGACCTATCCCGATTCCCTCAAAGCTGCCTAAGAAACTGGCAGCTAAAACGGCGAGTACGCAACGTCTAATTTTTGCACCTCCTCAGTACCGAGGAGTTCATTTGCGGCCGCCAAACAAAACTTTCAACTCAATGTGCAAGAATGCAACTACGACAGTTTTCATCTCCTCGATACCGAGGAATTGTTAATCTGCCCCAAAATTTAGACACCAACAACAAGTGAACAACAAGATTAAAGCAATCGTAAGCCCACCTCATTCTGCCTTTCCATTGCGCCGCTCGGTCCGCCGAAGTGTTGTTGCACCACACCGGGGTTTCCGCGCCACACCGGGGTTGAGAAGAGAAGAAAAGAGAGGTAACGGTTCGACTCCATATACACCCCCAAAACCCTAAACTGGACTCCAAAAAAAAATAAATAAATAAACAAGGAAGAAATTGGTAGATTTGGAAAAATCTGAAATTGCAATTACGAATTCATTTTTTGGAATTACCGGCCAATTTGTTTTGTCCTATTAGACTTTACCATCACCAACAACTCCAATTTTTTCACAATTTTGTGGACAACCGCTAATTTTAAAAAAATCTTTGAAAATTGCTGAAAAAATTTAGTGAAGATTCCCAGGAAAAATCTTCCAATTCTGAACATTTCAGGCCAGATTTTGAAATGCTGAAACAGTTTCTAGGCCATAACTTTTGCAATATGACTCCTAAATTTACATGCTATATACCGTCGGGTTCATAATTTTGTTACGCATCTAACTCTGAATTTTCAAAATCGTATTTTACAAAGAAAATTAACCTCACAAATTAATTCAATTCCAATATCTTGCAAAGGAATACCACGTCAATGACTAAGGAAGAGGGTGAATATAAACTTACCTGGGCTCCACAAGCATACCATGCTTGGACCCCTCATTGGCAAAAATCAGCATAGCCATAATGAAATCGTTGCCTCCACTAAATTGATACGATATAAAATCCCTTACAATACAATCTATAACCCCTTTCCAATTGGGATGTGCATTTTCATCCTATAGGGTGCTAAACATACACACCATCACCTATTGAACTCAAACAACAGTATCTTTGTATTGGCTAACAAAACTAAACGTTCTCAGTCATTCCACATAAAGCATCAACTTGTCCATATCACATGAATTAAAGTGACATTTACTATTTCCGTGAGTGAGTTATACATATATGTCCTCCACACCTAGGCTACTCCACTATATATGTACGATTACAGTTCCCAAGTTAGCAGCAAAGTCTACTCAAAACATTGGTAGTTATAAAATATAGAAGCTGGAGAAACCAAACATAAAATAAAAATAAATTACTACTACTGCCTATTCAAGAGCAAGGCCAGACACCTTTGGCATTAACCCACAATTTATAGAGGCCACTGCCTACAACATGCACTACCTAGTAATATAGACTACCGGGTGCAGTGATAGGTGAATAAAAAACTGATGGCTAACTGAATATGAAAATGTAGGACCACCACAACAAACGCTCTTACCAACAGCGGCTTCATGTCTTCTTCATAAATTGTTTGGTATGTGAAGCATAGTTATATGTGATTTCATTTTGGCTCTAGTGGCCACATGTGCTCTTCCACTGTGAACTACCACTAATATGTTGAGGTTATCTTCAATCAAATTCGTCCAGTGCAACTTGACACCTTGGATGACGGTGGTGAACACCTACTGAGCCATGCTGATCTAGCAGCGCATACAAAGACATTGTCACATATCAGCATGGTAAAACTTTCATTGAGATATCTTTAGCATTAACTTCAAAAACATCTTCCTGCTTGAGTGGGTTTTCTTGAAGCAAGACTCGCAAATGTATTTCGATCTACATGCTTTACAGATTTTGTTCTGTTTTTTTGTGCACATAATGCATCGGCACTTCAACCCCTCACTTTGAACTTCGTTCATGTAAACACCACTGGCTGGCACTTGTCCAGCTGCAGTAATAGGCAACTTCACCATGCCTTCAATCAAATGCAAGGCCACTGCCTGATGATATGCCCGACGTCTAACAACCGTCTTGTGAAGCCCCTTGTAATGAGTTTGATATAACACATAGGCATTCTATAAGGAACTATCCATTATGAAGAACTATAGTCTATGCCACCATTTGTGGCGAGATTTGTGGCTCTGTAACTGTACGGAGTAGTTACCCCTCATTTGGTCAATGACATCCACACCCCTCATGTAGTGTTGGTATTCCACTTGTTGAGGTGTGGATGCCACTTTGACTCTCACTACTAGAAAATCGTGACCAAATCAACAGAAAATCAACTGATTTCTGTTGTTTCGGGCACTCCAATGACCGACTTCACTGATTTTTAAACTTTTTGTAAAAATCAACAGTTTGCTACCTACTTTCTGTTGATTTGAATAGTGCGATGACCAAATCAACATAATTTTAGTGAATCTAGAATATTTTTGGAATCTTTTGGAATCTTTTGGAATCCATTGGAATATTTCAGGAATATTTGGAATCTTTTGCAATTTGTGGACTCGACTTCGTATGTTTATAAGATTTTGGAATGTTATTATACTATAGCAGTAGGGCAAGGTTGGTATATTGATGCCAAATAATTAATTAACTCTCAAAACCATGAGTCATGATTTCAAACCATTTTCTACTTTTGAGTAAGTCCTTTTTGATATAATATTTGTTGAATACAATTATTGTAGAAGATGTGAATTTTTTAATAAACTTGTGTTTCACTATTAAGTTAATGCTTAGAATTTTTTTGATCAATTCAAGTTGCAATTAAAAAGTTATTTTTCAAAAGGTGATTTTTTTTGAGTTTTGGGTAATTTCGGGCACCCATGACAAATAGATCCAATTGGTTTTAAATTCTTTATACAAACTCTAAACAAGATTGTGAACATAATCCCCAAAGTTGAAAAACATCAAAGCACAAAATTATGACTCTCAAAACACTTAAAACATTTAAAACACCCTCATTTGGGCAACATTTAAAACTCCATGGTTGAAGTTCTATGTATTTTGAAAGTTTTTTTAACTTAATCATTCGCAATTTAACCCCTAAAGGACCGGGGGGTGTTGAACTTAGCTCTCGTTTTCTTGACTAGCTCTTGTAGCAAGCTCAATGCCTTATTAGTGTGGGGTAATTCTGACGATCGGCATCGTTGAAACTAAAGAAGATTTACGTAGCTTTTTTATGAAAAAAGATCAACAAAATCGCACAATTTTTGAAAAATGCCACCATTGAAAAGATTGATGGAACTTGTTTGGGGTATTTTGTACACATGCTGAAATCAGATTGTTCAAAAGTGCTCCAAAATTTTTGGAAGTTTTATTGTGAGTAGAAATCATCATTTAAAACATGTGAAAAAGATTTCAAGGAATTTGGAGGTGTAAAGAGAAAGATATGAGGGTTTGAAGTGACGCCTAGATACCCACCGTGCAACTCAAAAAAATCACCAAAAATCGCTCACTTGATGAATTTCCGATCAAGAAGTACCTACAGATTTGGCTCTCAAAAAGAGCCAGGGTCTCTTTGTTGCTCATCCTACAATTCAAAGCCAAAGAACCGGAATTTTCTCACTTTCTAGTTCTAAAAGCCGCATGGGGGCCTTACGATCCTTTAGGGGTAAAAAACAAAAACTCAGCAGACTTTGGCGGCCATTTTGTCATAGTAGAATAACTTTTTTTTTAAATCTTTGAACTAAGAAAAGCTGGTAAATCAAGTTAAGTTACATCTCCAAAAATCCGTTTGTGATTTTGAGCCTCCATTCAAAAGTTATAGACAAAATTCAGAGTGGGGTAGCAAGGAATATTTTCTTTGATATTTTCAAACACCCTCTCTGAATTTTGTCTATAACTTTTGAATGGAGGCTTAAAATCACAAACGGATTTTTGGACATGAAACCTAACTTGATTTACCAGCTTTTCTTAGTCCAAAGATTTAAAAAAAAAGTTATTCTACTATGTCAAAACGGCCGCCAAAGTCTGCTGAGTTTGAAAACACGGAATAGTAAGTATATATGTAAGAAAAAAATCCTGCATTGTTCATCAAGTTCAAGTGGTGGTGAATTGGTTAGTGAGTAGAGTCATAAGTATGAGGTCTCGATTTCAAACCCGAGTGGCGACCGTGTGTATATAGCTTGGCTGCCCGGAAGTTAGGGGCAGCCAAAAAAAAAGAAATTTCCGCCTGAAAATTCCGGATAGAAAAAAAAATGTTTTTTTTTTTTTTTTTGATTTTTTATTTGACTAAATCAACAGAAAAAATCAATAGATTTATGTTGATGGATGACCGGAACAACGCGACCGAATCAACAGAAACTATCAATTCTTCTCTGTTGATTTGGACACTGAATTTTCTAGTAGTGTCTCTTGCCTTTGTGTCATCGCCGGGCAAAGCATCTAGGCCCCATTGGGTTAGTTGAAGTGCTGAGAAGATGGACAACTTGTCTATCAAACCAACAAGTGGCCGCCATTGTCCTGGACCTATGCATGCGCCATATGAGGCTACCCCTCTTGTATCGTCCCTTCTTATACCCTCTGAGTTCTGTTGGAAATCCAACCCTATTGTCTTTCGTAGTCCCAGTAGCCCAAATCCCTCGTCTCAAGAGTCTTTCAAATAGAAAGGGACTGGTGAAAAAATTATCAGTCACCACTATGTGACATCTATGGTGAAGACTATGGACTAGCTGTAAGACAACAGAAGACCCTAGGCCGATTTCTGGTTTGGAACCGGATTTGCCCACATATGGAGTCAAATTATAAATGTATCTTGAGGGATTGGAAACTAGCGCCCAAACTTTAAGTCCATATTTTGTTGGCTTCATTGGATTATACTGACGAATAGAGGAGTAGTGACCTTTATAGGCCACGATAATCTCATCTGCAGTGAGATACTTCACGGCATTGAATAGGGATTGTGCCTTGCTAACAAACCCCTCCATCACCCACCGGACAAGTCCCACTTTGTCATACGAAGGGTCCAGTTCATCGGAGGGCCGCGTTGCGTTATCCACGCAATGCATACATCGAAGTATGGATTCGAATCTCGACCGGCTCATAATGCTGTGGATGAGTGGGCATTGGAAAAATGCATCCTTCCGCCAATAGTCCCTAATCGATGCAGTTACTTTGCTTTAACCCCATCAGAATAACAATACCCATCCAAGCCCGGAATTCTGCATAATAGGTAGGCTTCCAGAGAGGTCCTCCATTTGGGCGGTTTCCACGGAATCTATTTCCCTGAGTGGCATACAAATTGGTTTGCACTACCATTTTGTTTATAGTTGCGACATCCCAAAATAAATCAAAGAATTTGCTTGCCGATGGCACATTCCTTGTATACCTTTGGGTCGGACCTGGGAATGGTCCACTGAATCCTCTTCTGTCCGCTAGTAACGTGTTGTCTTGGCATTGCCAGAACTCATCGGCATACCTTTCTCTCACTGTCATCATGGACAGATTCTCTGTATCATCATAGATCCCTAACTGATAATTCAACTCAGATAAAGATTCTGAAAGAGCAGATCCCTCATCATGATATGACAAACGCCAATCAGAATTGTTGAGATCAAAATTACCTGCGAAGTCACGATACTCGGCCATCCAGGTTTGATCTGAGGAGTCGTCGGTGAAGCCATCGTAGTGTGACAGTGGTTCAGCGTCAGTCATCAACCAGTCTTTTCTTCCAAAAGTCGAGTTGTCAGTAAAGCCTACCAATAGGGTGCACTGTGATTGCAAAGACGAGGAGGCACCACGGGAATCGGTCTGAGGCACAACATCTGTATTATTTGCCTCGTCACTCATATGAGCATTTGGATTCAGATCGACAGCAACGCTTCCATCGTGAACTGCGGAGGTAGCACAACGGGGAGGAAGAGTGTATGGTGGATCACCTGGCTCCTTCCAAAAGTCCAACTTTAGGGAATCTGAGACGCGCACAGGATGGTTACCAATAGATCCTCCAAAATCTACATGGTACCACATGATCTCATTTTCATCCCAGCTCATGGTAACCTGGCCCATGAAATGTTGTAACCCACCCCACTGATCAGGATCATGCCCTAAGACATATAATGGGACATAGACATTGTCTGGCAGGCTAATACGAAAAGGACGATTACGCTCAAATGCAGCACTTACATTCATAGGAGATAATGCTGGTGGGTCTCTCATCCAGTCCTCATCATCAACGTTGGGTTGTTGCCTTGGGGGCGTGACAGGGGTATAGCCCATTTCTGCAAGCCAATTGTTGACAGCCTGGGAGCCGTCCAAAGTATCAGTCAGGCTCCGAGCTACACGATGCCCGATCACAGCATTGTTTGCGATTCTTCTAGCCTGTGCAGATGTATATTTTACTAGAGGATACAAGGGGATTGCTTGCGATGGAGGTGTCATGGCGGGAGCATAGAAATCAGAGTCGTCACTGCCAGATGTGGTTGAATCAACATTGCCGCGGACAAGGGGAGGAGGGAATCTACCTCGAAATGGATTCGGAGGTCGTGGGGAAACAAGATTTGGGATCTCAGGCTCTTGTGCAGAGCAATAAACAGCCCCATGAAACATGCGGACATCATGGACCTGATTACATGAATCGCAGAGTCGAGAGTCTGACATAACTCAAGCCCTAAGGACTGGTGGACGAAAATGTGATGGCATGATGTCAGGGCACACCCATTCTGGTGGAGTGGAGGGATCAGGAGCAACAAGTCTTATGCCTCTAACTAAATGGGGAAGTGTGTAATCAAGATGTGAGAGCCTTGACAACTTGTGAACATGGCCTTCAGGCGAAGACGCCCCGCCACAATCCAAATCTCTAGCACTCGTCTTATTCTTCCCTACATCAATATCTTTGGAGCCCGATTGATTATCGACGCCCTTCTTGCCCCTCCTCCCTCCTCCAAACCGCTCCAAATAAGGTGTGATAGGTGTTGGAGTAGGCGGGGATCTGCCCATTGCCTTCTTCTTGCCCCGCGTCGATTTAGAGGATTCTTTCCTAGAAAGCAGAGTCCCCAGACTTGGTGATTTTTGACTTGCCCTCCCCCCCCCCCCCATGGTCCATCGGCCTCAACTCGATGATCCGAAGCGTCTTCTGGATTTTGTCACCCTTGAGGCATCCTCGGTCACTACCGTCTTCTTTGATGGGCCCCCTTGGCCTGACCGGGTTCTCGCATACGAGCTGCTCGAATTTCCGCTTCTATCTGCTGACTTTGGGAGAGAAGATTGGCTCTCTGAGCTGTTGGATTCTTCTGTGCTCAACAGCTCATTGTAGAAGCCCTCTGTCTGCGACAATCGGCCTTGGTTTGTCTGTGCGCGCGTGCACTGAGCCGGAGGAGTTGCCTCCATGACTACGATTTCCCCCTTTGGCATCAGGCCAATGCTTGAACCTCAACCAATTGTCTACAGCAGGAGGAATACTCCCAGGCGCTCCCTCTACAAGTCTCTCACAAATGCCAAGCAGAGTGACACAAAGGTGATTCCTGAACAAGAAGCGGTAATTCTTGTTTGCAGGTCTCGACGACCAGTACAACCCTTCCCTCTTCGGGATTCCTAATTGCAACAAGAACTCTAGATTCTACAATTGTCTAACCCTACCAAGTGTATAAGTGTTCGCTCCCTTTGAGATGCTCTAAGTTTCAAGTAAATGTTGAACCCTACTGAAATTAGCTATGACTTCTATAGCAGCCGACATCCTGTCAATAAATTGCAATGCGGGCGCACAAAAGAGTAGCTACCCTAAACGTAAGATATATCTACAACCCGACACTACTGCATTCATTGGAGTCAAGATATATTTGAAGTCGTGAATCCCTCGCCAAACCCCCTCAATGCAAACATCCACGGGTCAGTCTACAAGGAGAAGGCGATGGAAAATCTTGATATTTCTCTGCTCTGGCTATTAATCTGCACCAACAAAGTAGTGGAATGGATTGACAACGACGGCATATTTGTTGCATTGAAAGTGCTGCGCATTTGTGGCATGGACCACCACCACTACAGGTGGGTGAAATAAAGAGAAAACCTCATGTTCGAGGAAGGCAACGTGTACCAAGAGATCTCTTCCGCCTGTCACCAGGTCATCAACCTCCATAACTGACAAGTCACTGCTTTTACCTCCACACTTGTAGATATTTTCCCTGGTCGATGTTTCACGATTTTCCACAATCGTAGTCATTAAGTATGTTGCCATTTCAACTTGCTACAATTCTTTAGTGAAGCAAACCCTGATTTGAGTAAATCCATGCATGCCATACAAGATTGAAAAAACATTGAGGACACAATATGTCCTCACGGTCCTTTAGGGGTTAAAAGCTCTTGCAATTTTATTTTTTGAAAAGTTGCTCAAATCGAGTTCAAAGAAAGTCTGATTTTAAACTCAACTTAACTTGTATTGAGGTAATTGATGCAACGTAGTATTGCTAGAAGCCAAAGACGTACGGGTGCTAAATAATGGTGTGTGGGAGGAGGGGTTAGGCATGGGCTGATCTCTAGAGTGTCCTTGTGATGAGTTATCCCATATGGTTTGTCCATGGTGACCTCCTAGTGTACACTACTTAAGGTGGAAGGCCTTTGAGTAAAGATTATCTCTTTCTACGCATTCCTTGTGTTTGTGTGTGTGCCTTGTGCAATCTTCTCTACCTTCAATAGGTTATGGGCCCACTCATGTGTGTTTCATGAGTATTAGATTGCATTTGTGCAAGTATTTTGAGGTCGGTGCGCAACGGGCGGTTTTGGAGCATTGTTGGAGGTTTTGGAGCTTGTTGAAGCGTTGGTGTTTCTTGGAGGTGTGCATGGGCTGAAGTTACATGTTGGAGCACTCTCTTTGGTCAATTTCTTCCCTTGATCTCCTTCTTTTCTTTCTTCTATCTCTTCGTTGCGAGTGGAACTTCGTTTGGTTCAATTGTGAGCATTTGAGTAAATGCAAGTGATTTGTGAGGTGTGAAGACTCTCGTGGAGGGTCTACCATCTGATCCTAGTGATTAGGCACTTGCTTTGAGGTGTTGCATGTGTTTCATGCTCTTGGGGTGCTCAAATTTTCATTTGGAGCTAGTTTGTGCACAAAGGTGCGGTTTTGAGCAATTTCAATGCGATTGGGGTTTTGAGGGACTTGTGTGAGTTCATGTGCATTGAGTGAGTGCTCTTGAAGGACACAAAGGTGTCATTGACGTGCATTGAGTGTTTGGGGACACTAAGGCGTCGTATTGAAGCATTTGGAGTTGTCTTGAGCTCCATTGAGTGATTTGAGGGGTTTTGGTGAGCCACTTTGCATTTTTGGGTGAGGGTTCTCACATTTGAGTGTTGGGAGGCGTGTGTGGAGCACAAAAGTGCTGATCTAGTGTTTGGGGTTGTTTTAAACCCATTGGGTGCACAAAGGTGCAATATCAAAGCAAAAAAATCAAAAAAAAACAAAGTTGTGTGTTTGAGTTTGAGGTTTCATTTGTGTGGGGAGGCATACGTAAGTGAGGATCATGGCATCTTTTGAGGGTGAGGGTCCCAAGGTCGTGGACAAGTTCGATGGGGTGAATTTCCACTTGTGGAAGTTCAAAATGGAGATGGTGATGGCCGAGAAGGAGTTGTGGGAGATTGTCGAGGGTAGTGAGGAACCTCCTCTCTCTTCTACGGATCCTAGGATCATGCAAGCGTACACGAGGAGGGAGAAGAAGGCATTTGCCATTTTGGCACTCAACCTCGCGGATTCGCAACTTGCGCACATTCGTTCGTGCAAGACACCCGCGGAAGCATGGTCCAAGCTTTGCAACATTCACGAAGCGAAAACATTGGCCAACATTTTGTTTTTGAGGCGCAAGTTCTTCACCATCAAGATGAGCGAAGAAGATGACATGTTGGCGCACATCAACAAGGTCAAAGCTCTCGCGGATCAACTCAACGGTTGCGACGTGTCGGTTACGGATGGTGACATCGTGATGACACTTTTGGAGAGCCTTCCATCATCATACGAGTACCTCATCGTGGCGATGGAGTCAAGACCCATTACGGAGCTCACATTGGACTATGTGACCTCACGGTTGTTGCACGAGCTTTCGCGGCGAAAGGAGAACGAGTCTCGAGAAGATGGAGCGGCACTCGTGGCGAAGCAATCCAAGAATGGAGGCGGTGGGAGCTCAAGCGACAAGGTGTGCTTCTATTGTGGTAAGAAGGGCCACATTGCCAAATTTTGCTTCAAACGCAAGAGGGATGAGAAAGGGGAGAGTGCAAACAACACTAAAACTCGTGACGATGATGAGTACGCATTTACGGCTAGATATGAGGCAAGCATGAGCGATGGCATCGAGGGTGATGCAAGCATGAGTGATGGTATCGAGGGTGATGCAAGCATGAGTGATTGGATTGAGGTTGGTGATGAGTATGCAAACATGGCAAGCAATGTATCGTGCAATGGTAGTACGAGTGATTGGATTGTTGATTCGGGGGCTACAAGCCACATGTCACCACATAAAACTTGTTTTCATTCGTATGCTCTCATTAATCCAAGGAGAGTGATTTTGGGAGATGATACGGTGCTTGAGGCCGTTGGCAAGGGCCAAATTGTTGTAGACACCGAGGTGAGGGGTCGTGTGAAGACAATCACTATCCAAGATGTCCTCCACGTTCCCAAACTAACGGCAAATTTACTATCGGTGAGGCAATTAGTGGCAAAGCACTTGAGGGTTGAGTTTAGTGATAAGGGGTGTTATGTGTTGTCACCGAGTCGAGATGAGGTGGCCATCATTGAAGAACACGAGGGCTTGTACCACATCAAGTTCTCCAAGGTGCATTCGAAGGAATCGGCGGCGTTGGCGCATTCAAACTTGAAGGACGACAAGTTGGCGTTGTGGCATCGTCGACTTGGCCATTTGAACATCAAGAGTGTGAAGACACTACGCGGCATGGTAAGCGGTATGGACCTTCATCAATTGAAAGTGGATGCTTCTACATTCACGTGTGAAGGTTGCATTGAAGGCAAGCAACAACGGTTGCCATTTGCGGGTGAAGGGGCGACACGGGCCACAAAAGTTTTGGAGATCGTGCATTCGGATGTGTGTGGCCCCATGAAGACCACATCGATGGGAGGTTGCAAGTACTTTGTGACCTTCATCGATGATTTTTCAAGGAAGATATGGCTCTACCCTATCAAAGCCAAGAGTGAGTGCTTTGAGAAGTTCAAGGAGTTCAAGACATTGGTGGAGAACCAATCCGAGTTGAAGATCAAGGTGTTTCGGTCGGACAATGGCGGCGAGTACATGTCCAAGAAATTTGACGAGCTTTTGAAGAATGAAGGCATCGCACGCCAAACTTCGGCCCCGTACACGCCTCAACAAAATGGAGTTGCGGAGCGCGCAAATCGCACCATTGTAGAGATGGCGAGGAGCATGTTGCACGCTCAAAACTTGAAGTTGGACCTTTGGGCGGAAGCGGTGGTGAATGCGGTATACACACGCAATCGGTGTCCAACAAGCGCGGTTGAAGGCATGACGCCGGAGCAAGCGTGGAGTGGGAGGCAACCATGTGTTGCACACATGCGCATCTTCGGATGCATTGCATATGCGAAGGTTCCCGACGAACGGAGGACGAAACTCGAGGCTAAGGCCTTGAAATGTGTGTTTCTTGGGTATTGTGAAGGTACCAAGGCGTATAGACTCATGTCGGTGGACACGAGGAAGATCATTCGGTCACGTGATGTGACATTTTGTGAGGAGTCTACGATGGAGGCTCCTTTGGAGGTTGGTCCAAGTGGGAGTAGTGGAGACGTTTTGGTGGACACACCCTCCAAGTCTCCTAGTGTTGTTGATGTAGGTGATGATGACGGTGATGACGAAGCTGGCGACACGGAGGTTGTTGAAGCGCCATCGAGCTCAAAGGCCAAGAATGGCGCAAAGGGCACGCAAGAGGAGCAAGTTTCTTCAAGCGAGCGGCGGTACCCCGAGAGATCGCGCAAGCCACCTGGAGAATGGTGGAAGAACCACATCTTCCCTCAAGTGGAGGACGAGCATGCGAATGTGGCATTATCGGATGGTCCATTGACCATTCGAGAAGCCATGCAAGGTGAGGATGCCGTCAAGTGGGAGCGCGCCATGCAAGAGGAGTACGACTCTCTAATTGCTAACGGTACGTGGCAATTAACTCCCATTCCAAAGGATCGCAACCCCATTGGTTGCAAATGGGTGTTTCGGACAAAGAGGGATGTTTCGGGTATTGTTGTGCGTCACAAAGCAAGATTAGTAGCCAAGGGGTTCGCGCAAGTGCATGGGGTGGACTTTCACGAGACATTTGCTCCCGTGGCCAAGTTCACCACCATTCGATGCATTCTTGCCATTGGAGCGGCCTTGGACTTGGAGATGCATCAAATGGATGTGAAGACCGCATTTTTGAATGGCGATTTGGAGGAGGACATCTACATGGTGCAACCTGAGGGGTTTGTGCAACAAGGTAAAGAGCACCTTGTTTGTAAGTTGCAAAAATCATTGTATGGGTTGAAACAATCTCCAAGAGCGTGGTACCAAAAGATTGACACGTTCTTGCTTGCACACGGGTTTACTAGGAGCATTGCGGATCATAGTCTCTACTTCATGCAAGAGGGGCAAAATGTGGTGATTGTGATCATATATGTTGATGATTTGATCATTCTTGCAAGCCTCATGAGTTTAATGAATGCATTAAAAGGCATGCTTCAGAGAGAGTACGAGATGAGTGATCTTGGAGAATTGCACTTTTGTCTTGGTGTTGAGTTTGTGCGTGATAGGGCTACACGCACTATCACCATGAGTCAAGGCAAGTATGTGATGGACGTGCTCAAGAGATTCGGGATGGAGGATTGTAAGCCCGTGGCAACACCATTGGATGCAAACTCCAAGCTCGTCAAGCTTTCGGAGGAGGAGTATGCGATGGAGGCTAAATCGATGGCGGAGGTGCCATACAAGCAAGCGGTGGGGTCGTTGATGTATGCGATGATTGCGACACGGCCCGACCTTGCGTATCCAATTAGCGTGGTGAGTCAACACATGGCGAGACCGGGCTCGATGCATTGGATGACGGTCAAGAGGATCATGCGTTATTTGAGGGGCACAAGCGATGTGAAGTTGTGCCTTGGAGGCAAAGACATTGTGTTGAGCGGCTATTGTGACGCGGACTACGCGGGAGACACGAGCGATCGAAGATCGACAACGGGCTACATGTTCAAGGTCGGATCGGGAGCGGTGTCGTGGAATAGCAAGCGGCAACAAACCACGGCGACATCAACGGTGGAGGCCGAGTACATGGCTACGAGCCATGCCACGAAGGAGGCCATTTGGTTGAGGCAACTAATGGTGGATGTGGGTTGCACACAAGGTGAGGCTACAACGATTATGTGTGACAACCAAGGGTGCATTTCACTTGCAAAGAACCCTACACATCATTCACGCACGAAGCACATTGATGTGCAATACCACTTCATTCGGGAGAAGTTGGAATTGGGAGTTATACATTTAGAGTATTGCCCAACGGAGCACATGGTGGCGGATGTGCTCACAAAGGGTCTTTGTAGAGACCGACACCAACGATTAGTAATAGCATTTGGACTTAGAGGCTTTGGCTCTACGCAAAGTGGGAGTATTGAGGTAATTGATGCAACGTAGTATTGCTAGAAGCCAAAGACGTACGGGTGCTAAATAATGGTGTGTGGGAGGAGGGGTTAGGCATGGGCTGATCTCTAGAGTGTCCTTGTGATGAGTTATCCCATATGGTTTGTCCATGGTGACCTCCTAGTGTACACTACTTAAGGTGGAAGGCCTTTGAGTAAAGATTATCTCTTTCTACGCATTCCTTGTGTTTGTGTGTGTGCCTTGTGCAATCTTCTCTACCTTCAATAACTTGCAATGCTTTGAGAGATCATGTTTTGGTCGATGCCCCCTTATGAGCTACCCGAGACTAAAAAAAATAAAAAATAAATTAAATTATAATTATTTTCTAATAGGAAATCAAGTATGCTTTCAAACCCAATTTGAATTGTGCCAATCCAAGTTAAACTCCGCCTAGGGAAACTTTCAAGAAAACAACACCTCTACATTGTCTCGTGTTACAAATTTTACTTTTTTGAAAAAGTAATGATGTCCTTTTCTGTACAATTTCTTTTCTCCCATGATGAAAAGTACAATGATAACCAATAATACCAAATTTGAATTCTAAAAATATAAAATGTAATTTCATTCAAATTTTAATGTTCATTGCTTCTAAATTCTATAAATGAGAATCTAAAAATGTTTTGGGAAATTAGACCGTAAGGATAATTTTAAAAGATTCTTGGAATATTCCAAAATATTCCAAAATAATATAAAATATTTTGAAAGATTCCAAAAGATTCCAAAAGAGAATATTAAAATATTTTTGGTATTTTCTCTATTTATTATATTTCATCAATAAATCAATAGTTTTAAAACACTATAAACTTTTTTTGTCGAGAAGTATGACATGCTACTGTAGTGCGAAAACACATTTTTGAACGCGATTGACGTCGAGAAATATAAATCACTCATTCTCAAATTGAAAACTTGTACTATAACTACAAGGATGTCGTACGACAATAATTTGCATCATCATAGATGCTGAAATCGCACGGATGTAATAAAAGGTGTTGATATGATACGTATACGATACTAGATCCGTATTAAAGGCAATCGCATGTCATCCATGTCTTATTAGCTATGTAATGTAGATACACAATTAACGCACACATTCCATCAAGCACGACTTTCGTGCGGAAACAACACTTTTTCCATAATCATTGTAAAGACACTGCATCAACATCCTAGTATTGCATGTCACTTGTGTATCATAATGACACTTCTAAATCCACGTTTGACGTGCGGAATCAGTGTTTAACGATAAACGCACTGAAATCGTTCAAAATCAGTGAAGTCCAAAATTCCTGATGTATTGTCAATGGTTGCAATTGTATTAAGTGGGCTCAAGCTTTTTAGGTTTAGGGTTCACTTATATATTAGTATCATCTCATGTTCAACAATGAACTTAGACTACTACAAATATTGTGATTAAATCAACAAAATTTTGAAAATTGTTGTTCATACCTGTTGTTTTGAACGCATTGTCTCAGTCACAAGCTAATAGAGATCTATCAATCCACTGCATTCAAAAACAAAAAAATTCTAGCATGTGCGGGTTAAAAATTGGCGTGTCTAGACTGAAATTTGAAGTGACCGACCATGATTTTGAATTGCCTCGCAAGAAAATTTGGGCTACACATACATCTATGGTTGTGTGGTTGAACTTTTTAGATTGCCTCGCAAAAAAATTGTGTTGCTCGAAATTTTAGGCGATACCCAAAACAATATCGCAGTGTCCGCCATGGTCTGCTCGAACCTCTTTAACGATGGCCGGATTTGAACCCACAACTTCAAATCTATAAGTCTAGGTTCTAAACCATCACACTACATGAATTAGCTTGTGCAAGTGATTGTGAATTTTTGTTAATTATAAATATACATTATCGTTTGGGATTATTTTACAATGTAAGAAAAAAAATTCAAATTTTCTTTTTCAATTTCCTTTTTTGTTTTAGATCATGCAGCCTCTCTTGTACATCTAGAAAATTTCAGAAAAAAATCAAAGAATTCTCTTGTACATTTCAAAAAAAATTATTTATTTTTTAAAATGAAATTGTAATGGCTAGGAGCTGGTTCTTTTTCACAACGGCCTTTACATATTTTTAGCAATGTTCAAAACTTGATTTTCTTTTCTTCTTTTCCAATATTGTGATGGTTTCGAGTTGATTTCTTCTCACAACGGACTTTGGATAATCTTAGAGATGTTAAAAAAATTCTTTTTCCAATTTTTATAAGAGTAGATCATGCAAGTTTTTTTTCATATCTAGAAAATTTTCAAATAATTTGAATTCTTTTTCCCTGAAATCGTGATGGCTAGGAGCTGTTTTTTTCGTAGCGGACTTTGAATAATTTTAGCAATGTCAATAACTTTTTATTTAATTATTTTTATTGCAGTAGATCATGCATGCAATCGTTCCTATACATCTCCAATAATTTCAAAAAAAATTTAAAATTATTTGTTTTTGACGAAATTTCCTATCTAGCCCCTAACCATCCCGGCATCCATATCTTGAACGTTTTTTGAGTTACTTTCAGTTTGAAATGTTGTGACGTTTGCATACAGTGTTTGAAAAATCCCCTAAAGATGTCTAGTCTGACTAGTAAACATTTCAAATCAATCCGAGATGTATTGAATGTTTGGGATTCATTTGAAAGCAAGGGTCTTTTTTCTTTTGACAATTTTTGTACATTTTGATGGCTGCAACTTCGAGGGCTTGTATCCCCTTCATCCAATATCCATTTTCAATAAATAAAAAATTGTCGGATTAGATTTTCATTGAAGTCTAGTTATCATGGTAAAAAATTCATGTTAGTCCATGTTATTCTCAATGTTTGGGAGTCATTTCAGTGTACGGGTCTATTTTGGACACTTTTTGCTTTTTGGGCCAAATCGGTCACTTTTCGAGCTACTTATTGACATTGCAAGGCCATTTTAGGGCACATCAAAAAAATTCATGAGTCTTTTGTGGTACCAATATGTTTATATGATGATTTTGAAACACTTTATAGTTTAAAGTTCTTTCATTTGAGTAGTTTTGAAAACAAATTTCACCTCTCATGTGTTGCTAGGAAATTTCATCATCCCTTTTTAACACTAAAACATTATAATCTTGCAATTTATGTGACAAAATGACTCCAAATTTGATCCGCATCATCTACAACATGTATACTACAAGATTGTACGGTTGAGATTTCTATACCCTATTTACATTTAGACTTATAACACATCAAAAGCAATGATGTTTTTAAGCCTAAGAAAGCTAGGGAGGCTAAAGAGCTAGTTCAAAAACAAATTTAGCAAAAACAAATTAAAAAAACAATGTATATTGCCTACTAGAACATTCTTACAATTGAAATTGACATTTTTCAATTCTATATTTAAGTTATTAGCAACCTATACCATTTTGCTCTAAAGTTTTTTTATGACCTCTTTGAAGTTTGAACTAATATGATTTTTAAGTACTTCATATATTCAATATTAAGTCCGATATACACATAGTTTTATTTTCATATCTTAAAGTCAACTCAATTTTTGCCATTTTGAAATGACTAATATTACTCAATTAATGAATTTTGACAAAACTCTGTCAATTACGGTAATTACCATTGTCCATCATGCTATTATTTTTCAAAGTGTGTCAAATGAATATTTCTTGGTTTTGGTCTTTTAAATTTCTTATATTAGATTCATCATGTCATCTAAATTGAGGAAAAATCCAAAAATGGTCTCATGAGCATTTTATGATGACCTACTTTGTAGGAATGAACGAAACTTGGTAATTTGATCATTTAAGGTAATCAATTTCATGTTTTCATTCTTACGAGCTTACTTTATTTGGAGAGAATCTTACTCATAACTTCTAATTTTTTGCACCTAATGGGCTTTTTAAAATGCCAAAGCAAACATATTTAACCGCTAAATGCTCAAAAGACCCTTTTTTGGTTGTTTTCCAAATCTAAAGGGCTGCCTGAAACAAAAAAAAAAAAAAATTGAAAAAATAGAATGAAATTAAAAATGCTACATCAAGTCTACTTTCCAATGCAATTTGAATTATGTCAATCCGAGCTAAACTCCTTATGGGAGAAATCTTCAAAGTGGATCACCTTAACATTGTCTTAGTGTTATAAAATTTTCTATTTGGAGAAAGTAATGATGTTCCCTCCATCCTTTCTTTTGTTTTTTTGAATTTTACAATAGATAAACCAACTCTGACCAATCATGCTAAGCTTTAACCTCTAAAAGTGAAAATTACAATTTATACACTTTTTCAAATAATAATGCTTCTAAATTCATGAAAAAGAGATCTAAAGTTATTTTTAGAAGTTTGACCGTATGGATAATTTGTAGAGATGATGCCCTACATTCTTTTTATTGAACCAAACTTCATCAAACATATGGAAGGCACATATTATAACACATCTATGTTTTGTCCAATACCCCTCGAGCTTTTAGGGGTTAATGCATCCATATTTCTTTAAAATAAAACCAAAGTAAATTAAAAAAGAATCATGTTTAAATGAAGTTTAACCCCTAAGCTTCTAAGAGACCATTTTGTGGTCGCTATCCATTTTCTCGGGCTGCCCAAGCCCAGAAAAGTAACTCTTTTAAAAAAATTGATGTCATAGATAAACAAGTTGTTTTTCGAACCCAATTGGAATTATGTCCATCCAATCAAAACTCGAGTTACTGGAATTTTTCAAAGTAAAACACCTCAATGTTGAAAGGCAGTTTCAACACTTCGGGTAGGCTTGCCAAAAAAATTAAGCCAATGAGATTCATTTGGCACCTCAAAGGAAGTTGACTCCAGCCCACATGGGTTGCATGCTATGAGTTGTGGGCTCAACTAATTGGAAGGGAGTTGAATGGATAATCTAATTTATCCAAAATCTTTTGCTTCCCTTCACACCCCCATCCATTACAAGGTCTTTGAAAAAATGCTAATGAATTGAGCATCTTATCAAATTCAATCACGCATCTTGTTAACTATCTGATCTTGAGGATGGTTAGAAATGGCACATCATTTCAACCTTTTTGGGGGTTTGAGAGTCCATCAAAAAAAGGTTGTCCGGATTTTTCAGGGCCTAGAATTTCAAAATCTCAACTTCATTTGCTATTATCT
This sequence comes from Pohlia nutans, assembly GCA_022496805.1. Taxonomy (NCBI): domain Eukaryota; kingdom Viridiplantae; phylum Streptophyta; class Bryopsida; order Bryales; family Mniaceae; genus Pohlia; species Pohlia nutans. The sequence continues at coordinate 25,114,370 of CM040085.1, read as the reverse complement.
TGGCATCCGTACGGTCAAATGTTTTGAAATTTGAAGGATGGTTTATAAGGCCTAGGAGTACAAGATCCTATAGTTGGAATGTGAAAAAAGGTTTTGAAAAGAATTCAGTGATCATCAACGAAAATATCCAAAATGAGGCAATTTTGGGTGGGGGACCTCCTTCGAGCGTTTAGGGGTTAAATGAGATTTTGGATTTTGTGATCATAAAAGCCATGTCCTTTAAGGGTTAAGTGGCAAAAGGTGTTGACTCACCACCATTTACCATTTTGAGGTTTAATACTTTTAGGATTGCATCACAATCAAAACTTCAAAATAGGTATCATAATATAATAATATATTATTAAATTCTATAATATTATATGAATATATATGTATATGTATTGTTAGTATAGTATTACTACATTGTTTTATATAATGAACTTGTTGACTCTATTCTCATAGAATTAATCTAAAATTTATATTTAGCAATCTGGTTTTTCATGTTTTTGAAAAATTGATGCTTCATGATGCACTTTTCAACATTTACAGAATTGGTAATTCTTTTATGAAACTTGCTGGATTTTTGTTGATTCGGTCACAATGTTTCTTGTATTGGTAATTCCAACCAAAACTAGGCGACGTTTGTTGAACCCTTTATAAGAAGTTGTTAAATATGTCAGGTCGTTATCGCTAGTGCCCAGAACAATAGAAAGTTGTTGATTTTCTATTGGTTTGGTTGGCATTTTCTAGTAGTGTAAATTGTCATTTAAGGGGTAGGATTCGTTCATCATGTTGAGAGTTAAAAAATCAATCCTCTAGATATCACTATTGTCTCTACATATTTCCTCCAAGTAATTACAACATTAGAGTATTCCCTCCTATGATAGATTAGACCGCAAGCCGCAAGCGGCTATTGCACACCCGCCTCGTTTTTGCCACCCCACCATCTTTTCATTGTAGGCCATGAAAGCCATACCGTTGGCAAACAAGCGCGTTTACTTGCTTGCTTTCCGAGTCTCCATCCATGTTATTGTGTCCAAAGGGCGGGGTTATATTTTGTTGTCAGCCTATCGGGTGATCCTCATCATTATTCAGGTTTAATTGCTCTTGTTTGCCTCACTGAAAAAGTGACTCGACCCGCCACCGGGATGATGGTTTGGGTGAAGCAGGTCAAATAGTGGGACGTGCAAGGCCTCATGGAGGGACCTATCCCAGGTCATTAGCCACAGTAACTGGCAGTGAGTCCGTCTGCCTAGCACCGATGGAAGAATCTTTTTTTTGAGTGACCCGCAACCTTAGGTGCCCCGGCTATCAAGCGGTTTAGAGTTTGTTTACCCGTGAATTAGTGGGAATGCTCTTACATGCTCTTACATGATCTTTCCTACATTTTGAACACTAATATTTCTTGTACACGTTATCATTTCTCATTATTAACTCACTATTTTGCAATGATTTGTGGAGGTTTCTAACCAAATGGAATAGAATAGCAATCAGAGTTTGGTGATGACAATGAAAATCATGTTATTTTGTTTGTCGATTATAAATGTTGTTGACAATAATTCGTATAAACAATGTTCATTTTCATAAATAGCATATTTTGGTTTTGTGTAACTTACGATAAAAAACGACAAAGTTGTCAATTTATAAATCAATGAATTTGTATCCAATCATAGTTTTTTTTTCAAGTATATCAATTGAATATTTCTATTTATAAAACCCAAAATAAAATAAAATAAAACTTATTTTGTCATCCAAGTTTGAGAAAAACATAAATAGAAGAAGGAAGTTGATTTCTAATGACAATCTTTATAAAGATGAAAAAAGTCATTAACTAGGTCAATTTGGAAAAGATTAATATTTTCATACACATTTTGGTGTTGGCCACAAAGAACAATAAAACAATTCTAAAATGAAAATGAAAATATAAAGGTAAAATCAATGTTTGAAATCAAGGGAAAATCTCGGGTTTTTAAGTCCTAAGTGCCTACAAGGTTTGGGCAATACCTAAATTTGTTATAAAATGAGGCTTCTTTAACTTTTTTGAGCTTCAACTCTAAGTAGCAAATGCAATTTATCCTTGTTAGAAGATATCAGTACAATTGAATTTGAAATAAAATGTATGAATATTATTCAAATGAATTTACACAAAAAAACTTTGAAAATTCACTAAAATTACAATTTTAATACTCTCATCTTGTAATTCATTATGATTAATTGAAATCGTTATGCTTCAATACTCGTGCAGTTTTTATTAAAATTCATTATGGTTAGATAGGGGTGTCTTGAGATCTCTTTGTAAGCAACCAAAAGATAATTTCATAGATTGAAATGTTGCACATTATGCAAAGATGATTCAATGATTATGCACTTTCGGCCAATCATTCCAAAATTCATAAGACATTGAGTATTTTTGAAAATTTCAGATGATTAAAATAATAATCTCTTCTAAAATCAAATTTAAACATATTCCAATACTATTACTTAATCCAACGGCATAGATGTCATAGAAAAGTCATCATCTACAACTTTGATTTGTATGTCACCCTCAAAAAATGGATTTAGTGCGCATTTTATAGCTCAAAATTTTAGATTAATTTTATTGTTGAAATAAAATCTCACATGGAATGAAAGGACCTAGTAAATTCAATTTCAATTTTCCCCTAATTGGATTTCACTTATGTAAAGGTAACAACTTGAAAAATTCATATAAAGAAAAATAATAATAATAATAAAATAAAAAAATGAAAAACATTACCATCGATGAAAATTGTATAGTGATTTTGTACATCGTCCAAAAAATAGACGCTCGGGGAGTTAGGGGTTAATCCCTAAACGCATGGGAGGCCAAAATCTAGCTTATGAATCTAACTCACTATTCAATTCTAACTTGCATGGATGATTTCCATCCAATTCTTTTTGTGAAGGATTTTGCTTGGTCATGATTTCAAGTTAAATTCATATCAGTCAAACTATTTTTAGATTTTACATGGGATCCCAACTACAAAAGAGCCATAAAAACGGTTCATTGTGTAGTGTATTTTGGAGTTTTTTGCTTTTTTTGCTTACATTGAATTTAATTCCTAAACGTTCTCACCCTCTTAAGATTTGGCAGTTTTCCAAAGATGCATTATAAAATGCAATTAAGAGGGATATTTTCAACTTGATGAATGAATAAAAGTTGTACATTATGAATTTTAGATTCTATCTATATGGTTAGATCTGCGATTGCTATGACCAATATTTTTCTATAAAATTTAAAAATTAAAGTTTAAAACTCTTTTGTAATATGATTACGAATAAGATATTGACAATCTAATAATGAATTTTTTTGTGATGGGTTGAAATGTAATACTCTAAGTGTAGTAATTTTTGGAGATTTTGTGGTTGCTTAATTTTAGTAGTTGACTTTTTCAAGAGCACCTTTAGACTAAAATCTTTGAAAGTTTGGGTGGAATACTACTACGTGAAATGAGGCATAAAATTTCACAAATCATCCCCTTTCTAATCGGATCACACATACACAAAGCTAACTTCCAATAAAAATTTCAGTAAAAAATCCACACTGCAAAAAATGCATGATCGATTAGAAAACGGATTTCAAATCCATACATCATGCAAAATATGCATGGTTGGGCGGTTAGGAGTTAAGCCATGAAAATGAGTTCTATAGCATTTGAGTTGAACTAACAAAATGAAGCCTGCCAAATCTAGTTTCTACTCCACTTTGAATTTTTGAATAACTTTAAAAATTGAGTGTTTTATTGCAATTACAAGTTTGGTAGGTATAACCATAGTGTAGTTTTTTAAATCATAATTTAGATACATAGATGATTTTCATTTACTAAGCTTGTCTTTATTGTAATTTACACCTTCGGTTAAAAAAATCGGAAATTTTTAGTGCATTTTGTAACTGATATGAATTTTCATTACAATTATTTAAAAAATCACAGTAATTTCAAATTTTTACCAAAATTTATGAGAAAATCATGATTTGTAGTAGACGCGTGGCTTCATCTACTAAAAATATAAAGTTGAATTCTTGCATTATTTGCAGTGGCGAAATTGAGTTTAATAGGTAAAACATGATTCCACGGTTATAGGCCCGACCTTTAGGGGTCAACCCCTAAGTGACCGATCAACCATTTTCTGGTTGCAATCCAAAGAGCAGTGACTGCCCATAGTCAGGAAATGACATTTTAGAGTTTTGATTTTTTGTCAAAATTGGGGGTAGAGATCATGTACTAGTGTGGTTTGTTTCATTTCATTTGCAATATTGAGATTCATTGAGGAATTTTTCAAAGACAAACACCTCAACATTGTCCTAGTGTTATAAAACTTTCTATTTTGGGATAGTAATGATATTCTCTCTTTTTGAAAATTCCCTCTTTTGTAAACTTTAGAATAGAATGTCTAGTTTTAACCAATCATACCAAATTTCAAATTCTAAAATAAAAATTGTAATTTTGGTGAATATTTAATGGTAAATGCTTCTAAATTCATTCAATGAGTATCTAAAACATTTTTTAAAAGCTTGACCGTACAGATAATTACTAAACATCATGCTTCTCATTTTCACTTTTGGACCAAACTTCATCAAAGTTGCAGAAGTAACATTTTATAACACATCTAGGTTTTGCCCTTACCCCTCTGTCATTTAGGGATTAAGGGTTGATTATTGACTGGTTGCCAAGTTCTTAAATAATTCCCCTGGTTCACATTTCACAATCAACAAAAGGTATGATATAGCGGAGTGTCGAGGTAATGTCTGCCTCAAAGCATAAAGTACAAACACCCAATTGCAACACGTTTGTGTATGTCAGAGCATCTCCACTAGCAATGTAAGAGCAAATAAGTTAGGTTGTAAAAATGAGATTTGGAAGTTAAGATGGGTTCAGATCTAAACACTCCTCACACACATGAATGACGAATCTTTTACAATTTGTCATCCTAATTTCATTCATCCTAGGCTTAAAACATAAAACATTAATGCTTCTAACTCTTATCCTACAAGTACGTATTTTCAACATTCATAAATGCCTATATGTATATCTATTTCTCATTGAAATAGAATATACCTAATGTATGTATACTTTGTACGTTGATGTCCTAATTAATACCCATTTTGTGCACTCACATGACGTGATTTACAAATATTGGGTTCATCCTTTGAAGGTGCCATTTAGACTTTTCCAACAATGGTTTTGTGACACATGACAAAGTGAATTTTATCAGACCAAAAGTAATCATTTCTATACAAACTTACTATACGGATACGGTAGTTTTCTCCTTTGCTGAATCAAAACCCTCTTTGATTTGCTAACAATAATATACATTAAAAAAAAGATTGTTTTGATGTATGTAACAATTATCAGCGCTAAAAGTGTAACTTTTAGCAATGGCTATCCCTTAACTCCTAACTACCTAGGGATCCATTTTTTGGACTATATACAAAATCATTGATCCTATTATCATTCGTTGTGATGTTTTTGCAATTTCATTTTTCATGGTTATATTTTACATTAATTTTTCAGGTATTCACATTATTTAGCAAAAACAAAATCAAAATTGAATTTATTAGGTCCTTCCATTCCAAGTGAGCTTCCATTTCGCTATAAAATATTTCCAAAGTTTTGAGGTACAAAGTGCGCACTATATCCATTATTTGAGGCTGATACACCAATAAAAGTTGTAGAAGATGACTTTTCCATGACATCCATATGACTTGATACTGTCGAAGTACGTTGAAATTTGATTTTAAAGAGATTTTGATTCAATTATATGAAAAATTAAAAAATACTCATTATCTTAAGAATTTTGGAATGATTGGCAAAAAGTGCATAATGTACAACATTGAATCATCTTTTGCACAATGTGCAACATTTCAACCTATAAAATTATCTTTTGATTGCTTACAAAAAGATCCCAAGACACCTCTATCGAACCATAATGAATTTTAAATAAAAACTTCATCATAGAAGGATTTTACTCCGCACATGGTCCTAGTAAAGAAAGATTAAATTAAAGTGACAATAAAGCTTACATTTAAATTCATTTTCTTTCAAATCTACATGTCTATGTTACTTTCACCTCTATGTGCATACTTATCTTTATCTTTATCTATGTCTTTAATTTTAGCCACATATTCTTCTTTATCTTTATCCCCATGTTCTTCTTTATCTTTATTCCCATATTCTTTTTATAAATTATCCCATAGTCTTCTTTATCTTTAACCCCATGCTGCTCTTTATCTTTATCATTGTATTATTCTTTACCTCTATTTCCCTCATATCTTTTTTGCTTACATAATTTCTCATTGACTTCAATTTTTAGTCCATTTTTAGAGAATGTTATTCATAAATATTTTAATAGTTACACTATTTTCAGTGGCCGAAATCACAAGGTTTGGCCAATTTACATAAGAAGAAAAATGGAGCTTCAAGAAGTCCTCAAATCACCCATTTTCTTGGTCATGGTGCCCATGAACATGTTCAACAACATGGTGTGAGTGTGGGACCATAAACACGCAATTCCCAATTTATGCACTTGGCCAAGTGCGCTCATTTCATTTATATATTTCTAATATTTTCATTTTCATTTATAAAATATAATATATATATATATATATATATATATATATATATATATATATATTAGGGCTCAGCCTCTGGCTGAACCCTAAACGCCGGCACAGCCGAAAAAAAAAAAAAAAAAAAAAAGTTTTTTTTTTTTTTTTCTTTGTTGTGAGTGTAGGACTTGCGGCTGCCACAAGAAGTAAAAAAAATGAAAAGTAAGAAATGAAGAAATATAGAAGAAAAAGAAGAAGACAAGAAAGAAAACAAGATGGAGACAAGAAAGAAGACACAAAAGAAAACAAGATAAAAGAAAAGATAAAAGAAAAGGTAAAAGAAAAGATAAAGATACGGATAAAAAATAAATAAAAGAATTGTTTGTTTACAACGTAAGTGATTGTAGAAAGACAAAAATTGAAATTTTTTAGAGAATTTTTTAGACAAATTTTTTATTGCGCCCAAGGGCCAAGTGCATGATTATATGGCCAAGTGCGTAAATAGCGAATTGCGTGTTCATAGTGGAGTTCACAGATTGTGCCATCGTGACATTTAAAACATAGAAATAAAATAAATAAATAAATAAAATGCCCAATCGGGCCTCGCTGCAGTGCCTGCAAATGCTACGACGGAGCTTTAGCGGGGTGTTATTTTTTATTTTATTTTTTTTTCTGCCCCTCCTTTTGCTACTTTCCAAGAACATTAGGGCCTCCTAAGCCCCATTTCTCCTCTAAGGATGAATATGTATAGCATTGTAGATATAGAGGTGAAGCTTGCCGGTTTAGAGTCAAGGAATGCAACGCAAAGCAAAGCAAGCCGCCAAGGAAGTTTCCTTGAAGAACTAGTAGGAGTCAAAGCAAAGAATGGAGATGTGATGGCCCATTCACACTAAGAAGCTCCAGCACTTGCGTTGCGTTCTTTGAATGCTGGTAGGTAAATTTCAAAAATAATATACAATTCCTTGTGGTGTCAAAGCATTGCCTCTTCCTGCTTTTGACCAACGTATGTGCATTGGTGAAGCGCAAATATCCTGCAACACCCAAATGTGTTGGAGCAGCTTCTTGCATGCGATTTTCAAGTTAAAAAAAATTAAAATTAGATGAGCCCACTATATCTACCAAAAGCTTATCTGCCGCAGTGGCATTGGGTGACTAGTGTGAATGGGCCATGAGATATTTTTCAAAAATTGGTGCTAAAATTTTTTTGAAAACTTTTGAAGACCACCAAGCTCTTACACACCTCTTACACACCTAATAATGATAAACCACCAAAATCTTCCACACCTTTTAACTATTTGGAGTGAACACATAAGAGTATAATAAAGCAAAATTCATGGTATCTTCTTCAAAATTTGATGGACTTTACGGATAACTCCAATATCATGTAGATATTAGACAAGTTTCCGCCAACCATGTCCATGTTTTTTATTTTCTTTTTCTTTTGTTGAACGCAATTGATAATTTTAATTTCAAAAACTGAACTTTTCAGAGAAGTGGGTTTTAACCTTCTAAGATAAAATCCACCATGGGCATTTTTAGGATAGAATGCCCTCATGATGTCAATGCCAACATTTGATCTTGCATATAATATTTTATAAACTCTAAAATTTATTCTTATGAATAATTTTTTTAATATGTCAATACAACAATCAAATAGTTATTCATTCATAACATTTTTCATCAAAAACGTAATTGAAGTGACACTTTATAATGTTCACCTCTCACAAAACGCTTGACAAAAGAGTATAATTTTTATGGACATCGTGGATTTAGTTCAAGGATTTAAATTTTACTATATACAAAAAGTAAAAGCAAAGTCTTAGTGACATAGAATTTAATGATAGACACAATCAAATTATTGTCACAATATAGTTGGGTCATAGTTTGATGAATTGGCACAAGTAAATTTAGTGTCCTTGGTTGGGTGTGGATCCGAGGATTTGGATTTGACAAGTAAGCCATGAACCAAAAAAAATACAATCTCATTTACTTACTATCGTGAGTTGTTCTAAAGGGTTGTAAAGGGTCAAATCCTAATCTGAGGGCTTGATTTGGCGTCAAGCACGGAAAATAAATCGGATAATTTTTTTGCTTTGAATTTGTATAAAATAATGGAAACGGCCAACCCATGTACAGTAATAAATTGGGAGCGCTGAATATGCAAAAAGGACACGTGTATAGATCGTAAAGACGAGAAGAGGTACAAAATAATTCTTATAAGTGTTTACGGTGCGTGCACCGTAAACAATCCAAAACCTATAAATCGCTCGCAAGCAAGATTTTCTGCTTTATCAACGCCCTCGAAATGAACCAACCAAATTCTTTCAGTGCTCAACATAGCATTTGAGTGTAATGATGGTGATGTCTTCTCTTGTAGGATTAGATATGAAAAGACATTAAAACATTTTTCTTGGGTTTGACTTATTTAACCCCTAAGCTCTTAAGAGGCCATTTTTTAATCGCTGCCTCTCCCTTTCCAAGAAAGACAAGAAGAATGACAAGAAGGAAGACAAGCGGAAGACCAGAAAAACGATCAGAAGATGAACAGAAAGAAAACAAAATAAAAGAAAAGATAAGGATACAGTTAAAAAATAAATAAAATAATTGTTTGTTTACAATGCAAGTGATTATAGAAAGACAAAAATCGCCATTTTCTATAAAACAAAATAAAATTAATGTGCCCGGGGGCCAAGTGTATATTTATATAGCCAAGTGAATAGTGAATTGCGTATTACTAGTGTACTTTACCACTTTTAGATTTTTCAGTTAAATCTCAAATTTGGTCATCTAATGATAGTTTTTGCATATAAGTCTAATTAACAAAATGAAAGTTCTCAAATCTAGTTTCTACTCCATTTTGAAATTTTGGAAAATTCCTAAAACTAAGTATTTTATTGTAATTACAAGTTTGGAACCTATTATTATGGAATAGTTCATTTAAAAAAAAATTATACACTTACTAGTAGAAATCTTGTCTAATGTGAAAAGCCTTTTATGACCACCGCAAAGGTCTTTTACAACGGGTTCATAATGACCCAAAGACCACTTTGAATCATTATGAACCGGTTGTTCCGGACATTTAGTCTTTGAACACATGTCACATTAGACAAGATTTCTACTAGTGTGTAGAAATGAATGATTTTCATTCACCATAATGCTCTTCATTGTTATTCAAACCTATGACATAAGAATCTAAATTTTTTTAGAATGTTTTAAAGTCAATATCAAATTTTTTTCACGCTTTTTTTTAATTAAAAACACAATAGTTTCAAAATCTCACAAATGAATATGAAAAATTATGACTTGAACTTCACATATTCATTCATCTAGGAAAAAGTAATAATAAATATTGTCCTTCACTCACAGTGACAATATGAAACATTCAAAAGAATACAAATTGTAGTTTGACTCCACGACCATAGGCCGAGGTCTTTAAGGCTTGAAACTTGTGTATTCATATTTTACGATTTCCGTATTCAATAGATTTTTTCAAAACAATTTTAGGGTTTGGATAATCATGTTGTTGCACAATGATGTACCAGAAGCATGATGTAGTTTATAACACATGTCTCTCAATTCTAACGTCTTGTATCATGCAAAGACAGTAATACGAAAGTGAAAATTAAGCCCATAAAACAAAAGCCAAGACAACCTTTTACTTTGACCTTTTATTTGGACTTTTCCTTTATGACACTTTGTACTAAATATATATACAACTAGTAGCCCTTCTACTGCAAAAAGTAAAATATCAAAGTAAAATATTATAAGAAAATATAATAATATATAGACACACCATGCACAAATATGTAAACACAACATAATTGTTTGAATACCAGATGCAATATAATATAACATAGTCATATATTACTATACGCAATATATAATACAATATAAGTTCGCAACCTGGATATTTCCAGTTACCGTGGATCGCAAACAACCCACTTAGCCTTGATTTGGACATGGGGTCTATGGAATATAGTTCTGATATGAATAGTTCAGATATGTTGAATTTAGACGCTTTCCAGTTCATCCGCGGAGAGCGGAAGCAAGTTCCATCCGGGCTGACGCTTCTCGTGATGTTGGAAGAAGGGCTCCACGCAGATATCACCATAAAAGCCAATGGAGGCTCCGTCAAAGCCCACAGATCTGTTTTGGCGAGTGTCTCACCTGTATTCCACGCCATGTTCAATCACCAGATGCAAGAGCAGCTCAACTCGATTGTGGAGCTTCCTGACATGTCCATCAAAGGTTTGAAGCTTTTCCTGGTTTTAGTTTACCTTTTTCCTGACTGTAGTTACCTAAAGGTCTGGTACTTTGAGAAGTCTCTCAAGGAGCATTTTGAGGAGATATTTGAAGCATGCTGCCACTTCCAAGTGAAGAAGCTTGAACAATTGATTACAACATATTTACGAAGAAATTTGCATGGTAAAAATTGTTGGGAATATCTTCGTAAAAGTGAAGAAATTTCAAGATTTTGCAACATAAAAGATTACAAGACGTCTCAGAATGGCCCCTATGCCGATTGTCGAGATTACATCGTGCAGTTAATCTTGAAAAAAGCTGCAAAAAAGCTGCGAACTGATCCTGAGAAATTACGTGTCTGCTTTGAGAAACTTACAGAAAAGTAAAGCTTTGTTGGTCACACCAGCTACGAATATCTCCTTAGAAATTAGCTTTGTAGTCTTGTGGTAGTGTGGCCAGAACAAACAATATTGTAATTGGATAAGCCATGATGCAAGAAATTGTTACCAGAAGTGAACCGATTGAGAAGGGCACCTTGAGCATGTTCAAGTGTTGGGCCATCTACTTGTATGTGAATTTATAAACCTAAAACCAAAGGCTAAAGCATGTTTGTAAAGAAAGCACCTAATTCTCAGGGCCATTGAATGAATTTGTGTGCACACTAGTGCATTTGTTGTCGTGATCAATGTTGGTTTGTTGTTGTCCGGGATCAAGTGGAGAGCTGATTCAGAAACAATGCTAAAAGATTTACAAGTACGTATTTAGTTGAACACGATCAAAAGAATTGGAAATATTGGCTTTAAAGTGACACTCATTCAGTGATATGAGATATTGAGGTCAATGATTTAAGCAAACAAGAGTCAATGCACATGTAGCCTCAATTTATTTTGTGTCAGGTTATAGGCACTGAAAATGAGGTTACAACAATGAGGAATGAAATAGCAAGATCATGCAAATAATTTGAGAAGGGCACCTTGAGCATGTTCAAGTGTTGGGCCATCTACATGTATGTGAATTTATAAACGTAAATCATTGCAAAAACATGGCTTGCCAAGTTTGTGATGTAGATGATCCATTAGATCGCCTAGGCAGCAGTTAAGTTGTGCCATATTGTAGTTGGTCTAAATGGTCTATTGCTTACTATTTATAAATTAAGTTTTAGACTCAGTCACTACACTAAATGACATAGATAGTGTTCGGGGAGAATTCATGATGTTTTTTACCACAATTCGTTCAAAGTTGAAGATAAATGATGTCCCTACAACACACAATTCGCTATTTACGCACTTGGCCATATAATCATGCACTTGGTCCCGAGCACATAATTTTTTTTGTCTAACTTTTTTTAAAAGAACCGACGATTATTGTCTCTCTTCAATCCCTTACATTATAAAAAATAATTATTTTAATTATTTTTTGTTCTTATCTTTATCTTATCTTTTATCTTATCTTTTATCTTTTCCTTTTGATCTTGATTTCTTTCTTGTCTTCTTTCTTGTCTCCCTCTTGTCTGTCTTCTTGTCTTCTTTTTGTCTTTCTTCTTGTCTTTCTTTTTGTCTTCCTTGTCTTTTTTTTCTTCTATTTTTTCTTTAGTTGTGGCTGCTGAACCCTAAACAATGGGAGCAAATCCAAAAATAACAAAAAAAAAACAATTTTTTTTTTTTTTAATTGGGTTGGCCGTGGGTGCTGAATCCTAAATGGCAGCCGCCCAAAAAAAAATGAAAAATTTAAAAAATGAAAAAAAAAATTGACTTTTTCTTAAAATTCTATTTTTAGCTGTTGGGATGCGCGGCCGCGCACCCAAAATCCCTCTCATCTCCCTCATTTCTATCTTCGTCTCCCTCTCCATCCTTCCCCTCTCCTCATATATGCAGTGGTTAGCAAAAGTGTTCGGACAGTAATGACAATCTCAAATTAGTTGTAACATTTGTCAAATTTGGTAGGTAGGTGCTGATTTTTTTAGCTAATTATAACTAAAGAGCCATTTGTAAACTAGAAAGAGTACCATCATTGACATTGAGCCACTTGCAAGGGCAGCAGTTCATGATGTGTCAATCATGGGTGTCCAATTCATTATGCACACAAGTTGTGCATCTAAAAAATCCTGAGAATGAACATGTATTTATGGAGACCTCTTGCATTTCAAGATTCATTGTGATTGAGTAAGATTGCTCTTGATTAGCTATGGCTTCTAGAAGGTCTCTTGCTGAACGTGAGTTAGTTCTTCAAATGCATGAGAAAGGGAATTCGTACTCTGAAATTTCAGCGGTTTTAGGCATCTCTCGAAGCACTTGCCATGCTATTGTGCGGAGGTTTACAATGAGAGGTCATTTGAGAGATGCTCCTTCACAAGGGAGGCCTCGAATTCTTGATGAACGTGGTGATCGTGAGGTTGTAAGGTTGTTGAATGCACCATCTAATGGTACAGCTGCAGCAGTGGGTAGAGAAATGCGATCTCAAGGATTGGATTTGAATGATGATACAATTAGAAGATGTCTTCAGAGGCAAGGATTGAGAGCACGAGTGAAAACTAAGAAGCCATTCTTGTCAAAGAAGCACAAAGCACGTCGATATGCATGGGCATAGAAGTGTAGGTATGCAAGTTGGATGGATTGGAGTTATGTGGTTTTTTCAGATGAGTCAAAATTCAATTTTTTGGCTCAGATAGGAGGCAATATTGTTGGAGGAAGAGAGGAGAGCATCTTTTAGATCAACATGTGCAATCTACTATCAAATTTGGGGGTGGAAACATTATGGTTTGGGAATGTATGACTTGGGAGGGAGTTGGCAACCTTCGTCTTATAGAAGGGAACATGGATAAGTTTGTGTATCGTGAAATTTTGGAGATGAAGCTCTTGAATACTATACACATGCATGATTTACGAGAGGGGAATGTTATTTTTCAGCATGACAACGATCCCTAACATACTTCTAAGTATGTTACAGATTGGTTGTTAGCACAGGAGTTTCAACTAATTTGGCATCCGGCTCAATCTCCTGACTTGAATCCTATAGAACACCTTTGGAATGAAGTAGATCGTCGTATGAGAATGTCGGAGAAGAAACCCACTAACAAGAAGGATTTGTGGGAGAAATTGCAAGAAATTTGGTATAGCATTGAGATTGATACCATGAGGAAATTGATCATGTCTATGCCTGAGAGAGCTGCAGATGTTTATCAAGCAAAAGGTGGCTATACACGATGGTAGTCATTATGATTGTACATTCAAGCTTTTAGCTTGATTTTGTAGCTCATGGCTTTGTTTCTAATGTAAATAGATAACCACTTCACTTTTTGCATAAAGAATTGGACACCCACATCATGTGTTTTATTTTTGATTGATTTCTTGATTGACATTTTTGATTGATTTCTTGATTGACATTTTTGATTATGAATGTTATGTTACATGTTTGTTGTAACTATGTGATTGTATGTTTAATTTTTTTACAACTTGAATGTGAGTTATGTAGGAAAACTAGCTCATATTCGAAGTGGAAGCGTCCTGTCCGAACACTTCTGCTGACCACTGTATAGGGGAGAGGAGAGGGTCTCTCCTATTCACTCTCCCACTCCCTTTCTCTCCCCTCATCTCTCCCCTATATATATATGAGGAGAGGGGAAGGAGAAGAAGGAGAAGAGGGATGAGAGGGTCTTTGGGTGCACGGCCGCGCACCCCAGAGGCTAAAATTAGAAATTTTTGAAAAAGTCAAAGATTTTTTTATTTTTTTTAATTATTATTATTTATTTTTTTTGGCGGCTGCCATTTAGGGTTTAGCAGCACCCCACGGCCAAGAAGAAGAAGAAGAAATAAATAAACAAATAAATTTGTTGGGCGGCTGCCATTTAGGGATCAGCAGCACCCCACGGCCAAGAGGAAAAAAAAAAAAAAAAAAAAAAACTTTTTTTTTTTTTTTTTTTGTTTATTTGGGCGGTTGCCATTTAGGGTTGAGCAGCACCCCACGGCCAACCCAATTTTTATTTTTATTTTTATTTTTTATTTTATTTTATTTTATTTTATTTTTGAATTTGCTCCCATTTTTTAGGGTTCAGCAGCCACAACTGAAGAAAAAATAGAAGAAAAAAAAGACAAGGAAGACAAAAAGGAAGACAAGAAGAAAGACAGAAAGAAGACAAGAAAGAAAGATAAAAAAGAAAAGATAAAAGAAAAGATAAAGATAAGAATAAAAAATAATTAAAATAATTCTTTTTTTACAATGTGGAGGGATTGAAGAAAGACAACATTGATGTTTTTTAGAGAACTATTTAACCAACTTTTTTTAAGGTCAAATATGCTTATGAAATGAGCGCACTTGGCCAAGTGCATAAATAGCGAATTGCATGTTCTACATGACATAGAATTTGCCACTTGTCATTCCCACTTTCATTGTGTCAAGTTCTTTCAAAGTAATGAGAGTAGCATAAGGTGGCATGCCATGTTTATTATAATGTCATGATTGAGGAATATTGTCCCCGACACTATATACGCCATTTAGTATAGTTTAAGTGATTGTAAACGGCTCATGATATTGCCTTGGGCTTTGTTTAGGCTATGTTAGGGGATACATAAAAGGAAAGTTGTTCATGTTTTGTGAACTTGTGATTGTTGAATAAAAATTCATTCAAACATTAAATACACACTTAAATAATGTAGTGTAGTGAAGACTTGTGTCTTAAAGAGCCTTATGATTGTCACTCTCTCATAATGAATAAATACATTTACATAGATCATAACTGTGATTCGTTAATCTACTCTAATGAACAACAATAATCGTTTACCCAAAATGAAAGTAACTTCACATTCCAACAACAATTTTTTTAGGATTGTAAGCTTTAAAAGTATTGCAATCATTTTAGACCTTTCACTACTTGGATAATGGATTGCTTCACTACAACATTTTCAAAAAAAAATTATCCTCAAATCAAACTCCAGTTCTGACCATCCGTGATCTTTGAATGTGAGGAATATTGAGGAAAGGTCCTTTTCGAATGTTTCCAAGGGTAATGCTCTAGATGTCCAAATTACAATGATTTTCGGCTACATTCTACACGTAGGTGAAGGTGAGATACTTTTACCTTGTTTTTCAACCTAACGTACTCAAACAAGAGCTAGTGCAGCACTTGCCTTGGAGCTACTTTCAAACACAGTGTAAAATAAAGAAGAGCCGAATTTGTAGCGCCCTTTCCAGCAGTTCACCAACATCCACGCTACATTTGTTCTCAACATTGTCTTTGGACAAGAGGCTTTCATTGAGAAACGTGTTGTACAATTGTGACTGACATCTTTTACGATTTAAACTCCATACTCCTCTATCAAGTGCGATGATATTCCAGCCTTGGGACCGATGTGCACGTAGCAACGTGACATTTGTACGAGGCACATAACTGGCCGATACTCATACAACTTATTCTTGTGCTCTTCTATCGCATCTTGCTTTGTGTACATTATCTTTATAGTTACATGTCCTATTCAACTTTATCCCTATATTTTTATACTGTTACATGTCTTATTCAACTTTATTCCTATATTCTTATTTTGTTCCATGTCCTATTCAAGTTTATGCCTGTATTCTTATTTTGTTACATGTCTTGTTCAACTTTCTCTCTATTCCTATTTTGTTACATGCTATGCTCTTCAACTTTATTCCTATTTTTTCATGCGCTAGTCAATAAACCATTATATACAAGCTACTTTAATTGCAATTCTATACAAGCCCCTTACAATTCAATTGGAATTCAACCTATATTCTTGTCTAACCTATCATTCCTATTTTGTTACATACATGTCCTATTTGACTTTATTCTTATTCCTATTCAAATACATCTCTTATTCAACTTTATCCATATTCTTGTTTTGTTACATTTCCTATTCGACTTTATTCCTATTATTAGACCATATTAGTGTCAAGAGGTTTTTTAAAAAAGGCTGCAAAGAATCATTTACTGCACTCAATCATGATCATAAGTCAAGTTGTGCCTTATTGTAATTGGCTTAAAGTAGTATAATATTTGCTATTTATAAATTAAAGTTCTAGATTCACTCTATGATTAAATTGTAAATTGTTCATCATATTGTTCATGACTTTTTTTAAGTCATGTTAGGAGATAGATTGAAAGGGATGCAAAGGGCCATTTATTGTACTCAGTTATAAGTAAATTAACCCCTAAACATCCTCACCTCTGTCCAAAATTGGGCAATTTTGCAAAGATGCATTATAAAATGCAACTAAGAGAGATATTTTGAATTTGATGTATGAATAAAAGTTGTACATGACGAATTTTAGATTCAATCCATATAGTTAGATCTACGATTGCTATCACTAATATTTTTGAATAAAATTTGAAACTTAAAATTCAAAATTATTTTGTAATTTGATTACGAATAAGATATTGACAATTTGTGGATGAAATTGTTGTGATGGATTGAAATACAATACCCTACATGTAGTGATTTTTGGAGATTTTTTGGTTGCTTAATTTTATGAGTTGACATTTTCAAGAGCACTTTTAGACTAAAATCTTCGAAATTTTTGGTGAAACACTTCAATATGAATGAGGCATAAAAGTTTCACAAATCATCAACTTTCTAATCGGATCATACATGCATGAAGCTAACTTCCCATAAAAAATTCAGTAAAAAATTCACATTGCAAAAAATGCATGATGGATGAGAAAACAAAGTTTGCTTTTGTACATCATGCAAAATATGCATGGTTGGGCAGTTAAGGCATAAGTTGTGCCATGTTGTGATTGGCTAAAATTGGTTTATTTATACTATTTATATATTAAAAGCTTTAGACTCCGCTCACTAGTTCGAGTATAGATGATTTATCAAATTGCCTAAACCATGCTATGAGTAGGAAATTAAAAGGGTGCAAGGGCCATCTATCTCACACTTAACAATGAATCAAGTTGTGTCATATTGTAGTTGGTTTAAAATGGTCTATTTTTTACTATTTATAATTTAATTCTAGACTCTCTCTCTTTAGTATAAGTGAGAAGAAACGCCTCATGGTATTGTCCAAGGCTTTGTTTAAGCTATGTTATGGGATAGATAAAAGGAAAGTTCATATTCAACTTTATCACTATTTTTTACACAGTGATCTATTCAACATTATCCCTATTTTGGCACAATCCATGCTATTTATCCCTATTTTTTACATGCCCTATTCAATAAACCATTTTAGCTAATAGGGCTTTTTTACAAGCCATTTATAATTCTTTATTGTAACCTATTCAATCGGGATTCAACCTATTATCCCTATTTTGTTACATGCCCAATTCAACTTTATGTCTTTATTTCTATTTGTCACATCCCCTATTCAACTTTATCCCTATCTCTATTCAATTTTATTCCTATTCAACTTTTCAGCCCATTTCAAAAAATTTATGAATCATTGTAACATTGAAACACTTACCAATTGAATTTAGAAAACATAATGCAATGTGCACTAAATAACATGATAATTCACCCTATTTGAAGTATAGCATATATACCATAGAAAGAACTCTATTATAAGACTTTCAATGTTGGATCATTTTTGGGGAGACCACATTGGATTATTTACAAGCTGCAACCAATGGAAGTTGGATACATGACAAAAAGATTTGATTATTCTAGTTAAGGGAAATTTAATTAGAATTAATACAACCATGGTAAGTATGTTATTTTTTGAAAAATAATGTTTGACTGTTGGGATATTTGTAAATGATCTTCAAAAAACAATTTCTATAAGAATTATTTTGAAATTATACTTTTCTCAAAATTCAAACATTCATTATTAGAAATATATTCTACCAATCTTGTCCTTCATTACCAAACACTGAGTATTGTTCAAATAATTTCTTTAGACAAATTAGTTTGGAAAAAAAGGGTAAATCATTTAGTCCTTGTACGTCCTAGCATTCTAAAATTAAATGACTTTTGATGAAACTCAATCGTACATGGCTTCAATATGTTCATTTTGTAGTCGATTTTAAACAACCAAATAAAGTTTATCAAATTTACATTCTAATTCTTATTACAAATGTGAAAAATTCTAAAATTTCAATCAATTATTGCAATTGGAAGTTCTATTAAACAAAATTTAAATTATGCAACACTATGTGTTTTCCCATTGAATTTTTTATTCAAAATATAAAATTTAAATTTAAATTCAATTTTATTAAAGAAATTAACCTATAATTTTTTATAAAAAAATTCAAGCATTCTAATATAACTTTTAATTGACATAGTTTTCTTTACACAATACAGTATTTGAAAATGCAATTTCTTTTTTCATCCTTCATCATGAAAGAGTCACCAGTCACAACAAATCCTTTTTTTTTAAGACTAAAAATATTATAATTTACTTAGTTCTTCATACAAAGGCTAAATCAAAATTGACTGTAGTACCGATAATTAGAAATAAAGTTCATACTCAAGGGTGTTTAGGGTGTGAAAAAATCAAATTATTGCTTGAATTTCTTAATATTATTTTCATTCTTATTTACATTTGTAGAAATATTTCAAATCAATAAATGTTTATTTATTTTTTGTCATATTTCTCAATTCATTCTTGTTTTATAATAAAATCGTAACAATTACAATTTTCACATAACCATTTGAACATTTTTCACTCATAAAAAGCATAAAACCTTGTGTGATACTAATATAAGATACAAAAATTGTATACTGTAACTCTAAAGATGAAATTGAGTTTTGAATTCTCAATTTTGAATTGATGTTTGATTATGTGGCCATCCAGGAGTTTAATATTATGTTTTTATACCATCGCATCACATTCAAATAACAGCCAGCCCACAATTCATTTAATCAATAACTTCACTCAATTCTCTTGTATTTCCACCATCATAAGTTGCTCTTGATGATCCTAGAGCATTTGAGGGTTTTCTATAGTACCAGTGATCAAAGTTTAGGTTAATAAATGCAGTACACCAAAATCACCATACAGTGTGGGTGGGTGAATGGTGTGGGTACATTCATTCATTTTGACAACTTCTCATCCACTTGAACAAATTTTTATCCAATTTGAATGAGTTTTACCACAATATTTTAAAAAATAAAAATAAATAGCAAAGCCTCCCATATATACCGTGGGGTACAATATATGGTGATTTCACTGTACCAACATAGCTGGTTCGTACAAAAATAATTAAATATTAACTTGATAAATCGTGTTTTGTCATGTGTTACTGAAATTAGGGGGACTTACTTTGTAAAGTTCATGGTTGATAGTACTAAAATCAATGAAAATAGATATGATTGTTACTTCATTTATATAGTGTGAAATTTTGATAAATTAATATGGGTCCCCTTAACCCCTAAGTGTCCCTAGCCTTTTTGGATTTTAAAATATCATTGCTTTTGAAGTGCTATAGGTCTAAATTTAAATGAGGTATAAAAATCAAAATTGTACAATCTTGTGGTGTATATGTTATAGATGACATTAATCAAATTTGGAGTCATTTGGCCTTATAGATTGTACGATCATAATGTTTTAATGTTATAACATGATATTGGAATTTGCCTAGCAACACATTTGAGTTGACATTCTATTTCTAAACCTACTCAATTGAAAAACCTTTAAACTATAACGTGGTTCAAAGCCGTCATATAAATACGTTGGTAAGATAAAATGTCTTCATGTGTTTGTGAAATGTCTTTGAAATTTCAAAAGGCAGCAAAAAAAAGTGAAAAAAAAAACAAAAAAGTTTCAAAAAAAATGAGCTTGTCATGAACCCCTTTTTACTAAAATTCTTAGAACTCACAAATTCATAACACCTTGGATTGAAATTATATTTTTACCACACAAACTAGTATAGTGTATGCAACTTCCCCAACAATTTTAATTAAAAACAAACAGCGTATGAAAGAGAAACAAGCTGCCAAAGTTCACTGTAATCCAAGAACGTTCAAATTTTGTGTGTCGACGTGCTTAGGGCGTGATACCCCTAATTAGTATATAGAATGTTAATTCCTACAGATGAACATCTGGTCACCATGCACCTTAAATTTTGATGATTTATAAAAAAGCGTTTTAAAATAGTTATTGGTCACCATGCACCTTAAATTTTGATGATTTATAAAAAAGCGTTTTAAAATAGTTATTGAAAGAGAAATTTAATAACAAAGTTTGAATAGAAGTTGTAAATCAAAGTCCAAACACATTACTATGGATCGAAATTTGACTTATTAATTTTATTTTATTTGTTATGGGCTTGAAATACAAAACACTATATATGATTATTTTTCAAAATTAATATTCATTGCATTGTAAAAATACTTGCTTAGAACAATTTTTAAGAAAAAAGGTGAAAAATACTTTCATTTCATAATTTATAGAAAAAAAAATGTGCAAAAGAACCTTATATATCTAAATGGTTAGCATGTTGTTCAATTAGTACAATAATAAAGAAAAAAATTAATGGATGAAATCAAGAAAACCAAAGTATTTTAAAAATAAATTAATCATCATTTTTGGAGTCATTTTGACCTTTAGGGATTAAAATAAAACAAAAAAATATTATAAGGTATAAATATTTATAAGGTATTTTGTACATGTAAACAAAAATGATAGAAGACTTATTTAAATCACGTGCACCCAATATAGCGAGGAATTATTGATATTTTGTTTCATGATATTATTCCTAATCTTATTATTTTATTATTCTAGTGACTTTACTTGTAGTTATGGCATTTGTCTTACAATATCTCTAAAAATAAAAATAAAGAAGTTTTAGTGACATTTTTATAAACTCATTCTAATTTTTAAAATCAATGTAGCATGCTATATTATGTTTTTCCATCTTTAAATTCATTGATTTTTCACCTAAAAGGTTTCCAATACAAGTCTCTTTTGAAACATTCTTTATTAATGATTGTAATGATAACTTTGTTGAATGAATAAAAGTTGTACATTATGAATTTTAGATTCTATCCGTACAATTAGATTTGTGGTTGCTATCACCAATATTTGTGTATAAATTTTCAAACTTAAAATTTAGAGCTCTTTTGTAATATGATTACGAATAAGATATTGACAATCTAATAATGAAATTTGTTGGGATGGGTTGAAATGTAATACTCTAAGTGTAGTGATTTTTGGAGATTTTTCGGTTGCTTAATTTTAGTAGTTGACTTTTTCAAGAGCACTTTTAGACTAAAATCTTCGAGGTGGAACACTACAGTATGAAATGAGGCATAAAAATTTCACAAATCATCCCCTTTCTAATCGGACCACACATGCACGAAGCTAACTTCCCATAAAAGTTTCAGTAAAAAATCTACACTGCAAAAAGTGCATGATGGATGAGAAATCGGAGTTCAAATCCTTACATCATGCAAAATATGCATGGTTGGGCGGTTAGGGGTTAAAGGGTTAACGTTTTATTGTGGAGTAGAATTTCTATTTCTTTTAAAAAGAATTCTTCTTACTCGTATTTGACTTTGAAAAAAATCAAACCAATAGAAAACAATAAAGGGCCAAACACAATTTAGCAACCATTGAAGTGCAAAAAAACACTGGCCTTTTGTTTGGAATTGTGAGGGGTGAATCAAAACTTCGATATGGGAAGGAAGCCAACCTTAACCTCTAAACGTCAAAATCTAGAACTTTCATTTGTATATCAACTCCAAAATTTTCTTTTAAATGGTACTGCATGATGATTTTTCTCAAATCATCAATTTCAGGGACACCCTGGTACGTTTAGGGGTTAAAGCCTACTCAATATCAAGAATATATTGCATGCAACTATGAGTTGTTGTCATTGCAAAAATGCACAAAGTTAATAAAGAAATAAGCTCAATTTAGAAGAAGAATTGGTGTATGTTCATATGACAACATATTAACAAAAAAGAAAATAAGTTACACACCATAAATTTTTAAAGACTCATCAACTATCATAAACATCTAGTTTGGAGAAGATTTGAAAAGAACGAGCCAATTTTATTTTTTAATTTTTAAAATTTTGAAACCATTTAGTTATGGCCATTTTGTACATCAATCAAGAAGTCAATTAACTCCTAAAGGACCAAAAAGCTTGAATTGGTCCTCACGTATTTTTTAGCATTTTTGAGTGAGTTATGTATAGAGTTCCATTAGATTATTTTAATTATTTTAATTTATCAACACATGCAATGATCTTCATTGATTGCGGTCACATAAAATTTGGTGACATAAAAATTATATTTTTATGATATGATTGATTGAATTTGTCATTTTAAAACCATTAATTCTTGGTCCTTTAAGGATTAAGGGATGTCATCCAATTAGAATGTGAATTGTGTCACATTTTACAAAAAATACCTATTTTTTTACCTAAGGTTTACAAATTCAATTGATCAAAATCCAATATCAATCAGTCAATGTAACTAGAGGTTGATCCTCCCCATCATTGATCTAAAGTAGCAAAGTGTTTTTTTTTCTTTTTGAGAAAATCATTACACTAAAACTGTGATTTAGTGTTTAGGACACTCACTATTTCTCAATACGAACACTATTAGATGTTTTAGAGATATAGAGTCCATGTTAAAGAATTTTTTTACAATAAAATTTAAAATGATAAGAACTTCAAGTAAACCTTTTGGATGTAGTGTTCCAGAAGTTTATAATAAACATGGCATGCGAGCTCACGTCACTCTCATCACCTAAAAAGAATATGGCACTCTAAGTGAAAGTGGGAATGACAAGTGACAAACTCCTATGTAAGTAGGGGCACTATTTTTCCTCACCTTTGAACAAATTGTGGTAAAAGACATCAATTCTCGTTGGACACTAGATTACAATTTTAGTGTCATGTACCTGAGGATCCAAATACGAGACTCTTATGTCAAAAATGGAATTTTTAACTTCAAATTTTGAGGGTTGGAACGAACATGACACTCTTAGTGGAAGTGAGAATGACAAGTGGCAAAATCCTATGTATTATAGGGACACTATTTTTTCTCACCTTTGAACAAATTGTGGTGAAAGACATCAATTCTTATTGAACACTGAACCATAATTTTAGTATATCGTACTACCTTTTTAATTTCGGCACTCATGTGCCAAATAATTATTTTAATTTTTGATTTTTAGATTCTCCAATCTGATAATACATGAGTTTTTGTAAAAATTCCGTTTTATTTTTAAAATTTTGGAGAGTAATTTCCTAAAATTTAGGCATTCAAAAAATAATATAATTATAGTCGAAATTGTAAAGATATAGTATATAAGGATCAAAATACAAGAGTCTAATGTCAAAATTGAAACCATTCCTAGAAGGGGAGAGTAGTTTTGTCTCAATGACCCTTTGTCCGGTGGGCACTGAGTCATTGATATTACGAACGGACACTTTATTCACGCCGGCCTAGTTTTGGGTCGGAGTT
This sequence comes from Pohlia nutans, assembly GCA_022496805.1. Classification (NCBI taxonomy): domain Eukaryota; kingdom Viridiplantae; phylum Streptophyta; class Bryopsida; order Bryales; family Mniaceae; genus Pohlia; species Pohlia nutans. The sequence goes on along the minus strand of CM040085.1, from coordinate 25,090,217 downwards.
TCTATCTATCTATCAAAATTGAAATTTTACCAAGGGTTCTATGTCATCCACACCCAATCACAAAATGACACGTGGATTATTAAAACCAAAAACTTACCAAAACTGACCATGACGTAGCCGTGTCATTCAAATGCAGTGAAATCAAACAAGTCAATCGCTGGTTGCCAGCATGACAGATCTGAGCCCTCCAATCAAATGGGAAGATCGTACGGCCATGGGGATCCGAGCTGGCGGAAGGGGCCAGGCGGTTTTAGGGCGGGCCGGGCGCCTCAAAAAAACACTATGGGTTGGCCGTAGGTGATCCCACGCTCAAGTCTCCAGTGATCCCAGAACCACTTTGTGACATTTAGAACATTATGCGACCTCCCACATAAATGGTATCTATTTTTGCTACCCAGTGCATACAATACTCACGATACCTCTATAATATCCGGCAATACCCTTGATATATTAAGGTGATACCATGATGATATCCGCAGATATCACCTCATGAAGTTGCTATATATTTATATCATGATGAAAATTCTTGCTACATTTCATTTTTTTTCTTTGTATGTTTAGCAGCCCCATTTTTTGGGTAGAAATCCAACTAATTTTAGTCAGTTTTGGGATCACTGCTCAGCTCTCACTCAAGCCAGATCGAGTCTATAACACCTACAGCGGACCAAACCGGATTGAAATGACAAATTTGATATATCACATTGTGAAAAACACATATCGCATTGAACCAAATTTTATATCACCGGAATCAGTGAAGAACATTGTATGTGGTGGTCAAAGAAAAAATAAATTTGAACTAAAGGAATTTTATGTAAAACCTACTCAAAACTGCTAAAAGAAACATTGATGTCAATTTGGTATTTTTGGTCCTTCATTTTCAAAATTTATACATATGATCTTCACTGATTCCGGTGATATAAAATTTAGCCCCATGCGATATGTGTTTTTCACAATACGACATTTGATATTTTTCATTTTAATCTGGTTTAGTTCGTTTTAGGTGTTCTGGACTTGATCTGGCTTGAATGAGAGCCACAGTGTTTTTTTGAGGCGCCCGGCCCGCCCTAAAACCGCCTGGCCCCTTCCGCCAGCTCGGATCCACATGGCCGTACGATCTTCTCATTCGATTGGAGGGCTTAGATTCGTCATGCGGGCGACTGACCTGCTTGCCTGAGTGACACGGATGACGTAGGGTAATCTCTGCCGGTCGGATCTGTTGACCGACGTGAAAGAGACTGACCCCAAGGGACCGGACCGGACTGCCCGGCCCAGCCGGACGGACCAAAGGGTCATGGAGTCATGGGGTGCAGGATAAAGATTTGGCAAGAGCCCGACTGGCCCGTACCAAAGCCAGGCCCGTGACGTGGCTCGTCATGCACCATGGTCCCTCGCTCTTCGTCCCTCACAGTCCTCCACCGTCAGCTTCCCCATTTCCTCCTCCTCCTCCTGTTTCTGCTCCCAACTCTCTTCTGCATCCTATCGCAGCAACAGTATCACAACCCCTGCAACCCCTTTTGCTTCGAGCTCGTCCTCCCCTTCTCACCCCTCCCTTTGTTCAAATTCCTAAAATCTGGCTCACTTTCGACTGCCACAGCTTCTGCGCGCGGGGGTTTGGGGACACAAGTGCAGCGGTTTAGGGTTTCGCGACGTCATTGATGACGTTTGGCGCTTTCCTGTGGAGAATCCGGTTTCTTTCAATCAGCTGGAAGTTGAGTTGCGGTGGAGGAGAGAACGATTCGTGATGAGTGATTAGGGCAGCGCTGGGAGAGTGCATATGGTGGGGATGGCAGTACAATTGCTGTGCTCAATCGCTGCAGCTATTATTATTACACTACCCTCAGATTGCCCCCAGGGCTTTATGAATGTGGAAGCAGAGTGATAACATTGCGCATCGGCTATTCTCTCGACAAGTTGGCTCCGGCCGTCCCAATACCAATGTAACTTGCCCCTAATTTCCGAAATTGCGTGAGTGAGTGAGTGGAGTGAGTGAGTGAATTGAGTGAGTGAGTGAGTTGAGTGAGTGAGTGAATTGAGTGAGTGAGTGAGTGAATTATTCAAAGGTAATGTATCAGTGAGGTGAAGTAGGATGTTGAGATTTTTTTGATGAAATGTTGAAATTCATGAGAAAAAAGAACGAAAATGTGTTGGTGGAAACCCTAATTTTTACTTTTATTTTTTCTGTGTGGGGATTTTTTTCAGGTACATAGGGCACGAGAGTTATATGAGAACATTGTACCGAGCCACACGGTCTATGAGGTGGACTGTCCGGATCATTGGTGGCGTCGGTTCACCAATGACGGACAATACTTGATTTGTTTCAGCAAGACATATCATGATTTGCTCATCTACCGGCCGTTGTGGCCGACCTATTCTTCCACATTGGATACGGTCAATGAGGTGCCTGCAAGGGTTAAGAAGTTCGAGAGCTACTTCAGCTTGCTGCATCACATCCCTCTGGCCAGAGACCCTAATGAGGTTATCTGCAAGGACTTTTTCCTGTCCACGGAGAACAACTTGTATGGCATCTTTGCCACCTCCACTGCTCCGGACCCCAACGCTGCAGCAACCAGCGGCGCCTTGCCAGGAGTCCCCGCCATGGAAAAAATAACGTTCCTGGTGGTGCGGTTCGCTGACGGGGTCGTGACAGGGCGAACCGTCTTCAAGGACGATTTCATCCACCTGGCTCACAATGCGGGTGTTTTTCTGCATGAGAATCTGCTGGCCATCTTGTCCATTCGCTTCCAGCGCATCCACATTCTCCAGGTCCGAGAAGGAGGCCATTTCTTGGACGTGCGCGTTATTGGTGATTACTGCCGTGAAGATGATGAGCTTGTCCTTAATTCTCAGGCCCAGGTGAAAGTTCATTCCAACCTCTTTAATATGACCTTCTGTTAACCCTTAAAGGACCAAGAAGCCCTCATGTTTTTTTAGGAGTTTTGAGTAGGTCTTATGTGGACTCCCTCTTTTTTAAATTTATTTGTTTCTTGACCAACACATACAATGTTCTTCACTGATTCTGGAGATATAAAAATTGGTTCCATCTGAATTATACTTTTCACAATATGATCGATTGAATTTGTCATTTTAGAACCATGAATTCTTGGTCCTTTAGGGGTTAAACGACATTCTAGAATATCCTGGACACTTGTGAGACTATTATCACACTTTTCACACATTCAAACTATGTCATGGTCACTTTTTTCGTAGTATTGTTCCGTGTGCTGGTTTGGGGATGTGTCGGCACTTACTGTGAGTGTCCTTTTTGACTGGCAGTCAGAGGCCAAGTTTCAGGAGGAGCAAGCCTTGCAACGGAAAGCTAGAGGCCGGGTTTCAGATGCCGAAGCGCTGGCCTCAGTTGCAGAGTCCAGTAAAACTCAAGGGAGGATGAGGAGTCCTTGTACTAGCACTTTGATTGACAGGAAGCGGCCACGGCATCGAGACAGCCGAGCTGCACAGGACGCTTTTGGCACCTCCTGGGCTCATTTGCAGGATCTGGGTGAAGGTGACGACAGAGCTCGTGCTGCTGAGATCGACATTCTGTACGATGGTTATTTTAGAGGGCTTTTCACGGGTGCCAATGGACCTGCTGCCGAGGATGTGAGCACATCAAACGGCAACGCCAATGCGAGGGCGGACTCAGCTACTCATCAACATTCAAACCACATCCGCACATTTCCTGGGGAGACTGGCAGTCATACCAGCTTGCATGGGCGCCGTTTTGCTAACGGTGGAGATCAGTACAACTATGAGATCTCATCTGGACGTCGGTTTCGAGCAGCAATGCCGGAATCCGGGCGCCGGTTTACTGCAGGAAGGGATTATGCGACATATGAAACCTCAACAGGCCGCCCCCATGGGAACACTTTGTATAGCAATAGTGGCATAGCCAGCCATAGCAACACCTCTCAGCCGGGGCCCTCTGATGCCACTGTGGTTCGCGTGCTCTCCAGTCAGCGAGGGGAGCTGGGTTCCAGGGGGGGTTGGATGCGCCCGGTGCCTAGTATGTCTACAAGCGGGCGGTCAATGGCGGCTCCTCAGAATCATCATAGAATGCGTGATGAGGTCAGTTTAGGTGACCTGTCTCGGCATAGTTTAGAGGGTGGGGATCAGGTCACCTCCAGCACTGGAAATTCTAGAGGTAGTCTTGGGCAAATAGGGCGAGTTAGTTCAGGATCTTCAGCAAGACCTGCTGGTGGGAGAGGAGGTGGAGCTTCAACCGGAAATGCAGCCGTCATTGGTGATGCAACACAGGATGGAGGTCAGATACTACGTGGGCTCAAGCAGCGGCTGTTATCCTTCATCTTGCAGGGTATTCAGAATGACGACATAACCTCTGCAGTTGTACGACCCTCACCACATGCATCTTATGGTTCTTTGCAGTACCTGGTTTTAGCTTTAATCTCCGTACTTTAAAGGTGTGAAGTTTACTGGCACCCTGAATCTCAAATCTTTTTGGCACTAAAATACTGGAGCCTTGTTGTTGTTGTTTTTTTTTTTTCTTATGGAATAGAAAGCTCAACAACTCAAGCGCTTTTACTACCATTTTCAGCAAATTGTGGATTTGGTGTTGTGGAAGGTATGTCGGGAGCTTTTTCATATTTGATGTTCAGAGAATATTTAGAGGCCGAGTCATTGTTGCTGGTTTTCGAGTGTTTTTCACGAACCATGAACGATGTTGGAGAAATGAATAAAATTTCTGGGAAGCTTACTACTTATTTTTACATTATGACAGGTGCAATTCCTTGATCGGTGTCATCTGCTCATTAAATTTGGAAGCGTGGAGGGGGTGGTAAGTAAAAATAGGGTCTTGTTTGACCTAGTCTCTCTGTTGTTGATGTTATGTCAAACGGTTGTATTTTTGTTGTGTTGGTTCTGTTTGTATCCTTTTTGTGCTTGTAAATTTCTGGTGCCAACTTAAGTCAGCACGTCGGCTGGTTGTTACTGTTTAGAATTGTCAGTGGTGGAGTTTGACCATGCTGAGTATATGGAATGCAGGTACTTAAAAACTCTGAAGCGTCCCATCAAACTGCGTTTTTGGCTGTATACAACATGGAAACCACGGAGATACTGAGCTTCTATCAGGTAATTCCTCTATTTGCAAATTGTGTTTCCCTAATTAGCTAATTGACACTACTTCGTTGAGGGTTACAGGGTGAATAAAAAAGAAAACCAATATTTTGTATGATTCTCTTCTTTTCTGAGTTGCTCTTTAACCCCTAAACGTAAAAGGGTGTCCCTAGAATTGACGATTTGAGAAAAATCATTATAGAGTACTATTTAGAAGAATATTTTGGAATTGATATACAAATGAAAGTTCTAGATTTTGAATTTTAGATTCCATCCATACGGTTCAATTCACCAATATTTAATTATAAAATTTGAAAGTTAAAATTAAAAATTCCTTCTAAATTTGATTACAAACAAAATTTTAATAGTTTTTGAGGAAAATTTGTTGGAATGGATTTGAAATGAGATACTCTTAACGTGGTGATTCTTTGAAATTTTTGTCTTCCTTAACCCTTGAACAGCTCGAAAGCCCTTTGCGGGCGTATAGTATATTCCGTATTTGATGGTATTTGATCAAAATAACAATGACCAAACACTTTTCAATACAAAGCAAACTTAATAATCGTGATAATATGTATCTAACAATATATCACAATTTGTATAGTAAACCACAATTGAGCAATTAAAAGGCTAAATACAGGTTGTAGAGAGACCCCAAGGGCCTTTTAAGGGTTAAATCTATGACCTCATTTTTGCAAGGCCACTTTTGAACTACAGTTAATGCGATTTTGGCTTGGTCAACAACTTCACATACTTCTACATTTGTAATTTTAGAAAAATATGTACTCAAGTATCACCAAAAGTCTGGATGACTTTCATCTAATCATTGATGAGAACGTAGGGTGAGTTTGAATCTGTTAGTCGTCCAGAAACTGGACGCTGTGACGTTTAGGGTTTAATTGTGTCTATGTGGATATTGCTTACCCTCCGTCAGTCTAAAATTGTTAGTGCGTCTAGATGTATTAGGTCTTGTATTTGCTCTGTGCCTCCTTCGTTTTGTAGAGTATGTTGCTAATACATTTGCTTTCTACACAGAACTCGTCAGAGGAGTTGCTGCAGTTGGTGGAGCGATACTGGGATCACTTCAGAGTGGTTCCACAGCACCCTCTTTACATGAATTTTATCTCCAGCTTTGCAAACAACTCCTATGCCCGTGAGCAGTTGCGTAAGCAGAGAAATGCTTGTCTTTCTGGCAAATCCGGTAGCTACACGCAGGTAAATTTTCTAATTTCTGATTTTGAAGGATGAAAGTGTTAGTGACTCACGTTTTTTTCATTTTTTATTTTATTTTATTTTATTTTGCCGTAGAGAGGTTTTGACTTCCATACTTCATCTGTTGCATGCAGGCCATCAGGAGGACTCTGGCCTCTGTGCCCCACAATTCTCAATCTCTAAGTCCATCTCCATATTTTGATCAGTATCTGTTCCACTATGATGAGAAGGTGAGTATGCTTTAGAGGATCTTGTATTGAAGAGAGTGCAATTGTGTGCAATGGTGCCGTCTAGGTTGAGAGTTAATCATGTGAACTTCGCCAATGGTTTCTGGCTTAGAGACTTATCTTATATGTAGAATGTTGATGGCCATCTTTCAGTTAATTTCTTCCACCGATCGGCATAAACCTTGTGCGGAGCATCCGATTAAATTTATTTCTAGGCGTCGACCCAATTCACTTAAATTCAAGATTAACCCTGGTTCGTGAATCTTCCTTATAAACCTTTTTCATCACTGTTGGTTTCAATCAGGAGATTATTATATAATTTTTGTTATGGGTGCTTACTTATACGTAGTTAAATATTTGTAATACATTTGCTTGCTGGCTTTTAAGTATTGTCCAGAATCATTTGCTGATGAAGTTCATAATTGGATGGTGTTGACAGGCTTGGAGCTTGATTCAAACGATGGGCACGTAAAGCGAGTGGCTTCCTTTTTGTTCCACCCCATTTATCCTTTCGCCATCTCAGTTCAACAGTCGTACATGCAAAGCTCTGTTGTGAATTTTCATTTCAGACGTTGAGCCGGCAATTTTTAGTATGTAAAGATCTCACATGAGGAAGACTGGTGCATGCTCCCTACGACAGTTCCACTTGGAAAATACTAGGTGCCAAACCTAGTATGTAAAGAGCTAACACTAACAGCTTAATGATGACAGTGTCAATGTGTAAAAGCATTTATTTGTAGTTAGCACTTAAAGTAGGTCCCATTCAACTTGCGGTTAGCATAACTTTTTTCACTGCCTTGGAACCTAGGTGGAGTTCCCTTATTTATAGGTGGAGCACTGGGACTGGTCCATTACCTCATCAATCCCCCAATTTAAATCTTCAAATGCTTTTGTCCTTTCAGTTTTAGAGCGGAGTTCATGGGCTCATTGGATTGATATTCTCAAGATCTTTCCACCCATGTGTGACTTGTGGAGCGATTTGGGGAATTGAGGACGACCAATGTCAATTTGTATCAAAGTAAACGCTAGTAGCAGAGATTTTAAGAATCTTTGTATAAATTCTACTGTAGCTTTTTCTTTTTCTTTATTTGTTTATAAAGAATTTGTTTAATGTTTTTATTAAGCATTATGCAGGGAAAGCTAACTTTGTTAATTTTGTGATATTGGTGGATATGCTTTTCACGTAATTTTAATTATTAGGACATGCGAAAAAGCGATGTGCAGTCCAAACACAAATACAATTAATACTTTAACAGTACCAAGCTTACTTTTGTCTAAAATAGAGTTATTCTTAAAGCCACCTTGTGTTTGAATAACATATCATGTGTTTTGCTTTATGGTCGATTGTCCTAAAACCACCAACTTAAGCAATCTGGCCTATTTTTGGCAGTGCTAAATTCGAAAAAAAAATATGACCGCATTCGAAATAGGTTTTGATGAGGATTGCAAAAATTTGCAACATCTACTTAGCATTTATCAAATTTATACAAAATTTCAAAGTGGAAAGTAACATGTGACCCATACATCACATACCAATTTCCTAAGTTCACGCTTTGTTGTTCCTAGATTCCACTCATGAGCTAACCCAAAACCACCAACTATTTCTTCGCAATGCTTGGCATGCCATTGGTCTACTTGAATAGTGAAATTGGTGGTTTTGAGTCTCAACTGTGGTGGCCCCAAGAAAGCTCTACATGTCATAATTGGGGGAGGTGGTGGTTTTAGGACATCCTACCTTAATATACTCTTATTTGTTCACTCCAAATAGTTAAAAGGTATTGAAGAGTTTGGTTGTCTTTCATTATTAAGTATGTCAGAGCTTGGTGGTCTCTAAACTCATGGAAAACTAGTTTATTAGTCTTTCTTGACGGTTAAACTAGTTTTCCATGAGTTTAAAGACCACCAAACATTTACGCACCTAATAATTATAGATCACCAAATTCTTTCATACCCTTAAACTATTTGGAGTGAACAAATAAGAGTATATTAAAGCAAAACACATGATATATTATTCAAACACAAGGTGACTTTAAGGATACCTCTAATGTTCTCAATGTTTGAAATGGTATGTTGCTACACCAAAATCACTATACACTATGGGTGGGTGAATGGCATGGGTACATTCATCCATTTAGACAACTTTTATCTAGTTTGGATGAATTTTGAAACAACATTAACATGCAATTCCCTGTTTTTGCACTTGGCCATATAATCATGTATTTGGCTATATAATCATGTACTTGACTATATAATCATGCACTTGGTTTCCGGGGCATTAAAAATTCAGATTGGAAGAAATTGCATGAGAATTTTGGCCAAATTTTTTTTCCACAACTTTGGTTATAGAAAGGAAATATTGCAAATTCTTGGAAATTGTCAAAGTCTCTTCCTTTTGAAAAAGACATTAATAATATTTAGGGTAATTCATAATTTGATTCTATATGCAAAAAAAATCTTTCATGAAATTGATTTTGGAACAATCCATAAGCAAATGAAGAGTCAATTTTTTTGGAGAGGTAATGAAGAATTGTTGTCAGGCAATAGTCACAATACACAACTCCCAACTAGCTAGTAGGGCAATCCCATCCAAGCCCCTTATTTTTTTTTTACTCATCAATTTTTTAATTTGTTTTTCCTTTCTTTTTATTCGTTCCCTTTAAGATATGGAGGGTGCGCAGCCACAGAGTCAAAGACCGTGCTCTGGCTTGGCGGGGCCGTCAGAGAGGATGTGCAGTTGCTCACCCTCCACCTCCTAGGGCCAAAATATAAAATAAATAAATAAATCTTACTTACGGGTATCATCTTTAAAACCAGCACATTTGGAACCTATTACCAAATGGCTCAAAATATAGAGCCACTATTGATGGTTTTCCCAAATCCTCCCCAAACTTTGAGTACTTAGTACCTTGAAAAATAAACATTTTATCTTGTGGATGACATTTATGGATGACATTCATGAATTGTATGAAGAAACATTAAAAAAATCAACATCATCATCATCTTGATTTTGATGTAAGACCTCAAACAAACAAATTCTTGATTTACTCTTGTCAAAAAAATATTGGAGTACGTTCTTTATCAATAGCATAACCTACAAATTTATTACAACACCACTTTGAAGAAAACGACTCTTGTATGAAAATCGAAATCTTTTAATCTTTAAGTGTCTAAATGATCAAAAGTGAATGCTTTTGATTAATAAGAGTTGAAATGAATCATTTAAAAAGCTTTAAGAAGTACATATGCTCTACATTTTTTAATAGTAGAAATATATTTTATATCTCACTATCATTGTTAGAATCTAGTAGATGAATTTTGACATCAAACCTAAGAAATTAATGATTTTCATGGGTTCAATTGTATACAATTGGTTGTTACACTTTGTATTCTATTTAGTGTATGATTGAATATTTTATAATCCTGTAAAACATTAGGAATACATTAAAATCTATTTTTTTACATTCTCAAAAGTAAACACACCCAAAAGCGCTAGCGATCCAAACACACACCCAAAAGCGCCATTTTCAACTACTGTAGTATACATTCTCTTTGCAATACATTTTCAACATATATCTTTGCTAAAAAACCAAGTTGAGAACATTTACCAAAAAGATTTTGACCTTTCGTAACTTTTGCATAAAGTATCCAAATTATGCATTCTTTGGTGTATTGAAATCCTCTTAAAATTGCCAACAATGATAAAGTCAAATGAATCAAATAGTATTAACTATATTGTGTAGCAAAACTTCTACATATACTATATTACCTTGGCTGGTTCGGCAATTTCTTGCCTAATAACTATTTTATTTTTGGCTAAGAAGTTCGGCAAAGCAATTTCTTCATAGACTTATTTAGATTTCTTCACAATTTCTTAGAATTTGTAGGAATACAATATGTGAAAATTTCGACAATTTCATAATTAACTTAACTTGTGCCGAACTAGCCCATGTACTATAGTACATTGGGATCATAGGGTGTTTTTTAACATAGAATTCGTGTTTACTTTTAGTCTTTTTACTTTTATCACCAGATGACAATTTTGCGTAGAATAGTATTATTTTTTTGTAACTTGACCGTTTTACCTTTAGCCTTTTACTTTTATCTTTAGGCTACCGAGACAATTTCACTTGGAATTCATGTCTTGATTAATTGATTTTCATGCATTAATTAGATGAGCTGATTTAATGATTCAAGTTAAACGAATTGAACAATTATCTATTGGAGAAGAGTTCACATGGAATTTTTGTTTTTACTTTGAGTCTTTTACTTTTATCACAATCAAGTATATCAATGCAAACGCGGCTTGCTACAACTAAAAACAAGCTGGCTGCCCCTCCAAGTCAACACTAACTTAACTTATTTCTATTTCCAGCCAGGTACTGCCCGCACGTCGTTCAATTTCAGAAGCATCCAATGACGCTCTCATCACCGTCAATGTGAACAGGGAAATTTCAAAACCCTTTTTACACTAGAGCCCAAAAAATCTCTCCCAGTGCTTCGTCCTCATCTTGACAACAAAGGACTCTCTGCCTGTCCTCGCACATCACTCCATCCCGTGTCACCATGGATCAGATTGTTTGTTGCAGCGACGTGATTCTGTGAGCGTTAGGAATTTATACGAAAGATTTCATGATTCCCGCAGAGGTAGATCTGTTGCAGGGATCGAGAACAGGTGTTTTTTCGGGAGGACAGAGTGCGCAATTGGCCAAAGGCGAGTGATCTGGGTTGGGTTCTTCCTCAAGGGTTTGTGTCAGGTTTTTCCGGGTTAGATTTGAAGGAGTTGGTGGAATTGAGCAGGAGCTCGACTCCTTAATCAAGTTTTTGATCTTTGGAAACCCGAAAGAGGTCGAGCGATTAGCGTGCGCTTCGGCTTTCATCTTCCTAATCTGTGTAAGTGCATCTCGGACGATTGGCTCTTAGACTTCATTACCGGGTTGAACCCATCATCCTGTTTGCCGATTTGGAGCTTAGATCTCTGTCGAGGCAGAGTGAATTGAATTTGCTCCGTTTCGGACTTTTGCAATCGTTGATTAGAGATCTTCAGATGAACATGTCGTTTGAATGAACTTATGTTTGCTTGCGGTGATCAATTGGAGCGTGCAAGTGCTTTTTTGATTAAGTTCGGTTTAGAGTATTCGAGGTTAACTTTCTCGTCGTGCTGGTCAATGTGAGACTCTGTGGATGGAATGCACACTATTAGAAAATTAAGATCGACACAATGCATTCAAATTTATCAGTGGCCGGCAGATGTGTTTTGAGGTGCTTTTTTAATAGTTTCCTGTCTTTGCTAAACGAGATTTTTTCTTCCTTCACTCCAGCTTGCCGATTTGTGATATCATTTGATTTCTTCTAGGCGAAGCCGCAGTTTTCAAGTTTGTATCTGATTAGGGTTACGAGTTATAGAAGTTATTGGTGTAGGAGAATCACTTTTGAAAAGTGCACAGTTCTTATCAAGGGGGATTTGCACAAAAATGATCAAAGGTATTGGGAAAGGGGGTGGACGACCGTCTAACCCTTCTAGCTTTAATTAGCTAATACTGAAGGTTGTAAAGGTGGAATAAGATGATATTGCAGAAACAAACCCGGTATCTTTATATGTTGACATAGTGACCTCCAAATGTGAGGATAGCCAATTTCGTGATATGTTGTAACTTGAGCAATTGCATCGTGTTGTGTAGATAAATTTCGAAAGCTTGTGGTTTTAAGCTCAATGTCATTAACTGTTGTTAAGCTTGGTGTCTGGTTTTTCTTGTGGTAGCAGCATGAACTCAATATGGATGCAGTAAGCTGAAGAGTCGTTTTATGGGATCAAGGTGAATCGAATCGAGTCGCGCCTCTTGGTGAATGGTAACCGGTGTGAAGATGGACGAAACTGGGGCTGCTGCTGGGGAAGAAGTTCAGATAGTGATGGATGATCGGGTAGCTGCCATGCTGCAGTTACAGCAGATCCAGCAGAAGCAGGAGCAGATGGCGCTTCTGGAGTCTCATCCTGTATCGAATGCAGATGCCGAGTTTCGAAGGGGTCTAGAGGAGCTTGTGCAGGATCACCTCAACACTTGCATGGCCCTTGCTTCCTGCAGCTCCTCACACGAAATTGCTGACAACGGCTCTTCTTCTTCGTTTACCTCAGACAGCAGTCACCATTCTGACTGTGACGAGGAGGAACGAATAACAAGAGACGTCGTGGATGGGTCTGGTGGATCTGCTGCTTATGCTGCAACTTCGGAGGGACTTGAAGTTGAGCATGGGACTGAAAGGTCAGCTCATAGTCAAGAGAATGTTCCTGCCGAGGAGTCTCCAGGGAGACGGCAATCTCGGATATTACAGATTTGGGACACGAGGGCAGAAGAGATGATCACTACCCTGGAACGGCAAGCTCGAGAAGCTGAGTTACTTGCACTTGCGGGACAACACACTGTCTCCATGTTGGATGCTTCCTTCCTGCAAGAGTCTCCTGCATTGCGTCCAGAAAGTACACTTGAAAGAGGCCATCGTAGGGCGTCTTCCTTGGTGCAAATGTGGACTCGAGGAATTGAAGGGGTGACGAGGGACAGGGCTCCAGCTGAGGTATCTACTGGAACTCAGACAGATTTTGCAGGCGGAAATGCAGGGACATCTGCGAGTCCGTTATTGGAGAGGACGAGTTCTGGGAATTCAACAAACGAGCTTACTACTGACACTAGTGCTGTGGAGTCCCGAAGTGTTTATGAGCAGCAAGGCGAAACCAGGACGACTCAAGCTACAGAGACCGGTGAGATGGATCGAGAGAGGGTGAGACAGATAGTGCAGCATTGGGCTCGGCAGAATGCGGTGAATGACGGGGTTCGAGGCAGCCAAGATGGTTTGAATCCATGGCTGGGTCAAAATGAACGAGAGAGAGTGAGGCACTTGGTAAGAGCTTGGATGGAATCCAGTAGCCAGCGGAGCACAGGTGTGCAAAGACCGGACGTTGGTAGAGTAGAGGTGGCGGAGAGCAGTGATGATGTGGCGAGAGAAAGTGATGATGTGGAGTTAGGCAGGCATCAGCAGGAAGCCTCCGAAATGGTTTTAGAGGTGTTGATGCGGATTGACAGGGAACGACAGAGGGAGCTGGAGAGGCTCACCGAGCTACGAACTGTCTCTGATTTTTCTCAAAGAAACCGTCTGCAGGTATATGCTCGTTACTTTCAAGCTTCTTTTCTGTACTGCGTTTCCTTGTAAAATGGTTTCCACGTGTCTTGCTTGCTGATTTTGTATACTTGTGCTCCAAGAATTTTTTGCTTCATCTAGTAACTTTATTGCCTGTGTGTCTAGTATCTGCTTCGGGGTAGATTTCTGCGCGGTGCTTCAGCTGAGGATGATCAGAGAGTGTCATCTTCGGCTTCCTGGGAGATTGGTCAACTTCAGCAACAGCAGGCTGTCAGTAGATTGAGGTACTATTGCATGTTTTGGAACCCACCCTTCCTGTAATATTTCCTTTAAGACGTTTCAGTGCATGTAGCAAAGTGGTCAACTACAGAGGCAATTTGAGGACTTCTAGCTCGGTCATTACAAATGGTGGTTTTGATGTCGATTGTTAATTGCTCATGAGATGCATTTATAAAACAGTGGAACTATGAACATTGCAGGGAAGCCTTTCGCTCTAGACTGGAGACTTTAGTTCGAAGTCAGGCAAATGCAAGCTCTACAGAATCAGAGCCTCGCGTACAGCCTGTTCAAGAACGTAGGCGCCAAGATGAAACTGCACATATGGCAGAAAGACCAGCACAGGTTACACAGAACCGGCAAGCTGCTGTTCCACCTAATCAACGGGTTGAGTTGGATACGGCTGTTCATGATTTGGAGCTTCGTGAGCTTCTTGGGCGGTAAGTGCCCTTGGGAATTTTTTATCTTCTGCAGATGACAATATTCAAAAATTCGTTGAGTCCAATATGAAAATGAAATCGCTGCATCAGTTTTCTGGACTGACATAGGTCTTCATAAGTTCTGGTCCACAGGTTGTATAGTCTAAGTCAATTTTTTTCTCCCTCTGAGGTCATGGTGTGTATATGCTTTTTTAGGAGGAGCGTGACAACCATTCTGGCGAGTGATTTCCGAGATCGGTTGGATCATTTGATCAGGTCGCTTGTGCACAGGCAGATCCTGAGCCCCCGTGCTAGTCCTCTTCGTCCTTCAAACATGACAGCAACCATACCATCTCCCCCTCCCCCTCCCCCGCCACCCCAGCCAGTCTTCCAGAATATTTGGCCACGGCGTGTGCAACAGCGGCCTAGGGTTCTGGTAGGTGCACCCATACCATCTCCCCCTCCACCGCCACCTCAGCCTGTATGGCAGAATTCACCTTGGCCACGGCGCGTCCAACAGCGTCCTAGAGTTCTGGTAGGTGCACCTGCATTAATCATTTCACACAACTGGTTTACTCAACTTTTTGCAACATGTCTTGGGATGATTAGTTACGAGATCTTCAAGCCGTAGTTGCTGAACTCTTTACCCACTTGTCAAAGTACATACCTCTTTTTGTTGCTAGTAATATTCTTCTACAAAATCATCTTGTTCTCAAGGAAAGCCGCTTGCAGGAACTTATTACTAAACTGACTTACAAATACAGGAATGGGAAGCTGGTCAAAGCGCAATGAGGGAAGACATGGCACGGTTGCACCAAGGATTTGCCGAGATGCGGCGTACATTGGAGGCTTGCATGGACATGCAATATGAGCTTCAACGGTCTGTGAGGCAGGAGGTTGCTGGGGCGCTCCAGCGAATGTATGCCGGTAGAGGTATAATAACAAATCCGCCACTGGCGCATCTTCACCTCCAAGCAATTTCTTTTTGGTAGGGATGAATCTCTAGTGTAGTCATTGTGTAGGCAGGCAGCCCACACTGAACTGAGTAAAGTGACCAATTTTTTTGGCAAGAGCCTTTCACTTCTTGTCTATTTTATTCAACTTTACGAGGTGCAATATCCTCACAGTGCACAGTACATAGTTTGTGGTGTTATAACGGTTGCTGCACAATTGGGCTGAGTGATGTCATTGTGCACTCCACAGCTGTGCCAGAGGAGGCCTTGGATGGTTCAAAATGGAAATCTGTAGAGAAAGGGATCTGCTGCATTTGCTGCGACAGACAAATCAACTCTCTCCTGTACAGGTGCGACATACTCTCTAGAGCTTTTTAACTCACAAAGGTAAAAAGTATGACGGTCGTTGGATACAAGGAAATATTAGTTGACAGGACAAGAAATGCACTTATTTTCTGCCTTGAATGCTCAACTTTAAACCATACAATGATGTATTCTTCAAGGGTCAAATGGGTTTCTCACATGTGTCGACTATTGGCATGTGGCATGTGTCCTATTCATTCCCTCTCTACACTTTGGACATATTGTTCAAGTTGTCAAAATATAGCTATTCCTTTCTCAACAGGTCCCAAGTAATGTTACAAACAATGTGTTGTGCTCAGCTGAGAAATTATCACTAAGGTAGACATACTCAAAACTAACACAGTGTTTCACTCGTACATTTGATACCTCTAAATGTATGACAATGGTACATGGTGTTGGTTTTGGGTTTACTTAGTGCAGTTGTAGGAGTGCGAAGTAATTTTATAAATGATGTGATGTGCTCTGCTGAGAAGGCTGATCCAGGTCACTCTGTTATTGTATTTGAAACGACAAACTTGTGATGAAGTTCGGAACTTCATTTCAGCCATGGTTGTCATTTTGTATATGATAGTCTTCTCATCTTGGACGTGTGGCTAGTAGCTCACTGAAGGATTTCGTCTGTGCAGGTGTGGACACATGTGTACTTGCCTGGATTGTGCAAACGAGATGGTGTACAACTCTGGCACATGTCCCATGTGTAGAGCTCCCATAGTCGAAGTGGTACGTGCTTTCACAACTGCATAGATCACAATAACATTGTAGACATGGCACAACCATCATTTCTGACGTGTGGCTAGCTAGCTAGCTAGCTGCTAACTAGACCACAGTTAACAACTGGTTAACCTGTCCCAGTTGTAATGTATCATATCTTTATTAAGTGAATAACCCTGGTACTGCAATCTCAAGTCCAACCAGCGGGACGGATTGTACATAATAAATTGATGGTAGTTTTTGCTACTCCCTGAACTGCATTGTTTCGACCATTCATCACTGTCAATTTGATCCCTCACACTGACAAAGCCCCTTGAAATTCTGTATCAACACCATAAATGAATTTGCCACCCTTATGCTCTACCCTGACTAGTACCTGCATACTCTGTAATTGCACATTCGCAGTGTATTCCAAGAATCTCTTGTTTTCTCTCTACCGCTGCATGCTCTGTAATTGCACATTACCAGTATTATACCAATTCAGAAGTCACACCCTATTTGTGCCACTATGTACTAGTTGTGTGTATATCAGAATTTTACATTTTAAATTTTTGCTTCTTGCTGGAATGGGTGGGTGGTGAAGAAGTCGACATGTACTCGTACGTTTGTCCCTCAATTGTTTGCTTGATAGCAGACACTGGATGAGGTTGGTCACATCAGGTTAGCATTGGAATAGTGCAATGACAGTTTTGTGATGCATATTTCATTTGCCAAGGTTTTAGGCCTTGGTGTTCATAGCCAACACAAGGCCATGGAATTCGGACGACCATGTAAACTTTCAAAACATATATGACTAGGTTGGGCCGTGCTGGAATGATTCCGGCACAACATGACTGTTCTGACGGTGAAATCGTCCTCAGGAGCGTGCGTGACCAATGTGAGTTATATAATAGAGTGGGCCTGTGCCCGAGCTACTTGACATGACTGTTCCCATGATGGAACCATCGTGGGGAGCTCAAGTGTGCATTCTCACTGTCATATACTAAGGTAGGAGCACCCAATTCCAACGGTGTACCTAATGCCGATAATTTCTAGACACGTCATTCATTTTAGAATCCAAATCTAAGCACATCATAGAGCCTCAAGTTTATTGTTTGTTGACAAAAGTGATAAGCTATCTATGGTCTACCTAGATTTATGTTCTAGAATGACTACCATGTCTAAAAATTATCGGCACTGGGTACACTGTTGGAATTGGGTGTTCCTACCTTAGCTTGTTTGTACAAATTTCATTGGACAAACAATGTAGTTTCTACTTTCTACTTTCCATGTCCAAGACATGGATAGGTGATATAGATTTTTGAAAAAGACAATCAATATGTTAAGTTTCAAATGTCATGAAGCCGCCTTTGTGGCTATGTATTTTTGCTTGTAATTTTTCTTCTTGTGTTTCATTTTTACCATATTTAAGAGTACAAGTTATAAGTATATCAAATTATTTGAATGTACACCACTACCGTATTTGAATACACTGTGGATCATTCCAACAATTGTTCAATGAAATACATATGGAGCCTATTGGATTCAAATTATAGTGATTAAAGTATACAAAAATTGAAGTATCTAAAAATAGTAGAGTGGTATCTAAGTATTTAAGTCCAAAGCTCCCCGAAACAATGTCCAAAACATATGTTAGTTATTTTAAATATGCATGAGAATGTAAGCTTTAAAATAAAAACATAATGAAACTGAAATGATTTCGGTTTTAGCCACAAGAAGTTCAATGGAACTCAATTACGACATTGAACTCCATCTGAATATGGCCATTGCATTGCACCTCACATACAACTCTGACTTCTTGAACGAAGTGTAAATCAGATGAGTCTGGCTTTATTAATCAAAATGACATGCAGCTGGTGCCACTTGAAGCCGCCGCTTGGATCTGAAACCAAAGTAAGACGTTCTCTCATCGGACGGTCAAATTTCAGAATTGAGTCCAGGAGGACGACCAGCACTTCTCACTCGTGAGTCTTAGCAGTCCTACTAGAAATATCTTGTTTGCAACATTTGAAATAAATGTATACTAGTAGTTACGTACTGTGGCTGTATATCCATGATTGATACTTCCACCGGATCTGATGATCCGTTGCCGACGCTGAGCCTGGATCCATCCAGTTCTGTTGTCAGCTGGCCACTTCCTTCAGGCTTAAGTGCTGGCGAACTCCTTCTTGATGAATCTGACGGTGTCCCCGCTGATGCCGCATTACCTAAATATTTGTCGATGTCAACAAAGACTTCCCTAAATACCAAATCTTAAACCCTAAACCCCAATAACCTATACCCTAACCCGAAATTCCACACGCTAACGTGAAACTACCATGTGGCAGTGCTGATGGGAAAGAATATTCCAAAAACATACCATACTTGGAAAATATTCAAAATAAGTTAGTCTACTATGCACAATTGAACCTTGAAAATCTGATCACAACACATTTTCTTCTCATTCAACTCATGCACATTCTTCACAATTTTATTGAATATCGTCCACATCTCGGGCATTAAAACTTCAAATCACAGAGCTCTGTTTGGAGGTGGAAGATGAACCGGCCTTCTAAATTCTTTTAGTTGAAAACATTTCAAAAAAAGACCATTTTCTATGCTCAATTGTGAACCAAAATCTCCTGAAGAATATGTCGTGAGAATTCACATGGGCTTGCAAGTTCTTATAACATATCATTTGGGAGTCACTTGGAGTGAATTTGATTACATCCGAAGCTCTTTCTTCTCCCACAGTACACACTTGATTACCCAATTAATATTAAGAAATGTGGAAAATGGTAATTTTTCCACATTTGGACAATTACAAGAAATAATTTATATGAAGTTCGGCAAAAACTACTTGTAGTTTCTAAAATATTCGACATATTATTTTTGAAATATTTATTGACAAACCTGCTATGCACCTACAGTATATGATTTCTATGAAGTTCTACCCTTTTTAGTTTTATTTTGATTTTTACATGTTGGTAACTAACCCTTTGAATTATAAATAAAACTAAAAAGGGTTAGTTACCAACATGTAAAAATCAAAATAATCTACATTCAGTTCGTTTTGAAGAAGAAAAAATAAAAATAAAAAATAAAAAATAAAAATCTTTTCCAATCGATTGAATAGAATTTCACTTTGTATATTTTCCAGATTTTCTTTTAAAATTACCAGTAATAGAACTTCATGCAATTTTAAGCTGAGATTTTCTGAAAAGTGTTCTTATTAATAAATCTCCACAAAAAGTTGAATCCAGAGAGCAGTCAGGCTAAATTTTGCAAGCTGGGCAAGACGGTCGTGTTACATGGCAGAACAAGCACACGTGCTTAAATTTTTCCAGGCTAGAGGAATGTCGCACAGAAGAATGAGGACTGTAGAAATCCAAATGTAAGTACAACTCAATGGACACTCGAGTGTTGACATATGACTTCAAATGTGTCTTGACTCTTTGCCAGGTGGAGAGAAGCAGTGGTGGATTGGCTTATTACAGAGATTCATCACAACGGAACTCTGCAAGTGTTAAATTACATGATTTCTAACAACAAAAACTGATATCCTGCAAAGTTTGTCAAATTTCAACCATGTCTGATCATGCAGTGTCTAGTTTCCTCGTATGGTTTCCTACCACCCTCATTCTTCAATGTCACTTTTGACCAGCTTAGAAAATTTAAAGCACGTGTGCCTGGAACGCCATGTAAGGAAAAGGTCATCATGAGTTCAAAAAATATGTGTAGATTTTGCCTTTGGCTTTAACATGCCCTCACAACAGTACCAAAAGAGTCCCAACTTCCACAGGCCTTAAAAGCCATATCCAACTCGCTTCAGTGCCATACATGGTAGGCCGGTAAATATGACTTCAACCACAGTCAGCTCACTGTTGGGCTCCCTTGCAACAGTCAATCCCAGACCGCATTGAATTCCCTCAGTGCACCACATAGCGTGCCATGCACTGTCATCAGACGCTTCCTTCATGCCACCCTGTGTCTGGGAAACCAAGGCTTGACCTCATGTTCTGCACCAAGCCCCAAGGTGTATATAAGCCCTCGCAACCCCAGGTGAGCCATTGTAACAGCAGCAACCATTCCCAATCTCCAGCTTCCACCACCATCCTACAACTTCTTCTCCACTTGCAACGTCCTCAACTCATCCATCCACTGATTCCAGCACCTGCACGCATCCATTGAGAGCGAGCAAGCCACATCATATCATGGGCATCTTCCGCAGTGATGGATTGTGGCTGACGGTGGCCGTGCTCGTGAGCGTGGCCGCGCTCGTGCCCATGC
Organism: Pohlia nutans; assembly: GCA_022496805.1. NCBI lineage: Eukaryota > Viridiplantae > Streptophyta > Bryopsida > Bryales > Mniaceae > Pohlia > Pohlia nutans. The sequence goes on along the minus strand of CM040085.1, from coordinate 25,069,592 downwards.
TGGCCATGGCCGCCGACGAGGATCCCCTGCAGGACTTCTGCGTCGCCGACAACTCCACCGGCCTCACCATCAATGGCTTCCCCTGCAAGCCCGCCGACAAGGTGACGGTGTGGGACTTCACTTCCGTCGCCCTCAAGAATCGCGGCAACACCAGCAATAAAAACATGGCGGCCGTGACGCCGGCCTCCGTCATGAACTTTGCGGGACTGAACACGCTCGGGATCTCGGCTGCGCGCATCGACTTCGACAAGGGCGGCATCAACCCCCCGCACACGCACCCCCGCGCCACGGAGCTGCTGTTCCTGGCCAAGGGCGAGCTGTACGTGGGGTTCGTGAGCAGCAACGGCCCCAACAACACGTTGTTCGCCACCACCATCAAGGCGGGCGAGCTGTTCGTGTTCCCCAAGGGCCTGGTGCACTTCCAGCTCAACGTGGGCAAAGGCCCGGCGTTGGCGTTCTCTGCCTTGAGCAGCCAGAACCCGGGTGTGCAGCAGGTGGCGCCAGCGTTATTCCACAGCGTGCCGCCCATCAACGACAAGGTGTTGGAGCAGGGCTTCCGCGTCAGCGGGGACACCGTCAGATTCATCGAGGAGCAGTTCCTCAGCCCTTAAGCCTGAAGGAAGTGGCCAGCTGACAACAGAACTGGATGGATCCAGGCTCAGCGACGGCAAATGATCACCGGATCTGGTGGAAGTATGAATCATTGATATACAGCCACAGTACGTAACTACTAATATACATTTATTTCGTTTGCAAACAAGATATTTCTAGTCGGACTGCTAAGACTCACGAGTGAGAAGTGCTGGTCGTCCTCCTGGACTCAATTCTGAAATTTGACCGTCCGATGAGAGAACGTCTTACTTTGGTTTCAGATCCAAGCGGCGGCTTCAAGTGGCACCAGCTGCATGTCATTTTGATTAATAAAGCCAGGCCTAGACCTGCTCAGTCTGACTTACATGAAATGGTGTTTGCACTGTGGTCGCACAATCACACACTGTGGTGCGTGATGCCTGATGCCGCTCAGAGTACATTATAAACATGCACACTTAGAGCGCAATATTGCATAGGCCATGTTACTTAGAGTTCAACAATGTTGTGACTCAATCATGGTTGAATTGATGCGTGCGATTCAAATGACTATATATAGTAGATGTTGGTGTTTATCCGGCCACGGGTTGTGATAAGTAATGTTTAGCGCGCGTGAATTAAACATCAAGATTCTGTTCACGTACCTTTAGGTCGTAGATCATGCAAGGCCACATGGGTATTAAGTTGGGAAGGTGTACATCACATTTGTAGAAGTCCATACGCATTGTCGTCTTGGTACCAGAGAGTGTGATTTCATCTAATTGGCAATTTCCTCGACGGATATATCAGTACAAGTCAATCAACATATTTGTCATCAATATTCATTGCATTGGCGAAATTCCTCAAAATTGGTGCATAAGTGCATTGAGAAAATGGCTCTCGACTAGGAACCGGAGCAGTTCCAGATGGCCGTTTGAAACAGACGCATGCAGTTTCAAGAGACTTATGTCTAAATTCTCACGTGATCTAAAGTTAGCCTTCCTAGGAAGTACGCCTCTTAGGTTTCAGTTGGGATACGAGAAAACCATCGGAGCACTTGCAAGCATGCTGTAAATTTGAGCACAAGATTTTGGATCCCTGCAATTTTCCACCACATTGGATATGAGATATATACCAACTATTATTACTTTGTGCTCAGGCGCTGAATTGATCCATGAACACGGAAATTTCGGAATCCAAAGATTGTTCATAGGCTCACATAATATGCTAGTCCAAGGATCACTCGATTCGAATGGACTATTAAACTCCATTACGGCAAGGATGAAGATCCTGAACACGAAAGATTCTAAATCATCATGTCTTTGAAGCTATTTTTCATTAGTGGCGACTGGTTTCATACATCTCCTGGCTTCCGATCGCCCACTAATTCACCCGAATACTTATTCCGGGACTCCTCAGTCATGAATGTGAGTATAGAAATCGAGTGCTATGATCCTGTTGTGATCTGAAGGTATCAGAATCTTCATAAATTCGTTCAAATGGCGAACTTTGGCACTTTTTCCGGACGCCCTGCCGGGACACCAGATCTACACTACTCCTCATTATTCGAACTTTGTGCGCAAGAATTTTAATGCTTTCGCCTTTGAAGTACGCCATCCTTACGAGACCCGCATTGCGGCATTCAGAGTAAAATCGGTAAATTTCGAATGAAAAATGAGTGGTTGTAACGTACTGTTTTTATACATCTCTACAGAATTTTATACAGCTGACCAAGTACTAACTGAAGAACTCAATGAGCTGGTGCACTGTGAAAATGTGCTGATCAAACTGGTCAAAGAGAATCAATGGTGGACTTCCACTGATCGACTCGTCTATTCGATCTATTTCATCCAGTAGAACCTCCAAAGCGTTTGCGTGTCTGATGAGGACATTCTCGTCAGGTTCTCGCAACATATTCCGGCTACGTCCTTGCAAACTCAAAGCTCTCACGGACCGGGGTAAGCGCACTCTTCGACAGTGGATCAAATCATCAAGCAGTCTTCCCAGCAGTGTCTTGTAATCGTCGAGGTTGTGCATTACCAACCGGATATCCAGGGTCCATGTCCTGCGACTAATGTCCCTCAAAGCTTGAACCACTCTCCCTAGTTCCCTGAAGTTCTCTGGGTTGATCGGCGGTACTTGGCCGCGATCCCGGTGGCCAAAGGGGAAGGCTGGCCAACCCCACCGTTTGCTCCACAACGCGCACAATTTCGTACGGCACAAACATCGATAAGATGAAGAGATTGATGGGGCTTGAGGGGTGCCGGGCGGCAGCTTCGTATTCCGCCCTATCAATCCATGGCAGAATATCGCCTACGTCATCCCTTCGATGGCCTTGCCAGTTTCGCAGGTCGAAGCTCTCTTGCAGCCAGTCCATCCTTTCACGAAGTCGATTTTGCTGGTTGATGAGATCGATGCTACCAAACTTGTCACTCACTGATCGCTCCGCTCCTCGTTTATCTGGCTACAGCTTCTCGCTCAGTCCTTTTCAGCTTCTGAAGTTAACGCACACGATCGCTTTAGACGTTGTCGGCGGTGGAATCAGTTCGCAGTCCCTGCACAGGTCAAGTCAGGCGATCGAATGTGAGTTGCACCGAGAAACGGCACAGTTTGTTGTGAGCTTGAATGAATCTGAATGCGAGAGATATCCCAGCTGCCTTATATAGCTGCAACGCTGCAACTGTTGAGCGCCGTGTTCGTGGTAGGCCCACGGCATCTTCATATCACTCCGCAGCAAGTATCTTAACAGAGTTCACAGTCCGACTCAATCATCAGCTGTTGAGGTGTCTGAAAGCTGAAAATAACTTTGTCAAAACCACCAGAAGTGGAAGACCAGCTGCAGGAAAGTACTACAGTGGGTGAGCATCTCTGGAATCGGTAAGATTCGTTTCTGTCTTTGAGACGATAATCGGTAATATCCAGTAGCCTTCTCTGGTTCTGCCTTGCCCTTTAGGAGAATATGCAGAACAGCGGACATCATCATCCGTGCAAAATCAGTAGTTCGCCCTGTTTTATAGGAATGCGGAGGTGATGGCAACCCGGAGGGTAAGAGCATCTCCACCGGGACTCGCCAAGAGTCTGACACACGCAATAAGTGGATGAAAAATGCTAAGGGCCCTTCAAAAATGCCTCTTGGCCTTCAACTTTGGCGTGTTAAGAAATGGCCCTCCAAATCTAAGTTTAGTTGACTGAATCTGACATTCTACTTGTGATTGGTGCATTGACTATTTGACGTGCACTTTTGGTGCTTGAGGGGCATTCAAGGGCGGGGGAGTGTGATTTCGAGGGCTCTTCAAATATAGATGAATAATTTTAGCGAGTCACCTTTAGCGAGCATGGGTGGAGATGCTCTAAGGTCAAGAAGATCTCAAAGCTCCAAATCTTTGAAACATTTAATAAAAATACGAAGAGGATAGTAGAGTTAAATCTGTGAAGTCTGTATAAGGAAATGACTTGACTGAAGTTTGTGAAAACTATGGTTGAAAACCCAATAAAAGTAGACTTGTCAATTGCGTCTTAAAAAATTGGAGGTGTGAAGTATCATGGCTCCAAGAACGGTGCCCAGAAACTTTAGACCTTCAATTTTCTTGATCCAAATAAATTTAGTTAATCCAGGCAGCCCCAAGCCTTAAGTCGACCTACAATGTCCTCGAATTAGCTTGCGGCCAAATCCAAATCAACTCATTGTTTGTTGCTGAATCCCCGAATTACTTTTCTGCTTGATGCTTAATCCAAATCAATGCTTCTGTCTCCAACACCGGCTCATCTGGCACATGCTCTGTATTTTGCTAATTAATGAACCTCACTCACATTACGTTTCTCTAAATTTCAATGAAACTGAGGTTGTAAGTAGTGTCGAGTTTGCGGAAAAGTCTGATGTAGTGACTTAATGCTAGCGCTAGACCAACAAGCCGGCACTATAAGGAAACTTGGTAAAATAGAAAAGCAGTTGTATTCAACTGCGGTTGGTTTTTTCCCCATTCTGCTTCACTTCCTAAACGGCTGCAGAAGTTTGTTTTTTGATTTGCAGCTGGATATTAAGAATTTAGGATTTTAGGGGCATGTAATATACCTGTCCATTGAAAAGGTATTGAATGAGGTCAAACGAACCGCAGGTGCATTAAGCTGTGGTTCTTTTTTACCAAGTTTTCTTATAGTGCGACCAACACTGGTTGACAATTTAATAAGAAAATTGTAATTCTCTTTCAGTCTTCTTTTTCTTTATTTATTTTTTATTTTTTTTGATAATTAGATGGCCCTGCACGCACCAGGCTACGTGCCGGCAGGCCCTAGCAGGATTTTTTAATATTTTCTTTGCTGGTTTCTCAAAAAGCTCCTTTTCTTTTTTCATTCTCTTTATCACTCCACTCTAGCGACCTCCAGCGACCTCCAGCGACCGGCTCTTTCCATAATTCCATCCCTTTTCTAAATGAACTAATGGCATGTAACCGCAGTCCGCGTGAAGGCCACTGAATGTTATGTCGTATTTCAAACTGCCCTAGCCTGTGGAATGGTATCATGCATGTTTTGAGGAACTGCGGTTTTGCTGTGGGCCGTAGCCAAGTGTACAAGTGGAGGTTGGGGCGCAATGCAGCTTTCACTGGTGAAATGGCATAATCGGTAGGAATGTAGGGATTTATAATATTGAGTATTGTAAAGGGCTTTGTTCCAGATGACCATCTTCATATCTGACGTAGGCGTACAGTGAATTGCAGGGACTACTTTTTGTGTTAGTACGGTAAAACTGGGCTATGAATGACATGTTTGAATGGTGGAAGGAAAATGCCATGGAGTCAACAGGTACACCAGTTGCTTATTATATTTAGTGTACAAAAGATTTGAGCATAATATATTAGATGTACAAAATACTTCTACCAAAATTTTAGTTTGTCCAACCCCACATTGTTCGACCTCAACATTCATAAAGTTCTTTAGCACCCCGGGGAGTGCACTTAAAGTGAAGATTAGAAATACACGTGAGTGCGTTTTAATAGCATACCCCCTACAATACTTGGCCCTAAAATAGTTTTTAAATTAAGATTTTTTAGGATCTAAATCATTACGTATATATCTATCATTTGGTATAAATTTCACGACCAAATGTTTCTAAAATCCTATAAAAGGAATGATAGAAGTTTACACGAAAATGTGTTGGTTTTTGCTTCAAAAATCAATTTAAAAATATGTACAAGTGATTATTTTTTGAAATTTATACAACAAGAACTTTAGATTGTGTTTAACAACTGCATATTTTTTTTACAAATTTTAGGTGATTTTTTAGTATGTACATAGGGGGGTCAAAAGTACGCACTCACGTGATTCCTAGTCTTAACTTTAAGTACACTCCCCGGGTTTAGTACTCGTAAGTTGTAACTAGGAATAAGAATCCTTCCGCTAGATACCGGCCGGATTTTAGAATATTAGACATGCCATGTATTTTTTTACCTAAAGAATGATAGTGAAGAGTTGGAAGTCCACATTTGCCCCACTTCAAAAAACATATGTAATTTTGAAATTTTTAACTTTTATGCACTGAGACTCTGAGAGTGAAAGGGTGAACCCTTGCAAGGGCTAAAGAACCTTACGTCCTTATGTTGCCTAAACACAACATTAAACAAACAAATAATTTGTTCTAGTAAAGGTTCATTTTGATTATGTTGTTTTCATTTTATTCTTTTATGGAGTAAGATAGATATAGCATGGTGTATGGCGATGGTGTTAATTTCTTTAAGAAATTTTTTTAAAGAAATTTTTAACAGAATATTTGGATGGAAATGCAAGACATAAATTTGGAGAACTCTTCTGTAGCCATGACATTCATCAAATTCTACATAATGTATGGGTACAGGGATGAATGGATAGGACAAAATTTTCAATATATGATAGTTCATATTTTAATTATTAAAATACAGAAATGAGTATTATTTACTCTCTTTATAGAATCGAATGAAAATTCTTAAAATTACGCATAGACCTTGACCTGCTTCTTTCCATAATCCCATCTATTGGCATCACTAGTTCGAACATCATGTTTCTTCTACTCATTGATGCTTCTTTCTATATTCCCATCTATTGACATCACCATTTCAAACATCATGTTTCTTCTCCTTGTTGATGCTATTGAATTCAAAAGTCATAACGATGTTTCATATTCCCGTTATTAATGCCATGAGGTCCAAAAGTCACAATCATATTTCTTCCTGTTCATTAAAGCCATGCAAGGGTCCAAAGCCATAAGTATAACTTTTTGTGCGATTGAAGCCATGTGGTTGAAAAGTCATAAACATGTTCTTTCTCGTCATTTATGCCATAGCATCCAAAAGTCATAATCATGTTTTGTTGTCAATGACAGTCACTTAGTGAAATAGTGTCGTGAAGGTCGTTACTAAGAGAAAGAGTTAGGGTTAGTGGCATTCAACCGCCAATATTAGGGTTGTTGGGAGGGTATTTAAGGGGGTAGCTTAGTCCCTTTGGTCTTCTTGGTAATATGGGCTCCTGTACGGCTCTATGCGGCTTGAGTGTTCCTCGAGGTTTTTAGGACTCGGTAGGAAAACTATCAACTAACATCCTTTCGAGGCTCTTCTTTTCTTTTCTTCTTCTAACTTGCTTTTCCGAAAGTTTATTTAAGGCTCTTCTTTTCTCATCTTCTTCGAACTTGTTTTTTCAAAAGTTTGTTTGAGACTTAACTTTTCTCTTCTTCTTCTAGCTTACTTTTTCAAAAATTTATCTATGAATGACATCACGTTTTTCGTTCTTGGTCAAAGGCGGGATGAAAGATGTACTCGACCAAGGAATGCTAGGGCGGAAAACGGAGATACGGCCCGCCCTGCCCGGCGCCCCTCAAGCATCATCCGTCTCTTCATCTTATCGATGTTTGTGCCATTCGATGTTCTGCGCGTTGTGGAGGAAACGGTGGGGTGGCCAGACTTCCCTTTCGGCAACCAAGAAGACGGCGGTATGGCACTGCGGATCAACCCGGGGAACTTCGAGGAACTAGGGAGAGTAACTGTTCGAGCTCTGCGAGACATCAGACGGAAGACATTGACCGTGGATGTCCAGTACGTGTTGCAGAACCTCCAGAATTACAAGACACTGCTGGGAAGACTGCTTGAGGATTTGATCCACTGTCGAGAAATGCGCACACCCCCACGGTCCGTGAGAGCTTTGAGTTGGCCAGGAGGTAGCGGGAATGAACTGCGAGAACTTGACGAGAATGATCTCATCCGTCACGCAAACGCTTTGGAGGTTCTTCTGGATGAGCTCCATCGCACAAACTCAATGAGTGCCAGGCCATCATTGGTACTCCTTGACCAGTTTGATCAGCACATATTCGCAGTGTACCAGCTGATTGAATTCCTGGGTTAGTGCTAGCTCTGTCAAATGTATACATGACTTTGTAGAAATTAATACAGTATTCAATAAAGAGCTCCAACCACTCATTTTTCATTCGGGGTACCGGTATTAATTACTAGCTCTGAATGTGGGGACTCTCGTAAGGATGGCGCCAGTCCCCAAAGGCGAAAGTTGTGATTCCATTCTTCTGCACAAAATTCGAAAATCGAGGACTAGTGTAGATCTGGGGTCCCGGAAGGGCGTCTGGAAAAGGTGCCTAGTTTCGAGCTATTTTAACAAATATGACGATTCTGGAACTAACAGTTTAATTTTCAGACTACCGAAGTCCGAGTAATTTACATTTAATTGCAAATAAGATTTGAGAGACAAATGGCAATCATGAAATGGTCAAGGATTGACTCGTGGCTGGCTTATATACCCAGAGTCCCTAAACAGTAGCTCATATATGCAGTGGTTGTAAGTGCCGCATGATGTATAGTTCATGATTTAAGCCATAAAAATAATTGTTATTCTATGGTTAGTGCATAAACACCATATTCGTTATCATAAAAATAATTGGAACAAATTTTTCTTCACCCCGGGGGATGGAGTAAGCGGTAGAAGTAGAAATATAGGTGCGAACAAATGTAGGGTGCCAAAAAAACATTGGGGCTAAAAATTATAAAGTGATTAAATATACTATAGTGTACATAAAATATCATTGGGCGTATTCTAAATACTATAGGGTGTGGATTAATGAGTTCCATTAGGAGAAACTTAGACTTAGGATACCCTCATTTTTATTAATTTGGTGGAACAAAAGAATTAATGTTCACACATGGTTTAGTGAGTTGTGATGCATTATTGGCATTCAAGTTTAGGATTTAGGGACGTCGTGCCACGTGGTGGGAGTTTGGCCGTCGGATGTTTATTAGGATCAACGCCAACCAGATCAGCGATTTCAAGGTCACTACATCACAAACTTGGCAAGTCATGTTTTTGCAATGTTTTACATATGTTGTTGAGATGAACAGGGGTGATTACGTTCAACATACGTTTTACATATGTTTATCGTATGAAAAACGTACGAACGACATATTACAAACATTAAAAAACACATCATGATAAAATTTACATGTTTTTAATATGTCCTTCGTACGTCTTTTATACGATAAACATACATAAAACGTATGTCATACGTAATCACCCCTGTTCATGTCAACAACATACGTAAAACATTGCAAAAACATGACTTGCCAAGTTTGTGATGTAGGGTTTTGGTTCAAGGTCGTGCGTTGTTTGGGGTTCACATCGCCTCTTCCACTCCGCCGCAGCAAGCGCGTTTCTGCAAAACACACAGTTGCAATGATTTTGGGGTGTTTAGGGTTGGTTTCCGTTGTGCTTGTGCAGTTTGCGAGTTCACTTGTAGTTTAGGGTTTAGGGTGCGTACACGGACAAGCAAGATGAGCTTGAACTTCAAGATCAAGTTGTACAGATGAGAGCGCATGGCCTGAGCTCCTAAGCCCATTTTATTGCCAAAGTGGTGATAAATATGCCGATCTGTGTTTGCGTTTGGAAAAGGGGAGGTGTGTCGACTGGCCGTTCTAATTTTGGGACTTTGATGACCACTGTCGTATCCGGAACAAGTTTGAAGCTATGAATCTTGGGTGCATTCATAATATAATGAGCCAACCGCGCCTAAATCTAACGACTCTTGATGAGTGCTTAGAAAATTATATCTTCAATTTATGTAGATATTAGAAAAATTTAAGGTCATTTTGCAACATATTTTGAACATTTTAGCACATATTAGACTTTTAGTCGTTATTAATGACTGGTTACGACCATATTTTAGTCGTTTTGGAGTACCAATAACTTCTCAAACATCATCAAACTTTAGTATATTGTAGAATGACATATAATATATGTAGTTACTAATTTATATTGCATTATCAATTCAAATGATAAGATTATTGCTTAATAATCCGTTAAATTAATCACTCGTTACAGTTTCTTTGGCTCATTATATTGTGAATGTACCCTCCTGTATGTGAGCGAGTTTATGTTATTCCTGAGGAGGGAGAGGACAGTGGAAGAGTCTCTAAGCGGAGGCGCCTCGATAATGTGGGAGAGGCCGGTAGCAATGAGATCGTGGCAGCCCCGCAATTGGAGTTCCCTGATTGTGATGTCGAGGAGCGTGAAGACAACAGTGTCCTGCCCAACTTGCAGCCGGAAGTGAGTTTAGGGTTGAGACCTAAAGAAGCTGAAGAGACTGACTTATTTTTGCAATCGAAACTCATTTCCGATGACATCATGCAGAACTACAATGCAGCTGCCCTAAAGCTTACGAGAGAGCTAGCATCCATGGACTTTGCAGATCATGTATGGAAGCTTAAAAGTTATGATCAACATGGTGTGGCGGTCGTTAAGATTTATTGCGGGGAGTGCAGCAAGGAATTTGGTGGAGTTGGCGGTGACCACTTGAGGTCAGTTATACAAAATCTCTTTGCAAATTTTAAAAAGTCCCATCTACACTCCACATTGCATATTAAACAATGGTGCAAGAGGAAGGAGACCATGTACACTAATCATCCTAAGAAGGAGGGGAACAAGGGAAAACCCTTAATTTACACTCCAGCTGACTATAGGCGACTTGTGAACTAGGGTGTGAGCATTCTACAAAGTGTGAATGACTCTGTTTCTTCTGATGATCCTCCATTTGTGCTGGTGGGGGATGTGGGGGTTTCCCAACTGAAGTCATTCTGGTACAAGGTGCGCTGCAAGATGATGGCAAAATAATGTTGTTGTGCCCACCAAAACATAATCTAAAAATTAACCTGGAAAATCACCTCCAAGGACTGACGCAGACAAAGTGTTGTGAGGATATGGCCGCAGCTCGGAAGTCAGTGACGACGAGGGTTGCATTGACTACTGGAAAACGGGGTAGGCGAACTACGAGGTCGAGATCCACCATTGGCAAGCAACCTGATTTGCATAGTTGGTTTAAGTCAACATCCACTGGGGATTCCAGAACTACAGAGGAGTCTGATTCATGTAAGAATCCGGACTCAATTCTGTCATTGCTATGCTGGGGTTTTGGGAAGAAGACCACTGAATACGGTGGTAAGCTTTACAGAGTGGATGCTCTTTTGAATGATCCAAAGTTTGGAACTCAGTAGGTATCAGAGCCCACTACTTCTATTGATTTCATTTATAATAATGAAAATGTTGTTGTGACGGGTTGCTTCCGCCATGTAGCCTGTAAATGGTTGTCTATTACAAGAGAACCGTTTACCAATTTGATGTGTTCTAATTGTGAAGATATTGTGCATGCCACCGATTTTAGATTGAGGGTGTTTCACGAAGGTCATGCGCTTGTAAAACGAGGCTCTAGGGATACACAAATTGGTAGGAGGGTGGATTACTTGTAACCCCTTGAGTTAGCCACACATAGTCGTCAATTAGCTAGGAAATATCGTGAGGAAAAGACTATGCATTGGCTGCTTGAAGTCCAGGATCGTCCAACTGAAAATGCGACAGCGTGGTCTCAAACTAAGTGCGGTAGAGAACTTCAACAGAAAGGATGTAATCTCCTTTTGTAACAATATTTTGGCGGCTCACAGAACAAACGCTTTTGGCGGAAAACCAGCTTTGTGGGACTTCCTTAGGGATGGGGGTCCCTCATATGATAGTATTAAACGTGAGAATAACAAGGGTGTCCAGCTTATTTCCGGGAAGCATGCTTCTTTGTTTGCTGCTGTAGCTAGCATATACAAGGAGGCCAAATCGGCTCATGGAGTGGAAGGGCCTGTCCCTGTCATTTTGGCTAAAGATGAGACAAAGGTAAAGTCACGTATTTCTTGGGAGGCACGTTTTGATGGGTTAGTGGGTTTCTGTGGCTCCAAAGAAGATCATGTATGCGTATCATTGTTTAAGCCCCAAGTAGGGAATGGTCAGTCTGGATATGAAGCCATAGTTGATGCTTTCAGGTTAAATAGGAAAGGGAGTTTCGCACGGGTCATTGTGGTGAATCCTTTGCACGATAAGCTTCCGAGACTCGTCTTTGTAATGTCGTCTATGTACAATTGTTTTGATTCCTAGTGGGTCAGGAATCAGTGGAACAATATTGACGCGTTGTGGCAAGAAAATTGTGGTGAATCAGTTGGGCTAGTTATAGGGCATGCTTCTGATGGAGACTCGAGGAGAAGACAACTCATGGTGAAAGATTACACCAGCAAGGAAGGGTTGAGGTATAAAATACTGTGGGATGGATGGTCTTTATCTTGTGAATGGTTGGGGGAAAATAAAGTGAGGGGCTTGCATGATCAGGATTTCATCCACTATGGCAAAAAATTGATAAATCCACTGGACAGCGCTCTCGAAAACCTCCAGTTAGGGGTTGATGTGTGTTTTCTAGACCATCTTGGTCAGATTTATCAAAAATTTGCCATAGATCAACATGGTTTGAGAAAGGAAGATGTGCAACGCACTGATAGGCAAAACTAGGCTAGTGCACAACGCATTTGTGCCAAGAAAGCAAGGAATTGCCTACATGACCTAAGAACCAGTAGAGACGCACATCAAGAAAGAACACTAGGTACCGAGATGTATTTGGCAATATGTGCTGATTACATTGACATTTTTCTCTCGATATTGTTGAGTCTTCTGGAGAGGATTGTACTTGCTAGCAAAGTGTCATTCTTTTTCCGTATATGGAAGTTGTGGTTGAAGTATGGAGACCACAGTGTAGGAGGGATTGAGGGAATACAAAGACACCAACCGTGCAAGAATGTTTTGTTAGCAACGAGTGCTACCTTGATGTCCAGCTTTCCTGTCATTTTGTGGTATTATTGGTAAGGTATTTTAGAGATGCATTCCCTCACCTCCCGGTTCCATTTCACCTAACAGGTTCTGATTCGTGTGAGATTTTCTTTAGCAAGGTTGGAGGAATGCATGGTATGGAGAGAGCTTACAATTTCCAGGAGCTAGTGGGGTGCGCAAATATTGTGAACCAACTAGCTGCAATCGAGTATGGGCAGAACGGCTTGCGGTTTTGACAAAGCGCATAAAAAGCAATGCAATATCTGGGCTGATTTGCACCCTTTAGAACCCGGAGAGGCTCTTGCAGATTTGGCAGACTACAGCAGCCTCTCAACAAATGAAGATATCGTCTTAGCACTAAAAGAAGGGTTGAAGGTTGCCCAAACACAATTAAAGGGATTAAATATGGCACCATCCACATATGCTACAAATAAAACTTGGTTCTTACAACCATGGCTGGTGGAAAGTGGAGATCCCAAGTATTGGGCGTATGCGCCACCTGCCAAACCGGTCCTATGAAAAGATGGTAATGCAGAGGTGTTGAGGGAGTCCCTCAATGTAGAGATGGTAGGAGTGAGTGACGATTGTGAAGACCAAGTTCTAGAAAGTGATACGGTCTTTGAGGATGAAGTTTTTGAAGATGGACATGATGACCTAAGAGTCTTCGAGGAGGAATGCAGAGATGCCATATCCCAGATGTTGGACTCTGCCAAGGCAAGTCCACCAGGGGTGATAGATTGTACCAATGTTTTACCAAGGATTTTACCGGTCGTAGAGTACATGGGGAAGGCCATATACAAATCTACTTTGGTGTCCGAGTTGAATGGCAATCCTTTCTTCTCAAAAGACCGCTTAACTCGAATAAAGAACTCAGTGTACTTCAACAACGCCGAGGAGTACTTGTCGGCTTCCAATTCTACGACAACATGTTTCTTGGGCCTTGGAAGTGATTGTGGTGTGCTCTTCATGCAATCTTCTAATCTAAACCAATCTTCCGCAGTTAGGGCCGCCTAAAAGAGGAACCGTGCATGTGCGCAACGTGGACGCCCATCAGCAGTGTCTGCTAGTGTTGATGTTGGCAGCTGGTGGCTTGGTCGAGTCCAAAAAATTTGGAGGAGGTTTGGAAACAAGTGGGGATTGTGCAAGAACCCAATTGATTTGATGTCTCGGATCAATGTAGGTAAGAAGGTAAGTTCTGGACCCTCCATTGAAATTTGATTGAATTGGTTCAAAACAACGCCGAGTAGGAACAAATTCAAATACGACGTTACTGACACCCAATGGATAGACATAGATAGCGATATTTCTACTGTAGCGTTGTCTTACAATTCTAGAAGTAATATTTACACACTAGAAGAGAACGATACTTAGGGATGTGCTCGATGAATTTGTGTCGAAGACTCCTTGACCAAGTCATAGGTGAAGTAGTGAATTTTACGTTAGAATGAATTGCAGTTAGAATGTTTGTGTTAATTAGATGTTAATTCTCATGAAGTGGTGATTTAGTGTTCAGTTTTTATTTTTTAGGGTGTATTGTAGAATGTATCTTATGAAGTGGTGATTTTGATTTAGGGTTGTGTTATTGCAGTTTAGTGTATGTATGTTCAGATTTAAATGTCTTAATTTATGTTCAATTTTAAGTGTCTTAATTTATGTTCAGAATTAAATGTCTTTATTTATGTTTAGTATCTAAATTTATGTTCGGTATTAAGTGTCTTAATTTATATTAAACTATGCTAAGTTATTTCGTTCATTGATGGGGGTTTAAATTTAGGATTTTAGGTGGTAAATGCAAGTTAATTAGGAAGTGAGAGTTTACCCTCAACTCACCTTTTTAAGTTGATAGAAGTGATGGCTTGGGCTCACCTTTGATTGAGCGCGCTGCAGTTTAGGATTTAGGATCACCTTTCTTTGACGTGTCTGCACCTCCTATGTCTTCAAGGAGCTGCTATCTCTTCCTCATTATGTTCTTTTCCTAGCTGGTATCTATTCAATGCGCAATCTTGAGGTTTTGAGTGCTAAATCTAGGGTTTTCAGTGCGCATTCCGCCTATCTCTTCAGTGCGCAATCTTGTGCATTTGAGTGCTAAATCCTGGGGTCTAGAGTGCGCAATCCTAGGGTTTTGAGTGCGCATTCTACCTATCTCTTCAGTGCGCAATCCTGTGCATTTGAGTGCTAAATCCTGGGATCTGGAGTGCACAATCCTAGGGTTTTGAGTGCTAAATCCTGGAGTTTTGATAGCACCATTGGATTGAGGGTTTCAAGTGCTAGTTCTTGGGCTTCAAAGGCGCTGGGATTGAGGGTTCCAAGTGTGCCTTCCTGGGTTTCAATTGCGTTGGGGTTGAAGGTTTCAATTGCTCTGGGGTTGAGGGTTTCTACTGCGCCTTTATGGGGATTTTGAGCGCCTTTTTGGGGTTCCTAAACTCAAGGTGAGTTGGAGTTTGTTCAACAATAGGGTTTCCATTTTGAAATGCAGCAGGGTTTTTTGGCTGGGGTTTTAAGTGCGCATTGTTTCTATGTACATGGCTGGAGTTGATTGTGTCGCAAAGGTTCTAGGTTCTTGGACGCTGCAGTTTGCCTAATTCGCTATTGTTGTTTGCGTTGTGCAGATTTAGGGGTGCCGTAGGTTTTAGGGAGTGTTGCATTGGAGTAGAGTGAGCTAGGGTTTTTTCCTAAACTCTGCAGTCCATTGGTTCACAGAGGTATACCCTAAACCCTAAAGATGGTGTTGTTTTTGTTTGTTCAAATCTTCTCCTTTTATGCGCTGAGGATGTTGAAATTGGTTTAGGATATTTTTGCATATACGGTTGCATGTGGGGTTCTAAATCCATTGCATTTTGAATGCAGGTGTTTGATAGGGCTCTGATCAATGGAGATTATAGACCTAGAAGGAATCATGAGAGACTGCATGCTGCCCCATGGTGGCAGCCTCCCAGATGACGATTAGGTGCGGGCATTTTTAGACAAAGAGGCAACAATGGCTCTCTTCCCGCATCTTGCAGCTACATGCAAGGAATGGCGTGACATAGTGTTTGGAAGCCCGGAGTATGCTGCCCTTCAAGTCGCGATGGCAAATTTGCTGCAACTTCGACCTCATGGCATCTCTCCTGTAGGATCTTGTTCAAGGAAGAGGAAGATTTCATTTGTGCTTCGCAAGTACGAACTTGCTTGTTTTTTTCTTTGTTGTCCACTTGTTCATGGGTGTTGCAGGTCGATGTTTGCGAGAGACTGCGGACGGCACCGATGGCGGAGTTGTCGGTTGAAGACCTACATACCCTCCGTTCAATGCTTCAAGAAGGGTGGGGCGCGAAGGAGCTGAAGTCCCGTCCCGGAGAGTTGCTAATGCCGTCGTCCAGGGTGTGGATCACACCATCAGAACGGGCTCGCACCGCTCCACTTCCCCGTGCTGCTACTGAAGTTGGTGGTCATGCTGTATTGGCTCCCCATGATGCTGATATCACTCGTGTTGTTGTGGTTCCGATTGGTACAGCTTCTCCTCATACTGCTTCTAATACTAATCCTGATACTGCTTCTTTTGCTGCTGTTGTCTCTTGAACTGGCCTTTGTTTGTGGCCCCCTTTAGGTTTTTTTTTTTGGTATCTAGCGAATGTTTCTCAGGATTGATGGTTATGCAGATTTGGTGCGGTGGGAATTTTAAACTAAACCCTAAACCCTAAAACTGCCATAACTTGCATTATATCATATGCTCAATGCTTCTGATTTTGATTGTGTTTGTGAACACATTAAACGTGTTCCTTTCTATGTTGTAAATGTCTTCAGTTGTGATTTGCACTCTCAATCTTTGCCCTGTTGAATGTTTACGTACTTCTGTTGTTTCATGCATTTCTTCTATGGAATGAATGTGTGTGCAATTGTCAAATCTACTCGAGGTAGGGCATTCTAGTGTGTCCTCTACCCCTAAACCCTGAACCCTAATATTCCTACACCAAAAATTTCTAACTATAAGTAAAGCAAAAAAAATTATGTACTAAAGCATGCAATAAATTCATTGCAATTGGGAATTCAAAATAATGATAGTCCCCCCTTTAATGAGCTACATTAGAAAATTACATAATGATAGGGTGCATAATAAACGACAAACACAAAGTAATACCCCCCCATTAATTACCTTGTGTTCGCACCTATATCCTTATTTTTTTTCAAGGACTGCACCCCCCGAGTTCTCCACATATTTGGAGTTTTGAACATTGGAAAATTCATAGCTCAAAATTCCATCCACAACCCTCTTTGAGTGCGCTTTTGCAGACTATGCAAGGCACTACACTAAATGGTGTATTTAGTGCCTTGGGTGAATTGATGATTTTTACTACAATTAGTTTAGAGGTGAAGAAAAATAATGTCCCTACACTACATAGGAATTTGTTACTTGTCATTCATAATTACTTTCATTGAGAGTGCATGTCCTTTCCAAGTAATGAGAGTAGCATGAAGTGGCATGCTATAAAAGTGGCATGCTATGTTTATTATGTAGTTGCCATATGTCATTGGAATACTACATCCATTTTTTTCTTACAACTGAAGGACAATTTATCATTCTCCCTAAATTAAATAGTTTCCAGGTTGAGAAATAGTCTCATAGACACCAAATACACCATTTAGTGTAGTTTTACATAAACATTAATTTAGATTTCATATGAACCCCTAAGCGCGCCGAATGTCATTTCTTGTAATATTTGATGACTAAAACTTTGAGGAGCCTTTTCTCCTTCATCTAATGTTGAAATTCAATGAAAATTGTCGAGTTGAATTTCAAATCAAGTCTAAGTTTGTGCAATAAAAATCTTGCTTCAATCCAAAGTGTTGTGAAGATTTGGCAAGCATTTTAGTACAAACGGAAGTTAGGTTTTGAACAATTTTTGCTTTGTAAAACTTCGGCAATTTTTGACATTGCAAGGCCATTTTTGGACCCATCAAAGTTTTTTCAAGAGTTTTTTTGGTACCAACGTTTTTTTAAGATGATTTGAAAGATTTTTTATTGGAAAAGGTTCAGAAATAGCTTTTCAACTCCAAAGTGCCAAGTGAACAATCAAATTTTATAACCAAATTTTGATAATAAAACAAATGATCTTTTAATCCACGAGGCTTTAAATGAGTCCAAACTTGATTCATATCCTCTACTACAAGATTGTACAATTAAGATTTCCATATATCACTTTAATATATATCTATGGCACATCAAAAGCAATGAAGTTTTTTCAATGAAAAAACTCGTGGTCCTTTACTGGTTAATATTTTATATTAAACCTCTTTGTTTCTTGCATTAATAGAGGACATCACCCTAGTTATAGTAGTACAAAATTTTCTTTTGATAACTTCAATCATGAACAGGGTTGTTCATCGTGTCGTGTCGGAGAGAAATCCCGGCACAATGTCATGTCATGCAGGCATTATGCCGGATCGTGTCGGGATCATGCCGGCCCGATTTTTTACCGGGTAATTTTTTTTTTGACTTTTACCCCGCACGTCGACACGTCAGTATCTGACGTGGACTACTTGATGATGTGGACTTCTAGTGAAATTAAGGTCCTTTAGTAAAGTCAAATGGTTTTACCCATGAACTGCCCATCTGCCCTCCCCGACTGCCTCCTTCCCGTTTGCCCAGGCCGTCGGCTCCCTCCCCGTCTGCCCGCCCCGACTGCCCCCATCCCGACTGCCCCCGCCCCATCTGCCCCCACCTGATTGCCCTCCCCGACTGCCCTCCCCGACTGCCTCCTTCCCGTCTGCCCTCGCCGACGGCCCCCTCCTCGTCTGCCCGCCCCGACTGCCCCCATCGACTGCCCTATCCCGACTGCCCCCCGCCCCATCTGCCCCCACCCGACTGCCCATTCCCGCCCAAAATTCCCCTCTCTCTGTACGTCTCACTGTCATGTTTCTTCTTCAGGGCTCTTGCATTCTTCAAACTCATAATTGCATGACACCTCTGAACTACAATTGCATTTCAAGTTCACTTGAAATTTCAAGGGTTTTTCTTTGGGTGGTAATGTTGTTCTCTTCAAAACAGGTCGCTTCAGCAATGACTTGTACGTACTACTGCTGGTGAAATTTTCACCGTACGCCTTCATTGAGAAAGGAACTAGTTTGAATTGATGTGACTTGGGTCCAAACTTCCCATGCTGTAGTTTAACAGATGGCTGCCATGGTTTCCGATATGAAACCTTAGACTCAACATTCATCACGTTCCTCGTTGAGGATCGGAGCCCTCCCTCTTGCACCTCTTCCTCCAACTCCCCACGACTCCCCATTGCAAAAATGAAAAGAAACTCTGTTGCAATGCATTTATATTAGCTTCTCAGCCCCAATTTCCCGACGGCCTTTGCCGACTGCCCCGACTGCCCCGACTGCCCCGACTGCCCCAACTGCCCCATCTGCCCCAATTGCCCCGACTGCCCCGACTGCCCTTTTCCCTCAGCCAGGCCGGGACTGTCCTCCCTCTAACCCATTCGTGTAAAATGTATAAATCTCAGGAATTTTGCACCATTCACTGCCCAACTCATCATAGTGTTGTCTTGAGACTGTAGTTCTGTTTGAACTATTGCATCAGACCCATTGATTGAGTTCGGTCCACATTTTATTTTCGAGCATTCACTGCCCAACTCATCATAGTGTTGTTTTGAGACTGTAGTTCTGTTTGAACTATTGCATGAGACCCATTGATTGAGTTGGGCCCAATCTCTTGGAAGAGGTTTAGGTGATTCACGACAGCAATGCCGAGGCGTACAGAGGAATGGGATAAGTGGTTCAGGGATTTAGGTGTGCGTCCGGGTACAAAGATTAAGAGAGTTGAATGTGTGTATTGCCAGAAGCAGATTCAATACAGAGCTGAAAGGATGTTTACTCATTTGGGGTATAGAGACGGACAAAACTCTGCGGATGTTGGAGCATGTTCCAAAGTTCCACCAAATATCAGGGCACTCTTTGCGAGGTGTGGAGGAGTACTTCTCGAGCCTCTTGAGATCATTGATAATGTTGGTAACGAGGAGCGTCGGATTGGAGAACTAGTACCCCTTGAGATTGATCATTGTTCGGCAGAGGGTACTGAAGTAGCAAATGAGAACCCTCCATTGATTTCGTCGCAAAATTCTACCCATGGTGGAATTTTCGTTCCGAGTGCACAAGTTCGAGCTAGTTCTGTGGGAAGGGGTCTTCGTCAATTATCAATGCAAGAGGGGCTACAGTCATCTGCAAAGTTGACATTGGATGGAATTTGGTCAACGGCGTTCTATGAAGCCAACATTTCTTTCAACGTGGTGAGACATCCATCTTTTATCAACGCTGTTAAACAAACTGCAGCAATGAAGTTGACGTACAAACCTCTTTCATACTACGCCATGCGAACCTCTCTATTGAAGGCTAGACGGGCACAAATAGAGGTTGAGGTGAACGCTAAAACAAAAGATTCCATCCGCAAGTACGGTGTAACGGTTTGTTCCGATGGATGGGACAATGTTCAGAATCGGCCCCTCTTGAATGTACTGATGTGTTGCCCCGCTGGTGATACGTTCCTCGGATCTATTGATACGACGGGCAATAAAAAAGATGCACCCTACGTTGCTGAAGAAATGTCTGCACATATCAATAGAGTAGGTCCCACCAACGTGGTTCAAGTCTGCACCGACAATGCTAGCAGTATGGTGGTAGCCGGCCGCATATTGACCCAAAGACATCCTCATCTTTATTTTCAAGGATGTTGTGCCCACATCATGGACTTATTTTTGCAAGATTGAGGTTTGGAAAGATGGGTTAAAAGCTTGGTGAAAAAGGCTCGAAAGATTTGCGTTTTTGTTAGACGTCACCATGCTCCACAAGCTCTGTTTCGAGTGTACTCGCCCAACCACATTCTACGCATGCCAGCAGACACCCGTTTTGCAACCAATTTCATCATGATTGAAAGACTTCTTCAAGTTAGGGGGGCTTTAGAGAGGATGATCATAGATGATCGATGGGGTGCATATTTAATAGAATTGCGTGGAAGAGGAGGCAATGCTCACGAAACAATGGGAAACGTGCGGCGTTTGATTCGTTCGGATGGGTTCTGGAATTCTTGCGAGAATTTTATGTTCATGGTTACGCCTGTATTGGAGGTTCTACGTGTTTTTGATAGAAAACAACCTGCGACGGGAAAGACGTGGCTAGTCATGCATAAATTACAGAAACACGTTCAAAAATTTGCGGACCCTCATTTCAATTTAGACGGTGAACTTGCAGAGCGTGCTTTAGACTCATTCGAAGCACGTTGGAGTTTGATGTTGACTGACCTCCACTGGGTTGGTGGCCTCCTCAATCCTTTTTTGATAGGCAAAATTCCCCTTCACGAGAACCCCCGTGCACGGCCGGCATTGAACCGAGTATTACGGAATTTGACTCCCGATGAAGCCTCTTACCTAGTGGCTATTACGGAGTACCAAGACTTCATTGAAAGTAGGGGTGCATTTGAAGGAGTACCTCCAGCAGCAAGGGCCGATTTGCCCCCTCACGAATGGTGGGATGCCTTTGGACATGGGGCGCCGACACTCTCTAATATAGCACGACAAATATTAGCCCAAGTATGCTCAGCCTCATCATGCGAACGCAATTGGAGTATGTACTCCTTCGTTCATAACAAAGTTAGAAATCGTTTAACCCATTCGAGAGCCGAAGATTTGGTTTACATATACACGAACACGAGGCTCATGCGGCGGAGAAGAGGTGCAACCCCTGCACAATGGTACGCACGGCACATGTACTCTGACGACGAATCAGTAAATGAAGATTTTGAGGATGATCCAGAATTCAACCCCGATGACAATGACGATGGTTTAGGTCCTGATGATGACGACGCAAACGATGACCCCGATGACCCCCTCGGTGCACAACCTGACTGGGCGGACTTTGATCAGTTCGATGACCGTAATTCCAATTCCTCTAGGAATAGTAGCACTGACTCTGGTGACTCCGACGGCCACAATTTTGATTGTGGGCTTGATGGGATGAATGTCTATAATTTCAACGACGCCAACGACGACAACATAGGTGCAACACTTCCTTCTCCTCCTACCACGGGCGATAATGTAGTTTCTGTACCATTAGAAATTACTGTACCAGCCCATCCACCCACTGTGCCACATGGCGAAGGGTGTTCAACTCGTACGGAAATTATCCAACCTTTGGAAGACATTACCCACGACGGTAGATCTCTTCAGATACCATGTGAACCGTTACCAATGGAAATAGATACTCCCTTTACTGTCAATACATCATCGACTCATACTACTGGAATTGGAGCCACACTTCTTAGTCTCAGTCAATCTAGGCGTAACGGACAAGCTAGAACGACTGGACCTCCAATTGCACGACCGAATACGAGATTACGGTTGCGTGCTGAAAATACACAACCCCCTAGTCCATTAGATGATCCAAATTCCCTTACCACCCAAGGTATTGGTATCATCAACACTAGAGCACGAGGCCAAAAGCGGCATTCTTGCAGGGCGCCAAGGCCTTTTGTGGGGCTTAATAATGACACGCGACCGGTGTTAGATGCCAATGGAATTAGAGACGCGTCAGGGTCACGGCCTACCAAAAAATTGGTCACTTCCAACCACGGTGCTTTAATTTTACGTGCCGTTTCACCCGGACCAGATGACGACATCAGTTCAAACGGCAGTAGTCCTTCAAGAGCAGAGGCACCTAACGATGATGATTTTCAAGGTTAACATTTTCACAGCCATCCCCTGCTGTCCACATTCCGACTGCCCCTTGTGCTCCAAATCCGACTACCCCGTCTGCCCCGACTGCCCCGACTCCGACTGCCCTGACTGCCCCGACTGCCCCGACTGCCATCATGATCTCCTTCAACTGCCCTTTCTCAAAGTTGAAGACCTCATGGAGGAAAAATATTAATTCTAGTTTCAGATGACCCATTTTCAAAGTGGGAGACATCATGGACGATAAATATTAATTCTAGTTTCAGATGGCCATTTGCACCAGCAGTGTTAGTGGCGCCTTTTTTTTTCTTTTGTAATCAAGGGAATATATATATAATTTTTTTTGGGGACATTGCAAGTGTATTACTACTTCACAAGGACGTTCAACTATTTAAATTTCATCACATAGGATGCAATTTGTAATTGAACATTTCCAATTTAGTATTTCTTTACAATTAATTTATTTCATTCCATAAAATTTTACAATATTGCTTTTAAGTACTTGTTATATTTTGGTTAATTGGTTTAGTAATATTCAATATTTAATTTTGATTTTTGGCTTTAAGAGGAAATGTCATGACATTTCAATATTTAGGGATTTTAGAATTAGATGTAAATAATATTGGCTTTCCTATATGGCTCTTGAATCCATTCCTTTGTTGTAACAGTTAAATTTGATTGTGAATTTTTAAATCCTTAATCTTGGGTGGAAGTGATAAAATACAATTGTGATCATTGGACTCAAACCAGTTAAAAGGAACAAAAACTGTGGCTTACATGAAAGTGCTAAAAGACGGTTCTGAATTTTATAGGGACTTTTGGAAGAGACAAAAATTGGTTAGAAGGGACAAAAATTGTGGCTTTGGTTGAAACCTTTCTCTAAAAAGTATCACATATGAAGAGTTCAGAAATCAACTACTTTAACCGTTGAGTCTCGGGACTTTATTTTGAAATTTGTTTGTATCCACAGGCACGTTGCACGAGGAATCTTAATCCCTTGAGATTTTAATGATGAATTGACTTAAATTATGTTTTTTATTACTTCCATCACACCCACATCCGAAGGTAGGCGGAGGGAAACATTGCACATACAAAGCTGGATTCTCAAATTTGACCCCAACATGTCGCCCACCGCCCACCCGCCTGCCTCTCCCGTCTGCCCCCTCCGACTGCCTGATCTGCCCCCTCTCTTCTTCTCTAATTCTGAGCTGCCTCACCCAACTGCCCTATCCCGACTGCCCCCTCCGTCTGCCCCCCTCCGTCTGCTCCCCTCCGTCTGCCCTACTCCGACTGCCCCACTCCGACTGCCCCATCTGCCCTTCACTCTTCTTCCAGTCTTCCTAAATTGGCCCATATTTCCGACTGTCCCATTTCTCCGACGGCCGAGTCTCCAAACATCATGAATTCAAAAATCAGAAATTCCTCTCCATACAAACTCTCTCTCTCCACACCTTGCTCAAGTGACAGGTGAGAATAACAGGTGTACAATTAAAACTTTTATATCCATAGGCACGTTGCACAAGGAAACTTAATCCCTCGAGATTTTAATGTTTCTGTCAGACCGAATTAATGATGGATTGACTTAAATTATGTTTTTTGTTACTTCCATCACACCCACATCCGGAGGCACGCGGAGGGCAACATTGCTCATACAAAGGTGGATTCTGAAATTTGAGCCCAACAAGTCACCCACCGCCCACCTGCCTGCCTCTCCCGTCTGCCCCCTTCGACTGCCTCTCCTGACTGCCTCTCCTGACTGCCCCCTCCGACTGCCTCATCTGCCCTCTTTCTTCTCATCTCAAATCTGGAGCTGCATCACCCGACTGCCCTCTCCCGACTGCCCCCATCCGATTGCCCCGTTTGCCTTTGACTTTTTTCTATACTCTTCGTAAACCCCTCCTCATTGGCCCATACTTCCAACTGCCCCAGATTTCCGACTGCCCCAGCTGTCCCTCTCCCGTAGACCGCCGGCGGCCTATCCTCTCAACACCATGAATTGAAACCATGAATTCCCTCTCTATACAAGATTCTCTGACACAAGATTCTCCTACACAAGATTCTCCTAAACCTTGTTAGAACAGAATAGGAGCTAAAAATTGAAGGCTTTAATATCTATAATCATCTTGCATGTACAATAGATATACCAGAAGCTTTTAATGATTTTTTCAAACTGAATTAAAGATGAATTAATTTTTTCTTTTTTCTTGCTAAGGGACATAACCATCCGGAACCACACCAACGAAACACTATCAAAACTTTGGAGTAGTAAGCCCACAATATTAATACACGACCATTGGTAATATAAAACACATGTGGCATGGCATTTGGATGATGGTAGAACATTGTGGAAGACATATTATCATCTCGAGTGAGCCCACAATATTAATATACGCCCATTGGTAATATAAAACACATGTGGCATGGCATTTGGATGATGGTAGAACATCGTGGAAGGCATATTATCATATCCAATGAGCCCACAATATTAATATACGCCCATTGGTAATATAAAACACATGTGGCATGGCATTTGGATGATGGTAGAACATCGTGGAAGGCATATTATCATCTCTAGTGAGTCCACAATATTAATATACGCCCATTGGTTATATAAAACACATGTGGCATGGCATTTGGATGATGGTAGAACATCATGGAAGGCATATTATCATCTCGAGTGAGCTTACAATATTAATACACGCCCATTGGTAATATTAAACACATGTGGCATGGCATTTGGATGATGATACAACATCGTGGAAGGCATATTATCATGTCCAATGAGCCCACAATATTAATACACGCCCATTGGTAATATAAGCTCTTCGGATGCATGACTTCCACCTTCTTGTTACGTACTATTATTTACGTTACTTGGGAAAAAGCACATCCTACATTAGGCATGTGTGTTTTATGCATTTCTGATAATCATATGTTCGTTACTATGTAAGAATTAATTCATGAACATCTTGAAATTATCTATGGGAGAGGAAGGAGGAAGTGCTATAGATTTGACGATATAGACTTCGAAGTTGTATGAGATGTCATGATGAAGTATTTAATTTTCTTTAATCAATGTAAATTGAGTTTAGAAAGTAGCCAACCGGATTTTGGGATTAAGTTTCTTATTGTGTTGACTTCTTCGTGAAGTGTACTGGGTTCTGAACTTTTCCAAGTGCTATGCATGCGAGGGCAGTCGGGTGGGACAGTAAAGTACAGGCAGATGGATGCAGCAGTCGGGTTGGGCAGTCGGACGGAGCAGTCGGACGTGGCAGACGGAGGGAGCAGTCGGAGGTGGCAGACGGATGGGGCAGTCGGAGGTGGCAGACGGATGGGACAGTCGGGGGGGGGGGGTAGTCGGTGCAGGGGCAGTCGGGCCACAGTGATAATCAAGAACCGTCGGATTGAGGCAGTCGGGTCAGCTGACGAGCTGTGGTCGTTGGATGGGGGCTGTCAGTGCAGAGGCAGTTGGTTTAGGGTTCAGTGGTTTAGGGTATATATAGGGGACAAGCTGCCTCATTTATCACATTTTTGACGTCCTTCGAGCACATCCACAGGCTTGCTGTATAGCAACCATTGCGAAGTGCTTGGGGGTCCGAAGAAGTGGCCTGTAGTGCGGGAAGTTCTTTCATTGGAACTGTCATTCGCAGGTTTTACAAAACATTACTTACTATAAAACCTCTCACTGGACTTTGAATTGTGTAGTATATTGAATGCACTAGTATTCTTGGCCATCATAATTGGATTTTTTGAAAGTGTTGGATTTAGAATTATATCTAGATGACTAGAAAATCCTCTTACTAGTGCAAATGACTTTTTATTGCAGTGTATTATAAAGATGTCAAAGGGATATTATCATGGTCAAAGCAGCAATTCCAAGCAGACAAAGCCCAAAGGTCAACCTCAAAAGCCAGAATGGGATATATACGACAATCCCAGCATTCAAGCTAGACGTGGATGGGAAACAGAACCAACTCCGTGGACAGCTTTGATAGCCACCCGTTACGTAGGGTGGGTCTACGTAGACCGTGCTTTTTGGCCCAGAGAGAGGCACGAGCGGAATTGTAACAATGCAGCCGGCAAGTGGACTCAAGTAAGCAATATCCCTATGAAATGGAGGATGTTGTGCGTGCTGAGGGCAATTTCCGATGATCGTGCGTACGCGAAGCACAACGTTCCGTTGGCAATAGCTGCGATGGTGTACGCGGAGAGTGTGTTGAACGTGGAGGTGGATTGGTCCTCCCTCCCATCGCGTCTTCGGGAATCGTACTTGGTTAGGAGGCCCATAGACATTCCTATGATACCTATGCCGCAATGGTTTAGTGACAACCCAGAGCTACTAGAGAAACCCGCCCCAGATGACGGTGATGATGATGACGACTCTGATGGTTTCGATGATGAGGAGCTCTTGGAAGAGGTTCAAGATGCAATACTGGGGTACCCAAGGCCATTATAAATGTTGTGTGCATAATGTATAGATGTATATAATTATAGTATTATAGTTTTTTTGGACATTTTGTGTAGTGTATTGTACGGCTTAGTTTTATACGTGTTCTTATACAATGGCAAATTAGGATCAACAGTTTTAGGAAATAGATCTCAATTTTGATTAGCCATTATAAGTTTTAATGGGATGGAGTCTCACTCACAATATTATCATTTGCCATTGTTATTGGTATTTTGGTAACTTTATGTCTTTTGACAAGGATTTGCAATATGTGGAAAATGCAGCCATGAGTCCCGGGACTCCATTTTGGAACTTTTTTACACAGACGAGTGCCTAACATCATTAGGAATATCCCCAAACTTTTTCAATATTTACGAAAAATCATTTTCCATATGTTATCGGGATTTTGCTAACTCTATGTTCTTTGACTAGGATTTGCAATTTCTAAATTAGGGACCAAGTCCCTAATTTACATGAGTCTACCTCGGAGACACTTTCAAATTTTTATTTTATTTATGAAATATAATTTTCCATATGTTATTGGGATTTTGCAAACTGTATGTTCTTTAAGGGCTAAACGTCAGAGAGTCCAGAAACTGGACGACTAACAGATTCAAACCCTTTTCATGTTCTCATCAATGCTTGGATGAAAGTCATCCAATTTTTTGGAGATTCTTCACCAAGTTGCTCTCTTATCTAACGGTTGGATTTAGTCATACTTGATTACATATTTTTCTAAAATTACAAATGTAGAAGTATGTCAAGTCGTTGACCAAGCCAAAATTGCATTGATTGTAGTTCAAAAGTGGCCTTCCAAAAATGAGGTCATACATTTAAGAAACACAAAAATTTCAAAGAATCACCACGTTTCAGATTATCTCAATTCAAATTCATTCCAACAAATTTAACTCAAAAATTATTAAAATTTTGTTTGTAATCGAATTTAGAAAGAATTTTTAATTTTAACCTTCAAATTTTATAATTAAATATTGGTGATAATATTAGTGAATCGAACCGTACGGATGGAATCTAAAATTCTCAATCTAAAACTTTCATTTGTATATCAATTCCAAAATATTCTTCTAAATAGTATTGTATGACTATTTTTCTCAATCTCTCAATTCCAGGAACACCCTGGTACGTTTAGGGGTAAACTGTGGTGGGAGGCAGTCGGAGACGGGCAGTCGGATCGTGGGCTGTTGGATGAGGGCAGTCGGGATGCGGCAGTCGCATCTGGGCCGTCGGTTAAGGACAGTCGGGATCGTGGACCGTCGGGTAAGGGCAGTCGGGATCGAGGGCAGTCGGATCGTGGGCCGTCGGATGAGGGCAGTCGGGATGCGGCCGGATGATCTGGGCCGTCGGGTAAGGGCAGTCGGGAGGGGGCGGTCGGAGGGGGGCAGTCGGGGTTCGGCAGTCGCATCGTCGGCCGTCGGATGAGGGCAGTCAGGACGCGGTCGTCGCATCCGGGCCGTCGGGTAAGGGCAGTCGGGTGGGGTAGTCGGTGAGGGGGGCATTCGGATGAGGGCAGTCGGGGGGGGGGGGGGCACATGATATATAAGGTGGTCAACGTGGCTCATTTTCACACGCTTGTTCACCTTCTTGAGCACATTGACTGGGTGTGCTTTAAGCAACCGCCGCTACGTGCTCGTGGGTGAATAGGTGGCCTCTGAGGCGGAGTATTTCATTGAAAACTTTACCTCAGGGGTTCAAAATTATATTTATGTTACTTGTGACTTGTTACTTGTGTGTGGATCGTAAACCTTGAACTGAACGTTAAATTCAGCACTATTTTGAAGTGCAATTTAACGTTTTTTAATACTAGTCGCACTATTTTGGAGTGCGAGGTTCTTTAAGTACGTTTTAGGGTATCGGAGACTTTAGAAGGGACAGGAAGTTGGTACTGTAATCAAATTTGACGATGGCGGAGGGTGTTAATCGACGACGGTCTAGATCCGAATTTGGTGAAGGGGTTGAGGTAAACGAACTACGGAAAAGTAAACCCAAAGGCACACCTCAGGACGTCCAGTGGGAAATTTATAATAACCCCAACATTCTTGCGAAACCGGGATGGGAAGAACAAACAACTCCGTGGACTGCTTTGATAGCAAGCCGTTATGTGAATTGGGTCCATGTGGACCGTGCGTTTTGGCCACGAGATCGCCACGAGCGGAATTGTATGAGCACCTTCGGCAAGTGGACCCAGATGAACAACATTCCAATGAAATGAAGGATGTTGAGTGTGTTGAGGGCGATTTCGGATGACCCTAAATACGCTAAACACAACATTCCATTGTGTATCGTTGCGATAGTGTATGCAGAAAGTGTTTTGAAGGTGCAAGTGGATTGGTCCTCGCTTCTGTCGGCCGTACGCAAAGCATATTTACTGAGGAGGCCAAAGGAAATTCCCATGGTGCCAATCCCCCAATGGTTTATTGAAAACCATAATTTGCTGTATCCGCCAAGGAATTACAGTGGGCCCAGTATAGAGGATGATATGCAAGTGGACGAAGAATTCATGGACGAAGTCATTGCGAATTTAGGCAGTGCACCCTTTGTAGAAGTACCACGACAAACGCTTGTCGTACAAATCTTTGAGGGACATGACGATTACAGGGGTGCAGTACAAGCGGAGGCAGTTACAACGGGGGCCCCACCTACAGAAGTGGCGGATGCAGCAATGCCCGATTTTGAAACCAGAACGACGGATGTGATGATGGATGAGACTGTGGTACGCCCGTTTTACCGGGAGGGGAAGGATTTCCAATAATTCACGACGCACCGAGTACATTGGATGGGACCCACCTTCACAGCACGGTCATCAGAGACCTCGTTAGAAAAACATGAGAAAGAGGTCGCAGCTCTGCGCGCCAGGGTGACATTTTTAGAAGGCAAACTTGCTGAGCTGGGTTTCAAGAAAGATGCTTCAAACGCTGATTCCATGGTATGGAGTGACGATTTTGTTGTCCCCATTGATCAAAGTATTTCGAGTGTTCCACCACCGGAATGTATGGGGAAGGGGAAGGAGGCAATGACCTCATCGCAGTTGTGGAAGTACGAGGAACGTGTCGCGGCGATGAATCGCGAGGACAAACTGCAATATGAACGGGACGCTGCTCTAGATTGCATCGCGACCACGGAGTCTTTGGCCGGTGAAGTCATGTCAAGGAACCTCGCTCTAGAAAAAGAAAACAAGGATTTAAAAAAAAAATTAGAGCGTGCTCTCAGTTGCGGGAACTTTGAAAATTACGAAGAGCTTGCAGACTTGAAGGCTCGCGTAATGGTGTACGAAGTCCAACACGATAACTCGGTGGAGTTAGAGAGGAAGAATAGGAGTCTTAGAAAGGAGTATGCCGCACTTGCTACGCAATTTGATGATTGGGCAACTGTTGCCATTCTTGCAGCAGCAAGAGTGAGGGCATTGGAGATGGAGATGGAGCAAGTTGTGGTGGAATGGGGGAGAGACGGTAGATTGCGAAATCTGATGCTAACATCTTGGGCTGAAGTTGATTCAATGTATGACGATGACTGGCCAACGACGGCTCAGGGGATTGATTGGCCTAAATTACCAATCCAACACCGATGGAATCCTCTCCAAGAATATAACTGCAGCGCATTAGGAATACAGCGGGAATGGCCTGCACCGAACGAAATGGTTCACGACGGTTCCCAGTGCATTATTTGCAGCAACTATTTTGGACCGGAGGGTTTTTGGTCATTAGGAAGTTGTAGACATAGCTTCCATGTGCAATGCCTTTTACCACGAATGATTTCCGTCCGACGGTGCCCAGTTTGCAACAGCCCTTTCCACTACCGGTTATATGAAACATTCGGATTGCTACCGTTTATGCCAAGTCATTGGAGGTACAACGCAACAGATTTTGCGGGATTTGTAACTGCCCAAGAAATTGAGAAGACGATGGAATGGAGCTGGAAGTACAACATGAGCATTCAACAACTGTACATCGAGAGGCAGCAGTGGAACTGGCACGAGAGCAAAGAGAACGTACTTTTGGCCGCAAATTTGTTGTACCCGAACAAAGCTCCAAACTTCGGGTTGAAACTCTTTTTTTTCCAAGTGTTCGGGTATTATTAGAACGCAAGAACGGGGCAGTTGGTGAAAGGAGAACTTCCCAATAGACAAAGGGTGAATCACATGGGCGAGACAATACGTCCGCAACAAGATTTAGAGGCCAATATTCTTAGCAGGGGGGACAATGTCATAAACGAACAGTTGTACCACAAACCTAGACTGGAGAGGCAAGCCATCTATGTACTGTTGCACAAAATATCTCCAGAGACACAACGGTATTTGAAAGCCAGACAAGAGGGTAGACTCCGACGTCCGAATCTGGTTATTACAGAAGACGCTGTTTGTTACCGCACTAGGGGCAGCCTTCAACGGATTCATCGGGCGGCCGCAAACGAAACAACTGTGTATGCGCCACCAAGAGTGATACAGGAGGGCGAAGGTTTAAGTGGTAGAACACAGGAGGAGCGCGCATTGGATGAAGCAAACCCCGTTATCAGTTTAGAATCGGATGAGGAATAGGGAATGTAGCTTTATTTAAATAGACATGGATGTTTGCATCATTTTCCTCGAATACAAATGCATAGTAGAGATCCTTTTTCCCATGTAATTACGAATACTTTTTTTTTGCGGTACATTCAATATATATATATATATATATATATATATATATATATATATATATATATATATATATATATATATATATATATATATATATATATAGATGCATATATGTGCGTGAGTGTGTATTTATTGTATGGCAAATACTTGTCCATAATTAATTGGCATATTTTTGCAAGATTTCCTTTTTCAAATTTCATTCTTAGTGTACAAAGTGGGACTTTAACACCTAATTGCCCAAGCATGCAAATTTGACTTCTAGTACAGATTGAATCCGTAGTTCCTCAGCCATCATGCAGTTTTCGTAGTTTTCGTGATTTCTATACTAAAATTTGTATGGGAAGTTAGCTTCATGTATGAGTGTTCCGGTCAATAATGAAACAATTTCTAAATAAAGTATGCCTCATTTCTTGTTGAAGTATTTCAACCCAAAATTTTAATATTCTAGTCTGACATTGTTGTTGAAAATAATAAGTCATGAAATCGAGCATCTTAAAAATCTCCTAAACTTACAACACCTCCAGTACTACGTTCCGACCCATCTCAACAAATTTTAGTCACATACTATCAATGTATTATTCATGATCGAACTAAAAAATAATTTTTTATTTTATGTTCCAAAATTTATAAAAAATATATCAGTGATGGCAATCATAGATCTAACTCTATGGATAGAATCTGAACTTCAAAATGTGTTACTTTTGTTCATACACCAAGTTTGAAATATTCATGTTAGTTGGCTTTTATAATACATCTTTGCAACATTTCCCCAATGACACATAGGTGAAGGCGTTTAGGGGTTATACATGATTTTCCAAAATAAGTAGAACGAGTTAATGGGAAGCCTACCGTCATGTAGTGCACGATATTCCAACTGCACTCCAATATTTTTCTTTTGGTTTCTGTTAATTGTTTTCTTATAATTGATTTACCAGCCTAAACCTTACAAAACTATTTGGAAATTAATCCTAACGTGTACGAATAATCAAATGGTACTAATATTAATATAAGTTTTACTGTGACAGTTACAACTGCTTACCCCCGACTGCCTAAACCCCCGGCTGCCTACCCCGACTGCCTACCCCGACTGCCTATCCCCGTTTGCCTACTCGACTCTGCAAGTGTTAAATTACATGATTTCTAACAACAAAAACTGATATCCTGCAAAGTTTGTCAAATTTCAACCATGTCTGATCATGCAGTGTCTAGTTTCCTCGTATGGTTTCCTACCACCCTCATTCTTCAATGTCACTTTTGACCAGCTTGGAAAATTTAAAGCACGTGTGCCTGGAACGCCATGTCAGGAAAAGGTCATCATGTTTTCAAAAAGTATGTGTAGATTTTGCCTTTGGCTTTAACATGCCCTCACAACAGTACCAAAAGAGTCCCAACTTCCACAGGCCTTAAAAGCCATATTCAACTCGCTTCAGTACCATACATGGTAGGCTGGTAAACATGTCTTCAACCAAAGTCAGCTCACTGTTGGGCTCACTCGTCTGAACAAGACTCAATCCTTTGCAACAGTCACTCCCAGACCGCATTTCCTTCAGTCCACCACATAGCGTGCCATGCACAGTCATCAGACGCTTCCTTCATGCCACTCTGTGACTCGGAAACCAAGGCTTGACCTCATGTTCTGCACCAAGCCCCAAGGTGTATATAAGCCCTCGCAACCCCAGGTGAGCCATTGTAACAGCAGCAACCATTCCCAATCTCCAGCTTCCACCACCATCCTACAACTTCTTCTCCCTCAACCTCACAGCCAGAGCTCCACTTGCAACGTCCTGAACTCATCCATCCACTGATTCCAGCAGCTGCACGCATCGATTGAGAGCTAGCAAGCCACATCATATCATGGGCATCTTCCGCAGTGATGGATTGTGGCTGACGGTGGCCGTGCTCGTGAGCGTGGCCGCGCTCGTGCCCATGCTGGCCATGGCCGCCGACGAGGATCCCCTGCAGGACTTCTGCGTCGCCGACAACTCCACCGGCCTCACCATCAATGGCTTCCCCTGCAAGCCCGCCGACAAGGTGACGGTGTGGGACTTCACTTCCGCCGCCCTCAAGAATCGCGGCAACACCAGCAATAAGAACATGGCGGCCGTGACCCCGGCCTCCGTCATGAACTTTGCGGGACTGAACACGCTCGGGATCTCGGCTGCGCGCATCGACTTCGACAAGGGCGGCATCAACCCCCCGCACACGCACCCCCGCGCCACGGAGCTGCTGTTCTTGGCGAAGGGCGAGCTGTACGTGGGGTTCGTGAGCAGCAACGGCCCCAACAACACGTTGTTCGCCACCACCATCAAGGCGGGCGAGCTGTTTGTGTTCCCCAAGGGCCTGGTGCACTTCCAGCTCAACGTGGGCAAAGGCCCGGCGTTGGCGTTCTCTGCCTTGAGCAGCCAGAACCCGGGTGTGCAGCAGGTGGCGCCAGCGTTATTCCACAGCGTGCCGCCCATCAACGACAAGGTGTTGGAGCAGGGCTTCCGCATCAGCGGGGACACCGTCAGATTCATCGAGGAGCAGTTCCTCAGCCCTTAAGCCTGAAGGAAGTGGCCAGCTGACAACAGAACTGGATGGATCCAGGCTCAGCGTCGGCAACGGATCATCAGATCCTGTGGAAGTATCAATCATGGACATACAGCCACAGTACGTAACTACTAGTATACATTTATTTCAAATGTTGCAAACAAGATATTTCTAGTCGGACTACTATGATTCACGAGTGAGAAGTGCTGGTCGTCCCCCTGGACTCAGTTCTCAAAACTCGACCGGCGCGTTTTCTTGGATGCGAGTCCTGGTTTGGTTTCAAATCCTAAAAGCGGAGGTTGTAAGTGGCACTATCTACTTGTCATTACATTGAATAAAACCGGGCTGAGTCTGATTTACATGAGATGGTGTACACACTTGTAAGTACTGTCCTTCGTGAAGCCAGTAACTAGAGCTAATTATAACATGCACTAAGGCGCAATATTGCAATGGCCATGTTGAGATTTTAATGGTGTAAGTCATGTCAAATCTGTTGGTATGATTTAAGCGGCGGCTGCGATTTGAATGATGATATAGAAGATGATGTTGGTGTTTTGGTGTTAAGCTTAAATTATTTAATTTCTGATCGCGTACTATGAAGGCATGTACAATCTGTAACTCTTGCTAGATTAAGTTAACATACGGATCAATTGGTTATTTAGTTTCAAAGAATGTTAATTAAATTTTTTGGCAATTTACTCGGATTATCAGTAGAGGCCAATTAGTTAACATGATGGTCATGTTCGTTACATTGGAGTACTTAGACGGTGCAGTTTGACACTCGTCAACAATTGCATATCCAAACCCATCTTACAATTTTATTACAGCTAGGACGTTTAAGATGGGAAAATCAGAATCCCATCCGAGCACTTGAATGAAAGTCATAATCAACAGCACTTAAAAGATGCATCTTAGCTCCCTGTGCATTTCTGACAATTTCCCTCAAATATGAGATACTTACTAGCTGGTCAGGAGTACTGTGTGTTATGTGCATGCTTAATTGATCCATGTGCAATTAATGAACTCCAGGATTCAAAGAATTTGCAAACTCACGTGCACAAATTACTTGCGCAAAGATCACTAGATTAGACTTGATCATAAAATTCCATTACAGTAAGAATGAAGATCCTGACCATGAACAATTGTGTATCATGCTTGTACAAGGATTTTTAATGAATGGGAATTCATGTTTAAATGCTTCTCTAAGTTCCAATATCTCTTTAAATCAACCCCATATTTATTTGAGGACTAGAGGTGTGAGTGAAAAATCTAAACATGGTCCTTTGATAGTCTGAAAGTAATTATATGACAGACTGGACGTATTTGTAAAATTGGCGAAATTTGGCACATTTTCCAGACCCCCTTCTGGGACCGCAGATCAAAATCGGTCCTAGTAGATTTTCAAGCTCTGTGCCTGCAACTTCTCGCCATTCAAACAGGCCGTCCTAATGAGACCGGCATTTTGAAAAGTATATCCGGTACACTGTCTGAAAGAAAAATGAGTGGTTGTAGCTATTTATATACATTTCTACAAAATTTCATATACATTTGAGCAAGTACTAACGCAAGAACTCAAGCAGCTGGTGCACTACGAAAATGTGCTGATCAAACTGGTCAATGAGTATCAGTGATGGACTACCACTGATTGAGTCTATGCGATCTAACTCATCCAGAAGAACTTCCAAAGCGTTTGCGTGTCGGATGAGATCATTCTCGTCAGGTTCTGGCAACTCATTCCGGCTACGTCCTCGCAAACTCAAAGCTCTCACGAACCGGGGTGAGCGCATTCTTCGACAGTGGATCAAATCATCGAGTAGTCTTCCCAGCAGTGTCTTGTAATCCTTGAGGTTCTGCATTACGTACTGGATATCCAGGGTCCATGTCTTGCCACGGATGTCCCGCAAAGCGTGAACCACTCTCCCTAGTTCCCTGAAGTTCCCTGGGTTGATCCGCGGTGTTTGGCCGCCTTCCCGGTGGCCAAAGGACAAGTCTGGCCACCCCACCGTTTGCTCCACAACGCGCACAATTTCGTATGGCACAAACATCGATAAGATGAGGAGTTTGATGATGCTTGAGGGGCGCCGGGCGGGGCGGGCCGCAGCTTCGTCCTCTGCCAGGCTCTCAATGAGTGGCCTAATATCGCCGATGTCATCCCTTCGAAGGGCTTGCAAGTTTCGCAGGTCGAAGCTGTCTCGCCAGTCCATTCTTTCACCAAGTTGATCGTGCTGGTTGAGGAGGCCGACGGTACCAAACTCGTCACTCACTGATTGCTCCGCTCCTCGTTTATCTGGCTACAACTTCTCGCTCAGTCCTTGATCTCAGCTCCGGATGTTAACGTGCACACGATCGCTTTAGACTTTGTCGGCGGTGGAATCAGTTGGCAGTCCGTGCGCAGGTGCACTCAGTGGATCGAATGTGAGCTGAAATAAGAAATGCCACATTCCGTTGTGAACAAGTTGAACGAATCGGAGTGCAAGATCAATCCCAGCTGCCTTGTATATAAGCTCCAGCTCCAGTGCAACGCGGCGACTATTGAGCGCCGTGTTCGTGGTAGGCCCATGGCATCTTCATATCACTCTGCAGCGACAGAGTTCACGGTCCGACTCAATCATCAGGTGCACCTGGAAGCTGATAGTAACTCTGCCGAATCAAAGAAGTCGAAGACCAGAATGATTCTAGATGGAGGTCAACGGCCGAAGGTTGCATATCCAGAACTTGGCCACCTGTGAGCTACTGTACTACACTGTGGCATAATATGGTGGGAGCTGTTTAGCCGGGCAAGTTGAAGAAAGTGTTTCATTTGAATATATTCAGTCTTGGATTCGTGACTCACGGCTACAGTTGGTGATCGAGCATCTCCTGAATCGGTAAGATTCGTTTCCCTAGAGCTTTGAAATGATAATCGTTTTGAATTTAAGGTTTGAATTGAATATTGTAAGATGATCAGAACCCTGCCGTGTGGGAGAGTGGGACATTCTCCACTTCTTCGTCTTCTTTTTTGTTCTTTTTCCAGAAATCGAACGAAAAGTGCGGGACATTCTGGCGTCGTTTGATTGAGGACCAGCGAATGCACTGTACGCCGAATTCAGGGAGCGATGCTGCGTTGGAGAAAGGGTAGAATCGGTAGGACTCGGATTCGTTACAGTAAAGTACAGTACATTCCCATTCAATCTGTTCTGTCTGAATTGGAGCGAGGACTTTATTTTGTTAAGCCTTTAGTGCCAGCAAAGCAGATTATGGTCACTGGAATGTCTAAAATGCAAATAACTGCAAATCTATGAAGAATTGGAGTTTTCATTATGAAGTTTAGAGTTGCAGATTCTATAATGCACATCTTCTAGAAAAAGAAAATTTCAAGTTGGATTATGCAACTTTCAAAATATCTATGAACAAAACACGAAAATATTGCAAATACTTGAAAATACAGTACATACATACAAATACAAAACATGTACTACGCTTTTTTGGATTGTGATCTCTTGTTCATGTTCCATTCGTGTATGTGTTTTGATTTTGATCCGTGTACCAACTCCTTTCATATTTTAACGTATAATATTTTTTCCAAAACCGTACATGGATAAGTCAGTCTCACTTATAGAATTCACAATAATTCTGTGTCACGAGTCCATTCTTAACATAAAAAATTGCAACGAAGAGGTGTTGACATAGATCATTGTTGACCATCTCAAATGCCACAGTGCCACTCCACGAAGTTCCACGAAGAGCTGGTTGATATGTGGATGTGGATGCAGAAGTTGGAACTCAAAAGTTTTGGAGTCTCCACTCCGACACTCCAAAGTTGAAAATTCAACTGCTACTCTACTGGCAGTCTAACTCTCATATGCCATGATGAACAATAGATGACAAGCATTTTACATCCAGGCCTTAATGTAATGGGACGACTTGGATATGAGGATAATGATTTGAAGGGCTATTGTGCTAAATGTATTTTTTGAAGTCACAAAGGTCCCCATTTGAAAGGCACTAAAGACTTCAATTTTGAGTACTAGGTAAACATATGATACAATTCACCAACTTTATGTGTCGCAGTGCTCAACTTTGCAGTTGTTTATAACTTTTAGAAATTCAGAAATAGAAATTCATAATTAAAGTTATCAATAGAAAATTTTGTACTACTATAACTAGAGTGATGTCCTCTACCAATGCTAAAAACAAAGAGGTTTAAAAATAAAATATTAACCACTAGAGGACCTCGACCATTTTCATTGAAAAAACTTCATTGCTTTTGATGTGCCATAGATATATATTAAAGTGATATATGGAAATCTTAATTGTAGAATCTTGTAGTAGACTTGGGTACATTCACAGTATAACGAGCCAAGGAAACCGTAACCAATGATTAATTTAACGGATTATTAAACAATAATCTTATCATTTGAATTGATAATGCAATTTAAATTAGTAATTACATATATCATATGTCATTCTGCAATATACTAAAGTTTGACGATGTTTGAGAAGTTATTGGTACTCCAAATCGACTTAAATATGGTCGTAACCAGTCGTTAATAACGACTAAATGTGCTTATTAAGCACTGTAAATGTTCATAATATGTCGCAAAATGTCCTTAAATTTTTATAATATCTACATAAATTGCAGATATGATTTTGTAAGCACTCATTGAGAGTTGTTCAATTTGGGCGGGGCTGGCTCGTTTTATTGTGAATGCACCGACTTGTTGTAGAGGATGTGAATCAAGTTTGGACTCATTTAAAGCCTCGTGGATTAAAAGATCATTTGTTTTATTATCAAAATTTGGTTCTAAAATTTGATTGCTCACTTGGCACTTTGGATTTGAAAAGCTATTTCTGAACCTTTTCCAATAAAAAATCTTTCAATCCATCTTAAAAAAACGTTGGTACCAAAAAAACTCTTGAAAAAACTTTGATGGGTCCAAAAATGGCCTTGCAATGTCAAAAATTGCCGAAGTTTTACAAAGCAAAAATTGTTCAAAACCTAACTTCCGTTTGTACTAAAATGCTTGCCAAATCTTCACAACACTTTGGATTGAAGCAAGATTTTTATTGCACAAACTTAGACTTGATTTGAAATTCAACTCGACAATTTTCATTGAATTTCAACATTAGATGAAGGAGAAAAGGCTCCTCAAAGTTTCAGTCATCAAATATTACAAGAAATGACATTCGGCGCGCTTAGGGGTTCATATGAAATCTAAATTAATGTTTATGTAAAACTACACTAAATGGTGTATTTGGTGTCCATGAGACTATTTCTCAACCTGGAAACTATTTAATTTAGGGAGAGTGATAAATTGTCCTTCAGTTGTAAGAAAAAAATGGATGTAGTATTCCAATGACATATGGCAACTACATAATAAACATAGCATGCCACTTTTATAGCATGCCACCTCATGCTACTCTCATTACTTGGAAAGGACATGCACTCTCAATGAAAGTGGGAATGACAAGTGACAAATTCCTATGTAGTGTAGGGACACTATTTTTCTTCAGCTCTAAACTAATTGTGGTAAAAATCATCAACTCTCCGAAGGCACTAAATACACCATTTAGTGTAGTGCCTTGCATAGTCCGCAAAAGTGCACTCAAAGAGGGTTGTGGATGGAATTTTGAGCTATAAATTTTCCAATGTTCAAAACTTCAAACATTTGAAGAAAATTTTGTTCCAATTATTTTTAATGTTTTTTGAATTTTCTTCACTTTTAAATTTTAAAATGTGTTATTTTTGGTTTAAGAATTGTGTCTCCATTTTTAATTTTTATTGAATGTGCTTGACAAGGAAATTCTGCAAGTGGACTTATTTTTTCTAATTCAAATATAGAAGCAAACATGGACTATATTTACATTCAAAGTTTGATCATAAATTGGTAAATCTGTTATTAGAAAGGGAGTTTTGATGTTCAAAATCTTCAAGATAAAATCATTTTGACAAACTAAGAATGAATAGATTTTATTCTATGGTTAGTGCATACCTAAGTCTAGTAGTTGGCTCACTTCATTTTTTATTGTATCATTGCTACATATATTTTACATCCTTTTGAAAATTAGCTTTTAAACAAAATGCACAAAGTATGCAAAAACGTGCACGGTTAAAAGTCACAATATTACACAACTCAAAATTCCCTCAATGTGGTGAACCGTACCATGCAAACACCCTCAATTTCATGCGACTGATGTTTATCTTCTTTGCTAAGCTTAAAAGTGATAATTTGGACTAAATTATTCACTTCAAAAGTTGTTCAAATTTCCTTTGTTCTTGTACTTGGATAACATTTTAGTAGAAGAAACGTTGAATTTAGCTAGTTTTACAAATATCAATGGTTATCCCGGGTTCTGTGCATTGGAAGGCAACCACTAATTTAGAAATTAGAAAGAATGACAACGCCCAAGCTTTGGAAATTCAGTGTCTTTGACCGAAGGTTCAATTGATCATATTACATTATAGATTGGTCTAGATTGTCACTGGTTGTCACGCCATTTGATGGGCTGCCCACTCATCCGTCCAATTGCGCCCATCAAATTAGCCTCACATTTGTACAATGTCAAATTATTCGAAGATATTCGAGTAACTTTTAGAATATTAAGTATAATTTTAGACTTTAGGTGGATTTCTATACCCAAGAACCTAGTTTATGCAACTCTAACAAACCTCTTGGACACTTGGACTTGATGGTCTATCCGTTCGCAAACGAAAAACACCTCCAATAATCCTAACCTGCACAATATGGTAACCCTGCAATTGTTAACAACGGTGCGGCCATTTCTCGGGGCAGGGTGCAGTCTACATTAGGTTTGAGAATCACATGGCTGCGTTCATGACCCCCTCTAATAAACCCCCATATACGAGGGTTTATATCTCTTCCTTTCAAACCTTTGTATACAAATCTATTCTGTCCCAAATATATGTTAAATGTAAGTAAACGTCAATATTTTCGGCTCTAAATTATATGTTTATTGTATGTATACTTCGTACAACAATGCTCAAATTAATACCCCTTTTGTGCACTCACGTATACTTTCACAAATTTTACATACTGCACCCCCAGGTGCCATATTGCAGGCGTTCAAATGTCATTGTCCATCATGGTCAAGTGTACTGTACGGTAGGGTCCAAAAATATTTCGAATTTTTGGCCTGGAGTTGAATGAGAATGAAAATTACAAACTTTGAAAACCTCTTGTAGACTCGAAAATCCATGAATTCACAAACCGTAAATTGTGTTGGAAAGATAATAGAGTCTACTTTGACAATATTCAAAATTTGCAGGGCAAAAGTAGCTACATGCAATTGAATGCAACTGTTTTTAAGCACAAAACTGGGAGTACATCCAAAATTCGAAATACTTTTGGACCCTACTGTACAGTACAGTACAAGTGAAAGTTAGGGTGTCTGCTGATATTGTATATTGAAGTATCTACAGGAGAGCTGAAACAGGAAGCAGGACGAACTTGGAGAATGCAATCAATGTAAAGTGAACTGACTTGGAGAATGCAACGTAATCGGAGTACATACTTGGGCAATCACTTACATGATTACACGTACAGTCACGCCTGCACGTGTGGTGAATTAAACCTCGAAATTTCGGAGCACTGCTACTCAGATAAGATCGAGGTAAAGGCAATTGATCCACTCACTCACACTGGGTGATCTTCCAACCAATCGAAAGCTGTGATCTTCTTCTGCTGCTTTACTTCATTAGTGAACTTCATACGCTACTTGAACAATGATCCCCACGCCAGTGAACATTGTAAAAATAATAGACTAAATAGAGTTCGAGCAACTGACCTGGACCATAATTATACCATAACTAAGACAGTGGGGAATCTCGGTAGGCCACAAACAAATTGGACAATGAACTTCTTGCATGAGAATTGCATTTTTCTCATGGCTGACGCCAGCTGACTGACTTCTCTTGTTATAACTTAATAACGATGTACACCAAATCAAGTGAATGAGAATCAGTGAGATCGAGCGTGGCTTAAATCATGAACTATACATCATGCGGCACTTACAACCACTGCATATATGAGCTACTGTTTAGGGACTCTGGGTATATAAGCCAGCCACGAGTCAATCCTTGACCATTTCATGATTGCCATTTGTCTCTCAAATCTTATTTGCAATTAAATGTAAATTACTCGGACTTCGGTAGTCTGAAAATTAAACTGTTAGTTCCAGAATCGTCATATTTGTTAAAATAGCTCGAAACTAGGCACCTTTTCCAGACGCCCTTCCGGGACCCCAGATCTACACTAGTCCTCGATTTTCGAATTTTGTGCAGAAGAATGGAATCACAACTTTCGCCTTTGGGGACTGGCGCCATCCTTACGAGAGTCCCCACATTCAGAGCTAGTAATTAATACCGGTACCCCGAATGAAAAATGAGTGGTTGGAGCTCTTTATTGAATACTGTATTAATTTCTACAAAGTCATGTATACATTTGACAGAGCTAGCACTAACCCAGGAATTCAATCAGCTGGTACACTGCGAATATGTGCTGATCAAACTGGTCAAGGAGTACCAATGATGGCCTGGCACTCATTGAGTTTGTGCGATGGAGCTCATCCAGAAGAACCTCCAAAGCGTTTGCGTGACGGATGAGATCATTCTCGTCAAGTTCTCGCAGTTCATTCCCGCTACCTCCTGGCCAACTCAAAGCTCTCACGGACCGTGGGGGTGTGCGCATTTCTCGACAGTGGATCAAATCCTCAAGCAGTCTTCCCAGCAGTGTCTTGTAATCCTCGAGGCTCTGCAACACGTACTGGACATCCACGGTAAATGTCTTGCGTCTGATGTCTCGCAGAGCTCGAACAGTTACTCTCCCTAGTTCCTCGAAGTTCCCCGGGTTGATCCGCAGTGCCATACCGCCGTCTTCTTGGTTGCCGAAAGGGAAGTCTGGCCACCCCACCGTTTCCTCCACAACGCGCAGAACATCGAATGGCACAAACATCGATAAGATGAAGAGACGGATGATGCTTGAGGGGCGCCGGGCAGGGCGGGCCGTATCTCCGTTTTCCGCCCTAGCATTCCTTGGTCGAGTACATCTTTCATTCCGCCTTTGACCAAGAACGAAAAACGTGATGTCATTCATAGATAAATTTTTGAAAAAGTAAGCTAGAAGAAGAAGAGAAAAGTTAAGTCTCAAACAAACTTTTGAAAAAACAAGTTCGAAGAAGATGAGAAAAGAAGAGCCTTAAATAAACTTTCGGAAAAGCAAGTTAGAAGAAGAAAAGAAAAGAAGAGCCTCGAAAGGATGTTAGTTGATAGTTTTCCTACCGAGTCCTAAAAACCTCGAGGAACACTCAAGCCGCATAGAGCCGTACAGGAGCCCATATTACCAAGAAGACCAAAGGGACTAAGCTACCCCCTTTAAATACCCTCCCCACAATCCTAATCCTCGGGTACTGATTGCCACTAACCCTAGCTCTTTTTCTTAGTAACCCTCACTCTTTTACTAAGTGACCTTCACTGAAAATCTGAAATAAGGACATGATTATGAGTTTTGGATCCTATAGCATCAATGATGGGAAAGAACACATGTGGTTATGATTTTTGGATACTACGACATCAATGACGAGAAAGAACACATGTTGTTCTGACTCTTGGATTGTAATTTTGGCATCAATGACGGCATTGACGGGGATGAACATGGTTATGACTTTTGAACAACATGGTTTAAATGGCAGGAAAAATCATGAATATGACTATTACACCCTGGGACGGCTTCAATGATGAGAAGAAATATAAATATGACTTTTGGACCTCCTAGTATCAATTTTGGGTATATGAAATATGGTTATGGCTTTTGGATCAAATAGCATTAATGAGGAGATCAAACATGATGTTTGGACTCAATCATGATGTCAGTAGATGGAAAGAAGTATAGTTAAGGTCAATGCTTAATTTTAAGAATTTACATTCAATACTATGAAGAGAGTAAATAGTAACTATCCACTTGTATATTTTAATAATTAATATATTAACTATTGTACATCAGGGTTGTTTATTGGATGTAACGGGTCGTGGGCTTTTTGCGTCGGTATGTCATAATGCGTCCGTCATGACCAGTCGTGACTTGTCAGGATCGCGCCAAGATCCCAACGCTAATAAAACTGAAAAAATTACAAATTACAAATTTACTATTTACGATTTACTAAATAGTAAAAACTATGGATGAAGTTTGTTGAGGCCGTCCAACTAGACCGTTCCTTGGCGACGACCTAACCGTCTCTTAGGGACAGTATGTTCATACATTTGACGACTAGTTCGTCCCTTAAGACGGTCCAAAGCGTTCACTTAACGGCCTATCCGTTCCTTGGCGACGACATCTCCGTCCATTCGACGGCTAGTCCGTCCCTTGGCGACGGCCTTTCCGTTCATTCGACGGTTAATTCGTTCTTGGGACGGCCCGCCCAAACCGTCCATTTGACGGCTAGTCCGTCCATTCATATGGAGGCTCTTTTTATTCAATCTGTTCATTGTGGTAACTATTTTATTTTAAAAATATATATGTGGTAATATTCTATCCTG
Organism: Pohlia nutans; assembly: GCA_022496805.1. Taxonomy (NCBI): domain Eukaryota; kingdom Viridiplantae; phylum Streptophyta; class Bryopsida; order Bryales; family Mniaceae; genus Pohlia; species Pohlia nutans. The sequence goes on along the minus strand of CM040085.1, from coordinate 25,025,010 downwards.
ACAGATGTGGGATTTGAATCTTGACGTTATGATTGACATCTTGACGTCATGACGTGACGTGTCGTGGACAACCCTGTTGTATATTGAATTGACCTATCCATTCATTAATGTTTTGAACGCACTATGTAAAATTTGATGAACATCATGGCTACAAAAGAGTTTTTCAAATTTACTTCCCCCCTTGCCACCCAAAACATCCGTCAGAAATTCCTTTGATGAAATTAACACCATCGCAATACACCATGCCATATATATCTTCCCCCATAAAAGAATAAAAAGAAACCAACCGAATCTAGATGCACCTTTACTAAAACAAATTATTTGTGTGTTGGGATTGGTCAACATAAGGATTTTTAGTTCTTTCAAAGATTCACCTTTTCACTCTTAGTGCATAGAAAGATAGAAAAATTCAAAACATATGATTCTTGATGTCGGGCAACTTTGGACTTCCAACTCTAATTTGACCGTCATTCTTTAGGTAAAGAATTACATGGCATGTCCAATATTTAAGGATCCGCTAAAGAGCAAGGATTCTTATTCCTAGTAAAGACTTATGAGGGCTGAAGAACCTTATGCATGTTGGGGTTGGACAATGTTTAAGTAAACAAACTAATATTTTGATAGAAGTATTTTCTAAATGTAATATATTATTCTCGAATCTTTTGTACACTAAATAAAATAAGCAGTGTACATGTTGATTCTGGCATTTTCCTTCTGTGATTCAAACACGTCATTTATAGCCCAGTTTTACCGGACACAAAGCCCTTCCAAAAGGCGTCCCTGTAATTCATTGTAAGCCTCATATGGGCACTCCTTCCCAGATTCTACGGACTTAAGAAAAATGTTCTTCTGGAAATGAAAAAAATATTAGAAAACTACAAAAATTATACAAAAATTATGGTATTATAGATGGGATGGGATGGTAGTACACAACAATCTTGTGCTATATAGTTCAAATTCCAAAAATGAAATTTTTCCTACATTAACATATTCATCACTTAGTCACATTATGATAGTGAAAGAACTACATATTTAGGGTTATCAATTTTAAAAATAGTCATACACTTTATTAAGTATATATTTTAGTATATCATATGGTCTAAGGATAAACCGATAAAGATGTTATGAAATCATAGTCCTTTCTTATTGTGTAAAAAATAGTGATTTTCGAAAGTTCTAATAAATAAGGAAAAATAGTAATACATAAAAGTAAGAGTCAAAATTGATCTTAGGCATGTGTCAAACATTGTTTCATTTAAATTTCATGTTTATAAACCAATTCGCTATATATTGGTATCCTGGATTGTTCTTTTTGCTTCAAATCTGGAAAATACGAGATTTCAGATTCACAAACAAAGGAATGCAATTATGCAAAGAAATGTCCAAATTGTTCAATTTTTCTTGCTCAATAGTATTTTCGACAAAGTATTACAACATTCTTGTGAATTTGTCATTGAGCTCATCTAACTTGAAAATATGTAATCTATAGCAAACATTAAATGAGTTAAAAAATGACAGCCTTTTAGTAAGACATTCCTTTCTGATACGCATAGCGGGCTTTAACCTACATCAGATATGAAGATGGTCAACTGGAACAAAGCTCAATATTATAAATCCCTACATTCCTACCGATTATGCCATTTCACCAGTGAACGCTGCATTGCGCCCCAACCTCCACTTGTACACTTGGCTACAGCCCACAGCACAACCGCGGTTCCTCAAAACATGCATGATACCATTCCACAGGGCAGTTTGTAAAACGATTATCGTCTCAAAGACAGAAACGAATCTTACCGATTCCAGAGATGCTCACCCACTGTAGTACTTTCCTGTAGCTGGTCTTCCACATCTCGTGGTCAAGTGGTCTGCAACTTCCTTTGACAAAGTTATTTTCAGCTTCAAAGACACCTCAACAGCTGATGATTGTGTCGGACTGTGTACTCTGTTACTTGCTGCGGAGTGATATGAAGATGCCGTGGGCCTACCACGAACACGGCGCTCAACAGTTGCAGCGTTGCAGCTATATATTAAGGCAGCTGGGATATCTCTCGCATTCAGATTCATTCAAGCTCACAACCAACTGTGTCGTTTCTCGGTGCAACTCACATTCGATCGCCTGACTTGACATGCGCAGGGACTGCGAACTGATTCCACCGCCGACAACGTCTAAAGCGATCGTGTGCGTTAACTTCAGAAGCTGAAAAGGACTGAGCGAGAAGCTGTAGCCAGATAAACGAGGAGCGGAGCAATCAGTGAGTGACAAGTTTGGTAGCATCGATCTCATCAACCAGCAAAATCGACTTCGTGAAATGGTGGACTGGCTGCAAGAGAGCTTCGACCTGAGAAACTGGCAAGGCCATCGAAGGGATGACGTAGGCGATATTCTGCCATGGATTGATAGGGCGGAATACGACGCTGCCGCCCGGCATCCCTCGAGCCCCATCAATCTCTTCATCTTATCGATGTTTGTGCCGTACGAGATTGTGCGCGTTGTGGAGCAAACGGTGGGGTGGCCAGCCTTCCCCTTTGGCCACCGGGATCGCGGCCAAGTACCGCCGATCAACCCAGGGAACTTCAAGGAACTAGGGAGAGTGGTTCAAGCTTTGAGGGACATTAGTCGCAGGACATGGACCCTGGATATCCGGTTGGTAATGCACAACCTCGACGATTACAAGACACTGCTGGGAAGACTGCTTGATGATTTGATCCACTGTCGAAGAATGCGCTTACCCCGGTCCGTGAGAGCTTTGAGTTTGCGAGGACGTAGCCGGAATATGTTGCAAGAACCTGACGAGAATGTCCTCATCAGACACGCAAACGCTTTGGAGGTTCTACTGGATGAAATAGATCGAATAGACGAGTCGATCAGTGGAAGTCCACCATTGATTCTCTTTGACCAGTTTGATCAGCACATTTTCACAGTGCACCAGCTCATTGAGTTCTTGAGTTAGTACTTGGTCAGTTGTATATAAAATTTTGTAGAAATGTATAAAAACAGTACGTTACAACCACTCAATTTTCATTCGGAATACCGGTTTTACTCTGAATGCGGTAATGCGGGTCTCGTAAGGATGGCGTACTTCAAAGGCGAAAGCATTGAAATTGTTGCGCACAAAGTTCGAGAAATGAGGAGTAGTGTAGATCTGGTGTGACCCCGGAAGGGCGTCTGGAAAAAGTGCCAAATTTCGCCATTTTGACCGAATACATGAAGATTCTGATACCTTCAGATCACAAAAGGATCATAGTGCCACTCGATTTCTATACTCAGTCACATTTATGACTGAGGAGTCCTGTAATAAATATTCGGTTGAATTAGTGGGCGATTGGAAGCCACTCCGGAGATGTATGAAACCAATCGCCATTAGCGAAAATTAGCTGTAAAGACATAATGATTTACAATTATTCGTGTTCAGGTTCTTCATCCTCGTCGTAATGGAGTCTAATCGTCAATCCGAATCTAATGATCTTTGAATTAGCAAATTATGTGAGCCTATGAACAATCTTTGGATTCCGGAATTTCCGTGTTCATGGATCAATTCAACGCCTGAGCACAAAGTAATAATAGTTGGTATATATCTCATATCCAAGGTGAAGGCCGTATTCGTTATATTGCAACTTTTCGCAGATATTGAGACATAATGCTACTGTAGTTATTCAAAAATTCATTTTAAAATATTAATTGAAACTTTAAAAAAAATTAATGCTCAAATAGTGATTCTATACTGAAATTCTAAAAGTTGGTGTTGTTAAATATTTATGAAATAATACCAGTAAAGTGATAAAACGGTTTATCTTTCAGTCGAAGATAAAAATGAGACTATGAAAAGTCTGAATATAACGAATATTGCCTTTGTGGTGAAAAAATTGCAGGGATCCAAAATCTTGTGCTAAAATTTATAGCATGCTTGCAAGTGCTCGGATGGTTTTTTCGTTTCCCAACTGAAACCTAAGATACTTTCTAGGAAGGCTAACTTTAGATCATGTGAGATTTTAGACATAAGTCTCTTGAAACTGCATGCGTCTGTTTCAAACGGCCATCTGAAACTGCTCCGGTTCCTAGTCGAGAGCCATTTTCTCAATGCACTTATGCACCAATTTTGAGGAATTTCGCCAATGCAATGAATATTGATGACAAATATGTTGATTTACTTGTACTGATATATCCGTCAAGGAAATTGCCAAAGAGATGAAATCACACTCTCTGGTACTAAGACGACAATACGTATGTACTTCTACTATTGTGATGTACACCTTCCCAACTTAATACCCATGTGGCCTTGCATGATCTACGACCTAAAGGTACGTGAACTGAATCTTGATGTTTAATATTAGCGCGCTGAACATTACTTAACACTGTAACACGTGGTCGACTGAACACCAACATCTAGTTCTATATAATCCTTTAAATTGCACGTATCAATTCAACCATGATTGAGTCACAACACTGCTAAACTCTACGTAACAGGGCCTAAGTTGCAATATTGTGCCCTAAGTGTACATGTTTATAATGTACGCTGAGCGGCATCACACACCACAGTGTGTGATTGTGCGACCCTAGTGCAAACACCATTTCATGTAAGTCAGAATGAGCAGGTCTAGGCCTGGCTTTATTAATCAAAATGACATGCAGCTGGTGCCACTTGAAGCCGCCGCTTGGATCTGAAACCAAACTAAGACGTTCTCTCATCGGAGAAAATGCGCCGGTCATGTTTCAGAATTGAGTCCAGGGGGACGACCAGCACTTTTCACTCGTGAATCATAGTAGTCCGACTAGAAATATCTTGTTTGCAACATTTGAAATAAATGTATACTAGTAGTTACGTACTGTGGCTGTATGTCCATGATTGATACTTCCACAGGATCTGATGATCCGTTGCCGACGCTGAGCCTGGATCCATCCAGTTCTGTTGTCAGCTGGCCACTTCCTTCAGGCTTAAGGGCTGAGGAACTGCTCCTCGATGAATCTGACGGTGTCCCCGCTGATGCGGAAGCCCTGCTCCAACACCTTGTCGTTGATGGGCGGCACGCTGTGGAATAACGCTGGCGCCACCTGCTGCACACCCGGGTTCTGGCTGCTCAAGGCAGAGAACGCCAACGCCGGGCCTTTGCCCACGTTGAGCTGGAAGTGCACCAGGCCCTTGGGGAACACGAACAGCTCGCCCGCCTTGATGGTGGTGGCGAACAACGTGTTGTTGGGGCCGTTGCTGCTCACGAACCCCACGTACAGCTCGCCCTTGGCCAGGAACAGCAGCTCCGTGGCGCGGGGGTGCGTGTGCGGGGGGTTGATGCCGCCCTTGTCGAAGTCGATGCGCGCAGCCGAGATCCCGAGCGTGTTCAGTCCCGCAAAGTTCATGACGGAGGCCGGCGTCACGGCCGCCATGTTTTTATTGCTGGTGTTGCCGCGATTCTTGAGGGCGACGGAAGTGAAGTCCCACACCGTCACCTTGTCAGCGGGCTTGCAGGGGAAGCCATTGATGGTGAGGCCGGTGGAGTTGTCGGCGACGCAGAAGTCCTGCAGGGGATCCTCGTCGGCGGCCATGGCCAGCATGGGCACGAGCGCGGCCACGCTCACGAGCACGGCCACCGTCAGCCATAATCCATCACTGCGGAAGATGCCCATGGTATGATGTGGCTTGCTCGCTCTCAATGGATGCGTGCAGGTGCTGGAATCAGTGGATGGATGAGTTGAGGACGTTGCATGTGGAGAAGAAGTTGTAGGATGGTGGTGGAAGCTGGAGATTGGGAATGGTTGCTGCTGTTACAATGGCTCACCTGGGGTTGCGAGGGCTTATATACACCTTGGGGCTTGGTGCAGAACATGAGGTCAAGCCTTGGTTTCCGAGTCACAGAGTGGCATGAAGGAAGCGTCTGATGACTGTGCATGGCACGCTATGTGGTGCACTGAGGGAAATGGGATCTGGGAGTGACTGTTGCAAAGGATTGAGTCTTGTTCAGACGAGTGAGCCCAACAGTGAGCTGGCTGTGGTTGAAGACATGTTTACCAGCCTACCATGTATGGTACTGAAGCGAGTTGAATATGGCTTTTAAGGCCTGTGGAAGTTGGGACTCTTTTGGTACTGTTGTGAGGGCATGTTTAAGCCAAAGGCAAAATCTACACATACTTTTTGAAAATATGATGACCTTTTCCTGACATGGCGTTCCAGGCACACGTGCTTTAAATTTTCCAAGCTGGTCAAAAGTGACATTGAAGAATGAGGGTGGTAGGAAACCATATGAGGAAAATAGACACACTGAATGATCAGACATGGTTGAAATTTGACAAACTTTGCAGGATATCAGTTTTTTGTTGTTAGAAGTCATGTAATTTAACACTCGTAGATAAGTAATAATTTTTATTTTATTTTAATTTTCATCTGTAGAAGGTGACACACCTTGGAATGTAGCGAGGTAAGAAAAAATGGATAGAATCATCCATATTCTATAGAAGCTCATTCATAAAATTATCTATTATAAAGCAGTTTCATCCAAATACTGTTCATTTGAATATTTTTTGACAAGAGTTTGGCAATTCCATTCACTTTTTTGCCCATTTTCCTATTGTAAAAGTAGCCATTCTCAAAATGTGGTAAGATTCTCGCAAACGTCGATCAAAAATTTAAAGGCTACTTGTAGAATTTTGATGAGTCTTTGAACTTAACTCCTAAGTAACCGAGCGACCATGTTCTCGTCGTAGCTCATACAACAGTAACTGCCGTTCATCAAGTTTTGATTTTTGTTGAAATTGGGGGTAGGGATCATGTTCTAGTGTTGCTTGATGCATTTAATTTGTGGTATTGAGGTTTACTTAGGAAATTTCAAAGACATCGATCTCAACATTGTCCCAGTGTTATAAAACTTACTATTTTGGTAAAGTGACGATGTTCTCTCCTTTGAAAATTTTGTCTCTTTTAATGTTGTCAAGTTTTAACCAATCACACCAATATTCAATGGTAAATACTTTTAAGTTCATTAAATAAGTATCTGAAACTATTTTTGAAAGTCAAACCGTACATATAATTACTAATCATCATGCTTCTCATTTTCTCTTTTGGACCAAACTTCATCAAAGTTGCAAAAGTAACATTTTATAGCACATCTAGATTTTGCCCTTACCCCTCTGTCATTTAAGGATTAAGCCAATCCAGCACTGCTCGTCTCCACCTTGCAACATAGTTTGTCAACACTACCTGACTGTCTGGCATTGAGTTTTCCATTATCTGCTTTCAAAGATTGAAAATCCATGTGTAATTCAATATCTATCAACTTATCTTTGTATGGTTTTCTACAGTCCTCATTCTTCAATCCCACATTCCACCACCTTGGAATTTTTTTAACACCTGTGCTTGTTCTGCCATGCAACATGACCCTATGTTGAAAAAATTAGCCTGACTGGTCTCGTGATTCAAATTTTTGTGGAGATTTACTAATAACACTTTTGAGAAAATCTCAGCTTGAAATTGCAGCAAATTCTGTTACTGGTAGTTGAAAATGCTCAGGGTACATAGTGTCAAAAATGCTCAGGAGTGGGAAAATGAGAGAAAAAAAAAGATTTGTTTTTTTTAATTTTTCATATGCCACATGGACCCCCCTAGGAGGTGCCACATGGCGAAACCAAAAAAAAAGCTAGAATTGGAAAAACAGGCCAAAAGAAGCTCAAATTATAAGAAATTATCAGCCAGATTTTTCAGCTCTACAACACTTGATTCATGCCTTCATCACAATCTCACCATGTCCAGATTCTCACAACCATCACCCCAGTTTCACACACTCCTTAGGCACCTCAAATTTAAAATTAGGGTTGACACTCAGACTGCCCTCACAATACTTTTGATCGCCAACCTCCCACTCAAGAAACAAGAGACGTAAATCTTCACCTGCTTGTACTGCAAAATGCGTGTGAATGCCTCACACAAACACCGGGAGGAAGTACTACCTCTTCCTAATCCCTAATTTGATTCAGTTCCTCTTCTCAAAATTCACGGCATTCACAAACACGGAAAGAAAAATAAATAAAATTTATATCCTCACGCTTGTCGCTCCAATCAGGGTCGTCACGCAAAACCGGCTCCTCACGCAACACCAGCTCCTCACCACCATCTCAGCCTCCAGCCGCGCACACACACCGCTCAATCACCTAACAGTCTAAAACACACAAAACTTGAATCACAGTGAAATTTCAGATGAAATTCTCTGAAGAATTGTTGTGCTTAACGAGGGTACATGCAAAAAGGAGCAGGTTTAAGCTAAAAGAATGTGATAAGTCAAGTTGCAAAATATACCTTTAACACACGAACTTCTTCTTCAAGGGCGGCTGCGGTTTCTTTCTGGAAGTCAAACAGATATCCATACGTTACTGCTTAGACTATCAAAAAAATATATCCAGGAGCACAACTTGAGGAAAACTGTCAACCCCGCTGTAGCTTATGGAACTGTATCAATTCTGCCACATCGTAATTGGAAAAAGATTACCCTATCAACCATGAAATGAGATCCTGAGATTGCTCAAATTCGAAAAATTCACAGCTAGTACCTGACGACTTATTTTAACTTGCAACTCAAGACTGCGTTGGCGTTCTTCTGCCAAAGCTCGCATAGCTGCCTGTCGATTCTTTTCTGTAGCCTGTACTGCTTTCCGTAATTCCTCCACACGATCCTTAAAATTCTCCTGGCAGGCACCCAACACAAAGAGTGCAGTGTGCTCAAACCCTCGACACACACTCGATCCCGATCGCTCACTCCCGAGAACTCTCACCCTCGCCAAACTCTCACAGCCCTCACAGCGCCCTCACAGCCCTCACAGCCCTCACTCGCCAAACTCTACGGAACAAGGGTTCGCCATCGCCAAGCCATCGAACAAGCGCACTCGCCATCGCCAAGCGCAAAAGGAACAATCAGCCAGGTAGAACTCGGAGCAAAACCCTAAGCGAATGATTTTCCTCGTCCGTTCATCGTCCATATTACATTCGTCTATGGCATCCGTCAGCATCCCAAAGTTTCAACCATTCATGCCTATCAATTAATTTCTTGATGACGTGGACCCCTCGCCGCAGTTTCCGGGCCCCGCATTTCCCGGGCCAGCTGCGAAAAATATTTTGGGGTCATAGTTTTCAAAGAAAACTTGGTGAACGTGAAAACATTCTTAAAATGTTATGAGTATTCTTATCAAACTTTAGGAATATTTCTTATAACCTACAAGTAAATACCTTGTTTTTTTACGTATGTCAACACTTGGTTCCATTTTGGACAAAGGAGTAAGTGAGTAACCTCTGCATAATATGATCAAATATAGAAGGATTTGTGCTTTCTACATGCAAAACTCATTGGAAAAATATAAGTTAGCCATATAGTGTGTGTGGTAATCATTGAGCATTAGTTTTTCTTCCAGATTGAAATTAAATTTATTTTTTAAGTGCAAGATGTACAGGAAAAGATGACTCTAGTCTAGGTTTGGAAAAAATGAACTCTTAACGTTTGCCACTCGTATTACACGTCTAATTAGTATTATTCCAATGTGTTTTTTATGTATAAAAAGTAAAAACCCTTTCATTCACATAAAACATGTAAAAAAAAATTACTTTTTGTGACCTTCTAAGTTCAAACATGCATTAAGATAGATAGATAGAAACACCGACTCTATTGCAAGGCCGGCGTGAATAAAGTGTCCGTTCGTAATGTCAAAATCCCGATGCCCACCGGACAAAGGGACCTTGGAACAATACTACTCTCCCCTTTCGAGGATGGACACTATAGTAACCAAAACAAAGTAACAGTAACAGTAACAGAGGATAAAAGCTGTTAGTTTGTATAAAGGTATGTCTGGGGCTAATTATTATCATCAAGTCATGAGTTCTTTGGTTGGTTGGTGAAGGGCGTTGTATCACATTTATGTGGTCCGGGTTCGAAACCAATTGGGCTCGTTGAGCAGTGGTGTGATGCACATGGCTTGGTGCTGCTAGTGAGTTATTATGGCAGGAAAGTTTGTACCAACCAATCGGCCCGTCCTATCCCCTGAGACAAGTTGAGCTAGTTGTTTGAAGAGAGTGGCTAGCAGTGGTTCTCACCACTACCCTCCCTCTTTAATTGTACTATTCTGTTGGTATTGGTTGATTATTTTCTATACGTCTTTTATATAAAAGGATAGATCCGGCATACTGTATGGCAATGGTATTTATTGCTTTGAATGTGTGTTTTATGGAGGTTTCGCAGATATTGAGTTTTGTTTCTAGTAGTTTCATTGAGGGGACGTGTGTGGTTCCTCTGGCTCCAGCTGTAATGATTATGATAGGATCTACTTTCCAACCTTGTTGTATGATGTTATTGATTAAAGGTTGGTATTTTGTAATTTTTCTGCCAATTGTTTCTGGTGAAAATCTGTCGTTTGTGTATGTGAATTCTATAAATTGTATGGTTAGGTTATCATCGGGGTTTAAAGGAGATGGGCTTTGGTATGGGAGGCCTTTAATGCATAGTATATCTGGTTTGAATCTGGCATTACATTGACATCTTCGTTGATCACAAGTACATGGTAATAACCATGGAGGAACTGTGTTTTCTTGTGGATTATTGTTGAATGTGCCCGCATTCATGAGAGTGTAGCATCTTGATTTATTTGAGAACAATATTAATTTTCTTAATTCCCAAACCGCTTTGTTGTGTCTTTTGGTTCTTAGTGCATGTATATGATGTTGTTTGCATATTAAGAGTACATGTAGCCATGTATCTGCGTCTTGTGAGTTACAAATGGGACATGTTTTTGAAGGAAATCTTTGTATACCAAAAATTAATTGCTTTCTAGCGTTTCCCATGTATTGACCGGTTCTAAATTTTAGTATGCTTGTTTTTTGTGAATCTGTTATTTCTGGATTATTCCAAAAGTCATTGGACATTTCGTTATCTATGATGGAGTTTGTTGTCCATTTGTTAATGTTGGGAAAGTATTCTGCGAGTATTTCTAGGTTATTTTCTCGGTCATGTTTCTTTATGTGTTCTTCCAAACATCTAACTGGTCCTTTGTCTGGTCGTTTGATACGACCGGGCCATGTATCTTTTTGGAAGTAGTAAGGTGTGGTATGTGCAAATTCGTGTGAGTTTGCGGCAAATTGGTAGTTTCTTTTCATGGTTCCTTCTTTTGCAAGTTGATCTGCGTGTTCATTCCCATTAATTTTAGCGTGTGCTTTAACTTTGTATATTGTGGTTGGTTGTGTTCGCTTTTTTAGCATTGTTACCATTTCTTCTAATATGGTTTTATCAGCGTGGTTGTTTTGTTGGGTTGGGTGTTTTAGTTGTGTGTTTAGAACATGTATACAGTTGAGACAATCGGTAAAAATATGTGCAGGTTCGTTTATGTATTTAGTGGTGATTAGTGTAAGTGTTTCATGTATGGTCGTTAATTCTGCTCTGAAGCATGTTTGTAGTCCAGGCAGTCTTTTTGATATTTGTACATCTGGTTTAGACGAGTTGTAGATTCCGTATCCAGCTTTTTCTTTTTTCCAATGTCCATCATTAGCTTTTTTAGGTGGTACAAAGGATCCATCTGTGTAATAGCTATATTGTGGTAGAAATTTTAGTGTGGTGTTTATTTCGAAATTTGGAAGGGGATTTATCCACATGTTTTGTAGATTGTCATAGAGTGGGTATATGAGTTTGTTCCATTTTGTGCTTTTATTAACTTTTTTGTTTGGTGGTGTGGGTGGTGCTGTTTGTATATGGTATTGCGAAATTTGTAGATTTTCGATTGTTGTGTTTATGGCGTCTATTTGGTTTATTGAGCCAATGTTTTTGTTTTGATGGTGAATACACCATATGTGCAATGCAAGTGGTTCGTTTCGGGTTTTGTTGGGTTCTAGTGTTATTGTTGGTTTGTCATATGTAATGGTGTCCGCTGCAAAATGTATGATGGCGTGCGTGTCCGGAAAGGGGCCTTTGTGTGGTGATATATTTTGGTACCAGTTGGTGTCTGGGATTGCTAAGATGGTGACAGTTTCAGGGTCTTGTTTTGCTGCTAGTCTTGCCCAGTGTATTGCTTGTTGTGCTGTTTCAGCGTCATTTGGGTGTGCATATCCTATGCCTTTCCATTTGTATTGAAAGGCTGTCCCTAGTGAGCCAAAAATCTTGTCTCTGGCGAATGTTGAGTAGAATTGGGTAAATTTCATGAAACATGTAATTGGTGAGGAAAAGTATGAGTGTGTTATATTAAATATTGTTATTAGTGTGTCTAAAATGTTGGATGGAATGGTATGGTGTGGTGTTCTTATTGTATTCTTTTTGTGGTTTTTGTGTTCATATCTTTGGTATAACCACACTACTTCTGTTTCAAATGTTTGTATAGCGGGTATTAGTCTGTGGGTATCGTATTTGTTGTTGTTATATTGTTGCCATAACCATTTTAATCTTGTAGTCGGAATGGTGGTGATATATTTACCGGTGTCGTTATATATGTAAGTTCTATCATTTTGTGTTTGAATGGTGCATTTGTTTGTGTCTGTCTCTTTCTGGGTTACATTCAATTGTGGATGTTTTAATGTAGGGGATTATTGTTGGAGGTGGGATGTATCTTGTGTCTCTATTTTGTACGGGTGTAAATTGTGTATTTATGATATTTTGATAATGTTTGTTTTTATAATCTATGTAATATTTTGTAAGTAGGTTTAGATTATGGTGTATTACTGTTGGTAGATTTAGTAGAAATAGTTCGCGTTGTTCTAACCATCTATTGTATGTTATGTGGTTTGAGTCTATCCATTGACATAGGTAGTTGTTGTATTTTTTAGATATTTTATATTTGTCTTTTGTTGTAATTGTTTTGTGGTTTAATATTGTGCGAATGGGGAATCTTATGGGATCGTTTTTTATGTTTTGTGGTGGGGCTGGTTGTTGTGGTTGTGGAGGTTGAGGGAGTTGTACAGGGTTTATTGGTGTTCTTGGTATTATTATGTGGTTATATATTTTATACTTTTCTTTTAGTGTACGGGGTGGTAAGTGTATTCGGCATGTATTTGGGCAATCTTGGGTACATTTTGGTTCACAGAAGAGTTGTTCTGCTAAGTTTAGTGCACTTTTGTCTAATTTAGTTGGATTTTGGTAGTATATTTTGAATTCTTCTGGTGACATTAGTTTTGTACCGTTGGGAAGGATGATTTGATTTATATTGTAAATTTTGTGTGTCATTAACTTATATAACAATTTGATAGAGAATTTTGGGTCTAAGTGTGGAAGTTCGTTTATGACTGTAGATCGCCATTCTTTTTCTAGTTCGGTCATGTGGAGTTGGAAGTTTTTTTCTGTGCTTTTTAAGTGTATATCACTTGCTGTTTTCAGAAGGAATAATGTTCATGTTGTTGGTGATGTTGTGCAATCTTGGCGTTTAATTCTTGGGATGTCTTCGCTACCACCGGCTTTAGCAAGTATGTGTTGTATTAGTCCTTTATATATAATTCCTAGTCTTCCTTTGTCGTTAAGTGCATTTCGAAGTTGTTCACCAATGCATCTAAGGTAGGCATTTTTTAGAGAGAAGGCTTCTAGTCCAAATAAATCATGGGGAAGTTGGGTTATTATGTTTGCGGTGCTTTTAGGTAGTCCGCAAATTGTTTTTTGGATTGCAATAATTTTCTTGTCTAGTTTTTTAATGGTTGGTAGTGAGTATGGAACTGCGAAGAAGCTGTAGGCTATGCCTGCTCTGATTACTATGTCCACCATACTGATTCTTTGTTTAATCGTGGCAGGGCATTTTGCTAGTTGTTTACATTGGTCTATTATTTTAGTCGTGGTGATATGTGTTTGGAGTTTCCATTTTAGTGATGGAACTAATTGTATGCCCAAGTATACATAGGGTTCATTTTGATGGAGTACTGGTAGTGTTTGGCCTCTGTAACTGATTTTTTGGTTTGTCATATGGGTTTTAAATTTGTTTGGTTGCATTTTGGTTTTATTCGGGCAACCAGTGATAGCACATTTTGTAACTCCCAAGTCCATGCCTGCCCATTCACAAAATTTGTCAATTTTATTTATTTGTGTTTGTAGTGATATTATATTATTTGATATGGCTGCTAAGTCATCTGCGTATGCTGCAGAGCTGATTTTTATTTTTGATGTACCAAACGTGTATGCGTTTACCCCTCTTTGTAGCCATCTCAAAAGTGGTTCGAGAAAAATTATGAAGAGATATGGGCTAAGTGTGTCTCCTTGTATGGTGCCTCTTTGAATTGGTATTGGTTTTGTTTTGCCAAAGTGTTCACCAGTAAATATGGTGTTTGAGTGGGAGTAGATGTTTCCAACTAGCATTATTGCATCTTCTGGGTATCCAAGGTCTTTCATTATAGTTAAGAGTCTTGCGTGGTCTAATGAGCCAAATGCATTTTTAAAGTCTATATATAATAGGTATATGTCTTGATTTGTAAATTTTGCATCTTCTAGTGCTGCTATGAGGAGTTGTAATTGTCTTGCTGTGCTTCTTTCTGCTCTGAATCCTTCTTGACTATCGTGTAGAATTTGGAATTTTTCACCGTATGCTGATAACATGTGTGTTAGAGTACTGGTGAAGAATTTGTATATTGTATTTGCAAGTGCTATTGGTCTGTGGTTTGGCAGTTGTGTGGGATTTCCTTTTTTATACAGTAGTATTGTTAGACTTATTTTCCATGAGGCTGGGATTTGTTTTTGTTTATAGCAATGAGAGAAAAATAAAAAAAAGTAATTTATGGAAGCTTTCGGGCATGTTTTTTAGTATAGAGTTGGGGATTTTGTCTGGACCTGGTGTTTTGTTGTTAGATAAGTGTTTTAGACATATTTCATATGTTTCTTGATCAAAGTGTTTATGCAGTGGTATTTGTGGATTTCCTCTTTTTTCTATTACAAAGCCATCAAGGTCGTGCCATGGGTATTGTCTAACTCCGCAAGTGCATTGTGCTGGGTGTTCGGGTTGGTAGTAACATGTTGGTACTATAGGTCTGTTACTAATTGATTGTTGAGCGTGTATTTCATTTGCTATGTCTTCTGGGCTGGTTAGTATGTTGTTGTTTCTATCTAAAATGCAGTCTAATGGTGGTGTTTCTTGATTTTTGAAAACTTTTTTGTTTATTTTCTTCGGGCTTTTATCGTATAATTGTCTGTATTTTAGTATTGCCTTTTTTATACAACTTTGGGTATATTTTGTGGTGATTTTACGGGCTTGTATTTTAGCTGTCTTGGCTATTTCTACTAATGATTGGATCCATTCTTGTTGATCATGTTCTTGTGTTGGGAGTGGTGGGGTGGTTACGTTTGTATGGGTTTTTAGTTCTTCGATAATTGGATGTGTTTGCCAATTTTGTATATTTTTTGTTATGTAAATTTTTTTTCTAATTAAATGGTAGGTGGATAGGTGTTTTTTCCATGCTTTTTGTAGTTTTTTTGGTAGGAAGCCTCCTTGTTGTGAGGCATGTTTTGTTAGTGTCGGTAATGGAGGTGCACTACAAGTTTCTTGAATTTTATCAGATATTTTTTTTATCATGTGATCTAGTTTTGAGCATGATATTTGCCATTGGTCGTTTGTTAGTTGGTCATTTGATAGTATTGTGATAAGTTCATTTATTTGTAGTGAATTTTCTTCGAAGTATTCTATTTTGAATTTTTCTATATTTTCTTGTGGTATAGGGTTGAGAATTCTCATTGTTTTATTTGCTATTGGTATAGGTCTTGCTAGTAAGGTGTTTGGTGGTATGTATAATGTTACTGGTGAGTGGTCAGAATTAAGGTTGTGGTCATTGTCTGTGGTTGATATGTATAGAGTATTATCTGGTGTTTTAATGTAGTATCCATCTATTAGGCTTGTTTGATTATAGTTTTGTCCCCCTTGTCTGGAGTATGGGCAATCTGTTGGGATGTATTCTAATTGGAGATTATTTGTAAATGCTCTCTATTCGATGTCTTCTGTTTGTGGTGGGGTCGTGTTTGTTCCATTTTGGTGTCCTATAAGTGCTATATCTCTGTTAAAGTCACCGCACAGTATGTGTATGGTATTTGGATGTGCATTGATTTGTTGAGTTATGTTTTGTTGAATCATTGGTATATATTGTAAATCCTCTGTATGTGATGGCATATATATGTGAAGGATTAGCCAAGTTTGTAGTGGTTTGTTGTCTTATTTTATTATTTGTAGGTAGGGTGATATTTCTTTGGGGGTTGGGATTTTGGTGATATTGCCGGGATATGTGTATTTTTGGTGTATTAGTGTGAGGAGACCTCCTCTTGCGGGAATGTATGGCATTCTTTGTTGCATACATCTTGTTAGGGCGTGTGTGTTGTTAAAAATTAATTTGTATTTTGGGAATAGGTTTTGTATGTATTTGGTGGATTTTGTAGCGGTTAATTTGGTTTCTTGTATTGTGATGATAGCGGGTTTATCTGGTGTGTTGGCAATTAGCTCATGTAAGTTTGGGAGTGCCGTATTTAGTGATGAGGCATTCCATGTAATAAATCTCATATTATGATTTGTTGTATGTATTTCTTGTGGTTGTCTTGTGGGTATGTTTGGGAGCGGTGGGGGGTGAGTATATTCATGTAGTGGTTCATGTATTTTTAAGGTTTCTTCTAATAAGTTGATAGGGAGGAATGGGAATTTATCAATCATGTTTTGGAGGGTTGTTAAACCATTTTGTTGATGAATAAAAGTGTAGATTTCTCTGTGAATGGTATTTGGTGGGTTTATTAAGTTTTGATTATTGTTTGTGAATTCTGTGGAAGGGGTTGCAGTTGAGATATGTCTTTCAGGTGGGTTTTGTAGTAAGGACATTTTTTCTAGTAGTAGTGATGACCAATCAGGGTTGGAGATTTGTATTAGGAGTTGGTCACATGTTTCTATTGATGGACTTATTGTGGTGATGAGTGCGTATAGTATTCTTGATGATGGATGTTGTTGATTTTGGTGAATATACTTTGAAATATGCGGGTAGTCATTACTAGCTTCCGTATGATTTGGATGTGTTATATTTAGAATGGGGGAGAATTGTTTTGCTAAGTGTTGGTATTCTGGATGTAGTTTAATTGTGCTTGGTATAAAGTATGTTTTGGATCTTCTTTTATGCGTAGATGGGTGTGTTTTTAGTAGGTCTGGCATGGGTCCGGGGTTGGTTTCAATGTCCTCGCATAGTAGTAATATTTGGTGTAGAAAGTTTCTTTTTTGAGGGGGCTTTTGGGTTATTTTAATTTTTTTATTATTATTATTATTATTATTATTATTATTATTATTATTATTTTTTGTTTGTTTATTTTGGACGAGGCCGGTAGGTCGAGTCCATTGTTGGTGTTGATATCTAAAAAATTTGTGCTTTGAGTTATTTGGGATGTTTTGCATAATTTTCTTTTGGGTTGTATTTGTAGAATATTTTCTATTGGTTTTATGTAGTGGTATGCGGGTTTGTATTTTTGAATTTACTCTTGAGGTTTTGTTTATATGCTTTTTTGGTGTATTATCTTTGTATGTTTTAGTGTGTAGGGTTTTATATGTGGTATTTGAAAATAATTTGTTATGTTTTTTGGTAATATTATTGTCCCTTTTGGTATTGGTATGGGTGTTGGTATTGGTCTTAGTCTTGGTCTTGGTATTGGTATTGGTTTTTGTGTTGGTATTAGTATTTGCATTGGTATTTGTGTAGGTACCAAAAAATAGTGTATAATCGTATATGTATTTGTTGGTATTAGTACATACCTTTTTGTATTTAGTATAAAGTTTTTCTACAGTATAAATATACCACGAAGGTATAAGTATATATTTGGTATTTTTATACTGTATATTATTGTATAATATGCTGTATAAATACTGCATAAATACTGCCGTATTTTTTTGTTTTTCTATGTACTATGTAGTAGTAGTATTGTATAGTATATGTATAAATACTGTATAGTCTACTCTGTAGTCTTTAATCACTCTATGTTTTTTAGGTTTTCTATGGCTTTTCTAGAGGTATTCCCCTTGATGTCTTTGATACCTTGCAAAGTTAACATAAGGGCATCATGGATGTAGTCAATTTTTGATTGAAATTCTTCATGTTTTGCATCGTTGATGACTCTCTCCTCCTTGAGTTTTAGCTCAATGTCTTCTCTCAATTTCTTGTTGCTTGTCTCAACAATCGTGACAACATCTTCTTTTGTGATTGGTGGGGTTGTTGTTGTCAATGATGCAACCGTGTTGACCAAAGCCGTGTTGATATCATTGAAACCCCACTTCTCAATTTGTTCTTTTGATGGTGGTTCTAGTCCTTCCAAGCTCCTTCTATGTGGTGAGAAATCAACATAATGCCCACCAATGGTTAGAGTTTTGTTGAGGAATTTGCGATATACCTTGGGATTAACACATTGAACATTAGCACTACCATTGTGCTTGGTTCCATTTTCCCTATGAAACCAAATAGAAGAGATATTACTAGCATCCATAATCTTGTTAATGGCATCGGTGGTGTCATTAACCGAAAGCAAAATAGGGAGGTGAGAGAGAGTCAAAGTGATGGCATCCTTCTTAGCCTTTGCCTCCGGTGTCATACGAGAGTTGGAGGAGTTTTTCCTTTGAGGGGCAATGATTTCTTGCTTGGCGGGGATGTGATGGAGGCGGATTTTATCCGCTTGTGAAGGGGTGGGAGCCATAATGAAAGCATGGTTTTCATTAGTGCTTTTGTGAACATTGGTAATTTCAAAATCTTGTTTCCTACGGAAACTAGATTCTAAAATTTCATAGAAAAGGGCGGAAGCGGACATATCCACTATATTGTCACTCTTGATCTTAACGGAAAGATTATTGTTTCGAGCAACCGCATGGAAACTCTTGCAAACTTTGCCCAAGTAATAATTGGAGGTTTGCTCTCCCAAGTTTTCTTCTATTTTCTCAAGGTAGAGAATGAAGGGACGGAGTCCCTTTAGCATGGCGATGCCATCAATTTCGGGTCTCAAGAGGTGTAATTTTATGATCCCATTCCATACTCCTCTTTGACCTCCCCTTTTGGTACTAAAACAAAGCACCGCAACGGGATCAATTAGATCCGTGCCAAGGGGGATGTCCATATCAACTAGTCTCTCCATGACCATTGCTTTAATTTGGTCATGTAGATATGGGTTTTCCACGTGTGTTTCAAAATGTATTTCCACGTGGAAATCAAGTGATAATCCCGTTTCTGGGTTTACCGGGATATCAAATGGGATTTGGGTCAAATTGTAATGTTGACCCAAAATGCCATCATCTCTAAACATGGGGTACAAAAGTTGAGGGATTCGTGGGTATGCCACGTTTGCTCTCCATGCTTCTTCCGCCTCTTTTTGTGGTATTCCCCTAGTGACCATGTCCTCAATTGACTCACCCGAGAACATAACTTCGTCATTGCATTCTTTGGCTAGTTTTTCCATGTGATGGAAGCCTAGCCAAAAATTAGGGTTTCTTGAGGCAAACAACGTGTCTTGTGACACGATTATAGAGTTTGTAGACTCTTTTGTGGTTTTGCCTTTGGGAGTGTCGAATGATAACTCATCTGATTCTTCGTTGTTTGCCTGCTTCTTTGCTGGGCTTCTAGTTCTCCCTCTTGAACTGCTTCTACCTTTGTTTTTGCCCCTACTGCTGGGACTCATGTTTCTGTTGTTGTTGGGGCTGCGCGTGCTGGAGCTTCTTCCTCTCCTCTGGTCTTTGGCTGTGGTGTCGCTTTGCTCATTCCTGCTGCCGCTCCTCGTGCGATTGCTCCAGGCCAGGTCTCCACCTCCGGTCTTCTCTCCTTGGCTGCTGTTATCACCGATTTGCCCCGCCCTATTTTGTTGGCCTTCTTCTGCCCGCTCCCGCTGTCCGTTTGTTGTCACCTCTCGTTGGCTGTCCCTCGATTGGCCGACTCTCGCTTGGCTGTCTCTCGATTGGCTGGGGGTGCGCATGGTGCCTTCCTGCTCTTGGTTTTGCGCAGACGGTCCTCCGTTTCTTGTCTTCTTCACCTCTTCTCTCGCGGCCTTGACGGCGAGGAGATTTTTCAGGTGCACGGTGTGATTGTCTATGTCCATGCTGCTAGTCTCTCCGTCTTTAATCCAGGCAGAAAGTCGCGGCTCCATTTGATTGGTCTTGGTACCTGTGCAAGGACTGCCGAGAGAGTACCACTACTTGTACAGAGGAGTTAAGCAGGAGTAGAAATGGTGGGAGGGGTTACCTGGATAATGTTGCTTGGGCTGAGAGTTGCTACTCTGGTTGTGCGAGGAATGACTGAGTTTCTTGCAAACACGGAGGTTAGTGCGAGAATTAGGGTTTCTAAGCAAATTCAACAGGTTGAAAGCGTTTGGTTGCGATTGCTTACCTTTGGTTTGGTGTGGCAGGTGGTGCGCTGGTGAAGTAGGACGATCTGTTCTGCTATTGCCGTGGAGCTCTTGCTGTAGGTGGGCAGCTTTAGAGTAAGTCTGTTTCCAGACCTTGGACCTCTTGCTGTAGGTGGGCAGCTTTAGAGTAAGTCTGTTTCCAGACCTTGGACCTCTTGCTGCCCCTAAACGCGGCGCTTTGGTTGTAATTGTAGTGAAGGCGATGATGGTTGCTGTAGGTTTTGTTGTTATGCAGAACCTTCCTGCAGCAAACACTATGATTTTCTATATTTCTAGCAATTGAAGCATTAGTGGCGGCATGTTTTTTAGGGCTGCGAGGTAAATAAGACAGAGGCTTAAGAACTAGTAAGAAGGTCTGGGGTGGAGGAGAGAGGAAAAGATCAACTTTATAGTGCTTACCTGAGTTGTAGCAGTTTGGATTGAGCTGATGTTGGAGGTTCTGCTGCGACTGGTTAATGCGTAGATGCGTTGACTTGCTGCTTCTCCGCCTGGGCTGCGGCTTACTCTTGCTGTTGATACTAGGTTGAGTGTTGCCCTCGTTGGTTGGGTACAGTGGGTCTAGGATATTGATATAGATCCCAGAGATGTAATACCTGCGAATGCAATGGAAATGGAAAAAAAAAAAAGTAGAGCTTAAGGATCGGGTGGGAAATACCAGGTTTGGGGATGGTTTGCAAATGTTGTGCATGCGGCTACAATATCTGCAACGGGTCTTGGTAGCTTGGATGGTAGTGGTACCAGCAATGTGTATGCGAGGGAGCAGTGCTTTGAATTATCCGCCGCTCAGCTAGAATCTTGAGTCTTCAGCATGTGTCGGGCTTGGACGATCGACAGCTTGGGCGTGGGGGGTGTGTTGGCCTACCGCACAGCTCGCATTCAGATCCCGGTGAGGCTGCACCCCAGCACTCGATCAACGGATCGGTCCACTTCTCCAAGCTCAGATCGGCGCTCGGCCAGTAGATCAGCGCTCGGCCAGCAGATCAATGCTCGGCCAGCAGATCAGTCAGCAGCCTCCGATCAGTCCATCAGTTCCCTCTCCCAGCTCTCTGTTGCGTAGATCAGCGCTCCTTCTCATGAGTTGTTGAACAGCATTTCTCCTGGTCTGTTAAGGCAGATCCACTGCTCAGGAAACACCTCCAACTGCTTTCAGATTTGGTGTGACAGATCTAGGTTGACGCAACAACTATTCTCTGAGCTAGGCGATCTATGATGCGCAAACTGCACCACTCGCAATCAGAACCCTGTAAAGACAATAATCACAGATCGGTCCTACCTCCAATCTCTCTACTGTGCGGATCTGTTCTCCTGCTCATTCTGAGCTGGGCAATCTATCCATGCTGCACCTAGCTTACGAGCCAATATCCAGTGAATGGCAGATCTAAATCAAAGCCAGAGACTCGGCATACACTGACTACACAGAGCTATGGAATCACCCTCCTTGTGAGTTTGTTACGAGCTCCAGTCACCACACATCCAAGCTACCATCGCCGCGCTGCTTACGCTCTCAGATCTGTCTCAGCCATGTCCTTTTTCCGCGTGAAACATTTTTCCAACTCCTTCTGCTTTAACATGCATTAACCTATAAACATCATTTTAAAACCTTGAAAATTCGGGTAAACAAATTTATATTGTTTAAACTAAATATGAACTACACTTCAACACAATCTTTTTTTTTTTCTTCTTGGAGCCAAACACCAACGGCATGGCACAATCACAATGATGTATATTTAGAGGGACCACCCTCCAGGCCTCCATTGCCTCCTTCGTGTACTATTATAGTCTACTGTGCAAAATAAAAAATAAAAAAACCATGCTTTCATATCTATCCAAATGTTTAGAGCTTTTAGTTGAAAATATCTATCAATAAGATGTTAATCCTTTATAAATCTTGCATATAGTCTCTAAATGACGTATTTTAAGTGCATTGAAATTCTCATTTATTTTCTAGCACAAAAATATGAAAAGTTGCTAAAGTGAATAATAAAAAAAATGCTCAATAGAAAAAGCACCACTTTTGTTATGAGTGCAAATGAAATGCGAGAAATGCTTTTGGCACAAAATTATGATTAACCTGATATTCATTACTTTGAGAGATCAGGGACCTCTCAAAATAAACATATCGATTTAGGTTGATTTAGGTGCCCATGACTAAAATCGCATAACATTCTTCATCCCTCCTACTGTTCATATGTTCACCTCCTAATCTCAAGCACTTATCAAGGGATCAAAAGAATCGCACAAAATTTTCTCTAACTTCAAATGGACCAAGCAAAGAGGGTTGGAGAGTTGAATTATTTTATTTATTAGTAGTTTCTCTGCAGTGTTGCTACAGTGTAAAGGATGTGGTTCAGGAACGTGCACAAAGAGAGTCTTGACCCTGGCTAAATTAGGCAAACCAAAGTTGGACCAGAACATTCTTTGATTCGTACAGTGGCAATTATGTACGTACAGTATGTCAAAGAGTTGACGCCAAGGGTGTCCAATGTTGAAACCAGATGACATGTGCCATCAGTGTCCATGGAATATCTTACACAAATGCTGTTGACTCCCAGCCGAAATGGCACCTCATCTGTCCTTACTTTTCTAAATAGTTTAATTCTTGTTTGCTTTCCCGCGCCTCACTGAGGGGCGGTTTACACTATAGACCAAGAGCCATGACCATGGAATTTTAAAATCTGTGATTGACCCAAAAAGAGCTCTTGGTCCCATTTGGCTTTACACTACCTTGAAAAAAGGAGAATGACCACTAACTTTGAGGTCCCCAAAAATGCTAAAATTTCCCAAATGGATAATGTTTTCATGGTCTCCTTGATTATAGTTGAGTCGAAGCAAATGCCTCGACTCAACTATAATCTAGGAGATCATGGGGCTCAAAAATCATTAATTGGCTAGTGTTCAATTATTTAAAGAGAAAGGAGGAAAAAGGGGAGGATAAAAGAGAGAATGATGAGCTTAAACTTGTCCCGGTCATTTAAAATTGCATTTTTTATTTTTCATGGTCACGGCTCTTGACCAAGAGCCATGACCATGAAAATGATTTAATTTTCTTGGTCATGGCTCTTGGTCCATAGTGTAAACTGCCCCTGAGGCGTGGAAAGCCAGACCGTCCCAGTCGCCAGCACATGCAATATTGGCAGGCCGATTTGGGTTCATTCAACTCATACAAACCGGCTAAGTTGTCAGCAGTGGCTTTTTGAGAGGCATTTTCAATGTGATGTTTGATTTAAATTGTTATTAGAAAGGAAAGTGATATGTCAATATTTGCAACATGTATAAAACACATATTACAAGATGAAAGTAATATTGTAAAATTTTGGGTATTAAAACATTAAAATAGCTCTCGTTTTAATGACTCACTAAGGACTTTTCTAAATGATAACTAACACTTTTTTGGTAGAAAATTTGGGATAATCAGATAAGAATGATGGTTATGTGAATGAAAATTGAAATCAATACATTAAAAATTGTAGCAACAAAGAGGGCGGTGATTCGATTCTGGTCAAATACACGTCATAAAACCTAATACTTTCCTCCTTGATAGGAATCTTGAGCGTGATGGGGATTGCTCCTAG
Organism: Pohlia nutans; assembly: GCA_022496805.1. Lineage (NCBI taxonomy): Eukaryota > Viridiplantae > Streptophyta > Bryopsida > Bryales > Mniaceae > Pohlia > Pohlia nutans. The sequence continues at coordinate 25,001,131 of CM040085.1, read as the reverse complement.
GCCTCATGTTACAGTGTGGTCGTTTCTCTTAGTAGCAAATGATCAGGAGTTTTGCGTCTAGCTAGTCCATATATTGTAGGAAGAGAAAATCCAAAAAAAATCACTCGCGGGGGAGCACTAGTAACGTGCTCTCTTCGTTCACAGTGTGATGTTTGTAATTTGTTGTTACACAATGGAAATAAAGAATGTAAGTTACTTGTATACCAAAATTTGAGAAGTAGGAGAATGATTCAACATTGAAAACAATACTACAAGTGGAAGAGGTGCAAACCATTGCCAAACACAGTCATTTAATTTTATTGTGAACTTGGTTTTGTTTAATATCTCAATCTACACATGAAAGACAAAACTCTTGTCTCTTTTTGAAGTAGAAAAAGAAATTACAAAATTTCTAATTTTTATATCTTAAAAAAGTTCTTTTTTCCCACCCTATCCGACAAAGTCAGAAATTTTTGACTTGTATTGGAATGAAATTTTTGAACTACATATAGTTATTTTTTTTAACATCAAAAATAATATCATGTCACTTGCTTCCGTATCAAATTTAACGCGTAAATGATAGAGGGAGTAAGGGCAAAACCTTGACGTGTTATAAAATGTTACTTCTGCAACTTTGATGAAGTTTGGTCCAAAAAAGAAAATGAAAAGCATGATTTTTAGAAATCATCCATATAGCCAAACTTTCAAAAAATGTTTTAGATACTTGTTTAACGAATTTAGAAACATCTAATGTTGAATATTCACCAAAATTACAAGTTTTATTTTCAGAATTTGATAATGGGTATGATGGTTAAAACTAGACATTCTATTCTAAAATGGTCAATGACAAATTTTTTAAAGGAGAGAACATCATTACTTTCCTAAAAAAGTAAGTGTTATAACACTAGGTCAATGTTGAGGTGTTTGACTTTGAAAACTTCTCCTCAATAGAGTTTAACTTGGATTGACACGATTCAAATTGGGTTGGAAAGTAGACTTGATTTCCTATTTGAATTTATTTTTCATTTTCATTAAAAACATTTTTTTCATCTCAGGCAACCCGTATAAAAAGGATAGTGACCATAAAATGGTCGTTTGGTCATCTAGTGGTTAAGATCTATTGGAGTAATATAACATTTTTCCCAAGCTGCTTGGCCTTGGAAAAAATGGCTTTGGGCAATATAACTTTTTCTACCAATGGAAAAAAAAATTATATTCCTACAAAGCTCTTGAAATTCTTCACGTTCACTAAAAGTCTCATAATATTAAATTCAAAATTGACGTTGTGGGAACTTACCCAAATATTGAAATTGTTCCATTCAAGCCACTTAGTCCTTAACACCTAAATGTCAGAAGGAGTAAGGGCAAAACCTAAATGTGTTATAAATGTAACTTCTACAACTTTGATAAAGTTTGGTCCAAAAGAGAAAATGAGAAGCATGATGTTTAGTAATTATCCCTACAGTCAAATTTTCAAAATGTTTGACACTCATCTAATGAATTAGAAGCATTTACCATTTAACATTCCCCAAAATTACAAAATTTATTTTTTAAAATTTGAAATTTGGTATGATTGGTTAAAACTAGACATTCTATTCTAAAATGGTCAATGGCAAATTTTTCAAAGGAGAGATCATCATTAGTTTCCTAAAATAGTAAACGTTATAACCCTAGGACAATATTGAGGTCTTTATCTTTGAATAACTGTCCTTGGTGGAGTTTAACTTGGATTGAAATAATTCTTATTGGGTTGGAAAGTAAACTTGATTTCCTGTTCCAAAAATAAGATAAAATAAAATAATAATTTTCATCTTAGGAATCCCGTAAAAAAAAGGACAGCGATCATAAAATGGTGATTTGGTCACTTAGGGGTTAAGTCCCACGGAGTGCACTCTTCAAGTATTGTAATTATACCGGGAATTATACACGTGCGTGCACAACAAGGGTATTATTTAGAACAAGCATGTACAAAATGTACATATGGCCTGAGACATATTTCAATCCAGCGGAAAGTAGATATACATGGGGCTTGAAGTTAAATTCCTCATTTTTAGCCCTTGTGTACATATGAAAATGTATTTTGAGGCTGTGAGATTTGTACATATATTGCTTGATTTTAGCCAAAAAGAAATGTATACAAGGGTGTTTTAATAAGGGTGATGCACGCATGTAATTCCTAAATTTATTGAATGTGCACTCCCTGAGGGTTAAGTAATCAAAGCATGGTTCTCTTTTTCTTTCGTAGTGTAGTAATACACCATGTATGCAATGGGGGTTGGTCCCACCAGATTTGAACCAATGTGATACTGCCGTGACACTGGTGTTTAGCTGCAAATAAGCAAAACAACACAAAAAAACATTGGGTTGAACTTTGGATTATTTTTAGTTTCAACAGAATAAATTATATCATTCAAATTTTTAAGATTTTGGGATGATGTTGAATTTGAAATTAAATGCCAAGATATTTTACAAATGAATTTACAACAAAAAAAACTTTAAAAATTGCATTGACTTTAGTTTGAAAGTGACCTTGCAAAGATGAGGTCATAGATTTAAGGAATACAAAAATTTCAAAAAATCACCATGTCAAGAGTCTCATTTGTAATCCATTACAACAAACTTTACTCAAAAAATGTTAATGTTTTTTTTGTAATAAAATTTAGCAAGAAATTTTAATTTTAACTTTCAAAATTTATAATAAAATATTGATGATAGCATTGGTGAATTTAACGGTATGGATGAAATCTAAAATTCAAAATCTACAACATTCATTTGAACATCAATTCCAAAATATTCCTCCAAATAGTACTTTACAACTTTTGTGAGATTTTCTCAAAATGTTGTTATTAATAAATCTCCACAAAAAGTTGAATCAAGAGACCAGTCAGGTTGAAATTTTGCAATCTGGGCAATAGTAACAGAAGGTCATGTTACATGGCACAACAAGCACACATGCTCAAAATTTTCCAAGCTGGCCGCATGTGGCATTGAAGAATGGACGGGTAGTAGAAACCATACAAGGATAATAGACATCCAATTACACATGGATATTCAATTGTCGTTGAAAGCAGATAATGGAAAACTCAATGGACGCTCCAGTGTTGACATACAGTACAACTTTGCCAGATCTATGGACAGAAGCAGTGGTGGATGGGCATTGTTCAAGGATTCATCAGAACTGTACAAGTGACAAATTACATGATTTCCAACCAAAAAAACTGATAATTATTCTGCAAAGTAAGTAATATTTGACCCATGTCTGATCATTCAGTTGAGTTATCCGTAAAGTTGAGGGCTGACTGGGCCTGAATCATGATAGTATTTGTTGGAAATAAAAATTCAACTAGAGTCATTCCCGGAAAAGAAAGGTTGGGTGAGTGTCTTGATTTAGTGTGAGTCAGAGCCTATCGCATAGGAGAAAACTTACTAAACTCAGATGGTCTGTGGTGTCACAGTGGACTGTTGCTAAAAACTCCAGGGCGCGCGGGAAAACTTGGGTCAGAAGATTTATAGCATCGTCTTTGGTGCTTTCAAACTTCGTACTCAACATTTGTTTTTAGTACACGACACAAGCTCTTTTTTGGAGAACAAATCTATTGTTCACTTAGTCACCCACTTTTCAATGACTTAGCGGATAACTCTACTCTGTGTCTATTTTCCTCATATGGTTTCCTCCCACCCTCATCTTGATATTTTTCAATGACTTAGCGATATTTCAATGACTTAGCGATATTTTTCATCTTGAAATATCGCTAAGTCATTGAAAAGCGATATTTTTCATCTTGTACTACATGTTTTATATGCATGTTGGAAACATTGACATATCACTTTCCTCTCTAATTACAACTAAAATCAAACATCACATTGAAAATGCCTTGAAAAAAGCACTGAAAAAGCACTGATGACAACTTAGGTGGTACTAGTTTCGCAGAATGGACCCAAAAGCTATATCCAACCCACTTCAGTACCATACATGGTAGGCTGGTAAATATGACTTCAACCACAGCCAGCTCACTGTTGGGCTCACTCGTCTGAACAAGACTCAATCCTTTGCAACAGTCACTCCCAGATCCCATTTCCCTCAGTGCACCACATAGCGTGCCATGCACAGTCATCAGACGCTTCCTTCATGCCACTCTGTGACTCGGAAACCAAGGCTTGACCTCATGTTCTGCACCAAGCCCCAAGGTGTATATAAGCCCTCGCAACCCCAGGTGAGCCATTGTAACAGCAGCAACCATTCCCAATCTCCAGCTTCCACCACCATCCTACAACTTCTTCTCCACATGCAACGTCCTCAACTCATCCATCCACTGATTCCAGCACCTGCACGCATCCATTGAGAGCGAGCAAGCCACATCATACCATGGGCATCTTCCGCAGTGATGGATTATGGCTGACGGTGGCCGTGCTCGTGAGCGTGGCCGCGCTCGTGCCCATGCTGGCCATGGCCGCCGACGAGGATCCCCTGCAGGACTTCTGCGTCGCCGACAACTCCACCGGCCTCACCATCAATGGCTTCCCCTGCAAGCCCGCTGACAAGGTGACGGTGTGGGACTTCACTTCCGTCGCCCTCAAGAATCGCGGCAACACCAGCAATAAAAACATGGCGGCCGTGACGCCGGCCTCCGTCATGAACTTTGCGGGACTGAACACGCTCGGGATCTCGGCTGCGCGCATCGACTTCGACAAGGGCGGCATCAACCCCCCGCACACGCACCCCCGCGCCACGGAGCTGCTGTTCCTGGCCAAGGGCGAGCTGTACGTGGGGTTCGTGAGCAGCAACGGCCCCAACAACACGTTGTTCGCCACCACCATCAAGGCGGGCGAGCTGTTCGTGTTCCCCAAGGGCCTGGTGCACTTCCAGCTCAACGTGGGCAAAGGCCCGGCGTTGGCGTTCTCTGCCTTGAGCAGCCAGAACCCGGGTGTGCAGCAGGTGGCGCCAGCGTTATTCCACAGCGTGCCGCCCATCAACGACAAGGTGTTGGAGCAGGGCTTCCGCATCAGCGGGGACACCGTCAGATTCATCGAGGAGCAGTTCCTCAGCCCTTAAGCCTGAAGGAAGTGGCCAGCTGACAACAGAACTGGATGGATCCAGGCTCAGCGTCGGCAACGGATCATCAGATCCTGTGGAAGTATCAATCATGGACATACAGCCACAGTACGTAACTACTAGTATACATTTATTTCAAATGTTGCAAACAAGATATTTCTAGTCGGACTACTATGATTCACGAGTGAAAAGTGCTGGTCGTCCCCCTGGACTCAATTCTGAAACATGACCGGCGCATTTTCTCCGATGAGAGAACGTCTTAGTTTGGTTTCAGATCCAAGCGGCGGCTTCAAGTGGCACCAGCTGCATGTCATTTTGATTAATAAAGCCAGGCCTAGACCTGCTCATTCTGACTTACATGAAATGGTGTTTGCACTAGGGTCGCACAATCACACACTGTGGTGTGTGATGCCGCTCAGCGTACATTATAAACATGTACACTTAGGGCACAATATTGCAACTTAGGCCCTGTTACGTAGAGTTTAGCAGTGTTGTGACTCAATCATGGTTGAATTGATACGTGCAATTTAAAGGATTATATAGAACTAGATGTTGGTGTTCAGTCGACCACGTGTTACAGTGTTAAGTAATGTTCAGCGCGCTAATATTAAACATCAAGATTCAGTTCACGTACCTTTAGGTCGTAGATCATGCAAGGCCACATGGGTATTAAGTTGGGAAGGTGTACATCACAATAGTAGAAGTACATACGTATTGTCGTCTTAGTACCAGAGAGTGTGATTTCATCTCTTTGGCAATTTCCTTGACGGATATATCAGTACAAGTAAATCAACATATTTGTCATCAATATTCATTGCATTGGCGAAATTCCTCAAAATTGGTGCATAAGTGCATTGAGAAAATGGCTCTCGACTAGGAACCGGAGCAGTTTCAGATGGCCGTTTGAAACAGACGCATGCAGTTTCAAGAGACTTATGTCTAAAATCTCACATGATCTAAAGTTAGCCTTCCTAGAAAGTATCTTAGGTTTCAGTTGGGAAACGAAAAAACCATCCGAGCACTTGCAAGCATGCTATAAATTTTAGCACAAGATTTTGGATCCCTGCAATTTTTTCACCACAAAGGCAATATTCGTTATATTCAGACTTTTCATAGTCTCATTTTTATCTTCGACTGAAAGATAAACCGTTTTATCACTTTACTGGTATTATTTCATAAATATTTAACAACACCAACTTTTAGAATTTCAGTATAGAATCACTATTTGAGCATTAATTTTTTTTAAAGTTTCAATTAATATTTTAAAATGAATTTTTGAATAACTACAGTAGCATTATGTCTCAATATCTGCGAAAAGTTGCAATATAACGAATACGGCCTTCACCTTGGATATGAGATATATACCAACTATTATTACTTTGTGCTCAGGCGTTGAATTGATCCATGAACACGGAAATTCCGGAATCCAAAGATTGTTCATAGGCTCACATAATTTGCTAATTCAAAGATCATTAGATTCGGATTGACGATTAGACTCCATTACGACGAGGATGAAGAACCTGAACACGAATAATTGTAAATCATTATGTCTTTACAGCTAATTTTCGCTAATGGCGATTGGTTTCATACATCTCCGGAGTGGCTTCCAATCGCCCACTAATTCAACCGAATATTTATTACAGGACTCCTCAGTCATAAATGTGACTGAGTATAGAAATCGAGTGGCACTATGATCCTTTTGTGATCTGAAGGTATCAGAATCTTCATGTATTCGGTCAAAATGGCGAAATTTGGCACTTTTTCCAGACGCCCTTCCGGGGTCACACCAGATCTACACTACTCCTCATTTCTCGAACTTTGTGCGCAACAATTTCAATGCTTTCGCCTTTGAAGTACGCCATCCTTACGAGACCCGCATTACCGCATTCAGAGTAAAACCGGTATTCCGAATGAAAATTGAGTGGTTGTAACGTACTGTTTTTATACATTTCTACAAAATTTTATATACAACTGACCAAGTACTAACTCAAGAACTCAATGAGCTGGTGCACTGTGAAAATGTGCTGATCAAACTGGTCAAAGAGAATCAATGGTGGACTTCCACTGATCGACTCGTCTATTCGATCTATTTCATCCAGTAGAACCTCCAAAGCGTTTGCGTGTCTGATGAGGACATTCTCGTCAGGTTCTTGCAACATATTCCGGCTACGTCCTCGCAAACTCAAAGCTCTCACGGACCGGGGTAAGCGCATTCTTCGACAGTGGATCAAATCATCAAGCAGTCTTCCCAGCAGTGTCTTGTAATCGTCGAGGTTGTGCATTACCAACCGGATATCCAGGGTCCATGTCCTGCGACTAATGTCCCTCAAAGCTTGAACCACTCTCCCTAGTTCCTTGAAGTTCCCTGGGTTGATCGGCGGTACTTGGCCGCGATCCCGGTGGCCAAAGGGGAAGGCTGGCCACCCCACCGTTTGCTCCACAACGCGCACAATCTCGTACGGCACAAACATCGATAAGATGAAGAGATTGATGGGGCTCGAGGGATGCCGGGCGGCAGCGTCGTATTCCGCCCTATCAATCCATGGCAGAATATCGCCTACGTCATCCCTTCGATGGCCTTGCCAGTTTCTCAGGTCGAAGCTCTCTTGCAGCCAGTCCACCATTTCACGAAGTCGATTTTGCTGGTTGATGAGATCGATGCTACCAAACTTGTCACTCACTGATTGCTCCGCTCCTCGTTTATCTGGCTACAGCTTCTCGCTCAGTCCTTTTCAGCTTCTGAAGTTAACGCACACGATCGCTTTAGACGTTGTCGGCGGTGGAATCAGTTCGCAGTCCCTGCGCATGTCAAGTCAGGCGATCGAATGTGAGTTGCACCGAGAAACGACACAGTTGGTTGTGAGCTTGAATGAATCTGAATGCGAGAGATATCCCAGCTGCCTTAATATATAGCTGCAACGCTGCAACTGTTGAGCGCCGTGTTCGTGGTAGGCCCACGGCATCTTCATATCACTCCGCAGCAAGTAACAGAGTACACAGTCCGACACAATCATCAGCTGTTGAGGTGTCTTTGAAGCTGAAAATAACTTTGTCAAAGGAAGTTGCAGACCACTTGACCACGAGATGTGGAAGACCAGCTACAGGAAAGTACTACAGTGGGTGAGCATCTCTGGAATCGGTAAGATTCGTTTCTGTCTTTGAGACGATAATCGTTTTACAAACTGCCCTGTGGAATGGTATCATGCATGTTTTGAGGAACCGCGGTTGTGCTGTGGGCTGTAGCCAAGTGTACAAGTGGAGGTTGGGGCGCAATGCAGCGTTCACTGGTGAAATGGCATAATCGGTAGGAATGTAGGGATTTATAATATTGAGCTTTGTTCCAGTTGACCATCTTCATATCTGATGTAGGTTAAAGCCCGCTATGCGTATCAGAAAGGAATGTCTTACTAAAAGGCTGTCATTTTTTAACTCATTTAATGTTTGCTATAGATTACATATTTTCAAGTTAGATGAGCTCAATGACAAATTCACAAGAATGTTGTAATACTTTGTCGAAAATACTATTGAGCAAGAAAAATTGAACAATTTGGACATTTCTTTGCATAATTGCATTCCTTTGTTTGTGAATCTGAAATCTCGTATTTTCCAGATTTGAAGCAAAAAGAACAATCCAGGATACCAATATATAGCGAATTGGTTTATAAACATGAAATTTAAATGAAACAATGTTTGACACATGCCTAAGATCAATTTTGACTCTTACTTTTATGTATTACTATTTTTCCTTATTTATTAGAACTTTCGAAAATCACTATTTTTTACACAATAAGAAAGGACTATGATTTCATAACATCTTTATCGGTTTATCCTTAGACCATATGATATACTAAAATATATACTTAATAAAGTGTATGACTATTTTTAAAATTGATAACCCTAAATATGTAGTTCTTTCACTATCATAATGTGACTAAGTGATGAATATGTTAATGTAGGAAAAATTTCATTTTTGGAATTTGAACTATATAGCACAAGATTGTTGTGTACTACCATCCCATCCCATCTATAATACCATAATTTTTGTATAATTTTTGTAGTTTTCTAATATTTTTTTCATTTCCAGAAGAACATTTTTCTTAAGTCCGTAGAATCTGGGAAGGAGTGCCCATATGAGGCTTACAATGAATTACAGGGACGCCTTTTGGAAGGGCTTTGTGTCCGGTAAAACTGGGCTATAAATGACGTGTTTGAATCACAGAAGGAAAATGCCAGAATCAACATGTACACTGCTTATTTTATTTAGTGTACAAAAGATTCGAGAATAATATATTACATTTAGAAAATACTTCTATCAAAATATTAGTTTGTTTACTTAAACATTGTCCAACCCCAACATGCATAAGGTTCTTCAGCCCTCATAAGTCTTTACTAGGAATAAGAATCCTTGCTCTTTAGCGGATCCTTAAATATTGGACATGCCATGTAATTCTTTACCTAAAGAATGACGGTCAAATTAGAGTTGGAAGTCCAAAGTTGCCCGACATCAAGAATCATATGTTTTGAATTTTTCTATCTTTCTATGCACTAAGAGTGAAAAGGTGAATCTTTGAAAGAACTAAAAATCCTTATGTTGACCAATCCCAACACACAAATAATTTGTTTTAGTAAAGGTGCATCTAGATTCGGTTGGTTTCTTTTTATTCTTTTATGGGGGAAGATATATATGGCATGGTGTATTGCGATGGTGTTAATTTCATCAAAGGAATTTCTGACGGATGTTTTGGGTGGCAAGGGGGGAAGTAAATTTGAAAAACTCTTTTGTAGCCATGATGTTCATCAAATTTTACATAGTGCGTTCAAAACATTAATGAATGGATAGGTCAATTCAATATACAACAGGGTTGTCCACGACACGTCACGTCATGACGTCAAGATGTCAATCATAACGTCAAGATTCAAATCCCACATCTGTCAGGATAGAATATTACCACATATATATTTTTAAAATAAAATAGTTACCACAATGAACAGATTGAATAAAAAGAGCCTCCATATGAATGGACGGACTAGCCGTCAAATGGACGGTTTGGGCGGGCCGTCCCAAGAACGAATTAACCGTCGAATGAACGGAAAGGCCGTCGCCAAGGGACGGACTAGCCGTCGAATGGACGGAGATGTCGTCGCCAAGGAACGGATAGGCCGTTAAGTGAACGCTTTGGACCGTCTTAAGGGACGAACTAGTCGTCAAATGTATGAACATACTGTCCCTAAGAGACGGTTAGGTCGTCGCCAAGGAACGGTCTAGTTGGACGGCCTCAACAAACTTCATCCATAGTTTTTACTATTTAGTAAATCGTAAATAGTAAATTTGTAATTTGTAATTTTTTCAGTTTTATTAGCGTTGGGATCTTGGCGCGATCCTGACAAGTCACGACTGGTCATGACGGACGCATTATGACATACCGACGCAAAAAGCCCACGACCCGTTACATCCAATAAACAACCCTGATGTACAATAGTTAATATATTAATTATTAAAATATACAAGTGGATAGTTACTATTTACTCTCTTCATAGTATTGAATGTAAATTCTTAAAATTAAGCATTGACCTTAACTATACTTCTTTCCATCTACTGACATCATGATTGAGTCCAAACATCATGTTTGATCTCCTCATTAATGCTATTTGATCCAAAAGCCATAACCATATTTCATATACCCAAAATTGATACTAGGAGGTCCAAAAGTCATATTTATATTTCTTCTCATCATTGAAGCCGTCCCAGGGTGTAATAGTCATATTCATGATTTTTCCTGCCATTTAAACCATGTTGTTCAAAAGTCATAACCATGTTCATCCCCGTCAATGCCGTCATTGATGCCAAAATTACAATCCAAGAGTCAGAACAACATGTGTTCTTTCTCGTCATTGATGTCGTAGTATCCAAAAATCATAACCACATGTGTTCTTTCCCATCATTGATGCTATAGGATCCAAAACTCATAATCATGTCCTTATTTCAGATTTTCAGTGAAGGTCACTTAGTAAAAGAGTGAGGGTTACTAAGAAAAAGAGCTAGGGTTAGTGGCAATCAGTACCCGAGGATTAGGATTGTGGGGAGGGTATTTAAAGGGGGTAGCTTAGTCCCTTTGGTCTTCTTGGTAATATGGGCTCCTGTACGGCTCTATGCGGCTTGAGTGTTCCTCGAGGTTTTTAGGACTCGGTAGGAAAACTATCAACTAACATCCTTTCGAGGCTCTTCTTTTCTTTTCTTCTTCTAACTTGCTTTTCCGAAAGTTTATTTAAGGCTCTTCTTTTCTCATCTTCTTCGAACTTGTTTTTTCAAAAGTTTGTTTGAGACTTAACTTTTCTCTTCTTCTTCTAGCTTACTTTTTCAAAAATTTATCTATGAATGACATCACGTTTTTCGTTCTTGGTCAAAGGCGGAATGAAAGATGTACTCGACCAAGGAATGCTAGGGCGGAAAACGGAGATACGGCCCGCCCTGCCCGGCGCCCCTCAAGCATCATCCGTCTCTTCATCTTATCGATGTTTGTGCCATTCGATGTTCTGCGCGTTGTGGAGGAAACGGTGGGGTGGCCAGACTTCCCTTTCGGCAACCAAGAAGACGGCGGTATGGCACTGCGGATCAACCCGGGGAACTTCGAGGAACTAGGGAGAGTAACTGTTCGAGCTCTGCGAGACATCAGACGCAAGACATTTACCGTGGATGTCCAGTACGTGTTGCAGAGCCTCGAGGATTACAAGACACTGCTGGGAAGACTGCTTGAGGATTTGATCCACTGTCGAGAAATGCGCACACCCCCACGGTCCGTGAGAGCTTTGAGTTGGCCAGGAGGTAGCGGGAATGAACTGCGAGAACTTGACGAGAATGATCTCATCCGTCACGCAAACGCTTTGGAGGTTCTTCTGGATGAGCTCCATCGCACAAACTCAATGAGTGCCAGGCCATCATTGGTACTCCTTGACCAGTTTGATCAGCACATATTCGCAGTGTACCAGCTGATTGAATTCCTGGGTTAGTGCTAGCTCTGTCAAATGTATACATGACTTTGTAGAAATTAATACAGTATTCAATAAAGAGCTCCAACCACTCATTTTTCATTCGGGGTACCGGTATTAATTACTAGCTCTGAATGTGGGGACTCTCGTAAGGATGGCGCCAGTCCCCAAAGGCGAAAGTTGTGATTCCATTCTTCTGCACAAAATTCGAAAATCGAGGACTAGTGTAGATCTGGGGTCCCGGAAGGGCGTCTGGAAAAGGTGCCTAGTTTCGAGCTATTTTAACAAATATGACGATTCTGGAACTAACAGTTTAATTTTCAGACTACCGAAGTCCGAGTAATTTACATTTAATTGCAAATAAGATTTGAGAGACAAATGGCAATCATGAAATGGTCAAGGATTGACTCGTGGCTGGCTTATATACCCAGAGTCCCTAAACAGTAGCTCATATATGCAGTGGTTGTAAGTGCCGCATGATGTATAGTTCATGATTTAAGCCACGCTCGATCTCACTGATTCTCATTCACTTGATTTGGTGTACATCGTTATTAAGTTATAACAAGAGAAGTCAGTCAGCTGGCGTCAGCCATGAGAAAAATGCAATTCTCATGCAAGAAGTTCATTGTCCAATTTGTTTGTGGCCTACCGAGATTCCCCACTGTCTTAGTTATGGTATAATTATGGTCCAGGTCAGTTGCTCGAACTCTATTTAGTCTATTATTTTTACAATGTTCACTGGCGTGGGGATCATTGTTCAAGTAGCGTATGAAGTTCACTAATGAAGTAAAGCAGCAGAAGAAGATCACAGCTTTCGATTGGTTGGAAGATCACCCAGTGTGAGTGAGTGGATCAATTGCCTTTACCTCGATCTTATCTGAGTAGCAGTGCTCCGAAATTTCGAGGTTTAATTCACCACACGTGCAGGCGTGACTGTACGTGTAATCATGTAAGTGATTGCCCAAGTATGTACTCCGATTACGTTGCATTCTCCAAGTCAGTTCACTTTACATTGATTGCATTCTCCAAGTTCGTCCTGCTTCCTGTTTCAGCTCTCCTGTAGATACTTCAATATACAATATCAGCAGACACCCTAACTTTCACTTGTACTGTACTGTACAGTAGGGTCCAAAAGTATTTCGAATTTTGGATGTACTCCCAGTTTTGTGCTTAAAAACAGTTGCATTCAATTGCATGTAGCTACTTTTGCCCTGCAAATTTTGAATATTGTCAAAGTAGACTCTATTATCTTTCCAACACAATTTACGGTTTGTGAATTCATGGATTTTCGAGTCTACAAGAGGTTTTCAAAGTTTGTAATTTTCATTCTCATTCAACTCCAGGCCAAAAATTCGAAATATTTTTGGACCCTACCGTACAGTACACTTGACCATGATGGACAATGACATTTGAACGCCTGCAATATGGCACCTGGGGGTGCAGTATGTAAAATTTGTGAAAGTATACGTGAGTGCACAAAAGGGGTATTAATTTGAGCATTGTTGTACGAAGTATACATACAATAAACATATAATTTAGAGCCGAAAATATTGACGTTTACTTACATTTAACATATATTTGGGACAGAATAGATTTGTATACAAAGGTTTGAAAGGAAGAGATATAAACCCTCGTATATGGGGGTTTATTAGAGGGGGTCATGAACGCAGCCATGTGATTCTCAAACCTAATGTAGACTGCACCCTGCCCCGAGAAATGGCCGCACCGTTGTTAACAATTGCAGGGTTACCATATTGTGCAGGTTAGGATTATTGGAGGTGTTTTTCGTTTGCGAACGGATAGACCATCAAGTCCAAGTGTCCAAGAGGTTTGTTAGAGTTGCATAAACTAGGTTCTTGGGTATAGAAATCCACCTAAAGTCTAAAATTATACTTAATATTCTAAAAGTTACTCGAATATCTTCGAATAATTTGACATTGTACAAATGTGAGGCTAATTTGATGGGCGCAATTGGACGGATGAGTGGGCAGCCCATCAAATGGCGTGACAACCAGTGACAATCTAGACCAATCTATAATGTAATATGATCAATTGAACCTTCGGTCAAAGACACTGAATTTCCAAAGCTTGGGCGTTGTCATTCTTTCTAATTTCTAAATTAGTGGTTGCCTTCCAATGCACAAAACCCGGGATAACCATTGATATTTGTAAAACTAGCTAAATTCAACGTTTCTTCTACTAAAATGTTATCCAAGTACAAGAACAAAGGAAATTTGAACAACTTTTGAAGTGAATAATTTAGTCCAAATTATCACTTTTAAGCTTAGCAAAGAAGATAAACATCAGTCGCATGAAATTGAGGGTGTTTGCATGGTACGGTTCACCACATTGAGGGAATTTTGAGTTGTGTAATATTGTGACTTTTAACCGTGCACGTTTTTGCATACTTTGTGCATTTTGTTTAAAAGCTAATTTTCAAAAGGATGTAAAATATATGTAGCAATGATACAATAAAAAATGAAGTGAGCCAACTACTAGACTTAGGTATGCACTAACCATAGAATAAAATCTATTCATTCTTAGTTTGTCAAAATGATTTTATCTTGAAGATTTTGAACATCAAAACTCCCTTTCTAATAACAGATTTACCAATTTATGATCAAACTTTGAATGTAAATATAGTCCATGTTTGCTTCTATATTTGAATTAGAAAAAATAAGTCCACTTGCAGAATTTCCTTGTCAAGCACATTCAATAAAAATTAAAAATGGAGACACAATTCTTAAACCAAAAATAACACATTTTAAAATTTAAAAGTGAAGAAAATTCAAAAAACATTAAAAATAATTGGAACAAAATTTTCTTCAAATGTTTGAAGTTTTGAACATTGGAAAATTTATAGCTCAAAATTCCATCCACAACCCTCTTTGAGTGCACTTTTGCGGACTATGCAAGGCACTACACTAAATGGTGTATTTAGTGCCTTCGGAGAGTTGATGATTTTTACCACAATTAGTTTAGAGCTGAAGAAAAATAGTGTCCCTACACTACATAGGAATTTGTCACTTGTCATTCCCACTTTCATTGAGAGTGCATGTCCTTTCCAAGTAATGAGAGTAGCATGAGGTGGCATGCTATAAAAGTGGCATGCTATGTTTATTATGTAGTTGCCATATGTCATTGGAATACTACATCCATTTTTTTCTTACAACTGAAGGACAATTTATCACTCTCCCTAAATTAAATAGTTTCCAGGTTGAGAAATAGTCTCATGGACACCAAATACACCATTTAGTGTAGTTTTACATAAACATTAATTTAGATTTCATATGAACCCCTAAGCGCGCCGAATGTCATTTCTTGTAATATTTGATGACTGAAACTTTGAGGAGCCTTTTCTCCTTCATCTAATGTTGAAATTCAATGAAAATTGTCGAGTTGAATTTCAAATCAAGTCTAAGTTTGTGCAATAAAAATCTTGCTTCAATCCAAAGTGTTGTGAAGATTTGGCAAGCATTTTAGTACAAACGGAAGTTAGGTTTTGAACAATTTTTGCTTTGTAAAACTTCGGCAATTTTTGACATTGCAAGGCCATTTTTGGACCCATCAAAGTTTTTTCAAGAGTTTTTTTGGTACCAACGTTTTTTTAAGATGGATTGAAAGATTTTTTATTGGAAAAGGTTCAGAAATAGCTTTTCAAATCCAAAGTGCCAAGTGAGCAATCAAATTTTAGAACCAAATTTTGATAATAAAACAAATGATCTTTTAATCCACGAGGCTTTAAATGAGTCCAAACTTGATTCACATCCTCTACAACAAGTCGGTGCATTCACAATAAAACGAGCCAGCCCCGCCCAAATTGAACAACTCTCAATGAGTGCTTACAAAATCATATCTGCAATTTATGTAGATATTATAAAAATTTAAGGACATTTTGCGACATATTATGAACATTTACAGTGCTTAATAAGCACATTTAGTCGTTATTAACGACTGGTTACGACCATATTTAAGTCGATTTGGAGTACCAATAACTTCTCAAACATCGTCAAACTTTAGTATATTGCAGAATGACATATGATATATGTAATTACTAATTTAAATTGCATTATCAATTCAAATGATAAGATTATTGTTTAATAATCCGTTAAATTAATCATTGGTTACGGTTTCCTTGGCTCGTTATACTGTGAATGTACCCAAGTCTACTACAAGATTCTACAATTAAGATTTCCATATATCACTTTAATATATATCTATGGCACATCAAAAGCAATGAAGTTTTTTCAATGAAAATGGTCGAGGTCCTCTAGTGGTTAATATTTTATTTTTAAACCTCTTTGTTTTTAGCATTGGTAGAGGACATCACTCTAGTTATAGTAGTACAAAATTTTCTATTGATAACTTTAATTATGAATTTCTATTTCTGAATTTCTAAAAGTTATAAACAACTGCAAAGTTGAGCACTGCGACACATAAAGTTGGTGAATTGTATCATATGTTTACCTAGTACTCAAAATTGAAGTCTTTAGTGCCTTTCAAATGGGGACCTTTGTGACTTCAAAAAATACATTTAGCACAATAGCCCTTCAAATCATTATCCTCATATCCAAGTCGTCCCATTACATTAAGGCCTGGATGTAAAATGCTTGTCATCTATTGTTCATCATGGCATATGAGAGTTAGACTGCCAGTAGAGTAGCAGTTGAATTTTCAACTTTGGAGTGTCGGAGTGGAGACTCCAAAACTTTTGAGTTCCAACTTCTGCATCCACATCCACATATCAACCAGCTCTTCGTGGAACTTCGTGGAGTGGCACTGTGGCATTTGAGATGGTCAACAATGATCTATGTCAACACCTCTTCGTTGCAATTTTTTATGTTAAGAATGGACTCGTGACACAGAATTATTGTGAATTCTATAAGTGAGACTGACTTATCCATGTACGGTTTTGGAAAAAATATTATACGTTAAAATATGAAAGGAGTTGGTACACGGATCAAAATCAAAACACATACACGAATGGAACATGAACAAGAGATCACAATCCAAAAAAGCGTAGTACATGTTTTGTATTTGTATGTATGTACTGTATTTTCAAGTATTTGCAATATTTTCGTGTTTTGTTCATAGATATTTTGAAAGTTGCATAATCCAACTTGAAATTTTCTTTTTCTAGAAGATGTGCATTATAGAATCTGCAACTCTAAACTTCATAATGAAAACTCCAATTCTTCATAGATTTGCAGTTATTTGCATTTTAGACATTCCAGTGACCATAATCTGCTTTGCTGGCACTAAAGGCTTAACAAAATAAAGTCCTCGCTCCAATTCAGACAGAACAGATTGAATGGGAATGTACTGTACTTTACTGTAACGAATCCGAGTCCTACCGATTCTACCCTTTCTCCAACGCAGCATCGCTCCCTGAATTCGGCGTACAGTGCATTCGCTGGTCCTCAATCAAACGACGCCAGAATGTCCCGCACTTTTCGTTCGATTTCTGGAAAAAGAACAAAAAAGAAGACGAAGAAGTGGAGAATGTCCCACTCTCCCACACGGCAGGGTTCTGATCATCTTACAATATTCAATTCAAACCTTAAATTCAAAACGATTATCATTTCAAAGCTCTAGGGAAACGAATCTTACCGATTCAGGAGATGCTCGATCACCAACTGTAGCCGTGAGTCACGAATCCAAGACTGAATATATTCAAATGAAACACTTTCTTCAACTTGCCCGGCTAAACAGCTCCCACCATATTATGCCACAGTGTAGTACAGTAGCTCACAGGTGGCCAAGTTCTGGATATGCAACCTTCGGCCGTTGACCTCCATCTAGAATCATTCTGGTCTTCGACTTCTTTGATTCGGCAGAGTTACTATCAGCTTCCAGGTGCACCTGATGATTGAGTCGGACCGTGAACTCTGTCGCTGCAGAGTGATATGAAGATGCCATGGGCCTACCACGAACACGGCGCTCAATAGTCGCCGCGTTGCACTGGAGCTGGAGCTTATATACAAGGCAGCTGGGATTGATCTTGCACTCCGATTCGTTCAACTTGTTCACAACGGAATGTGGCATTTCTTATTTCAGCTCACATTCGATCCACTGAGTGCACCTGCGCACGGACTGCCAACTGATTCCACCGCCGACAAAGTCTAAAGCGATCGTGTGCACGTTAACATCCGGAGCTGAGATCAAGGACTGAGCGAGAAGTTGTAGCCAGATAAACGAGGAGCGGAGCAATCAGTGAGTGACGAGTTTGGTACCGTCGGCCTCCTCAACCAGCACGATCAACTTGGTGAAAGAATGGACTGGCGAGACAGCTTCGACCTGCGAAACTTGCAAGCCCTTCGAAGGGATGACATCGGCGATATTAGGCCACTCATTGAGAGCCTGGCAGAGGACGAAGCTGCGGCCCGCCCCGCCCGGCGCCCCTCAAGCATCATCAAACTCCTCATCTTATCGATGTTTGTGCCATACGAAATTGTGCGCGTTGTGGAGCAAACGGTGGGGTGGCCAGACTTGTCCTTTGGCCACCGGGAAGGCGGCCAAACACCGCGGATCAACCCAGGGAACTTCAGGGAACTAGGGAGAGTGGTTCACGCTTTGCGGGACATCCGTGGCAAGACATGGACCCTGGATATCCAGTACGTAATGCAGAACCTCAAGGATTACAAGACACTGCTGGGAAGACTACTCGATGATTTGATCCACTGTCGAAGAATGCGCTCACCCCGGTTCGTGAGAGCTTTGAGTTTGCGAGGACGTAGCCGGAATGAGTTGCCAGAACCTGACGAGAATGATCTCATCCGACACGCAAACGCTTTGGAAGTTCTTCTGGATGAGTTAGATCGCATAGACTCAATCAGTGGTAGTCCATCACTGATACTCATTGACCAGTTTGATCAGCACATTTTCGTAGTGCACCAGCTGCTTGAGTTCTTGCGTTAGTACTTGCTCAAATGTATATGAAATTTTGTAGAAATGTATATAAACAGCTACAACCACTCATTTTTCTTTCAGACAGTGTACCGGATATACTTTTCAAAATGCCGGTCTCATTAGGACGGCCTGTTTGAATGGCGAGAAGTTGCAGGCACAGAGCTTGAAAATCTACTAGGACCGATTTTGATCTGCGGTCCCAGAAGGGGGTCTGGAAAATGTGCCAAATTTCGCCAATTTTACAAATACGTCCAGTCTGTCATATAATTACTTTCAGACTATCAAAGGACCATGTTTAGATTTTTCACTCACACCTCTAGTCCTCAAATAAATATGGGGTTGATTTAAAGAGATATTGGAACTTAGAGAAGCATTTAAACATGAATTCCCATTCATTAAAAATCCTTGTGCAAGCATGATACACAATTGTTCATGGTCAGGATCTTCATTCTTACTGTAATGGAATTTTATGATCAAGTCTAATCTAGTGATCTTTGCGCAAGTAATTTGTGCACGTGAGTTTGCAAATTCTTTGAATCCTGGAGTTCATTAATTGCACATGGATCAATTAAGCATGCACATAACACACAGTACTCCTGACCAGCTAGTAAGTATCTCATATTTGAGGGAAATTGTCAGAAATGCACAGGGAGCTAAGATGCATCTTTTAAGTGCTGTTGATTATGACTTTCATTCAAGTGCTCGGATGGGATTCTGATTTTCCCATCTTAAACGTCCTAGCTGTAATAAAATTGTAAGATGGGTTTGGATATGCAATTGTTGACGAGTGTCAAACTGCACCGTCTAAGTACTCCAATGTAACGAACATGACCATCATGTTAACTAATTGGCCTCTACTGATAATCCGAGTAAATTGCCAAAAAATTTAATTAACATTCTTTGAAACTAAATAACCAATTGATCCGTATGTTAACTTAATCTAGCAAGAGTTACAGATTGTACATGCCTTCATAGTACGCGATCAGAAATTAAATAATTTAAGCTTAACACCAAAACACCAACATCATCTTCTATATCATCATTCAAATCGCAGCCGCCGCTTAAATCATACCAACAGATTTGACATGACTTACACCATTAAAATCTCAACATGGCCATTGCAATATTGCGCCTTAGTGCATGTTATAATTAGCTCTAGTTACTGGCTTCACGAAGGACAGTACTTACAAGTGTGTACACCATCTCATGTAAATCAGACTCAGCCCGGTTTTATTCAATGTAATGACAAGTAGATAGTGCCACTTACAACCTCCGCTTTTAGGATTTGAAACCAAACCAGGACTCGCATCCAAGAAAACGCGCCGGTCGAGTTTTGAGAACTGAGTCCAGGGGGACGACCAGCACTTCTCACTCGTGAATCATAGTAGTCCGACTAGAAATATCTTGTTTGCAACATTTGAAATAAATGTATACTAGTAGTTACGTACTGTGGCTGTATGTCCATGATTGATACTTCCACAGGATCTGATGATCCGTTGCCGACGCTGAGCCTGGATCCATCCAGTTCTGTTGTCAGCTGGCCACTTCCTTCAGGCTTAAGGGCTGAGGAACTGCTCCTCGATGAATCTGACGGTGTCCCCGCTGATGCGGAAGCCCTGCTCCAACACCTTGTCGTTGATGGGCGGCACGCTGTGGAATAACGCTGGCGCCACCTGCTGCACACCCGGGTTCTGGCTGCTCAAGGCAGAGAACGCCAACGCCGGGCCTTTGCCCACGTTGAGCTGGAAGTGCACCAGGCCCTTGGGGAACACGAACAGCTCGCCCGCCTTGATGGTGGTGGCGAACAACGTGTTGTTGGGGCCGTTGCTGCTCACGAACCCCACGTACAGCTCGCCCTTGGCCAGGAACAGCAGCTCCGTGGCGCGGGGGTGCGTGTGCGGGGGGTTGATGCCGCCCTTGTCGAAGTCGATGCGCGCAGCCGAGATCCCGAGTATGTTCAGTCCCGAGAAATTCATGATGGAGACCGAGGTCACGGCCGCCTTGTTTTGAGATTGTCGGTGTCACCGCGGGTCTTGAGGGCGGCGGACGTGAAGTCCATCACCGACACCTTGTCGGCGGGCTTCAGGGGAAGCCAGTGGATCCACCGCAGGAGTCTTGGAGGGGATCCTCGTCGGCAGCCATGGTCAGCATGGGCACGAGCGCCACGCTCACGAGCACGGCCACTGTGAGCCCAAACCATCATTGCGGGTGGCAGGCTTCACGATCGATGTCGCTCGCTCAGACACGCACCGACGAGTGCTAGAATCAGTCACTCGATGGACGAGATCACGAGTACTTCACACTTTGCAAGTACTGGAAAGCTGAGTATGTTTACCGGGCAATGTGCATCCGATTGGTGTGGGCACGTCCCAAGAGTGCACGAATTGAGATAAGACACGGTGCAACGGAAACGGTAACTAACTAATGGGAGTTGGCCGGAGACCGCTGTTCCAATTGCCAGCCTCCGAGGGCCGAAGTGCTTTAACCCCTAAAGGTTGAACCTATGACCGTAGAATCCACAGGGAGAAATGAATAAAGACATTTCCACATGGGATTTCATATGGGAAGTGGGACAAAATTTCCACAATTGCAACTTTCTTGGGATGATTGTAGTGTATTTTTATTTGGGAAAGTTACAAGTGTGGGAAATTTGTCCGCATTTCCCATATGGGAATCTTGTATTTATCTCCCTGTGATCATGCTTTACCTATCACACTCAATTTTTTCACTATAAATAATACGAGAATTCAACTTTATGTTTTAGTAGATGAAGCCATGTGTCTACTATAAATCAAGAATTTTTCATAAAATTTGGTGAAATTTTGAAATTACTATGATTTTTTGAATTGATTGTAAAGAAAATTCATATCAATTACAAAATGTACTCAAAAATTCTAATTTTTCTACCAAGTGAACGATGTAAATTACAATGAAGAAAAGTTTAGTTAATGAAAATCATCCGTGTATCTAATTTTAATTTTTTTTGCTATACCGTGGTAATACCCGCCAAACTTGTAATTGCAATAAAACAATCAATTTCAAAGTTTTTCAAAAAATCAAAATGGAGTAGAAACTAGACTTGGCAATCTTCATTTTGTTAGTTGAGCTCAAATGCAATAGAACTTATTTTCATGGCCAAAATAATTATAGTTTAAGTAAAAATGCAGAAAAATCCAAAATACACGGTGAACCGTATCGGTGTGGACACGGTGAACCGATATTCTTTTTAGTGTAGCAATTGCAATTTTTGGAATTTGGAGCGTAATATAATGCTAGAATGGTCTTGAAAATGCCTTTCCAACGACATGTTACATGTCCCAAAATTCTCAAAATCGCAGTCGCTACGCGAAAAGGAAAAATGTGAAATCATTTAGTGGTTGTAGCAAACGATGGTCAAAGGAATTGCAACCAATTTTGGTTGTGGTTTTTTTTACCAAGTTTTCTTAAGTTTTCTTATAAACAAGTCGTAAAAAAACATTTAGGGTAAATACTAAGGTAGAGACTACGTCACTAACCGCTTGTTTTCTTACAACAAGCCCACCAAATAATACTGGTTCAAATGGGCTTTTGAAAACTTTAATCTATATGAGACAATCTTAGATTTTATTGCTTTGTGCACTCAATTGAATGTCACAATTTTGGACTTTTGGCATTGAAATTCCACTAATATATAAGATAACATCCTTGAACTACGGACCTAATCCTCATCGTTTTTCTTACAATCTCTTCTTCTTCTTTTTAACCCCTAAACGTACTAGGGTGTCCTTGGAATTGACAATTTGAGAAAAATCATCATAAAGTACTATTTAGAAGAATATTTTGGAATAGATATACAAATGAAAGTTCTAGATTTTGAATTTTAGATTCCATCTCTACAATTCGATTCACTAATACCATCACCAATATTTAATTATAAAATTTGAAAGTTAAAATTAGAAATTCCTTCGAAATTTGATAACAAACAAAATTTTAATATTTTTTGAGTAAAATTTGTTGGAATGAATTTGAAAGGAGATACTCTTAAACGTGGTGATTCTTTGAAATTTTCGTGTTTCTTAAATCTATGATCTCATTTTTGCAAGGCCACTTTTGAACTAAAGTGAATGCAATTTTGGATTGGTACATACTTCTACATTTGTGATTTTAGAAAAATATGTAATCAAGTATGACTAAATCCAACCGTTAGATAGGACAACAACTTGGTGAAGAATCTCCAAAAAATTGGATGACTTTCATCCAAACATTGATGAGAACGTAGGGCGGGTTTGAATCTATTAGTCGTTCAGTTTCTGGACGCTTTGGGTGCAGACGCATCATTTTTCAGTGGTGAGGAATGATACCTCTACCATACCACTGTAGAGAAAGGTCTAATCCACGGCAGCACAAGAATATTATGAACAAAATTGACGTTACAAACAGTTGGGAGTTGAATTTTCAATGTTGAAGTAGATTTTAACATGGCCATTGCATTGCACCTCCCGTTATAATAATAACTCTGACTTCACGAACGACACTGTACTGTACAGCACACCATATCATGATAATCAGAGTAAGCCGGCCTGGCTTTATTGTTGAATATTTAATGACATACATGTGGCACTTACAACCGCCACATGAACCTGAAACCAAACTACTGAGATACTCATAAGACTCATGCCATAATTCAAACCTTGCATGTAAAACTTGCAGATTGAACACTGTCTTGGAATTAATTCTAGAATTGAGCCGGCGCTAGCTTCTCACGACAGTCCAGCTAGCTACCACAAGTGAGTCTAAGTCATCGGACTCTATCGTGCTCCCAGTTGAAATCAATGTGCCGAGGCTGTATGCTTTCACAGGATCTGATCAATGAGCCTGGGTAAACAAGCATTCCTTTTGTCGCTGGTGACTTGCTTACATGGCGGGGAACTGCTTCTCGATATATCTGACGGTGTCCACGCTGATGCGGAAGCCCTTCGCCAGCACGTCGTCGTTGATGGGCGGGACGCTGCCGAACAGCGCCGGCGCCACCTGCTGCACGCCTGGGTTCTGGCTGCTCAAGGCGGAGATCGCCAGCGCCGGGCCGTTACCCACGTTGAGCTGGAAGTGCACCAGGCCCTTGGGGAACACGAACAGCTCGCCCGCCTTGATGGTGGTGGCGAACAACGTGTTGTTGGCGCCGTTGCTGCTCACGAACCCCACGTACAGCTCGCCCTTGGCCAGGAACAGCAGCTCCGTGGCGCGCGGGTGCGTGTGCGGGGGGTTGATGCCGCCCTTGTCGAAGTCGATGCGCGCAGCCGAGATCCCGAACGTGTTCAGTCCCGGGAACTGCATCACGAAGGCCGGCGTCACGGCCGCCATGTTTATATTGCTGGTGTTGCCGCGATTCTTGAGGGCGGCGGAAGTGAAGTCCCACACCGTCACCTTGTCGGCGGGCTTGCAGGGGAAGCCATTGATGGTGAGGCCGGTGGAGTTGTCGGCGACGCAGAAGTCCTGCAGGGGATCCTCGTCGGCGGCCATGGCCAGCATGGGCACGAGCGCGGCCACGCTCACGAGCACGGCCACCGTCAGCCACAATCCATCACTGCGGAAGATACCCATGATGTCGCTTTGCTGGCTCCCAATCGATGTGTGCAGCTGCTGGAATCAGTGGATGGATGAGTTCAGGACGTTGCAAGTGGAGCGCTGGCTGTGAGCGAGAGAGAGAACAAGGTGTAAGATGGTGGCGGAAGCTGGAGATCAGGAATAATTGAGCCTGCTGTTAAATTTGCTCGGGTTGCATGGGCTTATATACACGTGAGCTTGGGGGATGTCATAGATGTCAAGCCCTCACTGTTTTCCAGGTCACTGACTGTGGCATGAAGAAAAAGTCTCACGTGTTGGCTGCCATGGACAAGCACTTTGGGAGTCACTGTTGCAAGGGATAGAGTCTTGTTCTGATGAGGGGATCCGGAAAGTGAGTTGACTGGGGTTGAACTTTCATGCATGTTAGGAATGGCCTGAAGTCACAAGCATCCGCACCCGGTCGAGGCACCTAAAACCGATCAGTTAAGACATTCACTATACATGGGATAGATGAATCCATATGTTAAGGATTTTCCTCTTTTAGCAATAAGAAATTAAGAAGTTTTCATATTTAATTTAAATTTTTTGATAATTATTTGAATAAGTACAAATTTTCTAAGTGAAAGTCATAGGTTTACCTAAAACCGATCACCTGCTCTAATGTACAAATGAGGTACATCTTCCCTTTGAAAATCTAGAAATTAGGCAAGAATCTAGGGTGGTTGGTTTTGGGTACCTGGTCGGTTTTAGGTGCCTCGACTTTAGATGGCGTACAAAGTGGAAGTTAGGATTTAATTATCCTGTTGCAATGGCGTGCTGTTCAAAGCCATAGACAAGTGTGACTTGTTTGATGGTCTTTCCAGCCTCTTCATTTTTCCAGAATCTATGGTATCCCAGTGACATTCATTGAACATTATCCCAACTTCATGTGCTTTAACAACACGGGTACACAACTATTGGAAATAAAAGTCATCGAATTTGACAAACAGTCAAATTGTGCTGGGTAAACAGTTTCACGTGTTGCAGAATTTAAGGTATCCTGAAAGTCTGTGGAACACAGTTCTTTGGTGAGAAGTTGAGAATAGCAAGGCTAGCTGAAATGGACTTTTTGTCCAACAATGGAGTTATCCGTAAAGTGAGCCTGTCTTTTACTGAGAAATGGGTGCACTGTTCACCAAAATTTTGAGAAACGCAAAGTCCAGTCCATTTATTCCGGGGCTAAAGACACAAGCTCAATCTGTTATTTATGGGCAGAGTCATTATGGGCATGGTATTATGGGCAAGCTCAATCTGTCATTATGGGCATGTTAGCCGGCCCACTCCTGACCTCTTCACATGTAAATTCTATTTGTGAGTGAGTGAGCTGGTTGGGTCCTTTCTATTTGTGACTTCCTTTCTGGCTGGGTCCTTTCTTTGTTTTGATAACTCATATTTTATTTATTGTAAAAAGCCAAAAATGTCAGGCAAGCATGCTCATGCAGCTGGACATCCGGGGCGCGCAGGTAAAGGCGGGTGAGAAATTTTTCCAATACCCCTCAGGCTTTTAGGGGTTAATTCGGAAAGCTCATGACTCAGATGAAGCCTTCATTGCTCATCAGGATGTTTAGAACACGACCCTCACCACACAAGTTCGGACTAGAACTGACCGCTTTGTCAATAAGTAGTGCCAAATTCTGTAGGAAGGTTTTATACTATAAGGTAGGAGCACCCAATTCCAACAGTGTACCTAATGCCGATAATTTCTAGACAAGGTACATTGAAATCACCATATATTGTGGCCCACGGTATCTACGAGAGGCATTACTAATAAATAAATAAAATTGAATATTGTGGTAAAATTCATCTAAATAGGATGAAATTTTGTCTAAATAGATGAATGTACCCACGCCATTCACCCATCCATAGTATATAGTGATTTCAGTGGTCATTGTAGAACGTAAATCAGGTAGACCCTGGGGTAGACCACAGATAGCTTATCATTTTTGTAAGTTGCAAACAATAAAGGCTCTATGATGTGTTTAGATTTGCCGTCTAAAATGAATGCCATGTCTAGAACGTACCGACATAGGGTACAATCAGGAACTTCAAGGCATGTGAACATGGTGCCATGATGGTGCATTGAAACGCAATTAAGATAAGTTGGTGCCAACCTCCATACCAATCTAGTATAAATAAAATGACACTAAAATGACCTATGTGCGGCCTTTGGTGTCAAAATGGCACCAAAATAGTTGACCCAACTTTTCTGATGACACTCTCGGAATTGGGTGCTCCTACTTTAGGTGGAGGGCAGGGTTGACATGTCTATGTCAAACATTTAGCATTTCTTCAAGGTTTGACGAGTAGAATATTTATAAATATTCTAAAATATTCCCCTTGTCACTTTACAAGCTAGAAATGTTTTTGAAAAAAAAAATCCTCAATATCAGCATTTATTATTAGAATATTTTTTGCCAATCCTACCCTCCACCTTCGGTATTTTTGAAGTGTCCTCAATGATGATTGAAATCATCGTGTTTGGACCAACCTTTAAATAGTAATGCAAAAATTAGAAATGAAACAAAAAATGAATAACAAAAAGAAAAAAAATTAAGTTCAAAGAGACCAACGAGAGACCGGCGATAATTATTAATAGTATCATTGGTGGATATTGCCTCTACTACTAAGATGACCTACTACTAAATAGAGTGATTGTACTACCATTACTTCCTGCTATCAATGGAAGTGAGTGCCCATGTTTAGGGCATCTTCTTGTGTTTTATTTTTTCTTAAAAGAAAGCCTCTAAGTACCCACATGGTTGATGAGATGTTTAGTTCACCTACAAACCTCCAAGTGCTATAGTTGGGTAGGTTATGGCATTAGCAAGTTCTAACATGGAAATGGGTTCAAACCTTTAACCTCTTCATTAGAAGCTCAAGGATTATTCAACAAGCTATTGGCTCAATGCAAAATGATAATAATGATTATAATTAAAAAAGAAATAAAAACTAGCGCTTCGCTTTTCTCTGCACCACCATTGACAAAGTGCAAGGACATGAAATTGAAAAGACGTGATAGGCTAAGTTACTTCACATATGATCTTTGAGAACGAAATGAAACAGATAGATAGATAGAAACTCCAGTCCTTTTTTCGAGGCCCAGCATGAATAAAGTATCTATTCGTTTTGCCAACGAGCCAGTATCCACCAGATAAAGAACCATTGGTACCGAAAATGAAACACTCATGAGAAGACCATTCAAGAATGTGAAAGGTTAGATTACATCATAATTAGAAAGGTTACATCATAAAAAACCCTACTCTAAAACTTGATTGACAGCTCATGGCTCACTTACATACCCTATAAGCGTTGGGACTCCACAAGTGAAACCTATAGTCACCAATAGAATTTTTTTTAAACCAGCTCCAACCTAAGGTTGTCATTAGAATAAAAAGTTTTTAAAACATTTTTAAATGGCAATAAATAGTTGAAATGAATGTTTTTGGGGATTACTCCAATTATTTGCAATCATACTAAGGGGCGGTTTACACTATGGACCAAGAGCCATGACCAAGAAAATTAAATCATTTTCATGGTCATGGTTCTTGGTCAAGAGCCGTGACCATGAAAAATCAAAAATGCAATTTTAAATGCCTTGGTCACTCTTTGTAGTGTAAAGTGGATTTAGACCGGGACAAGTTTAAGCTCATCATTCTCTCTTTTATCCTCCCCTTTTTCCTCCTTTCTCTTTAAATAATTAAACACTAGCCAATCAATGATTTTTGAGCCCCATGGTCTCCTAGATTATAGTTGAGTCAAGGCATTTGCTTCGACTCAACTATAATCAAGGAGACCATGAAAACATTATCCATTTGGGAAATTTTAGCATTTTTGGGGACCTCAAAGTTAGTGGTCATTCTCCTTTTTTCAAGGTAGTGTAAAGCCAAATGGGACCAAGAGCTCTTTTTGGGCCAATCACAGATTTTAGAGTTGCATGGGACGAGTTCTTGGTCCGTAGTGTAAACCGCCCCTAATGCTGAAAGTGTGATACATATATATTATCAAATGTTATTGTACTGAGCTTTATATCACAACAATGTTACAATAGTGGTTTTTTTGTTAAGTGTTGATGTCAAATTTAACACGTTTGTTAAGTGTTGATGACAAGTACTAAATATTCACAAATATAAAAATGTTTGGTTTTTTTAATCACAACTAAATTTCAAAAAATATATATATATTAAATAGTTATAAATTTTTTATTGGAAGCTTTGATCATGAGATTTCTATAATATGAAATTTTATATTAAATAGTTAGGGAAATTTACATCATATTTTTTAAAGTCACTTCTCAAAATTTGTATAGAAAGAAAAGTGTACAATAAGTGTACAATAATATTGTTGGTTTATAGTACACATCGGTTATTCGGTCATCCACCTTAGGTGATATTTCAAACATTGCCTTGCATTATTTCACAATTTTCCACATTGATGTTTAGGTGATGTCTTGATTCAAGAAAGGTATGACAAACTTCAACCAAATCCCTGAGACAGAATGATTTCAAGACCTTGTAATGCAATTAAATTAATAATTTTGTACACCTTCCAAAATCCCTCAATTAATAAGTTACCTTACATTGAATGATTGAACTGAAAGATGAAAAAGTCATTGTCGACAACTTTGCTCATTTCAATGCACTCAGAAAATTGGATAAGATAATCTGTGGTAAGGTAGAAGCATCATAAACTGTTCGGTACCAATTGTGATCACGTATAAAATCACTTCTTTCAACTTCAATCTAGTTATCACAAGCATTAATTATGAATTATACCAAGTTAGCAATTTGATTGGACTAGAAATGAAAGATAGTTACTGGTACACCTACTAACATCAATAGTGGTTTATGCATATCAACCCCTAAGGGTCCCTAGCTTTTTTGGGCTTAAAACCATCATCGCTTTTGATGTGTTATAGGTCTAAATGTAAGTGACGTATAGAAATCTCAACTGTACAATCTTGTAACATACATGTTGTAGATCATGTGGATCAATTTTGGGGTCATTTGGCCATATAGATTGCAAGATCATAGTGTTTTAGTGCTAAAAAAGGATGCTGAAATTTTCCTAGCAACACAGTTAGAAGTGAAATTCGTTTTCAAAATTACTCAAATGAAAAAACTTTGAACTATAAAGTAGTTCAAAATCATCGTATAAACACATTGGTACCAAAAAAGCCTCATGAAAAAATTTAATGTGCCCTAAAATGGCCTTGCAATGTCAAAAAGTAGCCCGAAAAGTGACCCATTTGAACCAAAAAGCAAAAAGTGTCCAAACTAGACCCGTGCACTAAAATGACTCCAAAACATTCATAACAACATGGATTGACATGAAGATTTTACCATGATAACTAGACTTCAAGGGAAATCCAACCCAATAATTGTTATTGAAAACGGACTTGGGATGAAGGAGATACAAGCCCCCGAAGTTGCTGCCATCAAAATTCACAGAAACTGTCCAAAAAAAAGATACCTACTTTCAAATGATCACCCAAAACACAATTCATCTTGAATTGATCTGAAATTTTTACCACACATTCCATACATCATGCGGGGAGTTTTTGAAAATTTTCATAAAGATCGGACACGTTTTGCAAAAGTTACAGCTCTTCAAAGGTGAATGTCCCCCAAAAACGTCCAAAATATGGACGTCGGGACGGTTAGGGGTTAAGTTTGAAAATTTATAACAAAATCATACATTATGAAAAGTTAATTAAAATTTGAGCTTAGTTATTAAACCCAAAGTTTTATGTGCTGCAATTTTTTATCATTGAAAATCAACGCTCCATGTAGATTGAAATGCTTGAACTGACGGCAACTATACCCCTTACCTTACAACTGAAGTGCAGGTGCATCCAACTGCACCTGCGCAGGATGCAAAGATTTACATCACTGGATTAATTTGCAACAAGTTATCTCAAAATGTCGTAAGCATTTAGGGCCGAGATTGAATCATTTATTAACTTCAAAAATCAAGGATTCATGGTTTTAAAATGAGAAATTCAACCAATCATATTGTGATAATCTAACTTGGAATCAAATTTTATATCACCAAAATCAATGAAGAACATTGCATGTGTTGGTTAACCCTTAAAGGGCTGATGGGGATAGTATATACGTTGGCGTATATTTGACATTTGTTGTAAATAGAAAGCTCCAGATTGAGATCCCAATAGCTCATTAAAATCATGTCAACGTGAATTTTAACTTCACTTTTGATCGTAAACCCATAGGAGGTGTAGAACCATGCCAAATACAATGAAATATTAGTGTATAATACTGGTCAGAAAGGGCTCTTTGGACCTTCAAAGGTTAAAAATAAATAAATTTGAACAAAAGAAAGTTCACACAAGACCTATTCAAAATCAATGCTCATGATAACACAATGTCACATTTAGGCTTCTTGGTCCATTAGGGATTAAAACTTTTGTATTAACCTCTAAAGGACCAGGTGGACACATTGTGTCCAAGAATAATTTTATCACTTTAATAACTTATTTGGATTCCATAATTTAGACTCAATATAAACTAAAGAATCGTAAATGTCCATTACGAGAACATAAAAATCTTTTAAGATTTGCAATTACATTGATTGATCCACCAGGAAAAAACTAAAACGTCAACAAAGGTGAACTTGGGACATGGTAGTTAGGGAGAGTGATGACCTAGAAGGCGTTTTCACACTAGGGCATCACATTTGTCAAAAAAAAAGGCTCCCAACCAAGCCCACCACAACGCCTACTACGTAGTAGCGGGGCCCGGTACATAACTACCAAAATAAAAATAAATAAAAGCAGCGCCTGCTGGCACAAACAGGGGATGCGTTTATTTTTATTTTTGTAATTTTTAAAAATAAATAATTATTTTATTTTAAAAAAACCATAGAACAATAGTGCCAGCTGGCTTTGTAGCAGGCCCAAGGGGGTGTATTTTTCATGTTTTTTTTTTTTTTTTTTTCTTCCATGCCCCTCTTTTTGCAACTTTCCAAAGGACTCGAGGCCTTCTACAACCCCATATTTCTTCTAATGGTAACTCTCTCAATGAAAATGACCCAAATACCAACTTGACTTTGTGAATCGTGATCTTTGTTTGCAAAATTTCATAATTCAAGATTGTCACATTGAATAAAGATGTATTATAAGATGTGCTTTTTCAAACTTTATCGAGTTTCAACTTCAACGAACAATTGTAAGACATGGTGATAATCGATAAAAAAGACATTTATATAGTCAAGTTAGAACAAAATAAAGATTGAATATATTTAATTGAATTTACAAGCTTTGACATAAAACATTCACCAAATTTACATTTTTTCTCCCATTTTTTATACTTTCAACTTGAATTCATTGTGATTAGTCTAATATTATAATGTTTAAAGGTAACAAAGTTGTTCATATGCGTACTTTCATAGTCTTAAGATTCTTCTATTTAAAAGAAATTAAGAGAAAAGTTAATTGTTGATAATTTTACTATTTAAATTCAATACTGTTCTTTATGTACTTTTAGGGGGGATAGAGGGAGTAAGTGCTATCATCAATGGTTGATCAAGCACTTAGAAGTTAACTCCAAAAAATTGAAAGTCTATTAGAATTTCAATTTTATTTATTTATTTTTTGACAGTTCTCACCTTTCGTGTAAAAACTAAACTGGTTAAAAATAGAATTTGGGGTGGCTTTCCTAGATCGCTCAGAAATCGAGTTTCATTGTTTTACTGCATTCGATAATATAGGATCCAAAATGACTATTTTTAGATAGTTTACTTTTTCCATGGAGGGTGAGAGTTATTCCATGAAAATGGTAACTCATTTTTTTAGAGTGATTCCATGAAAATTGCATCACATATAATTCAAATGAGTGTCTTATGTACAGTACAACAACGACAAGCAAGTTTCTTACAGCATTTTCACTCGCATTTTGGATAGCTCTGTAGCTCTAAGAAAAATGAATGTGCATAGATTGGTCAACAAGTTATTTAGATTGTTCCAGTATACTCATGGATTGGCTAGCTCTTATTTAGAAGGCTGTAATTTTCTAACTGCGGCAGTTTCTACTCCTGCTAATAGTTTAGCACATTCTTTATTGCTATTATGGGGTCCGGAAGCACAAGGAGATTTTACTCGTTGGTGTCAATTAGGAGGTTTATGGACTTTTGTCGCTCTTCATGGTGCTTTTGCTTTAATAGGTTCTATGTCGCGTCAATCCGAGCTAGCTCGATCTGTGCAATTACGCCCTTATAATGCAATTGCTTTTTCTGGTCCAATTGCTGTTTTCGTTTCTGTATTTCTAATTTATCCCCTTGGTCAATCAGGTTGGTTTTTTGCACCTAGCTTTGGTGTAGCAGCTATCTTTCGATTCATTTTATTTTTTCAAGGTTTTCATAACTGGACTTTAAACCCTTTTCATATGATGGGGGTTGCTGGAGTTTTAGGAGCTGCTATTTCGTGTGCTATTCATGGTGCAACTGTTGAAAACACTTTATTTGAAGATGGTGATGGTGCAAATACATTTCGTGCTTCTAACCCAACTCAATCTGAAGAAACTTATTCTATGGTTACAGCTAATCGTTTTTGGTCCCAAATTTTTGGTGTTGCTTTTTCCAACAAACGCTGGTTGCATTTTTTTATGCTATTTGTTCCAGTAACTGGTTTATGGATGGATTATACATGGAGAGAGACATTGATTGAATACATCAACCCATTTCATGACCCTCAAAATCACTCAAACTAGTGTATCTTTTCTTCTTAGTTGTACACCGTGATTGCACAATCCATGCGTGGTGACTCGTGAATGGCTTAGATACTATTTGCAAATTCTACCATAATTGAGTGAGGACTACATGGTGAGCAGGGATTTTTTTTTTTGGTTTTTCGAGAAATGTTAAAGTGACGACATAAAATAAAATGGTTTAGCCAAATATTTTCATATTCATCTATATTTTGGATAGAACTATCTTTTCATCCACATATTTGAATGACTTTCATTAGAAACTTGCGATTTCATCCAATTTATTTTCAAAAATTGGAACAATCTAACATTTTCATCCATTTTTTCTTCAAAATTTTCCTTAAGGTTTGGTACACGTCAATTATTTTTGTGTTTTATGGCATTTATGTGCCTAAAAAACAATCACTGATAGTGAGGTCTCAATTTTGAGATGACCTTCAAAGTGCAATACAAAGTTGCTGGTGAAGATGCTCTTACAACATCTCAGAACACCCCTTCCACGAAGGGCAATGTCATGCTGCCACAAGACTAGTGACTTTTCTAATTTTAGCCAAATTGCTACATAAAATTTGGCCAGCTAACTAATACAAAAGATTTTTGAAAAAAAAGAAGGAATAATAGCCAGATTTCCCACAAGGAGTCAAGATGTGTAGCCTCTTTAAACCTAATTATCACCTAGGCTTTGCCTAGTAGCACCTAAGTAGCAGATGTGTACTACCCTAATATTAGCTTTAAATACTAATATGAAAAGAGCACCCAAGGAGTCTGGATTAATTACTCATCAAACCATCAAGAAAAGTAGCAAAAATTCTAAACTATCTCCTAACAATAAATAAATAAATAAATCATTGCCCTGGACCCGTGGAGGGAGGAGCCCCTTTCTTGTTGAGTTCCTGTGTGGACATGGCGGACTCCAAACCTCGGGCATCATCCACCTCATCAACATCATCCTCACTCCCCGACTCTAAATTCCATCCCTCCCCCCCCCCCAACGTTAATGCAAGAGGACAAAACTTGCCTTCTATTTTGTGTATGTTGGGGCTCACTTTAAAAAAATAACCCCTTCTTCCAAGGGTTTAAAATCCCTGAGAGGGTCCTTCTAGACAAAATTAGGACCATATGCCTCACATTTGCAAAAAAAATTGCCAAAAAAAGACCATAGGGTGCCTAAAATCGAAATTTCAGAAAATGAAGGCCATGGGTGAATAGTGATTGCATTTACGTCGAGGGGAGGATTTACATAACATTTAGTGGCCTTCATGCCCATTGCCTTTCCTTCATGCACTTTGCTCCCTTGAGCCTCCACCTATTCACTTACCTACTGATGAAGTACTATTGGGTGTGGAATATTCCACACCATCTACTGTAGAGCCAAGACATAGACAATGCATGCATTCCTTAGTAGAAGACAGTTTGTCTTTTTTCATTCCCATTTCGTGGGAACATGGAACAGTGAGCATGTGACCAAAATCACTCACCAGCACTGACACAACCCATATGCTCGGCACGGTTTGAATTCATTCCCTTTTCATTTATAGTAAGTGAAAAACGACACATTTCCTACTAGTGATGCTACTGAATGTAATGTTAGGGCCGCTTCACACTATGGCCGAAGGTCGAGAGGCCGTCGATTTCTACCAATCGGATTGCAAGAAACCAAGATTTCGGCCTCTCGACCCTTCACACTAGAGGTCAAAGTCCAAAGGCCGTCGCCCTTCAAAATGCCTACATGGCAACACTTTTTGACCAAGGCGACAACCTCTCGAAAGGAAGTTTGGGTCGGACGATAATGGAAACCCAAACTATGGTTGAGAGGCAGTCGATTTCTTTTCATAAAAAATGAAAACTATATTTTATTGCCTATTTTCAGCCCATTTCTTTGGACTCTCAACAAAGTTTGGCCACTCAATCCCATGGCCTCTCGACTTGGACAGCCATAGTGTGAAGCGGCCCTTAGAGTCAGTCACTGACGACCCCGGACTCTGGCTCAGGCTCATCGTTGGTCGTGACAGGAAATCCCTTGGCAAGCAGAGCTCGCCACACCTTCACAATCCGCTCCGCATTCGCCTTCTCTGTCGAGGGATCGCGCAGCATCCACGCGTTCCCGTCCGCACACAACATTTGGTACCTGAAAAACTCCCCCGCGTACCGTGCCATGCCGCCGTAGTCCGTCACGCCGGGGCCCAACCAATTGGTGGCGAGATCCTCCTCCTGCAGCAGCAGCGGCCACACGTCGCCAAACTTGATCGCGTACTGAAGCTCCTGCTGCAGCAAGCGGTAGCACTTCTCGTGGCAGGCCAGGCCGTAGGGCCCGTCGCTGGACTCGTCCCACGGGATGCCCTCGGAACCTGTTCGGAAGTAGGTTGCGCACCCGAAGGACAATTTATTAGGGTTTCCTTCGATGCATGCGAAGTTGCTGTAGTTGAGGTAGGCGCCCAAGGGGATGAGGTCCTCGTCCTTGGTGATGCCCACGTAGTGATTGAGCCAGTCCAATTGGCTCTCGCCTCGCAGGGACTCGTCCCACTCGGGGCAGTCCTCGTCGGGCGCTTTCGGAGGACCGCAGCACACCACGCACATCTCGTCGCCCTCCATGGCCGCCCCGTCACCGATCACAACAATAAACCCTAAACCCTAAACAACACAGTACTCGAGCTGATCTCCCTCCTGCCAATCTGACTATCTCGATTCTTTCTGGCCAAGAAATGCTCTAGCGGCCGCGGATTTGTCGCTGTATGGTGTGATGCATGTCACGGTGATTGACGAAGCTTGATGAGGCACCTAGCTGGATGGAGATTCAGCCCACGTTTTTCAGGTTTTGGCTTAATCTCAGGGCACGTTTCACTCAATTTTGCAAGTCCCAACGTTGTAATTTCCAAAGCTTTTTTTATTTTATTTTCTTGCTTTTTTTTTTTTGGTTTCAGAAGTGCAATAAACTGAACAATGGATATAGGTACAATGGCTTTAAATACCAAAAGTTCATTGGATATGTTAGTTTTTTCTTTTGTTCCGCGAAAAGCATGAGATACTGGATTTGATTGGGGAATTTTTAACTAGCGTTGTCCTTTTGCCTCCCATTGATATAGCCCAGGTGAGCAACTAACATTTTTTAAGTTGGGATCATTGGTAAAATAGGCTTGGTCTCTTTGCGTCCCATGGAAATAATCTGGAAGTGGAGAACTCCAAGCTTAATGTGGTATGAATTGCAATTATAATTAACCCTAAAAGAGGGCAGCTCGCAAAAAAAAAAAACAACGTAAAAAATGAAAAAACGGCTCTGCTGGCCTGCATTGTTGCGGCACTGTAGCACTGCGGCACTTTTCAAGAAACGACCTCTTCTGCACCAACCACAAGTCTTGTTTATTTTGATAACTTTGATTGCTTGGCAATGATTCCACAATCTCCCAAATGAGGCGCAAATTTGGAATCTAGAATGCTTTTTCATTAGCTTTCCAACGCACCGATTATCGCTTGATTTGGTTGAGAAAAACTACTTTTTTTCTAAATTATTCCTTTCTAAAAAGCAAGTGGGGCTTTTTTGACGTTTAAGGGTTAACATTCCTCCTCAAGAATTTCACAGAATGATAGTACATCTTCTGGCCAATTGTCATAGAAAGTCTAAGAAACATGTTATACAGTATTCACTCCAGCTTTAGCAAGGAGCTTTTGGAGCAAGGGTGTGGTTCCTATCTCCTTGAAGGTTGGTTGCAGGCCGGTTGCAGAACCTCGCAGTTTCAACTATTTTGGTGAGTCTCGTAGTTGGGGGATGGATTACAGATGCCAACACGTAGGAAGACTAGGAACCACGTCGCAGAGTCTCACCTCACAAGCTCACGTTCTAACACCCCATTATCCATTTCTGAAAAAAAGATGGACCAGCAAGCACACTATAAGCGCCTCAATGCAACACTGTAAAAGGAGCAGCATAAATGAGAAATGTGCATGCAGGACACATTTCTCCGTCCCTTTTTACAGTGTTGCATTGAGGACGCTCAAAATGCCAGGAAAAGTCAACGAAAAATGAGATAAAAGCAAGCTGAAAAAAATGCTTGGTAGCATCAAATACACCTGTTCAGGAGGTACTTTACATCATGAAGCGGAAGAGGCTCTTCCATTTCACATAATTGGTGTTCTGAAAGCTAAAAAGTGATGTGCAAAATACAGCTACCAAATTATTATTTTTAAAACTATGAAGAAGAGAATCCACACCTTCTAACCCTTTTACACCTGCCGTCTTCCGTTTCTGGAATGGCTGCTACTGCTGGAGCTCGTTGATCTTGAGAACTGATTATTGAATCGTGAGAGCTTGGTGGCCGTTTTCTGCAACTCTGCAACAATATATCCAAAATCAGGTCGTTTCTCAGGCTCTTGTGACCAGCACCGCTCAATGAGAGTCTTCATGCCACTGGGATAGTTCTTGGCCGTGTTGAGAGGCGGGCGAATACCCTTCCTGAGCATCTCCGCCGATTTCTTGTTCTTCCAGAAGTGATGCGCTCTCTCACGCTCCAGAAGCTCGTACAGAATCATGCCGAAGGCGAAAACGTCCACGCTTGTGTGCAACTCCGACGACTGGGCGTGGTGCTGCTCCGGCGCGGCTCGGAACCAGCGCGGCTGCCACTTGAGCGGCGGGTTCCGGAAACTCCGCAAGCCAAAATCCGCCACCCGCGTCGTCAAGCTCACCGGATTGATCAGGATGCAGTCCGGAGAAAGCTCGCCGTGGATCACAGTCACCTCCTCCTCGTGCAAGGACGCCATCCCCAGCGCCACTTGCTCCGCGATGTGCACGGCGTTCACGCGCGACACCACTGTCGTGGTTCGCTCCAGGAACTTGCGGAGGAAGATCATTTCCTTCGCCAGCTCCGTGAACACCACGAACGGAGCCTTGCTTGTGGCTCCCACATAATGCACCACGTTCGGATGCTGCATCCGGACCAGCATTGCCACTTCGCGCTTGAACCTCGCAATGCTTGCGTCCGTGTCGATCAGAGTGACCTCTATGTACTTGGCAAGCACCTGCTCTGAGCTTTTCCACCATGCAGGATATACGGCATGAAACCCGCTGCCTCCTGCTATCGGTTTGTCGCCCCGCACTACGTCCTTGTAGTCTATTTCCCAGTTCCAATCATCTGCATCTGTGCACATCGAAAAACTTCATCAAGTGAGTCTTCACAACGTCCAGTTTACGACAACCCACTTACACCTCAACGTAACCAACATCCCTAAACCAAAAAAATGATTAGTAAACATAAGCAAGCAGCTAAACGGAAGTCTCTATCCCCAAAATAGAAACGCATAATTTTCCTGTCTCTATTATAGAAAATAGTATAATCCTCACTAATTGAGAATTTCAAAAACCCTTGTCAACAATCTTAGAATGCCAATATTTCTACAAATGTATGCCACAATATAAGAAATTCGTGATGAGCCTCAACACATGTCACATTTTCCTTGGGTACCATAAATATTTGAACCAGTGACAACAAACTCACACCAGATGTATGCACAATAAAATAAAATAAAATAAAATAAAAGCAAAATAACAGAAAAAAATTGACCAACAAGGAGGGTAGTGCAGAGGCTATTGACCTATAAAATCGTTTTCGTCTATGGTGGAGGGTTCCAGGAGGACCGGCCGGGTGGAAGCAGAAGGTTTCAGCTCCCAACCCTTGTAGGCAGTGACCTGAAGCAAAGAATCACGAAAGTGGCGAATTCGTTTGCAGATGTCCACAAAGTCGGGACGTCGGCAAGGATCAGTATCCCAGCATCGCTGAATGTAGTCTGACAAGCCTGGCAGAGCCTGGAGATCCTCGGGGAGCTCGGGCCGGTCGCCCCGTTTCACTTTGGCATAGAACAAGGTGGTGTTTACAAACGGCACATTCGAGAACGGTCTCCTCCCGCACAGAATTTCGTAGCAAACCATACCGAAGCTGTAGACATCGGCTTTGAACGGGTAGTAGTTCCGCGGTCGAATTCCGCCACCGCTGTTACTAAACTCCGATGGGAACAACCGGAAAAGCTCCGGGGCTTTCCACACCAGCGTCCCCACATTCATCGACTGCGGCGTGCACGTCGAGTATCGCAGGTTCGCCTTGGCCATTCCGAAGTCCGTCAGCTTCACACTCAAATAGCCTTGGCTCTGAAGCTCCGGATTCTCGCTCGGCTTCACCAGCACATTGCCACCCTTGAGGTCCCGGTGCGCCATCCCTTTGCTGTGCAAGTACCGCATGCCCTTGGCGATTTGCAGCATGCAGTCGAGCGCAACGTGGAGCGAAAACGGGGCTCCCTCATTCTTCTGATCAATATACTCCCCGAGCGTTTTCTCCATGAGCTCCATGATCAGATACAACGTCCCTTGATCTAACGAGTACCCATACAGCTGAATGATGTTCGGGTGATGCAGCTTGGACAAAATCTTGACCTCCTCGTCGATTGCCGTCTTGCCACCGATCTGCTTCACTGCGCATTGCATCCCCAGCCATTGCACCAGGTACACCTTCCCAAACGCGCCCTCCCCTAACAAAACCCTGTCCTGCAACAACTCCGCAACGTTCACGTCCACGTTCAGCGCTTCGCGAACGTGCGTGGACTTGTCCTGTTGCGACAGCTTGTGGGCCAAGTACAAGCCCAAGCTCCGAATGCCTCGGTCTCCACTTCCCGATTTCAGCTTCAACAGCAGCGCCTCGCGGTCCTTGTGAAGGCCCAGCTGTTGGCATTCATTCTCCCAGCTCTCCAGGAAATTTGCATACTCCGCCATAGCCGAGCGTTGGAGGTCCCATACTCTCTCCTGGGATTGGCGCGGCGTGGCACCCGAGGCATACTCGATGGCAATCCGGAGGGCGTGGATGTACCATTTCAGGTCCAGGATGACCTCAGCGAAGGCGGACGTGTTCTCCACGAGCTCCACGGCTGCTTCGATCCAGTTGGTGCGCGCGCAGTGCTTTTGGATCAGAAACTCGGCTTCCTTCACGGTGGTGAACAGCGCCGTCAGGGTGGGTGCGCATTCCTCCCCGTAGGTTTCGATGTCGGACTCCCGATCCTCCAGTAACTCCCGAGCACGGCGGAGATAGTGGCTCACGAACCACTCACAGAGCGATTGGTTGAAGTGTAGGGAGCCTGCGAGGCGCTCTATCCTGCTGATCACTGACACCGTGCGCTGGAACAGCTCCTGTGACGTCTGAATCTCGGGTTCTGCCCTCCATGACAAGCTCTGGTAACAAAAGATTGAACATGTCAAATCATAGACTTTTGGAAAAGAATCACAAACTACGAGAAATTAGAACCGCTACAGACAAATACATCTTCTATTACATAACACGAATATTCCAGGATTATGAAACAATATTCATTCCTTGCCAAAGTAAAATGTTCATCTGACCATAGGTAAATCTATAATCAAAAACTGAAGCATAATACTACTACTCTGAAATCATGCTACAATTCTCGCCAATACCACCTCCAGATTCTCACAGAGAAGGTCTGACTGCACCCCAGAGCAGGGCACCATGGCAACCTCTTTAAGGACACTCAATATCGCCACTAAATCAAATCATAGCCTTTCGTTACCCATTTTGAAGGACAGCTAGAACATCGTACATCCAGACCTAACCCCACCGGATCATGGTTTTAAAATGACCACTTTGATTGTGAAAAACAGGATTCAGGAAGCGCCAAATTGTATATCAACAGAATCGGTGAAGAACAGTGCACGTGTCCGGCAAAAAATTAAATAAAAACTAACAAAAGAAAGTCCCACATGACCCACTCAAAAGGGGGCTTAAGAATTGATACACACTACGAGAAACTAGAACCGCTATAGAGAAGTACATCTTCTATTACATAACACGAATATTCCAGGATTATGAAACAATATTCATTCCTTGCCAAAGTAGAACATTTGACCATAGGCAAAACTGTAATCAAAAACTAAAGCATATGCTACTACTCTAGGATTATGCTACGACTCTCACCAATACTACCTCCAGATTCTCACAGAGGAGGTCTGACTGCACCCCAGAGCAGGCAACCTCTTCGATATCGCCACTGATATAAAAAAAAAAAAATCACCACACTAAATTCTAAAACAATGGATACATATTGATTAAGAGTATGTAGGCCTAATACAGGGGCACTCCAAATCGCCACTGATCAAAAATCACCACCCTAAAATCTTAAACATGATATTGATTTAAGGGTCTTGAGTGTCAGTTTTAGGTCATCTATCAACAAAAACTTTGAGCCTTCATAACTGTGAGCTTTCAAAACTTCATAGACCACTTAAGTGCCAGTTTTAGGCCATCTACCAAGAAAACTTTTGGAACTTCGTAACTGTGGCATCCCGTCTCCAAATAGCGCAAAATCTTCGGTGAGTCACAATCACCTTTCATTTGCTAACAAGAACACAAATAAATAAATAAATGGCGGTTTTCGGTGTCCCAGTGCTACTTTGTGGATTTTGGAGAAGCGGGTTTCGACAGGACTCACCGGATATGCGTCAGCCAAGCCTCGAGTGCGTTCCGCCACAGCACGCCAAACGCGCAAGATGGTACCCAGGACAGAGAAACTGATGGGTGCGCCGGACCGAGGAACAGATAGCATGGTGCTCAGCCTGGACCAAGTGACAAACCCTGCAATCCAACACCGGCATCAAGCCTAGTATTTCGAAGCTAACATCCGCGACCATCCCTTTCCAGCTAGTAACCCTAGTGAGTAGCTTTCCTGCACCAAACCCTGAAAGTTTCAGTCTCTGGTTCCAGGCCTGGAATGAACCTCAATCTCTTCATTCTGCGCGCGGCATCTTCTGATGTTTAACCACTTGAATCCACTAGCTAGTTGGAGAATTCTGTGCACCGACGTCTTGCAAGGATCGAAAAGAATCTCGATACGGAGCTAGCCGGAGAATGATCGTGTGAGGCTTTGGGGTCAAACTCCGATCGTTTCCCCGCCCCGAGATCCGTGCAAAGCTCGAGGCGGAGCTTCCACGACAACAGTGAAGAAATAAGCGAAACGCTGGTTTGACGAAGGAGTCAATCCGTCCGTTGCTTCACAGGCAGTTCACAGTCTGCCGTGTTAGAAGATGCCAGGCCTGACAACCTGGCTGTCAGAAACAGATCGACGTGAAATATCAGCCTACGTGCATCTCCACCGTTGCACGCTAAATCCCACTGTACGCTAAAATCATTCA
The DNA here is from genome assembly GCA_022496805.1 of Pohlia nutans. Lineage (NCBI taxonomy): Eukaryota > Viridiplantae > Streptophyta > Bryopsida > Bryales > Mniaceae > Pohlia > Pohlia nutans. The sequence goes on along the minus strand of CM040085.1, from coordinate 24,958,722 downwards.
TCTAAGGTAGAAGTACCGGCATAGCCGATAAATTATTTTCAACATAGAAAAATGCATTTTTGGAAAGAATTAAAATTTCTACTTATTATTTTACTTTGGTTTTGGAAGTATTTTTGTACAAACCTATTATGTTAATGTGGTATCTATATATTGTAGTAATCCTTCAAAATGTTCAATAATTGAAAATAATAAGATGACATTTCAATTCACATCAAGCTTTTCTTTTATTAAAATTATTCCCATTAACATATATTTTGAATTCCTTATAATCACAAATTGCTACCAAAATATAAGATTAATCCCTAAATGGCTAACCCTATCACCGTGGTGAAAAACTTTAGATTGTATGCTATATTTCACCACTATTATTGAATAAAAAATGGTTTTCATTTTTTTCCTACATGAGACCAAATGTCAACTATAATTTGTAATTTTTTTCAAAATTATTAATGCAAAGTTTTAATTATTATGATTTTTGAAGTAAACTAAGTAAAGAAAATTCATATCAGTTACAAAATATATTAAAAAATATGAAAAAATTACCAAATGTGTACATCACAATGAAAACATCCGGGTGTTTACCGTGCTCAAAAAGTATTTTAAAATTTGGAAATACAAGGGGAAAAAACTAAAACTGTGGAATTCCTTTGAGGAGCCATGGTAATAGAACCTAATCTTGTAATTTCTATAAATCATTGAATAATAGGAAATTTTCAAAATTTCAAAATGGAGTGGACACTAGACTTTGTAAGCTACATTTTGTTAGTTAAGCTTAAATTCAAAAAATATCATCTCAATGGTCAAAATTGTACTTCAGCTGCAAAAAAAAAAAGATGAAATTCTGAATACACTACACGGTATTGACCATTTTGGCTTTCACGAGACACTAAAATTCATAAACATCTTAATTTAACTTTTTTTTATATATACCATTTGATTGATTCATCAACAACGTACAACATCGTAAAAAGACAAATGAAAAAATTCAAATGAATGAAAATTATGAATGATGAAAGTACGAAATCAACTAGATTTTGGTCATTCACGCTTTTAAGAGTTAAAAGAAATTAGAGGAAATTCTGAAGTGTGTTTAGGGCAATTTCACATCTCTAAACTTGATGAATAGTATAAGCTATGAAATGTTGAGCTAAACCAAATATTTTTATAAATATTGAAAATCATAGAGATTTTGTTGAAGTTTTTAGAAATCTTAAAATTATTTTCAACGATTTATTAAATTTTTGACGATTCATTAAATTTCTCATAGTTCAGCCATTTCAATTAAAATAAAATACCGTATATAGTTGAAAACTCTATAATTTTGAATTTCTTTAACCCTTAAACGGCATGAATGTTCTTTGCAGCTATATAATATATTTTGTATTCGGTGGCATTTGATAAAAATGACAATGATCAAATACTTTTAGTACAAAGTAGAATTAATAATCATAATAATATGTATATAACAATATATATATATATATATATATATATATATATATATATATATATATATATATATATATATATATATATATATATATATATATATATATCACAATTCATATATTAAACCACTATTGAACAATTATAAGGCAAAATACGGGTTGTAGAGAGGGACTTCAAGTGGCCTTTTAACCCTTTAATGCGCCAGCGTCCACATAGTGGACGACGCACAAATTGAAACTGCTCGATTCTCATCCAAATCGGATAGTTTTCATCCACCAAAATTTCTCTTAGTTCTTGAGCAAGTTGACTATCCTTTGTACGGTTTGGATCTTCAAAAAAGGTTATTATGATTTTTAGAAAAACAATAGAATTGGTATATGTCAAGTTTCATTCTTAGTTCAAAAAGTGGGACCTTAACCCCTAAACGTCCAAGCATCCAGTTTCTGGACGTTTGTTGGTCAAACCCAATTTTGATCTTGAAGACGACTTTTGTTGCTAATACACCCAACTAAGAAAATGAAGTTTATTAAGTCTAGTTTGAACTTCACTTTTCAAATCTTAAAAATTGCAATTATTGAGTATTTTATTGCTTGTGCAAGCTTTGTAGCTCAAGGTTTGAATTACACTACATAGGATGTTCACCTTTCGAATTTCAAAATTTAAATAAAATTTTTCTATGGAAAACATATCATGTGATTCTCCATTGTAATTTGTACCTGCTCCCAAAAAAATATTAATTTTTTAAAGCTTTTTTGTAATAAAAAATATTTTTTGAAGTATTTGACTTAAAAATTTGTTAAAAAGGCCGTATTAAATCAAAAAAATCTGAAAATTTCAAGACTAATAGGAAACATTCAATTCCATGCATGAAAAATATTACAAAATATATTTTGATAAATCTTGAAGGCTAAATTGTGTAGTTTGACTTTCCTACAATGGAGTGGTACGTTTAAGGGTTAAATATGATTTTTCAAAATAAGTAGAATCAAATAATAGAAATCATACCATCTCGTAGTGCATGTTATTTCAATTTCATTACCATATTTAAAAAAAATTGTGCTAATTTTGGATTTTAAATTGAATTTCAAGAGAAAACCTTGCAAAATTAATTTAAAATTATTAAACAAAAATATAATAAATCCAACCATACAGATGTGATCTTCACATTGACATTTATAACTTTGTTTTGACCATGAACCCCATTTTTGGTTTTCATCAAGCATTTTATAGCGCTTCTTTGAAAACAATGTTGAATCAGGACGTTAAAGGGTTAAGGGTTAATGCTTATTATTTTGAATGTCTTTAACTTTGATGTTTTATTGAATTCATCGTCCAATAATATTTTTAACTCATGCCACCTCAGCAAAACATCAACGGTTGTTCATTTCTCGTCTTCCGGACGAAACTGTTCGTTCGTCGAGGTCGCCGTCCTCGTCGTCTCTCTCTTTTTCCCTCCAGTCCTCCAAAACAAAACATCGGTCGCGGTGTTGCAACAACTTGATGGTGCATTTCGCCATAGCCAGTGAGTTCTGAATACTAAGGAGGTTTCGAAGAAATTTTCCCGCTCATCTCCCTTTCCTCGGGAAATTTTGTTGTAATATGAATGCATGCCCTAGCTATTGAGCAGGCACGTGGATTCGAGTACTGCTTGGCGAACATGGAGGTGAATCGATTAGGGTTTCTTTGATCGCGCAGCGTACGGGTTGGGAGAATGCGTTGAGAAGAGGATGAAGGAGGATGTCGAGATTACGAGTGATGGCCTGCATTCTTCCAAGCGCCTCCGCCTCTCCATTCTGAGATCTCAGAACAGGGAACGCTCTCGCAGTCTATCTGATTCAGCTGGTCCATCCCACGGTGCTTCAACTTCTGTGAATTTTCCTTCCGTGGGAGGCATCGCGAATGCCAGCGAGAACAGCACTGAAGCAGGTATGCCGAGCTGACCTTATATACTGACAATTCTGATAGAGGAAATGTAATTTGGTGTCGAATTTTTTTAATTGAAATATAATTAGAATATTTGAGCATCGGACTGTAAGCATATGGAATTAACAAGAAACAAGCGTATGTAGGCTAATTATTTGTCTGACGAAAAAATGGGACGTTTAGATTGGAATGAATGGGAGATTGTATTATCAACATAAGATGTTTTATGTAGTTTGAACAACGAACTTGTCTTCCTTCTTTTATTGCTGTGTTTTTGGCCCCGAGAAACAGAATCGTATAGGCTATTCTGGCGCTCAAAAGTTCCCAAGGTTGTGTGCTCCCTTGACTTGCGTGAGAGCTACTCTGAATTGAATTGATCACGAAGCAGTCATTCTAATAGTTGGCTTGACGAATTAACCCTCAAAGGACCAAGGATTCATAGTTTAAAATGACAAATTCAATCGATCATATTGTGAAAAGTATAATTCAAATAGTACCAGATTTTATACCACTGGAATCAGTGAAGAACATTGCATGTGTTGATCAAAAGACAAATAAATTTGTATAAAAGGAAGTCTACATAGGACCTATTAAAAACTGCTATTAAAAACATGAGGCCCATTTTGGGCTTCTTGGTCCTTTAGGGGTTAAGAAGAATCGAAGCAAGTGCATATACGCGCTACGGAAGAAAATTATTGGATTATGAAGATTGACAGGATTTGGTTAATGTGCAGAGCCAATATCAGGAAGTGAGTACTCTTTCAGGCACAGGCTACAAAATACCTCCCTTATCAGGACCGACGATGATTCTGCCCCTGGCAATGAAGAGAACTTCAGTGACATTCGCCAGCAATCCACTGAAGCAGGCCTACTGGACATTCCCTGTGAGGTTCCTGATGACGTAGCAAATCAACACCGAGAGCAGCTTGAAGATGGAACTATCCAGAGCAGGGAGAGCATTCCAGTAGAGCCTGGTGCTGAAATATCTGCTGCAGTAAGTGGTGGCCCTGTCGTTCCACCTCATGGACACCATGATCCACCTTCGTCTGGGGAACCAGAGACAGATGATGCATTACAGGCTGGCGAGGTCTCAGGCAAGTCATTTGGCATCGTATTTTGGTTTTTGGATTTGATTTGCGCATATGCGTACTGCTGTAAGGTTTGCTTGTCAAAGACATCAACACAATCTTACGTAGTATGAGTATGTTTTTGAAGCAGTATCTGTATGTCTTCTACATTTGGTGGTGTTACTACTTCCAAGAGTTGGATTTAGAGCAGTTTTTATTTATTTTGCAGGAGGTGGCGCTAGCAACCACCTAGAACAAGAAGCCGACCTGACAACATTTCAAGAGTTGGGATCAGAAGTGAGACCTCTTGTATCCCAACAACAAGATGAGACACTTTCTCACAATGTGGCGACACTTGATCAGTCTGGGACCCTAGTCTTGGGGCGTGAGTATCAACATTTTTTTATCAAACCGAAGTGGAGGTTCTCTTTTGTAAGTTAGAGGTTGTGTAAATATTACGTGCTCTTAAACGTCTTGAAGTTTTTGAACTATTAGCAAGCTAATCCCTTCATTTTTAACAGACACTGACGTATCGGAAACGAGTTTCGGGATTGTGGAGGCCCATGAGACCGAGAGTGCAATCTTACATGCTGAAGCACGCGACCAAGTCGTTGAGACGGTAGAACTCTCTGACGATGATGTGGAAGCTGAATCAGCGGATCCAACACTTACGGCTTCAGCATTTGCAGAACCCAGGCTGACTGCAGAAGATTTTGACGCTTTTGCACCCGAGCCTCATCATGTTTCTCGGCCTGTGCCCAAAGGTGATCATTCACTTCTTTTTGTAGGCTTCTAAGTCATTGTTCCAGTTTATGATTTCATATTGTACAATCATGATAACACATTCTTGATACTGCAGGTTCATCTGCAGAAGCAGGAACCTCCAATCCTGAGCAATTAGGTACCCAGTTGGATTCAGAGGGCACTACATGTCCTATTTGCATGGAACCGTGGACGAGCACGGGCAATCACCGCATCTGGTAAGCAGTGCAGGCATCTCTTCATTCACACTAGAATCTTTGTGGTATATCATATTTTGGAAACCTTCACATGTTGGGCATAGAGCTGTGAAGAGTACGGGCATACACATGTTGGTTGTATGTGTCGTTGCAACAAATGACTCTCTGACTCCATGTGGAATCTAGCGTCGTCTTTACAAGTCCTTAATTTAGTATTTTAGGTGTTCGAGATGCTAAGCTTGGTTACAGTTCGTTTTTGTGACTATGGTGCAGCTCCTTAGCGTGTGGGCATCTGTTTGGGATGGCTTGTATCAAGCGCTGGCTGAAATTGGCTGGCAGGAAACAAGGCAAGGTTGGTTTTCTTATACTTCCTAGAGTGTCTGGCTTGCAGGGTAATTGCAGTACCTAGACCTTCAGGATTCAATCAAACTATTGCTTATGATTCAAATACCCTTTGGATTTGCCAAGATTAGGTTAGTTCTGCATTAACATCGTTTGTAGTTCTAATTTATGTGATATTTTTTTTGACAGTGTCCACATTGTAACAAGAGGGCCAGAGTCGAGGATCTTCGAACATTGTTTGTTCCTCGTGTTGCAGTAATCGATGGGGAGACCCAAGAATATATGCAGGTGTCCAGTGCTTCTATCTTTGCTGGTTTTTCAACTTTGTCTGTTTCTGCACTAATGAGCTATCCTGGCTGTTAAGGTGGTGAGTAGGAGATGTAGGCACTGTCCAAGTCTTTATGGTAGGCTGTGTTGGTCATCGATAATTACAACAACAATTACATGGATATACACGAAGATGTACGGTAGTCGTTTATGGCAAGCTTTGCCAAGCTATGCCTTTGCATTACTACTCATTTCGCAAATCACATTACTTTTCATCTTTGGTAGGATCACAGCGTTAGCATCATGTCTATTCCATATCGATCAATATAAACTCATGAGCTCCAAGGTCTCCATCAAAGCAGTTAGAAGTTATTTATGATGTGGTTATATCTTTCTCTAAGAAACATAGAAAGACGTTTGTAGGTGCCACAAGCAATTTAGAAGTCTGTGCGCTGATGCAAATGCTATCTGAGCTCAATACCAGAATTTTTGTTCCAGGATCTTTAGATTAGATTGCACATGATATAAGCCAATGAGTTCTTGTACTCAACTTGCTTGTATTGTGACTTTTTTGGAATTTAGGAAGCTGGTCTGTTGCGCACGGAAAATGAGCAGCTGAAGAAGCAGGTAACGATTTGGAATTTTTTTTTGGGAATTTCATTTCAGTGTTTAGCAGTACGATTTTGAGTGTTGATTTTACTGTGAGTAAATGAGTTTGCATGACATTTGTTATGCATGATGGAAGTGGTGGAAGTTTGCTCTTGTCTGAGCAAGAGTTACAATGATCTGTGACCCGTCAAGTACAATAATGATCAACATAATTTGATGACAAGTAATAATCTACACATTGCAATGGTGTTTATCTGATGAGCATTGATTTGTTTGTCTGGAAGAATTGTGCACCTTGTTAACCATGCATTTCAGCTGTGGTTTGATATTTGATTTGCTTGAGAGGTGGATTTAGTGGACTCTGTTAGCTGGAAAATCACACTTGTTTGCCACTCTTACAGGTTGGTGACCTACGGGAAGAAGTTCATCGCACTCAGGTCAGTTATCCTTCTTCTGCATCCACAAGCGTTTTGAGCCAATATAGCCTGCGAGAAACTATTGTAGTAGCTTGAGAGACAATTGGTGGGTGAAAGAAAATTTATTAATTTCATTACAAAGGTCAATGTTTGACATTTCAGCTTTGAAGTAATTTTGCTTTTATGCAGATAGGTCAGCTTGGACTTGACTAATTCTTAACTGTGCAGGCCCTGCTTAGAGCTTTAGCTGGAGATCAGCGTGATGCTTTTAGTATGTTCAGCTCTTCAATTCCAAGACCCCAGGATCAGCGAGGTCATCATGCATCTCAGAACAGAAGATTTAATATAGCTTACCAAGCCTCACGTGCAGCATCTCATAGAGCTCATGGGACTACTAACCATGATCATTCGAGTCTTCAAGGTTGGGGATCGATTAGGCAAAGGCCACAGGTTGAGCACCCCTTATTTAATCTAAATACCGACGAGTCCACATCACGGCCAATTCCACAAGATCAGCAAAACTTGAGGCGGTTCGATGGGAGTAACTCTTTCGGAACGGGCTCACATGCCGGGATGATTGTAGACCTTGAACAAGGAAGGGAGGAAAACATTGCTGCAAGACCATTGCGTTCCTTCACAGCTCTTAACGCAGCAGGGGTTCATGGACTTGAAAAGGGGTTCGTTTTACAGGTGCGGCTGGTTATGCTTGTTCACTGAAGATTATTATTTTGATTTCCAAGTCCCCTGATTGTCTTAACATCTGATTCGACCTCATGTGAATATGGTTCTCATGAGTATACTATGGCAGGATGAAAGATCATTGAATGGAGCAAAGGTCTTTGACATGGATGCTCAGAGTCAACTGCTGCTTGTTTCTGGGAGACCACCTGATAGTTTGACCAGCTCTGGTTTAACAAAAGTTCGCACCTGCACACAACCTCTTCTCTATTCCTGGCCATTTATTTCATTATGCTGACCACTTGCAGTACGCTTTAGTACAGAGTCTAATTATACTTTCCTGTCGCTTGATGGCAGATCAAAAAAATTCAATTATCCCCCTATCTAGTCCAATCCTTCTCAACTTTACCTGGTTTTGTTTGCAGATGAGTCTTATGGCTTTATCGGAAGGTGAATGTATAAATCTTCCTTTGGGAACGGGTGCAATTCGTGACATCCGCATTGCCCCCACTGGCACAAGAGCTCCAGGAAGACTAGCTTTGGTGGCTTCTCTAGGGAAAAAGCTCTCCCTGTTTAGGTTTTTTTCCTGCCGTTGCCACCTCTTTGATCCATCCTTCAAAACGACTAATGTCATGCTTATGAATCAAACAGTAACTTGATCTGTTTATCTTTGGTATTGCCTCAGATGCTTTCTATTTCTGGTGTTCTTAAGGAGGATTCTGATTTGTAATGTGGCAGTTTGGAGAGCAATAACGTTGTCATAACATACACGCTTCCGGTGGGACATCATTTCAATTCTACACATGTGGTTCTAGTGTATCTTGCTTTGGATTCTCACAGTGGGAGTCATCAGTGTGTCTCCTTTGCCATTCGTGCTATTGCATCTACTCATGTCACTTATATTGAAACAAAGTTGTGTGTGCTTCGATGTGCTAACGCTGTTTTGTTTTGTCTTGCATGCAGAACCCGTCGTGGGCTTGTGCATGGGACCCATGTGACCCTAATCGAGTTTACACTGGCTTGCAGGTCAACGCTTGTTTTATCTCTTTTGTGGTATCAATGCTTGTATCAGAACTATGGTGGCAGATTATAGCCCCTTGTGAATTGTGAATTAGCTCCTTATAGCTAATTGTGACCATTAATCATCTTATTCCGTTTGACAGAATGGAACATTGCTTACATTTGATATGCGCCAAACCTCTGCACCGCTAGACACTCTCAAGGGTCCGAGCTCCACTCCAATACACACGTTACAATATGTTCCCGAGACTGGAAGAGCTGTTACTCATGAGGGTGGTACAAGCGGGAGCAGTGGCGGGGGACTGCTAAGCGCCTCTTCCAACACACTTCTGTTCTGGCCTGGTATCGATCAACCGCAAGAAAAGAGGTTAGCGACTTGAGTTTCCTGAAAGCAGTATGCTCTTCATGATTTCAGCTTATGATTTAATTGCCATGTATTTAGCTATTGAGCTTCAAAGTTTATGTTTTTATGTGATCGCAGCATCAAAAAGAGACTCTGAATTTTCTACAGAAGCTGGCTTAAAATATTTTATTTTAGGTGCATTCTCCTCTGGAATTTTATTGTTTGGTTGTTCTATGATTTATGGATTTACTGGAGTTACGATGAAGGTACAGCATTAATCATTTCCCTATTCATCTTTACCAATGTGCTTAACCCCTAAAGGACCAAGAAGCCCAAATTGGGCCTTATGTTGTTTTTAGCAGTTTTGAATAACTCCTATGTGGGCTTCTTTTTGTTCAAAATTATATGTCGTTTGACCAACACATGCAATGTTCTTCACTGATTCCAGTGATATAAAATTTGGTCTCATATGAATTATATTTTTCACAATATGATCAATTGAATTTGTCATTTTAAAAACCATGAATCCTTGGTCCATTAGGGGTTAAAGTACTTGGTATCATTTCTCTTGGCAAGATTCATTTATGGGGCTGGAACAGAAGAAATATATTGCTGATTACTACATGTGGTTTGCAGACCGGTGTGTTTATCTCAACCAGGAGGTTCATCCGTCTGTGTATCAGTCTCCTACAATGCTGCAGTCAATGTAATGGTTGCATCCTTCAGACCCAAGCCAACCTCAGTGCCGTTGAATGATGGTGCGTCTTCATCCACTCCCTCGACATCTTCACAGGCTGACCTGCCAAGTCAATCCACTCCAAGCTTACTTCCAGAGTCAGCCTCTGTTAGTGTTCATATCCCGACGCACTTCTCCTACGTCCGAACGTCGAGACTTGCAACAGAAATAGCTACATCACACACTTCCTGGGAGCAACAAGGTGCAATGGTGGGGCACAAGAGCCAGGCTGTGCTGTCGAGGACAGCAATTGTGAATGAATGGACGGATGGACGACCACCACAATGTGAGACAGGTGCTGTTGGTCTGTTTGCATCCGGAGACGAGGGTAGCAACTCCGTGTGGCTGTGGGATTTAGCAACACCGACTGCCAAGCAAATGCTCACACCGCATCCGTATTCGCCTGTGCTCGACGTTCGGACAGCGCATGTTGCAGGTGTGGATCTGTTGGGGTGCATCAGTGAGCGAACATTGCAGCTGTATAGAAGATCATCACATAGATAGCTTCGTTTCCACAGTTGATTGTATTTATTGAAAAAAATGTCCTCAACTCCTCATTATAGCATTTCTGAAAGAGATTAGTTCAAAGTCTATCTCTGTAAACCGTCTATGATAAGAGTCTATTTTTCAGTTGCTTCTTAATTCTTTTATGCGGGCAAGGTTTTAAACCCTCCGATTGATGGAAAATCCGTCACTCACAGCAACTGTGCAAAAGGAATTCGAAAGCGCAAAAAGTAGCAGGGCATGGCTTGCAGGACTGACAGGAGCAGTAATTGAATTCTTATATGGATGCTCTAGAATTCTTGTCAGGAGTTGTAGAGATAAGTGTAAAGTCGAATGCATGATTGTACCCCGCTTTACCCAGTCAGTACCAAACGTTTTCAATTCCATAGGATTGAAATTTGTCCAAAATTAATAATTACAAAGCAAAAAACGCAAAGCATGATTTAAAAATGATTTTACACCCTAAAATGAAGATTCGAAAGTGTGGTGGTTTTTGATACCATATTATTGTAAAAACAAAAACAAAAACAAGTTAGATTACAAGCTAACCTGACATAACATTCAGTAGCCTTCACTTGCACTGCCTTCACATCCATCCAGCGGTAGTTTGGGGGGGGGGGGTTGCATCGATCTAAGGGTGCGGTATCTGTTGGTCAAATCTTGAGAGAGAAAGTTGGGGTGAGGAACAATTTTCCAACATAAAGTTCCTTTCAATTCGTAGAAAATGTTTCTGTGCGTCCACACTTTGATGAAGGCCACTCTTTTAGCCAGTTGATTTGGAGAGGGAGGGTCTTTTATATATCTGTTGAGTTCTCTCCATGCACCATGCCCGTTTGTACTGTTAGTTGTCAGGCTCGAAATAGGGCAATTCCTATGTGAAACTGTTCATTCCTTAAATCATATTCGCATTTGAGGCAAAAGATGCTCCAAATGAGACATATGTGTAAAATATCCTAAGGTCTTTTAATAGTGTCTCTTGATACATTGCCCTTCACCAACCAACCAAAGAACTCATGCCTTGGAAAGCATACCTTATACTCAAACAAATTCCCAACCATCAGATTATGGTTACTTTTACTGTATTATTTGTTACTAAAGTGCAAGAGAGAGTAGTTTTGTCCCAATGGCCTATTGTGGGCACTGGGTCATTGACATTACGAACAGACACTTTATTCACATTGGTCTCGAAAGAAGACTGGAGTTTCTATATATGAAAAATAAACAATAAGAGCAAGATTGTTAATGGGAAGTAATTGTTGTAAGTATCTATGTGGTCAAAGCCCAACCTACACAAAAAATTAAAATTCTATTTTTACTATCTTTGTCTTATAATTCACTTAGGGATTCAAACTTTTTTCTAATGGGATGATATTGAATTTCAAAGTATTTTTGGCATCAACAATGACAATTTTTTTTTTTAAATCAGGCCCAAAAAAGGAGAGATTTAGCACACTTGATTTGGAACATTGTTTTTTTCCAGTTGTGAAAATCAAAAGTCAGAAATATGAGAAAAACAAGCAAGCCAACTAAATAAACAATTATGTAAATGGGAGCAAGATAGAGGTACCCATAGTCGATAGATATGTCATAACTAATTTGTAGACCTCCTAGAAACTTTGTTTAATGAACCAAAAGCTAGCATAGGGTTAACCAACCAGTAAGAGCCGCTACCTCGGCAACCAATACAAAACAAAATTGATCTCATTGTCGTTGGTTATAGGTAAACCTATATATTAATCATGGATTTGCACTTAAATTTTTTTCAATAAATTTAATTTTGAGAAAAAAATTCGAAAAATTCACCATTCTACAATATCTCTGTTTCTCTATGCAAGAAAAATATTGATATCATCAGTGGAACTTCAACATTTCCCATGCTAAGAACGGTTATGGGTACTTCTACCTTACCTTAGTGAGTTTGTGATGCAACTAACTGGGGTTTAGGGTTTAAGACTCGCCTCCGTTCTTTGAGCTCATCCCTCGTGTGCCCTCGCTTCCGATCTGTCGTCGCCGAATTCCCATTCCTTGCAGAGACTGGATCCGGCTTCGTTCATCGTCGCTTGGATCGTTCCAGGGCACTCACTGCTGCTGCGATTTTTGGGCCGTGGATTGTGGCGGTGTGCGATGCATGACGGAGAAGAGGAGGCATTTGGGAACTGACTACTGCGGTTGGAATTAGGGTTTTTCCGTCGATTGATTTGAAAAAAACAGTGTTCGCACGAGAGAGAATTTGGCCATGGCAACGGCAATAGCGCGCGCGCGGCGGTCGCAGTCGTTGCTGAAACTTCTCGTGCCTCAAAGCAGTTTCTGCACGTACCACTCGGGATCTGAGAGCTGGAACCGCGCATTGGATTCGTCGTCTGCTACTCGGTCCCAGGAGCTCAGCCTATGGCGCAATTATTTGAAAGGGCTGGTGTCTGTCCGCACAATGGCCACATTCAACCGAAAGTGAGTTGCATCAAAACCTCATTTGATGTTCCTACAATCGGCCGCAACTGCTATTCTACACCAGTTACTCCCTTAGCGTCCACTGTGCATTTTCTGTAGTGTAGGAAAATTGGAACTCCTGCTGTAAATCATCTGTGTGTATGAAAATGACTTAAGTTTTACACGACCGACACTGTTCATCTTGTAGTGTAGAACAAGAGCTTGAAAATGATGTATTGCAAGCAGAAAACCGAGGTAAAATGAGACAATGCCACCATTGCAAAGTTCAGTGATGCAGATGGCCATCTTGGGCGTTTTAGACGCTTAGGGGTTAAGGATTAACTGAGTATTATCAGAAGACATGCGTGGTGGCTGTTTAGCTTTAGGGTTCGGTGTGGGTTTTTGAGTATCTCGTATTGGTATTTCGAGCCCATTGAAAAGGTCCTCCATTACTGTCACATTGATTACGTATCAAATGTGATCACTTAGACGAACCGCTACGAAATTATTCTCATTTATTTATTTTCCCTTTCCGAAGACCTTAGTGGTTGATAGGATGTGAATTTTCCCTAAGCACATTTGAGGGCTGTAACTCTAGTCTTGTGAGCATTTTGCAGTAAGCCACACATGAACATTGGAACAATTGGTCACGTGGATCATGGGAAGACTACTCTTACGGCAGCAATCACCAAGGTTTTTTTCTATCTATCAGTAGCGAGTCCACGTCGTCCATAGTGTGATGCTAGTTCTTTTTTTGGGAATCTAACTGTTGCAAGGTATTGTTAGTTTCAAATGGAAATAATTAGAGTTTTGAAGATCATTTCACCGACGTCTTGTTCATAATTATATCTTGGGCAGGTTTTGGCTGACGAGGGTATGGCTAAGTCAATTGCGTTCGATGAGATTGACAAAGCTCCAGAGGAAAAGCAGCGGGGTATCACCATTGCTACTGTAAGCTCTTCTTAGTTACGAAAACTCCCGTCAATGTCCCAGAGTGCTCATATTGCAACTGTATATATCAAGACCGTATTGTTCAAGTCTTTTCTTTTTTTCACTAATTGTTGTTGCTTGTTTGATGTAGGCACATGTTGAGTACGAAACAGCGAACCGTCATTATGCCCATGTTGATTGCCCAGGACACGCTGATTATGTGAAGGTAAGGTTCATGACTCTATTCTTCCAGTGCCAACTTTTTTTGGCCATTTGTCTATAAGAGTACTCTATTATGGGGAGGATGAGACTGATTTAATAAAGTTTTTTTTTTGCAGAACATGATTACAGGTGCTGCACAAATGGATGGTGGGATTCTGGTTGTTTCAGCACCAGATGGGCCTATGCCCCAGACTAAAGAGCATATCCTTTTAGCTCGGCAGGTTGGTAGATATTCTGAAACCAAATTTTTAAGCTTGTCATTTTAACCCCTAAGGACCAAGAGTTCATGGTTTTAAAACGACAAATTCAATCAATCATATTGTGAAAAATATAATTCACATGGGATCAAATTTTATATCACCAGAATCAGTGAAGAACATTGCATGTGTTGGTCAAAATACAAACAAATTTGAAAAGAAGGAAGTCCTCATGAGACCTACTCAAAATTGCTAAAAAAAAACATGAGGTCCAATTTGGGCTTCTTGGTCCTTTAAGGGTTAATGTCGGATTGTTATTGAAACCACTTCCAATACATGACGGAGGTGTACGATGCCTGAAGGTCTCAAATTTTCATTCGCTTTGCAAATACGACAGGTCGGAGTTCCATCACTGGTGGTTTTCTTGAACAAAGTGGATGTTGTAGAAGACGAGGAGTTGTTGGAGCTTGTGGAGATGGAGTTGCGTGGTAAGCTTATCGAGCTTGTTTTGAGTATCCGTTGAAGATTACTGGAAAATTTGTGCTTCACATGTGGAACAATCCCTGAACAGCCACCATTTGTCAATGCAGAGTTGCTGTCATTCTACAAGTTTCCAGGCGATGATATTCCTATCGTTAGAGGCTCGGCTCTCGCTGCATTGCAAGGGACGAATGAAGAGCTCGGAAAGAAGGCGATTTTGAAGTTGATGGAAGCTGTAGACTCGTACATCCCTGAACCCAAGCGCAATCTCGACAAACCCTTCCTTATGCCAATTGAGGATGTATTCTCTATTCAGGTGAGTTTAACCCCTAAAAGGACCAAACTAGGCCTCATTTTTTTCAGCAGTTTTGAGTAGGTCATATGTAGACTTTTTTGATCAAAATTTATTTGTTATTTAACTGACACATGCAATGTTCTTCACTGATTCTGGTGATATAAACTTTGGTCACATCTAAATTATATTCTTCACAATATGATCGATTGTATTTGTCATTTTAAAACAATGAATCCTTGGTCCTTTAAGGGTTAATCATTAGGCTCTAGATAGCAGAAAGTTCCTAGTACTTTTGTCAGTTTATCGATATTGTTGAGTGTAGTCTGTATGTTTCCAGCCTCATTTTGTGTGTATGGAGATACTTGATGCTCAAGGCCGTATTTAGGAGTATCTCTATGTTGACGCTGTTTATTCCTCTAAAAAAATCAATTTTTTTGTGAGATAAGAAGACTAAACTCTAGTCATCGACGAGCTTATGAATCTCAAGTTTCTTGTGATCAGGGTCGTGGAACCGTGGTGACAGGACGTGTGGAGCAAGGCGTAGTCAAAGTGGGTGAGGAAGTTGAAGTTGTTGGACTACGCACGGTATGAAATACTATTTAAATTTCTGTTATTTTTCAAGTTTTACTTGTCATACCCTTTTAAGCTCTGCCAATGAACTCTCTGTGACTTTTCCTTCATATACTGCAGGGCCCCAACCTCAAGACAACTGTGACTGGTGTTGAGATGTTCAAGAAACAATTGGATCAAGGCCAGGTCCTGCTCTTATTCAAGCCTTCTTATACCTGTCCCAGTCATTTTTTGTGGCTGAGATGGATTGTCAGATTTGATTACTAGCACTACCAAAAAAGGGTGTTGTTTTTTACACTCTTTTTGACATTGTTACTTGTGTTTTAGTGAAGTCTACCTAGTTACCTTAAGATCGTAGTGCCAGGATTCTTACATATTCAACCCTCTGGACGGTTAATTAATTGGCATAAATGTCTGCGCCCTAGCAGGGTTACATGTTTTGAGTACACTGATGAAGTCCAGGGGTTTTGCTGATACAGGCAGGAGACAACGTGGGTCTTCTGATTCGTGGACTTAAGCGAGACGAAGTGCAGCGTGGTCAGGTGAGTTACTATTTATCACTGTTCAAAGTGGACATTTTCCACAGTTAATACTAACATTTTCAACATTTTGTAACAGCCAGAACCCCAAAATTTCTTTACAATGGAGTTATCTGGAAAGTCGGCCCAAAGAGGAAAGAAATTGAAAACTCAGGGTACTTGTAGATTCCCTCGTCACTCTCATAGCCTCCTAAAACTAGTTCTATGCTGCGTTTGAAAACATGCTAAAACAGGTCCAGCTGTATCAGGGCACCCCAAGGCAACATAAAGCTCCCCCAAGGCTAGCTTGCACTATTCATGAGTTCCCTTCGTGTTTGCCCATCACAAAGTCCATGCTCCCCTACACCAAAAGGGAACCAAGTGAACTGTTCATGCCAAGCCAAAAAAAATAAAATTAGATAGCAAACAGAGCATAGAAATCAAGAAAGGGGCTTCCTTTACGGATAACTCTAGTTAACATGATAGTTTTGCAATCTGATGATGACATTGCAATGAAGCCTATTTGTCGATATCATTCATCGCTTCTTTTTTCCTGATTTCCTTCTTTGGGTGGTGTGCAGGTCATTTGCAAGCCTGGCACTGTCAAGACAAGCACAAAGTTCGAAGCCGAGGTTTACATTCTTACCAAGGAAGAGGGAGGCCGACACACCGCTTTCTTCTCCAACTACAGACCCCAGTTCTACTTACGTACTGCTGATGTCACTGGAAAGGTGGAGCTTCCCGAGCACATCAAGATGGTCATGCCTGGAGACAATTTGACTGCCCAATTCGAACTAATCATTCCTTGCCCCCTTGAACATGGTAAGTTTCCATGTCCTTGTGAGGCACTAATTCACCTTGCAAGTCTGACACTCAGAACTCCTTTATATCACCCCTTTGGTAACCAACGTACATGACTTCAGAACTTGCCATGTGGAAAGTGTCCAATCAAAATGTGTGCACAAAAGCAAATACTCTCTGCAGATACTGGAATGTGATATTGGAGAGTGTGATAATCATGAGTTCAGAGTGTACACACCGTAGCGCACTTGTGTTTTCTGAAGTTCCTCATTATCCTGTTTAGCACTGTTCATTGTCTCATATCGTAGGGGTTTTTGTGTGCAGGACAACGCTTTGCGCTTCGAGAAGGAGGAAGGACAGTCGGTGCTGGCGTCATTTCAAAGCTATTGGCTTAGGCGGATGACTCAATTGATAGGGTTAGGAATTCTGGCAGTGCAGTTCTGCAAGAGGATGTGTTAGCAGCGATGTAGGTTTTTTTTTGGAAGACATCTTTAGCATAAAAATGTCACATCATGAGTGTTTCATTGTTGGATTAGCAAGCATTGTTTCATGATTGAGGAACAATAAAATTTCGATGGATGAAATCAACCACTCTTGGTGCTGAAGGACAATGTTTGAATCAAAGTGAAAGGTATCAAGTCAATATGGAGTTGATTTCACCGAAACCTTTTCACCTGTGGCAATGTTCAGCAACAATTGTACCTTGTTTTTCCCATTGTTGCTGTTGAAGACCTTGAACTTACTTCAAAAAGCAACCCTCCATCACGGTTCCTTGGACGATGTATTATGCAATATTTCTTGTGTTTGGGAGTTTGTAATCTTGTTATATTTTTTTGTGTTCTCTTGTCCATGTTCCATTAGTGTATGTATTTCAATCTTGATCAATGTATCAACTCCTTCCATTTTTTAACATATAAATTTTTGTCCTAAATCGTATATGGATAAGTCACTCTCACTTATAAAATGCACAATAATTATGTGAGTCTATGCTTGACATGAAAAATTGCAACAAAGAGATGTTGACATAGGTCATTGCTCAAAGTCTCATTTTTGAGTGTGCATTGTCCAATTCAAAGACATACTATAATCTTCCAATCCAACAGTCCAATCTTACCAACCGGTCTTAACTGACAATTGTTTGATTTATTTATGCTTACATTTATACAGTTGAATATTATTAATAGTAGCCCTAATTTCAGCAGTGAGTTTTTTTTTAAATATTGCCAAAAAACCTGTGGTTTCTGTGTACTAAAAGAACCACTCTGGGTACTAAAAGGTGAAGGAAACTCTAATTGGTATGCAACAAGCTATCAAAACTTGTAGCTACACTGCTAAAGGGACACAGCCTCAAAGCATAGAGAAGCTTGTTTCCTGAGCTAACAGCATTCATTTTGATGCCTTGAAGCAAGAGCGTATAAAGGAACACACAAGTACAAAAATATACACATATATTGCAGTAACCTTGACAGTTGAACAGTCCTCAACACAAAACTTGAAAGTAGTAAAAAAACAGCCCCTCCAAAAGTGGTTTAACTATACTAATCCCACGGCATTGTCTGAGGCTCTAAGCATAAGACACTATATTATTTCTTTACTTAGTAGCTCTAGTGAAGGTCAACAGGACCGCCCAGTGATGAAATCACATTCCCACCAACTTTAGTATAACGGGGGCCTGACCCACCCACGCCGCGAACTGGATGGATAGTGTGAACCTGGTCTTTGACAACACGCAGAACTCCAGGTGTTTCTGTAAAATAATACCAAAAGTACATCAAAATCTCTACTACCGGCATATAGTTGATTGAACAGAAGAGAGTGTCTTTACATCTCAAATTTGAAAACATTATTGAAACAATAGGCTTCACTATATAACGTTGTTTTAATGCAAAGAAAAGTGTTGAAAATGCAAAGAAAAGTGTTGAAACTATGATAAAACAACATATGATGTCAATTTGGTGTCGTTTCAATATAATTTTTGGTATTGAAAGACACCTAAACGATGGTATATAGCAAAGCCTGGTGTTACAATCATGTTTCAATAGCCTTCCAAATTTCATATCATATCATATCATAGCTAGTTACAACCATGAAATGCCTAGTCTTAAAGTTCCTGAAATAGTCCAATTTGACTGATTAATCATAGTAAGAATATTACCTGACAGGGTCTTGACTTGGTCATCTGTAAGCTTTGCTGAAAAGCCACTCATGGCCTGGCTGTAGCTGTAGAGCATCTTTTCCTTCGCTGCCTCCTGACTGCACACAAAAAACCATTGCAGCGTTCAGAAAAAACATATCAATGGCCATTTTTGGGCTCGTTATATGTTCAAAAGATTCAGTGTTTTGGACAATTTTGTTGATGTGATGTGAAAGTTAGATTATATTTTCCACAGTATTTTAAACCCATAAATCCTTGGTGATTAAGAAAAATGAGACAAACCTGCCGCAGACTCCAGCAAGGATATTGAGGTGATGACCTTCCACGTCATTTTCATGCTCGGCATTTTTCTCCACGTAGACAATGTGGACAGCACCTTCATCCTGGATGATTCATCCCCACTCCAAGCGTTACTACCACCAACAAAGAAATAAGGATAACTAACCCTAAGCCGCCGCTTCCTAACCTTTAGGAGATGAAAAAAATCATTCAAGCAAGGTAATAAAATTTCCCAACAGAAAGAACTCATATCCTACAGTTTGGGACATAGAAATCAATTCAGTATAGCTTCCAAAATGAACTTTCTAGTTTTAGTTTGGGCACTTATCTAAGTTTTAACCCTCAAAACACCTCGAGGACAACTACATCAACTGATTTCACATAATTCATTCTATGTTGGCTATGTTACTACTGAAAGTGAGCATATGTTTGTCACCAACAAGTAGACGCCATCAAAAGCTCAAAAAATTCATTTCACATGTTTCCAGAAAATAATTGGGCTTGAACATCAGCAAATAAATATACTGAAGAAACCTTGGCCATTGTGGAACAAGCTGGCTGTGCTCCGCTCCAAAGCAAGATAAAGATGCACGCTAAAATACTTCCAATGAGCAACGGCCTGGAACTCATATGGCAAGACCTGTACGAAATCAGGTCTGTACAAACACACCAATTATCAGTAAATATCAAATAGAGCGAGCGATTATAAATCCCAAGCAACAACAATTTCAAACTCAAATCCATCTAGGTAATAACCAAACTCCTCGTCCAACCGTTTTGAAATTTGAAACCCTAGTTTTCGAATATCAAACCCTATTTCATCACAACACAGACAGAACTCAATCAACCAACACACCTGAGCGCGTGTCAAGTTTCTGAACCCACATTCAAATCGACCACGAAATATTCCCTTGCTCCAATACTACAAACATCAGCATACAATTCAGATGTCTCTCTTACAAAAAATAGTACGTATACCGACTTTCACATAACCCTAACCACACGGTGGGAAACACCCAAAAGAAAAAAAGAAAAAATTAACCCCTAAAGGACCAAGTATTCACAGTTTTAAAATAACAAATTCAATTGATCATATTGTGAAGAAATGGGACCAAATTTTATATCACCAAAAGCAGTGAAGAACATTGCATGTGTTGGTCAACAAATAAATAAACTTGAACAAAATGAAGTCTACATTGGGCCTACTCAAAACTGCTAAAAAGAAATACATAAAGACCCAATTTGGGCTTCTTGGTCCTTTACGGGTTAAAGTTAGAGCTTCTCCATCGCATGTTCTACAGTGATTTTGTTGCTAATTTTAGCCAAACTGCTACATAAAATTTGCGTGGGCTAATTGATACAAAGGGATTTTGAAAAAATAATAATAATAATAATAATAATAATAATAATAATAATAATAGCCAGATTTCCTACATGAAGTCAAGATGTGTAGCCTCTTTAAACCTAGGTATCACCCAGGATTGTCTAAGTAGAACCTAGGTAGCACATGTATATTACCCTGATATTACCTATCTATTAATGTGAAAAGAGCACCCAAAAATGCTAAACTGTCTCCTGACAAAATAAAAAATCACTGATCTTATAACCCTTGTAAATGGAAACAGTGTTCGGAAGCCTAAGAGCCAAAATTCATCGATGATGTCCGACTGTTCAATTGGAAAGAAGTTGCACAAGAACAACAAGCGTAAAGGAAAGTCGTTCCATCAAAACATACCATTCAACGCAAAGCGCACAACCACAATGAAAACAGAAACGCAAAGGAGAGAGGGGGGATTTGGGTGAAGCTTACATGAGAGAGAGAGAGAGAGAGACCACGAACAAAACGAGGGAGGGGAGGTGATGGAGAACGATTTGTAGGAGATCAAAAGAGAGGGCGACGGAGGAGATGAAAAGAATGGGAAGAGGTTGCGTGACAAAGCTTCCTGCGCTTGTTAGACGAGGAAAAACGAGGGAAACCCGCCGGGTCCAGCGGGGCGTCGATGTGGCTGACACGTGGACGCGGTGGAAGGGTGGGATTGTTGTTAGGTCGGTGGGAAGGCCTGTTCCCGTGCCGGATGAGTGCTGAAGACCGTGCCTGCGTCGTGAATAACGTTGTGTGCGAATAAAATAATTCAACTCTCCAACCCTCGTTACTTGCCCCAACTGAATAATTCCCTAAAATGCTCTGCGATTCCTCTTATCCCCTAACTGATGCTTGAGATTCGAAGGTGCAATACTGGGCCTTTAAAGAACGTATGCATGCTATTTACGAGAGGCTTTAATGTGGTAAAATTCTTCCAAAATGGATGAAACTTTGTTTAAATGGATGAAAATTTATCCTAATGGATGAATGTGCCCACGCCATTCACCCACCTACATTATATGGTGATTTCGGTGTACTTTATGTATACTACTGAGTATACTATTACTTTCTCTACTTGTGTCGTTGGCCTAGTGTTCATGTCATTTAATGTAGATGCACCCATAATAGATAACTTAAGCTTTCTAGCTTACGTGTGGCAAGAATAGATGGTGAATAGTATTTCCCTCCATAAGAAAATAGAAATCATGAAGAATGCGATTTTGTCCATAATTTCATTTTTTTAAATGAAATTTCCACAAAAATTTCAAAGTGAAAAGTTAGTCATCACTAAAACTGATAATTAGACTATCCCAAATCCGTGAACATATGATTCCACAAACCGGTCCAAGTTTCTTTTTGGAATTGATTAATATAGGTAATAGTGCAAGAAGTTGATTGGTTGACAAAAAATTCTACACAAGTGGCATTGAATTTGGATGTTAACCATTTAAATGGGTCAGTCTACACATTGGTTTTGGATGCTTTGTCAGTTATGGGTGCTTCTACCTTTGGACATGCTTTAACTTCTTCTTTTTTTAAATAATTTATCTATAATTTAATTCGATTTATGTTGACAAAATTCAAATAAATTTTTCAAATTCAAATAAACGTCTTTATCGTAGGTTTGAAAGCCACAAAATGACTTTGGTGCACCCATCCTCGTCGAGAGTTTTTCGACAGTACCAAAAATGTGGTCGGAAACACATGGTCCTGCCTACCTTCTTTAATATATAGGTTAGTCCGGATATGTGTTGTTGTCCCAAGTGTTCCCCATATTGAGCCACGTTTTTATTTTTAGAATAATTCATCTATAATTTATTGTAACAAAATTCGATAATTTTTACACCAAAGGTCCAAAAGCGACAAAACAACTTTGATGCACTCCTTGTCAAGAGCTTTTCAACCATAGCAAGAACGTGGTTGTCCGGGAGATTTAAACGTAACATACAAAACAAAACTCATTGCAAAAGCTATCGTGAATACAAACGGACTCAAATATCTCCTATTGAGCCATCAATTAGGCCAAAGTTGACACAAAAATTGAAACAGTGGTTTGATTTGATTGCCATGATCACGAGAGCCATAGGTTCAATTTGTAAAACATGAATAGAATATCTTTTATTTATCAAATCATATGTACATTGTAAGCATGTTCATTCTAAAAGAACTCTGTAATGCACAAGTACATACCGGTATTGAACTTTCAATGTATCATGGTGAACATAACGCCCTATATCATTCGGATTACAAAAAACCAAGTACTTCCACAACAGCCCAAAAAATATGAATTTAAGCGAGTTAGATGTGATTTCCACTTCTGGTCTGAGGAAAATTTACTGAAAGTTTTTTCAAGGCATTTCCTTTAAATAAAAGGCAAATCAGCGCTTGAAGAAAGACTTCTTGCGATACCATTGACATGAACATACCATTTCCTAGGAAGAATGAATGAAGTTTATTTGCCACAATGACAACTTTTTTGCCCTGGTTTGTGTATTGTAGGTGGAGGGCAAAGCCATGCCGAATATTTTAATGAGTAGAAATAGATAATTCAACATTTTGAAAACAATAATATATTTCGACTTCTCTTTTAAATTTTAGATATTAATTCGCCATAAATAATCAAGTGATATATGAAGGTGATTTTTAACAACTTAGCAATTTTAAAGATGATTTATGTGAAATTTGGCAAGTGATAAATTTCCAAAACAATTACAATATCTTCATATATCGACACGAAGAGGAACTCTAAATTCGGGAGTCAACTTTGGAAATTTGGAATCAACTTAAGTTCATTAAGCTGCACTCTGTCAAATGAATTACAGAGAATATTTTTCACACCAATGACCAAAGCTGACAGTACAACTTACAAGTCCTAAATATTATATTACAAATCAGTCATATGACATATCAGTCATAGTTGTCTACAACACAGGAATGAGTGTTCAAATGTCAAGAATTTCATATTCCCAGGCCTATCTTGCGGGAACATGGCTGCAGTAACAAATCCATGAGTTCTTATAGCAAAAATCAGCTTAACTAAGTTGTACGGGACAAAGCCGTAGTACTTCCACATCAACTTCTTCCACTTCTTCACTACTCCACCTGTGCAAGCTCGTCCTTAAAAAGGCCGTTCCTTCTTGACTGCACTTTGCTTTGGATTCGTGCAGACCGCCTCACCGCAGACCCTGCAATGTAAGATACACTTGGTTCCAACTTCAAAAAGTAGCAACAAATTCTGCACTAAAACAATCTAAGGCCGTAGGTATGGATGCAAAAAGATGATGTATGACTGTAGCGCGTTCAAAGAACTGATCAGGTAGATAGGAGAACGTATGATGGGTTACTATTTGGGGCAAGACATTTTCCCGTTCAATGAATAAGAGTAGTACCTGGAGTTTTGCAACCAAGGGTATTCACGTCCATTTCTTGTTCACCCTACAACCAACATCAGATGACCTCCGATCAGATGTTGACCTACAATTAACACACTTGGAACGTGCTAATCAAAAGTTAGATAAAAATGTCTCGCTCGATGAAAACCACTCACCAATTCAAAAACTATTAAAATTCACACCATAATCATTATTACCAAAAGAGCAACTTAAACATTCGCTGCGGCTTGCTATATGCATTCCAACATTGAAAACATTTATTAATTCGTGGATGCAAGAGTAAAGCTACTGAGATCACGACAAACCTCAGAATTTAGCGTCTCGGGCTTCTGAGCAGTGCTTGGCTCTGCTGCTCCTTGCTGCTCTTCTTTGAGTGCAGGATTATTTTTAGAGGACGATTTCGTCATTTTCGTCACACCTGCAACATCAAACCTCGCCATCTTAGAAGATAGAACGTGGATACTACGATTAATTCCGACAACATTTGCTAATAGATATGAGGGACTATAAGGTACAGAACATTCTACTAGATGAGTCCAATATGCTGACAGTCGGAAATCGTTGTAGCATACATACAACCAATGGAAACGTTCAGAGATTCAACTAACTTTTAGCTGGACTGCACGTCGAGGTCACATCCTTCTCTTTTGCACCCGTCGACCCATTATCCAGATCTCTAGTCTGGTTCTCCATTTGGCTCTGCACATACTCCGCCAAAGGACTCGTCTCCTCCGGCAATTTGGCAGCTAGAAGTTCCTTCAATTTTGACCCCTTCATTTCCCTCTCTACTATAGTCTTCCATGAAGGTTTCGGGAGATCCATTCTTGGCGTCACTTCTTTATTGTATCCCCGCGACACGCGCTTACTCTTTGTGCTCGATGATTGACCAGATGGGCTGCTGTCCCCAAACGGCGAGTACTCGCCAGACATATCGAATGGACCTCTAGGGGTCATGCTACCAACGCTGCTTGCTCTACGATGTCGGGCTCTAAGAATCTTACTACTGGCAGATTCGGATGGGGTAGCAGCGGCAGGAATGGAGGGAGTAACCGTGTCACCTTTCATTGACCTCTGCCTCGTCAGCATTCTGAGAGGGGTTGCGAGAGGAATTTTGGGGCATTCCTTTTGAACGATCCTAGAATCAGCATCAACAGGAGATTCGGTGGCAGTCTCTGTTACTACAGAAGACTCCACTACACACTGCTTTTCTTCTGGTGTATTGACAGCAGACTCCATTTTCGCTAAAACATCGACAGAGGACTGCACATCTGCGTTGACATTGAACAATCATTGAACACCACATTAGCAATTAATTGAAGGTTGAATGCCTACCCATGCGTAAAAGAACAAATAGTAGGCATAAGCTGCACGTATTTATCATTGATGACAAATGCTTGAATAATGCACACAAACGAGGGTTTCTGTGTATGTCACCTTCACCCTCATGACTTCCTTTTGAAGCTGAACCGGGACTTGAGGCCTCTGATAGCCCTGGAGTGGCGCCTTTCACCTCAGCTAATTCAGTAAACAGCTTCACCTTCTCTTCCACACTGCCTGGAACGCTCAACTGAATTGCCTCGAAACTTATGCTGTGCCTATGAGATCGAGAAATGTTCTCTACAATCTCAGTCATTGATTGGCCTCCCGCGTCTTGCCAACTTCTCCTTCTCACATGGAGATTGTATTTTGAAGATTCACCGTTCAGATCACATGCATTCGGGTCTGCAGGCGAATCTGCAAGAGCGACCGTCAAGACATGAGGGACCATTTTCATTCTTGGAGAGTATCCACATCCATCTCCAGTCATGTCCATCTCCCGCCAGTCCCATCGACCACCACCAAGACCAAGGAGGGACCCGATAGATGCCACCAAAATTATGGACGCCGTAATATTTAGTATAAAAGAACATTCCATAGCTAATGAGATAGACATTATTTCAACAGCAATAATAAAGAATATTGCAGATTCAGAACTCCTGAGGCTGTGTCGGGTTAGCGTTTCCCATTTCAAAATGCAGCAGAACGTACTTACCTTTCAGGCTAAGATCCACTGTGACTTCTGTTGGTGCAGATTCAATATCCGGGGAACCCGATTCAGATGGAACACCGTCCAACCATTGAGAAAGGGAATCCACTGGTTTCTCGGCACTACCGTTAGCCAATGCAGATCCCGATTCAGGGGCAGGACTGCTAGTATTTTCCGAAGCAGACCCACCAACAAGACTGCTTCCAATTTTTGATGCTAATTCCAAAATCTTAGCGCCAACTAGGAAACCAGGCGTATCTTGATCCTCCGGTGGGCTAAGTTCATCAGCCGTTTCGGTATTGCCTGATACATCAAAAACAAAGAAATAAGATGGAAGAACGTGTAAGACTCTCCTAATCAAGATTGTCCCAATCAAGGGCTAAACGGCTTCAAAGGGCCTCCCCAATACCGAAAGCTACGATGGCTTCCCAAAACGAGGCAGACACATGACAAAAAATTACACTTGCACATACTTCAAACAAAAGGCTTACTTTGAGGATGAGCTGCAGCTTGCGTAGCCAGAAACTCCATCGTCTTTGCCAACTTCTTCCCGTACTCCGCTTTAGCATGTTGGGATTGAGATTTTGAATCTACAACTGAGAAAGTCGACGATCTGGATAACATCCTTCCCGTAAAATGCGGAGGCTTCTGTGGGACATCCTTCTTCATTGCAGCCTCAACCTGAGGAACGACTACACTCACAGACTGCAAAACCATTACAACAACCACGTCAACCACCACCGCATATTGCTTACCACTTCAAAAAATGACCAAAACTATATTCCAAACAGTCTCTGCGCCAAACTTAAAGTGGCATGCCTAGACACTTACAGCTACACCCAACACACCGCCGGCAGGTTCGGAAGCAGCATTCTTTGATTCTTCTGGTTCGCAAACCGATTTGTCGATTACTTCGCCGTTCGTCGAACATACCTCCTGCTGGGTCCCCTCGCATTGCTGAACAAGCTGACTCACCACCTCATCGCCTGGGTACGATTCTTGATAACGCTTCAATTGCCCCACAACAACTTCCCTGGGCTGCGTCACAGGCCTCCATGCTCAGTAACATATTCACATCACAGCTTCCACAAGGAACTCAGACCATATTATCAGGCAGTAATGGTACAAGAATGATGGCGAATTCTCGGGAATCACTTGCTAAATTGAACAACCACTTGCAAAATTTGCTGTAAACAGCAGTTTGGCAGTGATGTTTACTTCCCAGTAAATCGGACAAGGATCACAAAATGCGATCAGAAACTTCAAGGTCTTTCCCAAAACGAAGCACTCACCTCCGCCTTCAACCTCATGGCCAGACGAAACAAGTCTATCACCACCTCGTGCTTCTTCTCGCCCTCTGCAAGTTTAATCAACGACACCCAATGCGCCGCGGAATACAGCAACGATGCACTGGACGCATCCGCGGAACCCATTACCGTGCCATTCTTAGAGCAAGTACATTGCCCCTTGTCCAGAGAATAAAATCGCGGCGCACGTGTCGGTACCTGTGTCTTCTTCTCGATCATGCTAGTTCTCGTCACCACTCTCGGTCGTTTCGCTTCAACGGCCTTACTAGGCACATTACTAGGCCTTACAACAGCTTTCTTCTGCAACGTGTCCGGCTTTGGATCCCTGGCAGATGCAGCGAAGACCATGGGCGGTTGGATTGAATTCAGGTTGTCAGATGAACGCCTCTTTTGATTCTGAGGAGCTGACCTCCCTGCAGTCATGACCACGTATCAACTTCAGAAGTGCCCGGCTCGGTCATAACCTCCACTCAAAACACTGCTACAAGTACCAGTGATATTTCATTTATCAAGGGAGTCCCATTGGCAATTTGAAAATTGAAACTTGATAAATAGAAAGCATTTTCTGACGGTTTACAATTCTGTTTACTACAAATACATAGCTTTCTACAGAATTGTTGGATTTACATACCACTGATAAAGGAAGAGCAGGGCGATATGCTCTATTTTTTACACAATTTTGTTTCTAGCAACATAGCAAGCCCATTTTTCTAATTGCAAGTTGGCGACATATAGCAACACAACTGTGGAACTGGCGAGGCAAAGAGGCTCAAAAATTGCACCTGTAATGAAAGGCAGCTTTGTCACGTTCGCGTGCCCAACATGATGTCCATCCGCGGCAGTTGACAGTGGCTTCTTCGATGCGAGGGGGGCTGCGTATCTAGAAGCTACAGCTGAGTACTGCTTCCCAGGCCGCGTCACCTTTTCACCGTCGACGCCGGTCTTTGGTGCGGACAGATCTTGGCTGTATCACACAGATAGTGGATTTTCTCACAATCAGAGGCTGAACACTAACTGTCAACAATACAATCCTGACTCCTGATACTGACTGCATAGCAGACATTACAGTCCATAAATATTCCTGGATGGAAAGCTTGCCTTTTGTTCACCAGGCCCACGCGCCCGTTGACGTCCTTCAGAGCTCTCTCCGTGCGATGGCTAAATGTGGCTGCCCGCCTCAGCATAGGACCTACATGGACAGAAACCTCATGTAAGATGCACGGCGGCACTCCTTGCATATCTGGACTTCTCACACGAACTATACATCTTGAGAAAGCTAACAGTAATCTTCGAGGCTTCTCAGCTTCATTGAGCATCAATCTGTACGACTGGAGATGCTCGACCGCAATGGAAACTTCACTCACTCACAGGAAATTGGAGGTAGACGACTGTATGAAACCGCCATGTGTCCTATATAACACGAGCCATTTTAAGGATGTTACGCCCAACTTAATATTGAAGCACGTCGTGTCTATGATTCTCATTAATGTCTGATAGCAGCTCATCCACTGGCTCAATTTCGAAGAGCCAACTGGCAGAAATATTTAATTATATTGTCACATTCTCGGAAAGACGACTTTCCCGGTTCGGAAGCTTAAATTTGCTCCACTTGATGGAGACATCAGTCAAATTTTATTTTAGCCGCTATCATATGCCACAGTGCGAGGGCACACCCATTGCCATGCTATAAGGCACAGGATTGTAGAGCAAACAAAAGAATCCAGCATATAATCCAACTCAATCTATAATTAGACACCATCGGTTCTGCGCCGAGCACAAGAAGCGTAACGCATTATATCGTCATCATGTTAGCATAATCCCTGCCATCTGCGGGTGTAATACTCAATAATTTTACCTGAGGATGCCACTGGAGGCTCCATGAGACCGGGCCACGCTACTCACTGGCGATCTCCCACCACAGCACTCCCTCCTCCACAATATACTGCTAACCACAACGACGATCTCGAACAACACCGCACTCGCACTCAAATGCACTCACACTCGACACAATAATAGACAGAACGAACAAGAGCAATCTGCACCTTACCTGAAAGCTCAAAAACCTACTACGTTACATGCACAGGGTCGAAGTTCTAATTCTCTCGAATCAAAGAAAAACACAGAGCAACACCACAACACACGAACTGCGCTCAACACTAAAACAGAAAAAGGGAAGTACGCGTCCAAAACACTCTAATAAACACTCTCTAGACCTACATTACATGCCCAGACTCGAGTTCTTAAATCTCTCAACAAGTACCAACGCCACTGCACTCACACACGCAAACAACACTACAAAAAGACAAAAAAGACTGCGCCCTACCTGAAGACTCGAAAAAACACTCCCTAGACCTACAACTTTACAGGCACAGACCGCATAGAGCAATGTCTGGAGTGGATGATCAGAATGGCTATACTAATGTGTTGAGGGCTCAAAACCTAATGGGAAAACACGAGAATAAACTGATCAATGGGTTGCGACAAAGCGCTACATTACATTACAAAAGCTAAAGTACCGGCGTGGACAACGCGAGGGGTACTAATGGGAGGGCGGGCGGGCGGGCGGACGAGGGCGCCTTGAGCATGAAAATGAAGGGGCGCTAAGTAAGCGGAACAAGCAATGCAGAGGCCACGCATGCAGAGTGACGTTGGCAATGGCGGGTTTCGGTGCGGACGACACGGTGCGGAACCATCCAGGTCCCCAAATTTGAATTCCGCGTCCCAAGATTGGGGTCGACCGTTAGGATGGGACGTGACCCGAGGGCGGGACTGTCCCAATTCAAAATGGTTTGTGTTTTTTTTTTAAATTCCACATACAGTACTGACTATGTCTAAAATTCAAAAAGCTTCCCAATTTGAACAGGGGCTTAGTTCTGAAGTCAACAGGAAGCCTCAATAAAAAAATCATAAATTTGGGGCCATATATCCCCTGTGGAAGAAGTTGAGGCCACGAAGAGAGGCGTGAGGAATCCAATAAAATGATAGAATATTGAAAAAAAATGTTTTTTTTTATTCAATTGGGACAACGGTCTTAGGATGAGCTCTTGGCTTTCCGTTTTTGGACGACCCAAGAGACAAAGTTCGAGCTATAATAGAGTTATCCGTAAAGTCGAGCAATGAGGAAGTGGTGCTTTAGCTTGAAAGGCAGAGAAAATAAGTTTTAGCCCCTTTTTCTTCAACCAATCACAAAACACTTCTTTGTCTAAAAGATTTGAACCTTAAACCTCCCCAATGCAAGAGAAGCTCCCCAAACCTAACTTGAGTTCCCATGGAAGAATCTCCACATATCCCCCCACATCAACCTCATGTTCCCCCAAGGATAAAAGCTCGGTGGTTTGTGTGAGTGATTGTCAAATAAAAGTAGATATTTATATTAATATTATTTATATTAATATTTATTTATTTATTATTTGTTATTGGATGCCTGCCGTGTAGGGTTCAGCAGCACGCCACGGCCAAATAATGTTTTCTATTTTCTATTTTATATTTTATGTTTTTGGCGGTTGTCGTTCAGAGATTAGCAACACCCCACGGCCAAATAAAGCAGTATTTCTTTTTTGCTCCCACCATTTAAAATTCAGCAGCCACGACTGAAGAAAAAATAAAGGAAAAAAAAGACAAAAAAAAGGACAAAAAGGAAGACAAGAAAGTAAACAAGATTAAAAAAGATAAAAGTAAATATTAAAAAAAAAATTTAAAAAGATAAAAGAAAAGATAAAGACAACAATACAAAATAAATAAAATAATTGTTTATTTACAATGTAAGGGGTTGTAGAAAGAAAAAAATCCTCCTTTTAAAAAAAAATTAGACAAAAAAATTATGCGCATGGGGGCAAAAATTAGGAGGGGTTTTTAAAGTGGAACAATTTCTTTGACAAAGAAGAGGGGATTTCCTACTTCTAAAGCAACAACAAAGGGATCTCGTGGGGGTATTGCAAAGATGCACAAACAGTGGGAGAAAACAAACATCACGACGCCATCAACAATACACATTGTTGCCCCCGAAACACAACCTGCAGCAGTGCACAAACGAGAAAAGATGAATGTCGGCATTAAGTTCTTAACAATGTATAAAATGATGTAGGGAAAGGAGGTGTCGTTGGAGCAACCTCGAGTATACCACTTTACTCGAGGCAAGGTATTGTGGGAAATTCTTGATGCACTTTTCTCGATCACAATTAAAACGGTGATCACTATAGCTGACCATGTATTTGATTGAAGCGTATTTATGTTGGGCATTAAGTTATATAAATTTTACAAAAAGGTGATTGTTAAATATATAATGAATGAATAAATTTTTAAGGTTATTTACATATCAACTAATACATAATTATTGTTGCACTTCATGCACGTGAAACAAGTGTGAGACGTGAGGCTAGTAACATGCATGGTGGAGAAAGAGGACATAGCTCGGTGCCAATCGTAAACCTGGGAACAAGGTGGTTGAAGTAGAGAATTGGATGCCTACACCACCTCTATTGGAATAACCTCTAGTTTATGTTGTTCATGAGTTCAAGACTCTTAGACCCTTCAACTGCAAATATGGCCGTGAAGGATTGAATTATATTTACCAACTGCATGGGCCCAGTTTGCAAGACAAATATTTGCTTTTATACATGGACTACTTTTTTTCATTATTATACCTTTTATTGACTTGCATTGAACAATATGTCTACTTGTTAACATTGTCACGCAATTATGGCTGTGAAAATGATATAATAAAGGGAATGAGACTATAGGAACAAACAATGATTCAAGTTTACTCTATTGTGGTTACAAAAGAGTAGGCTACATTAGTTTATTATTTCGTCTAAACATCGTCATTGTTGGTAGGTGGCTTAGTGGATTTTAGCACTTGTAGGTTCAATTATTAGGCCAAACTTAGTTAAAAAAACCACAGTAAAGGAATAGACTGTCTATTGTGCATTTCACAAGGGAACCAACATCAATTCATATTTCCTTGTTTTAGTCAAACAAATCAACACGGCAATATCCATTGTCTTCCTCCCTTGTCGTCTATTATATGTTTCACATGTTTAGATTGTGTAATGTTACATTTTACCTTGATTACCTTTCTGAAACGAGATATTTATGTGGTGCTTTTATGCGCTTTATAATGTGTGAATTGCATGTTTATCAGTCTTTATATTCTTTATCATAACTTGATAATCCTCATTATTACTTGTGTGGGCATTATGTAGGGAAAAATACATAGTTATTTGAAACAGGTAATCATTGTTGAGTATATAATTATGAAAATTTTAGCATGCTGATATAATTTTAAGGTTTAACAAATTGATTGTTAGTTGAATTCTTAGAGACACGGCTACAGAAAAAGGTGGACACATCCACGAGACGAGGAATTTGAACGATATTATCGTGAAGAAGGAGAACGTCAAGAAGGGGAACACATGACAATTTCAAATTCGGTGATGACTGGCGTGATCACATAATCAACTAAGAGGAGAGTTGACCTTGTTCATCTAAAGGCCGTGAAATATGTCATCAAACTAACTCAAGAAAGAGATCTTGGTCGCGGAGTATTAAGGATAGAATGAGACGTGAAGTGACAACTTATAGAGAGGGTTCAAGGCCAAATGCGCATACAGGAAGTCGTTGACTCAAAGAAGACAAAATTACCAACAATTTCATCAATGTATCCGATTATGACAAGTTTGAGAGAAACTACCGCAACAAGTAATAATTGTTGTAGCTCACTAGGGATTCAAAAAAAAATCAAATGAAGAAATGGTTCAATTAACGGACATACAAAAAGGAGGGCCATGGAAAGAATTGAAGTTGCTCGTGCACGTGAAGGGTAGAGGAGAAGGAGAGTGAGTTGGACGGCCGCATAACTTTTTTCCGATGGATCCAAGGTCAAAAAAATCATATGGACAGGGAGTTGGCATTTGGAAAGAGGATTTAATACCCATAGCAAAATGAAGCCTTGATCCCAATGTTATGGATATAAAGCTTTATGTTGCAGAAATTATTCAAGACTTAATTTGCCGCATCAAAGACTATTAGAAATACAAACACCCAATGAAAGAAGTGATTGTAGGATTGTCATTCAAAAAAGAGGTGTCAGTTCTCCGCTGAGACTCTGTTTATAGCACACTGTAACTTATGCCTGCCCTACTCCATCTTCTGAGCACGTATGCATCGAGTGAATCTGTGGAATATGATTTGGAACGGCGAGAATAAATTGCCAAGCATTAAAAATTGATTGTAGAACATTTTGGACTGCTTGCTAACTAACCCAACCACCGTTCAAAAATCCCAAAATGCAAGTTATGCAAATTCAAAGACACTAACACTAGGCCAAACAGGGCCATCCGGTGAGCATGGAGTGAGAGAGTGTCTTTGAGTAAATTGTGTCACGTCCGTCCTAGTTGAAGAAATGGTGTGTCATTAATTTATGATGAATTTGTTGACGAGGGTAACGTTGAAGAAGAATGAGCATCAAAACACCAAAGAATGGCAATAGTTGCACAAATCTTAGGGACATTGGTAGTTGCAGAAATCCAGCCCTTTAAACTATCTGCCATTACTAGTGCTACTGGACACGTAGTTCTAAAACTCTAAATTACATAGCACAATTGACATTACTAGTACTATTAAAGAAGACTATTACTTACGTAACCATGTCAATAGTGTTGTTATCACAACTTCCAATGTATAACAACCTATGCAATAGAGATGTATAATGTTTAATACCCAGGGTTCGTCATCTAAGATAGGGTATGCTTTATAATGCAATTATGTCTTGTTTTTAGAACCCCATGTAAATTATATGATTATCTCGGGTGCCAAATAAAATATGCATATATTGATTGGTAAATTGTAAATAGTATAATTTAATTCGTGTTTTTCCCAATTGTTACTTTCAAGATTGTGAGACAATCCTAATGCGTCATTGTTTGTCATGACATACTGACGCAAAAACTCTATTTCACGTGATAATAGACAATCCTTGAGTGAACCCTCAAGAGCATTATCGAATACTGTACGTGGAAGGCAGGGTCGGCAGAAAATAATTCCCCAAAAAAATGCTGAAAAAATAAATAAATTTATTAAGTATTTTGTCGAAATCATCAAAAATAAAGTTGACAAAAAGCCGAGAAAAAATAGAATAAAAGCATAACACTCAACGAAAATTGTAGACAAAAAATAAAATAAAACATTTAGCTACCATTTTTTTAATGTTAGCTATTAATAGCCGATTTCTTAATAATTACTTTAGAAAGTGCCAACCTTCACTGTTTCAACTTTTATTAATTATTCGACATGAAAGTGCCGACCCTGCCTTCCACGTACGGTATTAAACATTTTAAGGATTCAAAAAAATTATATAATTGGTACATAAATAAGTTACCACACTTATATATAGTATTATTAGCCATGACTATTACAACAACTTCACTGCCTCGTTCTTCGTTCCATGAAACATTGCAGCTCCATTTACATGGCACAACAATGAGCAACTAAATGGCTAAATCAATCACCTACTATACTACCACATGTCGTTTTAATTTGTTTAATCTAGGAAGGGCAGATTCAAGGTCACTCACATATTAAAATGAAATACTTAAATTAGACATGTCACTCTAATCACGAAATGCTTCTATTCTAATCCAAAACGGAACCAATAGTCATTCATACATTAAAATTGAGCACTAAATATAATGCCTTCTCAATTACCACATTTTGCTTCTTGTCTAGAAAAATGAATCCAAGGGGCCCTTACACATTAAGCTCCAATACTTAAATAAATAAAATACCTTACTCCACTATCAGATGCAATTGTTATTATTCATGCCAAATCCATGCCAAATTCATGCCAAATGTTACTTATCCATTAAGATCAAACATTAAATAAGACGCCTTCTATTCTAGTAAATTCCATTGTTTGTATCCAAATACATTAAATACAAAGGTCACTAACACATTAACTTTTAACGTCCAGATCCACTACTAATTTCAAAGATGTATTATAGAATGTTTGATGAATCACAGAAATGGAGTTGATATATAAAGAAAAGTTGTAAATCTCAATGTGTTAATCACATCGATACGGTTGAATTTTATTATGATTTTTTTATTAATAGTTTAAATTATTTTCAAAGATATCTTTTAAAATTCACTTAAAATCCCCAATTGATTTGGAATAATATCCACTAAGAGATGGTATAATTTCCATTATTGGATTCTACATATTTTGGAAAATCATTGTTAAGGTTAAAATCATTTTTGAACTAAGAATGAAACTTGACATAAACCAATTTTGTCATTAAAAAAGAATCACAATATCTTATTTTGAAGATCTATACTCTAAAAATGGTAGTTAACTAGCACAAGGAATCAAGGAAAATTTGGATGGATGAAAAACTGTACTAGATGTAGTGAGGAAATGGCTTTCAATTTGTTCATGATTCATTATATGGACACATGCGCGTCAAAGGGATAAGCTTTTACAACAAGAACTCACATCTGTTCATGTTACAAACAAGTAATCAATAAATGAGAATCCTTATTGAAAAATTTCTTTCTATATTATTCACAAAAACTCCCTCCAACTAATTAGTTGTCTACTACTTGTATTGTAGACTTTTAATTACTGGTTATTCATGAATCCATTAGCTATCATTCTAAGATTTCCTTTTTACTATAACTACTTGTAAACTACTTCATTAATTAGCAAGATTATTTACCCCTAAACGACAAAGGGGTAAGAGAAAAACCTACATGTGTTATAAAATGTTATTTTTGCAACTTTGACGAAGTTTATTCCAAAAGAGAAAATGAGAAGCATGATGTTTATTAATTATCCGTACGGATAAACTTTCAAAAAATGTTTTAGATACTCATTTAATGAATTTTGATGTATTTTAATACTTAATATTTCCAAAATTAAAAAAATAAAATTTCAAATTTTATTCCAAATCTATTCCAAATCTATTCCAATTTTTATTTTTAGAATATGAAGTTTAGCATGCACTAGTAGGATTTTGGTCCTTTATAATTGGTCTTTTTGACTTACATGGTTCAAAAAGACTTATTTTCTAAAGAATTAAGTCACGAAGGACCATGTAAGGCACAAAGGACTAGTTATAAAGAACTAAAATCCTACTAATGTTAATTGGTTAAAATTGGACATTTTATTCTAAAATTTAAAAGGAAATTCATTCAAAGGAGATAGCATCATTATATCCCGAAATAGTAATTTTTATAACAATATTGAGGTCTTTGAAAATTTCTACTCAATAGAGTTTAACTTGGATTAACATGATTCAATTGGATTGGGAAGTAGACTTGATTTCCTATTTGAAAATATTTTTAATTTTTAAAGAAAGTAAATTTTTTCGTCGTAGGTAGCTCGTAAAAAAAGGGCAGCGACCATCAAATGGTTGTTCGATCACTTAGGAATTAACACAATAGGTGTAGTGATGAACTATTTACTAAAGAATAGCACAATCAAGCAAAAATTTGGTGGTTTACAATGCAATAGTGCGAATCAGGTTGCAGTAACTTGAATAAATTGCTGAAGATGTAATCATGTAAGAATTCAAATCCAGTTATGTCAACAAAACATGTGTTAGATCCTACTTTAGGGCCGCTTCACACTATGGCCGTCCAAGTCGAGAGGCCGTGGGATTGAGAGTCCAAACTTTGTTGAGAGTCCAAAGAAATCTACTGAAAATAGCCAATAAAATATAGTTTCATTTTTTATGAAAAGAAATCGACGGCCTCTTGACCATAGTGACGGGTCTTGCAAAATGTAGGACCCAAACTTCCTCTTGAGAGGCCGTCACCTTGGTCAAAAAGTGTTGCCATGTAAGCATTTTGAAGGTCCACAGCCTTTGGACTTTGGCCTCTAGTGTGAAGGGTCGAGAGGCCGAAACCATGGTTTCTTGCAATTTGATTGGTGGAAACCGGCCTCTCGACCTTTGGCCATAGTGTGAAGCGGCCCTTAGATGCATATATCTATTGCAAAATTAATAAAAGAAAGGCCCTAAAAGCTTACATGCACCGAATGAGACGAGGTGCTTTGATATTTTGTATATCACTACTGATCTTTGTTAGTATCTTTGCATTGCCTACATCAATAGGAAGTGCAACACAATTTTGACTAGTAGCAAAAGCTTCATTCACTACTAGAAAATCCAGTTTTTCTGTTGTTTTGATTGGGTTGATCTAGTTCACTTTTTTTGTTGATTTAAATAGCAATATATCGATTTGAATGAAAACGCGACCAAATCAATAGAAAAGTAAACTAGATCAACGCGACCGAAAGAACAATTTTTTTTGATTTTCTAGTAGTGATTGGAGGTAGGCACCAACAATTTCATTACAAGTTTGGTTTGCTCTAAGTGCTCGTCTAAGTGTAGATTGCACATCTAGGTTGCTATGGGACTTCCTCTTTTAAAACTCTATACACGCAATGTGCGAAGTTTGTGTGTGCCTTGGAATTGCAAACAATCTAAATGTACTTGCATTTGAAGATTCAAAGGCTGAGGCATCATGTTTGTCGCCACTAGCCCATACTGAAGCTTTTTGGTTGCCACTACTAGATTTTCTCTCAATTTGTTGAAACTATTGTACAATAGAACTCATTGAAAACACGGTGGGTAGGAATAGTTTATTGACAATTAGACTTGTTGATGTATAGCAAAAGAGGGGTGCAAATACAATGTACAATGTATTTATGCATAAGAATAGAAATGAAGAGTGAAATTCTAATGAAGTGTCCTAGATTATTACCTTTACAAGACGTCAAAAAGAAGTTCCTACACTTCAATCTCTACCACTAATTTTCAAAAAATTTAACAACTAAAGTGATAATATGTAGAAGAGTGAAGCAAATGCTATTGTATTTCAATATAAGGAAGGCCATATTTAGACTTTTCGCAAATTTTGAGACGAAATGCTAGTTATTCAAAAATTCATTTTAAAAATAGTAATTAAAAACCAAAATTAATAATGCTCAAATAATGATTCTATAATGAATTTCTAAAAGTTGGTGTTGTTACCTATTTATAAAAAAATACTAGTAAAGAGATAAATCAATTTGTTTTTTTAATCGAGGATAAAAATGAGACTGCGAAAAGTCTCAATATAACGAATATGGCCTTCAGGGTAGAAAGACTGACTGTAAAGCGTTATTGCTTCATGTAAGCAATTAACCCCTAAATGTACCAAGGTGTCCTTGGAATTGACAATTTGAGAAAAATCATCATAAAGTACTATCTAGAAGAATATTTTAGAATTGATATGCAAATGAAAGTTCTAGATTTTGAATTTTAGACTCCATCCGTACGGTTCGATTTACTAATACTATCACCAATATTTAATTATAAAATTTGAATTAAAAATTAAAAATTCCTTCTAAATTCGATTAGAAACAAAATTTTAATATTTTTTGAGTAAAATTTGTTGGAATGAGTTTGAAATGAGATACTCTTAAACGTAGTGATTCTTTGAAATTTTTGTGTTTCTTAAATCTATGACTTCATTTTGGCAAGGCTACTTTTGAACTACAATCAATGCAATTTTGGCTTGGTTAACGACTTGACATACTTCTACATTTGTAATTTTAGAAAAATATATAATCAAGTATGACTAAATCCAACCGTTAGATAAGAGAACAACTTGGTGTAGAATCTCCAAAAAATTGGATGACTTTCATCTAAGTAATAATGAGAACGTGAGAAGGGTTTGAATCTGTTAGTCATCCACTTTCTAGACGCTCTGACGTTTAGGGGTTAATGGCAATTGAAGATTTAGAAACTCGCAATTCGCTCATTTCATAAGCATATTTGACTTTAAAAAAAATTGGTTAAAAAGTTATCTAAAAAACATCAATGTTGTCTTTCTACAATCACTTACATTGTTAAAAAATAGTTATTTTAATTATTTTTTATTCTTATCTTTATCTTATCTTTTATCTTATCTTTTATCTTTTTTTAATCTTTTCTTTTTTATCTTGATTTTTTTCTTGTCTTCTTTTTTGTCTTCCTCTTGTCTTTCTTCTTGTCTTCCTTTTTGTCTTCCTTTTTGTTTTTTTTTTCTTCTACTTTTTCTTCAGCTGTGGCTGCTGAATCCTAAACACGCTACGACCAATTTTTTTTATTTTTTATTTTTTATTTTTATTTATTTTTGGCGGCCGCCATTTAGGGTTCAGGAGCACCCCACGGCCAAATAAAGTATAACAAAAAAATTAATTTTTTTAATATATATATATATATATATATATATATATATATATATATATATATATATATATATTTATTTTAGCCGCTAGGATGCGCGGCCGCGCACCCAACGATCCTCCCATCTCTCTTCTCCCTCTTCATCTCTTTTCCTTCTCTTCATATATATAAGGGAGAAGAAAGAGGGGAGGGAGTGGGAGAGTGAATGGGAGAGACCTTGTCTTCTTCCCTATATATGAGGAGAGGGGAGAGAGAGGGAGATGGAGTTGAAGAGGGAGATGGAGATGAAGAGGGAGATGGAAATGGAGATGAAGAGGGAGATGAAGATGAAGAGGGAGATGGAGATGGGAGGGTCTTTGGGTGCGCACCCGCGCACTCAACGGTTAAAAATTAAGAAAATTTAGTAATTTTTTTTTTTTTTTAAATTTTTTTTTGGGGGGGGGGGGGGCAGCCGTAGTGTAGTATTTAGGGTTCACTAGCACCCCACGGCCAAATGAAGTACTACAATTTTATTTTTAATTTTTAATTTTTAATTTTTTAATTTTTTTTTAGCTTTGCTCCTATTGTTTAGGGTTCAACAGCCACAGCCGAAGAAAAAGTAGAGGAAAAAAAAAGACAAGAAGAAAGACAAGAAAGGAAGACAAGAAGACAAACAAGAGGAAGACAAGAAAGAAGATAAGAAAGAAATCAAGATAAAAAAAAAAGATAAAAAAAAAGATAAAGATAAGAATAAAAAATAATTAAAATAATTGTTTGTTTACAATGTAAGGTATTGAAGAAAGACAATAATCGTCGGTTTTAAAATAAAAAAATTAGACAAAAGATTTTATGTGCTTGGCGACCAAATGCATGATTATATAGCCAAGTGCGTAAATAGCAAATTGTGTGTTTAGAGCACAAATAAAAAAAACACATATTGAAGAGACAAATCTTAATGTGGCTAGCAAAATACAATTGTTGAAAATCGTTAGGCGTAATTTGCTATATTGTTGTATATGGAAAAAGCTTTGGCGCCAAACATTCAAAGAAATCCTAAGTAGAGAAGATGGCCAGGGGAAAATCTATAACCATAATGAATAATGATTGGAGGCCACTAATTCCTACATGCACTTATCTTTTTTACTACTAAGCAATATTATTGTTTAGAGCCATGGTAAGTTGGAAATATTCGTGATGTGAGATATATGAGTCATACGTTTTTGGTACCATCTAATAGGATTAAAATGGATTTCTAGTCACAATGCAAAAAATCCGAGTATTTTTTTTATGCAATATTGTAGCTTAAAAAAATTGTACTCATTGTTGAAATGAATAGACATGATGCTAGTACTTAACACTTAAACGACACATAGGTTGCTTGCATTTTATTATAATATCTCAATCATTTGATTACCTTATTCTAGGTTGGCATAATTCCTCCAACCATATCAATGTTGTTGTAGCGAATAAACACTTACTCCCTCTATTCCACTAAAAACCCATGCTTTCTTTTGTAAATTACAAAGGAGAACATGGGTTTTTAGTGGGACAAAGGAATATAATTCAATTTGTCCATGGTGTCTATTTATTCCTCAAAGTCATGTCACCCTAGTCTCTCCTTTATCATAGTCTGTTGGTATATTATCAACCTTTGGATATTTATTATTGGTAAAGATTCCATGATCTTAGAAGGATTTCTCTCTCTTTCATTTACTTTGAAAATTAAACTACCTACTATATAACGCAGATCATATACGTATGCACGTGAGGACAATTTTTCCATTGGAATTGTCATGTTATCAATTTCCACAAGCAATATAACACACATATTTTACTAAAAAACAGTTAGAAAATAAATTACTAGTATTCATTTGCTAAGACATTCCAAAAATAATATTAATCTTTAGCTTCACAATGATCTATCCAAAAAATAAAAATGGCTCCTTGATGTATTTTAAAACAAGTAATTTAACACATCAATAAGGTAATCAAATGATCGAAATATTTTATTTCTAGACTTCATAGCATAATAGGCAATGGGAGCCATCCCCCTTTTGCAATGGGACCACACTCTAGTTACAATCAAAAACTATGTGTATGTGGTAATGATACAATAGTCCTACAATTCATGGAATACAAATGGCATTCCCACATTACTTAGAAAAGTGGATCTAAGTGAAGATCCTCTTTTGATCCAGTTTTCAAAAGGGGGCTCTATTGCACTGCTCAATTATGTTATGTTCCTTTTTGCACAAAACACAAACTTATTTTTATAGGGCCATGGCTAGAGCTCATGCAAACTTGCATAGAACATAAAATTAGGTTAAAAAGACGAAAACAAAGAAATATTCATTTGACGCACTTTGAAATAAAATAGTATGGTTAATACACCCCAAAACAAATGTATAGATTGATCCATAATGGTTACTCTACTTGTCTGATATTAAGCTTCTTGATTGACCAATTTATTTATCTCATAATGAGCTTCTTGTTTGCTCAAACTACTACTCCTATTGGCTCGGGGTTCACACCATTGTGCTCAGGGTCCACACCATTGGACTAGTTAATTCTTTTATTTTGAAGATTGAAAAAGCTTATTATGGGACATAGGAGCAAGAACCAAATTCTATGCCATTTGTGTAGAAATATATGTCAATTCATCAAATTTGTAGAACTTGGGCTGGTTTGTGCAATTGTATTTTCATAAATTTGGAATAGTCTAGTTATCGGTTTTGGGTGATTACTATTTTTTCGCTTTGACATTAGAATTATCCACAAAGTCTGTTAAAGAGGTGTGACTGGACCAACGTTTGTGAAAACTATGGTTGAGAACCCAATAAAAGTAGATGTGTCAGTTGCTTTTAAAAAAATAACTCAAGGTGTGAAGTTTCAAGGCTCCAAAAATTGTGCCCAAAAACTTTTGATCCTTAGTTTTCTTGATCCAACAAATTTTAGTTAATTCAGGGAGCCCCAAGCTTTGACTCCGCCTACAATGTCCCCGAATTAGCTTGGGGCCAAACCCAAATCAATTGTTTGCTTGTTGCCAAATCCCCGAATTAGCTTGGTGCCAAATCCAAATCAATGCTTTGCTTGTTGCCAAATCTCCGAATTAGCTTGCTGCCAAATCCAAATCAATGCTTCTGTCTATACCACCGGCTCATCCGGCACATGCTCTGGTTTTTGCTACTTAATGAGCCTCACTCAATTTACATTTCCCAAAATTTCAATAAAACTGAGGTTGTAAGTGGCATTGAGTTTCCAGAAAACTCTACTATGCAAAAAAATTATGGAAAAAATTGCATTCTTTATGATTTCTAAGTATTCTTCCACATAAAAGGAAGAGCACTGATTGGAAGGAAAGTTGACTCACTTAGTTGTAAAATAAAAAAATAAATCAAAATCAATTTTTTTTGGCTCACCTGGTTGTACGGTAAAGAGTACCTCTTGAAGGCTATTTTGGAATTCCTCTTCTTCGTTCCACTCTTGCAGGAAACTGATTCCCAGTTTCCCTTCTGGAATAAATGCTCGAATAAATGGAAAAGGAACTTGCAGTCAGTCCGCCAACTCTGTCTGGACGTCTGGATTCCACAGCATATATTGCGCTCCAGCAGCTTTGCATTGATCGAGAACCCCAAGTATATCCTG
Organism: Pohlia nutans; assembly: GCA_022496805.1. NCBI lineage: Eukaryota > Viridiplantae > Streptophyta > Bryopsida > Bryales > Mniaceae > Pohlia > Pohlia nutans. Next base: position 24,915,614 of record CM040085.1, on the reverse strand, counting down.
AACTGCTTGGACGACACCGAAAAGGCGGTTCAGTGTGGAGCACGAATCAAGTTGTTGCATGGACAGATTTCATAAGAGTACTATGGAATACAATTTGTTACATTTACTAAATCATATTGCCAAAAGTTAGAATGTCAAGTTCAAAGATCACATTGTCACAACAAAAGACCACATTGTCACAACAAAAGACCACATTGCCACAACAAAAGACCACAATGTCATGACCAAAGACCATAAGCTTTGGCAACGTGGTCTTCGGCTATGGCAACGTGGTATTTGCACTAGATATTCTGGTTTTGACATAATGATCTAGTAAAATGTAACAAATTGTATTCCATAAAGTAACCACTAATCCCAAGGCCACACTAAATCACCGTTACGGTGAAGCGTTCAAGTCGACAACCAGCGACGTAATAACGCTGACTACATGTCACAGGGACGTACAGTGGCAACCACAAATAGTTGTACAAGAGGAGTTTTTTTATTTTAAATACTTGCCAAATCTACATGAACTCTCATAAAATAACAAGAACACAATCACAAGCACGTATAGTTGCAACAGGCATAAAACACAAAGTTTTCAATGAAAATATGAATTAGAAAAACACACAATAATTCAAATGTGTAACAAGCCTGTACAATTCTTTATGGTCAAATTGATTTTTATTGCATATTAACTATAGAAAATAAGACTAAAAATTACTAAACACCTTTATAACTCAATGATTCAACTCATAAGCACTCACAAACACTACCACCGTGTGTGGCCACCTCTTGCATGGTAGACATCAAGAGCTCTTTGAGGCATAGAGCGTATTAACTTCCTAACAACATCAGGCTCTATACCGTACCAAATTTCTTGGATCTTCTCCCATAAGTCACTTTTACTAGTTGATTTCCTTTTAGACCTTCTCAGACGACGATCTACTTCATTCCAAAGATGTTCTATTGGATTGAGATCAGGTGATTGTGGAGGGTGTCCAATAAGCTCAAATTTTTGAGCACGCAACCACTCTACAACATAATGTGCAGTATGCTTTGGGTCATTATCATGCTGGAAAATAACCTCATCCTCTTCTAAACCTTGCATCTGTATAGTACCCATAAGTTCCGTCTCTAAAATGTTGAGATATACATATTTATCCATCTTCCCTTCAATCAAGTGAAACTTGCCAACTCCTTCCCAAGTCATACAACCCCAAACCATTATGTTTCCTCCTCCATGTTTGACTGTAGATTGCACATGCTGATCTAAAAGACGATCTCCACTCTTTCTCCAACAATACTGACGTCCATCTGAGCCAAAAAGATTGAATTTAGACTCATCAGAAAAAATGACATGAGCTCAAAACTCCCAATCTGCATGCTTGCACTTCTTTGCCCACTGCAAACGACGTGCTCGATGTTTCTTTGTCAAAAGTGGCTTCTTGGTCTTCACGCATGCTCTCAACCCTTGCCTTCGAAGACTCCTTTTCACCGTATTATCACTCAATTGGAAGCCCTCAGATCGTAACACTCTTCCTATAGCTGCCGCTGTGCTAGTATTTGGATCATTTAATCTCCTCACAATGCCACGGTCACCGCGTTCATCTAGAATTCTAGGTCTACCAGGTGAAGTTTTATTTGTTAGACTCTCTCTCTCACGGAACCTTCGCACTATGTCAGAAGAAGTGCTTCGAGGAATGCCCAAAACTGCAGAAATCTGGCCATATGAGTTGCCTCGCTCATACATCTCAAGAACTGCCCTACGTTGATTCTCAGACCTTCTAGGAGCCATAGTGAATCACCAAAGGCCTCTCCAAATCATACAAAAAAAATCCAAAACAAAAAGCCTCACAAGTGCAATTTTAATGAGAAGATAGTGGTGTGTACAACTGATGTGCATATTAAGTTGTACACACCCCTTCACGATTTTTGCATGAATAATTTCTACAAGTGGCAAAGTTTTGGGGAGTCAATGTTAATTAGGTGCCATGTGGTGTATCAATTAATGCTAACCCAAAAAATCTCCTGTAAACCCACTTACTAAGCTATAGTCAACACCTGTTGAAGTGATGGGCCACTGTGCGAAGACTTCTGGTCGCCACTGTACGTGCATTCCTTCAATCTCTAAATCGAGCCATGTGCATTCCTCAACCAATTTCAAACCTAAAAAATGTCCAAATTTTTATTAGGGGTTGTCACACCTCTTCCGAGAAAATTGATTCCCTGGAGATTGAGAATCTCGGTAGAGAAACGTAGAGCCAATTGTGGCCATTCTCTACGAAGAAGGTTTGACTCCCCTTCTCACCGTAAAGTGCACAATGGGAATGGACATGGCTTGTTAATCTTCTCCACGGCTTCTCAATCTTTACGGATTCTCAATCTTCATGCCCATTCTTCACCTCCGGAGGACAAGAATGAAACTTCTCAATCTTCGGAGAATGGGTCCTCCATAATTCAAGGAGAAAGTGAGAATGGGAAGAAAGATGTGTGACACCTCTATTGATCCTTGTTAGCAATTCCAAGGTGATTCCAATGCACCAAGTATGCCTTATTTAGTTACTGTATGCAAAAATTATGAGGGTTCAAAGTTCGTTTACACATTCTCAAAATCAATATGAATTCATTGTGCAAGGAATTTTTTTGGAGTACTATGTTAAGTTGTGTGTCATATTTAGGTGCCTCTACCTTGAAGCTTCAACTTCTTTAGAGCTAATTACTCTTTCGTGTTCTGAATCTGCAGCATCAATGTGACGCTTCTCTGTTGATAAAGGAGATGCCATCGGGCGCGAAGACGGAGCTTGACTCGACTGGCAACGAAGGCATTCGAGGCTTAGACTTCATCGATTACCTCAAGACGAAAGTGCTGGCGTCCTGCGGGGGCGCCAATCTGGTCTCCTGCGCCGACATTATCGCCCTTGCGACTCGCGACGCCGTTGCCATTGTAAGTCTCGCATTTTTATTCGTAATCATCTGCAACAGAATTTTGCGACACTGCGAGTTGTTTGCAGCTCATCTTGCCTAACACTGCTTTTTCTTCGATTCTGTTTTTAGAAACTCTGTTCTTAAGCTGTAAATAAACATACAAAGAATAGAAAGCATTAAACACGTCAAGTCTGAATTACGAAACTTACTGAATTCCAGTTGTATGCAATCTGATTGTCTTTAACTGCGATTTTTCTGATTCTGTTTACTCACACTCTGTTCTTAAGCTTTAAGTACACATACAAACGTTGAATTGCTAACGAATCTTCCGTTCTACGATTGCAGGGACTAATGGTTCACGAATATTGATTGACAGGCGAGTGGTCGTGTTCCTTACGCGATTCCCACGGGTCGCCTCGATGGCAAAGTCTCGGCTGTAGCTGACGCGAACACTTTACCGGGCGCGAGAACCTCCATCGCCTCCATCGTGAACGCGTTCCAAGAAGCGGGATTCTCTGCCGAGGAGACCGTGATTCTTTCCGGCGCGCACACCATCGGCCAAGCGAGGTGCAAGTTTTTCAACGACCGGCTCTACAAATTCTCGACCACGAAGAGACCCGATCCCACCATGAACGTCGCGCTCGCGGACCAGCTCCGGAAGGTTTGCTCCAACTAGACCACGGACAATAACCGCGTGTTCCTCGATCAGGGGACGGCCTTGACATTCGACAAAAGCTATTTCACGCAGATCACCGAGAGCCGAGGCGTCTTGCAATCGGACCAAAACCTTCTGGTGAGTCCGCTCACGAAATCCTTCGTGAACAAGTACGCTGCGGGGACGGAGGACAGCTTCGGGAAGAACTTCGAGGCCGCCATGATTCGTCTTGGTAGCCTCGGCAACCTCACCGGCCCCAAGGGCAACATTCGCAAGGTGTGCTCCGTGCTGAATTAGGCCGAATCAGTGATTAGTGAGAGGGATTAATGAGGGGGATTGGTGAGAGGGATTAGTGAGGGATTAGGGAGAGGGTTTAGGGTATAGGGAGAGGGGTTAGTGAGGGGTTAGTGAGGAACTAGTGGGGGATTAACTAGGTGTGATCATATTAAGGGTGGTGGCATTAGAGTAGGGATTCATTACTCATTTCATGAGTGACCTCGCTTGTAGTTTAACTTGTTACTATTCATGGTTAGAGTTTAGGAGAGGTATTAGATCCATGTGTTTAATTAGTAGAGTTATTATTAGTAGTTTCCATTAGACTTTGGGTTTAATCATTCTTTTTCTTTTCATGTAGAGATCACTTTGTTAGAACATTTCTTAAAGTGCGGTATATCTCAAAAAAGATTGAGATATAGAAGTGAAAAAATCAATCAAAGGCAATGCCAAAACTTCTTCATTTTTATTTGAGTTTTGTGCAAGACATCATTTAGTTGAATAGATTTCATCTAAACATAGGTTTGAGATGCATGATTTTTAACAAGATTTTTTTAGGAAATTTTTGTAGATGTGGTAAAACACTTATACCATTTTCATTCAAGGTTAATTGAATTATTTAAATTAAATCACCTAATATTGTATATGTATTCTTGAGATTCAATAATCTCTTTATGGGTGAATGAATACTCTTGAATGAAAAAACAAACACCATTGACATCTCTAACCCTTGCAAAGTAGAGACAATAGAGAGTGTACCTTGGCAGTACTACACCTGTGGAACGAAGAAGTTCAAGAAAACCCAATTCAAAGATCTATCAAGTTAGTGCATACTTACATGGACTTCAACATGAACAAATGTAATTGATTAGGATAACCCCTAAAGGAGGTTGCATGCCAAAAGGGATGCAAGTGTTCTTCTAGATGGTATTTCACCACGAAGACTATGATATTGATAGAAACTGCAAATATGAAAAATGGAGCTTGGAATGGGAACTAAATATACAATTTTTTAAGTTAATAATATGTGACGCAGAAAAAAATATATGGCTTTTAAAAGGGCGTTTTCTACGTAGTTTGAGTCGTGTACTAGGAAAATACATAATTATTTTATGATCCCACAACAAATGGAAATGCTCTTGAAAATCACCATATACACAGTGCATGAATATGCACCTCCTCAAAAAATCTACCCTCCAAATTCACACTTTTACATCCCTTAGCATCACTTGTGTGCTAATACTACCAGTGTATAAAATACCCTACATCTTTTAGGGGTTAAAGTGAGGTAAAACATGAACAAATTGGATTGGTTAGGGAGAAGTTGCCATGAAATCGAGGGCTTGAGAACCCACTATACTTCATGACAACTTCTCCACTATTTTCTCAAAAGTTCAAATGTGAAACTTGATCCCCAAAGTCCCTAAAAACTTGTCTTTTGGTGAGAAACTTCACCTATGGAAGTTGGACCTTAGTTCAGCTGACTCTGGAACCCAACCATTTCACCGGGTTAATTAATTAACGGTCCGTCTAAGCCGACGCGGTGGTGGATTAGGAGAGGTTAAGTGAAAGAGATTAGAAAGGTGATTAATTAAATTCCTCAGCCGCCTGGCTGGTTCTCTCCCCTAGAGCAGCAGTTCAGTTTCACGCGCGGGCGCTGCCTTCTCTCCCCCTCCTCTCCTCGCCCCGCTCGCCACTCTACTTTCGCATGAAAACCTTGCATTTATTTCCATTGTAGCCGATTGTTTTCCGTCAGTTTAAACTTGGAAGCAGCCTTTTCACGCGAAATTTGAAACTCTGCTGACCGAAATTCGATCTCAGCAAGAGGTAAACTATTGAAACACGCTGAAACAATCTTCGTTACGGATTTTCTCGTTCTACGCTTTCCACTTCAGCAACAATTTAACGTTCTGTCATTTGCTGTATGTATAATTACAGCTTAAGAACAGTCTTAAAAAAAAAAGAATCGAAAATGAACGCTATCGGAAATGCAATCGAAAATTGGAGAGGACAGGAATGTTTCGTTTTCCAGTAAATGATTTAGTACTGAAGGATCAGTTGCGCTGTAAGTTGAATTTGAAAGACGTTGTGTGGACATGTAATAATTAGCTTAGACGTTGTCGGAAAGGAAGCCAGTTGTTGTTTGTAGAAATCGCCCGTGCAATTGTCAACGTTTGTTGATGTCGTGGAGGTAATTTGGATCGTTTCTCGAAATTTGTGGAAGTGTTCGTTGCTTAAATGCGCAGTGTTGTTATATGTATGCTCCTGAGGCTTTCTAATTTCTCGCTTTCTTTGATATTTTTACATGCTTAATTTAAGTGCTGAAGTCGAAATTAAATGGTCAGGAAGTAAACGTGTCCATGAATCGGGATACTGTTGTTGTCGCTTTGGATTAGAGATGGCTCCATTGTGGAGCGTTTGAAAATCCTGAACGTTTTCAAAAGCAGCACAAGCTTGAAAGTTTGCACAACCTACCGACAGGATGCTTAGAAGGCGCTCTGCAGTGCGCTGGCGTCTGCTTCGTTCTTAGGATAACTCCAGATTTACGACCAAAGAATCTGGTCACGTCTTTCTTGTGCATGTATGAAATAGTCAGTCAGTTTAAGAGGCTAAGAATCACATGTTTAGCCCCGCCTCAAGAATCACATGTTTTGAATTCTTTTATCTTTCATGCAGTGAGAGCAAAAGGGTGTACCCTGGCAAGGGCTAAAGAACCTTATGTTCGGCGATTCTGGCTTTCTTTGATTTTGAACATAGAATTTGCAACTGATGCCTCTCTATAAGTAGGCTACTGAATATTTGTACAGAGTTTTTAGCGCCATCTTTGCAGGCTCTAGAGAGAAAGCCGACGTCGTGCCGAAATGTTCCGTCGAGGTCAGAGCTGCGGTGGTGGATACAGCTCTCTTGGTTACTTGTTTGGAGGCGATGATCCTCCCCGTGCTATCAGGCCAAACAATAGAGGCCAACAGCAACGTTGTCAAGAACAACCTGTAAAAGAGCAAAACAACTCAGGTGGCTATGGCAGGGAGCAAAACAGTTCAGGTAGCTATGGCATGCAGCAAAATAATTCACGTGGCCATGGCAGGGAGCAAAACAATTCAGGTGGTTATGGCAGCAAAGAATCGTCTAATTCAGTAATTTCTCCAGAAAATGAGAGGCCAGCTGCTGGAAAAGTTTATCACGACGAGAGGTACATGGACCCTTCAGAAGGAAGAACGGGAATAACTAATAACAACTATCATCGCGCAGATGGCCAGAACTGCGGCAACTTCATTACGGTCAGTTTCTTGTTATTGTGTTCTTTTAGATGATCTACACTGCTTCTCGTTGAATTTGGACCGCAATTTCCATTTAGTTAAAGAATTCCGGGAGTCAATGCCATACTGTTTGATGTAGGTCTGTGAAAATACCACTTCAACAATGATGGTATGACATATCCATTCTTAAGGTTCGGTGTTCTTTGGCAAGATGATCGAACTTGTCGCTCCTCAGATGATCAAACCTTCCGTTCCACATCATCTTTTGCAAAAGATCGAACTTTTCATTTCACAGAACCCAATCCTGACTGGTGTCTACGTCCATGCGCGTTCTCCTTCTCATATTGTTAGGTATTTTCTATTCCAAAAATTCATACTACAAAATGTGATGCTCAGAAACAACAGCTTCTGAAAGAAAAGGTGAAGATGTTGAAGAAGCTTTTGAACCAGTAGCATGAGTTACGTATTTGTACAACGCTTATCGCTTCTACCTTGTGAGCGTTTGTTAGCTCCAGAGAACTGTTGCAATTGCAATTTTGCTTGCATTTACGATGCTATGCAACTTTATCATTCACATTGACGAATTTCTCTGTGGCTTATAAAACAGGACCGCCCAAGTACCCGAGTTCAATCATCTCCCGGTGGTCAGTCGTCATTGGGTTACCTGTTTGGCTGAGGCTGAATCGTAGTGAATACATGAATTTGACCCTGAGGAACACCTTTGAAGAACATTTTTAGCATAGTGATGTAGGGGCAAGGATTGTAACTAGGAATAGACATGTGTGTTGTTGCACAAATGCTATAACTGCTGAAAAATTTCATCTGATGTATTAGCTGATTACGTCTCGAGAGTCTGCTTTCTGAAACGCTATTTCTGTGACACCTTTCTCATCGTGTTGACATCTAGCAATGTGGACTTGCATGTCACATTACCTCCAGAGTCTTGCCACGCATTTCATCATCAGCTCCGAACCATGAAAGACACGTATAGAGTGACATCGGGCTCTCGAGGAAAATTTTGCTTTCCTTCATCTTAAATCTCGATGATCGTAGACCAAGGTATACTGCAATCTCTACCCAGATGGTCGTTCTTATTTCATGCACATGAACTGAACAGATCTCAGCGTGTGTGAATACAATATCGTACTGTTGTGGACATGTCGAGATGACGTAACGTTCTTGAGCCTCCCTACTGTTCACCTCTCCGAATCTCAAGAGGGTTGGAGAGCTGGATTATGTTAGTACCACGTTTTCTACAGTGCTGCTGCCAAAGGGTGTGGTCCAGCTTAACCCCTAAATGCCTAGAGCCCTCTCCAAATTCGGGAGTTTTGCAAAGATGCATTATAAAATGCAACTTAGATTCTATCCATACGGTTAGATCTATGATTGCTATTACCAATAATTTTGTATAAATTTGAAACGTGAAATTCAAAACTGTTTTGTAATTCAATTACGAATAAGATATTGACAATCTACGGATGAATTTTTTTGTGATTGGTTGAAATGTAGTACTCTAAGTGTAGTGATTTTTGGAGATTTTTTGGTTACTTAATTTTATGAATTGACTTTTTTTATAGCACTTTTACATTGAAATCTTCAAAATTTTGGGTGAATCACTACAAAATGAAATGTGGCATAAAAATTTCACAAATCATCCCCTTGCTAATCGGATTACATATGCATGAAGCTAACTTCCCATAGAATCTACAGTAAAAATTCCACACTGCTAAAAGTGCATGACGGATGAGAAATTATGGGTGAAATCTGTACATCGTCCAAAAAATGGACGCTCAAGCAGTTAGGGGTTAACCCCTAAAGGTTGGGCCTATGACCATGGAATCATGTTTTATTTACCACACTCAATTTTGCAACAAAAATAATACAAGAATTCAACTTTATATTTTTAGTAGATGAAGCCTCATGTCTACTACAAATCATGAATTTTTCATAAATTTTGGTGAAAATTTGAAATTACTATGGTTGTTTGAAGTGATTGTAAAGAAAATTCCTATCAATTACAAAATGTACTAGAAAATTCCAATTATTTTACCAAAGCTGTAAATTACAATGAAGAAAAGTTTAGTTAATGAAAATCATCCGTGTATCTAAATTTAGAAAATTTTGCTACACCTTGGTAATACCTACTGAACTTGTAACTACAATAAAACACTCAATTTTTAATTTTTTTCAAAAATTTAAAGTGGAGTAGAAATTAGACTTGGCAAGCTTTATTTTGTTAGTTAAGCTCAAATGCAATGGAACTCATTTTCATGGCCTAAATTTAGTTTAAGCAGAACAAGCAAAAAAAAATTAAAATACACTACTACACGGTGAACCGTTTTTACAACTCTTTTCGTACTTGGGACCCCATGTAAAATCTAAAAATAGCTTGAATGATCTGAATCATCTGAAGAGGTGGCATGACCAAGCAAAGACCTTCACAAAAAGAATTGGATGGAAATCATCCCCGTAGCAGTTGGAATTGAATAGTCAACTTCATTCATAAGCCAATTTTTGGTCTGGGCGGCATTTAGGGGTTAAGGGTGTGGTCCAGGTAAAGGGTGTGGTCCAGTAAGGTATTAACCCCTAAATGCCTAGAGCCCTCTCCAAATTCGGCAGTTTTGTAAAGATGCATTATAAAATGCAATCCAGAGGGATATTTTGAACTTCATATATGAATAAAAGTTGTACATTATGAATTTTAGATTCTATCCATATGGTTAGATCTATGCTTGCTATTACCATTAATTTTGTATAAAATTAGAAACGTGAAATTCAAAATTATTTTGTAATTCAATTACGAATAAGATATTGACAATCTATGGATGAATTTTTTTGTGATTGGTTGAAATGTAATACTTTTGAGAGTAAATATTTTTGGAGATTTTTTGGTTGCTTAATTTTATGAGTTGACTTTTTTTAGACCACTTTTACACTGAAATCTTCAAAATTTTGGGTGAATCACCACAACATGAAATAAGGTATAAAAATTTCACAAATCATCCCCTTTCTAATCGGATCGCATGTGCATGAAGCTAACTTCCCATAGAATCTACAGTAAAAATTCCACACTGCAAAAAGTGCATGACGGATGAGAAATTATGGATGAAAACTGTACATCGTCCAAAAAATGGACGCTCAGGCAGTTAGGGGTTAAGCATGTTATATACTCAGCACGATATGTGAACAGCAGAGATTTTTGATGGATTAGAGAGATTGCAAGCCGTCAACACTGATATGGCGATGATAATATCGCAATCCTCAGTGACGATCGCAGAGGCACCCTCCTTCATCTGTTTGTGAATCCATGGCAATAGTTTATTGCTGAGAGCATTTCAATTGATCTCAGAGCTGGTTTAGCATGCATGGGATGGTGGGTTCGTCGACCCACCAGTTCTCAAATATTAAAATTAGGGTTTCAAGTTTAGGGATTCGAATGGTTGGAACACACGAGGGGCAATCCAAAAAAACGGGCATGCCGGTGGGTATAACAATATTCTTTCCTTTTTAGCGCTCGATAAGTGGCGAAAGAATAGTTAGCTTTACACTGCATGTCACTGCATCCAATCACTACAAACGGACTCAAATGAAAGTGTCGAGTTCGCCTGCCAAGCTCAAGCCAGAATAATGTAAGCAAGAGCTAAGAAGCAGGAGAAAAGCTCTTGTCATATCGTCATCTTCCGACACAAACCTCTCATAGACTCGAACAAGTCGTAAAGATCTGTTTTAAATGATGACCGAGTTCTCGATATTGAAAACAATGCAGAAGGAAAATTGCCACAGAAGAAAAACGCAGGCAAAAAACAAAACACGAACGCAAGAGAAATATGAAATGTGAACGCTCACGATGCTTCTTGAAACGATCTACGAAGGCTGGTGGCGACAAACGGTTCGCAATGGAATTAGACAGCGAAGAAGTAAGGTCGAGAAACGCTCGGAGGGGTAACCGTTGGGTTCGAGGGCTTGCGACGGGAGGTTGAGACGGACAGGAGCTACGGGAACGCCGCCGGCATGCGAGCCGGTTCTTCATCCGTCCAAGTTCGGACGTTTCACGTATCATTTTCATCTTTAATGAGGGTATTTCCAGAGGAACTTCGGCTCGAATTGCACTGGCTTCGGTGGATGTCAGCACTGCAGAATATTAAGCCCTTTCGTATTCTGTGTTATAACGCCATTCGTCACTGGTAGTTGATTATGGTGATCTGACTCAGGCGCATGGAGGGGGCCAAAGAGCAGGCGTGAGACCTCACGCCGAATGGCGACGTTGACATCGACACAAAATGCGCACTGTATTCCCAAAAAGCTCAGACAGTCTCAGCGACAAACGCCTCGTGTTCGGGAAAAGTAGTGTCATCACAGCCTCAAAGACATCTCTAACGTAACTTCACATCAAAACTGTCGCAACCCTTTCGAGGCTCTTAGATCAGGTATCACTAGATCCCGGAGGGGTTAACATCGCTCTTGCCTGCACCTCAAAGCATCTAAAGCCATAGCCGTGGTGTTTCAAGCCCAGCCGCTCTGATGCTCTGCCTTAAAGGTGAGGCGAAAAAATCAACAAACTACCCTAGAGGAAAAAATAAAGAGAGGGATGTGTCAGCTGTCTGTTCTGGCCCATAGCAAAAAGCTAGACCTCCGCTGAGTTAGACTTGCATATCGTATCTTCAAAATCATCCACACCCTCTACAAACTCAGATATCTAACAAAACGGGAACAACGGCAAGCAGAAAATGAAAGCAGATAGAAAACACGAAGCAAGAGGCCCTATTTGTATGAGCACTGGGCGGCGCTGGCTTCCTTGAAAACCCTAAGCTATAGTGGATGAATGATTATCGTGAGGATGTTCGTTCATCCACGTCCTCATCACGTTCACGCGAACGAAACTGAAGCTCTCTGGCTATGGCTACGGCAATTACGATTTGTTCGTTCTTGGATGCGAATCGATGCAAGCAACACTGAATGAATTTATCGATACTGAATGTATTGTGCGATATCGATACTGATTAGGTTTTTGACGAATTTTTTGGACCTGTTGCTGTGAATTTGACTCTAAGCTAGGTTGCAACGGAGATGGCCATGGCGGGTATGCGGAGGGGAAATTATGCTCGTTTATAATCAGGTGCTCTATGTTAATTTTATGCGGTTTCTTCTGCTGTGGTTGGGTTTTGGTATTGGATTCGCCGTTTGCGTCAGGGTTTGGGGTTTAGAGATTGATTTTGCGAGTATATTAGCCTCTAAACGGGAGATTGATTTTTTTTGCTGGTAGGCGGTGTCTTATCCATGGTATTGTGAACCTTGAAGAATCTTAAATTCATCGTAGTACGTGCACGGTGAATTTGAGCATGGAATAATGAAGTCCATGGTGTCGGTGAACTGATTAGGGTTGGGGTTTTCTGGATGTAGGTGTACAAGCTTTTAGCCTTGAGAATCTGAGGCGAGGCGAATTTATTCAATTCAATTTTTAACTTGTAGAGACATGGTAATCAATCACTAAAAGCTGGTAGGTGGTATCTCATCCATGGTATTGTGAACCTTGAAGAATCTTAAATTCATCGTAGGACGTGCACGGTGAATTTGAGCACTGCAAGCAAGGAATAATGAAGACCATGGTGCCGGTGAACTGATTAGGGTTAGGGTTTTCTGGATATAGGTGTATGAGAATCTGAGGCGAGGCGAATATATTTAATTCAATTTTAACTTGTAGGCACATGGTAATCAATCACTAAAAGAGGATTTTGTTTGGATTGATTATCCCGTAGGAAGGGGAATGCTCAAGTGTTGCTAACTGCCTGCGGGAGTGATTCGTGGAGGATGCAGCTGGTCGTCATCAACTTCTCCACTGCTTTAGAAGCACGCAAATTGAAATGGAGGCGCGCAAGTTGTTGCCGATCAACCAGTACGAGGAGCAGATTGTGGAGGCTGTGGCGAGGAATTCGGTGGTCGTGGTAATCGGGGAGACAGGGTCTGGGAAGACCACGCAGCTTTCGCAAATCCTGCACCGCGCGGGGTACACGAAGGATGGCATGATAGGTGTAACACAGCCTCGGCGAGTGGCCGCAGTGTCTGTTGCACGTCGAGTGGCTTGGGAGATGGGCGTGCAGCTCGGGGAGGAGGTAGGCTACTCCATCCGGTTCGAAGACCGAACGTCTCGCACTACGCGCATCAAGTACTTGACGGACGGTTGTTTGCTTCGTGAATGTTTGTTCGACTACGAATTCAAGCAATACTCGGTCGTGATTCTCGACGAGGCTCACGAGCGCAGTCTGAATACCGACATTCTGCTGGGCCTTCTGAAGCGTATCGCCCGGAACCGGGATCCTGAATTGAAAGTGATCATCACTTCGGCCACTCTCGACGGCCAGAAATTCTCTGAATATTTCTATGGCTGTCCTGTTATCAATGTTCCTGGAAAGTTGTATCCTGTACAGCTCCTCTACAGCACAGAGGTTCCCTATAGCTATCTGGAGTCTGCTGTTGAGACCACCATCGATGTCCATGTTCGAGAACCTGCAGGAGACATTTTGGTTTTCTTGACTGGGCAGGACGAGATTGAGAAGGCTCTGAAGATGCTCGAAGAGAAGGTAATACCGCTTCTGTTAACCCTATGCGTCCACTGTGGATTTTCTGTAGTGTAGGAAAATTGGACCCCCTGCTGTAAATCATCTGTTTGTGTGAAAATGACTTCAGTTTGACACGATTGACACTCTTGATCTTGTAGGATAGAACAAGAGCTTTATAATGATGTATTGCAATCAGAAAACTGAGGTAAAATGAGAAAATGCCACCGTTGCAAAGTTCAGTGATGCAGATGGCCATATTGAGCGTTTTAGGGGTTAAAAGGGCACAGCAATTTTGTACTTTAAAAAAAAAAAAACTGTAAAGTTGCATGATAAGGAGTTCAATGATAGTCAATACCCCTTCAATTCACGTAGCATAAACTTCTTAAACTGCATGACAAGAGGGTAAGTTGACGATCGTCAATCCCATGAAAATTCATAGTTCAAATTCATTATCGTACTTTTGTGTTATGTACACTTTTCACATTGGATGTGCATTTTTAACAGGTGCTCATGTTGGAGGAGGGCTCCTGCCTTGACGTTATAGTGCTTCCTCTTCACGCATCTTTGGCGCCCGAGGTTCAAGCTCGTGTATTTCAACCTGCCCCACCCAATTGCCGGCGTATTATTGTGGCAACAAACGTTGCTGAGACATCTCTTACTGTTGATGGTGTTGTGTATGTGATCGATCCTGGGTTTGTGAAGCAACGGAATTATAATCCTAGCACGGGCATGGACTCTCTTTCTGTTGTACGCATCAGCAGGGTGCAGGCTACTCAAAGGGCAGGAAGGGCAGGACGGACACGGCCAGGCAAGTGTTACCGCCTGTACCCGGTTTCTGCGTATGAAGAGGAGTTTCTTCCGGCCACTGTGCCAGAAATTCAGCGTTCCTCACTCACTGGTGCTGTATTACACCTCAAGTTTTTGGATTTGCCCAATTTGGATATTCTACATTTTGACTTCATCGATCCACCGTTGAGAGAGTCATTGGAAGATGCGCTACGGCAGCTTTTTGCTATTGATGCAATTGGTCAAGATGGGAAGATCACTGCCCTCGGCAAGCGAATTGCTGAGTTGCCATTGGAACCTGCACTGGGGAGGACTTTATTGGCTGCCGAGGAACTTGGTTGTCTCCCCCAAGCCCTGACTGTGGCCGCCATGCTTTCCTCTGAGACAATCTTCATGCCAGGACCAAGGAAAGGTGATGATAGGAAGAGGTCTAGAGACGATGATCAGCAGCTTCCGGATGGCAATAAATATGGGGATCATGTACAGTACTTGCAGATTTTTGAGTTGTGGAAGAAAAACAACTTCGATATTAAATGGTGCAGAAGTAACGGGTTGCAGATCCGATCCATGTTATTTGCCAAGGATGTGAGACGCCAGTTGGCTCTTATCATGACAAGAAAAAGCTTCGAGGATGATGACCGGGCTAGGAAGAAGATCAGTAGTGCACGTTCCTTGCGGAAGGCCTTGTGTCAGGGGTTTGCTTGTAGATTGGCACAACGTATGCCAAAACACAATGGCTACCACACCATTGGCAACAAATCTCAACTGGTTCAGCTCCATCCAGCAACCAGTCCACTGCTGGTGGATGAGGATGGTTTGTACCCTGAGTGGGTGCTTTATCATGAGCTTATGGCTTCTACTCGCCCATTTCTTCGTCATGTTTGTGTTGTTGAAAGAGAATGGGTGGTCCCTATCTTGGAAAAGCTACAGAACATTAATGTTCGTAGTCTGAGTGGCCTGAGTGCTGATGATCCTCACAAAGATCAGGAGACAAGTCTAGGTGGAGAGAAGAAAGTTGGCTCATCAAAGCCTGTTGATCAGGAGGCACGTCTTGTGGATGTAGATGCTGCACGTGCCCGTTTTCTTGCAAGAAAGCAGTCTAAAACTCTCAAGTCGTCCAGATGAGGCATTTTCAATACTCAAGGGGAAAGCAGCTCTAGATCTCTGTGCGGCTCCAGAACCTCAAAACCCAAGTTAGGAGTTTTTGAGGTAAATGTGTAGGTATGCTTTCGCTAAACTGTGGATGAATGAAATTTCATCGTTATGCGTGCAAATATTGTCTGTTACAGCATTCACACTAAATATGATCCATTGCAGGTAATACGGCATTCGTAGGAAGCTCCTGGCATTGCACGAGGGTGACCAACCTCGTAAGTTTGCCTTATGCATCGACTATTAGATTCTGCTTTTGTAATCTACGACATTTCTGATGCTCCTTATAGCAAGCTTTTCTTCAAACCTCTCATGGGTTCTGCGTTGGTAGCCTTGCTTTGTGAGTATTTCATAGAACTACCATAACCTCCATGTATGGATGTATGATTCAGATGCAATGAGTGTTAGAAGATGGTGACCTTGAGACACATGGCCGTGTTGACCATGGGAGCCCGATTATACACTGCTCATCCCAATGTGGATCCTATCACTGGTTGGTGAATTCTTAGTACTTTTCTTTGTCCCTGCTCCTGTTCCAAGTGTCGTGGTCTTTGTATTTTCTATCAAGCCTCGTAGATAATCGTCTACCTTACAACCATTGCTTAGCATGGAGATTCTCCTGTGCAGGTGAGATGTTCACTTTCGGATATCTGCTCCAGAAAAGCCATCTCTTTTACCGTGTGGTATCCAGAATGGAGTTATGAAGGACCCAATCATGACAATCCTGCTTTAGGCTCTTGTGATGCCTGATTTTGCCAATACGAAGAAGTCTAGTGCTCTGTTCACTTTCTGTCCACGAGTGAATAGCATCACACGACAATCGTACACGTGGTTACAAAGAGGTGTTTGTCAATCTTGCGTATGCCAGCTTTAGTTCTTGTGTCAATTGGGTGCAACAGGTTCGTTTGTGATTGTCATACGAAATTCTCGGGAAATTTATTTCCTAGTTGAGGTCTTGTTAAACTGACTAGTTTCGCCACCTAGCATTTGGCCTACTTTCTGCTTGAGTTTGGAAGATGCTTGTTACTAGATACTCCAGTTTTTCTTTTCATAGTTCCAACGTGTTCAGTTATTGAATGAGAATTCTCTTTGCCTTGAGTTCAGATTGGTGGTTAATCATGCTGGAATTTAAAGGGCAATGCTTATTTCCATGATTTCATTGAGTATGATGGAAAACATTAGTGTGTAGAACTTTGCCACTTCAGTTTATGTGATTATGCACACGTGTCGCCAACAGAGGGAAGAAAAGGCATTTTATGTGGTGCATCTTGGGTAGACATCTGAGCCTTTGATCATATCCCAAATTTGGATGTTTTCAACAAGTTTTTAACCCTTTCGGTCCCATGTTCGCTTGCCCTTCATGTCTCATGCTTCTTAATGATGTGTTATAGAAATACCATGAACGGTGAAAAGAAGGAGTTTTGCATATTAGAAATGGCACTTGGTTCAAAGACTTAATTTTCCTACATGGAGAAGAAGAAATCACGAAGAGGTGAAGTAATTTCATATTTTTAACCCTTGTAGATTTTATTCTACAATTTTTCAAAGTGGAAAGTTTGTCAAATCCTCTAGTGGTTATATAGGCTCATCTTAAACCGTTACTAGGGTTTATCTTAAATCAATAATGGGTTGACCCACCATTCTACACAAATAGAGCAAATGCAAGAAATCGATTGGTTGGTATGATTTTCCAAAAGAATGGTTTAAAGTCATTCCCTTCTTTGTTCCAATAGTAGTCTATTGCACCACTATAAGGTAGGTAACCGTTTATGGTATTTCTACCTTAGTACTCCTATTGTCCTACTAAAAACCCATGTTTTCTTTTGTAATGTACAAAGGAAAACATAGGTTTTTAGTGGGACAGAGGAGCAATTAACTTTATTCACATTGTTTGAGTAACTCTTGCGATATACTCCCTCTATCCCATAATAAATGATTTTTGTGAAAGAATAAAAAAATAAAGCAAATCTGTAAATAGAGTCATTTCTATTTTGGAGTAGTTGTCTATTGATGTAGTATTGTATTGTTTCGATGGTATGTGTGGCATGTGGCAACATGGTGATGTTCGTAACAATATGTTCTATGATGTAACAAATATATGCTAGCATTGATTTTAGCTAGCCATATGGTGTTTGTGATTCACACTCCATGTGCACTTGTCTTGTGATTTTTCTTTGTTATGATTTGTAAAACAACTTAAAATTGAATAAATGATTTACATCAAATAATTTGGGATAATCTTTTTTTTCAAAAGCATCATCTATTATAGGACGGAGGGAATAAAACCAAGCGAATGTTAAACATTGCCAATTAAAAGGAAATCCACATTTGAGATAAGGAAGCACTATCGCAACATTTTATAGCAAAATATGGGATCCTATGATGAAGTTTTGTAGGCACATAGTTTAACCCCTAAGCACCGAAGGAGCCCCTTTGAACCAGGCGGGAGGTCATTTGGGACCAAAAATCCCACTTTAGTACCTCAATATTCCTTTTTAAACCTATATATTGAATTAGGACCCATATTAAATTATATTGTTTATGTCAAAGAGTTGTTCATTTGGGAAAAAATGATGGGTTCATAGTTTCAAGCATGTGAGATGTTCTTGAAAGACCATTGATTGAATTGTTTTATTTTAAAGAATGGCTTTGTAAGAATCAATATTTATAATTAGATTTCTTCTATAGATTTTAATTTCTAAAGATACTTAGAAACCATTTGAACGTTTAATCTTGCAAAGTCTAAGAATTCACTTTCTAGTCACTTTAACCCCTAAAGGACCGGAGTGTTTTTCCTCCAAAAACACTCCAATGCTGCCATTTTTACTCCCCCATGGCAAAAATCCAAAAAAATGTTATTTTTTACCTTCTAACAGTAAGATCTTGTGCTAAACTATTTGAAAAACATACACAACAAATTTCGTTGATTTTGACCGCACGGATTGCAAGATAATTGTGTTTGATGGAAAAAAACACCCCAAAAAAACACATGCCCGAAAATTTCAGATGTGTTTGACCATGGCTACATCAAAAAAACCTCACTACCGAAACCTGTCGCACTTCACTTTCACATTCTATATGATGTTACTTAGCTGTGTACCAATTTTCGTTGCGTTTGGAGATGTTTAGGATGTTGAAGAACACCTTGCACTTGTTGGGGGTTTAGAAGTTCAGAAAAGACTATATGTTTTTGGAATTGCAATATTTTTGACTTTCTTTATTTAAAATACGAATCTGGGCGGTGAAACACAAGTACATTCCACCCTCTATAGAATGGCGAAAAAAAAATTGAAAAAAAAATAAATCTCCAAGTTTTAGAAGACATGTAGCACATTTTCTAAGAATTTTGGGGGTTAAGGGGGAAATAAAGGGTGAAGGAAGGGAATTGAAGTGCCAACCCATTCCAATGTTCATGACCCCACTAACTCTCAAGGTGTACTGGCACGTGGCAGTCCCTCATTGGACGATTTTTGTTTTTTATTTTTTAAATAATATTTTTAATTATAAAATTGAAGTTTTAGTTAAAAATAATATTTTTTAATTTAAAATAATATTTTTAATTTATTAAAAATTAAATTAAATTTTAAAAAATAATATTTTTCAATTTTTTTAATGCGTTTCGAAAATGGGGTGGTCTTCTGCCCCCCCCCCCCCCACAGTCCACCCCATTTTTCACACGCTGCCCATTTTGTTGCCCCCCCTAAAATTCAACTATTTCTCTACTGCCCCGCTGCCCTTTCTCCCGAAAAAAACACATTTCTCCTCATAACTTTCACATACGGTGTTGGAATTCAAAAATAAATAAAAATCCCCATTTTCGTGGCACATTGGGGAATCTACTATTAAATTTCCTTCAAAATTTGATTAAAAATGTGTTCACCGGAACCTACCCGATTCTCTAAATGTCCTAGTTAGGACACTTGGTCCTTTAGGGGTTAACCCCTAACTACCTAAGTGTCTATTTTTTGAACGATGTGTTTGTTCATTTTTTCATCTGTGGTGATGTTTTTGTAATGTGGTATTTTTTACATGAAGTATTTACCTTCACGTATGTGAAATTAGATAAGGAAAAAAACTGACTTCAAATTCACTAGGTCCTTCCATTCCATGTGAGCTTTCAATTTGACAATAAAATTTCTAATGTTTTGAGCTAGAAAATGTACACTAAATCCATTCTTTGAGGTTGGCATACAAATGAAAGTTGTAGATGATGGCCTTTCTAAGACATCGAAATGGTTGGATTAAGTAATAGTGTCGAAATATGTTTGAATTTGATTTTAAAAAAGCTTATCTTTTAATTATATGAAAAACACAAATGTTCCCAATATCTTATAAATTTTGGAACGATTGGATAAATTTGAAAAGCTATAATGCCACCCCAAGGCCTCGAACCCTGAACCACAAGGTTAAGAGCCTTGCTTTCTACATACTGAGCTGAAAACGCGACATCTAGGGGATTAACCCCTAAAAGCCAAAGGGGTATTGAACAAAACATAGATGTGTTATAATATGTGCCTTCAATATGTTTGATGAAGTTTCGTTCAATAGAAAAAAATGTAGGGCATCATCTCTACAAATTATCTATATGGTCAAACTTCCAAAAAAAAAACTTTAGATATTTCTCTAATGAATTTAAAAGCATAAAGGTTTGAATTTTTTTACAAATTATAATTTTCACTTTTAGAGTTTGAAATTTAGCATGATTGGTTAAAATTGGATTATCTATTGTAAACTTGTGAAAAGAAAATTTAAAAAAATGATGGAGGGAACATAGTTACTTTCTCCAATTAACAAATTTTATAACACTAGGACAATGTTGAAGTGTTTCACTTTGAAAAATTCTCCCTGGTGGAGTTTAACTCAAATTGACATAATTCAAAATTTTGTTAGAAAGTAGATTTGATGTAGTATTTAAAAATATGTTTTATTTTTTCAAAAACTTATATTTTTCGTTTCTAGCAGCCTATTAAAAACGGGCAGCGACCAAACAATGGTCTCTTAGAAGTTTAGGGGTTAAAGAGTAACCGAAATACAGAGCAATGCAAGTGTTGCGAAAAACGGCCCATTCAATAGAATGACACGGAAAAAAGTAAAGTCTAAAAAACAAAGCGGGGGGAAAAAAAAAAAAACCAAAGCTGGAAAGCAAGAGACTTTTATGAGGGGGGACGCCCATGCCACGCTCACAAACCAAGGGAAGGCATGTTCAATCAAAGGAAAACACAAAGCATTAGAAAAAATTTCAAGCCTCCAAAATGCTGCTAGTTCAGCCAAACTGCCATGCAAAAAAATAAAAAATAAAAAATATTTTTTATTACCTTTTATTATTTTAAAAATTATTTTAAAAATTCAATATGACGTGGCTGAACTAGTGCCATAAGCGTCCATATTTTATTTTTTAACCCCTAAGCGTCCCGGCGTCCATATTTTGGACGTTTTTCGGGGTACAGTCACCTTCGAAGAGCTGTAACTTTTGCAAAACGTGTCCGATTTTTCTGAAATTTTGAAAAAACTCCCCGCATGATGTATGGAATGTGTGGTAAAAATTTCAGATCAATCCGAGATGAATTGAATTTTTGGTGATCATTTGAAAGTAGGTATGTTTTTTTTGGACAGTTCTGTGAATTTTGATGGCAGCAACTTCGGGGGCTTGTATCTCCTTCAACCCAAGTCCGTTTTCAATAAAACTTGTTGGGTTGAATTCCCCTTGAAGTCTAGTTATGATGTTAAAATTTTCAGATCAATACATGCTGTTATGAATGTTTGGGAGTCATTTTAGTGCACGGGTCTAGTTTGGACACTTTTTGCTTTTTCGTTCAAATGGGTCACTTTTCGGGCTACTTTTTGACATTGCAAGGCCATTTTAGGGCACATTAAATTTTTTCATGAGGCTTTTTTGGTACTAATGTGTTTATATGATGATTTTGAACAACTTTATAGTTCAACGTTTTTTCATTTGAGTAATTTTGAAAACGAATTTCACCTCTAACTGTGTTGCTAGGAAAATTTCATCATCCTTTTTTAGCACTAAAACACTATGATCTTGCAATCTATATGGCCAAATGACCCCAAAATTGATCCACATGATCTACAACATGTATGTTACAAGATTGTACAGTTGAGATTTCTATACCTCACTTACATTTAGACCTATAACACATCAAAAGGGATGATGATTTTAAGCCCAAAAAAGCTAGGGACCTTTAGGGGTTAAATTGTAGATAAAAATTATTTTAGTTTAGTGTAGTTTATTTTATTATTATTATAATATTATTTTTGCATGGCAAATTGGTTGAATTAGCAACCTTTTAACCCTTTAAGGTCCCGATTCAACACTGTTTTCAAAGATTCGTTATAAAATGTTTGATAAAAAATTAAAATGGAGTTGATGTACAAAGCAAAGTTATAAATGTCAATGTGAAGATAACATCTATACAATCGGATTCATCATATTTATTATTAATATTTTTTAATTAATTTTGCAAGGTTTTATCTTGAAATTCAATTTAAAATCCATAATTAACATTAAAAAATTAAAAAATATTGTAATGAAATTGGAATAACATGTACTACAAGATGGTATGGTTTTCACTATTTGATTCTTCTTATTATGGAAAATCATGTTTAAGGTCTCACTTTTTGAACTAAGAATGAAACTTGACATAAACCACTTTTGCTATTTTTCAAAAACTCTCAATATCTTATCTTGAAGATCCGTACCGTACAAATGGTAACTGACTAGCACAAGAATTTAAATAAAAATTGAATGGATGAAAAACATCCCCTGCGTGGTGAAGGGACGCGTCCAGAATCATCCATCGTCCAGATTCTGGACGCAGGCGCGTCTAAGGGTTAAAGGTTTCAATTTTTTTCTAATTGTCAATCAAGGTCTGGAGGAATAAAAGGATGACCAAGTGGTAAAAAATTCTTTCAAGAGTTGATCCCAGCCTGGCTTCGACCAATGGGATGCATGCACGTATTAGTTAGATTAGAAAATTAACCTAATGCCCACCAAATAGGTAACCTGTATTACCAGTAACGTCCTCGATAGGAAACCGGACGTACCGGTAACACCGTAAGACTGCTGCATCGGAAATGGCGCGCTCGAGAGATTCAAACGTCCAAACGTTCAGCACTTCAGCTGATTTTCTCGTACCCATTTGCCTTTGATTTTCTCTTCGCCGTTTGAACCCATCATGTCATCGCAATCATCTCTGGATTGCGCTTCTAGCCATTCCGTTTGTAGGCTGCCTCGTTCACTGCGTTGAATTTGCATCTCAATTGGAGCGGGCGCTCATCACTCCAACTGAAAGTTTCACGACTTGCCATTCATTTTGACGTTCTTTCGTTTCATCAATTGCAATTCTCTGGAGTCCGCCCGCATTCCCTCACTTGTATAATAACTTCAGATCCGTAAGGTCTGAAATTCTCACGTTTGAATTTCATTTCCGAATTAGGAGACTCGGAGATCGTCGGATGTTTTTTCCAAATTTAGGGTTATCGTGGAAATTAGAGTCTCCTGCGAGGGAGAATTAAGGCGGAAGAGCTCCCCCTTACCGAGGCACATTCTATTTCTTTTCTTCGGTGCGGGTGACATGTCGGTGGGAGGAGGTTCGAAGGTGCGACGTGCGCCATAGAGGAAATTAACTCGTAGAGAGAGTTGAAGAGTGCGAGAAGACGCTCAATCTATGCGGTGGAGGTTCGGGAGGAGGGTGAAGAAGTCGCCGGCGGTTATGGGAACTCTCTGGGACACCTTTGGTCTTGTCATCTCATCCGGCCCCGGCGATCCAGATGGAGGGTGCGGCTTGCAGCGAGCGGTGGAACATGTTTTCTCAAGAGACGTAAGCCACTCCACCATCAAGCAATCAGGTCTTGTCTCTCCTATGCGGTTAAGAATATGATTAATTGAAAATTACAACGGATTAATTATTACAATTATCACATAAATTGCGGTTAATCAATTACAACGCATTTCTGTTAGGGTTTTAAGGTACCATATCGTGATGGCACATTCAGGTTTGATGTTGTGATTCTTGCACCTCCAAGCAATCAGGTCTTGTCTCTTCTATGCGGTTTAGAATATACAACGGATTAATCATTATAATTAACACATACATTGAGGTTAATATTGATATTGTGGTCCATGATAATCAAGAGAAACCACAATAAATCTTTACAGCCTAGGCATGTTTCTGGAAGAAGGCTAGTTTTCATTTGATTTTTTTGATCTGATGGGAGGATGGTTGCAGGAGGCTGTAATTGATCTGATTGATCTGACATATATTGTGGTTCACTGTAGCGAGGCCACCAAGACGAAGAGGAAACGCATCGCTGTATTCTGCACTTTCCCAGTATGCGCGAGTTTTTCACGCATGAGGAAGTGGAACTGGCATTGGTCCAGCTTGGATGGAAGCCTCTGTCGAAACGAGGAGGATGGCGCCGATACTTCAAAGCTGAAGAGCCAACTCTACCTCACGGTTTGCCAACGATTGCTAAGTTACCCGCTCGCTCATACGTGGACGCCCCCAAACCTATTATTCTCGATTTCGTCAGAACTGTCAACAAGCGGGAGAATCGAAATTTGTTTTGCTGCTGGTGAGTATCAACATGCTCAACTTATTCAGGAGTTTCTAGTTTTATTATCCGTGTGCAGTTAACCCCTAAAGGACCACGGATTCATGGTTTTAAAATGAAAATTTCAACTGATCACATTGTGAAAAATAGAATTTAGATGGAACCAAATTTTATATCACTGGAATCAGTGAAGAACATTTTATGTGTTGGTCAAGAAACAAAGAAACTTGAGCAAGAGGAAAGTCCACAAAAGGCCTACTCAAATCTGCTTAAAAAACATAAGGCCAATTTGGGCTTCTTGGTCCTTTAGGGGTTAAACATAGCCATCTCCCATATCATGCCTGTTACAGTATATAATTTAACGTGGAAAATACGATCATGGAATAATTCCTACATTGATGTTTCACAATTGACTGCTTCTGATGCTCCGCATTGTGGCTTGAAAGCAGGGAACACCGGGGGGAGTTATTAGTTTCTGCTTATTAGATCTGTTTATCAACTCTGCAAATTTTGGTTCAACCTCCGAGGTTCACTGTTGCATGATATATCCATGATGAGGTAAGGTAGAGGATACTATTTGCGTCACTTTCAGCATTGAACATGTGTAGGAGTTTGATTTTTGGGAGACATCTCTTTGTGTACAAGAGACAAATTTGTTGAGATCAAAATCTTATCACTATGTGGGAGGTTGTAGATCAGTAGACAAAGAGCAGTGTCCATAGACATTTAGCCAAGTCGTGCTCGCACCACTTGCTAAAAACTCCAACCAAATGTATGAATAGATGAGTTGCTGTTGGAAACAGGGGTCAGTATAGGTTGTGGTACCCTCTGCCTTGAGAGACCTGAACTCGTCATATCAAATCTTACGCATTTGAGTTAATACTGTGGTTTGTGGTCTCAAAATGTTAATGTATTGGTCCACACTAGACACTTTTGTTGAAAGCTTTGTTTGAACGCCTTGCAGGTATCACTGGGCATGATGACCTTTGAAGGAGCCCTTATACTTCATTGGACCCGGGAGATGAAACCGAAGGTAGACACGGGCAGACAGAGGTGGCGAGGATGGTTGAGAAGAGTTCGTTTTATCGCTAGCATGACTTGTTTGTGCTGATACAAACTGAACCCATAGAGGACCAAGAAGGCCAAATTTGGCCTTGTGTTTTTTTTAGCGGTTTGGAGTAGGTCCTATATGGACTTTATTCTATTCAAATCTATTTGTTGATTGACCAACACGTACATTGTTCTTCACTGGTTTTGGTGGTGTAAAATTTGGTCCCATTTGAATTTTTTGGGTCACAATATAATCAATTGAATTGGTCATTTTAAAACCATGAGTCCTTGGTCCTTGAGGGTTAGGGAGTGGAAATTCGATGGGTGAAAATTGTCTTCATCAATCATGGGCGCATGAGTGTTGACGGATACACGTGTAAATTGTTTGGGTTGTAGTGAAGGGTAGATTGTGCTGGTGAGAAAGCATGTTTTGAAAATCAGTTTCTAATTCTGATCCTCACATGCTTTTTCCGAGATTCCACAGAAGAAATCAGAATATCATCAGCAGATTCCATCACATTACTGAAACTGCCCAGGCACGATAAAGATGCCGGTACAAGTCTTCGGTAGGAAATGTTTGCTGATTCGGTTACAAGTTCCTGGAGTTAGAAAGCATAGGGCTTCGCAATTGACCTTTTCAATTCATCTATCCTACGTTGTGGTCAGTTTTGACACAACTTAATTGTTTCTTATCAAAAAGTGAAATACGTCATCTTGTGATTGGTTTAACCCCTAAACGACCAAACGACCATTTTCTGGTCGCTGCCCGAATCTAACGGGCTGCCCGGAATAAAAAAAGTATTTTTTTGAAAAATAAAAAATATTTTAAAATACTACATCAAGTCTACTTTCCAACCCAATTTGAATTGTGTCAATCCAAGTTAAACTCCACCTGGGAGAATTTTTCAAAGTGAATCACTTCAACATTGTCTTAGTGTTACAAAATTTGCTATTTGGGGAAAGTAATGATGTTCCCTCCATCATTTCTTTTGCTTTTTTGAAGTTTACAATAGATAAACCAAATTTAACCAATCATACTAAATTTTAAACTCTAAAAGTGAAAATTAGAATTTATACAAATTTTCAAAGGTTAAGGCTTTTAAATTCATTAAAAAAAGATCTTAAGTTATTTTTGGAAGTTTGACTGTACAGATAATTTGTAGAGATGATGTCCTACATTTTTTTTATTGAACCAAACTTCATCAAACATATGGAAGGCACATATTATAACACATCTATGTTTTGTCCAATACCCCACGGGCTTTTAGGGGTTAAGGTGATGTCGACCTCTCAAAACCTGAAGTGGAAATTCAATTTCAGACACTCACGTTTGTTATTTGAAGGGGACTATCTATTATGACTGTCCAATTGTTTCTACCCTACGAGCATATTTCAATTCTGGGGCTAATTTTAGAAATTTTGAATTCACACTTGGGATTTGCATGGGCTCTACAATGGGCTTTACGGCCAGTGGGAGGAGGGGTTTAATTTTAGTAGGGCCCTCTAAACCAAACCACAATATAGGGGTAAGCTTTGCCTCTAGATTCTTCTCAGAATCTTCTTACAGGGTAAAAAGAAGCAAATCTTGGAGGTCTGTAGACTGTGAAGTGCTGCCTCCATTAGTTATTCTAAGCTCCAATATTTCCAGCATTTTCTGATTGTCATGAGTGGAGGAAACACGGTTACCAGCATCATCATGAGATGAGAAAACTTGGATAATTTTTTTTTATTATAGTGACAAGCAGTGATTTTTTTGGGTCAGGAGGCAGTTTAAGCATTTAAATTGCTACTTTTCCAATGGCTTGAAGAGCAAAAGGCCTTTTTATCAATTTGGCTAAAATTAGCAACAAAAAATCACTGGTGACAAGCCAATGCATGTGATTAAATCAAGACTATCAAAATCACGAGCTGCTCAGATAACCTAATGATAAAAAGAATAATAGAAATCAAACATATTCATACAAACATACGAATGCTACCCTATTGTCAGCGTTCATGCACTTCTCACAAAGGCAAATCCAGGCCCTTTCCAACCTCGATGCCAATCGTTTGCAGAAGACCTTTGTTGATAATCTGATCACAAATAAAGCATCATTCCGTGCATCAGTTGGACGTAAAACACGCACGGGAGAAAAATCAAGGGAAACCGATCATTGACAGAAAACCCTCGCGACTCCACGTACTTTACAAAATCCAACAGGCACTGCCATTCCTGCTCTGTACACTTGCTCTGAGACCATAACATAAAGTTCTTTTAAACCGTCCCCAAACCCTTAACCCTTTGACGCGCCTGTGTCCATCAAATGGACAACGAATAGATTGTAAAATAAATTTCAAGATATGTACGACGAACAGATTGTAAAATAAATTTCTCTTGGCTACATCCTGTACAGTTTTTTATCCATCCAAATTTCTCTTGGTTCTTGTGCTAGTTGACTATCATTTCTACGGTATGGATCTTCAAAATAAGATATTGTGATTTATTTTAAAGTAACAAAATTGGTTTATGTCAAGTTTCATTCTTAGTTCAAAAAGTGAGACCTTAAACATGATTTTCCAAAATAAGTAGAATCAAATAATGGAAATCATACCATCTAGTAGTGCATGTTATTCCAAATTCATTACAACAATTTTTAATTTTTCTTTGTTAATTTGGAAATTTTAATTGAATTTCAAAAGAAAAGCTTGAAAATTTAATTACAATTTATTAATTAAAAATATGATAAATCCAACCGTACAGATGTGATCTTCACATCGACATTTACAACTTAGCTTTGTACATCAACTCTATTTTTGTTATTCATCAAACATTTTATAAGGCATCTTTGAAAGCAGTGTTGAATCGGGACGTTAAAGGGTTAATCATATGCTAAATAGCTACCTGGTACCCTCATGCATGTATGCATGTCAAGAATAGTATTCAAGTCATATGATTATCCTGGAAAGAGAAAAGCTTATGTAAAAAGATAAACTTACAGCTTCGACTATGATGATTCCAAAAATTCCGATCAAAGATGCACGCGAATTCCATACTTCGGCATTCTCTGTAAACCCCCAAAATGGTACGGGCAGTTTGGGTTCATCCCTAGGTGGCTCCACCTACAAGAAAATTAGTCCCACGGTAGAGCTTAATGCTAGAAATTCCACAGGTAGATAGAATACCATGAATCTCTTGTTTAATTTTAATTTTTAAAATAAAATAAAAAATAGACCAGCAGAACATTCTTGAGGACCTAGCTTGAATACCATTGCAAAAAGGAATGCAGATTCTTTTCAGGCACAGCCTAGAACTTGCAGAGCCAAGGATTCATGGATAAAGAATTTTTAGCTCCATCTAACAATTCTCTAACAATTCTCTACAGGGTGCAGAAAGAGCAGGATTTCATAAAACCGGCATTGATATCCACAGAGTCATCCCAACTGCTCAAGAATGTTACAGGACTCTAATTCAATGCAAATGCTGCTTCGAAATGACCAATATCTCATTCGTCACATTACCTTTTGACGAAACCCTAAATTAATGGAGCTCTGGATTGCTAACACGGAACAAGAGAAGAATTGCGTACCCCGCGTGGAAGCTTGGCAGCTCGAATTGGTGCAAACCCTAGCCGTGAGGCTCTCCTCACTTTCAGCGGACCTGATACAACAAGAAGAATAATCTCAGTACATTGATCTCAGCCGCAGCGAATTTTTTGTTGTTATATATCGCCAACTTGCTATTTGAAAAATGGGCTTGCTATGTTGCTGTAAGAAAAACTGGCTACAAAAATAGAGAATATTGCCATAATCTTCCCTTATCGTTGGTATGTATTATAGCCAAGAACTCTATAGAAACCTATGTATTTGTAGTAAAAAAGAAATTGTAAATCGCCGAAAAATGCTTTCTATTTTTCGAATCGCCAATGGGACGCCCTTGAAGAAATGCAAAAAAAATCACTGCTGAGCCGTATCAAAAACTCAAAAGATTGTGGTCGTCATAGTACTCCTGCTCATCAATCCAAATGACGCGAACCTCAGTTTTCTAGCTCATTTTCAGTGGTCTTTTTTTTCCAGGCAAGTGGCGAGAGGAATTGACTACTGACCTTGCAGTCCCTTGGTGATGGCGTGCATGGAAGAGCTCAGTCCTACAACTGCCAGAGCCTGGGTGGCCATGATCGCAGACGCCATGGATGCAATTGAGAACACAATGGGATGCCGCAGGCGGAGAAGATGCGCGAGTATAGGAGCAGATACGCGGTCATAGGAGCCGCTTCCGTACGCCGAGAGCCACACATTTGGTGAGGTGGAGGTGACGTGGACTGGATATGGAATACACTCAATCCTCTCTAATTGCACATTTCATGACTGTAGGTGAGGAGCAACTAAAGGCCCACTTTATACACAGGCTGGGGCTCGATGGAAGGCTGGCCCGATTCAATCCGGCCCAAGTTTGGAGTTCGGGCCATGGCAAACCTTGTCCCGATTTCATCAAATGAGCCCAAAGGTTTGGCGCCAAAATCATGCCACATAGGACGCCACGTAGGAAAAATTGCTCCTTCCAGCCCGGCCCTAGTATAAAGCCCTTGGGCTGGATTTGAAAGAATCGAGCGATCCTATTGGTTGAAATTTGAAGAGATCGGGCCAGCCTTCAATCTGGCTCCAAGTATGAGTGGGCCTAAGGGTCAGCACAATCGTTGAATAATTTCTCATTGTTTCTACCCCACAAGGGGAGAGACCACGAAAAATTAATGCTTCATAACATTCAGTAGCCTTCACTGGCTCTACCTTGCATCCCAAGAGAATTTGCAGCATATGCTACATGAATTGGACAAAGAATTTAGTAGCTACATAGTTGACAGGAAATCACAAGTTAGAAGCAACAGACAGTTGTAGGTTAGCAATGCAACTCTCATGCATGAACACATGTTAGAAGCAACAGACAGTTGCAGGTTAGTAATGCAACTCTCATGCATGAACAATGTCTTGCATTGATAAAAAATAATTGTCCCCACCTGTTTTGGTAGTTGCTTCACATCATGTGCAATTGAAATAAATGCATTGTGTCCATGAATAGTGTACATGAACAATTTGCATGGGCAGAAAGGCAATGTCGTTTTTTAAGTGAAGTTATCAAGAACCAAGAGAATTCTAGTGTAGGGTTGGAAAGGTTGAATCCGGTTTCTCATTCATATGCAGTTGGATTAAATGTTTTCATAGTGGATGTGACCAAAAGGCAGAGTCACTGAAGGCTAATGAATGTTATGTTCGTTTTCAGTAGTTACACGGTAGGACAATAAAAACAGGCTGTAAAAGTAATTAGCGGGTAAATACTAAGGCAAAGACTACACAACTAGCTGCTTGCTTTGTTTTGGAAAACTAAGGTTTGGTAGATGTAAAATTTTCAAATATTTTTAGAGATTATTTTTGTATGATAAAAAATAAAATTTTAATTAAAATTTGAAAATTGAAAATTGAAAAATCCTTAAAAATTTGGTATTTATTTTTAGGAATATTTTTATTCTTTTTGTTCTGAAATAAAAAGTACCTCCATAAATTCAGCATACGATAGTGTTCCCAACACTATGCTGAATTCTTGAAAGTGCTTTTTATATTGAAACACAAGGAGTATCAAACTTGTCCTAAACCTGTACATGAGAGGTAGCATTGGCACATTTAAGTTATCTTAAAGTCACTTTGAGTTTGAATAAGATGCTATGAATTTTGCTTTAATATACTCTTATTTGTTCACTCCAAATAGTAATTAGGTATGGAAGAGATTGGTGGTCTCTCAATTAGAACCCTTATTAAGCATGAAAGATTGAGCTTGGTGGTCTCCAAGCTCAACGAAAACTAGTTTTGTCGTTTTTCTTGATGGAAAAACTAGTATTCCATGACTATGAAGACCACCAAGCTCTTACACACCTAATAATGACTCTAGTAATGGAGAAAACTCCGGGTGAAAACATGGTATCGTGTATCAAAAAATTGATTAGCCATGCTAAAATTACAATTAATGTTTTTGGTCAAAGGCTATAAAAGGTCAAATTGTCTTCATTGTTTCAAAGAAAACATCTTGAAAAAGTAAATATTCAATGCATTTTCATCTTGTTTTATATTCACTTTTCAATTTGGTTAGAAACTACTTTTTGAACTTTGACTACTTCAACGTCACTAAAACATACATAAATAATTATTGAAGATGAATTTTTCAATTTTCTTTGTGAGACTTTGTTAACCCCTAAAGGACTAAAAAGACACAATGTGTTCAAGAATAATTTTATTAATTCAATAATTTATTTGGATTCCATAATTTTGACTCAATGTTAATTAGAGAATTGTAAATGTCCCTTACGAGAACACAAAAATCCTTCAAGATGTGCAATTACGTTGATCAATCTGACGGGAGAAAACTAAAACGTCAACTGAGGTAAATTTGGGTCATGGTAGTTAGGAAGGTTGATGATCGAAAGGGCGTTTTCACACTTGGGCATCAAATTTGTCAAAAACAAAGTGTACAATATATAAAACATTTGTCATTACTGCATCATTAATACTATATAATAATTATGGAGATTAATTATACATATTTTATATTATTTTGGAATATTTTGGAATATTCCAAAAATATTTTTGAAATATTTACACATTTTATGCAATGTAACAATTAATAACGATCACAAACACCGGTTTAGCGAGTCACTAAGTAAGGTAACTATAGATATTTGATGGATGAATGAATCTTCTAATCACATGTGGCAGTGTCTAACCAGAAGATGAGAGGAGATGAAGATGGATGGTTTGGAGTTAGACAACTCCAAGTCGACAACATGTGCACAAGAGTTAGACAACTCAAGATGAGGTGCACTGGAGTTAGACTATTCTATATGAGGTCACTAGTAGAAATTCTGTGTATGGATCAACAAAAAATCAACAAAAAAGTGTTGGTCCTGGTTGTTGTTTCGGTCGCGTTGACCTGGACACGATGTAACACAGTTTTATTGATTTTTTCTGTTGATCTGGTCACAAGAAAAATAATAATAATAATAAATAAATAAAATAAAAAATTTGCTGCCCGGATTTTTTGGGCGAGAAAATGTTTTTTGGGTTGCCCAGATTTTTCGGGCAAGAAAATGTTTTTTGGGTTGCCCGGATTTTTAGGGCAGCCCAACTTTGTCCCCATGGTTGACAATCGGGTTTGAATTCGAGACCTCACATTTGACACTTAACACTCTAACCAACTCACCATACTTTGAATTTGATGAACAAAAAGCAATTTTTTTTTTCTTACATATACACTTACAATTCGATGTTTTGGAACTCAACATACTTTGGCGGCCATTTAGACATAGTAAATTAACTTTTTTCAAAAAACTTTGGACTAAGAAAAGTTTGGAAATCAAGTTAAGTTTCATCTCCAAAAATCCGATTGTGATTTTAAGCCTCCAGTCAAAAGTTATAGACAAAATTCAGAGAGGGTGTTTGAAAATATCAAAGAAAATAATCCTTGCTACCCCACTCTGAATTTGTCTATAACTTTTGAATGGAGGCTCAAAATCACAAACGGATTTTTAGAGATGAAACTTAACTTGATTTCTCAGCTTTTCTTAGTTCAAAGAGTTTTGAAAAAAATTAATTTACTATGACAAAATGGTCGATAAAGTTTGCGTTTTTTTATTTTTATTTTTTTAATGGTGAATGATTAAGTTAACCCTTAAATGACAGAGGGGGTAAGGGAAAAACCTAGATGTGTTATAAGATGTTACTTCTGCAACTTTGATGAAGTTTGGTTCAAAAGAGAAAATGAGAAGCATGGTGTTTAGTAATTATCTGTATGGTCAAACTTTCAAAAAGAGTTTTAAATACTCATTTAATGAATTTAGATGCATTTACCATTTGAAATTCACCAAAATTACTAATTCTACATTTAGAGTATGAAATTTGGTATGATTGGTTAAAACTAAACATTCTATTCTAAAATTTTAAAAGCAAAATTTTCAAAGGAGAGAACATCATTAGTTTCCCGAAGTAGTAAGTTTTATAACACTAAGACAATATTGAGGTCTATGTCGTTGAAAAATTCCTTACTAAATCTCAATATTGCAAATGAAATGTATCAAACAACACTAGAACATGATCTCTCCCCCCAATTTCGACAAGATATTAAAACTTGAAAATGTCATTTCCTAATCATGGGCAATCACTGCTATTTGGGGTGCGACTAGAAAATGGTCGATTGGTCACTTAGGGGCTAATGAGTTCAATTGATTGAATGTTTCAAAAAAACGGATTACTGTGTAAAAACAAAAAGAAGATTCCAAGTTTCCAGCACAGAGATTCAGAGAAGAAAGAAAAAAAAGGTTCACAGATGACTGACTGTCGTCCCATTCAAGTGGGTTTATTTGTTTGGGCGTCCCTGTGATTGTTTCTGGTGGAGCTGAAAGTCAGTCAGCAGCTGAAGTGTGTCAAAATTCACCCTCAACAGCTATAATTTAGGGAATATCAGCCTGCTTGTCTCTTGTTATTGTTTGTCAGGGATGATGAAAGTCTGCAAAATTGCAGTTGTATAATCCAATTACATAAAACACTCATTCTAGTACTAAATGATTACAAAACAAACTCATATTATTTTAAGTTATCTATGTGAAAAGAGAATGACTTTGGTATCTTGTCATATGCTAGACTTCAAATTTTGAAATGGCAAGCACTTACACTAGTAGAAAAGGTGGCGCCCCTGGGACATGCCCGGGCAAAATCACTGTGCATGCGTCGAATTGAGCATTGCTTACGTGGGCATCTCTCTCGACAGTGCCACCTTTTCTACCAGTGTTAGAGCATGCCCAACAACATGGGAATGCAGCAACCCATTGTTAGGATACTGAAAGTTTGAGGTAAATATGACCTCAATAGTTATGTACCATACACTAAAAAAATGAAAACTTGGAAAATGTCATTTTCTGCCCATGGGTAGTCACTGTTGTTTGGGCTGCGATCGGAAAATGGTTGAGCAGTCATTTAATTTAGGGGTTAAAAAAAATTCAAAGTACATAGAACTTCAACCATCGTGTTTAAATTTTGCCTAAATAAGGGTGTTTTAAATGTTTTAAGTGTTTTGAAAGTCATAATTGTGTGCTTTGATGCCTTTCAACCTTGGAAATTATGTTCACAATTTTGTTAAGAGTTTGTATAAAGAATTTAAAACCAATTGGATCTATTTGTCATAGGTGCCAGAAATTGTTCAAAAGTAAAAGAAATCACCTTTTGAAAAATCGAGTTCACAAATTGCAAAAGATTAAAAAGATTCTATAATATTCCAATAGATTCTATAATATTCCGATCTATTTTAGAATATTCCCAAAAGATTTCCAAAAAGATTCCAAAAAGATTCCACATTTACTAAAATTTTGTTGATTTGGTCATTGTACTATTCAAATCAACAAAAAGTAGGCAGCAAAGTGTTGATTTTTACAAAAAGTTTAAAAATCAATGAAATGGGTCATTGCAGTGCCCCAAACAACATAGATTTGTTGATTTTCTGTTGATTTGGTCATGATTTTCTACTAGTGGGTGCATTGGAATTAACGTATTTAGATGGTAAAGAGATAAGATTACTCTAGATCTGGGAGTAAAGGATAGAAAGATCTATGACTTAGATCTAAGATTGGAATAGAAAGTAAAAAGACTAGAAGTAGACTCTAGTTCCTTTGGGGAAGGAACTATTATGTAAGGCTTAGGGGTGAGAAGGTAGAGTCACTTCTTGTGTGATCTCCTCTCTATGGCTGGGTGGTGAGCCTTTGATCATTTTTATATAGTTTCTTTTATATTTTGTGTGAGTTGGTGGCAAACCGTGGGAGGTTTGTTACAATTGGTATCAGAGCGAGGTTTGTTATGGATTCTCTAGAGGGTTTGGAAGAGAGGATTGTGAGAGCAGTAATGATAGCATTGAAGGAGGCCCAAGGTTCCATACAACATGGACCTCCACCTCTTCCTAGAGAGACTCCTCTTAAAAACCCACCTCCTCCTTCATCTTCACCATCTAGGTCAAGAAAGGTAGAGTCTAGTTCAACATCTTCTTCAAGGGGTTATGGTCATAGACAAGTTGATGTTTTGGAGGATTTGAAGAGGTATCCTATGAAGCCTAAGTGTTTTGGAGGAAGAAATTCCAAGCCTGAAGAAGTCATATCCTTTATATCGATATTGGAGGACTTCTTTTCTTCTATATACCAAGATGATGACAAGATCAAGGCCACGGTGATTTGTCTCCAAGACAAAGCTCGTGTTTGGTACGACACTTTGAAAAGGTACCGAGAGAATCGTGGACTTCAACCTCTTTCAACTTGAAGTATCTTTAAGGACTTGTTTCTTCAACAATTCCTTCCTGGCAATTATGGAGAGGACATACGCCAAGGGCTCTATGACCTGAAACAGGGAAGTTTCTCTGTCACTCAGTATAAGTCAAAATTTGACTTACATATTGTCTATTTTTCCAATTGGGGTGAAAGTGATAGAGTTGAGTTCTTTGTTCGTAACTTAAAGGATTCAATCAGGTTTAAAGTCAGTGCTCATGATCCAAAGACTTTAGATGATGCTTATGGTTTGGCTATGAACTTTGAAAGGGAAGTTAATAGCAAGTTGGAGAGGAATAAAAGTCACTTGGGAAAAAGGTCCTCAGAGTTCAATCAGCCTGCCAGTCAAAAATTTAAGTCTGCCAAGTTTTCTCAAGCTTCTAATCCTTCTCAAGCTTCCAAGTTCAAGGGTGTCATATTGAGCAAAGAAATCCTCTAATATGGATATAAAGGATATGACTTCTTCAGGCTTGGAATTTCTTCCTCCAAAACACTTAGGCTTCATAGGATACCTCTTCAAATCCTCCAAAACATCAACTTGTCTATGACCATAACCCCTTGAAGAAGATGTTGAACTAGACTCTACCTTTCTTGACCTAGATGGTGAAGATGAAGGAGGAGGTGGGTTTTTAAGAGGAGTCTCTCTAGGAAGAGGTGGAGGTCCATGTTGTATGGAACCTTGGGCCTCCTTCAATGCTATCATTACTGCTCTCACAATCCTCTCTTCCAAACCCTCTAGAGAATCCATAACAAACCTCGCTCTGATACCAATTGTAACAAACCTCCCACGGTTTGCCACCAACTCACACAAAATATAA
This sequence comes from Pohlia nutans, assembly GCA_022496805.1. Taxonomy (NCBI): domain Eukaryota; kingdom Viridiplantae; phylum Streptophyta; class Bryopsida; order Bryales; family Mniaceae; genus Pohlia; species Pohlia nutans. The sequence continues at coordinate 24,879,266 of CM040085.1, read as the reverse complement.
AAGAAACTATATAAAAATGATCAAAGGCTCACCACCCAGCCATAGAGAGGAGATCACACAAGAAGTGACTCTACCTTCTCACCCCTAAGCCTTACATAATAGTTCCTTCCCCAAAGGAACTAGAGTCTACTTCTAGTCTTTTTACTTTCTATTCCAATCTTAGATCTAAGTCATAGATCTTTCTATCCTTTACTCCCAGATCTAGAGTAATCTTATCTTTTTACCATCTAAATACGTTAATTCCAATGCACCTCATATAGAATAGTCTAACTCCAGTGCACCTCATCTTGAGTTGTCTAACTCTTGTGCACATGTTCTCAATCTCGAGTGGTCTAGCTCCAGTGCACCTCATCTTGAGTTCTCTAACTCTTGTGCACATGTTCTCAATCTGGAGTGGTCTAGCTCCAGTGCACCTCATCTTAAGTTGTTTAACTCTTGTGCACATGTTGTCGACTTGGAGTTGTCTAACTCCAAGCCATCCATCTTCATCTCCTCTCATCCTCTGGTTAGACACTGCCACATGTGATTAGAAGATTCATTCATCCATCAAATATCTATAGTTACCTTACACACCAACAAGTCATTTTTCCCAAACATAAATCTTTAGGAATCAATCATTGTTGTTGTATTTAGTCTTAGAACATCATTTTTTGTAAGCACCTAGATACAATACATCTTTGTATGCTCCTAAACTTTCAAATGCTAATCATCATTTTAGAATTTAGAAGAAAGTTTGTAGTGAATGACTTGTCGATTTTGCTCAAAAATTCAAAAAACAACTCATGATCAAACCTTATAATCATGTAATATATTCAATAAAATTTTGTCCTAAAAATTAATATATAGTCTCATGATTAAGTTCTTTTTGAGCTTCAATGATGAAGTTTTCTACACGAACACCAATTGAGAGATACCACTGCGTTTTTGAAAAGTCACGAGAAGTGATAAAATTTAAGGGATGAACATCATCCTTTAGGGGTTAAACATCGTATCTTTTATTTTATTAGCAAGATAAATAAACTACAAAAAATAAAATTTTAACGTATTTTCCGGCCCTGCATTGTTGCTTCTTCATAGGGATCAATGTTGGTCCACTTTACCTTGCTTTCACCTCACCAAAATATTCTATTTCTAATTTCTATTTAGAGAAGCAAAAGTCATGGTACAAAAAATAATAAGAGGGCAAAATTCATGGTATCTTGAATGACTTTAACGATGATTTTAACCCTTTAGTGCCCATGGTACTGTAGCTTGGTGCACTAGATTTCAGTGCATTTTTTTTTACTAAAATTGATACTATCAGAAATAGAGTGGATTAAATTAGAAAGTAATTGTTCAATTGCATTCTCAATTGGAGTGGAGACATTTTATCAAAACTGGAGAATCATCCAATGGTGGAATTGCAAGATTATAGTATGTTTTTGAAGTGTATAATGCACATTCAAAGTGAGATTTTAGAGGGTATGTGACTTCAAAGTTAAATAGAAAATTTTTGGGTTGAATTTTCAAAAAACAAAGTGATGAGGTTCAAGTGTTCAACAATGAATGATCTATATCAACACCTCTCCGTTGCAATCTTCATATCAAGAACGGACTCACATATAATTATTGTGAATTTTATAAGTGAGAGTGACTTATCCAAAATTTATATGTTAAAAAATGAAAAGAGTTGATATGTTGATCAAGATCGGAATACATACGATAACAAACTTCCAAACACAAGAAATACCACATAGTACATATGTTGTATTTGTAAGTATTTACTATATTTCCATGTATTTGTAACATTTTTGCGTGTTGTTCATAGGACTAAAGGGTTAAGTTTAATAAATATTTTCAAGATTATTTTTTAAACCGAAAAAAATCAAAATTTGAAAAAATTCCCAAACATTTTGGCACTTATTTTTAGAGACATGTTTATTTTATATTATATATATATATATATATTATTATTTTTATTTTTATTATTTTTATTTTTAATCTTGCCCTTCACCTGAACTATCCTCTCGGTTGGCACATTTTGTCAATTTTTTTATTAATATAATAAAAATAAAATAAAATAAGTGTTTAATTACCAAATTTTCTTTAAGATTCTCTTCCTCCCTATATTATTATTGAAAGAACATTTCTTTAAAAAAAAATGAAATTTACTTTTACGAAATATTTTCTATCAAATTTGTCCCTCACTTACAGCATTCTCACATATGATTGAACGGCTTTCACGGTCATGTTAAGGTGGAGGCACCAATATTTGTCAATTTAAGGATTTCAATCTATTTAGAGCGATGGTTTTCAATGATAAAAAATTGTGGTACATCAAGCTTTGGGTTTGATAACCAAGCCCAATTTTTAATTAATGTTGTCACAATGTATGATTTTGTTTTGAATTTTCAAAGTTAATCTGCATAGACTATGTTAGTAGGGGAACCAATACTCGTCTTTCAATTCTAGTCCAATCAGTTTGCTAACTTGGCATTTATAATTGATCACCAAACTGCTACAACTAATAGTTGTGATAATTTGATCGGAAACTCATGAAGTTGAAACAAGTACTTAGATAGGTGACTAGAATTGGTCTTTAATAGGTTCTGGTGCTTCTACCTTAAATTAAAGTGTACTTAGAAGCCGATTTTCTCTTCCAAGGCAATGTCATTTTTAAAAAAATCAAAATTAAAAATATTATATGTAGTTTCATGGAACCTTCAAATGGATGAGAACAAGGCTAGAACAAGGCTTAAATAAATGAACATGATATATATATATATATATATATATATATATATATATATATATATATATATATATATATATATATATATATCTATGTATGTATGTGTGTGTGTGTGTGTCTCTTCTCAAGCACTTAGCAATTAGACTTACTTGTCTAAAATGTTATAGTTTTTTGGAATGCTTTATGGATGCAACCTGGTAGAATGTTTTGAGTCACAAGTTGATTTCCAAATGCTTAACTCCTAAATGCTCAAACAACCATTTTCTGGTCGCTGCTCGAATGTAATGGGCTGCTCGAAACAAAATAACATGAAATAAATTAAATTAAATACTAAATCAAGTCTACTTTCCAAAGCAATTTGAATTATGTTAATCCTAGTTAAACTCCAACCGGGAGAATTTTTCAAAATGGATCACTTCAACATGATTTTAGTGTTATAAAATTTTCTATTTGGAGAAAGTAATGATGTTCCCTCCAGCATTTATTTTGTTTTTTTCAAGTTTACAATTGATAAACAAACTTTAACCAATCATGCTAAATTTTAAACTCTAAAAGTGAAAATTATATTTTATACAAATTTTCAAAGGTTAATGCTTTTAAATTCATTAAAAATATATTTAAAGTTATTTATGGAAGTTTGACGGTATAGATAATTTGTAGAGATGATGCCCTGCATTTTGTCTATTGAACCAAACTTCATCAAACATATAGAAGGCATACATTATAACACATCTATATTTTGTCCAATACCCCTCGGGCTTTTAGGGGTTAAACAAATTAAAATATCAAATTCCATATCTACAAGATTTTAAATGAATTATTTGGAAGCTTGTACGAAGAATTTTTTTGTATACCAAAGGTAAGAAAAAAGTGTGTTCTACAATATTGGATGGCGTAAATGTACTTTGAAAGTTTTTATTGTTAAATATTAACTTAGAATATCACAATATTATTCAACAATGTTTAGTATTTCCTTTAGTCTAAAGAAGAAGGTAGAATATTCCACTTTAGATATAACTCAAACATTGTTTTAGCTAAATTTCATGTTTATGAACTACTTTGCTATAAATTGATATTTCGGATTGTTCTTTTTGCCTCGAATTTGGAACTGAGACAAATCTAGATTTGAAGAACATTTGAATGAAAAGGAATATCGATGGAAGGATCCGTATCACGAGGAGTAGTTAGAGAGCTTTTTGTAAAGTTCTAGGTTTATGATGAAGACCATGAGCAAAGACAGGTTGAGTGTTTGGAAATGGTAGAGACCATGAAGGAAATGATTCTTGCCTTGAAGTTTGCATGTACAATTCCAAAGTAGCTAGTCAATCAATTGACATGGCCTGAATAAGTTGTGGAGGAGGATTATGATGCTTCATGTTAGCATTGCTGTATGTGCGAGGAGATTCTTTAAACAAATCAAACTGGACCAAGAGTCATTTGAGTACATGGTTCGCTTTAGATGCTCCAATTCGCATTTTGTGTGCAAAAATTACAATGGAAAACATTGTGATCAATGATTGTTTGGAAAAACATCAAGAACAGAAGAATCCATCTTCTTCATTAAATGGAAACTTAAAGCTTTGATTTCTTCTTTCAATATAGTTGTACCAAGTTTGAGAGATTTGAGATTCTTTACGTGATATGCTCAGTGTCAGGGGGGTGTAGGAAGTGAATGTAATTTCACTCTTCATTTATTACAAACACTAGCCATGTCTTTTTCTAAAATTAAAATATTGGAACCAAATTCGACTATGTTGTAGTACACAAGATGCACTACACATATAATTCAATTTTGATCTTAAAAACATACTCCCTCTGTCCCATAATGACTTGCACGTAGGTTCTCTGAAATCTACCTCTTGAGGTAGATTTCAGAGAACCTACGTGTAAGTCATTATGGGACAGAGGGAGTATAATGTTTAGAATTATTCCTCATTCAAATTTAGCCCTCGTTTAAGTAGCTGAGACTCATAAACAATGGCCATGCATGGGAGTACCTGGCAACCTGTACCAATGCTATTACTCATTTGTTTTAATTTTTTATTGTTTGTTCTACCATTTTATCCAGAGAGTTCATTCTAAGGAAATTGCTTGGAGCTCCTGACATGCTTGGGTGCCCAAATTTTTATATTCCTTTTGGGCAGCCCGGGCATTGGATTAACCTTTAAGTGTCAAAGCTTTGACGTTTAGATTCTCACTTGTGCCTCATTTAGAAGATTGTAGAATCATCCACAAGCAATCAAAGTAATCGATTTGAACATGAATTGAAGTTGGACAACTGAGGTCGTTTTTTAAAAAAGTGCCACAATGCAATAGTACTGCGCAATGGCTGGCCAGCAGAGCCGGTTTTTATTATTATTATTATTATTTTATAATTTTAAATTTAGATGCCTTCCAGGCTGCCTTGCCCAAGCCCTCTTGATGTTTAAGGGTTAAAATATGGAATTTTGAAGTTTTAGTTCCAAAGTTGCTCTATTTATGAATATTTATGATATATTTATATTCTTTGAGTCAAATTTGGCTATGTTGTAGTACATAAGATACACTACACATACTTAATAAAAATAAAAATAAAAGTATTTTCAACTATTTTTACTTTAATTTCAAACTCCTATTTTAGCTACTTAATTCAAACGAACAAAGTCTATTTTGTGCATGTTCTCCATTGGCATACTTGAAATGTATTATATTGTTCCTCATCATATCCTTTACCTTCTACCCAAAAATTGGATTGTAAAAGGTTCTTTTGTAATTATTACGACTTTTTACATATCAAAGATTGAAATTGGGTTTTTAAAAATTATATTTAATTAATTAATTAAATTTTCATCCTATATTTTCACACTACCAAATTTTACACGTATGTCCTTCATGAAGTTGCAATGATGTGTACAAATTTTCATGTTCATTCAACCATTTTTTTTGCAATTGGGAACTACAGAAGGAGAGGTCATTTAAAACTTACACTCACTTTTTGGACCCCACTGTACAGTCGGGTACAAGATGATTACGAAATTTTCAATTAGTTTCATGAGAAAGTTCAACAATTTTTAGGAAGCTCTAGCATGTTCACAAATGAACCGATTTTGAAACCAAAAATTGCATTGGAATTGCAATGAAGCATGCTTCAACTTCATAATAAGTGAAAAAAGGATTATTTAAAATAATACAACAATTTGGATTTCTTTTATACACTATCTATCATTTCATAGTGAACCTGTGGAAGATAGTCAAAGATTTTTTGCATTAACGTAAAGAACAAGTAAGAAATCATACAAGTAGTATATAGAAAACATCAGATTTTTTGTATGATTTTCAAGTACATATGTGTATTTGTAATGATGATAAAGTAAACTTTAGTGTGATTCCAATGCAAATAACAATTTGAAATTCCGTTCATTTTTGAGCATACATGGGCCTTCCAAAGTTCCCACAAATCTCAACTGGATCCAAAATTCGTAATCATCTTGTACCCGACTGTACATTTAATTTAGCATCCTTGATGTCATATAATATTTTCTTTTTTCTATTTTGTGTGATTTGTAGGTATTGGATTCAGGTTATTCAAGTACATGAAGACAACAATATGAACTGGACATTTTTCATTTGAATTTATTTTACTTGTCACTCATATAACATATGTGACATGTTTAAATGAATTTTGTACTGCTTTTTTCTTAAATTAAAATGAACTGTTTCGATTACCGTACTCAGAAGGTAGAGTTGGCAAAAAAGAAGAGGAACCCAAATTTTTAGGAAATTGTTTATTCAAAAAAATCTATTTTCTATAGTGAAAAAAGAGAATCTTGAAAAATATCCACATTATCTTAGTGAATATTCGCATCATTTCAGCAAAAAAAATCAAATAGTAGGCACAAGCTACCAATCCTAACTTCAGGGTACAAAATATTTTGACAACATGTCCAAGATTATTCTAACACGTCCAAAAACCGATAACTTTTTGGAACACCCGTCCAGATGACACAATTTCTTTTAACCCTTGAATGACCCGAAAGCCCGTATAGTATATTATGTATTCGGTGGTATTTCATCAAAATATCAATGACCAAATACTTTTCAGTACAAAGTAAAATCAATGATCATGATAATATGTATATAACAGTATATCAGTGTCCAACCCCGAGAGGAGTGAGTAGTTTTGTCCCAATAGCCCTTTGTTCGGTGAACTTTGGGTTATTGGCATTACGAATGGACACTTTATTCACGCCAGCTCCAACTGGTGGCCGGAGTTTCTATAGAACAATATTAATATTAGAATTCATGTATTAACCCTTAAAGGGCTGATGGGGACAATATATACGTTAGCGTATATTTGACATTTGTTGCAAATAGAAAGTTCCAAATTGAGACTCCAATAGCTCATTAAAACCATGTCGACGTGAATTTTAACCCCTAAACGTCACAGCGTCCAGAAACTGGACGACTAACAGATTCAAACCCTTCTCACGTTCTCATCAATGTTTGGATGAAAGTCATCCATTTTTTTGGAGAAACTTCACCAAGTTGTTGTCTTATCTAATGGTTGGATTTAGTCATACTTGATTACATATTTTTCTAAAATTACAAATGTAGAAGTATATCAAGTCGTTGGCCAAGCCAAAATTGCATTGACTGTAGTTCAAAAGTGGCCTTGCGAAAATGAGGTCATAGATTTAAGAAACACAAATTTTTTAAAGACTCACCACATTTAAGAGTATCTCATTTCAAATTCATTCCAACAAATTTTACCCAAAAAATATTCAAATTTTGTTTGTAATCAAATTTAGAAGGAATTTTTAATTTTAACTTTCAAATTTAATAATTAAGTATTGGTGATAGTATTAGTGAATCAAACCGTACAGATGGAATCTACAATTCAAAATCTAGAACTTTCATTTGTATATCAATTCCAAAATATTCTTCTAAATAGTACTTTATGATGCTTTTTCTCAAATTGTCAGTTCCAGGGACACCCTGGTACGTTTAGGGGTTAACTTCACTTTTGATCTTGAACCCATAGGAGATGCGGAACTATGCCAAATACAATGGAATATTGCTGTATAATTTTGATCGGAAAGGGCTCTCGGGACCTTTAAGGGTTAAACCACAATTGAACAATTATAAGGCTAAATACGTAGAAAGGGATCCCAAGGGCCTTTTAAGGGGTAAAGAGCATGTCCCGAGACGAGTCAGGTACCTTCTTGTGAAAATTCAACACAGACTGAATGATGCCGTCACAAGAGCCTGGCAATGAGCAACGTTACGGGGGGACCACGAGGGAGACGCCCCGTTTCGCACGTCACGCAATGAAAACTTCTTCTCTCTTCTCTTCTCTTTCGTTTTTCTTCTCTGCCTTTTCGTTTGCTTGCATTTATTGCAAAGGAATTCGTCAATTCTTCTCTGTCTCATCAACGAACCTGCAACAGCTTTTTCCTGCAACAACAACTTCTGCACTTATTACTACTAACAGTAGACTCCACCGGCGTGATCGAGTAAATTCCATCGCATCGATCACCACCTCAAATCAACTTCGTCACCGGGACTCCCTCACTCTGTTTCCTGCAACCAGCTTTCTTTCTTTTCTCCCCTGCATGTACTGTACGTATCAATCTTCCCAATCTCAATTCTCAATTCACTACAGTACTCTCCCGATCGCACTTCCCTTCCAATCGAGCACTTCCCTGCATCGACCTCAGTCTGTTCAATTCTGTTCCCATCCATTATCGATCGGCTGCTGGATCGAGCTTTTGAATGATCCAGCAGTGGCGATTTTTATTTTATTAGATCGAGTGAGCCTTCCCGTGAGACGACTGACCTAGCTGTTTTATTTCTTTTTTCTAGGTTATTTTTTTTCTCGAAACGTGTTGCTGAGGTCTCGAATTTTGCAGACAGCTTTCGTATCGTAGTTAGAGGGAGTTAGGAGTCAGAAATTGAACGGGCAAGTTTGATCTCTTTCTGTAAGAACCGGTGCGTATCATATGTAATAATTAATCGTAATTGAAAAGTAGTAGTAGTACAAAATGTTTAACTTATGCTAGGTTAATTTTTCTCTCTAAACATGTTGCTGAGGTCTCGAATTTTGCAGACAGCTTTCGCATCGTAGTTAGATAGAGTTAGGAGTCAGAAATTAAGCGGGCGAGTTTGATCTCTTGCTGTAGGAACCGGTGCGAATCATATGTAAGAATTAATCGTTGAAAAGCAGTAGTAGTAGTACTTCTGTTATGGAGAGACGGACAGATTGGGTCCTGTATTTTCTTGCATCGTTATCCGTTCTTCATGTGTTGTAGAGTGGGGCCCGCGCACCGAACTCTGTCCTTGCTTTTTCCCTAGCTCCGATATTCTTTGTCAAAGTACGCTTCTGCTTTGTTTTGCGGGATTATGCACGTTGGCATAACATTCAGTAGCTTCCATGCCCACTGCCTTTTCCTTCATGCACTTTGGTCATCACCTTGAGCCTCCACATGTGCACGTAGCTACTGATGAAGTACTGTTGGGTGTGGAATATTCCGCATCACCTACTGTAGAGCCAAGGCAGAGACAGTGCATGCTTCTGAATGTTATGGCTGTCGAATGTTTCTTTCGCCCTAAGAACGCGAATATTCCGTGACCGTTCTTGGTGATTGCGTTCTTTACAATTCTTCTTGATCAGATTGTGGTCTTACACATATGAAGATTGGAAAATGTTCAAAGTAGTGCTGAGGACGAAACCGGGAATCACTGAGAATGTTCTTTGGTTTCGCCTACCTTTGAGGTTACTCCATCGTGGAGTTCTTCATCATCCAGTTTGTGGAGGTGGATCTGTAGCTTGAATTTGAATCCTGGATGTGTTGCTTCCTTTGAGTTTGAAGGAAAAACCAGTAGCTTCTTACTCTGCCAGATTTCACAAATTGTCGACGTGGTTGAATTTTTCATGCAGGTTCGATTTTTCTTGTTTTCTTTTCTTTTCTTGCAATTGTTTCGGATGGTAAGTGGTGTTCGCTTACTGTGATGCACAAACACTGGCCTTGCAATTTAGAAGGATTTTTTGGATATCAACCGATTGTTGTGCTATCTGATCACAATCAAATGAGCTGCATCTTTGCCTCTTTCCCAACGTTTGTTGTTCTGGATGGGGCTTTGCTATGAATTTTAGTCGATGTTTACGTACTTGCTAACTTCCTAAAGTATCAAATGCTCTAGTTTTTAGTTTTGAATTTTCAAGTCATTGTGCTTTGGAGAAAATACGAGAGAATTTGTCTGTAAGCGCTTCTTTCCTCATTGTTTCATCGTTACATGAAAAAGGTCGGGAAAAGATCGACCTAGGTTTCCTACCCTTGAGACATATGTGACCTTGGGTTTTGTTGTTCACGGTTCTTTTTGTTGGTTGTGCAGTTGTGGGGTCTAGGAACCATCTGAGGACGGGAAGATGGAGTCTAACCCTGTGGTAATGGAGACCACACAGAGGCGTCTGCGCGTGGTGAATGCACATTTGCAGACCAAGGCCTCGGGTATGCTTCATTATGTTTGGATAATAATTTGAATTGAAGTTGGTGTTTTGAGCCATCACTGAACAACTTGACATCGATGTTAGCAAGATGTGAAGTGACATTGAAGTTTCTAGACTCCCTAAAATTCTCATGCAATTCGAGTTAGCATGTTTTTTTACGGAGTGATTGGTTTAGAAGCCATAAAGAGGCTCGTGAAAGTGGGAGGCTCTTGGGAGGTATTAGGAACTGAAGCGCTGAAACTATGAATCTGAAACATAAAATTCACCTTGTTGAGGGGCTTTGTTATTAGGTTCCTACTACGGGAGTTTACCTGTATCTAGCTTTCTTGCTAGCTTGCAGAAATTGTGTCCACTTTTGGCATTTAGTTTGGTATTAGCTGAACTGCTAATGGTGCTGCTGCGGCATTTTGTAGCTCACAACTTTCTTTTGTGCAGAAGAGCGTTCACAGCTGGAGATCCGAACAACTTCTGGCGAATATCTTATGGGTGTGAAAATGCACGAGTGTTTTTTGGCCATGTCATCTCTTTTGTTCTGGAAGCACGTCATCAGTTCTTATCCCTAGAAAGTCCACTTTGGAAGCTAATGGTTAATTATAGCAACTTTCAAAATATATTACCATCGTTAAAAAATATAGGACATGATTTCTTCTTTCTATTAATGCATTTGGTTACATCCCTTGAAGCTTCCTAAATGATTTCAATTCCTATAGATATAGATGCGGCCATGTTTTGGCCATTTGGGCACTTAGGGGTTAATTTTTTATTTACGTTACAGACTTTTTGGGCATATAGGTTTGCCACAAATACGTCACAATTTTCTAAAATTCCAGTTCTGGTTTCTTGTGGAATTCTTAGAGGAAGGATATTCCGTTAAGCTGCCGGAGAAGTTGAGCTCTGGGAAATGGAACGTTTATAGGTACCTGAGCTCTTGGATAAACCTGCTTTGATCCCAAACAGTCCGTTTGCAACTAAGCATTTAACGTCGTATTAAAATCGCATGCAACTGGTTCATCTAAATCACTTGCACTAGGCAATCTATTGCAGTTTTGAGAGGACTGGACCATTCTATGTTTAGTCATCCTTTTCTTTTTTCAATATTCTGTCCAGTTTCCTTTTTGATTTCTTACATAGTATCTGTTGTGCGTCTATTTTCTACACAGTGGTTTTGTAGGCATTTGTTCCAATTTCATAATATCAAGTTGACTTCATTTATGATTTGACAGTGTGGTGTCTGGGTTATTGCAGATCAGTGAAGTCCCCCCTTGAGCTTATGGATCATTGGCCCGAACACCCCGAGATTCGAACCTTGCACGACAACTTTGTGTGAGGCATCTATGATTTATGGCACCTTGAGGAATTCTTTTGTTGCTTTGTAGAGCACAACTTGATTGCTCAATGTTTAGCTGTTTTATTAGTTTTCAAGCATGAATAAAGTTCTATTGATCAACTTACTCAATGCCGGCCTTTTTTCATAAGATGTTTGTAGGTCACAATATCATGCTTGTGTGGATTCATTTGAAGGTACTCGAAGGCAGCCTTTGCGGAGAACAAGTGTTTAGGAACTCGCATTCGAGGTGATGGTACCGTGGGCGAGTAAGAATATACGTTATCCTCTATTCTTGTCCATCACGGAACTGCCACCTTTTGTTTATCTTGTTAGCAAACTCCTGTACTTAATAAGGTTTTCAGTAAGTTAGACTGTTTCAGGAACTTTTACACAACATTATAAAGACAATCTTCTCCATGATGTCTTCTTATGGACACAGTGATCATATGGAGACCTCCCTATCTATCATGGGGAGGCCTCCATACGATCACTGTGACCATAAGAAGACCTCCTGATGAATCATGGGGATGCTTCTCTTTATGACACTGTCTAAAAGTTCTTGAAACACTCCAAATTTCAGCGATGACCTTGTTAACTTGCAAGGTCTAGACTAGATCATGGAGATTCTGAATTAGCTTGGCACATGACGGGATACAGCTTCCATACTCAAATCTTGCCAAACGTCGGGCGTCCTTCATGTCTAAACCCTAAACCCTAAACCGTAAACTGCAGATACAGGTGGATGACTTATGGAGAAGTAGGAACTGCACGTACTGCAATCGGGTCAGGTCTTGTTCAACATGGCATCCCAAAGGTAAGCACTTCATGACCACCTAAGTAAATTGTTAGAATCTCTGCCTAACAAATTATTCGACTTCTGTTTACCAGTAGTCCAGGTTTTATGAAAGCTGGATTGAGTCTAATCCACATTTTCTCAACCATCAAGTTTTGTGCCCTACTCAAAAGGGCCATTCCCGGCTTTTAATTCTATTGTTGTGGATACGCAGGGTTCAAGCGTTGGGTTGTACATGATCAATAGACCGGAATGGGTTATCTCAGAGCTTGCATGTGCTGCCTACTCTTATGTATCCGTTCCTCTCTATGACACTCTGGGTAAGTTGCACTCATGTTCAAATTCAAAAGATGAATAGATTTCTAGAAGATTTCCATTTGAAGGACTCATGTAAGAGTGTTTGAAGCTGTGGGACCAAGTTCAGTAAAGCAGCAAGTACATGTCAGCATAGGATTATGACCACTCTCTCTTCTGTGTCATAACATCAAAATAATTCTGCTTGCATAACTGAGAAATGTTGTATTTATTCCTTTTTATCACCGTTTGCAGGAGCTGATGCTGTGAAGTACATTGTCAACCATGCGGAAGTCGCTGCTGTGTTCTGCACCCAAGACATGTTGCAGACTGTGAGTTGTTGCAATCAAGACCTTGTAGCCATATTTTTACCCAAGCTAAAAATAGAAATTCCACATTGGAAGCTAATAGTTGATTATTGTAACTTTCAGAACATATTTTTATCATTTAAAAATGTCGGGTATGATTTCTTCTTTCTATTGGTGCATTTTGGTACCTTGAAGCATCCTAAATGATTCATTTCATCTCCTCAGATATGGAAATGACCACTTTTGGTCATCTGGGCACTTAGAGGTTAATCTGTGTAATTGGTTGAGCAACTTATATGATGTCAGACTGTGTTTGGGAAATAACTCTCTAATTCTGCTTGAATGGGTTGGAGCAGCTACTAAGTTGTCTTTCGGAGCTCCCAAGTTTACGCCTCATTGTGGTAAGCACTGCTGGAGTCTCATTTCTCCTGCTATGACTAGTTTTTCTGCCCAGGATGTTTCCCGTCATGTGGCACATGTTGGTCATGTTCCAGTGTCAAGGTGATGGTTCATAAGGGTCAGGTTGTAACAAAAAACTGGGTCCTTAGTGAGCTGTCTTTACTTCAGATGTGATTAAGGCTTAAATCATCGTTGATCGCCTGTTCTCTGACCGAGCTTTTTATGTTTGTTGCTTTTCTTTTTATTTTGCAATAAAAACTTAAGCTTGAATTGTGGGGTGTAGGTTGTGGGAGGTGCCGAGAATTCAGTGCCCTCACTTCCACCTCAGTCAGGAATTGAGGTCGTGCCCTACTCTCGACTTGAAGCTCAGGTAACACTATCATTCTTTCCTCTCGCGTAGAATACGGTGTTCGTGATGTTACATGATGTTTTCTTTAGACAAACTTTAGAGTGCTCATTGTCTGCAAGCATCTGCAGGATTTTTGGCTTGCTTCTTTTCTATGGATATAATCTGCTGAGTCATTCTCTATACCAATTCTTTGTCGTTAGATAGGGCTGCTGTGAATAATAGATCTTAACGGATCGGTCAAATCAGTCCATTCTCTCAAAAACAATTTCCTCTCAATGCGTTAAAAGAGTGGGTCACTAAAGTTTGGGGAGTTGTTTGGTGAACAGGGTAAAGCAGATCAGCGAGCATTTGTGGCACCAAAGCCACATGACCTGGCTACCATATGTTACACTAGTGGCACCACTGGTGTTCCTAAGGTACGTGAACTAGAATTGTAGGCTCTGAACAATAGCTGTGTTGTTGTCTAACGTGCTAATGTTGGCTAAATAATGTCATTGGTCCCTCTACAGTTGATATCATTCCCATGTATATTATAGGCATCATCTGATTTTCACTGATTGTTGGATCATCTGACTGTGAAGTTCTGTTCACTCTTTGGTTCTATGCAGAAAGGATTGTCTGGTTTTGGGGTTCTTAGGAAGGTGGTTGTTGTTTATGATTTTGACATGCAATTTATTCGATGTTCAAGGTTCCAATACATTTGTTGCAAAGGCTAACATGAGTGTCTTGAAAACAGGGAGCAATGTTATCACACTACAATTTGATTGCAAATGCTGTTGGAAGTAGTCAATCTGTACCCATCCTTCCTTCTGATGTGTAAGTTTATAACAGCTGCTGTTAACTTCTGCGTGGTGATTGGTATATTTTGCAGCAGCAATGCTTAGTTACATTTTTTTTATAAGTAGAGTTATCCTTAGTAGGGCTAAGAGGGTTTGGTGACTGAAAAGGAGGGGGCAAGGGATTAAATCTCTGGATTCATACTGCTATGAATTAAAGGATAACTCTAATGTATTGATTTTCTCCACAGGCATATTTCGTACCTGCCTCTAGCTCATATTTACGAGAGGGTGAACGTGCTTGTTATGCTGCGTCATGGTGTGGCAGTTGGTTTCTATCAAGGGGTATGAAGCACCGCTTATCCTTTGTATATCATCTCTAAATAAGTAATTTTCCATGTTCTTGATTTTGTTCATAGAGATAGTTACAGAACTAGAACAGTGTACTTTGTGCTTTCGTTTGAGCTTTCTTTTACTGTTTTCTGCGAACCCACTTTTTGAAATATTTGGGATCTAATCTTTTCGTGGTCTTCTCTTAGGATATTTTGAAGTTGATGGAAGACCTTGAGCTTCTGAGGCCTACAATTTTTATCAGTGTGCCACGTCTTTTCAACCGCATTTACGACAAGTTAGTGACTTTTGAATAAAATGAAATCATTTAACTCAATCTCTAAGACGTTCAGCAGAAGTTGATGTTTGGCAGTTGCAAGGTTTTTCTAGATTAGTTGGTCCCTGTTTCTGACTGTTGTTAGAAGGCTTATCTATGTGTGTTCAATTAAAGGACAGCGATTTGCTTTGTAGACAGGTGTGAGTCTGGATGTCATGCTGTACTTGAACTTGTGCATATCATCAATTGATGGCTGTTTGTGAACAGAATAACTGGAACAGTGAGGTCTTCAGGTGGGCTCCGTGAGAAGCTATTCAATGTTGCGTACAATTCCAAGAAACAGGCAATAGAGAATGGTGAGTATTGAGACTGCAGTGTAGCATATGGGTTATGTTTTTTGCTTCTACAAGGGTTATTTAGGTCATGAATTGTACATGCTGCACATTTTTCTTTTATCACATCAATAACGGTAGATTTTTTCTTTAAATTTGAAATTATTTATATGAAGACATGTATGTATATCTGCATCCATATTTTTAACGTTACATTGTTTATTTTCTTGGAAAATATGTGAAGATAATCCTTGCTGTCATGCAGGAAAATCTCCTTCACCTATATGGGACCGGTTGGTTTTCAACAAAGTGAAGGCAGCCCTTGGAGGACGGGTTCGTATTATACTGTCTGCTGCGTCACCGATATCTCCAGATGTCATAGAATTCTTAAGAATGTAAGTACATTCCTGGAAGTTGACTTTCTCTCTATTATCTGTCATTGCTGCTAACAATGTTTTTAGGAAAATTAGAGATTATCTTAAAGAAAATATTCCTCATGATTCATTGCAAGGTCTCCCTATAGTCACAGTGATATGTAAAGTATAAAGAGTATAAAGTGATATGCAGCGATACAAGGAGAATCTTCCTCGTGATACATGGGGAGGCCTCTATACGATCACTGCAATCATAGGGAGAACTCCCAATGAATTATAGAGAATCTTGTTGAACTCGCTTATTTCTTTGGTGTAAGGTTCAGAATTTCTCATGTCAGTGCATGTAATACCGTAGAGCGCTCAAAAATAGCTCTCTCGATTCATAATGTCAATCTGTATTTCGTGCCTGCAGATGTTTTGGTGGTCATGTTGCAGAAGCTTATGGCATGACGGAAACGTCATGCCTTATTTCTGGCTCTCAGCCTGGCGACAACACGTCTGGACACGTTGGAGCACCAAGCCCATCTTGTGGTAAATTCTTCATTTTTTCTTCATTTACTGTTGGCTGTTGTGAGGATCAGGTTCAGTACTCTTGTGGCCTGCAACTTCCTTTGTTAATGTAGGTGTAGTTTAACCATGAAGCCCAAATTGACCCCCATATTGTTTTTTAGCAATTTTGAGTAGGTCCTTTGGGGACTTTCTCTTTTCCGATTTTATTTATTTTTAACCAGCTCATGCAATGTTTTCACTAATTCTGATGATAAAAAAATTGGCCCCATCTGAATTATTGGATTTTTCCAATATGGTCATTTAAATTTTGTCATATCAAAACCATGAATCCTTGGTCTTTTAGAGGTTAAGGTTTATTGAAATCTGTGGCCTCATGTATCAGAGGTGAAACTGGCTGATGTTCCGGAGATGGAGTACACAAACGATGACAAGCCTTACCCACGAGGAGAGATTTGTGTTCGAGGTCCCATATTATTCCAAGGATACTACAAAGACGAAGTGCAAACGTAAGCTTCCATCCACTTGCCCATCCCCACACATGCATCTGATTCTCTCTAGTGGGAAAACATGCTAGTTGATTGAGATGGGTATTTTTCCATTAGAAGGAAACCTTTGCAGATTTGGTCCTTGAGTTCCCAAGTAGTTGAACGTCCTTTTGTCAAAAGTCATACACTCATGAAGATGGAGAGTTTTTACCAGCTAGGAATTTTTCGTCACGTAATACATCTCTCATCATGCAAAACCCAAATTCTCCAGGGATTGTGCTATAGTGAACTGCAAGGAATTAAGAATCTTGAGGGCCGCAGGACCCTGGAATTTCCTCTAATGCTGAGCAAACGCTGTTATTATTTCATTGCAGACGAGAGATTTTTGATGACGAGGGATGGTTACACACTGGCGATATTGGGTGTTGGTTGAATGGCGGTCGGCTTAAAATCATTGACAGGTACTCTCAACAATCATCACCTTCTCTGATATTGCTTATTTTGAAATCTATGACCACTATAAGTGACAGTAAACAACCCCATTTCTTTTCAAAGATCAGTGGCCATATACATGTAGCCAAGTCATGCTTACACACCACTTGCTGATAAGAACAACCAAGTACATGAATAGATGAATTGTTCGTTGGTTACAGGGTTTAGTATAGTATACGGGACCAGGTCCCAACGGTTTTAGTGTCCTCTACCTTAGTTGGGAGTGAACGTTCTTTTCCTCATTTGGGTGGAATCTTTCATCACCAACTGCAGGAAGAAGAATATTTTCAAGTTGGCACAAGGAGAATACGTTGCGCCTGAGAAGATAGAGAACGTCTACCTCCGCAGTCCGTTCATCACACAATGTTTTATTTATGGTGCGCTTTTTTGTTCAATATTTTCGACTTCTTTTAACAAACTTATAATTCCTGTCTCCTTGTGGCTGAAACACATGGCAACCGTTGTTGTGGAGTTTTCAAGCTAAATTATTTCTTGGGAGCATCAGTATTTCAGTACCTTGGATGTTTAGGCTGCCTAAACATTTCGATGAGACCGCAGGTGAGGCAATGATGTATCCTGCTGATCACCGCTCGCTACATTCTGTATTATCATAATTCAAGTCAGTGGTCGGTGGTGAATTTGCACAGGCGAAAGTTTCAAAGCCACTCTTGTGGCAGTTGCTGTTATTGATCCAGAGACTCTACCTGCTTGGGCGAAATCGAGGGGTATCAAGGCAAGTATTTACATTGTCTGATTGGTCATTTCCAAGACCTGTTATCACTCATACCAGCATGAAGCTCCAGATTTAAATTTTGGATGTTTTTAAAAATTAAAATTAAAAATTTCTAAATTTGAAATTGGTTTTTTTTGGAATGAATCACATACAAATTGAAATGAATCATTTAGGAAGGTAGAAAAGTATACTAGAAACCATGTTTTACATTTTAAAACGGTATAAATATGTTTTGGAAGTTAATATAATTGGTTATGAGCTTCCAAAGTGGACTTTCTAGTTTTTAGTTCAGGCACTGAGGGGTTAAATTGAAGAGTACAATTTTCTCTAGGTGTGGAATAATTATTGACATGGCAGACTAGCACATCACTAAAAGGGATTGTATTGCTGTTGGTGGAAGCAGCACGCGGGTGATTTGAAGGAGCTCTGTGCTGATCCTGTTGTGCGAGCTGCTGTGCTTGCGGATATGGATGCTTGTGGTCGTGAAGCACAGGTTTGGACTTTTATTTCATTTGTGCTCTATTTTGCAGTATCTTGCATTGACGATCAGTGGTTACAGTTCGGTTGTATGTTTTTTCGATTTAGTTTAATTCTTCAGTCACATGTGGCTCCTGGACTAAACCCGTGGAGTTCAACTGGAACTACAGCCCTGAGTTCATGTAGCTTAACACAAATGAATGGTGTTATCTTAATTCCTAAATGACAGAGGGGTAAGGACAAAACCTAGATGTGTTATAAAAGGTTACTTCTGCAACTTTGATGAAGTTTGGTCCAAAAGAGAAAATGAGAAGCTAATTATCTGTAAGGTAAAACTTCCAAAAATAGTTTTAAATACTCATTTAATGCATTTAGAAGCATTTAGCATTTAAAATTCACCAAAATTACAAATTCTATTTTTAGAATTTAGAATTTGGTATGATTGGTTAAAACTAAACATTATGTTCTAAAATTTAAACATTATGTTCTAAAATTTTAATTGACAGAACATCATTAGTTTCCCGAAATAGTAAGTTTATAACACTAGTAAGTTTTATAACACTAGGACAATATTGAGGTTTTTGTCTTTGAAAAAATCCTTAAAGAACCTCAATGTTGCAAATGAAATGTATCAAAAAGCACTAGAACATGATCTCGACCCCCAATTTAAACAAAAAATTAGAACTTGAAAAATGTCATTTCCTGCCCATGGGCAATCACTGCTGTTTGGGTTGCGACCAGAAAATGGTCGATCGGTCACTTAGGGGTTAACCCCTAAGTGACCGATCGACCATTTTCTGGTCGCAACCCAAACAGCAGTGACTGCCCATGGGCAGGAAATGACATTTTTCAAATTTTGATTTTTTGTTTAAATTGGGGGTAGAAATCATGTTCTAGTGTTGTTTGATACATTTCATTTGCAATATTGAGGTTCACTAAGGAATTTTTCAAAGACAAAAACCTCAATATTGTCCTAGTGTTATAAAACTTACTATTTCGGGAAACTAATGATGTTTACTCATTTGAAAATTTTGCCTTTTTAAATTTTAGAATAGAATGTTTAGTTTTAGGGTGCAGTAATGCTAGGTTCTTTTTTATCGAGGAATAATCTATTGTTTTCATTTTGCAGTTACGAGGGTTTGAGTTCGCCAAAGCTGTGACATTGATTACTGAGCCTTTCTCACTCGAAAATCAATTACTCACGCCCACGATGAAGGTAGGCCTTGTTTATTCTTTTTTTTTCAGGAATCTGTCTCTTACACCAAGGTCTCTTTAATACCTTCTTCTCTATTATCACATCCTCTGTGCTGTGCTTTCACCAAACGGGTAGGGAACGGACGTACTCAGTTCAAAATGAACTCTCCACACTCACATCACACTCTGTAATGTCACTGAGAGTAAAACATTCAACAAGTGTAAAAAGGGTTCTAGACCACCTTCTTGATTGTTGCAACCATTTGATGTAACTTTTACATACAACACCATTGATTATCATAATGAAACAAAACTCTACTGATAACAAGTGCATTTTGGGTGCATAGACTGTGACATTAAAGAGGTCTGGGTGTATTTATTTTACTTGTACCTTGACTATTTGGTTATGATTCTATAATATAGAGGTGAGGCATTATTGAGCTAATTTGTGGGAACATGCAGTTGAAGAGACCACAAGCAAAGGCTCGGTTTGCGAAGGAAATTGCGGAGATGTATGCTGAGATTGCAAGAATGGAGAAATCTCAATTACCACTGCGATCCAGCTTGTAAATAAATGCTTCTGCACGGTAAGGTAGAAATACAGAAAACCGTGAGGACCCAAGGAACCAAACTATAGAATTCTACTGAATGGAGGCATCCTTCACTCATTTCCGAGAATGGTTGACAACTTTGACGATTCTAGGTGCAAGGTGTGATATTTTTTGAAACTGAGCTAATCTAGGAAGGGAATTGGATAGGCACGGTTCATGGGCGGAATGACCTATTGGTTTTAGGTGATTCCTTGCACAAAATTGTCTATTAGAATACTTGATTATTGAAGAGTCTAGGAAACGGTTTCAAGGTTTGACAAGCTTTTCACTTTGAAAATTTGTATAAAATTAACTAATAGGAATAAAAATATGGAATCAAATCGCCTCTTCATGATTTTTCCTTCTTTCTATGAAAGATACATCTTTGCCATAAATCCCATTTCTAATATTGTACCTCACTTTCTGGTTCGGCAATTGTAGTGCCGAAATGTAATTTCCACCTACAATTCACTTGGGTCACAACCAATGTGAAAACGACAGGTGGCAAGATTATTGACATTTTGAATTATTTTTTGTTGAACTAGAAAGTGAGGTACGGTATGCAAAACTTCTTATGTTCTCGGATTATTGTATTTCTACCTCACAATATTGGTTTGTCTCAATAGAATTAAGCAATAAATAGTTCACTTATGGAGAATGTTCGACTGTCACTTTGTATGTTATTGGATTCATCCTTGTCTCATGAATATCAACTAAGCAGCTTACCATTATACTTCCACTCTGTAGTGTCTAACTCAAGTTTTTGCACAAGTTCGTAGTGCCGAAATTGGATTTCTATGTCAGATTTTGAAAGGTCCACGTCACCCTAAACCAAACAAAAAATATCATGTGGCACATTCAAACAATATATTTTATTTATTTATGTTGAAACTAACCATGACGTAGGGTAATTTTGAATGTGAATTGCATAATAAGTGTAACATATATACTCATGTGTGATGGTGGCCGGGGTGTTCAAGATATCCCCTTGCATACATTGAACAGGTGGCTAGTCGCGTAGTCTCTCCCTTAATATTTATCCCATATTTAATTTTACAGCATTTTTTTACCGTCCAACTATGTAACTCTTGAAAACGAAACGTTTTCGTGGTCTCTCCCCTTGTAAAGCAGAGACAACAAATACGTTAAAATCTTGGAGGTGTGCATGAAATAAAGATAATGTGTTTTTTTTTTTTTTTGTTTTTTTTTTTGGCACATACGACCCACATAGGTCACAACGAAGGACAAAATGATCGAACCCTTGACATATTACTCCAAGGGCGACATACACATTGACTGATAAGTAGATATAGTTTTCATCACGTGCCAAAGGTGCAGACAATGATTCTCTAGTCATCTGCACCATTTATCTTGTTCAAGTACAAACAGATACACGCCAAAATCCTTCATCTTTTTGTTGTCACTCAAAAGCACATAAAAAAATTGAATAGCAGGAGATCAATAAAGAAACAATGAAACTTTAAGCCCTTCAGGACAGAGTTGGAGAATTACAATAAGGTAGAAGCATTTAATTGTGACACTCACCTAATTGTGACAGATTTTAGGAATGGTATTCATTTCAGAACACTTTTCTACGTGAGTCATAGATTACATATTTCAAGATAAAGTGTCATAATTAGGTGCTTCTACCTTAATAAGGATCCCTTGCAACAAGTTTCATGTCAATCAAAGTAACAAAGCTCATGGTATCTTATATTGTACGTGGTCGTTAGGGTCGGCAAAAAATAATCATAAGAAGAGAAGCCCAAACTTTTAGGATTTTATTTACTTATTTATTTTAAAATGTCTTTTGTATGGTGAAAAAGAGAATCTTGAAGAATATTTATTTAAAGAATTTGGCATTTGTTTTGGCAAAAATAATAATTATTCGGCATGAGATGTCGACCTTGACGACAGGGTACGATACATTGGGGTCCAAGCAAGAATATATATTTCTCTGCAAAACACTCAACCTTCTCTAACTAGGCACACACTGTGATTGCACATTCCCTCTTTACTCTATATTTATCATGTTGTGTACACATTTGATAGGACAACTTCTACATGTCAAGTTGTGAACATGAGTGCTAATACCACAAAAATTCATTTGTCCCTCCAAAGCAATGTCTACTTGTATTAGGCCACGCTTCCATGTATCGATGGGGGATTAACTGAAAAACAAGAAGC
Source organism: Pohlia nutans (assembly GCA_022496805.1). Taxonomy (NCBI): domain Eukaryota; kingdom Viridiplantae; phylum Streptophyta; class Bryopsida; order Bryales; family Mniaceae; genus Pohlia; species Pohlia nutans. The sequence continues at coordinate 24,856,822 of CM040085.1, read as the reverse complement.
TGTTGATTCATCACCAAAATGGACGAATCCTAGAGTTGGTTTTCCATTTGTACCCAAATGGGTGGAGTACGGGTGGTTCTTGAGACCTCATTTCTTGTCTTCTAGCGGCTTCGACCCGCCCAATCTTCACATGGAAGCCTGTTGTTAGAGAGGATTGAGTGTAATGATATGTAATGAGGAAGATTTATAGATTGATAGAGACTCTTCGTACTTAAAACTTTGAAAGAGAAGACATGTAAAATGTACAAAATACTAAAGAGGGAGTCAGGAAGAAATATTAGCCTAAAATAACTAAAAAAAATTATATATGCGTTGACTCTATCATATGTCTAGTTTTAAATGCATCAATTTCAGCAGTCCAATTTCTATACACCTGAAATTCCTACTCATTGAACCTATATTGTACTCCAATCTGATCAAAAGAAAAAAAAAAAGTGCATAATTGTGAGAAAGACATCCTTAATCCCTCATTAAAGAAAAAATAGACCCTCGAGAGGGCCCTTCCAGAAAGTTTCTAGAGGGATCCAGCATTAGATTTAAATGTAGTGTCTAATTAGAAGATGTAGTAAAATCCTATACCCACCCACCCTTCGGAGGACAGATAATTATGACAAGAGAGTAGTCAAATCGTTCCCATTGGAGATAGAAGTTATTGTCTTTGATGTAATATGTATGTACCTTATATCATCAGCATGTATATATATGGATGTTGTACATATACCTTGATATGGCCCACAACATATACCTTATATCATCAGCATGTACATATATGGATGTTGTACATATACCTTGATATGGCCCACAGCATGTACCTTATATGCAGAAGACGTGTCATACACAACATCCACTGCATGTATTTTATGGGAATTAATCTTCTCTGCAACTAAACCTACCATTGGAAATTCACATCATATGGTAACTAATGTATTTTTATGGAAATTAACCTTCTCTGCAACTAAACTTACCATTGGAAATTCACCTTCTCTGCAACTAAACCTACCATTGGAAATTCACATCAGATGGTAACTAATTTTAGTCAAAGTTTTTGTTCTTTAATAAGCCTCTAAGACCCAAATTATAGACTTGCTTGTCAAACTCAAAGGGCCCTCCTGGGGGTTTATTTTTTCTCTAATGAAACAACCTAAAGTTTCACTACAACCTATGTACTTTTGCGTACAAGAAGGTGATTGTTGTCATATATGACTACACCATATTTGAATGCACTTTTGTACTTGAGTAAACAAAGTATTTGAGTACATTATTATATTTGAGTACCAGACGAATTATATGAGCAAATATGGATGTTTAGGGATTAACCCCTAACCGCTCTACCATCCATTTTTTGAATGATGTACAGAATCAAATTTCGTTTTCTCATCCATCATGCACTTTTTGCAGTGTGGATTTTTACTACAGATTTTATGGAAAGTTAAATTTATACATGTGCGAACCAACTACAAAGGAGATGATTTGTGAAATTTTTATGCCTCATTTCATATTGCAGTGATGCACCCAAAATTTTGAAGATTTCAATGTAAAAGTGCTCTTGAAAAATCCAACTCATAAAATTAAGCAACCAAAATATCTTCCAAAATCACTACACTTAGAGTATTACATTGCAACCCTTCACAACAAATTTCATCTACAGATTGTCAATATCAAATTCGTAATCGAATTACAAAAGAATTTCAAATTTTATACAAAAATATCAGAGATTGCAATCATAGATCTAATTGAATGAACAAAAACCAAAATTCATAATGTACAACTTCGATTCATAAACCAAATTCAAAATATCCCTGTTAGTTGCATTTTATAATGCATGGTTTTGCAATTCTCCAAATAGGGTTGTGGGCATTAGGGGTTTACAGAGCAATGAATTTTTCTAAATGGTGCAAATGGCATAACATTTAGTAGCCTTCCAAGAGGGTGCCTTTTGGTTTCATCCGCCTTTATATATGGAGTGACCAGTGATTTGTAATTGAATGGACTATTGAATCAAATAAACAATTACAAAACACTGTTGAATTGTGATTGAGTGAGTGCTTTTGATTATTGTTCACCATGGTTGATTGCTCTTGCTTAATGCCACCTGCCCCCATAGCTACTGATGTCATGTGGAATATCCCACATCATTTCATTGGGGGATGAAATGATGTGGGATATTCCACATCATTCCGTTGGGGGAAGGCAGCAGTCACAGAGGCTATTGAATGTTATGGGGTGTCAACAAATATTTGACATTTTATTCATGGCATCCAAGCATGAGAAATCATAGCTGATGGAGTCATGGCTTTGCAATGGAATCATTTTTGCAGTCAAAGGAGCTTTAGAGGATCATGTTGGAGAGGCGGTTACAGAGCCCCAAAAACGCTTCATAAATGACATCACCTGATAGGACACAGTGCAATTTACTGTGGGCCACACTAGAATTTACATCATATTTTTCCCTCCTGCCAGGTCAGTTTGAGGAATGCCAGCTGGATATTTGCAGCATTTCAACAACTGGACGTCCGTGCGTTCTGCACTTTTGGTCGGAAAATGACTTCGCAGTGAGGAACAAAACCGAGTACGTTTGATGATTGTTTGTTTTCATTCCATAAGCTATCAATGCCATGTTCTTGTGTGAATGAAATTTAATCTTGTGAACATCAAAGTTGTAGTATATGACATATTGCACACAGGTAGATAACCAAAATAAACTCAAAATCAATTGTTATTTGTAAATCATTGGATTTCAAAGTTATAGCCATTTTAGAGATTTTTCAAAAGAATTTCCATGCATGTATTTTCAAATCCCTTCCACATTTACATTTTTTACATGTTGATAAACATCATTTAAAACCCATCTTCATTAAAATTGTAACAAATGACCTTTTGCATGTGAGGAAATGAATAAAGTAAAGCAAACGCAAAAAGATGATTTGGATAGCATTTGAACATTTGAACATTTGAGCTGAACTTTTTTGCACATTGTTCAATATGGCATATACTACAACTTTCATGTATATAAACTAGGAAATTTTCACTCATGAACATGATATAGCTGGTTGAGTGAAAAGAAACATCAAACATACTCAATTGTGTTTGTCCCTGTAAGGTGGAGGCACCTTAAACCATTCACCACTTTAACCCCTAAATAACAGAGGGGGTAAGGACAAAACCTAGCTGTGTTATAAAATGTTGCTTTTACAATCTTGATGAAGTTTGATTCAAAAGAAAAAATGAGAAGCATGATGTTTAATAATTATCTGTACCGTCAAACTTTCAAAAAATGTTTGAGACACTCATTTAATGAATTTAAAAGCATTTACCATATAATATTCACCAAAATTACAATTTTTATCTTTAGAATTTGAAATTTGGTATGATTGGTTAAAACTAGACATTCCATTCTAAAATTCAAAAAAGCAAAAATTTCAAAGGAGAGAACATCATTACTTACCCGAAATAGAGGTGTTTGTCTTTGAAAATTTCCTTCGTGAACCTCAATATTGCAAATGAAATGCATCAAACAACACTAGAACATGATCTCTACCCCAAATTTCGACAAAAAATCAAAACTCAAAAAATGTCATTTTATGACCATGGGCAGTCACTGCTGTTTGGGCTGCAACCAGAAAATGGTTGATCAGTCATTTAGGGGTTAAACCGTTAGTTGGGGGAAAAAAAGGGAAAAAATAAATTAAAAATTAAAATATATATATATATATATATATATATATATATATATATATATATATATATATATATATATATATATATATATATATTCATGAATCTCATCTATCTATAAAACAAAAATAGCCCCAATTCGAAATTTAAAAAATTCTAAGCACAATAACTTAACCCCTAAACGTCACAGCGTCTAGAAAGTGGACGACTAACAAATTCAAACCCTTCTCACGTTCTCATCAATGCTTGGATGAAATTCGTCCAATTTTTTGGAGATTCTTCACCAAGTTATTGTCTTATCTAACGGTTGGATTTAGTCATACTTGATTACATATTTTTCTAAAATTACAAATGTAGAAGTATGTCAAGTCGTTGACCAAGCCAAAATTGCATTGACTGTAGTTCAAAAATGGCCTTGCAAAAATGAGGTCATAGATTGAAGAAACACAAAAATTTCAAAGAATCACCACATTTAAGAGTATCTCATTTCAAATTCATTCCAACAAGTTTTACTCAAAAAATATTAAAATTTTGTTTGTAATCGAATTTAGAAGGAATTTTTAATTTTAACTTTCAAATTGTATAATGAAATATTGGTGATAGTATTAGTGAATCGAACCGTATAGATGGAATCTAAAATTCAAAATCTAGAACTTTCATTTGTATACCAATTCCAAAATATTCTTCTAAATAGTAGTTTATGATGATTTTTCTCAAATTGTCAATTCCAGGGACACCCTGGTACGTTTAGGGGTTAAATAGGCGGTTTCAGGTGCCTCCACCTTATATCTTGATGCTACAAGTAAAGAATTCTTATTAGAATTGCTTTGGCTCACAATAATTACAATTTTTGGTATTACATAGCACTCCACATGCATGAAACATCTCCAATATCTACTCCCTCAGTTCTGAAATAAAAAGGGAACGCTGCTTCCAATTCTGAAAGGTGCTTTTTAATTCAGAACATGAGTAGAATTATTCGTGATGAACCTGCCTGCTGGCAAAGATATATTGTAGCAGATGGGCCCATTTGTGCACTGAGTAAGATGGTGTACAGATGATGTACCAGAGTTGTACTGATATTACACGTAAGTTTCTCAGTGAAAGGAATGAATAAAAGGCATTACGAGTGGACCTCAAACGGGTATGTGGAATGAACAACTGTCCCAAGGATTCACTGCAGAAAGTTGCCATACCAGTCCACCATCGGTTTGTACTCTACTTTTCCTGCAGTGGAACAAAGATTGATTTGTGCAACAACAAAAATATCACGGTTCTCAATGCAATGCAATGAAATGAATGAATAAAAGGCAGTGTAAGAAGTAGTGGACCTCAAACGGGTATGTGGAATGAACAACTGTCCAAGGATTCACTGCAGAAAGTTGCCATACCAGTCCAGCACTGGTTTCCACCATCGATTTGTACTCTACTTTTTCCTGCAATGGAACAAAGTTTGATTTGTGCAACGATAAAAAAGAAGAGGAAAGCAAAGGGGTATGTATGGCAACACTATCCATCTCCTAAAGAGCTGGGATCGTGACTAGCCAGATGCTGACGATCACACTTGTCACTTTTCGCAACCAACCACTGCCGAGTAAAAGAGCCAATTAGTGAGATACAAGCACTATCATTGTTGTCTTGTAGTCTGCTTTAAGGTGTCCCAAGTTACGACGTTTATTCATGTCCCCATCTTCATGGCATGATTACGGAATGGTACAGAACGTACCTCCGTACTCTACAAACTGGGCTCCACGTGTACTACCACATGGGTTGTTGCTCAGTTGTGGACAGACAGCAGCCGAAGAGACAGACGTCCTTTGCTGCACACAAACAAGAACCCAACGAACAGAGTATTCCATGTTTCAGTCCACTACACACACTAATCCTCTGGTTTTGGCCACTAGGCACACTAATCCTCTGGTTTTGGCAGTGAGAAAATCTCTCTATGTTACAGCATCATTCCAAACAGACGGGTCACACTAATTCCCCCAGGCAACCGACCAACTTTTGATCTCGTCTGGGCATTCATCTCAGGCTTGTAAAGCTTTACAGAAAAGAATTGCAACAAATACGTCTCCATTGTACGAACCTTGCAAGCATGAGAGTTTGGATCGGTCGACAGCCACAGCACACGAAACAAGCGTACAGAAAAAGTGTCAAGTGGTCCAGCTGAAGGTCGGTGTAGGTCCAACCTGAAGATGCCCTTCACCGGAGCTCCTTAGTTAAGCCGAACATTCTAGACAGACATCACAGCTTCATCTCCTCGTTCCTCCACTCGTTTGCATTCTGCGCTCTAGATTTCAAGTACTGGGAGGCACCACACCAATTGCAGAAGCTTGATGCAGTTGATCCAGATAGAAAAAACTTAGATCCAGCTAGAAGCTCAGAGTAGTTAAGTTCATCCAGATAGAGTTAGTTATAGATCCACACAACATTCAGTAGCATGCAGTTGCCCTACAGTAGATGGTGCAGGACTTCATCAGTTCACACCCAACAGGACTTCATCATCAGTAGCTAATTGGACAGTTGGAGTCCCAAGGTGATGAGCAAAGTGCATAAAGGAAAGGCAGAGGGCATGAAGGCTACTGAATATTATGAGCAGTTGATCCAAATAGAAAAAACTTAGATCCAGCTAGAAGCTCAGAGTAGTTAAGTTCATCCACATAGAGTTACCTAGATCCAGGCAGAAGTTGATCCAGAGAGAGTACTTGCAGTAGCTCAGATCCAGCTATAATCTTGTTGAGACAAGATGGTTGGGCAATTAGGCCGTCTCCTCTACCGTCCCTTCTTGTATGACATTTTATTCATTTCTGCCTTTAGGCCTGGATAGCAAGGCGCCCTGCAAGTAGTGAAACGCGAAACGAGTTCAAGCTCCCGCCCAGCCCAGGATGATCTTCTTCATTGTTGTGAAAAAGGTCAAGTCCAGTGATCTTGACAAGGATCATGTAGACATTGAAGCCATTCGCGAGAGACTGTCCAGGAGGTTTGGCAAGGACGTCCACGATCTCGCCACGTCCAAAGAGGAGGACCTGCGAACGCTCAAGCAAAAGCTCTCGGAGAAATTCAAGAGCTTCAAAGTGCCGACTCTCTGTGGAGTTAGATATCGCCAGATCACTAGTTTCCGTGCTAGAGACATCCCAGACTCAGCGACCTCTAGATCTGTGAATAGAAAATGCCAATCTGACTGCCATCAAGTAGCGGATATGAGATTTACCTCTGTAAAGAAATGAGAAGCAGATAGTGTGAGAGACCGTCTTTGGGTGCCCTACAATTCTTCAAACTGTTGTTATGATATTATTCCCCGACACAAAACCTGTAAATATCTTGTCTATAATGAGAAACCTGGAGGTCATGATATGGTGATTATGATCATGACCTGAGCAGGACCTCATCGACTACAGCATTTTCATGTATATGACTAATCTTGAGGGCAATAACCTCGGATTGTGTCCCGGTTAATATACTTCTAAATATCAAAAAGAATGGGGCAGCTGTTACACACAACCTCGTCCGCCTTGTCTTCCATAAAGAACAATAGTAGAGATCCCAAGCAGCATCGAATATGTATATGGAGACAGAGAAACAGACACACAAGTTAAAATGATGTTGACATGTTCAAAAAACGCCGTCCATGGAAATTAGATCAAATTCATCAGAATATACCATGTGCGTCTAGCACATGAAACAAAGTCAATTTATTTGCTTTAATTCCCACATACTTTCAATTCCCTCACAAACACTCTACTACATGTGCAAAAGTGAACTCGTCTCTGCTGATCGAAACCTAATTCCAAGACGAGGATATTCATACACTGCAATGTGAATCTTGTGTTGATTATTGGTCTTTGTACTTCGAAAATGTAACAAAACCTCGAAGTGTAACTGTGGTTGAACTCTGTAAAATTTCTCACAAAAGACTGCGTTGGGATCCATGAATATTCTCGTCTAAACTAAGTGATTATGAATGCTAACTCGTGCAGCAAGACCTCAAGGAGATACCCTTCACTCCTTGGATTTGACAACGCCGACTTCGGCAGGCCGAATAACGCGGTCATGAAGCTTGTAACCCACCTGCCATCATTCAGAATAAAACCCTTAATACCGTATAACAGATGCAGTCTGGACAAGAACTGAAATGACTCAGCATGTTAAGAGTTGAGGTTATGGTGCCTCAATGTCAGAAAATTTATAGAAACACTGATATTATTGTCTTCCTGGGGAGTTCACAATCAGAGCTGCTCTCTCAATTTGACTCACAATGCAACTGCCGAGACCAGTATCCTCCTCAAACTCATTCGTTTCATAAACTAATAAGGAAGACGCTAATCAGCCAGCAGAATGTCAGGTGTTCGTTTTATTATTTTTATTTTAAAACTTAGAGCCTTAAGCCCTCAATGGACACGTGTTGAAGGATTTGAGAGGAGGTTTCTTATTTGATAATGTATTTTTCGTTGAATTTTAATAAACAATATGCACTTTGAACAACTTTGCGCCAGTGACCGGTACGGGCTCAGCTATTTTTAACATAAATATGTATAAGGTACTCTATGCAACATCTCAATGCAAACCCATGCCGAGAAAAAGTTCTTTCATAGGACCATGCGCATAGCTTCAACATACCTTCGTGACTACAGCCACCGTGCCAGGAGATTTGGTTTCATCTTCCAATTCAAACATTGCAGAATGATAGTTGGGGTCAAACTCTTGTCCCTCAGATTCGAACTTCTCTAAGCCATTCCGTCTGAACACCTGGTTACATTACACAACACAAAAGTGAGGTCCTTGGCTTACAACCTATCCATCAACAACAAGAACGGATTTGAAAACTGCCACTATTTCGGTCTGAACACATGAGTGTCGTTTACAATGCCATAGGGGGAATGAATAGAAAGGTAATTAAGGTTTAAGGATTTGAAAAATAACCTGACCAAGGATGGTAATACTATAAATAAAAAGCACCCATTCAAGACGTGAAAAACAAATAAAAGAATACTGACCCTCTCGGATTAGCAAGAGCATGAACAAGAAAACAGAGCGACAGACCTGTTGTAGCTGCTTTTCCGTCATCTCCACACCCTGCAATAATGAAGTCAGGAGCTTTGCTGCGCCACTGGGATCTTCTGAAGCAGAATCTATTTGACGGAAGCTTTGAGGAACTGCCTCAGTAGCTCGCCCAAGATTATCAGCAACGTCCAGTAACCCCTTCGCAAAACCCTGCATCCAAACAATGGTTACTACTAAAATCACGAAGCAGATGTTTGAAAAGAACAATGTCCTAAAGACGTCCACATATCCAGTGACCACATAGGTCACCTTACTTAACCCCTAAGCGTCTAAAACGCCCAATATGGCCATCTCCAACGGTGGCATTTTCTCATTTTACCTCGGTTTTTTGATTGCAATACATCATTCTAAAGCTCTTGTTCTATACTACAAGATCAAGAGTGTCGATCATGTCAAACTGAAGTCATTTTCACACAAACAGATGATTTGCAGCAGGGGTCCAATTTTCCAACACTACATAAAATACACAGTGGACGCTTAGGGGTTAAAATAACGGTTTATTTTATTTTCATCGGCTAAAAAGAGAGGTAAGAATAATGCGGACTGCATTGCTCCCTGTAGGATCAAAATCAAGAAAAGCTACAAGGCAAGCGCTCCAGTATGACAGTATGACAATACTCGACATTTAAAGAAGCACCCAGCATGCATACCTGAAGGGCAAATTTGCGAGTAGACTCTGCTTCCCGTCGAGCCCTGGCTATGACATTTTCAACTTCGGCATAACTTCTAAGCACCTTGTCCTGCAATTCCTCAATCACTTTATCCCTCTCTTCCAACTGAGCGTCTCTTTCCGCTAGCAACTCCGCTAAATCATTCCCCTTCTCATCGCTGGGTGTGTCCACGCGTTGAACGGGCTCAGAGGTTTCCTCAGCTGTTGCTGTTCCGCTAGTTTCTGCTGCAGAGGTCGCTGAATTGCCCCTTTTATCTAGAGCACAAAACCATATCGTGAGCATTCAGAATCATGTTATTTCTATTCCCCCTTCGAATATTCTGCAACAGTGAAAATGTTTTGTGCGAATTTTAGCCTAGTTACTACCAAAAAAGATTAGATGCTAATTTTTACTCATTTTTGAGGGAATTAGCCATTACTTCTGAGCCAAATGGGTTCTCCCAATATGGTGAATTAGCAAATTTTATACTATACATAGAAATTTGCTACAAATGTATTAAGGAATATAGAATATTTTGCCAAAATTGGCTATCAAATCTTCACATCTATGGCAATTTTGCTAAAGAGGCGGAAATTCCTCACCTTCACTGTTCTGCAAATTCCTTGCAAATGCACAGCGCCTAAATGCCAAAAAGTGGTTACTTTCATATCTATAGGAGTTGTAATTAAAAAATTTAACCTTTTAGAAAGTATCAAGGAAAGTAACAACCTGTACCAATAGAATGAAGGAATTATACCCTAAATTTTTGAACGATATAAATATGTTTTGAAAGTTACTATAATTGCCTATTAGCTTCCAAAGTGGGCTTTCTATTTTCAGCTTGGACACTCAGGGGTTAATCCCAACAGCGGGTTTGAAACAGCAGGAAAAACATCACTCAAGTAGCTATACAATGTTATATCCTATGGGTTACCTGAAATGTCTGGAGAGGCGGCGGAAGACAGATTTGAGAAAGTGTGAAAGTGTGAGGCAGAGGATACTTGAGGCACTCCATGATGAAGCGTAGCAGTTGTCCACCTCTGCGCAAACGGTACAACAGATTCATCAGAGATCACAGCCTTATACCCTTTGCAACCATGATCAGCTCTAAGGCATGGAAAATATGGACCTCTGTCCTAAAAAGAAGACTCCCGAAATCATTACTTCATTCCAAACCAAAAAAAAACAAAAAACAAAAAAAAACAAAAAACAAACTCACAAACTCTCAAAATTCCCGTGAGAGGACATTTTAGGGTTCAAGAAAAGTCTTCATGTTCATTACCAGGGTTTAGGGTTTAAAACAAAATGATCGTAATTTCACACAAAGAGTCCAACGCACCACGAAACAGATCGCAAGGCAAAAACAAACCATCGAAAATAAAGATAAAAATAAAAGTCTCAGAAAAAATTTAAATCCTCAAAATTCCGTGACAGGCCATTTTAAGGTTCAAGAAAAGTCTTCATGTTCATTACCAGGGATTAGGGTTTAAAACAAAATGATCATAATTTCACGCAAAGAGTCCAATGCACCACGAAACAGAAATACAAACCATCGAAAATATAAAAAAATCTCAGAAAAGTTTCAAATTCTCTTATTGCCATTGTAGAGTTTACGAGAAGCCTTGACGTAGATTACCAGGGTTTAGGGTTTAAGAAGAATTGCTACGTATAATGCACCAACCATGAAAGAAAACGGAAAAACAAACAAACCTTCGAGAGGGGAGCAAGGAGTTCCGTGTCGTTCAATCTCCTGAGAAGGACAGACGGATTCCCTTTACTCGGGGCAGATGACGGTGGCTGACGAAAACACCGTATCTGCGGCGCCTTCTGGAACGCTTTCAACAGCAACCGGGCGTGCTTCATGTTACTCATGGCTGCCAACAACCCGGGAGATCCCAATCAACTAAAATGCTGCACAAGGGTTTGTTTATTTCGCTGCAAACCAGAAGATAGTTACGCTACAAAACTGAAGAAACAGAGTCTGACTCTGACAACGCACACGAAGCTGTAGAGAGGCTGCAAAAAAATATGGAGAATTAATGCCCTAAGTTAGAGTAGCGATCAAGCAATAGAATGCCGAGGACTCAGGCTGCGAGAAGAGAGACCGAAGAATGCCGAAGCCTGCGAGGAACCGGACTTGACACGTGTCGTGATTTTATTGGTTGAAATTTCGGGACCTACGTGGCGTCTTGAGGTAGTAGGTCCCGAGGCACATCATTAAACCCCTAAATGCCTAGAGCCCTCTCCAAATTGGGCAGTTTTTGCGAAGATGCATTATAAAATGTAACTTAGAGGGATATTTTGAACTTGATGTATGAATAAAAGTTGTACATTATGAATTTTATATTCTATCTATATGGTTAAAATTTGAAATTTAAAATTCAAAATTCTTTTGTAATTCAATTACGAATAAGATATTAACAATGTGTAAATGAAATTTATTTTGATTGGTTGAAATGTAATACTTTAGGTGTGGTGATTTTTGGAGATTTTTTGGTTGCTTAATTCTATGAGTTGACTTTTTTAAGAGCACTTTTACACAAAAATCTTTGAAATTTTGGGTGAATCACTACAACAAGAAATGAGGCATAAAATTTTCACAAATCATCCCTTTTCTAATCGGATCACATGTATGAAGCTAGCTTCCCATAAAATATATAGTAAAAAATCCACACTGCAAAAAGTGTAGGACGGATGGAAAAAATAGATGAAATCTATACATCGTTCAAAAAATGGACGCTTAGGTAGTTAAGGGTTAACCCCTAAACGTCTACAACGCAATATAGTCATCTACGTCACTAAACTTTGCAAAAGTGGCATTTTCTCATTTTATCTCGGTTTTCTGATTGCAATACATCATTTTAAAGCTCTTGTTCTATATTACAAGATCAACAATGTCGATCGTGTCAAACTGGAATTATTTTCACACAAACAAATGATTTGCATCAGGAAGTCCAATTTTCTTACACTATAGAAAATACACAATGGACGCTTAGGGTTAATTACTTACAATAAAAATCATAGTGTAGTGAGAAAATTAAATTGAAAATATAATTTATGTCTACCTTTTTTTGCATTTTTCAGAGAGTGCTAAATTGACGACGTAAAATAACATAGCAAAATCACAGATTTTTACCTTCATCCATATTTTGGATAGAAAATACTTTCCATCCACCTCTTAATGTTATTTTCATTAAAATTAGGCAATTTCATCCCATAATTTATGAAAAATTGAATATGTTTCGACGATCTAAAATATGGCACTAATACTTTGAATGTCTAGTTTGCAACGAGAGAATTCAAAATGCAAAGCGCCAAGGTTTCTTTGAATGACATGCTCACTTTTACTAAGTGTTGTTCATCAAACTTCCAACACGTTTACAAAGAAATTGCCTAATCAACTAGGGTACACCTGGAGTAATCTTCAATGTTGAGGTACTCTTTAAAGTTTACATTTAGTACTATCATCTAGAATTTGAAAATAGAAATGACTATTTTTCTTTCAAATACTTCTTCTTCCAGAGAGTATACTCACCCTAATAATTAATTTTTTTCAATCCCCTTTGTTGCTAGGGTATTTTATATGCACTAAAATATAATCTATGCCATTAAATGACAACCTAAATTATATATAATTATGTCCTCCATTTCTTTGAGGCTATAGTAGATTCAAAAATTGTATAATTTTTATACATCATGAATAAATTCCACACTATTTTTTTTTTATCTCTCATAGTTTTTTTAATTTTCTAAGAGTGACTTCTCTAGACACTTTGTTAATGAGGTATTAATCATGGGGCTATTATCTCAATTTTTAATAAATTTTAAAACAAACCCTTTGAGTAGAAAAAAAGCTACTTTGTGACATTTAACAACACCCTATTTTTTCTTTGAATTTTCCAAAGTGTTGAATATTATAGAGGCTATAATACTTATAACTTGTTGGGAAACATTGTTTAATATTACTGTTCAAAAATGTGTTGATTGAAAGAACAAAACAGGAGCCAAAATTTAATGAAAATAAAGACAATATGAACTAAAAAGGATAGAGTAGTTGTTAGTATATTAACAAAGGCAACGGACAACGGAGATTTGTGTAATAAAACATGATGATGAATTGGAATACAAGCAACAAGAATCATAGCTACACTTTGAATGTTGCACAAATACCAAAATTGAACCACACAATGAAATTAATTGACCAAACCCATTCATCATTGCAATGAAAAAATGAAAATTTTCATCCATTTTTTTTCCGCACTAGTTTTTTCGTTATATAGTTTATTTATTTGCTACACTTTTTATCTATTGCTAATTTTAAACTTTTTAAAAAGCATCTTTTATATAGGCATCCATCTATTGAATGACCATTTCCATGCCCCTAATATCTTTTTTTTAAATTCAACTTTTTTCCTCCAAAGAATAAATGATACCCTATTTTTAAACTCACATCGTTTTGAAATGAATGTTGACTGCTCCCCTAAGATAATGAGCCACATATTGGTTCTCTTGGACCTTGAAACTCTACCAAAAAAATTTCATTGTTGGATCTGTGTACTGCAGCCAAAGAGGATTCTCTAAGACAACTCTCTACAAGTATGAAAACTATAACAAATTGAAGTTCTCTTTCATTCGTGGGTTCTTACGACATAGAATTATATACATATACATATATGTATGTATGTATGTGTATATATGTGGTATATATCATTTCATGCTCAAAATTATGTAAGATATGCAACTTGATAATCAAAGGCTAACTCGAGTTCTTCAAAAAAAATATCAAATTTAGCATGCTACAAAATACACAATCCATCCACCATCTTTTCATATATTCTTCTTCACTTGTGCCATTCAATTTGTTTCTCTACTTTACAAATACTATGGCACGAGGGCATTTTTTTTCATTTTCCATGAAGTGCCAAAGTGGCGATATAAAATGTTATAGTGGTCCTCCATATTTCAACATTCATCCACATATTGGATAAAAGATATCACATATCTATAATTTTGTATTATTTTCATTCACAATATATCGATTTCATCCAATTTTATTTTTTTAATTTGAAGTTTTATGGCCAAAAACTTCATGAGTTTTTAACCATTTTTAGCCAAATTATTTTTTCTAGTGCAATCTAGCGATATTTCACCCAAAAAATGCCACGTTTGACACCCTCTCAAATACTAACACAATTGCACTCTTACTCTAAAATCTTGCATTTTGTATAAAGTATGTGCACTAAAAATCACCACCTAAAATGTACATTGTGCATTTATCTTGGGTGCATGGACGTTTTAATTACATATACATTTTTTTCCCTCATTGATGATCAAAGGTTTTATTTGTTAATCTTTGTAGACTATCACAAATATAGATCTAGATTGATTTTTTATTGGACAATTGAACCTATAATAATGCACATGCAACATGTTTTTTTTAATAAATTAAATATGCGTAAATAATGTGTGTATATATATATATATATATATATATATATATATATATATATAATAATAATAATATACTATCAAGTCCCACATTGAACGGTAGAAAATCATATGACTCAAATACTATTCTTGACATGCCTACATGCATGAGGGTACCATGTAGCTATTTAGCATAATTATGATTAACTCTTTAACGTCCCCATTCAACATTGATTTCAAAGATGCGATATAAAATGTTTGATGAATAACAAAAATGGAGTTAATGTACAAAGTTAAATTGTAAATGTCAATGTGAAGATCACATCTCTACAGTTGGATTTATCATATTTTTAATCAATAAATTGTAATTAAATTCTCAAGCTTTTCTTTTGAAATTCAATTAAATATTCCAATTTTTAAATATATATATATATATATATATATATATATATATAAATTATTGTAATGAAATTGGAATAACATGCACTACGAGATGATATGATTTCCATTATCATTCTACTTATTTTGGAAAATCATATGTAAGGTCTCACTTTTTGAACTAGGAATGAAACTTGACATAAACCAATTATGTTATTAATAAAAAATCTCAATATCTTATTTTGAAAATCCATACTGTACAAATGATATTCCACTTGCACAAGAGCCAAGAGAAATTTGAATGGATGGAAAATTGTACGAGATGTAATCAAGGGAAAGGTTACAAGTTGTCCGTCGTCCATTATATGGATGCATGCGCATCAAGGAGTCAAAGGATATTGCATGAAACACATGTACTATTTGGATGTCACATGTTGAGCGTCTAATATGTCTTATATCATAACCTTTGAAGTAATGAGCTAATGGGCCCAAAATTTGTATTGATGGTGGATGTCATTATTCTAATTAATTATAGTTTACATTTTTGGAGATTTTTGAAAAATCATTTACTATTTAAAATGCAAATTTGCCAACTTGTCACGTTGAGTTTTATGGTTTTCAAGACTTTCAAATATCCAAAATTAATAATCTAAAAGGTCACCTTTTTAGGGTATAATCTTCATATAGTCATATATGTATGGTAAAACAATCCTAAACCAAAAATAGCAAATAATTTGTCTCCCTTGCGCTCAATTGTGGACATTAGAAAATCACTTATTTACTATTTCTTTGTTGAAATCTCTTCTATAAAAGTTTGTACAAATGGCCATTTTTATTATAAAAAATTTGGTTTTCCTAAATTTCAGTGATTTAAATATCTTTGTATTAATTTTTTTAAAGATTTTTCACATTCTTAGTTCTCATACTTGGAAATTTTTCTTAAGCTTGAGTCTTTCTATGGTATAAGCTTCCGTTAAAGATCTAAACATTGGCCTTATTTTTATTTTGTTTTTAAATATCTTTTTAAAAATTTCAAAGTACTCTAGAAAAATCACATGTACTAAACCAAAAATGCAAAAAATTGACACAAGTGTTTTGTGCAATGACCCTAAAAATAAGGTCATCTTTTAATGTGCATGTATCTTGAGTGAGTGCATACATATGAGTACTATGTTCTATAATTTCTTTGTGTTTGACTACCATTCAAGAAGGTCACCTTTAAACTCAACAAACATATAGATTGATGATCATGTTTCCTCTCTCTCAAATGATTTGTCTTTCAAATAGCTTACTTGTAGATTATACAAAAAGATTGTGAAATAGCTTAAAATTGTATACCTTGTGAGGATACTCTTTTGTAGTTAATTATTATTATTAAGAATGTTATTTTCTTATTTCTTCTGAACTATTTTTGCTTTTTGTTATCTTCTTGATAATTATCATAAAAATCTCCTACTAAATTTTATGAGCCCATTAATTTAGACAGTTCGTGAAATAGTTTTTTGATTATAGACAATGTAATTCTCTATGTTTTTGATAAACTATATTTACTTTGTCTTGATCTTTTTTATTTATATATGCATCACCAATGCACAATACAAACCAATTTTGTAGATACGAACAATTCAATAGTGGGTGCTAGGAAATGTGGCCTAACAAAGAGGTAATTTTGGCAATGACAACATTACAACAAAAGGCTTCACTCATCATTGTAGTAGCAACTTTCTTTTTTATCAACAAAAATTTAGTGGTATTTAAGGTTTTTAATCAATAGAATAGGCATTTTATTCACACCTACCTTAAACGAACACAAGAGTTCGTACTACAGACTACTACTACTACTATTCTTTTACCAATTCAACAAGAGCTAGCCGCATTCATTAATTCTTTTATCCTTTATCATTGTAAAAATAAATAAATTCAAAGGCCAGTGAATGCATTCAAGTACAACAAACACACTAAATTTGCTATAAGTAGGACCTTGAAATGATGAGGCCTAAAAAGTAATGAACTTCATACTCGTTGTGTTGAACCTTGAAACTCCACCATCAAAGGTCCTTTCATTACACTGTTGAATTCATTTAGAAGATGCTCTAAAACGTGTATGAGAATAAAAACTACATCAAAGTTGTCTTAAATAATTATACCAAATATACGACTTGGAGCATCAAATATGCCACTAGAAGATGCTCTAAACGTCACTGTATGAGCATGAAAACTACTTACATATACCAAATGTACCACTTGGGCATCGAATATGCCATTTGATGTTCAAAGGTCAATTTCCACTTGATGCCCAGTATGACAAGTTCTTCAAAATACCCCAAATTTGCAAAATATTGCACACTACAAAATACACAACCCATCCACCCAAGGTTTCGCATAGCTTCGTCTTCATTTCTGCTATTCATATCTTTTGATCACTTTGCAACACCCTCTCCGGTACTAACGCAATTGCACTCCAACTCTTCCAGCTTGCATTTCATACAAAGTATGTGGAGGCAAAATGTATTGATCGCATTCATTTCATGATGCATAAGACGTTTCAGTTAATTTTCCTTTTCAATCTCACTTGGCCATTGTGGTGTTGATCAAAGATTTTCGTAGTTGATCATTTCAATTTTCCTAGATTATTGCAATTATAGATCTAGCACTTGAATTCTCCATTGCAGAAAGGTTCAAGTAATCATTTGTTGCATACGATTCCTCGTCTGGTCTCATTGGTGTTGATCAAAGATTTTCCTTTCTAGATTGTTGCTAATATTATAGATCTAGCAAAATTCTCCATTGCAAGAAGCTTCAAGTAATCATCTATTGTTGGTGTCACTCGGCCATCGCGGTGTGGATCAAAGATTTTCCTGGTTAATCTTTCTAGACTTGCTGCTATAGAGCACAATTCTCCATTGCAGAAAGCTTCAAGTAATCATCTGTTGCTTACGATTCCTCGTCTGTTCTCACTCCGTTATTGCGACCTTGATCAAAGATTTTCTCGGTGAATCAATTCAATCTTTCTTTATTGTTGCTATTATGGATCTAGCACAATTCTCCATTGTCAAGTAGCACGATTCCTCGTCTAGTCTGTGCAGAGAGGCGGTAGCTAGCTAGCGCAATGGCCAAGTCTACAGTTGGGCTGCTGCTGGTGATGATCCTGGCGATGCTGGGAACCGGAGTGGCGCAGATGGAGGTGAGGATCTGGAACCGCATGTACGAGATTCTGAACGTGGAGTGCGAGTCCAAGGACGAAGGCACCCTGACGCCCATGGGATCGCCGAACATCGTGCTCCACGGCTTCAATTACAGCTTCACCATCCCCACGCAAAACCTGGCGCACGGGAGCTACTCGTGCCGATTCGCGGCGCTCGGCAAGCCCACCACCACGCTCGTCGTCTATGAAGGTCAGTGAATTCTTTTTGGTCAGGAGACAGTTGAGCATTTTTGCTACTATTCCATGGCTTGAAGAGCAATCCAGGCTCCTTGGATACTCTTTTCATATTAATACAAAAATCCTTTGTATCAATTAGCCAGCCCAAATTGTATGTAGCAAATTAGCAACAACAAAATCACTGATGCAGGTCATGGCAGTGGCGCTCGCAACACGCCGTGTGCTTGCGTCGGCCCTACTTGTCTGTGGTCCGTGATGGACTACCTTGACGTGGGCTTCCTCTGCAACAGCTCTTCCGTCCACTACTCCCACGCCTGGGGCAAGTGCTACGTTCGCGGCGATGAAGTCTTCTGCCCTCCTCAATGAGGGACTACAGTTGTCCCTCTCTGTAATGACAGGTTGGGAATAGTACAAGTGTTTTTTTTTCGCAACTGCCTTCAGAATAGGTGAGAAATTGTCCGAGAAAAAACGGCACATTCAATTCCTGACATTGTCAAATCGGAACATAAATGATGAATAAATGGTTTTCAGACAACTATGCCACTGGAGGAAGCAAACAACCAACATTTCAACAACCACAAGAATTTTGCTTTTGCTAGTGTCTACATAGCTTTAGATTCTTACATATGTAAACGTTCTGCCTAATTTTATTTTCACACCTTCCGTTCACCACTTCCAACCAACAATTTGAGGTTGAGAAACAGGTGATTTGCCTACCTTTGTAAACTTTGTTCATTTTTACTGGCTGCCATTAAAACGCTCTCCCAAATGGCGTTGTGATTCAAAGACTTCAAAAAAATACTCTGGTTCTTTTGTGAAGGCAAGAATCTGTTTGCTCAAGACCGCAAGCCAAGTTCCACACGACAAGAGACTTCAATTCCACACCAGAAAAAACTGTCCCTGAAGAAGTTTTTAGCAAACTGTTGTTCTTTCAGCTTCATTGAAAGGCAATGAAGCAGTTGGATCAGCCAGGGCAAGCTCACACTTATACATAAGTAATAAAACCGTCAAAGTAACAGTTGTGTCCAATATTGTGCTTACCCTAGCAACATCTACATGATACTAATTAACAAGAGCAACTTTTTATGCTTCCAACCTGACCCATATCAAGAGCAAAATCTGCTGCACCATTATGCCAATGCAAGGTTTTAAAGCTCCCAATAGTTGAAAAGAGGAGGATTAGAAATGCTACTGCTAATCCTACATACAAGTCACTAAAGAATCTGACTTAAATGACACTTCTCATGAGTTTCAAGTCTCAGACTCACCCTTAAGATCATATTTCAGTGTTGAATTTTAACATCTGATATCTAAGAATCAACAGCTAGAAAGTTCAGGAGAAATACTACATGATTTTGCAACTCAGGTCGCTATTTCTCTTAAGAAGAACCAAGTTTAAGTTGCAAGGTAAAATTATCATCCGTGTCCAGTAATGACAATCAAGGCTTTAGATAAGAAAATAAGCAATCATGCATCAATACACAGCCATTGGAGCCAACATGAAGAAATAAAACCCAATCATCTGGAAGAACCCTAATCATCTGGAAGAACCCTAATCATCTGGGAGGAGTGCTCAAGACAGAGGAGGAGCAAGCTTCATGTGAGAAAATGAAATGAACACTTTATTGTTCCGCAGTCAAAATAATACAAGTATGTACATCTGTGCAAAACGCACAAAAAATTGTACACAGATAAAACGAATTATCAGCAGAGCGCAACACCTTGAGTGAGCTCCGCCGCTTATACATCCTCAATCATCGATCAAAAACTGGTTGTGGTGCTCATATATCGGCACCACTTGATACTCTAGAAGGGGATGGAGCTGGCGACGCGAGGGTAGACGACGCGGTTGGGGTGGTGCAGCAGACGGCGCGCTTTCTGCTTGCGGAAGCAGTAGAGCGCCACGCCCAACGGCCACTCCACCACGGCCGTGATGAGGAACGCCACCACGCCCAGCGTGGGTCCGACGATCTTGCACCGGCATGGGTTCTGCCGCGTCCCGCACTGCACGCACAGCGGAATCGCCATCTCTATCACTCGATCGAAAACAACAATGATCACTGAAGATTGCTCGAAAGACTTGAAATATCTACAACAATGGAGTTCTGGAGATTGCTCGAACAGCTTGAAATGTGCACACGGTATGTGAAGTGAAGGGCAGGAGTTGATCTGGACTGTTGATAGAATGGACCGGCAGGAGGAATTTATATTGCGGAGTGGAGCGATGACAGGGCGACACCTGGCTTCTCCACGTGTTGACTCCTGGTTGCGTCTTGTTTCGAGCTGGCAGCCACGTTATGAGCATTTGCCACGTCCACTAGCTGAAGAGTTTTTGGATATGCGTGAGTTGGGACGTGGCACATGTTTTGTATTGTACTGTACTGTGTACTGGTAAGTACCGACTACTTATTTTTATTTAATTTGGAGTTATTCTGTGTGTCACACTAATTCTAATTAGTTTTCTTTACATTAGCTATAATTTTGAATTAAAAGCATCTTCTATAACTCGTAGTACATAACCTCTAAAGGTCTAAGGGGAATAGACCAAAACTAAGATGTATTATCATAGTATAATAGAGTAGTGCAATGGAGCGCCTCTTTTAAAATTGAATCAAAAGAGAATCTTCACTTAGATCCACTTTTCTAAGTAATGAAGGAATGTCATTTGTATTTCATGAATTTTGGGACTACTGCGTGAACTTAATTTCTAATTGTAACTAGACTATGGTCCCATTGCAAAAGCATGTTGGCTCTCATAATTGCTCTATTATGTTATGTAGAATGTAACTTCCATAACTTTAATGTTTATCTCAACAAGCAGCTACGCTATGAGAGGCTATGACCTTGTCAAATTTTTGTGGGGTTTTAATAGAATCTCGTTTATAAATTATAAAGAAAAGTCGCTCTTAAAATTTCACAATTGAACTCATCACCTCAAAATTCACTCCCAAATCATAAATCTTTCATTTATAATAATTTTATTAAAAGAGTGGTCTGGAATCTAAAGTGTAAGCTATACACAAGAGAATCGGTGTTTATAACTATAAATTGTATTACATATATAGTCTTAGTTCAAAACTTACAACATTTATTTATACTGCAAGAGAAAATAAAATAAAATCCAAGATTAAAATTCATAATGGGTTTTGACAAGATTCATAATAAAAAAAGGATTGACATACTCACAAATAAAAAGCCTAGTCCTTGATTCTCAAATAACCCTCATGCGAGAGGTATTGCATACATAAAGAATGAGCATTTTTTAGCACATTTGATGAGGGCTATTGATGATATGTCATACCGCTCATCAAGGGTACTTGATAACCGAAATTCCTCTTTGGTCTTCAAATGACTGTCATGTGAGGGATATTGCACATTTGAAAGGCAAGCATTTTCCTAGCTACATGCTTGGCGAGGGGTATTGCATTGCAAACGAACTTGTAACAAAAAGTTTTGGACAAAACCAACTAATTGTTGGACGGAATATATTTAGCCCAAAAATGGGTGTCCATGCAATGCCTCTTCCCTAAACGTCAGAGCCAACAAACAAATTACAAAACCTAATGTCTAAAAATTATCCACACCGACGAATTTCCAACTATACTGAAATATCTTCCTTTAATCGACACGTGGAGAGCCAGGTGTCGCCCTGTCACCGCTCCACTCCGCAATATAAATCCATTCCGCCATGCCAGTCATCAACAGTCCATTTCATCTCCTCTCCTTCACTTCGCAAACCCCTGTGCTCATTTCAAGCTTTCGAGCAATCTTCAGAGCTCCATTGTTGTTGACATTCCAAGCAATCTTCAGTGTTCCATTCTCGTTGAGATGGCGATTCCGCTGTGCGTGCAGTGCGGGACGCGGCAGAACCCATGCCGGTGCAAGATCGTCGGACCCACGCTGGGCGTGGTGGCGTTCCTCATCACGGCCGTGGTGGAGTGGCCATTGGGCGCGGCGCTCTACTGCTTCCGCAAGCAGAAAGCGCGCCGTCTGCTGCACCACCCCAACCGCGTCGTCTACCCTCGCGTTGCCAGCTCCATCCCCTTCTAGAGGATCAAGTGCTGCCGATATATGTGCACCACAACCAGTTTTTGATCGATGATTGAGGATGTATAAGCGGCGGAGCTCACTCAAGGTGTTGCGCTCTGCTGATAATTCGTTTTATCTGTGTACAATTTTTTGTGCGTTTTGCACAGATGTACATACTTGTATTATTTTGACTGCGGAACAATAAAGTCTTCGTTTCATTTTTTTCACATGAGGCCTGCTCCTCCTCTGTCTCGAGCACTCCCTCCAGTTGATTAGGGCTTTGTTTCTTCATGGTGGCTCCAATGGCTGTATATTGATGCATGATTGCTTATTTTCCTATCTGCAGCCTTGATTGTCATTACTGGACACGAATGATAATTTTACCTTGCAACCAAGCTTTGATTCTTCTTAAGAGAAACTGTTACCTAATATGCAAAATCATGTAGTGTTTCTCCTGAACTTTCTAGCTAATGATTCGAAGAGTATTGCCACCCATCGAAGACTGAACTGAAAAAAGGATGTAGAGTAGTTCAGTTCAGTCTGAAACTGCCCCACCCATCTGTAAAACGGATGAACTGAACACCGAGGGCAGCCTCAGGGTAGTGATTGTCCTGCAAAACAACCCATGTTTTCAGTGACGAGAGATGACCTGAACTCCAATGCACATTGAATAAGACAAGGCCCATTATACCCCTCCGATACTCTTGGACTTCCTAGTAAAAACAGGTCACACAATCTCTTGGGAGACAATTACACATTATTATATGGCAACATTTACGTGTTTATTTTTCACTTGGTTTCAAAGATGATTGTTGAAGCTACCCTCAAAAGTGAGTGTGGGTGGGGCATATGCCCTTAACCCAAACTGAACTTCAATGAATATCAGTTTTGTGTTTAAATTTTTCAGTTCAGGATGCTTGACAAGTGGTGATGCTCTAAATATGCTCAGATTTAAGACGTTAAAATTCAACACTGTAATGAATCACATGATGTTGAATCTCATGGGATGTGTGTGTATTAAATCGGATTCTTTAACCTTTAAGCGTCCACACTACAACTACCCGGTCAAATCTCATCAATTCCTCACAGTTATTTTTCTGGTATTTTCCTCATATAAGGTATTGTTGATCCAATTCACCCTATTTTTTTCATAATTATTTAAATAAAAATAAAATTTATAAAAAAATTCAAAGTTGTTTTTTTATTTTAATATCATAGTAATTACAAAAATGCTTAGAATGGTATGAAATTATTAGGGAAAATTTAAATAATAGTGATGAACAACAAGGTGTAGGTGACATGCTTCTTGAGCTTACATAAAAATAAATTCGATAAAAAATCGTTTTTTGCAGTGTATATTGGAATTTTAGGTTTTAAAGTGTTGTAATAAACGCAATCTTGAAGAATGGTAAATAGGACTAGAAAGTAAACTTTAGCCCCCACACTTTCTTAATTAGAATCATTTTCATTTGAAATTAGGAATTAGGTGAAAATCAGCATTTGACTAAAAAACGACCAACCATGGCTCCACGGGACTCCTTGTACGCTTAAGGGTTAATGACATGTATGTATATTTAAGATGGATTAGCAATAACAGTTCTAATCTTCCTCTTTTCAACTTTTGAGAGCTTTAACCCTTAACTGCCCAACCGTCCATTTTTGGACAATGTACAGATTTCGTCCACGTTATCTCATCCGTCATGCATTTTTCGCAAGGAAAAAAATACTATAAAATTCTATGGCAAGATAGCTTCATGCATGTGTGATCCCATTAGAAAGGGGATGATTTGTGAAAGGTTTATGCCTCATTTCATGTTGCAATGATTCACCAAATATTTCGAAGATTTTAGTCTAAATGTGCTCTTGAAAAAATAAACTCATACAATTAAACAACCAAAGAATTTCTAGAAATCACTACATTTAGAGTATCACATTTCAACTCATCACAACAAATTTCATCCATGCATTGTCAATGTTTTATTCATAATTGAATTACAAAATATTTTTGAATTTCAAGTTTCACATTTTATACAAAAATACTGGTGATAGCAATCGTAGATCTAATCGTATGGATAGAATCTAAAATTTATAGTGTAGAACTTTTATTCATAAATAAAGTTCAAAATATCCCTCTTAGTTGCATTTTATTATGCATCTTTGCAAAATTGCCAAATTTGGAGAGAGGTGAAGACGTTTAAGGGTTAAAGTCTTGCATTGGCAATATGGTGCAACAAAGTATGTTTGCTCTTGTTATGAGTTAGGTTAGATGGACAGGGGTCAACTACTGCGTGGTGCAGGTGCGGAATATACTATGAATATTCACATAATATTTGTTGACATCAGCAAAACTGACGTCGTAATGATCGATTTGGGAACCAAGTCATTGTCGACATGGCTTCCACGTGGCGTCTACGTGGCACCTACGTGGCTTCCACTTCAGCAAATGAGTGATGATTCCATGGTGATAGGTCTGATGAGAATTGTACATATTGATGAACACCATTTACTAAAGGGGTGCCGCATAGAGTGATATCACCAGGATATCACCAGGATATTGCCAATCCTAGTTTGGGTTTACAGTGATACAATGTGCTTCGACACGGCGTTGAGGCAGACGGTACATTAATCCATGTACGTATACTAATATATATTTGAATATGAATGTTATATATTATTTTCAGACGCTCCATCGTCTGCCCATGCGCATGTCTGAAACCTGTTAGGTTTGTGCAGCGTTCGATTCTTGCAATTTGCGAGCTCTGAAATTTACAAACAATTTATGAACAAATTTACGAAACTCAATTCAATATGGACATTTGCAAAACTTCCAACCTGCGAGCTGTGAGCATAAAGAGATCCCCAAAATGACTCGAATCTAAACAGAGCATGAAGAAGACGATTCAGATGCACAGTATCCTCGACAGTATCACACCCCATGTTCAACCAGTCAGTGCATATATCATGTTGAATTTGTGGTACATAGTAACCGCAATTATATCCAATCGCCAGCCACTTAAATGCATGTTCACATGAAATAGAAAGCATCACAACTCCGTAAAGATGATCTCGAACACAATTCATGGTGAAGATTGCTAAACTAGTTCTCCATGAGTTTAAAAATCACCAAGCTCTTACACACCTAATAATGAGAGACCACTAAGCTCTTCCATACCTCTTAACTATTTTGGGTGAACAAAAAAGAGTATACTAAAGCAAAATTCACGATATTTTATTCAAACACAAGATGACTTTAAGGATAACTCTTGTGAGTCACAAAATTAGCGTGAGACTTTACACCAATCTTCATACTAATTTCAGTACATACATCTCAAATGTATATTATTGTAAGAATTCTCAAATACTCTCAATTCTTGTGACTCGCACTTTTGTTTTAACCCCTAAACGTCCATGCATCCAATTTCTGGACGTTTGTTGGTCAAACCCAATTTTGATCTTGAAGATGACTTTTGTTGCTAATACACCCAACTAAGAAAATGAAGTTTATTAAGTCTAGTTTGTACTTCACTTTTCAAATCTTAAAAATTCCAATTATTGAGTATTTTATTGCTTGTGCAAGCTTTGTAGCTCAAGGTTTGAATTACACTACATAGGATGTTCACCTTTCGAATTTCAAAATTTAAATAAAAAATTTCTATGGAAAACATATCATGTGATTCTCCATTGTAATTTGTACCTGCTCCCAAAAAAATATTAAAATTTTAAAGCTTTTTTGTAATAAAAATTATTTTTTGAAGTATTTGACTTAAAAATTTGTTAAAAAGGCCGTATTAAATAAAAAAAATCTGAAAATTTCAAGACTGATAGGAAACATTCAATTCCATGCATGAAAAATATTACAAAATATATTTTGATAAATCTTGAAGGCTAAATTGTGTAGTTTGACTTTCCTACAAAGGAGTGGTACGTTTAAGGGTTAATACCACAATTACTGTGAGAATACTGAATTACCGTGACTCACAGTAATGGGGCAATAACCGGTGTTGGTAATGAGTTTCGCAAGACAATTTCTTCCAGTGCCCTCAACTGACAATGGATGAATGACATGCTTGCAAAGAAGAAAGATAGGGATGAACAGACCCCGACGGGCAGCAGAACAGAGGCTGCCCGTGCTAAACCCTACGCCTCCTCCTCATCAGCCGACTTTTCCCACGCAATCCACTGAACTTCCCCGCGCAAACTATCGCCAAGCATTTTTCTAAACCCTAAGTTACAATTCATCACAAAATCAATCAGCTACACGACCAGATCATCGTCCACGACACAGACAATTTCCGCGGCCATTGAAGAAGGACGCCGCATATGCAACTGAATTTTGTTTTGCTCTGAACTGTGAAGATTGGGTGAAGTTGGTGGAGGATTGGACTGGATTGATACAGATAAGGCGAATTTTTTATTCCGGGTGTTGTGCAGGGAATTTTACACGATTGAATTTTCGGAGTAAGGTTTTCATGGAGACGGGGAGATTGCAGATTTAAATTGTGAGCCAGAGAGAAGGTTGTAGTGGAGTAATTTGCAGGGGAAAGGAAGGGTGGTAATATGGCTGCCTTGCGGATTCCTTCCTCCTCGTGCTGTTCTTCTCCCAAGTTTCTACTGCACTCTCGGGGCTCCTCCTCCAGTTCTTCCTTGCTCATGCTTCTACGTTCCCTCTGCTCTTCGTCTCACCGGAATAATTATTCGTCCTCGCAATTGTCTTGCTGCGGGCCGCCTCGAACTTACCAGCATCATTTGCGCGCTTCTAGTCAGTCTCCAGTTTCTAATCCCATCTTCCGCACAGGCTCAGTTCTACGCCGGTGCGTTTCTTCCTTGCACAATTTACCGGCATTTGATTTTATGTCGCCCCATGGAGCTGTTTCATTGTCAATTTGTGGAGTTCTTTAGGGGTTTCGCTTTATTTGA
Organism: Pohlia nutans; assembly: GCA_022496805.1. Taxonomy (NCBI): domain Eukaryota; kingdom Viridiplantae; phylum Streptophyta; class Bryopsida; order Bryales; family Mniaceae; genus Pohlia; species Pohlia nutans. The sequence continues at coordinate 24,829,300 of CM040085.1, read as the reverse complement.
ATTGGTAGCAATGATCGAAAGGGAATCGATGGTCTGGTTTTCTGGAGGAACTTGATGATTCATTGTTGTAACGGGTGCATTATTTATATTGGAATCGTTGGGCAGGAATTTCCTTGAGGTTGGCAGGCACTTACATGTGGAAGGGCAGAAGCGGGCAATAACTACATGTAGAGTTGCAAGCGAAGCACTTGCTTCCGATGTCAAAGCCTATGATGCAGGCCAAATTCAGGTTCTCGTTGAAATGAAGATGGAACTACTTTTGGGCTCCTTATTGAATAATGTCACTGATTTGACTTCATTCGGGCTTAATGTGAGCCAACTTAGCTTAATTATGCAATTTTGAACGAAGTTTCGGGGACTGGGTTCAACGCAGGTCCTTGAGGGATTGGAAGCAGTTCGCAAACGTCCAGGAATGTACATTGGCAGCACAGGACCTAAGGGCCTCCATCATCTGGTCAGAATGAATACCCTATTTCAGCTCAGTTGCATGTCTGGAATTTGTTAGCAGAATCATGAACCATTCTTTCTTTCAGAAACTTAGGGAAATATATTTGTGGCAATATTTAGATATGTAGTAAATGAGCTTGCTGGTATTGAGCTTGAGTCTCCTCTGTCCAGGTATATGAAGTTCTCGATAACGCAATCGATGAAGCACAAGCAGGATTTGCTTCTACGGTGGATGTGGTATTCCATACAGATGGTTCTGTCAGCATTTCAGATGATGGACGTGGGGTGAGTCACGACCACTGATTTTTTGTTGCTAATTTTAGCCAAATTGCTACATAAAATTTGGGCTGGCTAATTGATACAAAAGATTTTGAAAAAGGAGTAATAGCTAGATTTCCTACATGGAGCGAAGATGTGTAGCCTCTTTAAGCCTAGGTATCACCCATGTATTGCCTAAGTAGTACCTAGGTAGCACATGTGTATTACCCTGATATCACCTATATATGAAAAGAGCATCCAAGGAGCCTGGATTGCTCTTCAAGCCATGGAAAAGTAGCAAAAATGCTAAACTGTCTCCTGACCAAAAAAAATCACTGGTCACGACGTCGTCACGACTCGTTATTATTAGTGTTCGACGATATGCCAACGAGGAAGATGAATTCAAATATTATAGGCCCATTGCTGCTTGGTGTGCTACGAGTGTTTTGAGTCGTGGATTGATTTCTTTGCAGATTCCTACGGATGTGCATCCAGTAACAGGAAAGTCCGCGCTAGAGACCGTTCTTACGGTACTGCTCCCTTTCCTTTACACTTGGTCTAGTGTGTACAGTGTCAGATGAGATTTTCTTGCTTTAAAGAGGTAGCAAGATCCATGAGATTTTTATTTGTAGCACATGATTTCCATTTCCTGTTTTTGAGTCTGTTCTCGAGAAATCTCAAACTTCGTGAATTCAAGTTTCATGCACTTGGCTAGAAGTAACTTACGGAACGAAATAAGAGTAAATTAATGGCTTGGGGGACTCAGGTTTTACATGCAGGTGGAAAGTTTGGAGGGGACAGCAGCGGCTATACTGTCTCTGGTGGCTTGCACGGTGTTGGCATCTCAGTCGTGAATGCCCTCTCCGAGGTGCTCTACCTTCTCTTTTAGATATTTTGTTTTGCGTTAATGTTTTCTTTTAACATCTGAGTTACGAGTACTTTGCCTCGAGTACCTGTTTTTCTTTCTTGTTTTGTGAAAGTTGTGTCTGACAACAGATTAGTGATCATTAATTATTTAACATCATTCCTTATTATATGCAGTTTTAACTTATTCTCATCAGTGTCCATGCAAATAGTATTAACCACTGGCAAGAGTTACGTAGTTTGAGGTCTGTGTCACTGGTTTCGTGTCACTCATCAAGTTCTTTTAACTGATCAATAATTAAAAGTTAGACTAATCATCTTTTGTAATGGCAGAGGGTGGATGTAACAGTGTGGCGCAACGAACATGAATATAAGCAGTCTTTTGAGTTCGGTAAATCTGTAACTCCTCTCAGTGGCTCTCGGCTTCCTAGTGACCAGAATGGACGTACAGGCACGCGTGTTAAGTTCCTTCCGGACAAGCAAGGCAAGTGTTTGCTGTTTTACATTGATTTGTTTCAGTCTATGTTAAATCTACTTAGTAAATTGGAGGTGTAATCTAATTTGTGTGATCAATCCCAAATCCATAATGTATCTGCAGCAACTGGCTGTGTGGTTGTCCTATCTCATTCAAGCAAAGTTCAACTGAGAATTGTATTATCATGATTGCAAACTCGCTAGAACCAGAGTCTGCTTCTGATTCAAGTAACTTTGATCAGCCAGCCAGCGACTGTCTCTTCTCTAGAATATGGTGGTGGTTTGTGTCGTCTAGCTACCTAGTAGGTGTCTACGGGGTGGTTTGAAGACGTAAGACAGTTCGGTGAGAAAAGGTCGTCTCTTCATGTCCTAAAAATGGCGTTGAATGTGCTTTATTATTTCAGTGTTCACATCAACAACTGAATTCGACTACAGCACCATTTCAGGGCGGGCCCGTGAACTTGCATTTCTAAACCCCCAGGTAAGCTTCTTTTGAAATCATTTGAGCAGTGTATTTCAAGCTTGAAATTTGGAGATGTTGGAAATTAAATTGAACCGTGGTAAAATTCTCCACTTGAATTTGCGCATCCCCTGTACCATGCCTCAATCATCTAGCGGAGTTTAAGCTGTGAGGAGCGTTTTTTCAAATGCATATTTTACAAGTGCTATGTGTATTTTGCTCGGGTATCTATGCAAGCAAAATGGAACAAGTTTGCTGTATAGCTTTTGTGTAAACTGATAAGGATTAAGTTTGAAATTGACATACTGTCGGTTTGGACAGGTAACTATAAACTTGAAAGAGGAGCATGCAAATCCAGAGAAAAGTCGGTCCAATACGTATCACTTTTCTGGGGGCCTTGTTGAGTACGTGCTGTGGCTCAACAGTGATAAGGTACAATTTCATAGACCATGTATCCTTTACGAGTTTATATAGACTAGTATCAGTCTGTCATGGAACTGCAAATATGAGGAGTTACACTCCATTATATATACAAATCGAACCAAAGCTTCGACCGAAGAAGAAAAGGAAGAGGCATCTAACCGCGAGAGTTCCATAGAAACCTGGGTTGTCAGACTAATTCTACCTCATTTGAAAGAAAAGTGGCTTTTTAGGGTTCCGGAGTCGCAATGGGCATATTATAACAGTGCCGAAAATAAACGGGTAATGGCAAACCAGTATGAGATTGAAAATAAACGGGTAATGGCAAACCAATATGAGATTGAAAATAAACGGGTAATGGCAAACCAGTATGAGATTGAAAACGAAATTGAATATTGGATTGAAGCAAAAAAGTTTGTTTGCATCAAATGAAAAACGAATCATGAGTACCCGCTCATTTAGGATAACCGTTCAGAAGGTCTTAGAAACCAAGCTTTACATTGAGATCATTAGAAAGCCCAGTGTGGTTTTTAAGAACGGACACCCTTTTTATGAAGGAGACGACAAACCCAAAAGAGGCTGAAAGAACAAACATGAAAAAGCTAAAGCCTCTCTAAAGCTGGACAGAAAAAGACAAAATGGAGTGCACTCAGGAGGAGTTAGCGAACGCGTTTGAAGAGTGGGAAAACTCTTCGCTAGAGAACCCGAGCTTACCATATCATTTGCAAAAAAACCACGCTGGGCTTTCTAATGATCTCAATGTAAAGCTTGGTTTCTAAGACCTTCTGAACGGTTAAGGTAGGAGCACCCAATTCCGACAGTGTACCCAATACCGATAATTTCTACACAAGGTAATCATTTCAAAACGCAAATCTAAGCACGTCATAGAGCCCTTATTGTTTGTTGACCAAAATGATAAGCTATCTATGGTCTACCTAGATTTACGTTCTAGGATGACTACCATGTCAAGAAATTATCGGCATTGGGTACACTGTCGGAATTGGGTGCTCCTACCTTATCCTAAATGAGCGGGTACTCATGATTCGTTTTTCATTTGATGCCAACAAACTTTTTTGCTTCAATCCAATATTCAATTTCGTTTTCAATCTCATATTGGTTTGCCATTACCCATTTATTTTTGGCACTGTTATAATATGCCCATTGCGACTCCGGAACCCTAAAAAGCCACTTTTCTTTCAAATGAGGTAGAATTAGTCTGACAACCCGGGTTTCTATGGAACTCTCGCGGTCGGATGCCTCTTCCTTTTCTTCTTCGGTCCTGCACACACACACACACACATATATATATATATATATATATATATATATATATACATATACATATACATATACATATATGTATGGAATTTGAACCTCTATAGTATTTGTTAACATCATATTACAGGCTTGAATTTGGTGGGAGGAATGAGGTCTAACAATGTTTATGGTAATTCTCAGGAGCGTTTGCATGAACCTATATCAATTCACAGGGAAAGAGAAGGCGTTATCATCGATGTGGCCTTGCAATGGTCAGTCTCTCCCATTGTTCTCTCTTTCAGAATGATATTGTAGTAACCGAATTTGAAGATGTTATCGCTATCTTTGGGTTCAACATCTGTGCCAGGTTGATGATAGCCGACCACTGGTTTGCTTTAGTTCCGCTTCTACATAATGCTGAGCTCGTTTTAAGTCTGGCAGCAGCTGCATCACTTAATTCCAAGTTTGAGACAATGCACTGAAGACTATGAAGGTAGGAAGCCAGTGCTGGACATTGCCTGGAAGAATGACATTGCATGGTTTGTACTTATAGATCTATTTTTTGTTGTTTGGTTGGTCCAGGAGTGCTGATTCATACACGGATACCATTTTAGGATACGCTAATAGCATTCGCACCTCTGATGGTGGTACTCACCTGGATGGGATGAAGGCTGCTGTTACCCGCACACTGAATACTCTTGGTAGAAAGTCAAAAATATTGAAGGTATGACTACAGTTGTTCGTTTGCTTTGTTTTTGACGACAGTTGTTCGTTTGTTGCTTTGTTTTTGACGAAAGCGAAAATGAAAATATTGCAAATTTCTGCATGTGTTCACTGGTGGCCATATCAGATGGATGTTAGCATATATTGAAGTTTGTGAAGTTCCATGAAGTGGTTGCTTAAGCTGTCATGTGGAAGCAGTACTAAGTTGGAGCTATTTTTGTGTATATATCAGGAGAAGGATGAAAACTTGTCAGGAGACCATACCAGGGAAGGTCTTACTTGTGTTGTTGCAGTGAAGGTCCCAAATCCGGAGTTTGAGGGGCAAACCAAGGTATTCATTCATGTACTATTTGAGAGATTCGAATTTTAGTGATACGGTCTTACATGTTGATTATGAACTGTGTATGTTGCTAGATATCGTCTAAGCTTAGAGGAATTGAAGTGTAGTACTGTGCTTAGGATCACGTAGATTAGATGGACACCAGTTAAGATCGCAAAAGGCTCATTTGGCATCTTATTCACTATTGAGAATAGACACAGACCAATTTTTCTTTTTTATCAAGGTGCGCCGGCCTAGCTTCAAATTCATGTGGCTTTCAAAGACGTAGCAGGTAAGTGCATGGATGTGTTCATCCAGACATACATTCCTGTTTTTTTCTGGGCTTTTTACGGAGAGTTAATATTTTCGTGGGTTTGTGCGGACAGACACGGTTAGGAAATCCAGAAGTTCGACGAATCGTTGATCAAGCAGTCCAGGAGCTGGTGACAGAGTACTTGGAACAACATCCTAACACTCTCGAGGCGATATTGTCCAAGGCTCTTCAGGCCCTCAGGGTGTGTGGGCGACCCTATTTTTATGCTTTAACTTGAACGCATTATTCATTTGTGTGTATTTGAGTGTTTGTTCGGGTTCGTGCGTGTTTGTGCTTATTTGATGCTAGTATTTGTTTTAGCTGTATTTCTCCTCACCATGTTGACCACTTAGAGGAGTGCTCTATAGTTGAGACTTGGAGTGTGTTTGTCTCTTGTGTTCGTAAGTCTGACGGTCTGATTGTTCTTTATTTGGAAATAATGGTTAAGGGCAAGTAAATTCACTCAAATCCTACTTTTTCTTGCAGGCAGCCATGGCTGCAAAGAAAGCAAGAGAGCTAGTGAGACGGAAGAATGTATTGAAGTCCTCTATGCTTCCAGGAAAACTTTCTGATTGTTCCTGCACAGATCCGAGGAATTCCGGTGCTTGCTTTCTCTCTTCTTCCTTGTTTTCCTGCCTATCTTATGAGGCCACTCTTTATATATTCTTAAATGTACTGACTCAAGCACTAGCGGCTTGAATTTCTTCCTGTAATATATTTGGTCCATATCGTCTTTGTAAGATCTTCGCTTCTCATCATTCGAGGATCATTTGACATATTTGACAGAACATTGCATAATCGACTTTTGTACTTGTATGCAACAGAAATATTCATTGTGGAGGGAGATTCTGCTGGGGGCAGTGCCAAACAGGGTCGTGACCGTCGTTTTCAGGTGCGAGTCTGCAGTCAGCATCCATTTGACTTTTTTGGTTTACTAAGAGTCTTGAAAGGGAATTAATACTGTTGTGCTTTAACTGTGCTATTAAAGGTAACATGCATGCATGCATGCATGCTTGTGAATACACTGATTCTTTTGAATGCGGGCAGGCGATATTGCCACTAAGAGGGAAGATTCTGAATATTGAACGCAAAGATGATGCTGCCATCTACAAGAATCAGGAGATTCAGAATTTGATTCTGGCATTAGGGCTTGGTGTAAAGGTACATACTGTACATCTGGCCTCTAATATTTTCCATAACAGAATGAGAAGAGATATGATGATGATCTCTTTTAGAAGCCTATATTCAATTAATATGACTTGAAGGCGCTACAGAAGAGAAGAAATTCTTATTTGGGTATTGGTTGCAGGGTGAGGAGTTTAGCAAGGAGTCACTGCGTTATCATAAGATCATTATTTTGACAGATGCGGATGTGGATGGTGCTCATATTCGCACCTTACTTCTAACCTTCTTCTTTAGATACCAGGTAATTGAGATTCTCTTTCCTACTCTATCATTTGTGGGGTTCTGAGACTCAGCTGACGATGCTCCAAGTATTAATAGCAGACTGACTACCGGTACTAGCATAAATGAAAACTTGGAAAAATGCCTAATAATGCGGATAAGATTACTACTACGCTGTGTTAACTGTTTGGTTAAATTGTTTGACATACAGAGAGCTCTGTTCGAGTCTGGATGCATATACGTTGGTGTACCTCCACTTTATAAGGTACTTTCCATCCGCAACCTTTCTTTTTCGTGTATGTTAGGTGCTTAATCAAGAACGTGTACACATCACTACCGATCTGTGTATCACTCTTTAATTTGTCTTAAGTAAATATTGAAAGCACACATGGAGACTTTATTACTGCTGTTGTCAATTGTTGGAGCTGGGGGTTAACACTGGAAATTGACCATGCTTTACTCTACTTGTAGGCACCAAAAAACTAAACTGTTGCTTTAACTTGACACCAGCTATGGCAAGACCTGGTTTGCGTGAAGTGCTAACAGTAGTCAGTTCATTGCAGGTGGAAAGGGGGAAGCAGGCTCATTATTGTTTCAATGAGGCTGATTTGAAGAATGTCTTGAAAACCTTCTCCAGCAACGCGTCATATAACATTCAAAGATTCAAAGGTAGGTTTGCTCTTCCTGGCTAGCAGTTTTTCACAATTATAAGCATGACTGAAGATTGATCCGTTCTCACTAAATTATATGATATTGAGTGCTTTGTTTTGAGTGCTGCTGCAGGGTTGGGAGAAATGATGCCACTGCAATTGTGGGAAACTACGCTTGACCCAACGCAACGCATGTTAAAGCAACTGACAGTAGAGGATGCGGCCGAAGCTAGCATGATGTTCTCTGTTCTCATGGGAGATAAGGTACTGATTAATTAATTACTGTCGAGATCTCTACTCTCTCCTGATTCATCGATGTTATTACTCTCTGCTCCTGTTTTGAGCCTGTGCTGGCTGTGTTGATGATTCTCTCCGTGATTCCTTTATATGAAGCAATTTAAGCACAAATAGTGCAACATAGTGGTACATGCGTAACTTAATTGTATGTGAAGGTGTTGATCAAGTTGACTTTGGAGATGATTTTAGGAGTACAAAACGTTAATAGTATGGTTTGTTTTTGACTAGAAGCAAATAATTATGTATAATATTCTTTAGCCTTTGTAAACCTGCATCTTTTACTTTGACAATTGAATCTGATATCTTTCTGGGCTACTAATGTCAAAGTTGTATTAGTATCCTTTTGATTACTGAGATCTAATGAAATTGTTTAATTTCTCAGGTGGAGCCACGAAAAGAGCTCATTCGAAGTTCTGCATCACGGCTGAAACTGGAGAACCTCGACCTTTAGAGCACATTGATCAGTCCAGTATTTGCATCAAAGGGTATTTACCTTGTTGACCCACTGTACAAGTTAGTAGTCATTTTGGAAATTTTTTGTGGCTTCTAGGATTTATTATACGCATGTAGAATCGAGAAGAATTACCTATAAGTTACTGCTACATGACAATGTTATCATCTTTTTCGAACAGAAAGAGCCCTTTTATATGGGGTGATAATGAAATTCATTTAAAAGCCCATGGATGTGTCATAAATTAGTAGCTCTTAGAAAAATTCTACATTGCCTCGTTGATCTAACTGAATTAGAAACTGAGTGTGCTGGGTTTTTATCCATATAGTTACATAATATTACACTCCATAGTATGATGATGTTATTGTTTAACCCCTAAAAGGATATGCATACGAAGTTGCTGCAGAGGTTTACATTTGTACTTATATATTGAAGACTAGAAAATGATGCTGTGATGGTGAATTCTTTTGTAGACGTCAATGTCAATACCATTAATGGTATATATTTTTTTCAAAATTTTTGGAGTAATTTAGAGCAACTCTACCACTGCCTGTATATGCTGCAAATACGTATAAATGTGCACAAAAGACTCCATAGAATACACATAGTAATTCCAATTTTATTTTTGAAGGTTTCACAATTTTCCTCATCTTTGGGCCCTTCTTTTGCTTTTTGGTTGTTTCAAGTAATATGCATTGCAAGGTGCCTCAATTCATGGTACAATCCAAGCCGAGGCCATATTCCATCCTCAGGGCCCTTTAGGGGTTAAGCAATGTGCATGTAACAACTCATTTCTGTGACTAATCCATGCTTGCCACCTTGAAGTTCAGGCACCTTGAAGTTCCTAAACATGTCATAATAGAGAGGGACAAGTGTAACATTCTTACATAGACCCCTTGGAACACCCACCCATTGGCATTGGTGTCTCTTGAAAAGTATTGTTCCGTTTGCAACATCAATTGAAGGAGAGGACATCATGAGAATAGTGGGGGAGTGTGTAGATGGCACATGGAGATTTTTATTGTAGAGACAAGGTTGAGCCTATGCATGGTCTATTGAAGAATGTTACTTCCTCTGTCCCACTAAGAGACCATGTTTTCCTTTGTAATGTATAGTTCAGCTCAAAAAGATTCATACCCAAAAGAATTGATTCATATTACATTCATTTTGTTCCAAATTCTATAATCTTTTTATATGCTTGGAAAGCTCACAACACGAAGATAAGCTACTGATTGTTTGAAGGAAAAAATAAGCAATTATTGAAAAGATATTTACATTTAAAACTTTAAAACCAATTCTACAAATTTCCTAATTGAAAGTTATAATATGAGGTAGGATCACCGGAGGGAGGCGTTGCTGCACTTCATCTCAGCCGATCATTCTATCGCATTTTGGAAGCCTCGTCGCTTGTAATTCATTCTCCTATCTAGTGGATTGATCGCGTTCACCAACTAGTACGATTGATATTTGATTTGTGGTATTCAAGTGAGAATCTTGTCTGTTTAGGGGCAAAGCAGGTGGATTTGCCCTAATTTGAAAGATGGTGCACTTGTACTGCGCGGCAGTGGAACGGTAGTAAACCAATTCTAGCAATTCTCGAGGTGACAGAGTCGTAGAAGCGAAGTTAGACTAAGGAGGGTAGAATTCGTTTGTCCCAAGGGATGGCGAGATACTTCAGGCAGGATGGAGCTGTAGCTATGGTGGACTTCTCGTCCGCGAGTTTGAATGCATCCCTCTGACTAACTTAGATTCGGCGCTGGTACAATCGGAAATAGTGCACATCCGTGCACAAGTAGTCATCGTGTACTTCATGGAGGAGAACCTCTCAGAGCAAATGCGGAGGGATTGGTTGTCAGACCTAGTAATCCTAATTCATCCCCAAATTTTTTTGCTTTACAAAGACATTGGTAGGGGATTTACATACCTAAAGGTTAACCATGCGAAAGGCACAAAGCAACTCGTTCAAGGGCCGATTCACCATTTCAGAACGGCAAATGCGGTCTACTAGCCTTGGGTTAGCTCATTCAACACGAATCGGCCCATTGGGGTCTTCTCTTTGGAATGGCTTTCCTTGAGACTTATTCCATTAGAATTATTTATCTCTGCCTACATGTTGGCCTCGAGACTAGAACGTGTATTAGTCCACAAACAACCACGGAGCCCCAATGGGGATCATTGGTTTTGTATTGGCATGGAACTTGGACGGGGATGGATTTCGAAGTTGAGGGTAGATAGAGAACGCAGAGAGTGTGTCAACATTCCCATAGATTACAACCATTTCAAGGTGAAGTGTGGCATTTGTGGGAATTCGACCCATAGGGAGAAGAGATGCCCGGAACGGCCCCCACGACCCAAGATGCCAGCTGCGTCTAGTAGTGATGGCTACAGCAATCCCCAACCCGAGCAGGACGCCCAATGCACATGACTGTCATAATCGCAGTGTAGAATTTAGATACTCTAGGACGAAATTGGGTCGCCGTTGGTACTACCGGGAGCGTACTGAACTATCACCCAATCTTGAAGAATTCCTACCAATCAGCAGGAAATACTCTTTTTGTTCCAATCGTAGGTCCAGTGCTCCAAAACTTGATGGAATTTGTCCAAATTCCGCACAATGACCCAGCCCTGAGCCTGAGCACGCTTGCGACGACTCCACAAACATGGAAGTCAAGAGATCTCCAGTTACCCAACCTGTGACTACAAATTGCCTTCCGATTGCCCCCCAAATGAGGCCAATTGATAACCCTATTGGGGAGGTGACTATCGGAATTTTAGAAAACCACGTGAGATAAAAAATAGGGTCAATTTAATTTGTTTAGAGTAAAATTTATAATTTAGTTAGATCTACCATAACATTGGAAATATGTCCCCTACATGATTATATGTAAAATAGGGTGGTAGATAATTCTTCCATTTTAGTAATCAGTAGAAAAAAAAATAGGGTCATGGACATAGGATCCCTCTAAAAGTGTGTTGTAGGATCAGTAGAATAATTATGGGTTTGACTACTTGGATGAAGAAGTGTGTAGTTTTTGTCCAAGTTTGAATCAAGCGCGTTAGTATGGAGGGAAATGTCGTGGGATTTTTTGGGAGAAGGAATGTGTCGGCGCTCCTCCACAGCCGTTGGGTTTTGCAACGGCGTTGAACATGTGGGACCTTGCTGGATGCTTAGAACCTGACAGCCTCCATTGTCACCCTCAACCGCTTCTTGCGATGAGTTTTGATTTTGTCACAACTTCAGTCCTCAATCGTTAAGCTCACGCTTTTTCTGAGCATTTTCTAAGGTTTCTTTCATGTAAATTGATGTTGTAGAGTCGCCACTTCCTTTGCAATGTTTTCCGCGTGTATTTGGTTTAGGGTTTAGCTTTCATGGTTTGTCTCTTCTTTGTTGGTTTTGTGATTAGGATTTCGCTCAAGTTTTGGTAGAACAATTTCAAGGTAAGGCTTGCTTAGAGTTTGGGTAAGCATAGATGGTTAGGTGAAGCGTGGAGTTCGGTTTTGCAATGCTATAGTATTCCGTCTACTATATGGTATTTGTACGATTTATAAAAAAAAATATTGTGTCAAAAATTAGCCTCTCTAAACAATTACAAATAAATATAGGGTGATAAAAAATATGCCAAAGTAGCTTTTTATCTACAAATAGGGAGGGAGAAATTTTAAGAGGTGCATAAATATCCCCCTATTAAATACTCCATTATTGCACGTAGTTACGATTTGTAAGGGGGTGTGATCGCCCCGAGCCCTATCCACATAGTAGCAAGTGTTTTTATGGTAGGGTGCTCAAAATGTGTAGTGTGACATCGCATAACAAACAAAATGTGGCGGTAAACATTTTCTATTAGTCATTGAAATTAGCTTTTTGGCAAAAATTTAACCACAATGAAAAGGTATTCTAGGATTGTATGTATATTAATAATGTAAAATAGTGTTTGGACCAAAATGTAATACATTGTATTTGGTGACGTTGTACTATAAATACTTTATTGTCTTAATTGATATGTTTCATTGAAGATATAGTGATGGCAATAATTTTCCTCAATTCCTATAATAGAAAGGTATCGTATTCAAAAAAGATTCCAAAGGATTTTGTGAGCAAGGTGGATATCAGAGGTTTATGGCGACAATTTTTGTTACTTTACATTAAACGCCCCTTAAAATGGTGAATTCTCCAAAAAAAATTGTGGGTTTGGTTGGCTAATTAAAACGGAGCCTGTGGTGTACTGGTGGAACTAAAATATGCATTTGATGTGGTTTGCAAGCCGATTAAATGATATCACCAAGAATATTCCAAAAGATTCTAAAATAATATAAAATATTTTGAAAATATTCCAAAAGATTCTATTTTACTATATTAGAATGTTTTGGTATTTTCCCTATTTATTATATTACGTCATTAATGCAAATGCTTTACAATATTAGAAACTTTTTGTTGAGAACTATGACACCCTAGCGTGAAAACACCCAATGTCGCAATCGAGTTCTTCCAACTCTTCTAGAACGTAATTTGAGTGGACTTTACAAACATGGTCACGGCGTCAATAGAAGGTGGCAGTTCTACCCTCAGTGTGACATGGGGCACGATCGCCTTATTGTGTAAAGGAGGTAACAAGGCCCAACTTAAAAACTGGCACCCCATTGCGCTTTTGAACACCAGTTACAATGTTGTGGCCAAAGCCTTTCTAACTTAAACTTCAGAATATGTTGTCAGAACTCATTAGCCATGAGCAGTCTACGTTCCTTCCTCGCCGTTACATTCTGACAATGTCATATTGCAACATGAGACGATTGAGTGGGCTCGTAAATCGGGCCAAGACCTCGTCTATCTCAAGTTAGATTTTCAAAAAGCATACAATCTTATCTTGTGGGATTTTCTGTTTGATTCCATGAGTACTATGGGAATTCCGGAGCAATTCTTGGCCATGGTAAAACTCCTTCTCCAAGACGCCGCTGCTACAACGGAACAGTTGATCTCGCAGTATGCTGAAGACACTAGCTTCTCAGTTCTCGGTCATGAATCTAACGTGCGGACTGTTACTTCCATCCTGTAGCGGTTCCGGTTGGCATTAAGCTTCATTATAAATTAGGATAAGTCGGTGGTGTACTGGTTTTCTATCGATCCTGCCCCGGTGTGGTTGCAAGTATTGGACTGTCAGTAGGCTGTCAAGAAGGCACTTTCAAAACTTCTCAGGACTCCCTTTGGAATCAACTTGGACATACAAGATGTGGACGCGTTCTTGGTCGCAAAAATTTAAAAGAAATTGTCCTTTTGGTCTATGCAACAACTTTCATTAGCCGGTCGGGCTGTAGTAGTGAACTTTGTTCTACTTTCCACCATCTACTACTTCATATATGTATGGATGGGGTCCTCAAAGGCTATGAAGCTGGGGCAAGGGAATGTACGTGATTACCTTTGATTTAGAACCACTCATCGGTGCTGATCAACGGCTAATTGGGCAAATTGCTGCTTGGGGGGTTCACAATTATAGATCCAGAATTAGCTTTGACAACATTGATGGGGAAGTGGATAGTGGCTGCATTTGAGCATGGAGACTCCAACTTAAAGACCCTACTTTGTGCGTGGCTATTAACGCTCAGTCCCTCGAGTAAGTGCCGATTTTGGTACTCGTCTCGAGAGTGGACATTTTTGCAACAATTCTCAAGCACACGTGGATCTTGCGTATGGAATCGCATATCTATGGCGTGGAAGAAATTCGTCCAAGCAACGAAACCCATGGAGCCTTAATCAGCTGATGAGGTGTTGTATACATAACTTTGGTGGGCGTCTCAATTTATTGAAGGCAATTTTGGATTTATCTGAGACATTGTCCATCAATTAGCTAGGAGAGGTTTGGCTACAATTTGGCAAATATGGAACAAAGCCCAAGAGTTTTTTACATATAGGAGGAGCTCGCCAAGCAATACCAACCCCATATTATACGCAGGGGGCATCGGCATTAAAACGGCTTAGAGGATGGCTTTTGTAAAAATTATATCAAATTATACAAAAATAAAGACCAAGAAGTTGGGTGAAGACCAAATTAAATAAAATGAGATGTAGAAAAAGTTGGATTGCATATTTATTATAAAAAAAAACTCCACAACATATATAATGAATTGAAACACCTATTTTTTAAACTTTGTAGAGCATCTAAGAGGGGTGTTAGAAGTAGATGTTGTATAATATTCACAAATACTAGAGGGCCCTTTGGAGGTCTCTTTCTTTTGGAAGGAGTTGAAGCAATTACAGCTGTAGCACATTCCTTCTCCCTACCTCTATCCCCACTACATGAGCATGTACGCTTCATCTCGCATACCACGTGTTTGTCTAGGGCATCACGAATTCACGATCCTCTACAACCAATGTGTAGACATCCTTCTCTGCATCAATGACTATTGAAACAATGCATACAACACTCTCCAAGCTAATGAAGTCGCATTCGGCTCCTTCATAACCTCCATATGTGTTGGAAAACCTACATGAAATCGACGATTGACTACGAGAAAATGCTCCACAGTGATGTAAAATTGAAGAAGTGTGTCGCCAAACGTAATCACTAATCAAGAGGAAATGTGATCGCCAAACGTGACCTTCCACAGATCTGCAAAATCTCCAAACGTGATTGAACATGAGAAAATCGGCACCCGCTCCAAAGCAAAGAGCTGAAGACAAAGGTCCTACTTCGAATAAAACAAAAGTATGAGAAAACAAATCCCAAAACAGGATCCTACTTCGATTCTGCCATGGCGTCCCTCGAAAACGCGCTTCCAAGAAATTCATCTTACTTGCAACCTCGAACTCTCACTCATTCCGTTGCGATATTGCTACCGAGATGATATGGTAAATTAATAACCTGCAATTGATAGCGCTTGACTCTATAATCTTATCTCCATTATATGGTGTCAAGATTCGCTTCAATTTTGTCACGTTAGGGTTAGATCACCATTTGCTTACAACATTCTCTCGGTATTCACTTTCATTAACTGTAGACCAGTATTCAGGTATGCTTCAATCATCGGGATCGAAGCTCCCTTCACGATTCCTGTAATTGAGACAGAGCGAACCTTTTCACAAACAAGTTACAATCTTAATGTAAGATGCTAAGACATTGAAAGATCCAATGGTGAAGAAAGTAAACTTTGACCAATTGTATGGGAAAGGATGAGCCTTCTAAATCGTCGCATGCACGCTCCAAAGCAAAGACACAAAGGCTCCAAAGCAAAGACACAAAAGCTCAAAAACGAAGATCTAGAAGCTCCAAAGCGAAGACTCAGAAGCTCCAAAGCGCAGATCCAAAAGTTCCAAAGCGGAGATACAAAAACTCTAAAACAAAGACACAGAAGCTCAAAAGCAAAGACACAAAGGTTTAAAGAAAAATGAGAGAGAAACAACACTGAGAAATAAGAGAAACACTAAGGAAAATGAGACTAGGGAAAAATGAGACAGAAACGACATTGTGGCCCCAAAAACCCTAATCCATACCCTTGGGATACCCCCATGATACCCTGAGATACCCCCATGATACCCTTGAATATCCGGGGTACTATATGACATATACAGTTAAAAAAACAGACACTGTATGGTTTAAAAAACACATACCTCAACCGTATCCTAACACAAATCAACAGTCTTCTATCCCAACAATTAGACCAATAAGTTGCCTACGCATGATTTTAAAAGACCCACACAAATAGTTGCCTATGCATAATTTTAAAAGATCCACACAAATTAAAATTAAAAGTCAATGGCAATGTTTTATTTATAATAAAAAATCTTAAAATTTTATTAAAAAGCCCAAAAAGTTGGGTAGTTTGGCCTATGCTACATGTATTAAAAAAACTCATATAATTAGGTTTTTAATGCAATTATATGCTTCAAGGAATATTTATTTCCTATACATAATTACATTTTTGAATTCCTTGTTAGAAAGGCTACAAGAGTTTTCTACATTAAAACAAATTATATCACTTGAGATTGGACTAAAATGCATAATAAGTGATTATAATCAGGGCCATATAATATGGGAGTTGCATACCCGGGAATACCAATTGACGTTGTTGGAGCGTCTGTATTACCATGCTAGGGTGCGGAACTTTCCTCTTCCATGGATGGAAATGCTGCAATTAGAACGTCAAAAACTTTATGATGATGAGTGAGTTGGAGTATTTTGTGTCCCGAGCGAGTATCACCCTACGGTAGTTGCCCGAATTGGAGACAACTTTAGAACTGTCTATATCAATAGGGTTGGACTAGACTTCTTCCCTCGCTCCACGCCAACTTTTCAAGCAGGTGTGCAATTCCGTTAGGTGCGATCCCTAATGGTGGATACAAACGTAACAAACCCTGGCAGCGTGTACCATGAATTCCTTGTTAGGAGTCAAGGTTGTAACAATCTGCAAGGGCAAACAGAAAACCAATTTTTCAATCGTGGTTGGACTGACGGAGGGATTAGACTTTGATCCCACTCAATGGAGGTAGCGGAACGGGGAACCACTACTTAGTTACGCCTCCAAGCGCAGCCGTCAATTGCTCACACCCGGACTAGTATTTCATAAGTCCATCTTTGAGAAATAGAGAGGAGATAACTTCAAATCAACACAGTCACGATTGTAAGTTGCATCACCAAAATGGGTCAAAATTTTATCAATTTTTTTTCATGAGTAGATATACTCAGTATCTATTACATAGTAAAAAACAGATAACCAAATTTGATGATCTTTCTTTTTTTATAAAACATACCGTTTCTAACTAGAATGACGTAGAAATGAACTAAAACAATTACTAAAAAAAATGAAGATGACTAAAATTTTTAAAAAAATATACAAAAGATGTTATCAATGGTTACATATATGTAGAAAAAATATCATAATTTTGAAAATTATTTATGGCATATAATATAGGGGTAGCAAACTTTGTTCGCACGTGGTGTTCAACTTGACAATGGAGTGACCTCCCCGGGTAATCATCACATTATTTGATAATCCACACCTAATGTATGAATGCATGTTCAAATCAAATTGAAAAAGCAAAAGTCTAACATATGTATACAATGAAAAACATGGCCTAAAAAATAGGCCTGAAATTTTTTCACTACAAAAGTATTTAATATTTATCATTGATAAAATCATTAAACACTTTTTTATCAGTAGGATGTAACTCATACAAGTATTATTCTACTACAAAAGTTATTGTAGCTAGTGCAATAATAGTTTCTAAGTCCACTATGATATGATCTGTCAGATCATAAGTCCATAGTGATCCATGATCTTTTGGTACCAACACAATTCAATCTCATATAAGTGGTTGATCCAACAAATCAACTGGTTCTCTATATTCAACCCACCCTACTCGCAATTTTTCTTTGCATTCTATAAAGCCTTCCTAAATACTAAGATTTAGAGGTCAATGCTTTTGGTTTTCTTGGCCTTCCTCTTTTTTTTAAATTTTCAATGAAGAGGCCAAATAGTTACTTTAGGCTACCTACATCTTATAAGGGAATGGCCGTATATGTAAATTTACAATTCTTATCACATTAAAAATGGACTATGTATATTTACAAAATTGAACAAAGTAATACCATAAGCACATGTATACTTCATAAGCTCACCCCACAATTAATATCCCTTTTGTTCACTCACGTGGCTCGATACAGGATATTGTAGTGCATCCCCCGAGATTAAAAAAGACTAGAATATGGGAAAAAATTGAGTTGCTTATTATTTTCAAATGTGAATATCTGTACGTTGAATAAATATTTCTTTTAGTAAAAATAATGTAGGTCATTTCCTCCATTTTTAGCATTCTAAAAGTGTATTTTTTTATCAAATTTGAAGTGAAATTGCTTAATAGACAATGCATTTTATTGGGAATGGATCATTTTGAGCACATCTCTACAGTGGGACTCGCCGTGGTGGGACTCCCATGGGACTCCCATCACAGTGGGACTCGCCGTGGTGGGAGTCGTGATGGGACTCCCATCACAGTGGGACTCGCCGTGGTGGAAGTCGTGATGGGACTCCCATCACAGTGGGACTCGCCGTGGTGGGACTCCCATCACAGTGGGACTCGCCGTGGTGGGAGTCGTGATGGGAGTCCCATCACAGTGGGACTCACCGCAATGGGACTCCCGTGGTGGGACTCCCAAAACTGCACCCCCGGGTCTCGTCATGCCGCACTCTCACCACTCCCGGGTCTCGTCATGCCGCACTCCCGGGTCTCGTCACGCACCACTCCCGGGACTCCCACTCATACTCCCGGGACTCGGACTCCCGGTTAAAATCTCTCGAACTCCCTCGACGGCCGTGATGCGGTCATACCAAGGCTACTACACCAGATCCCATCAGAACTCTGAAGTTAAGCGCCTTTGGGCCGGAATAGTACTGGGATGGGTGACCTCCCGGGAAGTCCCGGTGCTGCATCCATTTTGCCGCAGTTTCATTCATCCTGTCTCTTGGACTGTCCCACTTAACCCATATCGTTTGGCAGTGGGAGTCCCGTAGGGAATATAAGGCCTTCCAGGTGCCTTCCCTTTCCAGTAGATACTTGGAACTATATAGCACTTCGACGTCGACACTTGGAACTTCGTAGATAGAATCCCACAGATGCAGGTGCAGGTACCCCGTTAGATTTGAATCCGTTATGCCATTTTTTTTTTTCAATTTTTTTCTTCTTTTTGAAGTTGAATTCTTTTTGCAAAAATAAGTTCCTAATGACATAAGGAACGCCACCATATTATTTTGATTTTTCCGTAGAAATTTTTTCCATATGTTATTCGAATTTTGCTAACACTATGTTCTTTGACTTTTGTGGAAAATGCAGCGATGAGTCCCGGGACTCCATTTTGAATTTTTTTTCACAGTTGGGTGCCTAACAACATAAGGAACACCCTCCAATTTTTGTTTTATTTATGAAAAATAATTTTGCATAAGTTATTGGGAAGTTGCTTACTCTATGCTTTTTGACTAGGATTTGCAATTAGTGGAAAATGCAGCAATGAGTCCCGGGACTCCATTTTGAAATTTTTTTGCACAGTTGGGTGCCTAACAACATAAGGAACACTCTCCAATCACAGTGGGACTCGCCGTGGTGGGACTCCCATGATGACCTTGCTCATTTATATACATATACATATACATATATATACATATACATATACATATACATATATATACATATACATATACATATATATACATATACATATACATATATATACATATACATATACATATATATTGGTATATATTGTAGTTTTCACCTTTATCACTTACTAGTAAGTTGTTGAGTGGCTAAGTGTATCACATGTGCACAATGTTTGTCATTCTCTTGGAAAAAAAAAGGTAAAGAACATCAATTGTTGTCTTCTACTCTTACTTGATCAAAATATAATACTTCAAATAAAAAGCGAAGTATCATGCTTGTTAACCATTGATGTTGCGGTCATTGGGATGTTTTGTACTCTTATACAATTATGTCATATAAAAATTTGGATTTGATAAAAGCAAAGTTGCAAATATATAACATATTTGTCAAAATGATCACAAATTAATACACAAATTTTTAAGCACTTTCATTTGTTTAAAACTTT
Organism: Pohlia nutans; assembly: GCA_022496805.1. Lineage (NCBI taxonomy): Eukaryota > Viridiplantae > Streptophyta > Bryopsida > Bryales > Mniaceae > Pohlia > Pohlia nutans. Next base: position 24,809,375 of record CM040085.1, on the reverse strand, counting down.
AATTAGTGTAAAACGTATTTAAATATCCTTCATAATGTTTGAAAATATAATATATAAAAGTAAAACACCAAGACAATTCTGATTTTTTGTTGTGCTCATTGAATTTAAGGTAGGGACACCCATTCCCGTGACTGCACCTATTCCCGTCTACATACAGGACACCTGAATCCGAGTGTTTCTGATCATAGGTGGTTGTGGCTTGAGAACATATTTAGGGTGTTTCTCCAAGTCACAAGCGTTTCTTCAAGTCACGGAATCAGGGCCATTTAGACACAGTCAAATGTGCAAACCAATTTCTGACTTTGATTATCGAGAACGTACACAAATTTTACAATAACATGACTTTGTTGATACATTCTAGATTAATATCTAATTTCCTTTCCTCTGGTATAATCTCTTTTCATAGTGCTCATTCAGAAGTATGAAAATCAGCTTAAAGTCACGGGAGTGGGTGTCCCTACCTTACATTCAGTCTAACTTTAATTATTGAGGACTCAAGTGATGAATCGTAACTGTTTTACTATTCTAGCTACTTTTTAATTTTATTTGTTTTTTAAATGAGTTGGTTTCTGTTCCACAAAATGAAAAACAGAAAGGGCACACGTTACAGTTGAAGGTGGCTGGGAGACCACATCATAGATCTTATGATTGCCTGGAGATAATAGAAAAGAGTGTCTCAAAGTGGAAAGCAACCTCAAACTCACCTTAATCCCTAACTGCCTGAGCAACCAAACATGGTCGCCCGAAAATTTCAGCTCAAATCTGTGAGGGCAGTATAATTCCCTTGACTGGTTTAATTTTTTTTACGGGCAGTACTAAGAGTTAAATTTTAGAATTTTTTATTTTCAACCAAAAAAGGTAAATTTTTTAATTTAGGGAGAGACTCAAAGGCACTTATGTCTCAACCCCTAAGTGCCTAACCGACTATATTTGGTCCACCAAAATTTCAAGATTATCAAAATTTCAGCCAACTTTAAATGTCCATATCTTATGCAAAAATAACAATTTTTTAGCGTGATTTTTTTCCCTTGTAGATATTCAAATTGATCAACCTTTCCAAATAAAAGACTTTAAAAAATATTTATTAATATCCTCTAAAGCCCTCAAAGTGACAGTATCTCAAATTGTCACAAATTTGAAAATTTCCTCGAAATGAAATCTCTAGGTTTTTTATCAAATAAGATTAGCTCTAACATGAACAAGGTAACCACCATGTAAAACCAATGTTTTTGACCTATCATACTTGATTCCAAGACAAAATGACTAAACGAGCATTTTTTATGAATTTTCAAAGATAATTCTTATAAATTTATTATTAAATAATTCATAGAATTTTTCCAAAATTAGATTGTATGGATGTTGTCTTATTGTTGTTCTCTACATATATTTAAGGTTTGTAAGTCATAAAAGTTGAGTACAATGAACATTATAACACGTTTAGTTTCTTAAGAAAACCCTTAGGCACTTAGGGGTTAAACTCGTTTTGAGTTCAAAAAGACTGCAGAACTATTTTATGGTGAGTTGGAGAATAATCTAAAGCAAGGTCATGCACCACCATGAGGTGTGGAAGTCATGACCTCCCCAATGCTAGAGGAGAGTTCCCACACGCTCCCCCAAGCCAAGAGCCCCGATAATGGAAACTATTCATGAACAAAGATTGTCAGAAAATATAATTATAGGAAGGGAACTCCGCTTGGACTTTGTTTGAGAAGCAGTGACGTTTTTGGATTATTCAAATGAACAAAGACAATGAACAAAAACCGATCAAAATTAGCACTTCACCACTTGAATATATAAATCCTAGGAAGAGGGAGAAGAAAAGAAAAAAATTAAAATCAAAATTCTAAAAATTGATAAATTTGTAAGAATATGGTAGTGACACGTTGTTTGGTTGAGATTCCTTAACCCCTAAATGTCACAGCGTCCAGTTTCTGAACGACTAACAAATTCAAACTCACCCTACGTTTTCATCAATGCTCGGATGAAAGTCATTCATTTTTTGAAGATACTTCGCCAAGTTGTTTGTCCTATCTAATGGTTGGATTTAGTGATACTTGAGTACATATTTTTCTGAAATTACAAATGTAGAAGTATGTCAAGTTGTTGACCAAGCCAAAATTGCATTGATTGTAGTTCAAAAGTGGCCTTGCAAAAATGAGGTCATAGATTTAAAGAACACAAAAATTTCAAAGAATCATCACGTTTAAGAGTATCTCATTCCAAATTCATTCCAACAAATTTTACTCAAAAACTATTAATTTTTTTTTTGCAATCAAATTTAGAAGGAATTTTTAATTTTTAATTTTTAATTTTATAATAAAATATTGGTGATAGTATTGGTGAATCGAACCGTACGGATGGAATCTAAAATTCAAAATCTAGAACTTTCATTTGTATATCAATTCCAAAATATTCTTCTAAAAAGTACTTTATGATGATTTTTCTCAAATCGTTAATTCTAGGGACACCATGGTACGTTTAGGGATTAAATAAACTTTGTGATTGACTATCATGAGGTCATGACTTGATGATTTCATAAAAGAAGGTTGGTTCTTATCAAAGACCTCTCTAAACCTTGTTCACGGAGAAAATCAACAAGGGTGGATTTGAGTTTCTACCAACTGTTGGGTTGGTACTCAAGAAAACAAATAGTGAAGTGTTGACCTTATGTACATCTTAAATACACGGTTTATTGAAGACGATGAAGTGCCAAAATAAATCACTTCCTTAAATTTTAGTGAGACCTTCATACTACGAGTCCAAAACCCTTATTTCGTTATAATGGGAATATATAGAGAATTTGGTAATTATGTAGGCAACCGTTTAGAAGGCATCTAGCGAAATTTATTACCAAATAATCAGACTATTATCACTATAGAAGAATATTCTCAAAATAAAAAGACAATAAGACCAATTAAACGACGAGAAAGCGAAGGATTGTGTTACTCAAAGAGAACATTTTATTGATAGGTAAGTCCAAAATCAATTTATTGGTGTAATTGTAGACCTCCAAGAGCTAGGCCTAGTACTATCTAGACAGCACTACGTGGACGCGCAGAGGAATCCCCACCATGATCCTTGAGGGTGGAGAAGACTTCCTCACTACAACGATATTTAGAAGATCTAGCCTCGACCCCCTCTCCAAAAGCGTCACCTGAATATCGCTTCACAGCACACCGGCAAGTGTTCGCCCCGGAAGCCATTGTAACACGAGCGGTTGTAGTTGGCAAAGTTTCATTTAGCCTGACTCGAGCTAATCCCGAACGGTTTAGGAGCACCCGGTTGCGAAAGAGGCTGTCACCATCCCGTGCCTCAGGGTCCAATGTCATAAGGGGGATGTGATCAGTTGGCGCTGCCGTAATCGGTTTAGGCAGAATGAGATGACTGTCTACAACACCATCGTCGTCATCATCCATGTCCTCCTTGGTGTAGTCGACAGCGGACGCGTCGTCCGGAGCAGGGTAGATAAACCGCCCCCGCTGCCTCTCCGAGAAAGTCCTGGAGTCCCCACTTGTGAAGGAGGGATCTGACACCGTAGAGGGACCAATTAGGGGATTGGCATGCGTGGCAAGCGAGGGAGCGGAAGGCAACTGACGTCCAACAGTAGCAACCTGAATGATATAGATCCACAAAGTGAGACGATGACGGAAGAAATGGAAGTGGTGCAGCATGAAGACAAACATTCTGTCAAGGTCATTCGAGGGCAAATTCATTAAACATTCCAGAGACAATTTTCAAATTCAGGAATGATAGGATTGGCAACCACTAAACGTTAGGAATTTGAAGAGAATTAAAATAATACCAAAGGTGAAAGTATTCACGGCAATCTCTTCCCAGTGACGAGATCCTGGTTCCACACATAGGGAAGATTACGGCTCAAGATCCGATACAACTCCGAGTCCTTGGACAAGTCATTACGCGCAGGTCTACGACGCATTGTCTCACTGAAGCTCTGGGGACCATTCAAATGCACGGCGAGACATAACGATCCTATGACTTTATAGAACTCCGAATCCACGGATGCCTCCGGATGAGAATGAATCCAGGAATCGGGAAAGATAGTGTTCTTTAGAGGAACCGCTATGCAAGTCGCAGGATTGCTGTCGACCATAAGGAAGTTATTGTCATTGAAATTGGAATCCCTCCTAGTGTAGAGATGGCGCCGAGGGTATTTGAGAAGGATGGAATTAGTCGTGCCGGGAAACATGGCCCTTGCGTAATTCTTCAACAAGAGATTATCGCAGTGGTTGGAGGCCAAGACGACTTCAGGGACGGCGTCGGACCTAGCGAACAGAAAGGAGCAGAGACCGTGGACAACCTTTGGGTGAAGGGTACTCCAAATGTGGATGTGGCAGAAAAGATTTAACATTTTTAGGAGCGAGGTAAGGCCAGGACGACAGTAGACGACTGTGTCGGCAATTACGGTGGGGACAGTGGAGGAAAGAACGGGAGGGTGTAGGGGATCGGGAAACATAAGGAACTGTGTGGGCGCCTCAGAGATTGGGACAATGGAACATAGGACCCCGTTCAACTCCAACACCACATTCAACCACTTGGGCATGGACCGGATTCGATTGATCGATGGTACACGCGTTAGGGGTTGATCAAGTGAGATATGGAGAGTCCTGCCCGAAGATTTGGACTGTCCTGCCTGCAGCGAGACAACAAGCGACAATAGCAAATGGTATTAAAACAAGAGTGTTACCTTGCAAAATGCTGAAGCATGCAAATGACTGCCCGCACTGATTGAGGACTGGACCGCGACACCCACTCGCAACACAAGGTGGTCGGTGGGGGTGATCGACGCAATCGGACAGAATAAGGTTTTCATAGAGGCGGCCTGATAGAGAAACGACGATGTTTAGTGCCCAGTGATGAGGACGCGGACGCACTCCACACGAAAAGCGATATAGACAAAAAAAGGTCTCCATTTTATTGAATGGTGTGTCTCTAAGTACAATCTACAAAATGAGACACAGGATCCAATAACTTGAAGACTAACTCCACGACCTACTCGCCGCCACCAATGCCGGACTCCTGTAAAACAAGGAGCGCCGGCTTTAAGATTACTACAAAGCACAAATATACAAGCACAAAAACAGCAGAGCAACTGCCATAACCGGCCATGCGCGCAAAGAATGACATGCAAAGAGAAAAGAACCTCACCTTTGCGATTGTCGATGGACTCGCGGCCGTCTCGACGTCGGCGGACGGCTGAGGGGTGCCGCTGGAGGGATCATCCACCTGCTGCGGCGCATAATGTGAGGCCACCGAAGTCGCCTCATATGCAGAGGCCGCCACCTCTGGTCCGGGAGTCGGGGTGGCAGACGCAGCGCCGTCTTCGACGTCCTGTTGCGCCGGCGTGTCAACGCTGTCTTCGTAGTCGACAACGTCGTTCCGCTCGTCCGGCGTTTTAAGCGGTTGCTTGGCCTCGGCCTTGGCCTCTCGCGCAATCGGATGCTCGGCCTCTAGAGCAATCGAATGATCGGCATGCAGTGCCGGGACTGGTGCAACCTGCAAAGGAGAATCAAGAGGGCCTTGTGCGGGGAGTGCGCGGATCAATGATGCGGAGCCGTCAGGTGGGATACGAAGAGCGGGAGTCCCTGACCCACATATGGTCAGAAGAGGCTGCTGAAGTGGATTGTAGGAGGCAAGGGGGACAGGTGCTGGCAATTGAGCTTGAAAAAGCTGGAGCATCAATTTCACCAAGTCAAGCGCCTCCCGATTTTCAGACTGCGAGCTCAAGACAATTGACTCCAATCTGTCCGCTCTGGCATTTTGGGCAGCTTGATCTGCCAGCCTCTGGGACTGCAACATAGAGAGATCCGCCTGCCTTTGTGCCTCCCGCTTCTCCCTCTCTGCGTCAAACAACGCGAGCTCTTCTGCTCGTCTCGCGGCCCTCTTGTCTTCCTTCTCCTTCAACTTGAGAGCCCGCTTGGCTTCCTTGGTCATTGGAGGGGGGAGGTCTTCAACCTTCACTCGTGGTTGCGAAGGTTCACCCTCTTCCTGGGGGCCCAGTACGACGAGAGGATCATCGTACTCAGGCTTGAGCGAATTTGGCAACTCCGTGAAGTCCAAGAAGTAGACCTCCAAATTATCTTCAGGGTCGTCCTCACTAGGCTTCCAGACTCCCTTCCTCAACCAGGAGTTGTACCTCCCCTTGCCCGTTGGACCGCTACTCCGATCCGGTGCAGCATCGCCAACATCATCGCCCAAATTCATTGCTTCGGCATCGATGTTGTCGTTGCCGCGATCACCGTCGCTCTCCGCGTCCTCTTCGTCTTCCGCGTCCTCTTTGTCCTCCCCATCGTTGGAACTGTCAGATGTTGACTGATCCTTTGGCAACCTCTCTTGTCCGGGCACGTTGCCGTCGTCACTCTCGGAGCCGGAGATGCGATGAAAGTGGTCTTCATTGAGGTTCTTCGTGCGGCTCTCCCGACGGGCAGTGTCCTTAGTATCTCCGCTATCCGAAGAGCCGCTGCTGAGGATGTGCGGGATGCCAGTCTCGGCATAGACATCGTCGCGGACAGGAGGGACATTTAGCTCGGCTCGAGCTAATTCGGCGACAGAAGTCCGCTGTCGACGACGGCTCAGGAGAGGCTGGACTTCGACGTCCCCGGCTTGGTCGCATTCGGCAAGATTAGCCAACAGGTTCCTCTGAACCAGGTCGGCTATGGACAGAGTCGCGGAAACAGGTGGCGGAAGAGAGGATGTACGTCCACCCTTAGTCCCCTTGCCAGGGCGTCCACCAGCACGACCAGCGCGAGCTGATGAAGATGCTCGACCACCGCGAGCTTCAGAGGAAGCTCGACCACCGGGAGCAGCCGCGCGACTAGTTCCACGAGTAGCTTTACCAGCAGCTCCACGACCAGCTCCACGAGCAGCCCCACGACCCTCAGATGTCGATATGGCGCGACCACGGGGCTGATCTCGACGACTGTCGGACGGACGCCTGACGACCATCCAATCGACAACCGGCGAAGCGAGACCGGGAGAGACGGATTGGGATTCCGCAGGGGTACCTGCATCTGCCTCGACGTCGTCCTCCTCGTCCTCTGAGGAATCGATCCGTCGTCCCTTCCGCGCACCAGGTTTTGGTCCGTGGCTGGCAGTCGGATTTACATAGGCCTGGACGCTGAAATCATTGTAGTCCATATCTTGATTGGCGTTGTAGGCGGCCATGTAAATTTCCTCGTCACCCGCGTCGATGACAACATGTGTCTGAAGGTGACACATCTGTGGTAAGAAGAAAATTAAGAATGTTAATAATAACCAATTGCAACCAAGAAGCCACATTTTAGCTCGACTCGAGCTAAACAAACCCAGACACAGTAGAGAACCAAGACAATGTAAATATAATCCACATTCAAATGTACATTGGGGTGCAATTTTAGGTCGACTCGAGCTAAACGATGAGTTGTAGGGGATGGTGCATTGAAACATACGATTCCGGCCAGCATGGGCTTCGTCCCCGCCATTAGCGACAGAAATCTATCGCCGGGAGCAGAAAACATCTTGAGCACACGACAGTAGAACTCCAAGCGCAGCTCGGATGTCGTTAAGGCCAAGTCGTGTTCCCTGTACATTCCTGGCTTCGTATACAGGGGCAACTCGGGAGCATAGAAAGTGGCCGGTATGCTATCGACCACATTCTGGGTATGGCTGCTCTTCTTCACAAGAAAGAGGAGCGGAACAAGGTGCTTCTCCGGGACCTTCCCCTCCTGAATGCCGTTCAAGCGCTCGTTGCTGGATGGCATGTAGTTCGCCGTCTTTGGTAGATACTCATCCTTGAGCTTGCTTGCGTAAACCATAGCTTGGGCATGACGATCAATATTCTCAGTGATCCACAGCCAAACCTCGGGGGTTCTAATCGTCGGGTCGGACACCGTGTCCACCCAGGTGTCGAGGAACTCCTCGAAGTAGAGAGTGGAAGTATCGTCCACTCTGCTCGCATTACCAGGGACACATCGGAGATCGATGAGGCCAAAGGGGCATTTGGCATCGCCCCAGGTGTAATCATCGTCCCAGGCCCCGAATCAGAACGCTGAAGTATCGAACAGTCGGGTGCGAAGAATCGGAGTAGGCAGCTTGAATTTCCCTTTGACTTCCAGGAATTTCTTGAAGAACTCAGCTACATACTCGGAGATCTCTTCCACACTCTTGTTCTTCGACTTCTTCTGCCGATAGTTGCTGAAGAAGGAGTCGCCTGGAACAGAGAGCAGCATCGCCATTGTCTGACGATTCAAGTTGTACTCCTTCTTGAACTCCTCCCACTTGTCGACGACAAAGTTCTTGTCCATGTCGAACAACCCGAGCGATGGCTTGATGTTGTGCAACTCCCTAGCAACAGTGTGTTTTCTCTTCCGCTTCTCGACCCACTACTTCGCGGACATGCACTGCCAGTAGTTTATTGTGGGCTTCTTCACGGACACCTTTGGAAATCCCATTGTCCTACCGGGAGTCTCGTTCAGAAGATGCTGCGCCAACACTTCCAAGTCCCTCTCCTCCAACTGCCCCATCGCCTTAAAGAATTCACGATTCAACGTGAAATTCTTTGATTTTGACTCCCAATCCTTGGCCGTATTAAATTTGGCCTCGGTATCGGGGTCAATCGTGTCTCCAAGTTCGTAGTCGATAATGAACCTTGACCACAACTGGTAGACGTCCTCCGAAGTGGTAATGATATCGAGCTCGTTCCGGAGGTCCGCTGGCTTGAGGATATTGTCCTTGGTGTTCGTGTTGATGCTCACGAAACGCTTCACCATGGTAGTCTCAAAATCCTGAATAGAAAACACAGAAGTGAGACATTTCAGAACATCAATGCAATAACTGCACGACTTGAAGCGGAAAATTTAGCTCGAGTCGAGCTAAAATTCCAACGACGAAATTAACTATTGCCCAACCAATAAGAAGTACCTAGACATGATATAAAACATGACATACCTCATACTTTTTACGTGCGAGGTAGTGGTCCTCCGGCTCACGACCCTTCGGCTTCTTGAGCTTCACGGGACAGCCGTAGTCCTTCCAGACACTCCTCGCACCCATGATATTCGTTGCCCACGAGGGAGTGAACGTTCCGGCGTTGTTAGTCTTGTCGGCCATTGCGGACACGTTCATGATCTTGTTCGCGTCCGAATGCCAAACAACGTGGGCTCTCCATGTCTTGAGCGCATTGAGTTTTTCTTCGCCAATTTTACCATCCCGGATTAACTCCTTCGCAGCCTGAATATGATGCTGCCCGTCGATGAGCCGAAACCTGCAACGCTGACGGACGAGCGTCTCCCAGTCCCATGCCTTCGGCGCCTGCTCGATCTTGGGCATGATGACGATCGTCTGCCTGGAACTCACGTCGATTGCGTTTGTCAGGATATTCTTGTAGTGCGCAATCCCAGTGGTCTCCAGCGATCGGACGATAAATCTCGCTTCAGCGGGGTCCAGGAGATCGATCGAGACTTCAACATGCGGATTGTCCCTACCAAGGACGTAACAGTCGGCGCACTTCTCCCAGAATTCCTTGAGACTCTTGCTCGCCTCCTCGTAATTGATGTCCTTCTCACAGGTGGCCGCCTTCATGGTAGGATTCATAAATGTCACTGCGCTGGCCGCCAAATTACTCTTAGATTTTTTCGATCCTGAAGTGGAGGGATTCGGGTTGGGACGTTTCCGAGTCTGAATTCGTGGAGTTGCGTCAGGTGTTGCCAGTCCTGATCGAGCGGTTCCTGAGTTCGACCCAGCCGGCAAAGCAAGCGCCCCTCCCCTCTCAGCCGGCGCCTTTCCCTTTGCTTTCAGTGTCTCGTAATCAGACAGGGCACTCCAAATGTTCGTTCCGTAAAATTGGTAGGTTCTGACGAAGTTTTTGGGCGAGCTGAGGTTCAGTACCTTGGACACAATGTGGTCAACTAGAGTCGGCTCCGCCTTCCCGGTCAAATAATCCCGGATGACATCGTGGGAATATCTGATTTCGTTCGCCGGGAACACGATGGTGAAGACGTATCCAGCGACGTCGATCGCCTGAAGCGTGGTGAGGAGGTGCACATCCTCATATGTCACAGACGTTATATAGGCATCCAGACACATGGGTAGGAACCCCACCTGCGTCTCAGACTGTTGGTAGAAGAAGAAAAAGGGTGACTTCTCCTTTGGCATGATCGACCATGACAGAATGGACCTCTCCTTCGGGGTCCAGAGCTTTCCAAATTGTTGAGCATCCGCAGCAGTAGCAGCTAGCGGGTGGGTAGCGGCATCCACCATAAATGGTTCGAGATAGCCCTCCAGTGCTTGTGTGTTGTATGTAATCTAGATTGTACAAATATCAGGACAATTAGCTCGACTCGAGCTAAATTCTATTGCTGGATTCTACTCTAGGATAATGTATTCAATCATGATTGTAGAGAAACGACTGCATATTGACTGCCAAATTATCTCGACTGGAACTAAATAATAAACCTCAAACTGAAGCAGGGCGCGTCAAAGGAATCTTACCTCAGTATCACGTCCTTCCTCCTGTGATCCCATATCTTCATCCACTTGGGGATCATCGGCAGGAGCAGGTTCAGTCCGAACGATTCTTGTTGTTCGCATCGTCCGAGCCATGACTGGAAATCACCGAATTGTTTTGAACGTTAGATTCAAGCGACAATTAGCTCGACCCGAGCTAAAAAGACATACTATAATATAGCAGCAAGGTAGCTAGAAAGTATGTCCGTCACTAGTCCTCCAAATGAACATTATGACGACTGTGAAGTTTCCGTTTAGCTCGAGTCGAGCTAAAAAGGCGATTCACATAGTATAGAACTGTTAGTTGAGCTAAACCCGAACGTGTTTCAGCTAAGAACTACGAATCAAGGGTATGACTTTTAGCTCGAGTCGAGCTAAATAGAATCAACTGGGTTGATTATTTTTATACTGGACGTCTAAGTCATAGAGTTTGAGACTATTTAGCTCGATTCGAGCTAAATTGATGATGATTATTTCTGTTCATGTGCTTCGATGTGCAGTCATATGTTTTGAATTATAGGAAAATGTCGTGCAATGCCAGATGGGCGTGCTCAATTAGCTCGAATCGAGCTAAATTTGTGGATCTGAAGCCATGCGACAGACGAATATGACAAAATCTGAGCTAAACAGGCATCGAGCTAAACTGGAATTGAGCTAAATTGGTATCGAGCTAAATGATTTGGGAGCACTGACTGCGGTGAGCATGTGAAATTGTGCAAACCCTAATTTCTGGATTGTGCAAACATCTGGATTGTGCAAACATCTGGATTGTGCAAACATCTGAATTGTGCAAATACAGAAGAATCACAGAAGAAATACATGTCCTAAACCCTAGTATCAATCGGCGCTGAAGGAGAGAGGCACACCTGATCAGAAATCTACACAGGCAAAGTGAGCGACAGCGAGAGCACCAAAGTTGGTTAGCACCAGAGTAAACGACAGAGAGAGCACCACACTTTCGTAAGCAACAGAGAGAGCGGAGAGCACCACACTTCGTAAGCGACAGAGAAAGCGGAGAGAGCGGTTCGAAGAGAGCGAGGGTGAGCGAGAGTGATCACGGCAGCGACAAGAGTGAGCAGCGGCAACGACAACGAGCAGCGGCAACGTCGAGAGTGAGCAGCGACAGCGAGTGAAGATGCAAACCCTAATCACTGACTGCCTGGATCCTCGGGCACTGTATGAACATATGTATATACTGTACATACCCTATATATACTGTATGACCCTGCATATACTGTATGTACATGTATATGTACACGTCTATATACACGTGTATATACATGTGTATATACATGTTTTCAAAGATTCGTTATAAAATGTTTAATGAAAAATAAAAATGGAGTTCATGTACAAAGCAAAGTTGTAAATGTCAATGTAAAGATAACATCTATACGGTTGGATTCATCAGATTTATTATTAATATTTTTAAATTAAATATGCAAGGTTTTCTCTTTAACCCCTAACTGCCTAAGCATCCATTTTTTGGATGATGTACAAATTTCATCCGTAGATTCTCATTCGTCAAGCACTTTTTGCAGTGTGGAATTTTTACTGTAGAATCTATGGGAAGTTAGCTTCATGCACATGTGATCCGATTAGAAAGGGGTCCGGATGATTTGTGAAATTTTTATGCCTCATTTCATGTTGTAGTGATTCACCCAAAATTTTGAAAATTTCAGTGTTAAAATGCTCCAAAAAAAGTCAACTCATAAAATTAAGCAACCAAAAAATCTCCAAAAATCACTACACTTAGAGTATTACATTTCAACCAATCACAAAGATTTTCATACGTAGGTTGTCAATATCTTATTCGTAATTGAATTACAAAATAATTTTGAATTTCACGTTTCAAAGTTTATACAAACTTATTAGTAATAGCAATGATAGATCTAACTGTATGGATAGAATCTAAAATTCATAATGTACAACTTTTATTCATATATCAAGTTCAAAATATCCCTCTAGGTTGCATTTTATGGTGCATCTTTAAAAAACTGCTGAATTTGGAGAGGGCTCTAGGTATTTAGGGGTTAAATTCAATTTAAAATCCAAAATTAACACAAAAAAATCAAAAAATATTTTATTGAAATTGGAGTGACACGCACTACAAAATGGTATGAGTTCCATTATTTGATTCTATTTATTATGGAAAATCATGTTTAAGGTCTCACTTTTTGAACTAAGAATGAAACTTGACATAAATCACTTTTGTTATTTTTCAAAAATTCACATTATCTGTTTTTGAAGATCCATACCGTACAAAATGGTAGGCAACTAGCACAAGAATCAAGAGAATTTCGGATGGATGAAAAACATCACAGTATATGATGAAGGGACGAGTCAGAAATCATCCAACGTCCAGAATATGGACGCTGGCGCTGGCGAATGAAGGGTTAACCCCTAACTGCCCAAGCAGGCGTTTTTGGCCTGATGTACAGATTTCATCCGTATTTTCTCATCCGTCATGCACTTTTTGTGGTGTGATTTTTTTACTAAATTTTTTATGTGAAGTTAACTTCATGTATGTGTGATCCGATCGAAAAGGAAAAAAAATTTGAAAACATTATGCCTCATTTTGTGTTGTAGTGTTTCACCGAAAATCTTGAAGATTTTGGTCTAAAAGTGTTCATGAAAAAAAAAACTATTAAAATCAAGCATCCAAAAAATCTCCAAAAATCACTACACCTAAAGTACTACATTATAACCCATCACAACAAATTTCATCCACATATTGTCAATATCTTAACGGTGAGAATGTTGTAATTGGAAATCTTCACCTAGTGCCTTTTATTTCATTAAAAAATATCGAAAATTGAGTTTAGAAATGAGCTTCAAAGTTTTTTTTGTCCAAACTGCCCAAAATGCAGATCACCTCATGACTTCTATCCCATTGCTCCAAATTTCTTAAAAGTTTTTAGGTTGCTAGATATGGAATTGCAACATTCTAAAGTCATGAAACTCAAATTCTCATGAATGAGTCATGCTTTAAATTTTTTTGCCCATGATCAAGTGGACTGCTGGGAGATGAATCTAAAATGGGTTTGCATTTTTAGAATCTCAATGAATTTGAAGATTTCAACATGCCGTAATAGTGATTTCAAATAATCACCATGTTTAAGAGTATCTCACTTGAATATCATTTTAACAACTATTTACCAAAAAATATGAAAATGTTGTTACTAATCAAATGCAGAAATATTTATAAAATTTAAATGTGAGTTATGAACATGTGAGTTAAAACTATGTCTATGCAATATTTACCCTCGTGTGACGTATAAAAGAAATAGAAATAAAGATACCTTCTCAATTTTTTATAAATTTTTGATATTATTGCAGTGTAATTGATTTTAAGCTGATTTTTAGAATAAATGAGCACATGACACAGTTTTAAACGGATTTCTACACGCTCTAATAGTATTTTCAAATAATCACCATGTGAAAGAGTATCTTTAATGTGTAAAATTAGTATGTAGTACTTATGTTTAACCATAACGTCAACAATAAATTTAAGTGACGTCATTAACGTCATTAACGACTTTAATGTCATGAACGTGAACAATAAAATTAAATGACATTAGTGACTCAAATTATTTAATTAAAACTGAACTCTTTATTAATATACTATAAACTGCTCCTATATATTGTAATCGCCCATACTTGAAGCAATTAAATTCCATTTATCCGTAACATCAGTAACGACACTAACGTCATTAATATTTCTAACAAATGAATTACATTGCATTTGAATGTCATTTAAATCAAAAAGACTAAATTCATAAACCTCAATTTATAAGATCACACGTCAATTTCTATGTGTGTTATTGTGAATGCAAGCTGAGAGTTTTTACCTATCCCCACGTTCTACTTCTCAAAACCATACAATTTCTAATACAAATATCTTGCTCCTTTCTTCACTGTAATTTGACTGTCCATACTTCACAAAATTCAATTGCCCTTTCGTCCTTCTGTTGGTGGTTGTAAAACTTATCTCACGACAAGGACCGAGTCGTTGGTGAGAATGAACGAAAGCTCTAGTCCAACTTTAAGGTTGTTCTCTTCAACAAACTTCTTCCATCCACCTTGCAATCTGACCTGCGTTTGGATTCGATGAAATGCCGGTCGACAAACCATAGTTCGCACATGACAGTCTTCATGAATCCCCTAAAGCTTGACTGTAGCGTGAAGTTGGTCATTTGGTTCATATTTGTTATCGTCTCTCACATGTTCATTTGTCACAAGTACCAGCACCTGCGCAAACTTCTCGTTTCTTTCAATGACTGTAATTCGATGTAGTAGATGAAGTTAGTTCCTCTTTTGAGGTTAGTACGTGATCACTGTGTGTTATGATAATGGCCTTCACACTCCATATCGATGATTGGTATCGAAGTAAAGCACGTTCTCCAATTTGTCATGTATGCAATTAAATGAACAATGATAGCATATTCTACAAAATTAGACAAGATTTGATTATGAGAATTATATTTCTTAACGTGATTAACGTCAATATTGTGAAAAGCGTCAAAAGCAGAATGTAGTTACGTCAATTACACATATTATTGAATTTTAAATGAATTACTTTCAAATATAGTGTGAAATGCATTTCTATATTTGAATCACCCATAATTCTAACATTAATATTTCATCATTTTTTAATTAACAAAAATAACGTTATTAAAATAAAAAACAAATGTAGTAATGTCATTACCACTTGTTATTTAATTTAAAATGAATTACCTCAAAATATAGTTTGAACTGCTTTTGAACATTTAAATAATCCATAATTAAGACAGGAATGGTTCATTGTTTTTAATTACTGTCATTAACATCGTTAACGTTGATAAGGAATTTAATATCGTAGGTAATACGTGTTATTTATTTTAAAGTGAATTACCTTTAACTAAAGTGTGACATGCTTTTATATATTTAAATCACCCTAATTCTGACAATTACATTTTATCATTCTGACAATTGTATTCTAACATTGATGACGTTATTGACATTGATGACGCTAATAAATTTAATTATCAGAATTTGTTATTCTCAGTTTTTGCCTCTGTTCTTTCAAAGAGTGCCATATATTAAACATTACGTTTAACATTAAACATTAATAGAATCTCACGTTTAACATTAAACATTACGCATTAAACAGTAATAGAATTTGACATTGCAGATGCTTGGACAATTTTTGAGTTATGACAATTTTTCAATTTCTCAGTTTAATGACATTTTACCTCGAGTTGAGCTAAAATAAAAAATCTAGTTTTTTGAGAAAACCCTTGGACATTTAGGGGTTAATTTTGCATGTTGTTCACCAACTTGCTCAACTTTTGATTCTACAACAATATAACAATATTCACATCCTTTACTAGATTTGGAGGTAGATTTACATACATTGGAAGAGATAATTTGACTTGTGTCATGCGAATAGAAACATTGAAATACCGTAGTTGTGAGCAGTATCTGGGACAGCTAACCAAATTGTTTCAATACAACAGGGTCAGAAACTACTATTTCATCAATGGTCAAACACGAGAAGCTTACACCATTGAGTGCCAAAGCGCTTCGCAAATTGAAAAAGGAGATTTATTTTTAGAAGACCCGTCCAGCATCAGCAGTGGTGCGCAAGGGGGTTGATAAGTCTGACCTGGTAAACTACAAGATTTTGCAATTTGCATAAGAAATGCTAAATGATTTACTTCACATTTTTCTAATGCCTTTCAATTGTTTACTTTACATTTTCTGATGCCTTTGAATTGCACAAGAGGATTGATTGTTTTCACATGCAATTTCCTCTTGTTTTTTGCGGGGGCTGCCGTCATGGTTCATTAAAAAGTATGAAAATAAGATTCGAGAGCGTGCTGTTCTTCTATGTCAATCATCAATATGGACTGTGAAGGTCATCATTCATACCCTATATTCAAAATATGTATCAGTTCGATTCGGCTGCGGTTGGAGAGATTTTGCAACTTACGATGGGCTCTTGGAAGGTGATACATTGTTGTTCTCTCTTACAGCAGATTCCAATTTTAAAGTGTACCTAAAGGCTGGGCAACCAGTGAGAAAGCGAGCATGTGATTCTAAACTTGCACAGAAGAAAGAAAAGACATCGTGCAGATTGTCAAAATTGCATCTCGTCAAGTCGGTGAGCAATTCAAAATTTTATCCAATGTTTTTGGTTTTGTAAGCAACAATGCATACAAAAAGTTACTTGATTATGTACCTAGCACTGAAATGATTGAATAACGCAAAAGATAAAAAAAAATTTGCGTATTGATAGGAAAATGGCCAAGATTCTTCCTCGAGGGGTTGCCACGACTCTCATTGAGATGTCTATAAATTTGCAATGGACGTGACGTCAAAGGAGGATGACCGTGCATGGGTTTAAGTTATGGAGGGGATGGTTCGAGATGCATTGAGGATTTGATTCCAACAACTAATTCAAATCATCCAAAGACCATTTTTTGGTTTGGGCGGCTGTTAGGGATTAAACTCTTGACTGGAGATCCAATTTTTTGGGGGAGTATGCTACAATAGTTAAGTTAACCCCCTATGCTTAGAACTGGATTGTCAACTAGAGAGGGATGTCGTCGTTGATCGAGACAATCGATCATTGCTCATGACTGCTTGTGACAGGTCTACACAACGCTATGGCAGTTGCAAAGCTGGTGATTAATGCCACGCTGCTGATCCCCTAGTCGACAATGGAAATGTGTGTTTGCCGGCCGATTCCAACGTTGTCGCCGTTAGATTGATTTGGTGTGTGTCTACATGTCATTCAATGCTTCAAATGTTACATTAATTAGTTTGAACAGACAATAACGCAAATCACATCCTGAAAACTTTACTGTGTAGTAAAAACGTTCTAATAGTATCGCAATTTCTTAATGCCTCTTAATTTAGTAACCTCGTCTCTACCATCACTGAAGACTGCAGGTGCCAGTAAAACAAGATTGGCTTTTCCCATTCAACTTCAAAGATGCGGAATAAAAGTATGTAGAAGGTTTTTATCAATAAAAGATAAAATAATTACGTCCTCATGTGTTTTCTAACAACAATAGAACAATACTCCACTGAAACTGGACAAGCAATCGTTGCACTTTTCAAATGGCCATAACTTACTCAAATTTTGTCTAAATTGGGCATATAAGGTGTTTTTTGACATATGCCATATGATTCCATTGACAAAGGTGTCAAAGTTTATAGCCGTTTATTAAAGTAAAATGAAGAAGACTTTTCCTCTGCACATCTCCAGAACTCAAAAATTGTCCATGCATCGGCAATGTCAAATTCTATTAATGTTTAATGCGTAATGTTTAATGTTAAACGTGAAATGCCAAGTGTCAAATGTTGAAACATCATTAAAATTTAATTTTTTTTGACATTTCATATCATTCATTCAAATTCTTGCATAACTTTACTATTGTCAATAATGCATTTAACGAATTCATAGTACTTACTACTTGACCATTCTCTCATTTCAAAGATTTAATTTCTTCTCATAGAACTATTGAATGAATGCATTAATTAAATTAACTACAGCAAGCACCGTACTTTAATATAATGAAGCATTATAGCGAACAAACGTTTGCATCAATTTAAAATTCTCATGAATTTTAGTAGTTGACATTATTTGCAACTTGTAGGGTTTGTTATTATAAATCGATGTACTTAGAGTTGTAATTAAATATAACTTGGTCTTTATAAATTCCGCTAGTGCTAAAATTTAAATTTTTGAACAAATTATTCATTGTTAAATTTCTTCAATGACTTCAATTTTCTCATGCATTTTACATATTCAATGTGTTTACAACTTGTGCGTTCCTCCATTTTGAAGATATAAGTTGCTTCTTTAAAACATTCTAATTTTTTGAATGCATTAAACTACAGCAAGCACCGTACTTTAATTTTTTTAAACATTATAAATCATATAAACGGTGGCATAAATTTTAAAGTTCCATGAAATTTAAACGTACACATTATTTGCAACTTGTACGATTTCATATTATACCTTTATACTCCTATCAAAGCGCTTTTATTGCTCCTTCAAATATAATAATTGGGCTTATTCGAATATACTGAGGTAGCTTGATGGTTGGTACCACAACGCTCGATCGAAAGAAATTGATTCGCCGTAGGCGATGTAAATGAAGAATAAGTAATGCCATGAAATTTTTAAATTTGAAACGCTATGTGGTTTCTTTACACCTATTAAAGCGATAAGTATTTTCATTCATTGGTTTAAAAAATACCGCAACAGAAGGCTAAATTTTAAATTTTGATGCCACTATGCATCATAACGAACCTTGCATGCCATGGTGTTCTTTAAGTTTTAACGTATTCAAAATATTTTCAACTTCCACGTTGGCTGCCTTCACATTTTTAATTTTCTTTGCTATAATTTTTTAATTGATGCGATGCAAATAAATACTGAGCTGCACTGATTGTTTTTTTTGTAAACGTTATAAATTATACATACGGTTGCAAAAATCTAACGTTCTCACGAGTTTTACATATGAAAAGTATTCGGTTAACTTGTGGGTTTTTTTTTTTTTTCCTTTAAAGTCCTAAATCACTGAGTTAATTATTTAATAAGGTTCATTAGAAATATAGTATATGGTTCTCATAAAATACGATAATTTAAAATACTTACAACTTGAGTGTGCGGTGATTTTTTTATACATTTAATTGCCCTCCTTTATAAGTTAACCTTTAGATTAATCGAACGAATAAGATTATCGCAAACACTGTATTTTATTTTTTGTAAACGTAATAAATCATATATATGTTTGCAAAGACCTAATATTCTCATGAATTCTACATATTGAAACTATTTTGAACTTGTGGGGTATTTTGTTTACCTTTGAACTACTATATCGCTTAATGATTTATTTACTTAAGTTCAATAAAATACAGCTAGCGCTAAATTTTAATTGTTATGAACGTTGTGCATTCTACAAATCTTTGCAAGAATTTATAGTTTTCATGAGATATGGTAATTTTAAAAACTTACAACAAGTTATGGCTCGTGATTTTTTTCATACATTTAATTGCTCAGTTATGTAAACGACAATCTAATAAATATTTCTGATAAAATATTAAAATTATGTTTGTAATCGAATGTACAAACAGTCATTTAAATATTTTAAATGTCACTAATATATATGTCTATGCAATATTTAGTTAGTGATTTTTTTATCACAATGTGTCTATTGGTAGCAATTTCACTTCAAAGTCAAAATGATGAAATGTTGTAATGAGTTTTGAGTACTCATATGTTATGATATTTTATAAGGCCTTACGACTTAAAACTTGCTTTACAAGACCCACTCTTAATGCACTTCAAGACTGAATCATTATTTACATTAAAAATTAGCATCATTTGGTTTAGATTAAATGTTCATTTTAAGAAGTATATTTATCACCCTTAAACGTCTATGACTTTTTTTAATCAAAAATATATATTTAATTGAGTCATTAAGATAATTTGATTGTATAAAAATATCTTAGTACTAGGTTCATAGCATATAGATGCGTCTAGAGTTTTTTAAATATCAGTAACTATCTATTTAGTAAGATTATACTTAGCCATTAAAGATTAAACTTATTTTTTATTTCCAACTCTTCTACGATATCTCCAACTTTTCTACGAATTATTCAAGGTTCAAGTTTGTAGGCACCAGCTGAAGAAAAATAGAAAATTTCCAAAAGCATTTAAAACCCTTTCTAAAATATTCATATTTTTTTAAAAAGAATTGTTATATATTTTTTTTAGTAATTTTTTTTTTTCAATGGCTTTCATAACGTCGTAATTACACAGAAATATTTTTACCTCTTTTTTTTACCCTTACTTAAGCATCGAGTGACCGCTTATTTAAGTTTGTTCTAAATTTCTTCAGACCTCAAACTATTAAAATCTGATTTCACACCTCATAATACCTTGAACCTCGGGGGGTTCACTGGCGAAAATCGTAGAACAACGTGCGATAAAAAATAGGGTCCAATATATTCATTGTAGATAAATTTTATAAAAAATGTACATGTAAAATAGGGGATTTTAAAATATGGAAACATGTTTACATGTAAAATACCATCACATATAATATTTTCAAGGCTTTTTACATGTAAAATACCATCACTTTATATTCTTTTCTGCAAGGTAAATAACCCCCCCAATAAATAGGTCCCAAACGCACGTGTATGCAAAATATAAGAGGGAGTGAACCCCCGAGCCTTGAACCCCAAAAATTCATCAAAAAAATATCTTTGCTGAAATAATAGCCTTTTCATGTTAAATCCTAGTATAATATTACAAATAAAAAATAGATAAAAATTGTACGACATGTGGATCTTGATTTGTTTCATGCAGCCTCACGGATTGCGAGATCATAATGTATTAGTACTCAAAATCGACTAGAGAATTTCATGAATTTCGCTTTACAGTAAAAATTCTTTAACCAAAGCTATTACAATGAAATAAATTCCAACCAGAAATATTGTTCACCTTTATCACAATATTATAGTTGAACCTAAAGAGTTCAAAAAAACAAATCATGGCTTCAATAAGAGCTAGTCCATTTAAAACCCCTAAACTTCATGTACGTCTTTTTTGTACATTTAGGACGAAGAACAGAGGCTTTGTCCTTTCATAACTACTTCAGTAAATTTCCATTTTAGACGAAATCACTTAAGTTGGGTCCCAAATCAAGTCTAGTTTGTGTGATAAAATTTGCAGATTCATACAATGAAGTATGAATTATTGGCATGCATTTAAGTGAAGGTAGCTTTTGGTTTTGGGTTTTTAATCATTAGGCATATTTTACCTTTACAAGCCAAATAGTATTAGATTATTTTTTTTACATGATAATCATTTTAAGATATATCCTAACAACTTTAAAGTTGGAAGATTTATGATCCTAATAAATTTGGTTTTAGATTAGCAATAATGTTTCCACAATGAAAAATAATGCAATAATGTTTCCACAATTATAAACTTAAACCCTTCATCTAGGCTGCCCGAAACAACAAAAAGACATTTTGGCTTTCTTGGCTCTTTAGGGGTTAATAGCTTATCAGTCTTATCTTCATTTTTATACTGTCATTTTTTTGGAAAATGTGTTTTTTGGCTAAAAGTAGGCTGAGACATTTAGGGGTTACATTGTGCTGTAAATTGGAACTAAATCTTTTGCCCCTAAACCTATGGCTTATCTTAGAAACATCTTCGGTTCAGTAAAGGTTTTACTAACAAAACTACACTCGAATTGGAATCTATTTCAATAAATAAATCAAAATCCAACGGTGGATGAAGGAAATATAAAACCTCAAAAATCATCTATTTTTTCACTGTTTGCAAATTGCTATTGCAAATCTAATCCCAAACGTACATTTGGATCCAAATTCTTGCAACAGAAACATTTGATTAGATGCATCTTACCCTCATGACTGCGTAAAAATATTTCAAGGAAAACTTATTTGGATTTTACGAAATTGGCTTGCAATGGTAAAACATGCCACATGTTTGAAATGCCAAAAACAAAAGCTGCCTTTACTACGATAAATATCATTAATTCATTGAATGGATTCGCAATTTTTTCCGCAAAAACTAGACTTCATTTGGAACCCAACCCAACTGATTTCATCCAAAACGGGCCTTGGATGAAGAAGTTATGCCTCCTCAAAGTTCCAGCTTTTTTTAGTTGGGCCATTTTCTATTTTATTTTTCTGCGGGCACCTTCTGACCGTTGGTGGCCTTTTTGGCGCCCATTTTTGTATGAACTCGCGCCTTCCCCTGGCGCTCTTTTTCTCGTTTAGATTTGCCGTTGCGAAGTCCTCTGTTTCGTCATTTTCCTTCGCTTAGGTCCGTCTTTAAATGCTTGTTCACTGACTTTCTCCTCTTTGCTCGGGTGGCGTCGTATGTGCAACCTCCGCTTCCGCGTTTTTCATTTCTCTATTGCGTTCTTCGGCTGCACATGACCTAATACGCGGTCGTAGTTGATTTCTTGCTGGTTTGATTCACTGTTTCGAGCAATTTGTAGTGTTCCAAGCAATTGCAGCGTTTGTCCAGCGTTTAGGGCAATTTCTCAGCACTCAATGATGTGCGCGTTGTCGATGCCGGCGTAGGAGCTCGGATTGTAGCTGTTGCTGCAATTGTCGATGCCGTGGATGATGCTCTTAGCGTTTCTGTATTCAGCATTTGGGATCGACGTCTGGGCCGTTGACAGTGAGTCCTAAGTTTTCCAATTCTTTCATTGTTTTCAGCAATGTTCCGTTTCCACTCACTTGTAACGTTTAGGGGTGGCAGACTGATGTTGAGCAGTGATTGTTTGGTGCATTTGCTAAGCTGCATATCCATTGGTAACGTAGACTACGACGTAGTAGGTCTGCACGGAAATCGAGGCATTTCATGTATATTATGCGTGCACGATTCCCGAGAAGCGTATGTGGACTTCATTGTTCATTGCACAAATTCCGATACTGTTCTTATATCCGGGGATATGTCTGTTTAGCTCGAGTCGAGCTAATTAGACCATGAGCTAGCTTGATTTGAAGGCCGACTGTTAGCCTTTTTTTAGTCGGTCTATTTAGCTCGAGTCGAGCTAAATGGTACTCCTGCTACGGTGTTTTTTTTCACATTGTCGGTTCGGATACCAATCATTTGAGGAAGCAGGTCGGGTATGTATTAATTGGGTTACTCAATATACACTAGCGTTGTTATGCGCCGATACCCATTTAAGAAAGAATCGAAACTGGCGGGAAAAAAACAGATGTCGTCGGTTTAGCTCGATTCGAGCTAATTTTACCTTCCGGGAATCCTCCTACTGCACATACGCGCGTTCAGGGTAATAAATATCACTTCAGTTCATTCATCTGAGTGGATCTCCCTTTAGCTCGATTCGAGCTAATAGGACAGTACTACCTTATGTATATCTTAAGTTCATTAAATTCTAAAATAAACAGAAATGTAAACTAGGCTCATTCGAGTGTGTTTGATCATACTCCGTTCATTCATTTCAGTTTATACACGATATTTAATAGCTTTCATATATTTACACGATATCAGATATATTCTATCTTTAACGATTTCTGATAGTTCTGTCGAAGATCTTGAATTACTGGTTCGTGGAATAGTCGTTGATGTTTATTTTTTCTCGAATCGAGCTATTAGGAAAGTTTACGGTTTGGCCTCTTTCACAGCAGTCTAATGTATGTTCCAAGTCCTGACATTTCTATTTACAATGTGTTTGATCAGTTTGAGTTCATTATTATTAGGGGTATTATTTAGCTCGATTTGAGCTACTATTGCTCAATTTGTACATGTGGAATTTGCAATCACGAGACTTAGCTCTCCATTTGCAAGTATACCGTCTCATGTAACGATGATGACTGAAGTGCTGCATTGACTTGAATGACTATCAATTACTGAGTTGTTTCTATTGTTGGCGTGTAGAAAATCTTCTCGAGCACTATATTGGTGGTTCAGTTCTTTTGATCTTTCAATATGGTGTCAAGTGTATCTGATGCGAATGGGATTTTGGCAGTCTTTCATCCGAGGTAGTGTTTCTGTTTAGCACGCTTATTACATCGTTCTCTTGTTATATGACATTATGATTGTGTTAGTCATAAACATCATTGTTTTCGGTCTTACAGGAGTTGGATGTCCCTGAGCTTGTCCTGCCGGATCATTTGAGTGATTGTCCCGGACTTCCAAAAAGCAAATGGATTACTAAATTTGTGACACTGCTCAATGATGGAGGGGACATTGTAGCAGAGGGTATTTGTCAGAGCGTGGACTCTAAGTCTAATGACGAGCCATTAGGTGAAGATCAAGTAGTCGTGCAGATCGTGAAGAACTTGAATTTGGACTTCGTACCTGCGGATACTATATTTGGAACCAGGACATGGCAACTTAGCCATGCCATTCATGGCGGTTGATCACTACTTGATCATTTACGTCGTCACGAATACAACGCTGCCGTTTATGCCCGCGATCATCCTAAGAGGAAGGGAGTTCGTCCATATGAGTTGGGTGAAAGAAATCCTCGTGTCATGAGGACCAAGAGAGAAGAGCAGCTTCTAACGTTGGAGTCTGTGAACTTGGTTGCAAGTAAGATGTGCTGCAGCAAAAACTGTTGTCAGCCTTTCCCCCGGGAGAAAATTCTGGCTCTCCGAAAGTAGATGTATGAGTCTTCGGATTTTAAATTCAAGGCTCACTTCAAGATAGATGTACACAATCGGTTTCATCAGGCACCCGATGGGAGTATGATGGTGACCACTGAAGGCATCGATGTTTGCGCGCGTGCATGGCAACATATTACTGGGGTCCCCCCTGCAACCTTCTATAGGAAAAAAGCTGAGGCTACTGCTGGTCTACGTACTCGACATCATGGCAATGTTGGTCAAAAGAAACCTCGTCTCCATGTAAAGCAAGCTGTTGCCACGCTGAAGACTTTAATTGACAGTGCCACTGATCATATGCCTCACAAAGTCAAGATGCTGACTACTGGTGTGAAGGTGGTATCGCGGTCCTTGCCGTCGTCTTTCAAATGGAAGGATGCTATTCCTGAGATTAACGACATCAATGAGAGATTTGGCTTGAAATGCATTGCGCAAAGCACTCTTAGCAAGATCAGGAAGACAAAATTCTCTGAATACTCGAAGAAGGCACCTGGTGACAATTTTTCTCGTTGCTCCACGTGTGACCGACTTGAGTCAATGATCAAGTCTATGGTTCCAGAATCATCTGAAGAAAATATGTGGATTAAGAAGCTTAAACACCATCTGGATTAACAAGAAACTCATCGCGAGTATTACTATACGAATCGTTCGATGTCTATCCAGAGACCGAGGGATGTTCTATGCATAATTCATGACAAAATGGACCATGCCAAGACTGCGTGTCCCTTGTTTTCGCATAAAACAAAAGCAAATGATGCCTTGATGAAACTTCCAATTGCTGTCACTGGCATGATTGCGCACGGGCATAGCGATGTCCGGTATGCTCATTACGGGTTTGACATTTATCCTAGTGATTGCAATCACACCGTTGGTTCAATATTAAAGCTTCTTCGAGATCTTGAAGGCGTTCTGATATCGTATTCTAAGTCATTATTAGCTGGATCAGGAACGCACCCACTCTTTGAAGCGGTGCTTTTTGGAAAAGAAGGGTGTTTGAACTCTCTTCTCCCTGAAAGTGAAATTTCAGGGGTGGCGGAGCCTCTACCTCCCGTCTTGCATGTGCAACTTGACAACGCGGCTTCTGACAACAAGAACCGGTTCATGTTTTGCTTCTGGTCTCTTCTGGTACACATGGGTGTGTTCCGTGAGGTATATGTCAATTTCTTGTTGGTGGGACATACACATGAAGATATTGACGCTCTCTTCGGACGTTGGAGCATGATTTTGAAAGAAATCGACTTTCTCACGATTCCTCTTCTGATGAAGTCATTTATGGACGCAGAGTCACTGCCTGTCATTCCTCATTTGATTGAGGAGATTCCAGACTTCAAAGGCTATATCAAGGACTATATTGCTTCTAGAGAGGAAATTCTTGTTGGTCATTCGGAAGGTCAGCAGTTCAAGTTTTACAAGCATGATAATGGATGGCCCATAATGCAGTATAAGATGTTGTGCTCTGACAATGAGTGGCTTCCTTCTACTAATGGAGGTATAAAATTGTGGAAGGAAGATGCAAATACGGGGCTGCCGTTATTGCCTACGGGTGAAATGAAACCTCTAGTGCCAATTCCTATGAAGAACCGCGATGAGATTGTAAAAGGCATTGCAGGTTTTATTAAGATGTGGGAGACTTCATGTGCTGAAGACATATCTGGAGAATTTCGACGGCGGCATGATGCTGTTATACGCTATTGGCGGGCAGTGAAGCTTGCTTTGGTAGAGCCTATGGAAGTTCCTTCATCTCTGAAGAACGGCTGTTGGCCTTTAACTCGAGTATCTGTGACACGAGAATTCCTGAATACAGGCGAATTGCGAGAGGAATATGGGCAGGATCCGCATTTTATTGGCCGCTTGTGTAACAGACCAAGAGAGTCATTCCGTGTTGGTCGAGATGTTTTTGCTGGATATTTTCTAGCTTTACGTCCTGCAGATGGAGATGCTCGACCTTTCTGGATTGCTAGGGCTTTGTCGGATTTTGATGTTGATCACAACAATCCAGGGTGTATTCAAATCCAATATTTTAAACCTGCAACCAAAAGCAACATCGTTCAAGATACCTATGTCGGGTGGGATACGAAGAAAGGTTTCAAATGGAAGGTTGATGATAGCCAGAACCCGGAATGGCTTCATGGTGGTGCTATTTTTACGTCATGGAAATCAAGTGCAAAACCTGGCTCTCGGCGTCCGACAATCTCAATATCGGAGCGGCAGATCGACATGATCAGAGAGAGTATTCAGCGGTTTGACACCGAAGAGGAGTAGGAGGACAATTCTAAATTATTCCTGGCTTTGCAATTTAGCTCTAGTCGAGCTAAAGGAGTCAATCGCGATTTTAAGCTTTGAAATACACTGACGCGCTTTTCTGCCCTTGAAATCCTCTTAAAAATGCATGTAGAGGTGCTCTTTTGCTATTTTTAGTAGCGCCTGATTCTAACAATTCCTTTAAATGTAGTGCCATAAATACCTAACTATTCGAATTTTTTTGGCATTTCTCATTGACTCCCATTTTAATTGACTTTATTGTTTTAATGAGTTGTTTCTTCAAACTTGGATTGTAGATGTGTTTTGGCCACATGAAACATGACTCCCATTTTAATTGACTTTACTGTTTAAATGAGGTGTTTCTTCAAACTTCGATTGCAAATGTGCTTTCATGATTGCAACAACTTGTTTCGTATACTCTTTAGCTCTCCATCACGTGTTCTTTGCTCAATTTGGATGTTGGATTTAAGGTCGGTTAAGTTTTTGATAATTTGAATATTCCCATTATAACGAAATACGTGTTCCAACATTGGTTTCCACACTACATTCATTATTTCGATTATAGCATCCTCCACTACTAACACTAATTCACATTATATTTGAAATTATATGAACATAAGAGGCGTAGTAATAGGATACATTTTTGTGTGCAATTACTATAGACCACGGTATTTCTAAAGAATATAGGCCATGTGAGCATAACATCTTCATTGTGTGAAGATAAACTTTTGATGATCATATTTGAACCAATAGTATACACTTAGAACTTTTTTATGTCATGTTTTTGATGACCACATAGCGTAATAGAGCAGACAGAAGGAATACCCTTTTGAATGTGGTCGTCACTTCACTTCAAAATAGAGATGAAGACTGTATGGCATTTCTGCATGAATCCCGCAATTCATAGTATCGGCACATGACATTCCCTCATGAGTTAGAAAAGAGGATCCAGCTGAAGATTCCCCTTGGGATGCTTTACAATGATTATCCCATTTAGTGAAGGGGGGAGGTTTATACTGTGTGTAGGAAATTAGGGAAGGTGATACTAAATATCATTATGATGTAAAATTAGCGTGATATGTAAATTTCAACTACTCAATCAAAATTTCAGCCCTTACTAATTCTGAGATTTGACAAAATAGGGTGAGCTTCGGGAATTAGTACCACACACACTAAATGGGATAATCAGTGTAGTATGCTATGCACACTCACAAATTTTAAACATAATTATAACAAAATTAAAATCTAGAAAGTAGTACTGATGCAATTACTTACTGATGTGACAGTCATGGCAGGTACACTGGATGACATTCATCCACCGGCCAAGGGCACATTGATGGTATGACCGTAAGAGAGTGAGGGCACATTGATGGTATGCCTCCACAATGACATTTTTCTGTGCACTGAGCTTTCGGTAATAGAGTAACAGCAGAATAGGTAGGACAGTAATTAACTCTTTGAAGCGGCCGTGTCCATATAATGGACGATGAAAAGATTGTAGGCCTTCTCTTGACTACATCCGACAGTTTTTCATCCATCCAAATTTTCCTTGGTTCTTGTGCTAGTTGACTATCATTTGTAAGGTATGGATCTTCAAAGTATGATATTGTGATTTTTTTTTTTTGAATGACAAAATTAATTTATGTCAAGTTTCATTCTTAGTTCAGAAAGTGAGACCTCAACAATAAAATAAGTAAAATCAAATAATGGAAATCATACCATCTCATAGTGCATATTTTTCTAAATTCGTTTTTTTATTTTGTTTTATTTTTAATAATAATTTAATATTTTTTAAATTCGGGATTTAAAAGTGAATTTCAAAAGAAAACCTTGCAAAATTAATTAAAAACTATTAATAAAAATATGATAAATCCAATAGTACAGATGTGATCTACACATTGAGATTTACAAATTTTCTTTATATATCAACTTCATTTTTGTAATTCATTAAACATTTTCTAACACATCTTTGAAATCGGTGGTGGATTTGGACGTTAAAGGGTTAAATGAATGATATGCACTTGAGAAGTGCAGAATAAAACTTCAGTTAACCCTTAAACATCACAGCTAACAAGTTCAAACTCACCCTACATTCTCATCAATGCTTGGATGAAAGTCATCCAATATTTTGGAGATACTTCATCAAGTTCTTGTTCTATCCAATGGTTGGATTTGGTGATACTAGAGTACATATTTTTCTAAAATTATAAGTGTAGAAGTATGTCAAGGTGTTGATCAAGCCAAAATTGCATTGTCCATAGTTCAAAAGTGGCCTTGCAAAAATGAGGTCATAGATTTAATCAGCACAAAAATTCAAAGAATCACCACGTTAAGAGTATCACATTTCAAATCCATTCTAACAAATTTTACTCAAAAATGTTCATGTTTTGTTTGTGATCAAATTTAGAAGGAACTTTTAATTTTAACTTTCAAATTTTATAATAAAATATTGGTGATGGCATTGGTGAATCAAACCGTACGGATCGAATCCAAAATTCAAAATCTAAGACTTTCATTTGAATATTAGTTCCAAAATATTGTTCTAAATAGTAAATTATGATGATTTTTCTCAAATTGTCAATTCTAGGGACCCTTGTACGTTTAGGCATTAACATTGATAGTGATCACAAACAATACTTTTATTGAGGGTAAGGGTAGTTGAACCCCCATCTCTTCATATGGGGTACATTTTACATAGGATCTTAGAGCATCTCCACTACGGTTTCTATTTTTTTGGTGATACAGCCTATAAAAGAACCAATGAAGGTGAGAAATTTCAACCCCTTTAAAAAAATTGTCAAAGATGTGAAGAATTTGATAGCCAATTTTCGAAAATATTCTAGATCCTTTAATACAAAAATTGTACAAAATTACTACTATACCTTCATAGCACATTTGTTCTCCCTTGGACGAATAATTAATTATTTCTAAAAATATATTTCATTTTTTCCGAATATTCTCTAAAAAAAATTGTTCACTTACAATATTTTTTTGAAAAACAATTTTCCAATTTTTTTGGTCATCTATTTTTAGAATTGTTTAAAGCGAAGTTGCTATGAAGGGACAATATATAGTATAAAGTTGGCTAATTTCACCATATTGGGAGAAGCCATTTGGTTAAACAGTAGCGGCTAATTCCCTAAAAAAATGAGTAAAAATTAGTATCAATTTGTTTTTTAAGCCACTTGGCTAAAATTTGCACAAAACATTTTTTCTATAGGAGAACCATTATGTGACATTTCATTTATTTTAAAATAGTACAAATTAAGAATCTCAATTGCAAAAGGGGAAGTACAAGTGAACCTTGCCCAAGGCCAACCAGAGAGACACCCTTAGAGATAAACTACACTGAATAGCGTATTTAGTGTCCAAAAATAATCGATGTTTTTTTACCACAATTCATTCAAAGGTGAAGAGAAATAGTGTCCCTTGACACTAAATAGGAGTTTGCCACTTGTCATTCCCACTTTCATTGAGAGTGCCATGTTCTTTCCAAGTAATGAGAGTGACATGACTCATTAGAGAAGAACTGAGTCCTCCCGAGGGCTGCTCTAGAGGCGTTCCCCTTTGGTGACGGATGTTCCCTATACGTTTTCATTGATTTGAATTTCTACTGTCCTGATTTCGGTTCCAAGAACTCATGCTGAAGGCGATTCCTCATGGTGCCATGATGGCGCATTGAAATGCAATTAAGATAATTTGATGCCAACCTCCATACCAACCTAGTATAGATAAAATGACACTAAAATGACTTGTATGCGGCCTTTGCTGTCTTAACCCCTAAGTGGGCCTGGATACAAGAATACGGATATTGTACATGAGTCGGTTTTTGATAATAATCCATGATCGGAGCGGTAGAAATTGTTGAAAAAATGTGAGATTTTTTGTGGAACCTTGTAGAGGGTTTAGAGATGTGTTTGCAAAATCACGTGATTTTTAGACAAAAAAGGTGGGCTCTTAAAAGATTTGTACACTAGAATGCGTATGGACCTCTAGGGGTCACCATCCCACTTAAGGGTTAATGGCACCAAAATAGTCAGTCCCAACTTTTCCGATGAGTGCTGGTTTATGGGCCATCCACTATAGCTGCTAATGTTGATGATATTGGATGTTCTGTGCATTTTCCTCATGGGCAAAGTAGAGCCAGTGAAGGCTATTGAATGTTATGACAGTTTTAGGTGGTTTTTAGTTTCTAGCTTCATAAACTTTTCAGAGTCCACTGAGGTGAGCAGAGCCAGAGTCGTGCAAAATGGAACGAAGGGACGATCCAGACATCACCTGGACAGGTCATAATTGCACTCATACCGTACATGCCACTTGTTCGCTCCTCCTCCAGCCATCCATCGGCACTGTAACTTCTGTACAGTACAAGGCCTGTTGGACAGCTCTTTCGCAGACAGTTCTCACATGCAACATGCCCATGGCCGTTGATGACTACTGAGCAGCCATGGCACCAGAAGTCCAAATTGGGTCTCAAATCTTCTGAGTGCGTTCTATGTGAACTTCCTTTGTTCAAATTTAATTGTTTTTTTCCTTACACATGAAAAGTTCATAACGTTCAGTAGCTTGTAGTGGCTCTGTCTTGCTCCACAGTAGATGGTGCAGCATATTCCATACCCAACAAGACTAAATCAGTAGCTAAGTGGACAGGTGGAGTCTCAAGATGATGCATGAAGAAAAGGTAGAGAGCATGAAGGCTACTGAATGTTATGTTATGCACTGATTATAATGGTATAAGATTGATCAATTGAAATTGTCATTCTAGTCTCTTACCCCTCTCCAAATTCGGCAGTTTTGAAAAGATGCATTATAAAATGCAACTAAGAGGGATATTTTGAACTTGATGTCTAAATAAAAGTTGTACATTATAAATTTTATATTCTATCCATACAGTTAGATCCGCAATTGCTATCACCAATATTTTTGTATAAATTTTGAAACTTGAGTTTCAAAATTATTTTGTAATTCAATTATGAATAACATATTGACAATATGTGAATGAAATATGTTGTGATGGGTTGAAATGTAATACTCTAAGTGTAGTGATTTTTGGAGATTTTTTTGGTTACGTAATTTTATGAGTTTATTTTTTCAAGAGCACATTTAGACTAAAATCTTTGAAATTTTTGGTGAATCAGTGCAACATGAAATGAGGCATAAATTTTTCACAAATCATCCCCTTTCTAATCGGATCACATATGCATGAAGCTATCTCGCCATAGAATTTTGTAGTATTTTTTTTACTTGCAAAAAGTGCATGGCGGATGAGAAAACGAAATTCAATTCTGTACATCAATAAAAAAAACGACTGGTTAGCTCCTAAACGTTCTCACCCTTTTCAGATTTGGCAGTTTTTCAAAGATGCATTATAAAATGCAACTAAGAGGGATATTTTCAAGTTGATGAATGAATAAAAGTTGTACATTATATATTTTAGATTCTATCCATACGGTAAGATTTGCGATTGCTATCACCAATATTTGTGTATTAAATTTCAAACTTAAAATTTAACACTCTTTTGTAATATGATTACGAATAAGATATTCACAATTTAATAATGAAATTTGTTGTGATGGGTTGAAATGTTATACTCTAAGTGTAGTGATTTTTGGAGATTTTTTGGTTGCTTAATTTTAGTAGTTGACTTTTTCAAGAGCACTTTTAGACTAAAATCTGTGAAATTTTGGGTGGAACACTACAACATGAAATGAGGCATAAAAATTTCACAAATCATCCCCTTTCTAATCGGATCACACATGCACAGAGCTAACTTCCCATAAAAGTTTCAATAAAAAATCCACACTGCAAAAAGTGCATAATGGATGAGAAAACGGACTTCAACTCCGTACATCATGCAAAATATGCATGGTTGGGCGGTTAGGGGTTAAAACCATGAGCCATTGGACCTTTCGGGGTAATGTCCGGGGAGATCCGGCAGTTAGTGTAAAACCAGCCGAATGGAATTGCCAAATTACCCGTTGAAACTCATAGTTTTAGGCTAAAATCTGGATAAAATTTGTGATACTCGAGTGCTAACTAGGTGAAACATGAGCAATAACCGAATGGATTCTTGTGTAGAACCGGTTGCTTTTGTAAAATATTGGATTTTAGCTGGTTTCCTTGGAGAACTTCCCGTTCAGTGTTTCGGGGTTAACTTACAGACGTAGCCTCTCCACGTTGCTCAGTTGCACTCTTCTAGAACACCACCAAACGCCATGTACAACTTCGTCACACAGTTCCAACAGCTACCTCAATCGTCAGGCATGCCATCATAATTCTCAGGTTTCAAGTTTCATTAAAAGCTACTGTATCACTGTCTTGTCTCATTAGCTGGCTAGTCTCGTCTCACCAGAACCTCTTTTTCTTTGAGTCCATTGCACCGATCGAGAGAAAGTATAAACCTCAAAGCTGTAGGTTGAAACTTGAACCTCACATTGACACGATTTTGGACATGTATCCCAAGCTGGCTCTGTAGTCCACGTTAGGATGCTCCAAGAATAGAGAATGTGATTGAAGGGGCTCGGATCCGGAAACAAACAACAGAGTCAGCTTTCTTTGCAAACTCTGCAAGCTTGACCTGGTTTATCTGCAAACTCTGCTAGCTTGACCTGGTTTATTTGCAAACTCTGCAAGCTTGAGGTTTACACAGAGCTCTAGGTAATAAGTTATCTGACCGGATTCAGAAACAAATTGTAACAGTGAGAGCTCAATTGTGGCTGAAATCGTGTGAGAGTGGGAGCAGCTATGGGGTGTTGCAGTAAGCATGTGATTCTGGTGCCGACGCCAGCAGTGGGCCACTGCGTGCCGTTCTTCTACTTCGCAGCGCGGCTGGTGCATCTGGGAACGAAGGTGACGATGCTAGTGAGCAATGGGCTGATGGAGAAGTTCCAGACGGACGCGCTGTTCGCGATGCACGCGGGGGAGGTTCTGCGAGAAGGTGCGGACCAGACACTCAGTGTCTTTTTTGTTGTGTGGCTATCAATATCGCCAACTTGCTAGCTATTAGAAAACAATGGGCTTGCTATGTTGCTAGAAGAAAACAACTTGTAAATCACCAAAAGAAATGCGCGCTTTCTGTGACACAAGGTTCGATTGTTCAAATCTGCAATGGGGCTCCCTTGAAAAAAGAAAAGAAAAAACCGCAGGGGTGGACTTGGTGGCGGTGGACGATGGGTTTTCCCACCTGGGCAAGGCGCAGGCGCTGTTCGCCATGGTGAAGGAGTCGTCGCAGGCGCAGCTGCAGGCTACGTACGCGGGCCCCGTGGCACGTTTGATGGAGAGTAGCGTGGCGCCGTGCTGCATCGTCTCCGACATGCTCATGGCGTGGACCAAACCGCTTGCTGATCAGTTCGCCATCCCCCGTTACGTCCTGCACACCCAATCCGCCACCAATCTGTCTCTCATGCTCCATGTACGAAATCCCAATCTGGCACTCATCTTCTTCTTTTGCAGTTTTTAGTATGTTCTTTTTAGTAGTTTCGCCTATACATGTTTTTGCACTTTTGCAGCACTTGTTGAGTATGTTGTTTGTTGCAGTGCTGAGTACTCCCTCTGTCCGGAACTAATTGTCCTAGTTTTTGGCTAACTGAAAAATGAAGAAGTTTTTGGCTAACTGAAGAATGAACCTTCTTAGTCTCTAACCATGAAATAAATCACATATAAAGTATGTTCAGTTTTGCCTATGTTTTTGCAGTTTTGAGTATGTTGTTTTTTGCAGTGTTGAGTATGTTGTTTTTTTTTGCAGTTTTGAGTATGTTGTTATTCGCAGTGTTCTGTCCGGAAATGATTGTCCTATTTTTTGGCATTTTTTTCTGAGACATAATTGTCCTATGTTTTATATTTCAAACTTGAGCTCTGTCCACTTCAAACGGGGCAGACAATGAGAGTGACACAAAAACTACATAATACTATTAGCTTTTGTTTCCACCACGAATCCCGAATTGGCAACTCATCTTCTTCTTCTGCAGTTTTTAGTATGTTATTTTTATTTTTATTTATTTTTGCACAAATTGAAAGAAATCAATTTCAAAGAGATAAAATACAGAGCCTTTAGTATGTTATCTTTTACAGTTTTGACTATGCTTTCAAATGCAGTTTTTGCTGTTTTGAGTATGTTATTTTTTCCAGTGTTGAGTATGATATTTCCATTCTATTGGCTTTTGCCTAAGGAAGGAGGCAAAAACTATATCTACAATGAATGTCATGAGGAAGAAGTTTGAATAGGTTCTTATGTCGAATTAGACTATTCTTAATAGGTTCTTATGACGAATTAGACTATTCTTAATTATTGATTTTTCACAATATGAGTAAGTAATCAAATTGCATTAATAGAAACATTGTCCGCGTAGACTAGAGAAGCGTGTCGAAAAAGACCCAAAACTAGTCTAATTCGTCATGTGGGGTCTCCTGGGTGAGTCTTTTTGCTACACTACTTTTTGCTAATAGCGAGAGAGGGTTTATAGTAAGGGAGGGTAATTAGTGAAGATGACACTAAAATGTAAAATCAGTGCGAAATGAAGATTTCAGCCCTCACCAATTTCATGATTTTGCAAAATAGAGCGTGTCTTTGGAAGTAGTACCACACGCACTATAAGCAAAAAGTATAGTCTACGCAGGCGGTGTTTCTACTGCCATTGCGAAACCAGGGTTAACTTAACCTTGGTTGGGTTGAAGTTCAGGTTCCGACACTTCTCGCTGAGGGCCAGTTGCCCCTCACAGAAAGCAATAAAGAGAAGGCAGTGAACATCCCAGGCTTGAAAGTCCCATTGTCCACGTCCGAGCTTCCGAGTGACCTGCATCCCGGGGCACTCATGATGGATGCCTATGCATTGTTTTTGCGCACCTCGAAGCGAGCCGCCGAGGCGCCCATTGTTCTTGTCAACACGTTCCGCGAGCTCGAGGACGACGCGTTTGCCACCCTCGATACACTTCACGCCAACAACCCAACAAAGGTGAGTGATGATTGTAACCTCCACAACCTCTCTTAACCCTTAAAGGACATATGCTTTCTTGATTCCACACCCAAATTTTCTTTTTAAATCCATTTTAAGCATGATTCTCTTTCTAATTTTCTTTGGTTCTATTCTAAAGAAATATAGATCCCTCAAAGGTGCTTGGTTTGACATTTTTAAAAACCCCACTTATGCAACAGAGTAGAAGTTATGAGCAAGATTCTTCCTGGAAAATACTATAAGCCCGCGAGGCTTGCTAAGTTGTTTAAGGGTTTCATAGACTAGTAGACTCGCTTGATGATTTACACTCCCGATTTGTACTATAGAAACCTTGGTAGGGGATATCTAACATACTATAGGAGCAAAGCAATTAACACTAGTAGAAACACCGCCCGCGTAAACTAGAGAAGCATGCCCAAAAAGACTCACAACTTGTCTAGTTTGTTATGTGGGGTCCTCTTGACTGTGGGTTTTTTGCTAGTCTATGCGAGTAGTGTTTCTACTGATGTAAGGTTTGTGAAAAGGTTTGTTGTGATTAATGTCTAATAAATAATTCATGGAAAAAAAGGGTGAGGGGTCCCTTCTCATTGACCTTTGATTTTTATATGTACATTAGAATCCTCAATTTGACTTCAAATAGAATTTTGTTGCCTTCAATACTATGTAGACATGTCAAATGCTCCCGTTCCATCCACTATTCATTACGACTAGAGCAGTTGGGGCTATACACCCTTCCACTCACGAGAATTTTCAAATCATTGAAAAAGAAATTAAAAAATTATATCAACTTGAGACATGGATCTAGAATTTTCTCAAAAAAATTGAAAAACATTGATTACAAGTCATGGATAGTTCCAAAGGTGTGGAGGGAGTTCCTTATAGCGGGGCCTTACAAGCTTCGACCCAACTAGACCTATACGCAATGAAGAGGTAAAAGTATTTTTGTAAATTAGGGGAGTAGAAACAATGCACAAGGCTACATAATTTGAGTGACTAAATATAACCTCTCCACTAGTATCTAAACGCTAGTTCATGATACACTATGAGCCACTTTCCACTGGGGACCTGGAGGGGTCAAGATCTAGATTTCCAAGCTCCAGTAGTGCAAATTTCGAACTATAGACCAAAAGGGAGAGGGTGAATTGGAGTCTATTTTCGAAGATGTACGTAATGGACTGATTTGAGAAATATTTTGACCTGTTGCCCGTGGTCAACCTAAAGGGTTCCTCCAATGGAAATTGGTTCTAAGAGCTACCAGTTGAACATGGACTTCCAACTTGGTTGTAAAGATAAAATGTAACTATTTATGAACAAAGCCATCTCTTGTTTTTCCAAGTTTTGAAATGTTGAACGCTAGATGTCCATATTCTATGTGGTTACATAGCATACTATATTATCCCTTAATTCCATTCTTCTTCAACAACGGCAAGAATCCATTGCTTTCTAACAAAAGCCCTTATTTCTTTCAAGAAAGATCTATTAATGGATGATAGCTTGTTTTCTACAAGGGAGTGCTCTATAATTAATGTAAGTCTTATAAATGTGCCTTTTTGAATTTCCATCTATAATGAAGAGTTTTAGAGAAGGGTGAGCTCTTACAGATGCTATAGATCTTGGAGACGTCATTCTTTGTATCTTTTGAGTATCTGGTGTGAAAAAAGGGTATTTAAAAGTACCCTAAAAAAATAAAAGTAATTCTCACTATAATTAGTAATATTTTCAAGAGTATTCTTGTTTTTATTCTTGTAATCAATTTTTAGCATCCTATATTAATGTAAATCATTTATAAAATTTACTTTCAAAGATTTATTTGGACCTTGTCTTTTTTTTGCACGTTGTTACGTAATATTCGGAAGTGACCTCCCCGAGTATAGAATGTTATTTGGAGTAAGAACCTGACCAAAAAAATCGGTGATTTTTCCAGGTGCCCCAGGTGATCCCAGTGGGTCCGTTGATTCCGTCGCCTCCGTTCTCCAAGTCAGTGGACACGCTGGTGACCTCGGAGCTCGACGAGAGCATCGTGAAGTTCTTGGACACGCAGGCGAGCAAATCGGTCCTCTACATCGCATTCGGGACCGCAGGAATGTAGAACAAAGAGGAGATGTTCGTTGAGATTGCTATGGGGCTGGAGGCCAGTGGGCAGCCGTTTTTGTGGGCCGAAGGTCCGAAACCTTCCCTCCCGAGCGCGACAACCCTCATGCGAAGTCTTCCTCCAGGTGTGCTCTCGCGGCTCACAA
This sequence comes from Pohlia nutans, assembly GCA_022496805.1. NCBI lineage: Eukaryota > Viridiplantae > Streptophyta > Bryopsida > Bryales > Mniaceae > Pohlia > Pohlia nutans. Next base: position 24,771,253 of record CM040085.1, on the reverse strand, counting down.
ATAGATAGAAACTCCGGACCTCAATTGAGGCCGGCGTGAATAAAGTGTCTGTTCGTTTTGACAATGAGCCAGTGCCCATATCAGATGTCTGGCGGCTCACATACATCATGTCATCGTTTTGACAATGAGCCAGTGCCCATATCAGATGTCTGGCGGCTCACATACATCATGTCATCTTGTTTACAGATGTACCGTAGTACCATAGCTAGGTCACCAAAAAATAATTCAAAAAATAAAAAATGTAAAAAAATCAGAAATTATGAGGACCAAAAAACGAAAATAGAATAAATTATTTTTAGATATATTTTGCTATTTCTAATCTCTATTGGGAAATTTTGGGTCATTTTTAATCAGTTTTTTGCTCAGAAACGAAAACCAAGAAATTTGTTTTTTGAGGAACGAACCTTATTTTTCCAAAAAATATTAAATTTTCGTTCATGGGGTGGTGACCCAACTATGGTACTACGGTACGGACCTACTTTGGACAAATACACCTTGTTAGAGATGATGTCAAAATGTCACGTTGTGTTATCGATAGTTACACACAAAATATAATTTTTTTTGTTGTTATTTGTGTTATCAATAACACAAGGAAAAGTGACATTTAGATGTCATCTCTAATGGGGTTTTTTACTAGTGAAAAAGAAAACATATTATTTACCCTTAAAGGATGTACAAAGCCCTACGGGTTATTTGGTATTTTGGGAGAATCTTGCTCATAACTTCTACTATGTTGAACCAAATGGGGTTTTTTAAATGCCAAATGGAGCATATTTGAGGGATCTGTACTTCTTTAGAAAAAAACCAAAATAAATTAAAAAATAATCATACTTAAAATGGAGTTTAAAAAAAGATTTTGGGTGTGGGAATCAGGAAAGCTATGCCCTTTATGGGTGGATTGAGAGGAGAGATTTTTTATAAATGTCTCAGTTCTCCTTGGTATTTGTATCTATATGGACCTGCACCATTGGTCCTTTGTCCGGTGGACATTGAACCATGGGTGGGTCAAACAGACACTTTATTCATGCTGACCTTGAAAGAGGATCAAAGTCCTTAGTACTACCGAAGTCTATCCCTAGGTTGGGAAAAAAAAGTGCCTAATAATTATATTAATGTGTTAAGGATTTTAGGTAGATCCATCTAGGAGAATTTTTAAAAACGTAGGCATTCTGTATGAGTAATTTTGAAAAATTTAGGCATTGCTACAAAAAAACCGATGCAAAATTAATCATTCATACATTGCAAATTACAACAGTTCATGTCAAATCTTGAATTTTACTGAACACCTTACCTAATCACATTCATGGTGTAATTTATGAGATTCTAGGCACTATAGTTCTTGAATTTATGAGGTTTTAGGCACAAACCTTTGTAATTTCTGATCTTGATAGAATATGGGGTAAAATAATTTATTTATTTTGCCTAACCATGGACCCACTTTGGTCGGCATATTGAAACAAATTGAGTGCTAGGAATTGGGCTATGATTGAAATGAGCGCGAGGAATTGATGTGATATGATGTTGATCCACATGTGATTAGGGTTTGTGGAGCGTACAAAAGAGAGGGGCATGGTGGTGAGTGGATGCGCTCCACAGTTGCGCATTCTTGATCACCCGGCCACCGGCGCATTTATGTCGCATTGTGGCTGGAATTCGATCCTCGAGAGCCTTGCGGCCGGGATGCCGATTCTCGCATTTCCTCTCCGGGCAGAGCAGAAAATGAATGCCAGGTAACCCCTAACCCAAATTCCTACAACCGGTAACCCCTAAGGATTCATGGTTTTAAAATGACCAATTCTATTGATGAAATCAGATGGGGCCCCATGGTTTTTTAACCCTTTAACGTCCCGATTCATCACTGATTTCAAAGATCCGTTATTAAATGTTTGATGAATACCAAAAATGGAGTTGATGTACAAAGCAAAGTTGTAAATGTCAATGTTTAGATCACATCTGTATGGTTGGATTTATCATATTTTTTAGTAATTTTTTAAAATTAATTTTTGAAGGTTTTCTTTTGAAATTCAATTAAAAATCCCAAAGTAACACAAAAAAATTAAAAATTGTTGTAATGAATTTGAAATAACATGCACTACGAGATGGTATGCTTTCCATTATTTGATTCTACTTATTTTGGAAAATCATGCTGAAGGTCTCACTTTTTGAACTAAGAATGAAACTTGACATCAACCGCTATTGTTATTTTTCAAAAAATCACAATATCTTATTTTGAAGATCCATACCGTACAAATGGTAGTCAACTAGCACAAGAACGAAGGAAAATTTGGATGGATGAAAAATTGTACAGGATGTAGTAAAGAGAGGGATTTCAATCTGTTCGTCGTCCATTATATGGACGCAGGCGCGTTAAAGGGTTAATCCATCCATCAGGCACCAGAATCAATGAAAAGCAGGCATTTCATGGGCTGGTTCAACAAGAAATAAAAACTGGACAAGTCCAGGCTTGCATGTGTAAGCCCAGGCTTTGCATGTGTAAGTCCAGGCTTTGCATGTCTTTGTCCAAAAAGGAATAAAATCAAACAAGAATTATATACATTGCACGTGTTAGCCCAAAAATAAACTTAAAATTGATCAATAATAGACATTGCATGTGTTGGTCAAGAAAAAACTAAACTTGCTTTCTTTAATGTAAGAAACTACATTTCTCCTCTTAAATCAATTAATGCAGTACATGTGGCATGGAATTGGTCCCTCACGGATTCACTAGTTTCTACTTTAGTTTTTGAATTGAACAAAAGAAATCAAGAGCTCTTGTTACTATAGAACATGGGTGATGCATAATAGAATGTTCCGATCAAAGTGTCACTAGTAGAAGACCTGTCGTTTTTCATTCCCCATTTTGTGGAAACAATGAACAATGGTTGAATATTATGCTTATATTTCTGTCTTCTCGTGACCAAAATCACTCACTAGCACTGACACAGTCCATGTGCCTGGCGCGGTTTCATTCCTTTTTCATTTATAGTCAGTGAAAAATGACACATTTCCTACTAGTGTGTTCAAGTTCAACACTACTGAAGAGTGTTGCTGGTTGTCCAGGTACCTGGTGGACATCGCGAAAGTGGCCGCAGAATTCAAACGCAACACCGACAAATTGGGTGCAATGGTCCCAAGAAATGAAGTGGAGAGAGTGGTGAGGCTGGTCATGCAACAAGCATCGGGCAAGCTCTTGCGTTCGAATGTGGCACGCTTGAAGGACTTGGCCTTGAAAAATGCGACGTGCACGGATTCGGTGAAAACGTTTCTCGAGTTGTGCGGGGGCAATCAATGTAACCCTGCTGCAATGGACTAGATAACCTTCAACAATCGGGAGGTTAGAGAAGGAGTAGTTTATCAAACACTAGTAGGAAATGTGTCGTTTTTCACTTATGAAACCGCGCCAGGCAGCTGGAGCTGTGTTAGTGTTGGTGAGTGGTTCTGGTCACAAGATGACAGAAATATCTGCATATTCAGCCATTGTTTTCCCATTCGCAGGAATGAAAAACGACAAGTATGCTACTAGTGACTAGTGAGACATAATGTCAAGTTCTACTATTGAATTACCATTGTCCATTCGATGTATTTTTGGTTGATCCAAAAAGGCAAAGGATCCTATTTAATAGCAAAATTATGAGATATAACCCTCTCTTGACCCACCAACCATAATACCTTAACCACAACTTGGCATTATGTACTGTAATCTTAATTCTTGGAAACGTTCTTGGTCGGTAAGCCCATCAAGTTAGGAAGTTCTGCATGGAAACAAAGATTAGAATAGATCAAGAGTAACTTGGCTAACAAATAGAGTTATCCGTAAAGTCCCTCAAAAGTGGGTGAGTGGACTATAGTTTGAGTGAATAGTGACATTAATCCTCAAAAAAGAACATGTGTCGAGCACTAAAAAAAACTGTAGATGCAAACTTTGAAAGCACCAAAATCGGTGCTAAAAAACTTCTCACCCAAGTTTCTATTATTCACCTTCACACATGAAGAAGGTCATTGCTAACCCCTTTTCTGACAATAGATTCTCGCTATATATACCTAGACCGTCCCCACTCACCCATTCTTTTAATTTCCTAGAACTTCTCTCAATAGTTTTCGTTTCTCCAAATTTTAGTCAAACTAAGGCCCACTCAACCCTTTAGTTTACGGATAACTCTAATAAATTCTTATTTTCTGAATTGAACATGCGCATTATTATTATCATTATCATTATTCATTACAGAGTATTCCTTTAACCCCTAAACGTACCAGGGTGTCCCTGGAATTGACATTTTGAGAAAAACCATTATAAAGTACTATTTAAAAGAATATATTGGAATTGATATACAAATGAAAGTTCTAGATTTTGAATTTTAGATTCCATCCATACGGTTCGATTCACTACTACTATCACCAATATTTAATTATAAAATTTGAAAGTTAAAATTAAAAATTCCTTCTAAATTCGATTACAAACAAAATTTTAATATTTTTTGAGTAAAATTTGTTGGAATGAGTTTGAAATGAGATACTCTCAAACGTGGTGATTCTTTGAAATTTTTGTGTTTCTTAAATCTATGACCTCATTTTTGCAAGGCCACTTTTGAACTACAGTCAATGCAATTTTGGCTTGGTCAACGACTTGACATACTTCTACATTTGTAATTTTAGGAAAATATGAAATCAAGGATGACTAAATCCAACCGTTAGATAGGATAACAACTTGGTGAAGTATCTCCAAAAAATTGGATGGGTTTCATCCAAGCATTGATGAGAACGTGAGAAGGGTTTGAATCTGTTAGTCGTCCACTTTCTGGACGCTCCGACGTTTAGGGGTTAATGTCCTGGTTCAACATTGTTTTCAAGGATTCGTTATAAATTGTTTGATGAAAAAAAAAATAGAGTTCATGTACAAAGCTAAGTTGTAAATGTTAATGTGAAGATCACATTTGTATGGTTTGATTCATCATATTTTTTATTAATAAAATTTTAATAAAACTTGCAATTTTTTATTTTCTTTGGAAATTCAATTAAAAATCCCAAATTAACACAAAAATTTATAAAATATTGTAATGAAATTGGAATAACATGTACTACAAGATGGTATAATTTCCATTATTTGGTTCTACTTAATTTGGAAAATCATGTTTAAAGTCTCACTTTTTGAACTAAGAATGAAACTTGACATAATCCAATTGTGTTGTTTTTCAAAATATCAAAATATCTTATTTTGAAAATCCATATCGTACAAATGATAGTCAACTAGCACAAGAACCAAGAGAAATTTAGATGGATGAAAACTGTACAAGATGTAGTGTTGAGAAAGGCTGCAATTTGTTTGTCGTCCATTGTATAGACGCAAGCATGTCAAAGGGTTAATCAGATTGATTTATTTGAACGATAGCACCAGCTATCTAGGTCTACATATGACTTGATGTCTATTACGGCGGGAGAATAAATAAAATACGTGTATACCATGGATCAAGGTCTATACTTTTGGATTCAAAGGTATCCATAGAAAATGGAGTAGAACATCTTAAATGTAGTGTTATGAAAGGACCGTTTTATAAATAAAAAAATGACTTCACCGATAGGCCGTCTTCGTGCTGGTTTGATTTTGGAATCATGACTTGTACTGCTTTGAAAAGGGCAATGGTCTGATATGGGTACCCCAAAAAGCCTTTTTAACTCTTAAATAAGCCTCTATGGCAACTTTGAATGAGTACCTCTTTAAAACAAAATAAAAATGAATTGACCGGATGTGGTCTTGATTTTCTACACTCATGAAGTACAAAAAAATAAAATTCACGTAATAATTGAAGAGGTTTAAAGATTTTAAAAGAGACTTTTTGTACAAAAATCAGAATTTGTCCTAGTTGCTTAAAAAAATCCAAAGCATTTGTTTAAAATATCCAATGACGTCATTTTGGTATCAATTTTTGATATGAAGTACATCTAGATATATGAGTGATTTGAAATGATTAATTTGAAGGATTAAAAATATTATTTATTTTGTACAACAATGCCTGCAAATGATAATTTTTGGCAATTTTTCCCACAAAGCATAAAAACATGAAAATTAATTTATTCAATTGAAAATTTGGACTTGAATTAAAGCATCTCTTGTCATTCAAGTGTGGATATATTTTTAATCAAAAATAATTTTTTTTATTCAATTGAAGTGGCAAATCTGTCGAAATTTCAAAATTTTGTACATATATTTGTTTTTTCAAATTTTGACGACTTTGTCTATTTCATTTAACTAAAATTATAAATAAAACATTGATAAAATATCCACACCTAGATGACATAAAACACTTAAATTCAAGTCCAAATTTTTAATTGAATAAATTGTATTTCATGTTTTTATTCTTCGTGGGAAAAATCGGCAAAAATTAACATTTGCAGGCATTGCAGTTCAAAATAAATAATATTTTTAGTTCTTCAAATTAATCATTTCAAATAACTTATATCTAGATGTACTTCATATCAAAAATTGGTACCAAAATGTTGTCATTGGATATTTTAAACAAATGCTTTGGATTTTTTTAAGCAACTAGGACAAATTCTGATTTCTGTACAAAAAGTCTCTTTTAAAATCTTTAAACCTCTTCAATTTTTACGTGAATTTTATTTTTGTGTACTTCATGAGTGTAGGAAACCAAAACAACATCTGGTCGATTCATTTTTTTATTTTGTTTTAAAGAGGGACTCATTCAAAGTTGCCATAGGGGCTCATTTCAAAGTTAAAAGGGCTTTCTAGGGTACCTGTATCAGACCATTGCCTGATAGTGTAATATAGTGTTCTTTTGACTCAAAAAAAAAGAACAAAAAGAAAAGAAAAAAAGTAGACCGTTTTGACTTGTTTTGAAATAAAAGAGTTTTATTTTTATTTTATTTTTATCTCTAGTGTTGAAGAAGTCCCATCTTATGGAATAAAAGAATGGTCTATTTTTGTCGCACCTTCTAATGTTGCACAAGCCTATTGTCTTTGTTATGTATAGGAATTGACTTAGCAAAAAATTCTAAGGGGATGTGAATTCACTTGCTTAAAATCATTTGTTTATTTCCAAATGAAAAAAGAATAGGGAGTAGCCTAAATGAAAAAAAGTAAACAATCAAAACAAGAATATTTGTGGAAAATAGCTTTTGTAAGCATGCATGTGGGCAAAGTCTTACATACATGAAAAACCATTTTAAAATATAAAAATTCCATTTTCACTATCTTACTCTCAGGGGTTCAAACTTGGTTGTCAAGTTGCAACAAGGTTATCAGTAAAATACTAAAATGAAGGTCATGCTGGCCGGGGCTTACACAATTGTTGTGATTGGTTTCCATTATTAGAATGGAATATTCTGTACAGTATGAGTCATGTCCCCATTTCGAGAGGATGTCAATACACACAAAAAAAGTAATGTGTAAATTATTTGGATATCATAGGAACAAGTTACAAATTATTCATATTTGAATTAGGTTCTGCTAAACTTACTATTCTTGAACCATGAGCATTGAATTTATCGTGGAAGCATCTTTGATGAGAGAGTGCCTAGCTAGCAGTGTCACGTGTCTAGATGACAGTTGCATGCTAAATTATAAAGGAACTTTTCAACCCGCAAGAAAGGGAAACTCCGCACATGTGATATGTGTGGGTTTGGCTTGTATAAGATTGTTTCAAGATCTTTTAAAACAAGTGAAACGTGAAGAGAATCTTTTCCACACTTCACGCTCTTTGGAAACAAAGTGACTGAACGACACTTTCACAGTCGTAACTACGTGGACAGCATGTGAATTAGACACGAATATTCACAGTTCATGTGGATAGGAACTCAAATGTAACAAGAGGTGCAGCTGCATTCATGACCTTGCACTAGTAGCAAACCTGTCGTTTTTCATTCCTCATTTTGTGGGAACAGTGAATAGTACCGGAATATTATACTTACGTTTCTGTCTTCTTGTGACCAAAACTACTCATCAGCACTAACACAGCCCATGTGCCTGGCGCCGTTTCATTTCTTTTTCATTTATAGTAAGTGAAAAACGACACATTTCCTTCTAGTGTTGTGTCATGTGGGGACGACTCTAAGAGGAGGTAACTTACTATTTGGGTGGTTATTGTATCTTGGATGGCTACAATAACTGGATCTCTACAACATCATCATCATCATCGAGCCGTCATTCGATTCTACGGGTACCGGCATCCAGTATCAAGCTTGTGTCCGATCTAGACCTTTATGTACATTCTCATTGTCGATCAAAGAACTTCTCATGTAACTTGAAGTTCACAACTGCACAGCCAGCCAGTAGGAAAGAGGAAGTTAGTAATGATTGAGCATTAAGATGATATTCATTGTTTTAGCTGAAAAACACTTATTCTGTCTCATCAACATAGCATGCTTGAACGAGCTACAAACCATTCTTTAGTGAAATGTTGTGAGTGCAAATAACTGTACTCCATGAACTGTACTATATGAATTGTGTGTACTCCATGCAAAAAGAGGATTTTTGACTCGTACAATCTCTCCTAATTATTTGGATTTTCCTATAATTATTCATCTCTGAATCATTCTCACGATTCCAGATAAACCTACACAAGTCATGATTTATTCCCAAAAAGATTGGTCCTGCAGCTGGCTCAAGAAGCATGACGTAGAAGAAACAGCTCAATTCTCTAGGAAATCTATTAAAAAAAAATTAACACCCTGTTGAAAAAAGCAACATCAACAAAAAAATACTGTAATTTTATTTCAACCTCAGGTTGGATGAAATAACGTTCTGTATTGTTTTATTTCAATATATTGCTTCAGCAAAGGGTTTGCAGTACTGGAATTAAGCAAATCAGGCACACAAAGAAGGTAGATTAATTAAGCTTTCATACTGAAGATCTAAGTAATTCCGAACTAGAAGGTGGCATAAATTATTCCTACAAATCTAATGAGCGGCGAGGGGCTGCAATAATTTCAAATCCAAGTTCTCATTCATGAGTTTCGAAATCGCAATGATTTGGGAGAAAAAGATCATACCTTTTGCTAATGCGTTAGCAAAATTCATGAGTCTTCACGCCGAATTTGAAGCATTGACAAGATTGCTGCTTCTCCTCATCACGCTTGCGTTTGTATTCGAATCGTCGTAATTTCAGCTCCAGCTTCTGCTCTTTGATGGCGAGGTGGCGAGACCGTTCCTCCTCCTCCGCCGCAAATTTAACCTCGAGAGCGTTAGTTAGGTTGTAGATTTCTTGCACAAGCACTTGGATGTTGAAGTTAGGTTGAGTCGGGTATGCACTCATAGCTCCATTTGAGAAATGAAGCCCATCGTCAAGACATGATTCAATCTTGTGCATCGCATCTCCAGAACACAGCCGGTCTCGTGGATGTTGTAAGCCTTCGTCACGCGGGACTGACAGCGAGCAGCTCGGTTGGGCCCCCGACGAACCTGGGTCCGACCTCGACGTGAAAGCCGCTGCAGCGAGAGAGTGACTTGGATGTGGACCCTCCTTCCGGGGAACCTTCTTCCGGCCCTCCTTCTCCGCTGCATCAAAAATGAGATACCATTTCTGACAAAAGGAAGGCGGCACGGACCGGATCCTCTCGCCGTCGCTTCGATCCCAGTAGTCGATGGCAGGATTGTCCAGCATCCACTGGTGAATCTCTAGGTAGTGTTTCCGCAGCGCATACCATTTGTCGGCACAATGTTTGTGATTCCTAATAGACCCGCGCTCCTGTAAACACTCGGAGATAGATTTCCAATCCATCTCCTTGCTCTTACAATCCACGAGGATGTCTTCTTCCGCCTTCTCCCAATTCTTCCCTCTTTGACGCTCTCTCGTTTGGATTACGGGAGCTCTACTCGTCAGTAATTGGCTGGCTGACACGACTTCCCCATCCCGACAGCCTGACTGTTTGCATCGCTTCTTTCGCATTGGAGGCTGCTCCATGTCGCCATCCCAACTGCCCTCCACCTTGGCGCCAGTCACCTCGGAATCGGATTGAGTCCCTGCATTTTCCACGGAATCGAGAACATTGTCCCACCACATACTTCCCTTACAGTCTGGCATATAACTATGTTCATACGAATGACATTGGTTCCCGAGAGATTCGGCAAGTAACGATTCAAATAGTGAACAGCTCACGGAAGAGGTTGCCTGATGTGGATCAGACATAATTATTAGATATCTAAGAGATCGATGGAGAAATGAAGCAAGGGCAGGTTTTGTGGAAGAATCGGAAGTACAGGCGAGGAAGCCACACAGTCTCACTCAGCCTCTAAAGAAATTAAGGTCGAAATCACCACTCGAAAGCTGAAGATCGAGCTGGCTGATCGATCGAACTCTATAGTTAGCGATTCTGCTGCGTGAGACACGTTCTCCTGAGCATGACGTGTTGCCCTATCCTCCTACCACTGGGGTTCTGCACTAGTCCTCCGAGTTCATTGTCGGCACAATGGTTACCACCGTACGTGCGCAGTTATAGCGAAGATAGCTGGGCCCCGATCACAGCCCCTAACAGCATGGAGCATATCGTTCGAAACCACCCTAAGAGGTCCACAAATTGTGCAGAAATATTCCCTGGAAAACATGCATGGTTGTCACGTACACTGCAAGAGCATAGAAGCAAGTGCCAGATGACACCATTGGCAAAGCTCGGTCTCAAGCTAGCTCAATCTCCTTCCGAGCTCTGTCTGTACAGACGAAACTGGGCGGGCAGCAGCAGACTGGAAAGAGCTTGCCACCACCGCCACCACTATAATCACCGTTTCGTGTGGCAAGAGCTCAGCCTGCCTGCCACCTCTGCCACCACCTCCACAAGCATTTTAATTGCTGTAGACCAAAATCTGTGCCACCACCAACACACCGCCACCCACCGCCACTACTGCCACTGTAGCCAGAAATTCTCTATCTGTGGACTAGTCTCATGTCCAGCAGCACGACACGGCTCCAATTAGAAGAGGTGCTCAAGCTCCTGGCTGCGTTTCTGGCAATCTGGTTGATGAGAAACCCATGTACATCTTTTTCGCTGCAATCAATTATTTTTGATGGCCCATTCACACCAGCCCTTGCTACCGCATTTGCGCTCCTCTTGCAGTAAGAAAAGAGAACCTAACTTTGAATATTTTTCGTTTCTCGGTTTTATCTTCCTCCATTTTGGGAACACAGATGCAAGTTTTGCATTAGAGTTAACCGAAAAGGAGGCCATGGAACCTCCCTTTTCAACCTCCTTCTAACCTCTCTTTTCAGCTATAGTTGGGTTGAATAGTGTCGTGTCATAACTTGTCCCCTTGTGGGCCATGGGCTTGGAGCTTTGGTAGGAGGTGTGGGAGTCATTACGAGGTGTGGAGAATAATGGCAGTGGCTTGCTTTAGATTGTCTCCCAACTCTTCGTGAACTAGTTTTTGGTCTATTTATATTTCCATATGAGTTCAAGAGGAGTTCAAGAGGAGTTTGCTAAAACTTTCCTCTTTGAGCTGACTTTTCGGTTAACTCTATTGCTTCACTTTCTTACATGTGTTCCTTTTGCACCGTAGAGATTTAAATAAAATTGATTCTGCCACTTACCATAACGCACACACATCCTGCCGCATGGGGCTGGTGTGAACCGGCCACGAGCAAATGAAAGAAAATTCATTTTAAGATTCTCCACTACACGCCATGCATTTTCTTTCATTTGAGTCAGAAAAAAAAATGATTTTAATAATTGGGAAGAGTTGATGGACGTCGTCGTTTGTTCGGTGCTCCTCTAGCGAATCGTTTGTCGGCTTCCGTAGAAAGATCATAAAAATATTCACGTGCACGTACAGAGGCGTGCTCACCAGCCTTTGACCAGCTGGTAGTATAGCTTCTAGGCCCGACTTCTAGCTTCGGTGAACCTAAACCCTAATTTAAAACCAATACAGAATGTCAAAAGATGCGTTTAAGGTCTACTGGCTAAGTACGTCAGTCCCCCTGTCAATGGAATCGATCAAGCAAATGCGCCTGGTTTCCCGCAACAATTTCATGGTGTTAGAAAAAGTCGGCAACCGCGAGTTCCACGACTGCCACCGTGTAGTAGCCTAGCCTGCTACAGTACTCACTAGTCTGTTAGCGAATTCCTGATAGCGATCCCAGTTGTGAACCTCGTTCATTCTGTGTTCCTGCGGCCTGAGAACTGGTGAAGATCGATCACCAAGTTTGTTTCGGCCTTTGCCAACGCCTCGTCGACTTTCGCAGCTGGAAGGAGAAGACACGATCTGTAGGAGACGTTAGATCATTTCGCATCATATCACAATTATGCTCTAAGTATGGTGTTATCGCCGCTCCAGTCACGCTCATGCCATTATTTCAATCATTGTCGTGTCTCTCTTTTGTGCTCTAAGTTGTAATCTCCTTTCTGCTCTGCGCCCTAATCTACTCTTCAACTAGCATGTCATTCGACTTCGGTGCCTGTAGCGGTCTAAGTTTAGATGAATCGAATTCAGATGACTACGGGATGGAGGAAAACCGATTATCCAGCTTGGAAGGCCTGCCCCAGGCTTCATGGCGGCGCGGTTCTTCAGAGCAAGCCCAGATGGAGAATTCCGCCATGTCCTCGCTCACGGACGCGACTCTGCGGTTTCTGGATTCGTGCGTTTCTTCGGTCTCGCCTAGTGAGTTGCACTTCTTTCCTAGGACAATGAAGCATACTGATTTTTTGGAGTTGGAAGGAGATGGTGATTGCATATCGGAAGCACTGCCTCATGCCAAGAAGGAGACGTTGTCTGTAACAGAACAGAACTTCGAAACTTTGTTGGGAAACCCAGTTGTTGGTAAATCGAGCTTTCATCTTCAGATTGTAGCTGATAAAGTTCTGAATTCCATTGAAAACCTGCGAGTTTTCTATGAAAAATTTTCCAACATGTCCAGGTTAGAGGAAGACGGCTATGGGGATTCAGAAAGCTTGCCACAAGCAAAGAAGCAGAAAAGATTCTCACCACCACTGCCGAATGACCACGGCGTCAAATTCGGAGACTCTCTTAATCGTGGTCGTCAATTCGGAGTTGGCAAGTTGGATGCTACTTCGGAGAATGAGATTGCCGCAGTAGGAAGGACGGTTGCCTACGGAGAGAACCCACATCAAGGGTACTGGCAGTGGATGAGCCCGACTACGCAGGAAAGCTTGACAGAGAGTCCACTTTGCGGAATCGAAGAAGGGGGTGAATCGAAGTCCACTGGGGAAAAACGATCCGGCCCCAAAGCTGATCTGGATGACTTACTTTCCAGCCTTCGCACTCTCCTCTCTGTTTTGAGGAATCACGAAGAAACTGAACAGAATTTCCGGAGCAAAATGCAAGTGTTGCGGGAAAAGAAGGAAGCTTTAAACCTCCAGAAACAACAGTACAAAGACAAACATAAACGGCAGCGTGTTTCACAGTGAGTTAGTCTTCCATGTCTCGGGAATCTATTCGCATATGGAGAATCTCAGGATGAAAACTCTTCCAGTTCTGCAGCTTTTAGTCATACCCTATGTTTAAAACTACGATGACCAGGATGCTGCAAACGCATCTTCCTGGTGCTATTGATTACACTTCAGCAACTTTCCTTGAACTGCTATTATCGTCCGCTATAGGAATTTATTCGGGTGAGGTAGAAGGAAAAGAACATGGAAACACTTCCAGTCGGCTACTTCGTCCTCATCTGCGACTTCGCTGATGGTTGATCAAGCGATACCTACGATTTGAAGCTACGATTTCTACTGCTATGCTCGAAGGCTTCAATGGATGGCACATCACCAGGCTTGTGTGGGAATTAGTGAGCAGGAATGCTGATCGACAGAATAGTGCCCAGATTTCTAGTGTTTGGTGATAGAGAGATAGATGTCTCGCCATCATTACCTCTGTCATGTGGTAAGTTATAATTACCTCTTTGTCAGCTGTAATCCTGTCGTATCAGATGTCATGTTATACCGCTCCCGTGTTGGCGGAAACACTGTCTCTGAACAAATTACTCAAAGGAATTAGCGAGGTGTTGTGTATGTGACAAGTTCCTTCTGTACTAGTCGCAGGGCACATAATTAACTGCACAGCTCCTGTCGAGAGAACCCTACTCTGTGTGGGTTATGACATTTGGTTGCTTCAAAACATATGCCTTGCACATTTTTTATCACCTGTGCAATGGGGTAATGGTTTGATATGGGTACTTCGGTTACGCGTAATCATATGTGACTGTGTGTAACTCATTTTATGCGTGCCAGAAATTTTGTTTTTAACACAGTGTATGTGGCTCCTACTATGCCGTCTACAACACCATCTAATTTTTGTAATTTTTCAGTATTTTTTTCTTATCAAAAAGATTTTTTCTAAAATCACACTAATTCAGGAGGCGGTACCCATATCAGGCCATCATCGAATGGTATTCTATTTCTACTGATTAATAAACTCATACACATGATTTGTAATTCACAAATAGGGAGGAATATAGCTTTCTCATAATTAGAATCAATTTCAAAATGTATACTGAGATGCTGAACATTATTAAGCTGCAACAAGTAAGGCATACAGTAAGGCATACAAGCGAACATGCTTCATAGATTGTTCAGCACTACAGTACTGGAATCTACCTTAGCAGAGATGCTCTTTACAGCAGTCGAATCTTGTTGCATCTACTCCAATTCAGCGGTGTACCATTAATGAAAGGTAAGAAGAGGAACAAGCCAACTGAATTTGTTTTCAAACCAAGACATGAAGAGCTAGAGATAACAGTCAGATATCTCGGACATCGAGTCAAAATCTTCCCTACCTCAAACATTTTATCGACGAAAATAAAGGTAAAACACCTTTATTTAAAGAAAAACCTACAGCATACGAGACACTCTGCATGGAAGTCGCACAACACGACATGAATGCAAATTGTTCCACGAACTCGCAAAACATGGAAGTTGTATCACAAACTTGATATATTCAATGCTCACAGGTTATTTTACTCCAAGCGCCGTACATTCACCTAAATTAGGTTCTTCACTAATCCAGTACGGAAATGACGCTACGAACAGATTAGAATGTTTGCTTGTTGCATAAATATCTCGCCGCAGCTTGAAACTAATTTGGATGATCTCAAGTGCTGCAATGACACTGTGAGTAACTATCACATGAAATTGCAGCTAAATTTTCCGGGAGATACCGCAAGCGCTGGCCTCTTTGTAAAGATCAAAATGAAGGGAATCATTGAAACGCATTACCTTGACCAGCAATTCCTTCACTCGACTCCTCTCGAGAACCTTCTGCTGTACTGTCTTTTCTTCGCCTGACCAATCCAACCACACACCAAGATCTGGTTGACAAACGGCAAGATTGTACAAGCTTCTAGCATGATCACCGACAACAATTGCACGAATGCAACCTGTCCTCCGACATTTATTAATCACCACGGTAAACGCAATCCTCCAAGAACCTCAAAGAATTCAATCAAAGAACCTAGCATATGCAATCCGTTCCACCAGAAAAAACATTACTCGGCATGCACACTTTTTTCCAACAGTATTCCTACACTCCTAGCAAAACACTTCTTCGGTCTAACGAACGGATCCACGGTGCAATCCTAAAACTAAGTACTAAAGTCACATTACAAAATAAACATCAAAAATCAAAAGAACTTCGCATTCACAGGAAATCATCAATTCTTATTTCTTACAGTACCAAAATCACGTAACATTATAATACCGACTGCTTTAACAATCACAGAACCTCGCATATCCTATCCTTTGCGCAATATACACTCTTTTCGTACAGTTAGCAAAACACTGATTCGTCAGTCTAACCAACTGATCCATCGTCCACTCCTAAAAGTCACATTATAAAATAAGCATCGAAAATCAAAAGAAATCACAGGAGATTATCAATTCTTGCAAGAAATTCAGGACAGCACCAAAATCACGTAACCTTATCATACCGCCTGTTCTAACGATCAAATTTTCACCAAATAAGGAACTAAATGAACAGGAAAAAGATCAGGAATAAGAATACTGGTAGCAGCGACTGCTCCAATCGCCAATCCCTGCAACAAGAATCAGGATCCTCCAATATTGGAAAGCACGCTCTCTGTCAGAGGCAAATTCAAGAAACAGAGCTGCAAACCCAAACCCTGGACCAACGAAATATTGCGCCACGGATGAAATGTGACGGATGATATCCCAACGAAAAAACTCCACCAATCACTTGCGCCATTTTCGCAAAATGGAGAAGTGTCCATAACATTTTATAATAGTAGGGTTCCAAACCCCGTATTTTACAGATATTGTAACTTTTTTTAGAACTATCAATTTATGAGAGAGGACATTTGGCATTGTATGAGGAAATTTAGTAAAAATAAAACAAGGAAAATTTCCTTAACCCTTTAGTGTCCAGCTGACCACATTATGGTCACTACAACGTCCAAAATGCAAATAGCAGAGAATCCGTGAAGAATTGGAACTTCAGTTTTGAAGTTCAGAGTTGCCCATATACATTACACACCTTCCAGAAAAAGAAAACTTCAATTTGGAATTGTACAACTATCAAAATATCTATCAACAGAATGCGAAAATACTGCAAATACTTGAAAATACAGTAAATACTTACAAATACAACACATGTATTATGCAGTATTTCTTGTGTTTGGAAGTTTGTTATCTTGTTTTATTTTTTTGGATTGTGTTCTTTTCTTCATCTTCCATTAGTGTGTGTGATCCGATCTTGACTAATGTACCCACTCCTGTCAATTTTCAACGTATAAAAGTTTGTCCTAAACCGTATATGGATAAGTCACTTTCACTTATAAAATTCACAATAATTATGTGTGAGTCTATTCTTGATATGAAAGATTGCAACAGAGAGGTGTTGACATAGGGCATAGCTGAACTTCTTTCCTTTCATTTTTGAAAATTTAACCCAAATTCTATTTAACTTTGAAGTCACACACCCCCCAAAATCTCATTTTTGAGTGTGCATTATACAGTTCAAATACATACTATAATCTTCCAATCCCACCATTGGATGATTCTCAAATTTTAATAAAATGTATGCTTTCCAGTTGAGAATAGAATTGTACGGCTACTTTCTAATTTAATCCATTCTATTTCTGGTAGTCTCAATCACAGTGGAAAAACCCACTGAAATCCAGTGCTCCCAACTACAGTACCCTGGGCACTAAAGGGTTAACCCCTAAAAGCCCAAGGGGGTTCTCCACCCAAAACTGCTTCAATTTTGGTTATTTTCATTGATGATCTTTGAATGCTTTTCAAAACCTTTTTTTCACATTTCAACTGTAGGATCTTCTACTCCTAGGCCTTATAAACCATCCCTTAAATTTTCAAAACATTTTACCGTACAAATGTCAACATAATAGCAAATGAAGTTGAAATTTGGAAATTTCAGGCCTTGAAAAATCTAGACAGCCTTGCTTTAATGGGCTCTCAAACCCCCAAAAACAGTTGAAATGATGTGCCATTTTCGACCATTCTCAAGATGAGATAGTTAATAAGATGCATGACTCAATTTGACAAAATGTTAAATTCATTAGCATTTTTGCAGAGACCTTGTAATGGGTTGGAGTATGAAGGGAAGCAAGAGATTTTGGCTAAATTAAATTATCCCTTCAACTCTTTTCCAATTGGAAGTGCCCACAACTCATAGCATGCAACCCATGTGCATTGAACAAAATTTCTTTTGAGGTATCCAATGAATCTCATTGGCTTAGACTTTTTGGCAAGCCTACCCAAAGTATTCAAGCTGCCTTTCAATATTGAGGTGTTTCACTTTGAACAATTCCCCTAAGTAGAGTTTTGATTGAATGAACATAATTCCAATTGCATTGGAAAGAAGACTCGTTCACCTATGTAGGGGTAGAAAGTCTAGGGCCAAAATTCTGGCTCTAAATTTTGGCTGAATACAAAGTCTTCTAAAAGTCTATTAGGACAATTATATTAATTATGCCACATGGGTATAATTAGGGAAATTAGAAAATAGTTACTTTATTACTTAGGAATTAACCTCTAAAAGTCATGGAGAAATTATTATTTGATGATTTATTAAAATGTATTATAAACTAATGCTTGAAATAAAAATTTAGTGACAATTTAAATAAAAGTTTCACATTAATAATCATGAATTGCATCTATAGGATTACATGTGAAAACATTATCATCGTTAATTTTATATTATATGAATAGAGTTAAAAATAATTATCCAGTTTTCATTGTAAACCAAATTTTGATTTTTTTCAATTATTATTTTAAAAATTATATCGGGCTTGAAATACAAATATTTTATAATGATGTAATATCAATTCAAATTTCACTTTCATTATAACAATCCCCTTTAGAATATATTTAAAGCAAAAAAAAGGAAAAGAATTCTTTTACCTCACAATTTATAAAAATATTATGTAAAAGATTTTGTAAATTTGTATATATGTTGTTAAATTATTTATGTTAATCAAGAAATTTTTAAAGGATAAAAAAAGCAACTTGAAGCAACTTGTAACATTTTGATAGTCCATCATTCTTTTTTAGACTCTTTAATCTTTAGAGGTTAAATCATGAGTTTTTTTCAAATCATTGCTTTCTTGAAAACGTTTAAGCCTATTATAGTGACAATAGTAAGACCATCTATCATTGGCCTAAATGTTATGTGTTCAACATGTCCACCGTTGTCAGGTAGAGAAAGTTTTACTTTGGAAAAACTTTGGGTTTCTAGCTGCAACTAGACTCAGCCCATGATATGAGGGAATACTATAGTATATACGGTAATATTTATCATTTCAAGCACCAAAATTGCGTCTTTTTAAAGTATAAACGACTCACCATATAAAGGTATGTATACCTTTGTATACATGCGTATATGACTTTGTATAAAATATGTATAAATGTCACGTATTAATACTTAAATAATATGCATAAGTCAAATGTGTCTATACTCGTATATATCATGTATAAGGATTGTATAAATCGTACACCATACCAAATATTCATATAAAACCCTTATAAACATAGTCAGTACCCAAATGAGTGCCAAACCAGATTAAAACTTCAAATAAACGTGTTACAGCTTTTTGGAAAGCTAATGCATTATTACACAATCACTCCAAATTTCAAAACCTCACTTTTACCGTAAAAGTTCTATAGCATGTTGAAGTTGACACTTCAAATTTTGATAGCAACTGTACACCCCTCCACTTCGAAGCGCGTATCCGTATCTTAAAAGCTTTAAATAGGTCATGCCATATCTTTTTTGAACTCTAACTACACTATTTATATCTTCTCAAAATCTTTGCTTCAAAAACTATATATTTTGTTTTCTACTGTTTGTTGAAGTTGAAACTCTTAGATAATGCAGTAACTCTACACCCTCTCACTTTCAAACCCATAACTCTCACGTCCTAACTCCAAACTAAGAGTTTCATAACTCCATAGAAAGCTAACAACTATATACATACCCTAACCAAATCTCAAGACCAAGTACTTTTTAACCAAACTTCTATAAGCGTTTGAAGTCCCTGCTTTTGAATAAACGGCAGTTTACCCCTCTTCACCCCATCAAACATAACATTTTCATTATAACTCCAAATGAAGCAAGTCAAACATTTTTAGAATTTAAATAGGAAAGAGAACATTGTCCCAAACTTTCATTACAATCCAAGTCATACACAATATGTTCTCATCCCTCAAACACAAAGCTAACTAAACACACTATGAGGATAAAGTAGAAGTAGAGCGGATTTGGTTGGTTGGTTAAGTTTATGCCGCCCTAACTGATCCAAGTTAGGACTTCGTTGGACTCGTTGAGCGGCACAGGCGGCTTGCGGCTTGGCACTGCTAGCAAGAGCATGCATGAAAATTATACAGGCAACCCGCTACGTACCTCCTAAGCAAGGACAAATTAAATGCACTACATCTAAGATACTCGGGGAAGTCACTGTCAAGAATTTAGATAACTATGAGAGAACAAATATAGGGTGTCTTTTATTCATTTGAGATAAAAAATTATAAATTTATAGAAGTAATATAGGGTGTTTTAAAACCAATTTGGGAATATTTTAGGAATATTGGTATAATATATGGAATATACCCTAAATATACTATAAATAGTAGAATACTCCAATTATTTCATAGCCCTCCATTAAATACCCTTTGTACGCTCATATGTACCCAAAATTTACACTAAATGACTTCCCCGAGCTAAAATAGTCGTGGTGAGATATGGTTCTCACCATGACTCCTCCCTATTTTTATTTTATTTTTTCTTTAAGTGAGTTAAGTCAAAACTCATCAAAATAAACAATAAATTTTTTTTTTACAATATACAACTATTTGCATCATGACACCGTGCTCCCTGTGTTCCTTGTGCTCCATGTGTTCTCTGTATTCCCATAGTCCCAGTGTCCCTTTTATTCCTATGCAATTTCCAATGCTTTTTCTATTTAGAATAATTTAATATCCATAATTTTATTCAATTTTTGGTGACAAAAAAAATCTCAAAAACCATTGTTTGTTTGTTTGTTTTGTTTGTTTTGTTTGTATGTAATGCTAAGATTTCTCGAATTGAACGCTCGTTGACCATATCTTGGTACTATTGTAAAGCTCTTGACAAGGTGGAAGCACCAAAGTCATTTCATCGCATTTTGATGTACAATGTGAAAGTTATGCATTTTTGAGTGATTTTAGTCATCATAAATTGAATTAAATTATGAAAATGGCATATGGAAGTTTTTGATGACATTCTTGGCATCGCCGGAAAGTTCTCTACGAGTAGGGGTGCTCCAAAGTCGTCTTGTAGCTTTTAAACCGATGGTGTGAAAGTTATGGATTTGTTTATTAAATGTCGTCACCATAAATTGAATAAATTATTCTAAAAAGCAAAAAGAAAAAGAAAAAGCACTGGGAACACGAGGAATGGAGAGGAACACGAGAACATGGGAAGCAATGGTGAATACAAGGAAAACGGGGAACATGGGAAGCAATGGTGAATACAAGGAACACGGGAACACGGGGAGCGTGGAAAACACGAGGAACGTGGGAAGCATGGGAACACCCGTTGGCAGCATGAGGGACATTTGGACCATTTGGAACTTGTGGAACATTTGGGCCAACGACACATGGCCACACTAGTCTATACATTTAAGAAGGTAGTTTGTTTATTGTACTTTGTTTATATGTTACGTTGAGATTTCCTAGAGTGTAGACCCGTCGAGTGCGTTATTTGTATTGTTTGTAAGCTCCTAATGAAAAGGGGTGCACCAAAATCATTTCATAACTTTTGGACCTACGTTATGGAATTTTTGGATTTTTAATTGAATTTTGTCATCGTAAATTGAATTAAATTATGGATAGATTATTCTAAAAATAAAAATAAAATAAAAGCATAGCTAAATCATAGGGAACACTGGGCCAAGGGCACATGGCCATACTAGAAAAATAGTTTATTGGACACAAAGACTTCAATTCGATTCCAAATGTTGGAAAAAAGAACATAAGTGTACAACAAGGCATTTACTGAATCCAGTCTTGCAAATTGTATGGAAATTTTAAGCCCTTGTATATATTGTTAATTTTTGCAGGTACTGAAAACAACCCTCTCATTTTTATTTCCTCGTTGATTTACTTAACAACCTTGATTTGAGGCTCACTGAAAAATCAAGAAGAAACTTGCAATTACTGAGGGACCTTGAATTCATAATTTGACTAATGCAAAGCAATCAAAACTTGAGGACTTGGCTTGTCCTTCACCACGGGCGGGTTGCCCTTGGTAAGGTCAAGGCACCTAAAACCGACGAGGTACCCAAAACCAACCACCCTAGATTCTTGCCTAATTTCTAGATTTTCAAAGGGAAGATGTACCTCATTTGTATATTAGAGCATGTGATCGGTTTTAGGTAAACCTATGACTTTCACTTTGAAAATTTACACTTATTCAAATAATTATCAAAAAAATTAAATTAAATATGAAAACTTCTTAATTTCTTATTGCTAAAAGAGGTAAATACTTAAAATATTGATTCATCTATCCCATGTATAGTGAATGTCTTAACTGATCGGTTTTAGGTGCCTCGACCTTAATAGCCTCTTTGTTGGCCGCCTTGTAATCAAATGTGCACTTGTACATGTCCTTGTAGCGGTGCAACACACAATACTCGTTTTCGCATCAGCACTTGAACCCATCATCACCCCCAACATCCATCATATCCGCGCCGTGGATTCATGGGCTCCTTTGGATGCATCACAACAACCTAGGTTTATTGTGGCTATGATAGTAGATTGAGGTTGGGTTTGAGGCACAATCTCCCGGTAACATTTGGAACATATTTCCATTGTGCCTTGGCTGCCCAAGAACCCACATCCCTTCTTGCACATCACGGAGCCTTCATTAGGCGTTGTTTAAGCCTATATATGCTCGAAGAATTTTTTCAAAAAAAGAAACATTGAGAATTGAACGTAACCAGCCACTACCGGTAGTAGAAAAGGTGACACTGCCAAGGGAGATGCCCATGCAAGTGTGCCCAGATCACTTGCATGGCCACCTTTTCTACTAGTGAGTTGGGCTCGTTGCATACAAAAAGATAGTTGTTGCACTCTAGACACAAGCATGCACAAAGTTACAAAGCTTGCACAAATACGGAGACCAGTGGAAGGAGGGATGACGCTTAAGTACACACCCTGGAATGCACCCACCTAGACAATCAAATGCTCCCTCACAACGCAAATATGCTATAAGAAACCTATGAAAGAATGTGAAACACTGACCACCCAGGCACCAACCGGCGAGAACTGAACGCACTAAATAATGGACCAAGGATTCATGGATGTAAACGACCAATTATGTACTTCAGATGGAGCCAAATCTTGATTGTATAAAAATTGTCATATTTTTGTTGCCAAAGTTTTCAAAAGTTTTATGATCTATCCATTTGCCCATGCCACACCGTTGGAAATTTGGGAAAAAAATCTATTTTTTATTTTTATTTTCATTTTTAAAAGGCACCACACATGAGGTAGTTTACCTCAAGGTACGATGAGTCATATGTGCTATGTAAATTTGGATTTAGGTTTAGAAAGCCTATGTAGCAAAAACATTGTTGGCATGCAAAGAGAAATATGAATCTTGTAACTACTAGCAACTATATAGTTTACTTTATTAAGCATATGATGCACTAGTTTGTAGTCATAAGAAATACTAAAAATGTCATGAATTTGTATCTTACTATTAAAGAAGGTAGTTTGTTTTGTTTTGTTTGTATGTAACGTTGAGATCTCCCCGACTATGCGTATGTCGGCCACGTTCTTTGTACCGTCGGACAACTCTTGACAAGGAGGGGTGCACCAAAGTCGTATGGTCGTTTTTAGACGTACAGTTTGAGAGATATGGATTCTTGAGTGATTTTTGTCACCATAAGTTGAATTAAATTATGAAAAATGGAATATGGGAGTTTTTGATGTCATTATTGGCATCATAAGAAAGTTCTTGACGAGTAGAGGTGCATCAAAGTTTTTTTTGTAGCTTTTGAGCCTACGGTGTGAAAGTTAATATGGATTTTTAATCGAATTTTTCTACTATAAATTGAATTACATTATAAATAACTTATTCTAAAAAGAAAATATAAAGTAAAAACCATAGCTAAATAACGGAGAATACTCGGCCAACAGCACAGGGCCACACTAGTATTTATTGATAATACCGTTTATTAATCTTTTCACCTATTGGTCACTTACACAAAGGAATTGGGGGACACTTTTTTATAAAATGACATCACATGCATTAACTCCTAAAGGACCGTGGGTTTTTTTTGTTTTTGAGCATCCTTTTCTCCTCTTTCCAACATTTTCTTGTGAATTTTTCTTTTGCTCTTGATAGCTAATACAAATTTGAACATTGCAAAAAAAATTAAAGAATTTTTTGACCAATTTAATAAATTTTCCCATGTCTCAAAAGACGGTTAGAAAATGTCAGAAAAGATTGTCATTTCAACTTTTCACTTCAAATGCTATAATCTTGCAATGTGTACGGCTCACTGTAGGGTCAAATTCTATGAAAATTTTACCACGCATTCTTTTGGTAGTCTATAGCAAGATCCTACAATCAGAGATGCAAAAAAATCATTCTAAGGTTTATTTTAATCCTTGCCGGAACTACCCATTCTCTCCAAAAAAAAACCTCTTTCACTCCATAACTTCCACTTACGAAGTCGGAATTTAAAAATAAAAAATAAAAAATTCCATTTTTGTATCAACATACCAAATTCACATAATTATTTTCAAAAAATTAGGATAAAAAATGACACCGTGAGAACCTACCCGAACATTGAAATGTCCTAGTCATGACACTTGGGTCCTTTAGGAGTTAATAGATATTTAATTAGAAAACATGAATTAAAAATTATATTTTTTGAATATTCTGTAAAAATTATGTTTGTTTAATGAATATTTTATAAAAATTAATTAATTCTTTTGGTATACTATTAGTATAGTTTGTAAATGAAAAAAATTCAACCATACAAAATTTTATACAAAATTTTCAAAAATTAAAATTATTATTTTGAAATTTTAAATGGAATTTAATGTTTGCTTGCACAAAGTTTTTTTAAATGGTAAAATGGCCCCTTTTCATCAAACCATTTATTCACTACCCACTTGTTGCTTGAGTGATTACTTGTTGAAAAACTTCCTGATGTTGATCCCAAGGTATACAATTTGATAAAAAAAAAAAAAAGAACTGATTTACAATATTTTCCTATTACATTAACCTTTATAGGACCTTGACTAAATTGCAAAAAAAATCCTCCAAAAGTGCCTTTTCTAATGCTATGAGTAAAAAAATGGAAAATATTGGTTTTTTTACATGTCCAACCTTTGAATATTTCCTTAGAGTACTGTAGAATTGTGCTGAAAATATTTGAGTCCATTTGCCTTCATGGATTGCGAGATTATAATGAGTGGTTATATTTATTCAATAGGGTCGTTATGAGATTTTGCAAGCTACGGTCTAGGGGAGAGGGGACGTGCAACTAGTACAGCTAGAATCGGTGCAACTCATGCTATTGGTGTAGTAGTGTGCACCTCATGACCTCAAATTAAATCAAAAATTTCATGATCCAAATAGGGTTTTTTCTAACACTTCTTTTATGGCGATCAGCATGTTTATTTCAAGACTCTGGTCTTTGCTCGGTAGTCTTTTTATCTTTACACGTCATGGGAAATTAGATCCTTTTTAAAATATCCTTCATAGCTAGGTTTTATGAAAAAAATTATTTCATATCCCACTTCTGAAATTGAACCAAATGTTACTTCACTTCCAAAATCAATTCAAAAAAATTGTTTTAATTGCTCAAAAATTTTGAAAAACAAAAACATCGTGGAAAGATTAATTAAAAAATGAGTAAGGGCAATACCCAAAATAAAAAATATGGTAGTTATGTATGCACTTATAGTATGTTGCTAAAAATTTGTGAAGTTAAAATTCGACCCTCTTCTAGCACTTCCTTTTATATTAAGTGCACTTTTGACAAACGACACGCTACCATTTCCAAGCATAAATGATTAATTTGGATAAAAAGATTGAAATTTCCTAAACTTTATTGCGGTAAATATCTTAATGTTGGAATTTTAAATACAATGCAATTTGTTTCGTCTCAAAATCCCATCACAATATTTTTGAGTGATTTTTCAAAGATTGTAAAAGTGCATAAATTAGTAGCACGCGACAAAAAACGTGATGTACCGTAGCTTGCAATCACCCGTGTGCTTTGAATCATTTTTTGTGGAAAATTTAGTACTATTTAAATTTGAGTTTTTTACCAACTTGTGTATCAAATTTGAAGATGTTTGAAGTTTTAACATATTGATAATGATCTTGCATTAAGAATATCTCCAAGAAATTACAACCATAATTGCAAAATTTCAATTTTTATTTTGAGAATCCAAGTTTTGAAAGAACAACAGGTCTAGCAGTACATACAAAGTTTTGTTCTTTTAAATAAACTACAAAAAGAAGGCCACCAAAAAAGTAAAATCTCATGATTTATACTAGGATTCAACTTAATGATTGAAAAATTGCTCCAAAATTACCATTTCAAGTCCATTGGCCAAAACAATGTTTTTGTTTTTACTTTTGACCATAGGTGATCTTGTACATGAGAATGCGTGGAAATGAATTCAATTCATTTACCTTCATGAATCACAAGATACTTGTGGTCAATGAAAAACAATTGGGTTGATTTTTTTTCACACTTTGCCCTCACTATTAGCCAATCTACAATTATTTCATCATTATTGATATAAGTCATTAAGATTTAGTAAAATCCCCATCAACATTCAGAACTTTAGAGGATATTAGTTTAAATTTGTTTAAAAATTCTAGTAAATGGAATGATGAATATGGAATGATAAACATGATAATTTATAAGACAAAATTTGAGTAGTTTTTGTATCCATCATATAGAGAAATTTGTATATTCCAATAATTACTTGAAACAATTTAAATGTTTTCAAAAACCATATCATTATTTTTCATCTCAAAATTCTTAAGATGAAAGATGTTAGTTTGTTAGTGCTTGTACTATGCATATGACAGTCAATTGAATCATACGTGATTTGATTTTTTTTACAACATACACAAATTTAGACCTTTTTGGACCAAAAAAAAAAAAAAAAAAAAAAAAAAAAAAAAAAACTCCACTCTTTAGTGGAATATGTGTATTTGTTGATTTTGACTTATGTAATACTTGCAAACAATGTTTGAAATTGAATTTAAAAAGTGAATATTGTGCAAAAAAATATTAACCACATATAATTCAAATTGAATGTCTTATATACAAGCCCCTATACACTAGCATCTTTGATTTAAATTTTTTGAAGAATGGCCAATCATTGGTTAACACTAGTGGATTACATTTCCGACATTATCTAAACAACTATGCATGATTTATTCATTAAATAATTGAAATCTCAAGTTGAAAGATAGTTGAATTTTTTTATAACTCTATTGTATACTAAAAATTTTGTGTTAATGTTATTAAATTAAATTTACAAATATTCATTGTAAAGCTCTCTCAATGAAAATTATCCAAACACTCATTCAAATTTGTGAGTCACTATATATCTAGGTAATATAGTTAGTAGAACTACCCCTAACATATTCTTTATCCATGTGGATTTAACCCTACATTACTATCTCTATTCATCCATATACTTTTACAAGAGGTTGAAGGATTTTTGAATTCAGGGTGAAGGCATAGTATTTTTGACCAAAATGATCCGCCGCTATACTCAAATCCGAATGTTTTGGTCAAAGGCTATTAAAAAAATACAAAATTGTCTTTTATTTTTTATTTTTTTCATGGCGCCCTCTATTGTTGTTATATGTATATATATATATATATATATATATATATATATATATATATATATATATATATATATATATATATATACTTAAATCCAAATTTTCAAAAGAAAATCTACTAAAGAATTTACTAAAAGTAGTGCTTGAAAAATTTGTATAAAAGTGGTTTTAAACGTAAATTTCATGACCTGAAGTATTTCAACTTAATTATTATTTTAATATTTTTGAAGTTTGTAATGATGTTGAGGGTAGACAAAAAAAAATTGAAAAACAATGATTTAATGCTCTTGTACTCTATTGTTTTCAAACTTATGTGATTGTAGACTGCCTTCTTTTTCAAAAAAAATCAAATTGTATAAACATATATAAATTCATTAAAGATTTATTTTTCAATATTTTTTGTTTGACTTTTTAGAACAAAATATCTACTACATTCTTGTAAAATAATTTAAATTTAATATGCATTTTTTAACCTTGTATTGTTGAATCTTCATGATGTAATTCAATGGTCCAGTTTACCATGCTTTCTCCCTTCAGCCCCAATTACATACAAATATACTAGGAACATCTATTGGTAGACTCATATATTTGTTACGACAATATTATCACATTTTTACCTTAATCTGAAGACGATCCTTTTAGAGATTAGGTAATAATTACCTAGTGGTTTCTTATTTAATAGGCTTACTTGACTCTATATGTATATATATATTTTATTTATTTATTTATTTAAAGGAGTAAAAGGGAAAAATAATTCCTTCTTTGTCTCCTTGTTTGTCTTCTACACACAAAAAAAATCCACAACATTCTTCTCTAATACAATTACGAGTTCAGAGAAAACCGGGGATAAAACTATACAAGATGAGATAAATATTTGGAATCAAATTGGTATCAAATTGTACGACAACTACCTTTATGGCGCATTAAACAATTTATTATTAAGAAGGGATTTTGTAGGGTCAAGACTGTTATGATAGACTCGCTTCACTGCCACAGGGGCCTCGGGGGGTGTAGTGATATGTTGGAGTAGCAATATACGTGCGAACAAATGATAGGGTATTTTAAAAACATGGGAACAAAAAATTATAAATGGACTTAGAGGTAATATAGGGTATCAAAAATGGCACTCGACATCTTTAAAGTACTATAGGGTATGGAATAATAGGTAATTTGGAATTATAAGTAATGCAAGCCCCTTTTCTATGAACCCAAAGTAGAAAATTACATAATGATAGCATGTGAAAAAAAAACCAAAAAAACAAGTAATACCCCCCTATAAAATAGTTGTTGTTCGCACCTATATCCTTAACTTTTTAACACACTGACCCCCCCGAGACAGGGGCTAGCTAAGGAGGATGACCCAATAACCGACGTGTACTATAAACCAACAATATCTCCAACAAGTGTTCATTGAAAGCTTCTAATTCTATACCCGTACTAGATTTGCGTGAAAAGCTTAAAGCGTTGGTTTATGAGCCATCTACTATACTACTTGATGCGGAATTTGGGGTGTGGGTGCTAAATACTCTTGAAATATTTTGTACCATCAGCAATGCCATGTGGTAGTTTGGGGGCTAGGATTTTGAATTTGTGGTTTAGAATTTAGAATTTGAGATTTAAAGAATATTTCTATTAATGTCGATTCATGGAATCTACCGCACCCGCACCTGCACCCCGCACCCCACACCCGCACTACTGCGCGCCACAGAATAGTTGACCCCACCCCATTTTCTAAGCCAAGATGGATCATTTTCATTCCACCAAAATGAATACCCAGAAGGCAAAAGTAACATACCCTTAGCTTGTGAAACTTTGAATCATGTTTCCACACATCCATCCAATCATCAAAGACACCGTACCCGGTCAGCAGGTCATGCCTAATCATTTTTATTTTTGGAATTTTCCTTTACAACAAATGTCAAATTCTATGATTATTATTTTTCAAGATTTTCTTTTTCATCACAAGAAATTTTTTTTTTTTGAAAACAATAATTTCCTCAAAAGATGTGGGCTTCTCTTTTCATAATTACTTTTTTTTTGTGGATCCTTATGACCGATTACGGTATGTGAAACTTTTTTTTCATCTCAGAAATCCATTGTGTGGTGAAGGATGGTTGCTGACACATTCCATGGATGTGTGTTTCAAGCATCAGGAAGTTCGCCCCACACACACTAATAAAAAAGGAGTATTTGGGCACCTAGGAATAGTGTTAGAGTGTAGTGCCTAAGGCCCATATTAGAATCGATTACCCTTTTTACTCGTAACACTATTGGTAATCGTTGAGTAGAAATCAAAACTCAACTCTAATCTAATCCAATTGAGTTTTGAGTTGTATGAAGGTTTGATGCTTTAATCGTAAGCCTTACCACAAGTTGAGTTTGAACGCCACTTTTGAGACACGTACAATTAATTAAGCTTGTAGCGGAACGGTGATTCAAAGGCAATAATTTGATTCATTCTCTTATCCGGTTGAGAATCAAAACTCAACCGTGACTTGTAGAAAACTCAGCTCAATTGTGCATGCACATATATGAGGTTTAGTTTACAAATTCAATTAGATTTCTCAATTCAATTAGATTTCTTAATTCAATTGTATGTACAAGGAGGGCCCTAAAAAATATTGTCAATATAATCTTATTCAACATGCAACCCATAGTTCACAATTTTGGTTTTTAATTATAGTGAGTGTAGCTAGGGTATAGAGTCCACCGTTTGAAAGGGAGAATGTTGTTTTTAGGTGGATGCATAGTAGGGTCCACTTTTTTTTTTCTTCTTCTTCTGTGGTGGCGCACTAGCTAGAAAGTGCAATTTCAAATTTCCAAAACTCCATAGACAAATATAGAAGATCAATCTTATCGTAAAATCTATTCTAGGTGGCTTAGGAATTTTAATCTTGTGTTACCAACACCAAAGTTTTCATAAAATGGTTACTATATTCTCGTAGATACATTAGATTACTTAGAAACACACCATTAGAGGAGAAAAGGGGTTGTAGAAGTCCCCAATGCCTTTGGAAAGTAGCACAATTATGGGTAGCAAAACCATAGGCAGCAAAAAAACCATGAAAACCTTGAAAAAAAAAGCCCCACTGGGCCCGCCATAGTGCCTGCACGTGCTGCGGGGATTTTAAAATTTTAATATTTTAGAAATTAAAAAAAAAAAAAAACCAACCGGCGGCATTGTAGATTTTTTAATATTTTTAAATTAAAAAAATCTACAGCGCTAGGGCTCTGCAAGGGTGTCTTTTGTTTTTTTTTGGTTTTTTATTTTTATTTTTTATCGTGTAACTGCCATAGTGGCACAGTCTATGAAATCCACGATAGCAACATGTCATTGGATGAGTTCATGGGAACCATGACAAAAAAATGACCATTTTCAGGGTCTCTTGAAGCCCCATTTTTCCTCTAATGCATGTCACATTGCACGAGTGTTGTCCAATTTCATTCAAATTTCATGAAAGATATGGTACTTCATGTAATTTGGAGCTATAAATTTTTCATATATTCAAACATGTAAAACTAAGCATCCTATAAAAAAATTGGATTTTTTTCAAAACCCTAAGAATTTAAACTAAATTATTGTGTATTTTAGCCAATTATTTTTTTAATTATTATTTTGATGTTTTTCATTTTGAGTGTTCTTTCAAATAATTATTTTCATGTCGAACTTCTATTGAATTTTCAAGTTTAGAAATAAACTTGGACGATTTTTACAATCATAGTTTAAATAGAAATTGATGAAATTATTATTATAATCAAAATTTTAAAATTTCAATTTTTCATGACAGATCAATTTTGAAAAACTAAAATTTGATTATACGCTTCATATATAGTTGATGTGTACTCATAGCTCATTTTTTTCATCTACCAATGCTATACATTTTTAAAAATGGTTTGATAACTATTGTTTTTAATAAAATGCACTAAGTTGTACTAAATCTCAGTGAAATCTTTGTCCAAGAATTGGTACACCCTATCATGCATTTGCCCTCATGTTTTTTCTTTTTTTTTGCTGACTATGTTTTAGAATTGGTTGTGGGGTCTTGAATAAAGAAATTCAACTATGCCATGGGAGGCTTGAACATGTTGTACATGTGATTCATTTCTTGAATAGGAACCTTCTCAAACTTCTTTATATTCACTATATTTGTATGTTGTCAACTTTTTTTTTTTTTTTAAATGTAATCTTGATGGATGGTGTAGATACCGTACCAGGAAGGCAGGGTCGGCACTTTTGTGTCGAATAATTAATAAAAGTTCAAAAAGTGGAGGTCGGCACTTTCAAAAACAATTATTAAAAATTTGGCTATTAATAACTAACATTGAATTTTACTAGCGGCTAAACGTTTTCTTTTATTTTTTGTCTACGATTTTTGTTGATTTCGACAAAATACTTGATAAATTTATTTATTTTTTCGGCATTTTTTTGGGGAATTATTTTCTGCCGACCCTGCCTTCCTGGTACGGTATTGTTGCCCGGCCCTTTTTTTGGAAAGAATATATACTATTTGATTAAAGAAAAAGGTTGATGTATTGTCACCTCTTTTACCCACCAATGAGAAAATTAATATAAATTGACACGAAATTGGTATTTTATAAAAATTTCAATCTATTATCTGATCTGACACTACTATAATTAATCATACTAAGTTTCACTTTCACTTATGGTTTTTGAAAAACAGCACAATTGGTTTATGTCAAGTTTTTTTCTTAGTTCAAAGTGAGACCTTAAACATGATTTTCCAAAATAAATAGGATTAAATAATCAAAACAATACCATCTCGTAGTGCATGTTATTCCAATTTCATTACACTATTTTATTTTATTTTGTGTTAATTTGGGATTTTTAATTGAATTTCAAGAGAAAAACTTGCAAAATTAATTTAAAAATATTAATAATAAATATAATGAATTCAACCGTACAAATGTAATCTTCATATTGACATTTACAACTTTGTTGTGAACATCAATTCCATTTTTGTTTTTCAT
Source organism: Pohlia nutans (assembly GCA_022496805.1). NCBI lineage: Eukaryota > Viridiplantae > Streptophyta > Bryopsida > Bryales > Mniaceae > Pohlia > Pohlia nutans. The sequence goes on along the minus strand of CM040085.1, from coordinate 24,738,969 downwards.
CAAACAATTTATAACGAATCTTTGAAAACAACGTTGAATTGGGACGTTAAAGGGTTAAGTAGCTACGAGATTGAGTTTTAATTCTAGTTGTATATGAGTTTGCTAGTGAAGACGTAGTGTAAAAGTTGATGGTAGTGTTTGTTTCTCGCATGTAGGAAAGCACAATGTTGTAAATAGTGAGTTGTGCATACTGAGAATGTGGAGGTTTTGTGATCCTTGTTGTTGGTATCCAAAATTTTGTCATGTTTAACAATCTCTAATCCAATATTCAAGTGTGTGTTGCGGATTCTTGAGTTAATATATAGTGCTAGCTAACCCTATTGTTTGGAGCAAATTGACATTTTATTATGGACAAGGCCTGGACAAAAGATAAACCCAAGAAAGGAGGCTTTAGAAAATGTTAATTCCAAGGGTCAAGATTGCAATTTAGAGCATGTCTACTAGATATGGGATGAAGAATGTTCCAATGGCCCTTTGTCCGGTGGACAGTGTGTCATTGACATTACGAACGGACACTTTATTCACGCCAGCCCTCGAAAGAGGATCGGAGTTTCTATCTATCTATCTATCTATTTGGGATGAAGAATTTAGTTTTCTCTCATGTTTATAATAGTTTTAAATTTGAAATAAAAATATTTTTGGGCCCTCCACACATTAATACATGGTTGAAATAAAATATTTTTGGCCCTCCACACATTGACACATGTCATCTGTGCAAATTAAACTAATTACTTAATTACAAATTCACTTCTGTCACACTATGCACCAAAATTCAACAACCTGATTGTCTGTACTTTTTCGACACACAAAAGTGATTTAATGATCATCAAACTTGACCACTCTACCAATGTGTGTGTCCACCCTTCGCTTTGATCATAGCTTCCAATCTAAAAGACATAGATCTACACAACTCGAGGAATGTTTTTCCACAAATCAAATTCCATTGGCATTCATGAATTTGCCTCGATTCCTCTAAATTTCAAGTAGTGCTTAAACTATGCTGAATAGAATTTTGGAGGATCTTCTAGGTATTTTCAAATGGGTTGAGATCAGGTGAATTTGCAAGCCAATTCAACCTCTCAATATGGTGCTAAAGCCTCAATATCTAATATTTCTAAGTTCACATGATATTTTGGACTATGGTCATGTCGATGAGTCGTTAATAGTTGATGACTCACTCATTACGAGTCATCTGTACTTGTTGAAGTTGACCATGGTAATTTTTGATAATTTCACTTTAAATCATTCTCTTCTTGTGATTTTTGAGGCTTAAATGGAATTTTAAAATCATTATAACCATAAAATGGCTTAAAATACACATAGTGTTTTGTAGATGGTGAATTTAACAATGAAAAACCGTATTGTGAAAAAAGAATCTCTCCAAAAAATTATTTTGAAAATTTGATGGATTTTTGTGTTCTAAAGTGAAAGTTAGATTTTGACCCAGAAGGCTAAAAACTTCAACAAAGTGCTCAATATTTGGAATTTTTGAAAATAATAATGTAAACCAAAACCTAGAATTGATATTATTGAAGTCCAAAACTTTTCATGAAGAAATCACAAAAACCGGTGACATGGCATCTAGCTGTACATAGACATTGAAGGTGAAATTGGCACATCCGCTAACTAAGGGCCGCTTCACACTATGGCCGAAGGTCGAGAGGCCGTCGGTTTCCACCAATCAAATTGCAGGAAACCATGGTTTTGGCCTCTCGACCCTTCACACTAGAGGCCAAAGTCCACCGGTCGTCGCTCTCCAAAACGCCTATGTAGCAGCGCTTTTTGACCATTTCGACGGCCTCTCGAAGTTCGTTTGGGTCCTGCATTTTGCAAGACCCGTCACTATGGTTAAGAGGCCGTCGAATTTTTTCATAAAAAATTCAAAAACTGACAAGATCTTGGCCGTTAGATTGAAAAGGCTGTTTTGGACAGGGAATAAAGTGGAATGCTCCTTCTTCTCTCTCTCTCTCTCTCGTGCGTCTTGGTAGAAACTGTTTTTTTTTTTTTTTTTTTTTTTTTTTTGGCAGATCTTGGCTCTCTCATTTTTTTTCAGGAGTAGGACAGATGGACCGTTTCTCTCAAAACCCTTACTATTGTAGCCAGCCGAATCTAATGGGGACATAAATTTTTTTGGCCCCAAATTCTTATGGAGCATTTCAGCCCTACTTAACTCAAGTTGTAGAGAGAAGTGTAGAAGAGAGGGATGTCCAAAGGGTAGAAGAGAGGGTTGTTCAAAGGGTAGAAGAGAATGTTGTTCAAGAAGAAGTGGATTGTGAGATTGTAGGGTCTTCCAAAAAGAGAGCCGCTCCTAAGCAAAAGGCTCCAAAGGCAGCAAAGACAACAAAGGCAGCAAAGGAGAAGAAGGCAACAAAAGCGGTGGTGAAAGTTGAAGGAGAAGGAGAAGGAGAAGGAGATGAGGCAAATCGAAAGTGGGAGGATTCGGAGGTGCTTCAGCTCATTGCGCTCAAAGGGGAGATGGAGCCTGAATTCGCGAGGAATGGCAAAAAACAAGGTAAATTTTTTTTCCCTAATTGTCAAATTTAAAATAAAAATCGGATTGAGGATTGGGGCCAATTGAGGGCCTAAAGACTTTTGCCTTCGCCGCGCGCCCGTCCCGGCCCCCAGGTCCCCCTTTCCCCCCATTGAAGTTGCAAACCGAATGCCGCCATTGGGATTTGAGCCCTAGTCTCCCCCATTACAATGGGGAGACTTTCCTCTCAATGGCCACACCTTCCTCCTACTTCTCGTTGGTGATCCATTCCACCTTTCTCTTCCCTTTATAGCAATCATAGTTTTTGTTTGAGGATCCGTATATGTGTTGTGATTTATTTTTCAAGGCCATTTTTGACTCATCTCTCATTTTTTTTGGCTCTTTTGGTTGTAGGAATTGATACATGGGTGAGACTTCATGCTAGAATGGTTGTCATGCTACCAAAATTTAACCGGACGGCTGTGGCATGCCGTAAGAAATTCAAGACCATCTTTGATGCATACAAAGAAGACAAGTTGGTGAATGGAATTTCTGGTAATAACCGACAGGAGGACAAGTTTTATGATGCTCTAATTGAGTGGTATCACCAAGCCGGACAAGTGATGAAGCATGTCTCGGCTACTACCACGGATAATGTGGAGATTCAAATCAATTCAGCACAAGATGTGGAGAGTGCTCAAACATCAACAACCGTGACAACAACAACCATGACAACACCAACATCAAAAGGTAAGCAGCACTTTCACGACCGTGCAATTGATATCTTTGAGAAAATGGCAGAAACTAGCACAGGCTTGATGAAATTTTTTGAGAGAACTAATGAGCTACTAGAAAGGGTGGATTACCAATTTGATCGTTTGATCAATAAGCTATAGGCTATTGGCTACTCTTCATCGGAGCTATCCTCATAGTCATCATCATCATCATCATCGTATGTACAGCTTTCAAAGTGAAAGCTTGATTTTCTTTCCAAATGAGCCTTGTAATAGCTCTTTGCTAGTAATAAATGGACCCGAGTTGAATCCGCCAACATTTTTTTCATCTTCTCATGTCGCTCTTTTCTTGTTTCTTTACTTGAATCATTTTCCTTCTCTATTTCTTCTTCTTCTCCCGGTTCTATGAACGGTGTTTCTTCCGCTTCTGGATTGGCCTTCTGCAATTCCCTCATTTCCCTCAATGCTGATTCTAGTGCGTGAAAATGATCTACTTGCTGCAATTTTCCTAGTGACATGTTGGCTTCAGCTTGTAACTCCTTTTCAGCTTCTTTAGCCCAGTCCACAAAAAATTGATCATTCTCTATAATGCATAGGTTGTGAAGAGATAGGCATGCGGTTACTATGTCGGGCAAATTCCGGAGTGGCACGTCAACCCTTTTCAATAGTATACGCCATCTTCCTTTTAGAATTCCAAATGCTCTTTCTACAATCATACGAGTGCTCGATGGAATGAAATTGCAATGCGCCTTTCTTCTAGACAATCCTGTTCTTTCTCCCTTGAACGGTGAGTAAAACCATGGCCTCATTGGATAGGCAGCGTCCCCAATGAATTTGTAAGGTAAAAATGAAATTTTCATGGTTTTCTTCCCTATTTCAGATTTCTGAAATAATGCCCAATCGTGAATCCGTCCAGCCCATCCAAAATCATAGTCCCAAAATTTGCAATTCACATCTACAACTCCTTGTAGTAAACATGAATAATACCCTTTTCGGCAATAATATGCTATGGGATCATGAGATGGTGCTACAATAGGGATGTGGCTACCATCTATTGCTCCTAGAATAAACGGAATGCCATGAAGTGCTTCAAAACCCTTTGCTACTTGTTTCATCCAATCAGCAGTTGGTTTCTTAAAAACCAATGGTCTCAAATGAATCCTAATTGCTTCACAACACTCCCTTACAATGATAGAAGTTGTACTCAATCCAACCCCAAATAAATCACCAACCATTTGTAATGAATTACCGGTTGCTAATCGAGAAAGAGTAATTGCAATCCTACACTCCACACTAATACTTTCTCTTAAATGTGTATCCTTCTTCTTCAAAACAGGCCCCAATAGAGTACATAAATATTGAAATGTACTACACCCAATTCCCTAATTTTGCACTTGGCGAAGTGCACTCATTTCATGAGCAAACTTGGCTTTAAAAAAACTTTGTTTGAAAAAATCTGTAAAAAACATGGATTTTTGTCTTTCTACAATCTCTTCATTGTAAAGAAACAATTATTTATTTTATTTTCTATCCTTATCTTTACGTTTTATCTTTTATCTTTATCTTTTCATTTTCTTTTATCTTGTTTTTTTCCTTGTCTTCTTTCTTGTCTTCCTCTTGTCTTCCTTCTTCTTTTTTCTTCTAGTCTTCCACTTGTCTTCCTTTTTCTTCTTTACGTTGCAATTTTTGGAGTTTAAATGATAATTTTTCAAAATAAAATAAAAATCAGGGAGTAGGTTGAATCCATTACAAGCCCGGAAGAAGAAAAAAAAAAAAAAAAAAAAAAAAAAAAAAAAAATCCGATTTTTCCAGGCAGAGAAGGTCCGCGCGCGCGGACCCTACTCTTATTTTGACCCTCCCTCCCTCACACTCTCATTCCTCCCCTTTTCCTCTCTTGTTCTTCTCCCTCTCTTCCTTCTCCCTTCTCCTCAATATAAAGGAAGAAGAGAGAGGAGGAAAAAAGAGTGAGGGAGGGAGAATGAGGGAGGGTTTATAAAGGGGAGAGGGGGAAAAAAAAAAAGGAGAGTAGGGAAGGAGAGTGGATCAAAAAAAGAGTAGGGTCCGCATGCGCGGACCCTCCTAGCCCGGAAAAATTGGAAACAAAAAAAAAAAACTTTTGTTTTTCGTTTTTTTTTTTTCTTCCGGGCCTGTACTGGATTCAGCCTGCTCCTTGATTTTTATTTTTATTTTTTAAAATTATCGTTTAAACTCCAAAAATGGCAAGGTGAAGAAAGAAAAAGGAAGACTAGTGGAAGACTAGAAGGAAAAGAAGAAAGAAGACAAAAAAAAGACAAGGAAAAAAAAAACAAAAAAAAACAAAAAAAAGGATAAGATAAAGATAAAGTTAAAATAAAAGATAAAGATAAGGATGAGAAATAAATTAAATAATTGTTTCTTTAGAGCGTAAGGGATTGTAAAAAGACAAAAATCCCTGTTTTTAAGAGATTTTTTCAAACAATTTTTTTAATGCGCTTGGGGGCCAAGTGCATGATTATATGGCCAAGTGCAAAATTAGCGAATTGGGTGTTGTAGATGTACTCACCCTCATCCGTTTCCGAAAATCACCATCTGAAAATGACCCCAAAAGCGTCTGGTCCAAAAAACCTCCATATCTTTGATAATGCCAACATCTCTTTTGATAATTCACCCTTCGTCCTTGTGTAATAAAAACTGCCATCATCATCATTTGAACATTTTGTTGAAAAATTGCAAGTTTTTGCAATGCCAAAATGCCCACAATGACATACTTGATGACCATGAAAATTGAGAGTAACACAAGAATGCGTTCCCTTCTAGAATCCATGATTAGAGAAGGTGAGAGGAAAATTTCAGAAATTGCATGAATTGATGAGGAGAGAAGTAGATTGAAGCCGGACAAATGGTATGGGTTTGGACTTTGGGCTTGGCCTTTGGAGGCTTCACACTATGGCCGTCCAAGTTGAGAGGCCGTGGGATTGAGCTTTGGACTCTCGGCTTGGCCTTTGGAGGCTTCACACTATGCCCGGCCGAAGGCTCCAATTACAATATTTTATTGGCTATTTTCAGCCCATTTCTTTGGACTCTCAACAAAGTTTGGACTCTCAATTCCCACGGCCTCTCGACTTGAAGGCCATAGTGTGAAGCGGCCCTAAGACTATGACAAGTAAAGACAAAGCGGTGGTGGAAAATCTTAAATGCTATGAACGGGTAGAGCCGAAGCTGGTTGCTGCTCCTAGGACAATTGGGCCAAATTCCCTCGACCAAGGCTACCCCATGGGAGCAGTCATCGGATGGAATGGAGAGAAGTAGTATGTGCAGGGTTCCACATCAGAACAACAACTCACAAGGTGGCATTGAACAAAGAAACAGTACAAAATGAGATGGATTCATTGCAAAAGCGTGTAGTAACTGCGTACTTTGTGGAAGGGGGAAATTGTAGCAGGTTATGTAAGACTAGATATATAGGAGAATCTACAAAAGAAATTAACGAAGAATGTAGAATTGGAAGGGAATTTTGTCATGGGTTTTTGCAGGTGTTATGCCTTAAAGGAACAACTAAGCTCCATGGGCTTAATTATGAGAGAATAATGGGGAAAAAGTAGATTTCCTCAATCAAATTAAGAGAATTGGTGCTTTGGAAAGCTGTTGAAAAAGCGAGATAAGATTCTCAAGTTGCGCATGATTTGGAAACTTGAGGAATGATTCATAAGTACATAAAGGAAACAGGGAGAACAGGGAGAGGGAGTTCGGGCACCTTGTATGAAAGTGAGCTAGTGCGATGCTCAGTCACAATAAAGGCAGACTCTGTATTTTCTGCCAATAAAACAATAAAAAAAATTGACCAAAAAAGCTTCCATACTAGCCAAGCTTCCCATTGGATCAGTCTTTTGGCTCAATGATGGCTCCCTTGGTGGGTCCATCTACACTGCGGCAAAATCCTTTTATAAAAAAAAACTAATTATTTTAAATTTTAAATTTTTGGCCTTTGCCCAAGGGGTGGGTTTTTAAGATTTTGTTAGAATTGCCCCTCCAAGGGGCCTTGTCCCTTTAAGGGTTAACCAAAAATCCTCATGTTGACGTTTCATCTTTCAAAAGGAGGATGAGGGCAGCTATGAGAGCCACAACCCTAACCGACGCATGAATAGAGTGGATGGGGAAGGCGTTTAAGCCCGCATCACTGGAGATGATCACTAACTAAGAGGAGTGGTCGGCAAGCCTTGTGCTTCAATAGATTGGCAAGGTTGGAACCGACAAGAGAAAGAAAAAGAGTACGAATCTTTACAAGTTTCTGGATCCGAGTGAATTTTTCACTACTAGAGAACACATGAACTTTTAGCATGATTTTAGCAAAATTTAGTTGAGGTTAGATGATCTATAGGTCAAGCTGTTCAGGTCATTGTGAAGACATTCATGTTGGTTTCTAGAGTAGTAAATTGGACAAAAGAAAAAACAAATTTGTGCTTGGGAATTTTGGTTTGCCCACCACACCACATGTGAATTGCTTTATACAAGTCCATGTTTTTTCTTGTTATTTATTAACGTCGAACACCATTTCACATAGTTTCAAGCTGTGCTAATTTTAGTCTATGTAACTCTAAATCTATATTATTATTTTCAAAAATCTAACCATTTGGATGGATTCTACACCTACCATTTTGTCTACATGAAACATTTCATGAAAATCCATTGAATAATGAAGAAGACTATAACACATCTAGATTGGGAATTGTAAAATCAAACCTTTAAATTCAACAATTTTTTTGGATTCTTGGTTTTTTGTTATTTTTTCCTTTTCTAAAATTGAACTAAAAAAATGTTAGGTTAAGAAAAGAAAACATCAAGACCATAAAACCCCAAGAACTAATAAAGAGGGTGTCTTGAGTCTATTGTTTCTTAACTAGTAGATCAGATATAAATTTTTAAATTGTTTAGATTGATTTTATTTTATTTAACCACAGCTCTTGACTTTAACCCTTTAAAGACAAAGAAGCCCATTTTGGGCCCTATATTTTTATGCCCTTTTAAGACTTTGACATATATGAGGGTTTCTATTGTTTAAAAAATAATTGAACCAACATGTGAAATCAACTTTACTTAGTCTAAGGATTTTAAAATAAATCCCCATTTAAGTTATACTTTTCAAACTATGACCAATCATAATGGTCGATTTAAAACCATGAATCCTTCCTGCAAATCCTTCGTTCTTAACCCCTAAGCATCCCTTGGCTAGCTTTTTTGGGCTTAAAATCATCATTGCTTTTGATGTGTTATAGGTCTAAATGTAAGTGAGGTGTAGGAATCTCAACCATACAATCTTGTAATATACATGTTGTAGATCATGTAGATCAAATTTGGAGTCATTTAGCCATATAGATTGCAAAATCATAGTATTTTAGTGTTAAAAAAGGATGCTGAAATTTTCCTAGCAACACAGCTAGAGGTGAAATTCGTTTTCAAAATTACTCAAATGAAAAAACCTTCAACTATAAAGTAGTTCAAAATCATCATATAAACACATTGGTACAAAAAAAGACTCGTGAAAAAAATTTAATGTGCCCTAAAATGGCCTTGCAATGTCAAAAAGTAGCCCAAAAAGTGACCCATTTGACCCAAAAAGCAAAAAGTGTTCAAAATAGACCCGTGCACTAAAATGATTCTCAAACATTCAGAACAACACGGATTGACATGAAAATTTTAACATGATAATTAGACTTCAAGGGGAATCCAACCCAATAATTTTTTTATTAAAAACGGACATGGGGTAAAGGAGATACAAGCCTCCAAAGTTGCAGCCATCAAAATGCACAAAAACTGTCCAAAAAAAAGACCCCTACTTTCAAATGATCACTAAAAATTCAATACATCTTGGATTGATCTGAAATTTTTACCACTCATTTCATACATCATGCGGTTTGTTATCCAAAATTTCATTAAAAGCGAACACTTTTTGCAAAAGTTACAGCTCTTTGAAGGTGAATGTACCCAAAAAATGTCAAATGAATGTACCCAAAGAGTGTCAAATGAATATTTCCTTTTTTAGTCTTGTAAATTTATAAATTTAGATTCATTCCATCATCCTAATTGAGAAAAAACCAATAAATTATCTTCGGAGCAATTTTTAATGACCTACTTTGTAGTAATGATTTTTTTTGCTAATTTGATCAATTAACCCCTAACTGCCTAAGCGTCCATTTTCTGGACGATGTATAGATTTCATCCAAAATTTCTCATCCGTCATGCACTTTTTGCAGTGTGGAATTTTTACAGTAGATTCTATGGGAAGTTAGCTTCACGCATATGTGATCCGATTAGAAAGGGGATGATTTGTGAATTTTTTATGCCTCATTTCATGTTGTAGTGATTCACCCAAAATTTTGAAGATTTCAATGTAAAAGTGCTCTAAAAAAAGTCAACTCATATAATTAAGCAACCAAAAAATCTCCAAAAATCACTACACTTAGAGTATTACATTTCAACCAATCACAAAAAAATTCATCCGTAGATTGTCAATATCTTATTCGTAATTGAATTATAAAATAATTTTGAATTTCACGTTTCAAATTTTATACAAAATTATTGGTAATAGCAATCATAGATCTAACCGTATGGATAGAATCTAAAATTCATAATGTACAACTTTTATTCATATATCAAGTTCAAAATATCCCTCTAGGTTGCATTTTATAATGCATCTTTGCAAAACTGTCAAATTTGGAGAGGGCTCTAGGCATTTAGGGGTTAAAGTAATAAATTGCATGTTTTTCTTCATTTTGATGTACACTATAATGTAACAAAAGAAATTTGTCAAAATAATGAAAGAAAGTTGTGAAATTACCCTCAAAAATGAGGAAAACCCCTTGACGTTTAATTATTGTTGACCAATTAAATATATTTGAAGGAATATTTCTAATTTTTAGAAAAGAATACAAAAAATATTTTGAAATAAGTTAATTTAAAATTACTATTAATTGCATTTGTACCCAAATGCGTAATATTTATTGACGGTTACATGTTGTAATAGAACTCATCAATGCCTTGATTGATATGTTTTATTGAAAATATGGTAATGGCAGATTTTTACCTCAATGACTACTACATAAAGGTAGATCATATCCAAAAAGATTCCAAAAGATTTCAAAATAATATGAACTATACATTAAAGATTCTAAATATTCTAAAAGGATTCTATGAACCGCCCCAACCGGTTCATGAACCACGGTAGACAATTAGTGTGGTGTTTGGTAAGCTTTTCTATATTTCTAAACATTATCAGTGGTATTTTAGCAACTGGAATGATTGGGGTATTTTTGTAGACTATTTGGTGATCTTATTTATGTTTTGTCATGAAATGGAATTATTGCGTAAATATCATAAGTTGGTGGGGTTTTTATATTTAACCGTGGATTTTGGCATTTCATTGAGATAGTAGCGTTTTTTAGTACTTTCGGTGAGGGTTTAGAAGTGGGAGAATTTAGGACAATTATAAGCCTTAGAATTAGTATAGACTAGTGATGACTAGGAGTGGAGTGAGAGTAATGAGGGAGTTAGCCTCAAGTATAAAATTGGATGTAGGAGTCCATGGATGAATGGACTCGTGGATGGATGTGTTTCTCTAGGGAGGATTCAAATCCTCTCTTTTTTGTGGGAAGGGGAGTTAGTTTTTGGTCCAAGGGCGAAGCATTGCCGGTAGGAAGAAAGAGAGAGAGCAGAAGAGGTTAGGAGATTTGTCGACTAGTTTTAGTCTCATCGTGATACCAGCGTATCACAACGAGAGTAGGGCGACGGCCACAACCAGGCCAACAACGTATTACAACGAGATCGGGCAGCGCCACGTCAGAGAGCAGCGTATCACGACGAGAGTAGGGCAACGGCCACGACCAGACCAGTAGCGTATTACAACGAGGTTGGGATGACGACCACGGTCGGAGCCAACAGCGTATTACAACGAGATCGGGATGACAGCCATGCCGGAGAGCAGCGTATCACAACGAGAGTGACGCGACGACCACGAACCAATTAGCAGCGTGTTACAATGAGATCAGAGCGGCGGCGTCACGCCGGACCAGCAGCGTATTACAACAAGAGTGGGCGCGACGGCCACGGTCGGAGTCAACAGCGTACTACAACGAGATCGAAACGGGTTCAAGGTCGGAGCCAACAACGTATCACAACGATAGGGGGTGGGGCCACGGTTGGACCACGATGAACCAGAAAGGGCCAGAATTCAATTGTCTCTTGTCTCACCCGCGTGACATTATGGAGGATGTACATGGTGACATTAGAGAGGGAGGTTTGATTGTGTCCTTCCCTCTCCATCTTGTGCAATTGTGAAATGTTACTTGCCTCTCACCTTTCGAGTAGATTGTTTAGGCACTTTTGTATTTTAAAAATGCAATTTTAATTGCCATCCTTCCATCTTTGTATTGACTATTGTTTCCTTGATTCACCACATTGTTGATGTTTGGTGTGTGGTTGGTTGTTGCGTGTTGTTCAAGTAGGATAGTGGTGTTTAGATTTTGCAAGTACCGGTGTTTGGCATAGTGCGGAAGCGCTGCCAAAATTGCACTGAACTTGGATCCTAAATCAATAGAAAATTGATTACATTAGTTGATGTGATTGTGCGATGTCATTTTCCAACAAGGGTGCAAATTTCTCCTTTGTGATGACTATTTGACTAATTACACCCAATTTGAGATACTATAAGTACTTAGGGTCAATTAGATTGAATTCATGAAATTTTGGTATTTTGGTGCTCATTTTGTATTGTGATTGTGCGCTGTCATTTTCCAACAAGAGTGCAAATTTCCTTTTGTGGTGACTATTTGACTTATTAGACCCGATTTGAGGTACTATAAGTACTTAGGGTCAATTAGATTGAATTCATGAAATTTTGGTATTTTGGTGCTCATTCTGTATTGTGATTGTGTGTTGTCGTTTTCCAACAAGGGTGCAAATTTCTCCTTTGGATTGACTGTTTGACTAATTAAACCCAATTTTGAGGTGCTATAAGTATCTAGGGCCAATTAGACTGAATTCATAAAAAAATTGGTGTTGTTAGTGCTCGTTTGTGTTGTGATCGTGTGCTGTCATTTTCCCACTATGGTGCAAATCGTCCCATTGTGATGGTTACTTGGCCAATTAGGACTCAATTCAACTACTAAAAGTACCTAGGGTCATTTAGGTGCAATTCATGGAGTTTTTTGAAATTTAGGGCTCATTGCATGTTTTGGCTTGTACTGCCTCTTTTCAGGAAAATGCCAAATTGACTTATCTTTGCACCTCATTCATCTCTCTTGTTGCACATAATTGAGGCTACATTTCATTCCTTCACTACATAGGCTTGGTGTACTTAGACCGCAACCCCTCGGCCCAATTCTTATGACACCTTGACCGTTCATTCGGGTAAAGTGCTCATAGATTCTCTTTAAAATATTTTAAAATATTTTCCGTAATTAATAATTAGTATTAATGGCAAACGTTTTACACACTATTCAGTTTTTGTTTTTGTTTTTTTAACCACGTGGACAACCCCAACCATAAAAACACCCCATTGTCCAAAACAATAGAATCCTATTGGATTTAAGTTGATTCGGTTACAAAAATTACAAATCTGGATATGTATTGATAGGAGATCAATATATTAATGAATAAGATCTTGATTCAAGATGATTTTTTTTAACTACCTTCACGTGTGAAAAACAACATAATGAAGTTAGCTTTTAGTTGATTAGATCACGGTTTTCCCACAATATTTTTTTGTGCCATTGAGAACCTTGGCCTTCCCTTCCATCGTCTTCCTTCTCATCGTTGCCGGAAACTAGAAATCGTCCATATCGCTATCAACTTCCATTTCATCATCACTCAAGTCCAGACCTGACTTCGATCCATGCACATCTTTTGGATCAAAGAAGTCTGGATCGTTTGAAGTTAATACAAATGCGGAGGAGTCACTAGAGACCATCACCGTATTAAGGATGGATGCATATTTCTATCTCCACATCCTTAGTACCCACCTCTCCAGCAATAGGAGTTGTGTCTACAAAAAAATGCTCCTTCAAATGCTTAAATTATCCATAGCATCAACAACTTGTGATCTCTCCGCCATTATCCCCTTTCTGACAAATGCATGGTACGAGCTATTCTATATGCACGTCTCCTGTATATGGATTTTATGTGGGTTTTGAGAATTTTGAAAATTCGTGACTTTAAGACAATGAAGGGATGTCAAGTTTTGTAACTTGTTTTGGTTTAGTGGGAGTGCAACCTAAGTGATCATCTCAAGAAATTCTTAAAAATATAATGCACTTCTTAATAGGACACAAACCAAACTAAAACTAGTGCATTGTTGCATTGCCAAATATATATGCAGTCCATTGTGTGACTTTTAACCCCTAAGCTCCCAAGAGACCATTTTTTGATTACTGCCCATTTTTAACACGTTGCTTCGAACAAAAAAATATTTTTTGAAAAAATAAAAAATAATTAAAAATACTACATCAAATCTACTTTCCAACGCAATTTGAATTATGTCAATATGAGTTAAACTCCACCGGGGATAATTTTTCAAAGTGAATTACCTCAACATTGTCTTAGTGTTATAAAAATTTCTATTTGGAGAAAGTATTGATGTTCCCTCCATCTTTTCTTCTTCTTTTTTGAAGTTTACAATAAATAAACCAATTTTAACTAATCATGCTAAATTTTAAACTCTAAAACTGAAAATTATAATATATAAAATTTTCAAAGCTTATTACTTTTAAATTCATTTAAATTCATTTTTAATATTTTAAAAATCTTTTAAATCTTTTTTGGAGGTTTGACCGTATGGATAATTTGTAGAGATGATACCCTACGTTTTGTCTATTGAACCAAACTTTTCGTGGAGTGCCTGAAATTGCTATTTGCTAGAAAGGGCTATAGAAATATTTTCAAGAAGTTTGACTACAACTCTACATCTATCAAGCGAGTCGAGTTCCTGCCGCCCCAGTTCAATGGAGATGTCATCTTCGAGTTTCCTCCGTTGGGATCCTCTTCAAAACCCAACAAAGCCAAGCAACTCCGTGGCATGGACAAACACTATGACGGTCATACATGGACCCGTACTCACACGTCCAACATTGTCAATGACTTCGGTTTGATTTTCCGTACCTCCTCTTGTTGTGGTCATTTGCGATGTGAAAATGTCGACTGCGATTTCCTAACCCGCGTTCACCGCACGACAGCTGTTAATGAAACTGAGTGGGATGGAGTATCAGCCTTTGTTTTTGACGTGGGATCTAATCCTCCCAAAGGATCGACTCTAGTTTGCAAATGCTGTAAATTTCCTCCCTCCTGTCTTGCAACCTGCGATGCCAAAATCTATTACTTACTAGGTAAGAACAACATGACTAGAGCTTGTGTTCACTTTGGAACTCACGACCACCCTGTCAAGGTCGGGGCTTACCGAGAAGATATTGCCAGAGGTGAAAGTTTGGTGGAGGAGCACGTGCAGCGAACTCCTTCTGCAATCAACTCTGCAATTGTCTTAGAGGCAACAAAAAAGATGGTCGAGGATATGCTTGTTGCAGCCGTAGGTGTGGAATCGAAGACACTTCAACTAAATGAGTTCCTTCCACTCTTTGACAGATGCAAGGAGTTGACCTCGCCCAACATTCGCAACAAAGTGACGGGCTTCAAGTACTTCCGCAGATTCGGTGTTATGGATAGCATCACCAAACTTCGCGGCTCCAGCAATTGGCCATTTGTCCAGGAAAACAAGTTCCCTGGTCAAGGATCGGAGTCAGATAAGGTCTTTGTCTTCAAAATGTATGAAATCGGGCCTGGTAGCGGAGTCGACCTTGTGAAACGTATGCAGCCTAGTGGAGACCTGTAGAACGCATGGCTTATGTTCGATCATGTAAAAAGGATGAAACAGTGGACAACCATGGGCTGCCACGTTTACGACCCCACTTACTGTCGTGTCATGACCATTGCGTTGTGCGATATGCAGTCTGAAGACGTCGCAGCCCAAATGGTCGTCTGGAAGAATCTCAATGCTGTCGTTGCTCGCCACGGACTTCAGGACCCCAACTTCAAGGGCTTCATGGCTGACAACGCGCAAACAAACTGGAATGCTATACGCATTGTGTACGGAAGTGGAGACGCATCAATCCCAATGCCGAATAAAGAACGAACTTGTCTCTTCCATTGGGTGCAGTCATTGGAGAAGCACACGAAGGCTGACATTAGAGCTGACCTCCAAGACCAACATCGCATGCTCTGCAAGCAATACAAGAACGCCTCAACGCAAACGGAGGCATATTCCGGGCGCTATCTTGCTATCCGAGCTTGGTGGCTCTCCTCGGGAGCTACAACTGAAGATGGAGTGAGACGTCTCGACCTCTGGCTTGCCTTCTGGCATTTTCGATACCGCCAATGGGGAGGCTTCATGCAACTGGTAAGCTCCTAAATACTAAACTCTAAACCCTAAGTCTCTGACATTGCTTATTTTCCTCTCTACACCTACGAACTCTAAAGGTGCATTGCTTTCTATATACCAGGACCTCACTGAGGATGAGTTGGCTGAAATGCCCTCTTGCAACTTAGCGGAAAGTATCCACAACAAATGGAAACAGCAGTCCGGAGATCGAGGGTCAGACCTGTTTGTCGCTACTGTGGATGACTTCGTCTGCTCCTTCATGCAGAGCGTTGCGTACTAACAATACCTCAAGGGGGATAGAGCTGGAACCGGCCCTACCAAAGAAGAACTGAAACTCTGGATTGCACAGAAGTCTACAGAGCGCACGGGGAACTCAAAATCCCTACACGAAGCATTAGCGAAGATGCCGGGTGCTGAGGAGTTTTGCACTCGAATGCCTCAACTCGAAGGAGAGGAAGTCTTCCTGTCGTTGAAGTGGAAAGCAGACGTTCCCATCGGCTCGGAGTTTGACTCTCACCGACCTTATATGATCAGCATCTCGCGTCCTCGAGTCCAGACCAGGTCTACAAGGAACAACGACCTTAACCTCAATGCTTCTCCTGTAGAGCTGGCAGAATCTCCCCAAGCATTAGAGAAGTTTGATGTGCCACTGCAAGTACCAGGTCCAACTCCAACGGTAGCCCTAAACCACGTTACTTCCGTGCAAGAAACGGCTTGTGACGAGAGTCAGTGGCACATAGCTAGGCTGTCAAAAACATCTGCGAAGGCTTGTTTTATGCAGCAGGCTGTCACTAAGAAGAAGTGCATTGCTCGAATCGTACAAGACGGAAATCTACCGCTGCTCCTACGTACACGGGCTTGATGGACAACTACAGGAAAAATCGCAAGGACCGCATGCAATTTTTCTTCTGCAACGATGACATTGAGAGGTGTGTCAAAGGAACCCGCAGAAAGTGGGTTATGTCCCGCCCGGAAGTCCCTGAGATCTGGCCCGTCAAGAATGGCACTAACCTAACACGCAAGGAGATACTTGCCCTAGAGAATGCTGGCTTTCGACTTCCACAGCGGGAGGTTATATCGCCGCGAAGGCTCTTCCAAGACCACCCTCTCCCCGTTGACTTGTCAACCTATGCAACTCCAGCATTCCCTGATGAAGTTCCCAAGCGACGACACGGCAAAAATGTCCGCCGCAACAAGAAGAGCCCATCCATCAAGCAAGCGAACAACTGTGCCAGCGCTGCAGCATACAAAGGTCGCATAAGGAAGGTGGAAATGGTTCCAGTCCCTGCCCTAGGTTGCATCCGACGACTCAGCAATAGCATCTCACGATTTCCCAGTTTCCAGACTGCTCCTGCCCTTATTTCAAGGAGATGCTGACTAAGGCAAAGGGAGGACGCAGCCAATGGGCTCACTGCAAACATCTCTACTTTGTCTTCACGGTCGTTTGTGGATTTGATGCTGATATAGATGCCTTCATACATACACCCACTCTTAGCTTCAACGAAGTGAAGCTAGTTCTTGAGAATGGATTGTTGACTCATCCAACATCTTAGGGTACTTCAATGTTGCTAGTTCCATTGATGACATGTTCACTCTCCAAGTCAATGAAATTGTAGTGAGACTAAAAGGGCGACTACTGCAGTTTTCAAAATCATGTTCTATTCTTTACCCTAAACTCTGGAATTTCTTCTATCTTGTACCCTAAACCGTAGCTGGTCTATATCAGCAATTTGCTATTCATTTCAAATAATTTTGATGTAGGAAACCTATGCCTAAACCTACTAATAGGTCCATAACAAGGGTGTAATAAATAAAATTTCCATTTCACCCTAAAACCGCGGAATTGGGTCCAATTACCACGGTTGTAGACATAGTGTGACCCTTTAATGTGCCTTGAACATTTTCCACTGACCCTAAAGCACGGTTATAGGTACCAAATATTCCATGGTCATAGGTCCAAAAATTTACTAAAAATATCCAAATATTTGAATATTTGCTAAATATAGTGTCCTTGACCACGGTTGACTTGAAATTCTTGCTCGTAATCCCACATTTCTCCGCTCACTGCTCACCGCTCCCCGCTCCCCGCGCGCATACTATCCTCGTCCCTTCATCAAATATACGAAAGACATAATTATATTATAATACATCTCTGTTTTGTCCAATACCCCTCAGGCTTTTAGGGGTTAAACAACGCCATCTTGGCACACAACTTGCATGTGTCTTCCCTGTTTGGCTTTATAACGTGGTTTTTTTCATTATGGTTTCCATTATCCGATTGGACAAGCAAAATTCTGAAGCAAATCGGCTGTAAAACACATGAAAAAAAACACTGCACATAGTATGTCTAGAGATACCAATACCACCTACCTTTGCGCTCTGACGCAACAGTAGGTCGGGCCGGTACACACTATCTCTTCGTCTATAGGAAGTGGCACCGCACAATTGGAGGTGATATATTGCCTTGTCTTCTAGTGTAGAGATTAAAATACATATCGCGCCACAGGTCATAGCGCTATTAGACACTATGGGTAGTCCCATCAGTGTTATACAACGCCTCGGGAAAGATCCCGTTCTTCCATCACCCCTTGCGAAAGGAATCCAATCTAATCTACATCAGATAGACTTGGAATCGGAGATTACACCTAGAGGCTCGAAGAAGAAGAGCAAGAAGAAAGGAAGGGGCCATTTGACACTACTAGAGAGTGCGTAAAAACCAAGACAAAACCAAAACACATCTGTTGGAACCAACAGAGAATGGGTTTAACGTAGCAAACATTTAGTCATCTACACAGAACCAACAAGTTTTCTCTTGGAACCAACAAGTTCCTGTTGATTTTCCTCTTGGAACCAACAAGTTCCTGTTGATTTTCCGGAATCAACTGTTCCTAACCCGCACAGAACCAACAAAATTTCTGTTGATTTTGTGCGGGTTAGGAACCCCATTTCTCTAGTAGTGTGAAGAAGGATTGATTTGATGTACAATTGGAAGTTGCAAGTTACAGCGGATCTCCCTTGGACAAAATAGTGGCGCACAAATAATGGTTTTGTGGTGTGAAGTACCTCGTGTGCACACAAATTGAGAAGCAACTTAAGACAATGGTGTGCAAGAGAGACAACTTCAACAAATACGGTGGGTGGACTAAGGCAAGTGAAGATCCGTCCAAGCTAAACGTGAAGGAAACTGAATTCTAATGCAACCAAAAGAACCACCATTACAAGAATGAGAGGATTTTTCATCTAGCTCTACTAAAGTTACAATCTATGAGCAGCTCAACACGCATGTAGAGTTGAAATGGAGCAAAAAAAAGTACTCATTTGTTTTCATTCTCAACATCTTATTGAATAGCATGCCTATTGTAGAGTGTTCGAGCTACAAAAACGTACTCCCCTACCTTGATTGCCCTCTTGTTTTATTTAACATTGGTCCATAGATAGTGGTTGGGGGATAAATGAATGTTTACATAGTATTGTACTGTACAAGACCGCATAACTTCTAAGCTTGTTTCGAGTGGTTTTTTTCTTTCGCTTGTGATGACATAAGGAAAATGGACAATCGGACCTAGATCTCCATCCATATGTATGTGGTGAAGTACTTTGTCCGTGTACTAAAGTGCATAGATGGTCGGGGAGTCTTGGATAATTTGATCAGAGTGTTGGTGGATGCTCTAAAGGACTTGAGTGGGGTTACCTTGGAGTAGATCATGTCCAAGCTACTTTATTTTGGCGCGGATTTTGTTGTCGTCTTCCATAGAGCTAGGAATGGAGTAACCTCACAACTTCAACGTGAATTCGCTTTTTTGACCTTCATTTTAATCCATTATTTTGCACACAAAACTAACCTTGTTGTGGTTGTGGTTGCAAAGATGACAAAAATGGAGACTCATCTCACATCTTTGCACACGTATTTTTCCAAGCCAACCAAAAGGGCACTAGTATTTGCCAACTTGGCTAAGATTGTGGAGTCCAATGGGGTGAAGATCCTTAAGCACTACAAGACCCACTAGGTTAGCATGGTGGCATCCTACAAAATTTTACAATCAAAGGACTGGTTCATTCTAAAATACAAAGGTTGCAGCGGCTTTGATTTCGGAGTTGGACAACTGTTTTTAAGCAAAACTATATTATAGATGCACTTGGAGTTGTGTTCCCTTAGTATTGAATCTAACCCCACTATGATGAAAGCGTCTTTGCTAACCTCTAAATTTTAAAAGATTTTTTTAATTGTCTGAAACTAGGAGTGAGTGGAGAGTGTGAGGTTTTTGGGTTCATGAGTTGTTGGACCCTTGGGTACTTCATGAGCAAATGGGGATGTTCAAAATGGCAATGCCACCATCAGTTTCTTGGCTCCGCCCTACATTATCAACCCTATGACTAAGTTGTGGCAGATTTTGGGTTCAAACTCACTACTCCTTCATTCTTTTCCATAATATTTCAAGCTTACTAGAATGGCAATAACACTTGTGTTGGATTCTATTGAAGACAAACGTGCCTTTTCTACCTTGGACCTTGTGAAGGGCAAATTGAGAAACAAGTTGGGCAAGCATTTGCCTCTTTACGTGCAAATGTTCACACAAAAATTCCAGACATTGAAGACTTTCATGTATCAAAAAGTTGTTGACACTTAGGACACTAAACACCGTTATGAAATGATGGATTTGCTTTGATTAGCTTCAAGATGAATTTTGTTTTACATGTCATCAAGATATAGAATAGGTGTAGTTGTAGCGATAGAAGCTGAGTATGTGCTCTATGTGTGGGTGCCTAAACCATTTCTCATAGTTCTACTTAAATTTCCACATTAGTGATGGTTCCGTTAGCTTACGCAATATGTAGATTGTGTTACGGATTCCTCATCAACTCCGTGTATATCATGACTTTTGGGACATTCTATAAAAAATTCATTTGCATTCTAATGATCTTGGATTCAATTTGTTCAGATTATTTGTATTTCAAGTTTCAGTTTTTTCTCACTTCTCAATATGAAGTTTCATGTCATTAACTTGGAGGTTGCACTCTACATTATGTTTAAGAATCACGTGCGTTCATGACCCCTTCTAAAAGAAACCCCTTGTATACGAGAGGTTATATTTTTAAATACCTTTGTATACATATATTCTGTTTTAAATATATATGTTTAATGTATGTATACATGAATATTTTCAGTTCTAAATGTGTTTCTTGTATGTATATGTAATACGGTAGTGTTCAAATTAATACCCCTTCTGTGCACTCACGTATACTCGTACATATCTAGTACACTGCAGCCCCTTGGGTCATTAGCAAGATGAAAGCACGGTATTGTGTATGAAAAAGTTGATCCGCCATGTTGAAATTACAATGTTTTTGGTCAAAGGCTATAAAAGAGTATCAAATTGTTTTTTCTATTGGTTCTAATTTCATGGCGCCCTCTATTGTTCATATAAGTACTCGAATCTAAAGTTTCAAAGTAAGAATCATAAAAAAAATTACTAAAAGTATAGCTTGAAAATAGATGTCTAAATCCAATTTCGGGAGCAATTTGATGAATTAAATCATATTTAATATCAACATAAATTTTATATTCTTTAAGTCCATTGTGTATTTGAGGGCTTCAAAGAAAAAAATCTTGAAAAAAATAAATATTTAATGCATTGTCAGCTTCTTTTATATCAACTTTTCAATTTGGTTCAAAACTACTTTTTCAATTTTCACTACTTCAATGT
Source organism: Pohlia nutans (assembly GCA_022496805.1). Classification (NCBI taxonomy): domain Eukaryota; kingdom Viridiplantae; phylum Streptophyta; class Bryopsida; order Bryales; family Mniaceae; genus Pohlia; species Pohlia nutans. The sequence continues at coordinate 24,717,663 of CM040085.1, read as the reverse complement.
CACAACAACATACATAAATAATTATTGAAGATGAAAATTTCAATTTTCTTTGTAAGACTTTGTTAAACATCATGTCTTTTATTTTATTATTAAAAAAATATTTACAAAAAATATTTTTCAATGTAATTTTCGACCTTGCATTGTTGTTTCTTCATAGGGATCAATGTTGGTTCACTTTACCATGCTTTCACCTAGCAACTAAAGGTTTGGCTCAGTGCTTCAAGCATTGGCACCGCTGTGGGGTGACCGGAGTTGGGTACATTCACAATAACAAGATCCACAAAATTGTAACTAGTGATTATTTTTATGAATTCTTAGACAATTTTTTCATCATTTGAATTGATAATGCATTATAAATTAGTAGCTACATATGTTATATGTCATTCTACCATATACTAAATTTTGACGATGTTTGAGAAATTATTGGTACTCCAAAACGACTAAAATATGGCTGTAACCAATTGTTAATAAAGACTAAAATGTGCTTATTAAGCACTCAAAATGTCCTTTATTTTTTTGATATCTATATAAATTGAAGATATAATTTCCTAAGCACTCATCAAGAATATTAGATTTGGACGCCCTTAGGTCGTTTGATTGTGAATGCACCCAATTTGAATTCTAATACCACCCGGTTGGCTACCACCATTGGTCCATCCAACCATGGTAGGGGGTCTCATAACCTCGTTGTCATGGATATCCTAAAAATGTCTTAAGACGGGAGGGCATGTCGGTTCTTTTTAATGCCTAAAAGACCAATTTCGATTTTTCAAGTTTGGTCAACTCAATGTGGAATGAAATTTGATGCTAAATTTTGGAGATTTTTGTAGAGATTATATTCTTTGTAACAACTTCAGATGGGATGGTAATTTGTGTATGTAGGTGATCTATAGATCAAAAGATACAATTATACAAAGGTGAAAACCTAAGTAGTAAGTACGAGTAGTTCTTGAAATTTTGGATACAATGAGCTATGCATTTGTATATCTGCCCACAACGAGCTAACACCTCGATACACATGACTCTCAAATCCATTTTACAAAATTTAAGACTAAAATTTTCATTTTGGGCCTTCTCATAAAGTTTCAAACTTAGGTAGGGGGCCAAAAAAAAGGTGCACCCAACTTTGTAGATTATAATCTTACTATTGAGGAACTTTGAAGAGTTGAAAATTTGTGAATGCTAATAAATCCAAGTTGGTTGAAATATCCTACAGTTTAATAGGTCAAAAAGATTTTAGATTGAAAAACATTTCCCTTTTTATGAAAAGGGGTACTTCTAGGCAAATTTGGAGTGTCTAGAGAGAAACATAGTCATGGTCTTTAAGGGGTTAATGGGATGGTAGGCTTAGAGCATGCCCACTAGTTGCTCAATGTGCACCAAGTTCACATCCAATATGGTGAATGAGAAGTAAAAACTTCTCTGGGGTGTTTTTAAAGTATGGTAACTACAAATATGTAGTAACATTTGACATTCTCGTATGTAATAACTATGTAGTAACGATTTAGATTTTTTTTTCAACCTATTTAAATGAAATTTTTAGGGTGTTAATAACTAGATTTGAGAATCTCACTTACAATATTCTCAAATCTAGTTTTCCACATCATAAAATTGTCATTTAAATAGGTCCAAAAAAAATCTTTGTAGTCACTACGGGTGACTACATATTTGTTACTACACATTTGTGACACCCTAGCTTGAAAACCCCTAGTGCATCGACCAATTACATACTACTACTTCTGTCACTACTTGGGACAATCAAACTAGCAAAGATTAAATTTACAAGGAAATTTACTAATTTTTACTAGTTTAAACTTATCTTCATAAAGTGAGAGTATAGTCTTGTCAAATAATAGGAAAAAATGTTTGATGTGCCCATTGATGTGAGAACCACCACTTACCATATTGACAATTTTTGGTGTGCAAATATTTAACTCCACACTATAAAACGTACTTTGTCATTCAAAAATAGGTTTGGTGAGTGGAAAATGTGTGCTATTGGGTTTGCTCTTAGATAGGTATAGAGTCCACCTTTGAGAGGAGGCATCAAAAGTAGCTTGCGCAATTTGGGTCTTGGTGGCATAATCAGTAGCACTATCCACAATTATGCATGCTTCATTCATACGGGCTGTGTTGCTCTCTATTCTTTCTTTCTTTCTTTTTCATTTAATTTTTTTATAAAAAAAACTAAATTATTTTACTCTTTTCATGTCATTTAGTGAGTCATTTTAGAGCTTGCAGCTCTTTTAGTGAGTCAGTAGTGAGTCATTTTTATCATATCATGTATAGATGTTGTCAAGCATGTATGTATGTATATATATGTGCGCGCACGCGCACGCACACACACATAGATATATATTTGTGTGTATGTGTGTGTGTGTTGTCTATGTGTATGTATGTTGCAACATTGAATGCTAAGACTCTAAAATCACACACATGTTAATTAGCCTAAATTAATGCAAATGATTTATCTTTGTAGGTAAAATTTTACACAATAGAGTTATTCGCAAAGTGGTCTAGAGTGGGGTGACTGGACCACAGTATGTGAAAAGAGAGGTTGAGAACACAATAAAAGTAGACATGTCAGATGCTGTAAATAAACTAGAGGTCTGAAGTTTCAAGGCACCAAAAACGGTGCCCAAAAATTTCCCAACCTCAGTTTCTATTCTCATGGATGCTCTGTCACATGGAGTGGGTCTTCCTTGGATTTATTTTTAAAAAATCAAAGCTTTTGAAAGCTCATTCATTGAAATAGTAACTGACAGCCCCCACCAACCGGGAACTCATATGTACTTTATGCTCCAGTAAATTCTGAGGCCAATTTTCGTATCCCAAGAAGTTTTCCAAACTAAGGCTCAATCCCCCTGTGAGTTTGAGGAAAACTCTAATGCATCATGAAGTAGCCCTTGTTAGCTCCACACATGACTGAAATTTAAACAATAATTTATAAGGTGATGTTCATTTTTTTTAAAGCCCAAAACCGCGTGCACTTCAATTCCAAGCTGTAGCCACCTCTGCAATACCACAAAAGCAGAAAATTAGCCTATAATGCACCTTGTAACTGTAGCTTGACGACCCCTGCTGAAATATAAAAACAAGTAAAATCACTGGTCTGGAGCAACTCAATGGCAATTATCAATGTTGATTTTGTCCTCTTACCCTTCAGTCCAAAAGCGACAATTAAGATTCACCAAGATTCAATGAGATTCAATGAGATTCAATGAGATTCAACTAGATTCAAGTAAACTTCCAACTGGCAAAAGTTCAGAGAACTATCATGATATCTAATTTAAGAATTCACTGCTGCAGAGAGAGATTGAATGCTAAAATAGGCGAGTGACACATACCTCACGTTCTGGGCTTCTGGCATAATGGAAGCAGAATTCATGGGAGTCAATTTCAGAATGTTTTTTTGTGGAGACATAAGTTAAAAGTTATCACTGAGTTTTGCATGGGAAACTGTTGTTGAATCATCTTGCACATTGTTGAGCGTTTGAAACATTCCGCTGCTCCAATCCGCCTTGAACATTGGATCCATGGAAGTGATCCAAAAAGCTCCAAATGGTCTCATTGGGATTTACTTTATAGACAATCCATTTTTATCATGTCACCATTTTTATCATGTCACCATTTTTATCATGTCACCATTTTGTAAAATAGTTGTTTCTAAATTATTATTAAATATGAAAACAAGTGGCAAAAAGACTGCAAAACTAGTCTATGGTGAGTTGGAGAATAATCTAAAGCAAGGCCTTACACCACCGTGGGATATAGAACTCATGACTTCCCCAAAGCTAGGCGTGAGTTCCCACAAATTCCCCCAAGTCTAAGGGACTATTCATGAAGGGACCAAAAGACTATTTATGAGCAATGCTTGTCAAAATTTGTTATTATTGGGACGGAGACTCACCTTACAAGTTGGAAATCACAAGGTCTATTTTCGGATAACTCTATTAACCTAGATTTATTTTTACGACTTGTTTTTATTGTCCAGCCGTGTAACTCTTGAAAACAAAGCTTTTTCGTAGTCTCTTCCCTTGTGGACAAGAGACAATAAATAGAAATATAAAATTTTGAACAAGTTGGTATGTCATAGTCATAGCAATGACAAGTAATATACTTGAAACTATAGGACCATGCACATGACTTGGCACAACCCTTTCCTAACACAATCCAAAACTTGCACACATGGCAAGTGCATGCATCCAATTTTTCCAGAAAGAATCAAGATGTGGATACTAAAAGCTAAGAATAAAACTTAAACGCTAGAAAACAGCTTGAAGCTCATTTCCGGTTGAAGATATCCTACCATCATGGTCAGTTTCAACACAAATTATTATTTTTTAAAATATTTAAAGGTGCCACGTGTCATATCTCGATTGGTTTAGGGTGACGTGGATCTCTCAAAATCTGACGTGGAAATTCAGTAACTAGGGCAAGAAGAATGCAACTCCACAACCTTTCTCATTGTGTGTGTTTGTTTGTGTAGAATTGCTCAGCGCCATAGACATTTGATTCCACTGCAGTAGTAGAAAAGGTGTGTGTGCTAAGGAAGATGTTGAGGCAATGTTGCCCAATTCTAGGCAAGTGTCACCCATTTGTCTAGGCGTCTGCCGAGGCACATGCACCTTTTCTACTAGTGTTCATAGGTTGTGTGCATCTGGTGGAGATCTGCAAGCATGTGTAGCAAATCTAGCAAGTGAATGCACTCCTTGTGCCTTCTGGGTTCTGTCACGAATATCTTCACCTTTGGATTTGCATTCTGAGCAATCATGTTCCAGCAATTTTCGTACCTGCAGTTTTGACAGTCACATTACAGGGCTGTCTCCAAATTCTTTCTTGCTGTCTTCTACTTTACAAGTGGGATGTTTATATATGATATTTGTCACATGATATACTCTCATCAAGTATTTTCCAAAAAAAAATCGGATCTCCAAGTTTGCTAAAATGCTACTTAGAGCATTTGCACCCTTGCACGCTAAAATTATTCATCTTAATTTGAAGAGCCTTTTCAAGAGCTTACAATTCCCCACCCTTACACCAAATGTGTACATCAAATAGTCAATGGTCCAATCACAAGTAGAATGTGGGATATATATATATATATATATATATATATATATATATATATATATATATATATATATATATATATATATATATATATAAACTTAAATTTTAGTTATTTATTTGACACAAATCAAACAAATTCAATTGCAAGAGGAAAAATACAGAGCCACCACAACAGAGACCGCCACCGGGCTAAACTTAGATTTAAAGGGTCATTGCTGAACATGCTGTGATTGAGGACCCATAGACTATTTGGAAGGACCCTTCTAGGGCATGGGTGCGGATAAAAACCTTCCCTACGCATCAAAGTCAACGCACAATTTTTAAGTTTTTTTTTTGACAGAATCCGTGTGTATTGTGTAAAGATAACATACAAGGGGGGTTAGCCCCGTCCCGCGGAAAGGCAGGCAAGCATGCCACCAAACCAGGAATGAGGTGCCACTTGGGCACCTCCAAACTACCGGAACAAGAACCACAAGTCAACGCACAGATTCACTCAGACAACTCTACGATGAAGGCACCCTGGAGATTCACTTCAAACCCTCACAGAGCATTCTTTCTCAAGTACTGGATCTCATTACACCAATGGAAAGAAAACTTCAAGCAAGTCAGTCGTGATTCCCGCACTCACTGTCGTTTTCATCCCAGTTTCTGGATTGAGATCCTGGTTAAAAGGACTGGAGTACGTCCTTTCGTGTGGAGCGGCACTAAGTTTAGACGTGCCATGCAAATTTGGGACCTGGCCACTCTGGCGTTGCTCTATAATGCAAGGAAAGCATAAAAAGGACTGGTCCAAATTACAAGACAGACGACGACTGCAGGCAGGCAGGCACTTACTTTTCTCATGCACCTGGGCAGCAAGAAGACTACGCTAAGTTAGTGCATGGCTGCAGCAATAGGATTAATAAAGCTTACTTCCTACGCACCGGCGTCGATCGTTCAATGCAAGCTGACCGTCCGACTGACTGACTGGGGCCATTCTACGGCACTAACCTACTGCTGCTATGTGATCAGAGAATTGATCCAGTCTACACTCATGGAAGCTCTACAGTAGCTTGTCCCCGGAGACCACCGAAAGCGGCTCAAAAGAGCCTTGCCAGGCGTGCGCTTTCGAGGAACTAGCGCCCTTTCTTTTCTTTTGTTTTTTCACACAAATTGTACAACAGTACTCCTCTGTCTCATATTAACCCCCTAAAGGTTGGGCCTATGACCATGGAATCATGCTTTATCTGTCACACTCAATTTTGCTACTAAAAATAATACAAGAATTCAAATTTATATTTTTAGTAGATGAAGTCACAAGTCTACTACAAATCATGAATTTTTCATAAATTTTGGTGAAAATTTGAAATTACTATGGTTTTTTGAAGTGATTGTAAAGAAAATCTATATCAATTACAAAATGTATTAGAAAATTCCAATTTTTTTACGTAAGGTGTAAAGTACAATGAAGAAAAGTTTAGTTGATGAAAATCATCCGTGTATCTAAATTTAGAAATTTTTGCTACACCTTGGTGATACCTACCGAACTTGTAACTACAATAAAACACTCAATTTTCAAAATTTTCCAAAAATTCAAAGTGGAGTAGAAACTAGACTTGGCAAGCTTCATTTTGTTAGTTAAGCTCAAATGCAATGGAACTCATTTTCATGGCCTCAATTTAGTTTAAGTAGAACAAGCAAAAAAATTCAAAATATACTACACGGTGAACCGTTTTTACGACTCTTTTTGTAGTTGGGACCCCATGTAAAATCTAAAAATAGCTTGAATGATTTGAATTTAACTTGAAGGGGTGGCATGACCAAGCAAAATCCTTCACATAAAGAATTGGATGGAAATCATCCACGTAGCAGTTGGAATTGAACAGTCAGCTTCATTCATAAGCCAATTTTTGGTCTCGGCAGCGTTTAGGGGTTAAGCTTCCTGTATCCTAAAATGGAAGACTTAACTCCTCCAAGAGAGAGAGGAACTCTGGCCCGGAGGGCCAACGTGAATGAAGGGTCTCTTGAGGGAAGTGTTAACTCCTCCAATGGTGTGGACCCTAAGCACTATGGTGCGGACCCTGAGCCAATAGGAATAGTACTTTGAACAAACAAGAAGCTTGTTGTCGGACATATTGACAAGGGAATCATGAAGCTTAACCCCTAAAAGCCCAAGGGGTATTGGACAAAACATAGATGTATTATAATATGTGCCTTCCATATGTTTGATGAGGTTTGATTCAATAAAAAAAATGTAGGGTATCATCTCTACAAATTATCCGTATGGTCAAACTTCCAAAAATAACTTTAGATATTTTTTTAATGAATTTAAAAGCAGTAACCTTTGAAAATTTGTATAAATTATAATTTCACTTTTAGTGTTTAATATTTAGCATGATTGATTAAAGTTGGTTTGTCTATTATAAACTTCAAAAAAACAAAAGAAATGATAGGGGGAACATCATTACTTTCTCCAAATAGCAAATCTTATAACACTAAAACAATGTTGAGGTGATCCACTTTCAAAAATTCTCCCCAGTGGAAATTAACTTGGATTGACATAATTCAAATTGCGGTGGAAAGTAGACTCGATGTAGTATTTTTAAATATTTTTTATTTTTTCAAAAACATTTTTTTTGTTCCGGATAGCTCGTTAAAAACGAGCAATAACTCCCTCCAAGAAGTAAATTGGTTTGAGTAACAAACTAAAATTGTCAAAAGTACATATCATTTTTAGTATGGAGGTTGCATTACATCCTTTCCAAGTCTGTATCACAAAAAGAATTTGGAGCACTACAATATTGAGAAATTTGATCATTTGACAAGCATTGCAATCAAAGGAAACGTGCAGCCAACTTAGGACTACATGAAAGGAACTAAATAAATAATGCTCCCTCCATCCTTGGTGCAATGGTGATGAACTGATCTATATAGGATCCTCGGTATATTTCAAGAATGGGATCCTTGGTTCTGTCAATACTTCAAGAATGGCTTTGTCAGATGAGATCAATCGTTGCTCAATCATCCCATTCGCTATTCTTGGAGAATGCTTTCCTTCAATCGTTGCTTAATGCTCAGAGACCTTTTTTTCAATTACTTGCAGCTGATACAAGAACACACACCATTGCTGAAAATAAAACGCTCCAGCTATGGAGCCATAGAAACCCTAACACGATCACTCCGTCATTCACAATTCCTCGTTCGGAGTCGGAGCTTCTATAGACACTCCGAGCAACGAGAGGAGCCTGCCTGTCCGTGCCATTGGAAAAAATGAATCGTATAGTATATGGACGTATTTGTATATTGTATTTGTATAAAAACTTAGTAAAATACGGTCACGTAAGACCACTAGTAGAAAAGGTGGCGCTCCCCAGGGAGATGTCCAAGCAAAATCACTATGCATGCGTGGAATTGGGCACCACATGCCTGTACAACTTCCTCGGCAATGCCACCTTTTTTACTAGTAGACCACGATCTTTCCATTGGTAAAAAGGGTATTCAAATCTTTCTAGTTGTATTCAGAATCTTTCTAGTGATATTCATAATCTTTCCAATGGTATTCAAAATCTTTTGAGTAGTATTTGGAATCTTTCCAATGGCATTCGAAATCTTTCCACTGGTACTTGAAATCTTTCCACTGGTAAGGGTTACTAGAAAGCATGGTTTCTTTTTTTCTTTTTTTCTTTTTCTGTATTTTTTTGGGCACAAATTGAAGGAATGCAATTGCAAGGGAGAAAAAAATACAAAGCCACCACGACAGAGACCATCACGGGGCAGAAGGGCCTAAAACTAACCAGTAAAATTGTAAGGGTTATAAGCAACCCAAGTAATGTGACTACCCTGCTTAGCACAAAGAAGTTGCTGCTCGTCCCAGGAAGAAAGCATGGCCTTTTTGGCATTCCGTATTAGAGCTGCTTCAGTTCCCCTGGCCTTCCTTTTTTGATTCCCTCGCCACTGGCCTGAATGTACGTCAGTAGCTCCACGATACTGGGTAACAGAACGTGGTAGTTGACTAGCTTGCCATGGCCTAAGTGGCGGTACAGTAAGTTATGTGCATGCACCAGCATTCCATGCCCCCACAGTCAGTCCCACTTCTGTATTCTTTAAGCCGTGAAAACATGGACTGGATAGAAAGGTAGGGTCGTACCTCAGACACCCAACTTCGCCACCCTATACCGGATTATTGGCTTCTGTGCTGACCAGAAAAATCCCTGCCTGTGCGTGTCACTCGTGGTTTTAGGGTTTGTGTACACCACCCCAAACATACCACCAATCCAAAAACAACCATCACATTGGATATATACTTTTCAGTTTCGTCTTATAAAGACGTAGAGACCAAACAAAATTGACCAGTGGATCACATCGTCCTTGAATGGCTTTTGTTCAATATCTTTGTCTGGTGTTTAATGAACATGATGATAGACGTGTCCTTGTTCTTGCAGTCTATGACTTTCGGTCGTTCAATATCGTGACTAGACTTGCTTAATACAAACACAATGATAGGCCTATTCTTTCCGGATTAAATAATGAATATGTTGGATGTAAACCTTTTACACATTAACTTTAGATCATTTAAAACTTCATTACTTTTATGTAAAATATTTATACCCTTTATAACCTTTGTAGAAAAGTTGTACTTGGTTATAAAGGGTATAAATATTAACAACTTTTATACAAAGATTAACATGTAGAGTAACACATGTTACCCTACGTGACATGTTACCCTACATGATACCTAGTTTCGACATAAATTAATCCATTTTTGTCAAAAAGTGCCATATGTCATCTTGTGATTGGTTTAATTTGATGTGAACCTCTCAAAATCTAACGTTGAAATTCAATTTCAATACCAAGCTGTCTGAATCAGACTCTCACATATAGGAACCCACTTTCATCTCAAAAAATTCAACCATTCTAATAAGAGTAACGATGTTGGGTGACTGTCCCTACCTGAGTTTTGGTGAGGGAACCTTCCGACGACTGTGGAAATTGACACATGTCCACGGGAGAATATTCCGTCACTGAAGCAGGTATATTCTCGCCCATTTGGAATATTATTTGTGGAATCTCATGGGATCTGAGATGAAGCTGTTGATTCAGTCCTTTTGGTGATTCCTACTCCTCGTTTGCCATTGCATCATTCAAGCAGTGAATCAGAATATTCTGGCTGAGAAGAGGGATATACACCCTCCCTTGCTTGGATTGGTCCATCTTTCCACCGACTGCCAGTTCTCATTTAGTGTATTAGTTATAGTATGCGATAACCCCTTTCCTACACAAATCTTTGTCTGAATCAATGGGCCATTACTTGGTTGGCAAAGTGGGTGTTGCTCTTTCACAAAGTCTAACCTACTAAAATGCCTAAAATTTAAACCCTCAATTCGGCCCCCTAAAGAGGGAGTACAAGGGGGTCCAGAGATTTATTTTTTTGTACTATAGGGTTTTTTCCCCATCTCCGCCTAGGGGGGTTGGATGCGGGCTCCTTTAAATTCTTCGGACTCTTGAAATTCACACAAGCCGACGCCCAAATCTGTTAGAAAGCCTATGCAAGTATTTAGTTTCGCTAAAAAAACATAGTAGAGGCCTTGTTGAGGGTTTAGACTTTCTCTTAATTGTCTAGATTTTTCAAATCTTCACGTTGAGTATATGCTCGTCAATTGAACATGCATTTTAGTAGACTGGACTTTGTGAAAGATCCTTCATTGGGTGTAAGAATGTTTGTGGTAGTCATTGATCTTTGAATGGATAGGGGGTTGCCCTTTATCATTTATAATGATTCACATGTAACCTCCGACTTTGAATTGCATAAAAATTTCTATTTGATGAAAATAGTTGATCTAAAGAGAGTTTGGTTCTTAAACCCAAAAAGTGATATCTCCATTGATCTTACGACTATTTTATTAGTTGTAGATACATATATTTTGAGGAAAATTGTCATATATCATATAGTTATTCATTTGACATACTAGGGGTTGGATGCGTTGCACATTTCAAAACATATTTTGGTAATTTCCATTGGAAGCCTTATATAACCTATTCTATTCATATTTTCCAAACTCTTGTGAAGTTAAATATGAATTTTTGAAATAGTAGCAATACATGATTCCAAAGCATCTCAACCGTGAAATGTTCACTATGGGTGCATTTAAAAATCCAATATCTCTCGTTGTGTTAAAGGAAAATTTTAGAACATGGATGGATTTGAACCTCCTACTTTAATGAATGTTCTTTAGTGTGTGTAATGGCAAGAGTTGGGAGCTTCTCTCAAACCAATCGATGTATAAAAAAATTGACCATAATAAAAAATTCTTTGGAGAAAGTGGTCCGAATTAGAAGGATGAGCTTCCAACGCTTTATGGAAAATATTATGAAGCCCAAAAATAGAAAACAATTCAAAATCTCGACCAATAGACGACTACGTGAAATAAAGGATATTATTATGCATCACTTTAAGCATTGTAATATAAATAACCAAAAGTATTTGCTTTCATATTCATTGGAATTGAAAGAAGTTATAAAAGAAGCTTCAATAGAAAAAGAAACCATATCCTACATTTCTAAACAATAAGTTTTCAAAGTTATTATAATCAATTATTAGTTTTTAAAGCGAAATTTTTTCTTTTAGCTTGGGCACTGACGTATTAACCCTCAAAAGACATATGCTTTCCCGATTCCACACCCAAAATCTCTTTTAAACTCCACTTTACGCACAACTGAATTCTCTTTCTAATTTACTTTGGTTCTATTCTAAAGAAGTATAGATCCCTCAAAGGTGCCTGGTTTGGCATTTAAAAAACCCCATTTGGTGCAACGGAGCAAGATTCTCCCAAAATACTACCAAAGCCTGTAGGGCTTGCATTGTCCTTTAAGGGTTAACCTCTCAACGTCCTCAACCCTTCACACACACCAATTTCAACAGTTTTGTGAAAAAATTCAAACACTTTTTGTGAATTTTTTGGAATTTTTTTTCACATTTGAACTGTAAGATCTTGAAGGTATTGAGTTAGGAGTGTGTGGAAATTGAAAAAACTAAATTTTGTGCAATGGATGAGGAGATTATAGCAATTGACCAATGATTTTCCATGTTGACTTTGAGTGAGCAGTGGTGCTTTTTTCAGTTATAACGTGAAATGTGACCTTGTTATCTTGAAAAATCCAAAAAATTATGAACATGAAGTATCTACAAAATCAAACAAGTATTTCCACAATTAGATTCAGAAACGGATCATTGCATTGTGACACACGAGAATGGGACCCGGGGAGTGCACTTAAAGTTAAGATTAGGAATACACGTGAGTGCGTTTTAATAGCATACCCCCTACAATACTTGGCCTTAAAATAGTTTTTAAATTAAGATTTTTTAGGTGCTAAATCATTACGTAAATATCAATCATTTGGTATAAATTTCAAGACCAAAAGTTTTTTAAATCTTGTAAAAAAAAATGATAGAAGTTTGAACTAAAACGTGTTGTGTTTCGCTTCAAAAGTCAATTTAAAAATATTTACAAATGATTATTTTTTGAAATTCATACAACAAGAACTTTAGATTGTGTTGAACAATTTCATATTTTTTTACAATTTTTAGATGATTTTTTAATAAATACATAGGGGGGTCAAAAGTACACACTCACGTGACTCCTAGTCTTAACTTTAAGTGCACTCCCCGAGGAATGGGAAGCTTTCTACAAACATAAAAAAGCCTGTTCTAACTGGATGGACATGAGTCATTCACCTATTATAGCTCATGCCCAAAGCCTGAATTGCGACATGGACTTCCCATTTTTTCAACAAATGTGCAATCACGCATCCATTTTGTACATCAAGAAGAAAGTGACTGCTTGGGCAGTTAAGGGTTAAAAATATGTAAGAGCTTAGAAATTTAGCAATATGCAAGACTACGATTTTGGAAAGTTTACACTATCAATTTTCAATGTTGAAATTGAATTCAATTTCATGTTGCATCATTTCTCTTACAAGTACCTTTTTTTAGTACCCCTTGGATTATTTGATTACCAAACAATAATCAAGTTTCAACAAGATACATGAGCCATGACCCACAACACGATTATGCTTGGTAATCAAGCACTAAACATCCAATTTACATAACATTCTTGATTTTATAAAATCCCATCTTTGTAGAAAATTACCTAATGTGTTATAAAGATTCCCTTTTGCGCAAAATGATACCCATTTGATTTCAAAAGTATATTATATCTTGTACAATTTGATCATTAAACTAAAGAGATACGTAAAATAATCTATATGTAGGAGACAAATAAGGAACCTTACACCACCTTCTTTTGAATTTTTCTATTGTTGAATCCTTCTAAATTGTCTTTTTGTTTGAATTCTTCTAAACTGTCTTTTTGTTTGAATCCTTCTCAATTGTCTTTTTGTTTGAATCCTTCATCGTTCTTTTGAATCATCTTTGTCTCTTTTCTTCCACATTTTTATAAAGCAAAATAATACTATTAGAAAAGATACAATTAGGCATTACATAAACTCTAAAAGGATGGTCCTCACACTACGACAAGAACAAGGGAGTGTGGCAGTCACAACATGAGTATTCGTGCCACTTTTGACATGACCTTACGTGGCTACTATCTTTTTGAAAAGCGATCATCGAACCCCTTGGTTTCAATTCACGTGACATAGATGAGAGCTGTTTTAGCGAGTAACTTATTCATGCCACTTTTGGCATAACCTTTGGAACGAAGACGTGGCTACTATCTTTCTAGAAAGCAATCGTCGAACCCCTTGGTTTCAATTCACGTGTAGAAGACAAGTATTTTAGTGAGAGCCTCGTGGTTATCAGCGTGGAACACATATGCCAACACGTAAGAAGTGCATCACAGAGTCTCCCTTCACAAGCTTACACACTAATAACTTACACAGTCTGGTTTGACCCCGGCCGGGTCCCCGGGTCCCCGGGCGGGCGGTGAAGGAGTAGTATAAATAGAACCGAACGGTGCTGGCAACGGCGCTGCTGCTGAAACAAGCTTACTGCGCCATTGCTCGTCCCGTTTTGCCTTTGGATTATCCGGCAGTGACTGACTCCGATTGTTGTGCCGCCGCCCTCGCTCTTGTGGCCCTTGCTTTGCTTCTGCTCTTGCGCTGGCATTACTGGCGCTCTGCGCATTTTCTGGCCTGTTTCTGTCCCCTGGTGCCTCGTGGCGCTTCCTTTTCGGCGCTGTCAGACACCCTGCTTTTGTTTTGGCCAAGTTCCGCAAGAACCACTTCATTTGGAGCACTCGCAGTCCCGCACCCGCTTCTTCGCTTCTGTGCAGATTGGTGTGTGACGAGGTGCTGATGTGTATTTGACGTGCGAAGATTATTAGTGTCGGTTCACGCTTTCTTTCATTGTGTGCATACTCTGTTTTGGTGCATCTATCTGGAGGCCATTCTTGTGGTTGTGGAAGCGGTAACGAGGAGGTACAAGTTAAAAGAGTTTCTGTGGTGTAGGATTGGTGATTGTTTTCTTTGTGGTGTGTGGATATTGCGAGTAATGATTTTTGGCGTTGACTTTAGTTGTGTTTGCGTTTTTCCCGGTGTCACTCGAATCAATCTCAATGTCGGGAAATCGTGTAAGCCTGTTACATTCGTGTCAGGTTTTCTCTTGTTCGTTTTCTAAGACGAACGAGTAGTTTGAACTGCGAGCTTGAGAATGTACAAAGATTTAGTCACTTTTTCATTGACTCTGTTGCAGCTGCTAGGATTTATTACCGTGAATTCTTGTTTCTCAGAAATGCTCGTGTGATTTTGTTTAGTGTAGGTGCTCGTGTGATTTTGCTTTTTATCTGATTTTGTTTAGTGTAGGTGAAACCAGAAATGCTCGTGTGATAGAATGTACTTCGGACATTTTAGAGTTATCGTGTAGGTTTTTCGCTTAAGTACTGAAGTCATTCGATTGTGTATGGTGATGTGCTGTTAAAGTGTGGTTTGCAAAAATCAGCCATCAAGATTGTTTCAGCTGCGTAGTAACCTTGGTTAGGTTTTTTGGTGTTGTTGCCTTGTGAAGACCATGTTGGCAGGACTTCAAATGATACGCTCGGTTACTTATTGGTGGTGAGGACCTCAGAAGCATGGGTCGAGAGATATCTCGACCTTTCTAAAGAACGTGTGGAAAGTTACTTTTGCCTCACTGAAGTTTGAACGACGAGGTTTGAATTTTCAAGATCGCAAGATTTGGAGGTCTATTTTGGAAATCCTTTTGAGGGGATTTGTGGGCATGAGGCTGGACGGCAATGCCACGACGGTCGCGTCCCCGGCTTCTGAGAGCCTCTGGGGGGTGGGACTGTTACAAACTCGTGAGAGGTCCTACCAGGGGCGAATTGCTGACCGTGATAATAAGGAGGAGGGACGGCGACGGGCCAGGGAAGGAGAGCGTGAGAGAGCTCAAGAAAGGAAGAGAGAAGGGAAGCTCTACAGTAGAAATGATGCGCGCTCACAAGTTGCTCCTGTCATCGCTCCGTCTCCACCGACTTTCAGCTTGGCCCCTGCTACTTTCAGCGTCGGATATGCTCTTACTTCTAAAAAGACAAAGAGCTTTATTCAACCTAAGCTAGAGGAACATGCAAGGTACTTAGAGAGTTCAATTGCGCTATGCAAAAGTCTTGAGAAGGGTCTTTTCTGGGTTTGATGCAGTGATTTTTTTGGTCAGGAGACAGTTTAGCATTTTTGCTACTTTTCCAGGGCTTGAAGAGCAATCAGGCTCCTTGGATGCTCTTTTCATATTAATATATAGGTAAAATCAGGGTAATACACATGTGCTACCTAGGTGCTACTTAGGCAATACCTGGGTGATACCTAGGTTTGAGGAGGCTACACATCTTGACTCCATGTAGGAAATCTGGCTATTATTCCCTTTTTATTCCTCAAAATTCCCTTGAATCAATTAGCCAGCCCAAATTATATGTAGCAATCTGGCTATAATTAGCAACAAAATAATCACTGGTTTGGTGCTAGGTTTTTACGTGTTTTTATTTGAAAGATTGTTTCTTTTCTATTACTGATGTCAAATGCTCAAAGAACAGTTTGCCTTGGTATGAGCGGTGAGTAATGAAGAATAGGGGGATTCTCGTTAAATCTATAACCACGTCACGAATGTTATATAAGTTGTAGTAAATATTTTCAAAGTTCCCAGTAAACGTTCAATGATGTCCATGTTGAATGCACCTTGTGTTGGACGATCTGGTGGCAGATTGAAGGGGATTTCACTCGTGGCAATCGATCGCAGCATACCGCTGACTGATCAAGGACCCTTTGACGTCCTTCTACACAAGGTTAGTAATCTATCATCCTTGTTTCATGTAACACGGAATGTAATGCCAACTTTGTATTTTAGTTAGGTGCTTATGCAATGGCCAAGCTTTTACTGGGACTGTAGGTGGATTGGCGAGTTATTAATCCTTGTAATTTCGTAGTTTTAATGAAATGTGTTAACGAAACGTCTTTCCTTTACTGAGGCGTTGTTTATTCTTAGGTTTGGATAGATTTTAGCTCAGATGCATGCTATATGGGGAAGTTGCGACTTGTGAAATGTGATTATCACAGAGACTTAACCTGTGAGAAGCCCAGAACAATGATTTTTTTTATTAACAAGAACACGGGTGTTGGTATGTTCGATCTATTGGTATTTGCAGTTTACAGGGAAGGAGTGGTGCCAATCATTGGAGGTGAGTCTGAGGGAGGTGGAAGGGAACCTGGTTGCTCCTGTCTTCTCGCCTCCATTTAGCCAGCGTTAGGCTTTTTGAAAGGTTCAAAGAATAAGAGCCCCTATCTGTCATGTTACTTTCTGGGATATAGCAAAATACAATACAAAATTTCACGGGGGGTTAATGACAATTTTTCACTAATAGCACCTGGGTTTACTCACGACTGAAAACAGAGAGAGTAGAGGTAACTCTCAACAAATTTTGAGTGTTGTGGTGATTCTAGCTACCCAACCTGCACATTTAAAAAAATTGAATTTAAATTTTGTTCACTATGGTCCTTGTGAAGAGCCTGAATTGAGATGGCAAGGATATATTTCTGTATGAGAGATGTCAGTCTATTTACGGCAGATTGTTACGTCAACAGCTGGTGTAATCAACTGACGCTCTGGATGGTTTGAACCATGCCTTGACTGTTGTAATTAGTCCTATGCCTCAAGGTCAATTGCTGGTGATTGAGCAGAGGCCTGATCTGTTCAATCTGACATATGTGACAACAGGTTGTGCATAGTCATCGTTGTCACATTGGAAGGTCTTCCCTTGCTTGGCTGTGGCAGGTTTTGAGACTTTGGTGATGCTTGCAGGACTACAAGAGAAAGTATCCGGACGTGGTTGTGCTAGACCCGCCTGAAGCTATTTTGCAATTGCGGAATCGCCAATCCATGCTCCAAGATGTGGCAGAGCTAGACATGAGTAGTTCTGGAGGTAAAGCTTGGACACCCTTTCCTCTGAATTGCTTAAACAAGGGCATGGGATCACGTCAAGTTATGGTTGTATAGAGTGTACTGTGGTCAGACCATTTATTTCTGTTTTCACCACCTGTTTGCAGGGTACAAATGAACCATCCAATCTTCAGATACATCTATAATCCCGGGTAGGTTGTGTGCAGTCTCACCAGAGCCTTTGAAATACTTGTATCTAAATGCTTCAAATATTTATATAGCTTTTGACAGTGTGGTGGCTGCGTCTCAGGATTTGTTGGAGTTCCAAGACAGCTCGTGGTTACTGGCGATGCAACGTCTATTCCTGCCTCTGTCTCTGCAGCTGGCCTCAAGCTTCCATTAGGTCAGTGTCCTTCAATCTGAAAACTCTGATTCCCTATCTGCTCTTTAGCGTCAATAGTGAAGGCCTAAGCGTCCACTGTGTATTTTCTGTAGTGTACGAAAATTGGACCCCCTGCTGCAAATAATCTGTTTGTGTGAAAATGACTTCAGTTTGACACGATCGACCATGTTGATCTTGTAGTTTAGAACTTTAGCTCGAAAATGATGTATTGCAATCAGAAGACCGAGGTAAAATGAGAAAATGCCACCGTTGCAAAATTCAGTGATGCAGATGGCCATATTGGGCGTTTTAGACGCTTATGGGTTAATGTCATGTTAATCATCTGCCTTATGTCTTATTAGACGAGTACTGAATATGTTAGACAATCATGTTCAAATTTTGTAGAGTATTTTCGAACTTTATAGAAATACTCTTTTCGAACATTCCAAGTATGTTGTAAGAATATGCTTGTGTGGTAGATGAGGGGGTCAAATTAGACATCGTGCCTGTCTAGAAAGTCAACTCTGGGGAGGAGCATGGAGCTATCAATGAGTTGGCATGATTTGTAACGTTTATTTGCGTTTGTGTGCAGTAGCGAAGCCATTGGTGTCAGATGGATCCGCCAAGGCACATGAAATGTCTTTGGCTTATGACAAGTCGTGTTTGAACCAATTAGATCCACCTCTAATGTTGCAAGAGTTTGTTAACCATGGTAATGCAGTTCTTCCCTTCAGTTCGGCATGGAACTCTCAATCAGTATTGGACTTTGTAAAAATATTTAAATTCTAGGCCGCATAAGGAGAGACTACTTGAGCATCAAAAATATTTGTCATACTTTTATCCTGCATGTGAGAAAGTTTGACAATTGCGTTTCAAAGACACTTTTGTACTGTTCAATCTCAGATGTGATCTGCTTGAATTTCAGTTTTCGCATTTCTGACCTATTCTGTTGTTGCAGGGGGGGTACTGTTCAAAACCTACGTAGTCGGTGATTATGTCAGGGTAGTACGGAGGTTTTCCTTGCCGGATGTGCATGAAGGAGAGACATTTAGTAACGGTGTAATGCCTTTCCCAAGAGTATCCTGTGCATCAGAATCTGCTGAGAACGCTGATTTGGATCCCCAAGCTGCTGGTATATTTGTTTCTCCCTCTCCACTAAATATTTGTATGGTTGTTCATAATCTCCTCTTGGTTAATTGTGTACCGTACTCAGGTTTTGCTGCTGTTATCCAAATTTTGACGTTCACTGCATTGTAAACACAGCGTTGCCACCCCGCCAGCTGCTAGAAAGCCTTTCCAAAGAGCTTCGCCAGAGGCTGGTAAATTCTCCAAACCTCTCTAATTAGTCTTTTTGTCAAAGATTATGTGTTTTACGAAACCTGTGTACATAACACTTTTTTCTCCTTTTATACTGTTGATTTTCGTAGCTGAATGTAAATTCGTATTGATTGTTTTTGCCTATAACTACTCTACCGCTGGAGAAGCCAGGTTGGGCAATGGCACAATTCAAAACCTCCAATTTTAAGGCGTCATGCTGATGGTTGTTTTCATCAGGGTCTTCAACTATTTAATATGGACATCATTCGAGAAGGGGGAGCTGGCAACCGTTACTATGTCATTGATATCAATTACTTCCCAGGTATCAGTTAATTCTCAATCTTTGTTTATCGAGACCACTTAAATGCTGGCCATTCTTTGACCAAGAATATTCAGCAATCTTCTTATCCAGCTTTGCGTATTTCTCAACCCCAAGTCTCTCTTTAATATCTGAAGAGCTTAGTTTCTGATTATTGGTGATCTTGATTCTATGTAACTGGTCAGAACTCGGTCCAAGCGAGACTACATATTGATATCGACATTTTGTGTGTTCTGCAGGGTTTGGGAAAATGCCTGATTATGAAGAAGTCTTTACAGACTTCTTATCCGATTTGGCGCTAAAGAAAAGTTCGAGGACATAGTCGACTCTCCTGATGTTAGCTGATACTCTAACACGTAGTAGCAGACATTGTTCTCCATCGCCAGCCTCTTCTGCTTACCCTTATGATAGAAGCAATATTGTTTCCTAACGAATATATGGGAAGTATATTTTTTTGTAGATATTTTCCGGAGGTTATTCAAGACTGACGGAGAAGTTGTGATACATTCTTACATACTTTTTATGCAATCTCGTCGCTTTTAAGGTAACGAACCAATAATTAATTGATTCAGAAATTTCGTATGCCGATATTTTCGGTTCAAATATTTGTGTCTAGTCTTGTCTTTGTTGAAAGCAAATGAAGTGTTTCAATGCAGAAAACTGTATTCATACTTTCTGGCAAACGAATGGTTCAACTTATGCTCAATTTTTTTTATTTTCGTACTGCTGCATCGTTCTGTAGAAGAACTATTTTCCAATAATAGAAGCTGAAACCTTCATAACATTCTTAAGCCCTAGACTTTGTACCTCTACTAAAGTTTCCAAGATTTTCTCTGATGTTCTTTGTTTTCACATTTCAAGTTTGTCTTACTTGCTCGACTCCTACTAAACTCTCTCATAATGGCAAGTGTCATCTTTCACTCCATGTTCCAAGGAAAGTTTTTGTATTAGTAAAAAAACCAACCAAGCAGTAGGTGGTGTAGTATCCTACTGCTTAACCCTTAAACGTCAAAGCAAGCCCCAAGCGAGGATTGGTGCGTTGGAGAGCTACTAAAAAAGCGAGTGAGATTCTTGACTTGCACCTCATTTGGGAGATTGTGGAATCATTCACAAGCAACCAAAGTAATCAATTTGAATAGGAGTTGAAGTTGGGCAGTTGAGGTAGTTTTTAAAAAAGTGCTGCAGTGCAACAGTGCCGTAGCAGTGTCTGGTCAGCAGAGCCGTCGCTTTCTTCTTCCAAAAAATTAGATGTCTTCCGGGCTGCCCTGTCCATGCCCTCTTGATGTTTAGGGGTTAAGAATATTATGTTCTGTGCTTGTGTAATTGTTTGACATATCTCGGAAACTCAGACCTTGTCTCAGGGTCAGACCCTTTCATACCATCATTCTCTCTAAATCAATGTCACCAACATTTTTTGATGCATGTCATGTTTTTGATTTTTTGATTTTGGAGGTCTTATGAACTAGTTGTGAAAAATTTGGATTTTAAATTGGGTCCTATGATCTCATTGTATTTAATGGGGTCCGTGGTTCTGCACTACTATTGTTGCACACTCCCAAGCAGGCTCAACTTGTACTCCACAGAGTTCCTGTTCCCACCGTCCTACGGTCACACTTAGGGCAGGCTTCCATGTGGGGATCGGTTGGGTGAAAGGCACTACAAGACAAGAAATGAGGTCTCAAAAACCACCCATACTGCACCCATTTCGGTAGAAATGAAAAATATACTCCTGGATCCTACTCTGTTCACCCATTTCGGTGGAGCTTCCACTTTTTGCGGACTGACCACCCATACATGGAAGGAGGCCTTTACTGTAACTCCCAAGCAAAGCACAACCATTTTTTTTTCGTTTTTCTGTTGGTAGAGTGACATGCACCCTGGAATGTAGCCAGATAGGGGGAAAATAAAAAAGAAGGAATCAACCATAGTCCCATTACTACACCAATTATTGTCATTATTGTAAGTCACAGTAATTCAATATTCTCATAGTAATTGTGGCATTAGAACAAAAGTGTGAATCACAATAATTGAGAGCATTTGAGAATTCTTATAGTAATGTACATTTGAGATGTATATATTGTAATCAGTGTGAGGATCCGAGTAAAGTCTCACACTAATTATGTGACTCACAATAATGGCAATAATCGGTGTAGTAGAGAATTCCGTTAGAAATAACTGAAAATGTAAAGTCGAACAAAATTTTCCACAAGAGGAAAGACAAGGTGGAACTAGTTTTTTAGCTTGAAAAGCGGCAAAAACGAGTTCTACTACAATTACCTAGTTAAACCTCATCAATTTCTCGCATTTTAAAATATATTATATTTTCTGATTTTTTCTCATATAATTTATTGTCAAACTGATTTACCTTGATTTTTGCATAATTATGTAAATAAAAATGAGTTTTATAAGATTTTTCAAAATTGTGTTCTTGTAAAAATCATAGTAATTGCAAAAATTCTTAAAATAGTATAAATTTTTAGTGCAAATGTAAATAATTGTGATGAACGACAAGGTGTAGGTGGCATGCTTCCTGAGCTTACATAAAAAGAAATTCGATAGAATTCTTTTCTACACTGTATATTGGAATTTAGGGGTTTGAGCTTAAAAGTGCTATAAAAAACGTAATTTTAACAATTTTGAAGAATGGTAAATTGGACTAGAAAGTAGAAGATAGCCCCAACACTTTCTTAGTTGAAACCATTTTCATTTGAAATTAGGAACTAGGTAAAAATCAACGTTTGAATGGAAAACAACCAAACATGGCCCCACAAGGCTCCTTGCATGCTTAGAGGTTAATCCCTCAACGTCCAACCGTTCAGAAAGTGAACAATGTACAAAATCAAACATAGTTTTTCATCCATCATTGACTTTTTGTAGTGTAGATTTTTTACTGTACAGTTTATGGGAAGTTAGCTTCATGCATGTGTGATCCGATTAGAAATGGGATGATTTGTGATTTTTTAATGCCTCATTTCATGTTGTAGTGATTCACCTAAAATTTTGAAGATTCCAGCGTAAAAGTGCTCTTAAAAAAATCAACTCATAAAATTAAGCAACCAAAAATTCTCCAAAAATCACTACACTTATAGTATTACATTTCAACCAATCACAACAAATTTCATGTACAAATTGTCAAAATCTTACTCGTTATCAAATTATAAAAGAATTTTCAATTTCAAGTTTCAAATTTTATACAAAAATATTTGTGAGAGCAATCGTAGATCTAACCATATGGATAGAATCTAAAATTCATAATGTACAACTTTTATTCCTACATCAAGTGCAAAATACCGCTCTGGCTTGCATGTTATGATGCATCTTTGGAAAATTGCCGAATTTGGAGAGGGTGAGGACGTTTAGAGGTTAAAACTAAAGTTAGGCATGTATCTAATATAAATAAGTAATAATAAACAAATGTTCATTTGGAAGTGTAGTACACTGTAGAACATAGTTTATGCTAGGTTCATTTCATATAGAAGATGCCATAAGGTGGTTACCCCATTCCCAATTGAATAAAAAATACAGATATGAGACTTTAATATTATTTAGTATTATTATTTTTTAGAGTTAGGCAAGAAGAAATAGATTTCAACACAAGTTGAAACATAATTTTTGGATGAAGAATGAATTAGTTATAAATTTTCAAAGTTGAAGCATGACACATCCCATTCACGTCACATAGGTAGAGCTGTTTCTGTCTAAAGAAGATTTGTATTGCACACACTAAAGATGCTTAAACCAACAACAACGAATCCATAACCACACTTACATATACTAAAACCAACAAGAGAGAACCCATTTTCACATGTAACTCATGCTAAAACCAACATCATTGCAACATTGATTGTGGAAAATGCCCCTAGCTGTTGGTTTAAGGCGCCAGTTGGTAATGGGGTAACTACCTTACATGCCCACCACTGGTTAACCCCTAAACGTCCCATGGGGATAGTAGATACGTGGCCGTATAACTGGTATTTGCTACCAACAAGAAGCTCTAAATTGGGATCTCAATAGCTCACTAGAACCGCATTGATGTAAATTTCAGCTTCTGTGTTGAACTCAAACCTATAAAAGGTCTGGATCCATTCCAAATACTAGAGAAATACACCATATTCTACTGGCCGCAAAGGCACTTTCAGACGTTTAGGGGTTAAAACACACCAAAAACTAGAACAGTTATTTCCGGACAGGAGTAATTATTCACCATGAGCTACCGACCCTGACGGCCGGGTACGGTTGCGAGTAAATGTAAACGACCCTTCACCACCGCTACAGTTGCCTCCATCACCAATTCCAACTTCCAATTCCCGCTTTCAAGCCAAATTTGCAAACCTCAAGTTGACTGCCTCCATAGCCATCGATCAAACGCACTGACTCACTTGTAAAGGAAATCCACCATCGCCGAAGATTTCGTAACTGCTCCTTGATTCAAGGGAATCAGCTTAAAAACACCCACTCGGCGTTTCCAGTCAACCGGCTTGCAGTCCACTTGGATTCTCTTCACTAACTCCACCGCACACCACCACTTATAACGCACTATACCCGCACACATTCTCATCTCATGAATTCCACACCAGTCTTCGGGAGATTAGTGCTGGATAAGTTGCTCACAGCATTGTGCATTCGCAGTGTTGTACGTACCTTGACAGAGTTAGTAGTCAGAGCTCTGACTTGCTAATTTTTGGGTTTGCAATGGCAGTTGTTGTTGTTGTTGTTGTTGTTCATGTTGTGTTGCTGCTGCTCTTGGCCCTTGTTGGAGTCCACGGCCAGAGCTCCGTGGATGTCAATGGCTACAACCAGGACTGGATGGTTGGACACGCCACTTGGTATGGCGATCCTTACGGTGAAGGCTCCAGTGGTAAGCTTGAATTCTAATTTCCTTTCTACGAATAATTTCGGTAGATCATATGTTTTTGCTCCCTTCCTGTTAATTTTCTCGTTGGTTTTCAATACATTCTCCGACCTCCAACGTTTCCACCTTCATTTCTTAGCTTCTCTGAATATAAAACACATGCTATTATAATAATAATAATTAGCCTTCATGAATTCATGTTGGTCCCTACCTTTGCTTTTTCGGGTAGTCTCCAAAGTCTCCCTTCGATTTTTTGGTGGATTTTCTTGTTGCTGTTCTTTACAAGAACTCGTAATCTTACATGTAACCATGATCTCCAAAGTTTCTACCTGTCTTAGCTCTGAAAATTTCCCTTCGTATGATTCACCTAACACATGTCGGTCGAGCTCCAATTTACAACACAACTGAATCTTATATTGCCACACCTCCAAAGTTCCTAATGCACATTGTACCTTGAATTGGAAGCTTTTAATCTAGAACTCATCTGTTTGGAATGAGCACGAGGGGCCTACTAGCTCCGAAGAATGAATGCCATGTGTAGGGACCAAACATATGCTGTTGCCTTCATGTTGAAAACACATCTTAATTAATGTTACATAGCCACTGACATCTCAAGCGTCCTAATGCACATTGGACGAAGTGTCTAATAGAATTAGTACTGGTTTCTCAAATGATCTAATTGTTGTTTGGTTTCTGCAGGAGGAGCATGTGGGTACACGCAACTAACAGGCACGCCAATCGGGTCGAAAATAGCAGCGGGCAATGCGCCCATCTTCCAACAGGGCAAAGGCTGCGGCGAGTGCTACGAAGTGAAGTGCAGTTACCCGAGCTGCAACCCCACGGGCACGCGGGTGGTCATCACGGACCTGTGCCCGGGGGGCCAGTATTGCAGCACGGGTGACCCGGCGTTCGACTTCTCTGGGGCCGCCATCACCAGCATGGCGTTGCCGGGCCGGGACGGGGAGCTCCGAAACATCGGCCTCTACGAAATCCAGTACAAGCGAGTGCCCTGTGAGTAGTTTTTTTTTTGGTGCCGCTGTATATCGTCAACTTGCTATTTGAAAAATGGACTCGCTATGTTGCTTTAAGAAAATTTCGGTAAAAAAAATGGAGTATATCGCCATAATCTTCGGGCCTTATTATCATTGGTATGTATAGGGCTCCAAGAACTGTATAGAAAGCTACATATTTGAAGTAAATAAAAAATCGTAAATCGCCAAAGAATGCTTTCTATTTTTCAAGTTTCAAATCGCCAATGGGACTGACTCCTTTTAAAAATTCGCAGGTGAGTACCCCAACCAGAACATCGCCTTCAAGTTGGACTATGGGGCGAGTGCATATTGGCTCTCCTTCACGGTCAAGTACGTGGGTGGACCCGGTGACATCGACAGTGTGGAGGTGGCTGGCAGTGATGGCATTTTCCAGCCTGCGCAGCACAACTGGGGCGCCAACTGGATGCTGATCAATTACTCCGGCCAGCCTTTCAAGGGCCCGTTTGATGTCAAGATCACTTGCAAGCTAAATGCCCACTCCGTTGTTGCCTACCAAGTCATTCCGGAGTGGTTCCAGCCCGGGACTCTTTACGACAGTCACGTGCAGTTCCGGTACTAGAGAAACGGATTTCTATACTCGCCCGTTCAGTTGGTCTGAACTGTGGTGACAGCTTCCGATTGCAACGTGATTGCGTTGTGTCTGTGATGTGTCGGTGAAACATGTATACATTTTTCCTAACCTTTTGCCGGTATGGTGAAGGCGTATTTGTGAAATCATTATTAACGAGGTTTTGAATTTTTTTTTAAAAGGTTGCAGTGACTCAGTTGTTCTTTGATGTGGTGCTTTTTTTTTATAATTCTTCTTTACTTTGCATTGGGTTGCACGTCATTGTGCATCGTTTCTGTTAAATGTGCACATGCATAAACTTATGATTACGAATTTGGGTTGTGAATTCCTTACTGTCCAATTCGAGTACAAAAGTAGCGCGCACTTTTAACAGCTGCGGTGTTCTGGGATTGTATTATCCTGGTGGAAGGATCAGAGAGAATTGGACCTTCTAAACTATATTCACATAAGATTCTTTCTCTAAACTACACTAATGGTGGTGCAAGTAGATCATCATTACAAGTGGGTTTCCACATCAATGCAAAACTAATCAATTTCCAAGTGGATTTTACAATTTCTTTAGCATTTCATCCTAAAATGTCCCAAAATTTGTTAGTTGAAATCTAACTGGACTAATTTTCCATTTGCAAAAAAAAATGATCATTCATGCATTCTACAAGCAGTGGCAGCTTTTCAAAGTTTCAAGTTATTCTGCGAATGTACAGAACTCGTATCTTTTGAGGGGCTACTGTACAGAACAGTAACAAGGAAGGAACAAATGTAATGAGTTACTTTCAAGCAATAGACAACAAACAGAAG
Source organism: Pohlia nutans (assembly GCA_022496805.1). Taxonomy (NCBI): domain Eukaryota; kingdom Viridiplantae; phylum Streptophyta; class Bryopsida; order Bryales; family Mniaceae; genus Pohlia; species Pohlia nutans. The sequence continues at coordinate 24,690,950 of CM040085.1, read as the reverse complement.
CGTCCACTAGCAGAAACGTGAGACAGTAGCCTCGCAAGCGTAAGGAAGCAGGTTCTGAGCAACAAATAACCACATTGGAAAGCAAATTCAACTCCAAAAAGGTTACAACTGGTTTCTTCACAGCTCAACTTTCCATGGTTTCGAAAGATTTCACAAATCTTGAAAGAGCAGATACAGCACGTAAGCTGACTCATAATACTGGTAATCTCAGCCTAGAAATAAGATTTCTTCTATATAACCTACATCTGCTGTTAGCCAAATACATAGGCACACTGACTTTCCGAACAATTTCAAGCAGATTCTACTGATCGAGAAACATACATATTCCGAGATGCAGTTCACGAATCTTCAGTTGATGCCAGACTCTGGTCATAGGATTCATACAAGGGATTCAGCTGGTCCTAATCATAAAGAATAGGAGAGTTCGTCTCAATCCTGCACCTGCCCAACTTCCACAATCACTAAACCCGCACCAATATTAACTAATGTGTACGCCACATGCTGCAGGTGCGTGACATTCAATTCGTACGTGAATACCAGAAGTGCCTACAATGCAATTCTTACTGCGAAGATGGAATTACCATTTCGCATCTCCACAACTGAACGTCAGGCTCGTCTCGGCCAGCAAACTGGACTGCGATGTCTGGCGTTCCGTGGCAGTCAATCTTCACGCTCGAAGACTGAGCTGCGCAAACGTCGACATTCTAATACCTGAATGAGGAAGAGTATTTCCACGTCATACATGAGCTCGAGTGGAAGCAATTCATGGAAGCAATTCATGCCATGGACACGGCAATTCATCACAATGACACGGCCGCTTCGGCATGGCGCTTGAGCTGCTCCGTGCGCTTGTTGTTCCGCATGGCCTCCACGAGCCACAGCACTCCCTCCTGGATCCCCGACCCCTCGTGCGCCGATATGCCCTGCACCCTCGACTGGATGCTCTTCTGCTCCTTCAGCGCCAGGTACCGCGACAGCTCCTCCGCATTCACCGCCTCCGCCAGATCCTGCTTGTTGGCCAACACCAGCACCGGCGCCCCTTGCAGATCCGGGTGCCTCATCACCTTGTCCAGCGCCGACTTCGTGTCCTCGAACCGCGTCTTGCTGGCGGAATCCACCACGAACACCACCGCGTGCGCTTCTTCGTAGTACTTCTCCCAGATCACTCGCAGCCCTAATTGCCCGCCCAAATCCCAGAAGATGAGCTTCGCCTTGTGCGCCTCCACTCGGCCGATGTTCAGACCCACCGTCGGCACGATTCGGTCGGGCGGAAGGCCCTCCACGTCGGAGTACAGCGTCTTCAGCTTCTCCAGCAGCGTCGTCTTGCCGGCCTTGTCGATCCCCAGGATGAGCACATGGAACTCCGCTTTACTGAACAGGTATTTCCACAGCCCATACAGCAGCGAAAACATCCCTCCCGCCCGACCACTCCCGCGCTCCCAACGCTCTAATCAATCGCACCCGCCACACGCTCTCCCTGGAAAGCCACAACCCCAAGCAAATGGCGCGGGAGGTAGGGTTTCCGGCCGAGACTCATGACGATCTACACGGGCATCAATCACCCACCGCCTGCACGCATGATTTACGTGTCCCGCGAGGAACACCGCCTCCTCGAACCCATACACCCCCGCTCTCCACTTAAAAAACCCTCCCGGGAGGGAATCCGAGGAAAATATGAATGGGAGAGAAACTCCAGCCCTAGGGTATCAAGAAGACTCCCTCTATGCAAACAGGACGACACTTACAGGCCAGAGCTGGCGAAACGATTGAAGCAGTTGCGTGATCATCCTCCCCTCACTGCAATCGGAGCCGATTGGAGAGCGTCGACGAGATCGGGGATGGACGCTTGGGTGACTTGACGGAATTGGTGCAAACTGAAACCCCGGAGAATTGTTCTGGAATCGCAGCAGCCGCAGGGAGGTGAGATAAAAAGCCACCCACACAAAAGCAGGGAGAGGGAGAGGGGGAGAGAAGGGTGGGAAGAAGGAAGAGATGGCGGACAATGATCAAGGGATCACTTGCAACAAGTGGGGAAGCACGAGTGAGTGAAGCTGGTTCTAGGGCGGAGTTGTTGAATGCCATGATGAGCACGACGGAACACGCTTGTCCTCTACTCAGGGACGACCGTTCCATTCAGAACTTGCTTGCTTCCATGACGACCGCTCCATTCAGAACTCGCTTGCTTCTATGACTACTCGTTTTCGGTTGACCAGTAAAGGCCCAAGTTTTTAAATGACAAATGGAATCTATCATATTGTGAAAAATACATTTTAGATGGGACCAAATTTTATATCACCGGAATCAGTGAAGAACATTGTATGTGTTGGTAAATGAAAAAATAAATTTGAAGAAAAGGAATTTGATATAAAACCTACCTTAAAATTACTAAAAGAAAATTAAGAAACATGAGGTCGATTTGGAATTTTTGGTACTATAAGGGTTAATCTATCATCAAAAGATACAATTACTTATGATAAGCTTAATATATATTATCAAAATATATAAAAAAATCATGTCAAGTGAACCAAACATTCTTTTATAAATCAAGCTTTATGTTTCCTTTAGCAATTTTAAGTAGGTCCAATGTGAACTTTCTTTTATTCAAATTAATTTCTTGTTTGACTAACGCATGCAATGTTCTTCAATGATTCAGTCACTAAAGTGTCCATTCCCGGAAGGGGAGAGTAGTTTTGTCCCAATGACCCTTTGTCCGGTGGGCACTGAGTCATTGACATTACGAACGGACACTTTATTCACGCCGGCCTAGTTCTGGGTCGGAGTTTCTATCTATCTATCTTCTTCAATGATTCCAATGATATAAAATTTGGTCTCTCATGAATTAATTTTTCCACAATATGATGAATTATATTGTGGAAAAATTAATTCATGAGAGACCAAATTTAAAAACCATGAATCCTTGGTCTTTCTAAGGGTTAAAATATCATATAGATTAAAATTTTGTGTTTACGTACGTATGAACGATCAATGTACGTACTGTACAAGAAGAAAGGCAGTGAAGTAGCGTAATTTAATAGCAGGTTTAGGGTAAAACAGCACGCTTACGCACTTCTCCTGAAGTCACGATTTTATTGGAAAGAGATCGAGGTCACAGCTAGCGCGCGGGTGGTCGACACAAACGAGTCCACTGAATCCACCTCTGCACTCGACTGGGATTCAGCTTTTCACGAGGAGATCGTAAGCAGTCCTCAACATAGAGTTACAAAACGAGGCTGATCACAGCTCTTCACAAATTTAAAAGCTTCTAAAATCTCGGTCTAAAATTAGGCTCTTGTAAACTGAATGTAGCTAAAATAATGTACAATAAGCAGAAAACACGGTCTCAGTAACCTTTGCACTCCCTCGATCGAGCACTCCCTTACGATGTCATCTTTTAGCCTGTATCCGAAGCTTAAACGGTGGCGCACGACAGAGAGATGAATCGATCGTATCTAAAGGGCCCTCCACACCTGGCCTTATATGAATATCCCTATTTTTCTGTAAAACCTGCTTTTGAGGAAACGCCCGCTTGTTTCACACTGTACACTATTACGGATGTGGTTTCCGTATAATACGGGCCGAAGTACGTATACGGCGTTCAGACATACGGGGTCTTATCTTCTGAAGGTGCTGATGTAGGACCGTTGCTAGGTAGTGGGATATTGGGCTGTCAGACTTGGGAGGGGATGTTTGCTGAAGTCCGATGTTTTGGGGAAGCTTGAGACGTCCCCGTCTGTCGTCTCTCTCACTTGCTCAGTCTCTCAGGCCATAAGAGGTCCTCCTTCACTGCGATTCTTTCAGCCTTTTTGTGCGCAAGTGTGTTGTTGCAGTAGTTGCGTGTTGCAGAAACTATGTTGTGTGAGGTCGGATTGGGGGGGTCGTGGCAGCGACTGAAGGCGCGAATTAATTGTTATTGTGAACTCCCGATCAGTGACGGTGAAAGTGTACGCGTGCTGCCGTAGTCGAATTTGCGCTTCGGTTGCGCTTCTGTCCCGCTGTTCTGTGCATGATTTTTCTTGAGGTTTGAAGGCGATCAGCAGTTTAGGAGTTCTGGCAGCCTCGAATCACCGAAGCGCATCCGGAGTTCTTCAGGTACGATCCTGTTGGTTTACCGAGAGTTTTTGTTCAATTTTTTAGGGTTTTCTGTCTGAATCCGTATGCACTTCCTTCCCTGTCGAAGGCCGTTGTCAGCTAAATTTTTTTTGCGCAGTTGCCGTTGTCTTTCAGTTTGCGCTTGTAGAATTCGGTTTTCATGCTCTTGCTCACGGCGATTCCTGTTTCTATTTTTTTTTTTCGTTCTGAAAGAAGCTTTATGTCGCAATTAAGAGAATCTTGTTCCTACCGTGTATTTTGTCGTGCTGATTGGAGTGAATGTAATACTGTTTTTGTTTGGACATTTTTGAATTTGTAGTATATTGAGTCAGACTAGTGACTGCTTTTCAGGCTCATGTGTTTTGTTCTGAAGACGATTTCATTAGAGGACGTATGAAGCGGGGGTAGAGAAGCTTGGATGTCACAAGGAATGTGTGCCAGAACAATCATCTCTGCCTGGTAGCAGCATTGCTCTTTCTCGTACTCACTGTAAGATCTCTAATTCAGCCTGGTCATTCAGCTTTGACATTCAATCCTTTCTACATTCATGCAAATTTATGAGCTCAATAGTTTCTTCTCAAATAGTTTCTACTAAATAGTTTCTGCTTGAAATTGTGCTTAAAAGTACAAAATACGGAAACTGTGCTTTTAGAGTACAAAAGATTGAAATTTTACTGCCACTGTATCAATAGACAAGACAAATTCAGGCCAATTCTTTACTTTCAATCGTTTGGTTCGTTGATTTCAAGAGCCTGTGATTACTAGCGTAGTCCACATTTGTATAGTTTTCAAATATATAGTTAAGAATTCCACCAACACTGTGTCAGCTTGACGATACATGAAAAATGAGAAGGTGCTGGACCATTTTCTCCAGTTGAAAAACGATTTATAAGTTGCATTGTTCTGCACCATAGCTGAGCACTAACCAAGCACCTCAACCATTCGCAAGTATTAATGTGCCTGGCCTTTAAGTTTGAGGATGCCTGATTCGTTATCCTCTGCTACTCTAGGTTATTACAAGAAAATTCTGCTCTGGTTATGAGATAACCTTCTTGAATCACAATAGCATTTCAAGTAGTCACATAGAACTGCTGAACTGTATAGTGTTAAATTAGGTTTCGCAGCTTCTGATTCACCTCAATTCCTGTGGCAAGCCAGACTACGAGTAGTATGTTTGAGATTGTGACGCTTGGAAGTTGAGCAACGGTGAGTACTAGACGCAACTGACATGGTGCAACAGTACTGAAATCTAAATATTTACTTGCTTGAATCCAGATTACTTTTGAGCTTTACAGATGGCATTGTGTGAGTCTGTTTTCATATCTATAGCACTGTATGTTAGGGTTACTGAAGCTTAGAATTAGGGTTCTAGCATTCAATTGTATGCTGTCTTGTTCCAATTCTACTATATCTAATTTCATTCCATATGAAAAATTAAAATTTACCTATATCATTAATGTCCCTAGTACTGCAACATAGAAAATAAAAATAAAAACTCCTCTGGCATGACAATCACAGTCCCATTTTTGAGAATTATTTTCTAACACATTCGTAGTGGGTTTCGGTGCTTCCAGAACTGTGACTGGAAATACTACTGTGGCATCAACATTACGGAGAACTGGTGGAAATGTTGACGTTCGCAGACCCCACAACTGTGGTGACATACAGTGTCTGGTTCCTACTGCTCTTGTTGAGTACTCATGAGCCTGCTGTTGTGCCAAACATGCTGGAAGCGGATGAAAGCGACGAAGATCCAATGACGGCCATTGTGGAGAACTTGGCAGACGGGTACTACGAAGCACAGAATGACATCCGTGCAACGTTGCACCACTTCACGTTCTTCATTTCCCTTAATTTTTTGGACGAGGATCTAGGTTTTTGGGTAAAACCCCGATCAACCACTTGGTTTAGCCGGTTCATGTTGGAAGAATACGATAATGCGCGATGGGTGCAAATGTTCCGTATGACTAAACCTGTAGTTATTGCACTAGCCGATGTCTTGAGGCCGCATGTCCAAAGGGAAAACACTCGGTATAGGCTTGCTATCCCGGTGCTCATACGCGTCGCTTGTACTCTGTTCAAGCTGTCTCACGGGGCAAACATGACAGTCTGTAGTGAGCTCTTTGCGATCGGTAGAAGTACAGTATCTTTGGTTTTGCGGGAAGTAGTCAATGCCGTGAATGACACATTGAGGCACAAAATAATGTGGCCCACGGGTGATAGGTTGCGAAAAACCGAGGCAAAGTTTTATGAACTTTGTGGATTGCCTGGAGTGGTAGGCTCTATAGATGGCATGCATGTTGCAATCTCTAAGCCTGCAGTGGAACCAGCCGATTACTATTATTTCAAAAGTGGGGGGTATACATTAAATTGTCAGGCCGTAGTGGACAGTGACAAGCGCTTTCTAGACTTATACTTAGGAATGCCCGGGTCCACTAATGATGCACGCATGCTACGTCGGTCCTCATTCTATAACTTGGCAATGCATAACAATTTGATGGGAGCCAACCATGCATTCCATGGTTTCTCGCCGTACCTTATAGGGGACTTGGGTTACCCGTTACTCCCTTGGCTAATGATCCCGCACAAGAGTCAAGGTCAACTCTTGGTGGCCGAGTCATTGTTTAATAGACAATTGAGAAGAGGGCGAGTCGTTGTAGAGAACGCCTTTGGGATCCTTAAGCAGTCATTTAGAGAGTTGTTGGTCAAGACAGATTTGCACGTAGCTATTCTACCCGATGTTATCCTCTGTTGTGAAATTTTGCACAACATTCTCATGGCTTAATCACACGAAGAGGTAGAAGAACTTCTCGAAGTGTTACGCGCGGAGGGGTTGGACGGTGAAGTGTTAGACGAAGACATTGGTGCAGCTGACGCCAACGACGCCATCAGGGATGCTACTGCCGTTGCTGTGGCAAGTGTGAAGCGCGCAGACTTGGGCATTTTTTTTAGCATGCAACGCCGTCACCAACCATGACAGCCCAGGTAAAGTGCCTCACTTCCAAAGCCGTGTAAATCATTCCATAGAATTCAAAATGACGTGAGTGCGGTCTAATTATACTTGCCGTTCTGGTTTAAATTAATTAAGCGTGATGAAAACTCGCTATCTGATTCTTTCCCAACACAACGCTGAGGGTTTAATTCCTAAAGGACCAAGGATTCTTGGTTTTAAATGACAAACATAATGTGGACAAATATGATTCAGAATGTGACCAATTTTTATGACAATAACTTTGAGACGGAGGAAGTACTTCATTACATTATTTGGTTTTTTTTTTTTTTTTTTAATTTGACTTCAACTACTTCTGCATTGTGAATGACAGAAATGAACATTGTAGTTTAAAAAAAACAGTTTTGTCATTGCAAGTACTTCAACATACATGGAACATTCAGTTTTTGCTACCAATCAGTACTATGCACACTCCTTACAAAACCCTGATTTCTAATCCAAATTTCTGCATTACAGTTATAGCTTCAGCTGGGACAGTGGCGAACTTCAGCTGGGACAGGGCGATATCTTATGGAGCCAGCAAAAGTGCTCGCCTCAGATTGCCTCCCCATCCTTCGGAGGTGGTAGTTCAGTTGTGTCGATTTCAGTTGTGGTCGTGTCCAGTGTGCAGCCGGGCGTAGTACAGGCCGCTGCAGCTTCCCGTCTGGTCAGGTTGTGCTCCACGTGATTGCTGTGGAAGTCCAGCAGAGTCCGGTCCAAGGCCTTGAGAAGGCTCTCCGTTGTTGGCAGTGTAGATGCTGTGGGCAAGAGGTCGTAAGATGTGGGCAGCAGCAGTAGCTTTGGTAGCTGCAGTATGATTGGTAGCATAGTCGTTGTGTGCAGCAGAGTAGAAGAAGGGTGTTGTAGTAGCACCGTGGTGTTGGGCTCTTGGAGCCAGAGGTGCTTGTGTGGAACGGCTTGACATGCTCAAGCCATTGCTTAAAACGTTGGACAATTGTGCCAAACAGCTCACCATCTCTCCTTGCTTCATGATCTCAAGTCTTGCATTTTTGTTCGCTATTGCAGCGTTCTCGTACATGCGTCTATCCTTCTCCCTCTGGTACGCCATCTGTTCCGTGAAAAGCTTCAATTGAACATCAATTTTTGATCTCTCCAACTCACGGCTCGCATCTGCAATTTCCTGCATTTGTGCCGCCATCACAGCACCCGTGGCCTTTGTTGCCTCGGCAATCACGGTGTGTCCGGAAACACTTTTCCTCCTCACTGCTGTGTTTCCTGGCCGCTTGTTCACTGCATATTGTGATGTGTCGGAAGAACTAAGTACCTGTGGATTGATGCCAGGTGGAAGGCCGTTGAACGGGCGGAATACTGGGCTCGCAGTCGGATCTGGCTGGAACGAAGGCCTCGAGGGTGTTGAGCTGCTCAATACGGGCGATCGTGGCCGCGAAGGTATGGAGCTGCGCCTCGGAGGCAACCGTGGAGGAGAAGATTCTTCAGTAGTCTCGGCGGCTTCTGGTTGAGCGATTTCCAAGGGGTCTTCTGTCTCTGGTTCACTCTGAACTTCATCCATGTCGTGTTGTCGGTTGTGTTGTCGATCGTGTTGTACTGGCCTAAAATTCGAGTCAGTCGGTGACAAGTCTCGTATGTGTGGTGGTTGAATTTGGGGGCGGTTCCCATACGACTCATGAATGGCATCGTAGACATCTTGGCCAAAGAGTCGTGGTAGTCCCTTTGCTTTGCGTTCGGCCGCGCTCAAGTCCCAATAATCAGGTGCGTTTCTCCCCGTCCGACTCAAGTAGTCAAATATTTTTTTGTAATCGGGAATCAATTGATTCCATTTAGTCTTGCATGCGGGTCCATCACGCAAACACGGTGAAAATCCAGAACGCATCAACTGTTGAGAAATTTTGATCCACTTACTGGTATCTGGCGTCATCAGGTCCCGTCCATCGATAGTGTCAAGCTCCTCGAGGTACATCTCACGCTTCGCGGAAATTAGTGCGAAAATTTCCTGTGGCAACCAATTGGGCCCGCGGTCCTTACGTGCCCGCTTGGATTGGCTAGACCCAGCAATTGAAGCTGGCACCGCTGTAGGCCGTGTCACTCCTGCAATGAGCAGGCCACGTCCGAGTGGTCGGGATGTCGTGACAATAGGCGGCCGAATTGAACCTGTCAGAGCAAAAATTTAGGTTTTTAGCACCGTGTTTGCGTGATTTTATGTATTTCTAGCAGTTTCTCATTGAGGCATCGGAGTGTGTGTTTGTGGTGTGCAGGTCCGTTTTCTTGGGAGGAATAGAGGATGTAAATAATTGAATTTTTTGAACTAACAAGTACATCGCATAATCATGGACAACAGGAATGTGTAATAACAATTAAACGAATGAAAATGAACACAAATACATGCTTCAATTATGCTCTTACCGTCCACAGGCATTGCAATCGGCCTCATTGGAGCATTATAATGCTGGGGAAGCTCACGGTTTTCCATGTTGAGTGTATTGTTTCTGCTAAAACGTGGCAACAGTCATGAACAGTAATGGGAAAAATTTAAAGAATTTGCAGTACTTGACAGAGGAACATTGTTGAAGGTCAATCGGACTTGGTACCGTCCAATGCCATGAGGTTGGTAACAACAAAGAGAATTGTGAACTGTGTTTATTAGAACACAAGCACCGTTGAAATCATGTGCCTTGGTACGGACAGCAGAATTTCGAGGTGAAACCAGATACGTGATTTAACAAAAAAACCAAGAACTTGAGTTCAAAATCCATGTACTCATGCATTCAGAGTGCAAAAGGACCATTCCGATTCAATGTCAAGTTCAGTACATACTTGTCATTGAATCAGAGTGGACAATTAGCACTCTGGAGCACTGAATATATGGATTTTAAGCTGCACAAATCAGCCAATTCTACAAGGTATGAACAACGTCACCAAACTCGCAAAACTGAAACAATGTAGCATGAATTCGAGCAGCAGTTATGGGCACTTTGCATAATTATTGACTCTCACTCTCAACAAACCTACAGTGAAGGTCGCAAAATAGCAGCGCACAAAAACCTAGTAGAATGAATGTGCAATGAATTTAAATGACAACTCTGAAATTGTTGCAGGAATTGCGAGTTGAGGGAGCGGGAGCGTACTTGCAATCGCTATCGACGTCATCTGGTAAGTACTCAAACCCAAGGGCCGAATTTATAAGCTGCCGCAGCTTGAGTAAAAGGGCCCTCCACACCTGTGACGTCGTGGCCAGTTGCCGACAAGTATGCGCTAAATACAAACACCGCTCTTTGCTAATTCAACCCCTCGGGCTCAAGTAGATAAGAACACCCTCGAAACCCTCAAATCTACAGAATTGCAAGATTTGCAACTACTACTAAACTGCCAGAAATCTCGTAGGAGCAGGAAAAGTAAAGGCCCTCGTTTTTCATACAACCGGTCTTACCGGACCTCCATGTAGGCAACCACGTAGGAATGGTAATTACCAACCACCGCGGGTGTGAATGCCCCATAACTTTTGCCAAATTTTCAGCGCTAACATCGCGGCACTAAGGCCAGGTGTGGACGGCGTCTAAGTCATTTGGATATTCCTGTAGGTAACTTTCAATTCGTGTTGGATGCCTGAATTCAATTCGTGAAATATTCTGGTCAGACAGTACGTGTCCTTTGTACGAGGTAGGAAAACAATTTTCGCGGCTAGATTTACCGATCAAATTTGTTGAACTCTAGGTGAACTTTTATATATAATTGCAAGAAGTCCAACTTAGAGCAGAACGCGTTATCGTAGACACCCACCGGGACTGACGCACCGGTATTCTCCCTGCAGATAGAATGCTCGATGCCTAGATCCGCAAGGTCTGGGGGTCGATTCCTGTATACCTCATAATTTGTACTGTGCTGTACTCCGTAAAGGACAGGCCATTTTACTCATTCAAAAAGAGATGCTCAGCTCAGTCAATTGAAGTTGGAAATTATTTTACAACTCGTTTTCCACGTTATTTCCTCGATACCGTAGCAACCTATTATATTAAATGTCACGACCCTATGTCATGAAATTGGTCACTATTTCATCCACCATTTCATCCTCAATGCTTCATCCACTACACTTTATCTAGTACACTTTGTCCACCATAATCTGTTGTTTTGCAATTATAGGCTATTTGCTTATTGGTCAAGTTGTCAATATCCTATGACTTATTTCCGAAAGCTTGAATGATCAATGGAGCAACAATCGAGGTTCGAATATATTCAACTATATGCTAACATGGGGGAACTGAAGATTCAAAGTATATCATGCAAGGCAAATGTTGATAGTATTTGACCCAACTTGTATAGATGGTGTTGTTCATGATCATCTGGATAATTAACCTCAAGAGTTAGACAGGGTAGAGCAACGCACATGGTCAATGATGTGAAGGCCAGGAGTGACATAGCGATGGATGCCTCCGCCTTTTGGCAAAATTTGGACAAAGAGTCGCAGAAATTGTCTTCTGCCAAAATGGATTGTGAGTCGGCAGCTGCTCCAGTCGCGGCAATCAGAGTCTATGCCAACATCGACCAATGAAGTCGAGATGAACATGATCATCCATTGTCAAAGAAGAGATGAATGCATTACTGACACCTACACGACGCACAACACCATTCATGGACACTATGGTGTAGAAGCACACGATGATGTCCAAGCTCAACAAGCCTTTGCACCATTACAATGCCAACTCAAATCCCCGTCAATAATAGAACGAACCTGTTCAATTGGCATACAAATGCATGCTTCTTTCACTCTCGCTAGCTAGCACAAGAAACAAAGGTTAAAAGATGCATTCATGTGAAAACAACAAGTTGAGCAAGGAATGCGTCCAAGTAAGTGTGGAATGTGGCAATATTACTCTTACACAAAAGCCTTCATGGTAGAGAACTTGGTTGTGGAGTTATAGTAGGACATGGAATACACCGGCTCTGTAGTATGCGTTGTAGAACAATGGTTAAGGAAGGTAGGTTGTATGTTTTGTTTTCTTTGTTGGTTTTGTATGTAAGTTGTGTTGAGATCTCTCGGACCGTGCACCAACTAGCCTCGTTCTTGGTATTGTCAGGAAGCTCTTTACGAGAAGGGGTGCACCAAAGTCGTTTCGTAGCTTTTGGATTTGCTATAGTGTGAAATTTATGGATTTTTAATTGAATTTCGTCACCACAAATTGAACAGAGTTATGAATCAATTATTCTAAACATAAAATAAAAAATAAAAATAACAGGGAACAATTGGGCCAACGGCACAAAGTCACACTAGTAGGTTTGGAATAAGTTGCAAATTTGCTACAATGAATAGTGAGAAATTTTAGTTGGAATTGTGAAAATGTGGAGGAATTTTAGTAGATAGTCAAAAATAATTTTAATGACATATTACTTATTTTAAGGATTTTAAAGATTTTTTGGCTCCTACTCATCATTAAATGGAATGTCCTATTCTATCCACAAAATTAAATGATGCGAAACCGGGCTTAACTCCTAAGCTCCCAAGAGACCATTTTTTGGTCACCACCCATTTTCAACGGGCTCCTTGGAACAAAAAAACATGTTTTTGAAAATACAAAAAATATTTTAAAATACTACATCAAGTTTAATTTTCAACGCAATTTGAATAATATCAATCTGAGTTATTAAACTCCCCACGGGGGAATTTTTCAAAGTGGATCACCTCAACATTGACCTAGTGTTATAAAATTTGCTATTTGGAGAAAGTAATGATGTTCCCTCCATGATTTCTTTTGATTTTTTGAAGTTTACAATAGACAAACCAACTTTAACTAATAATGCTGAATTTTAAACTCTTAAAGTAAAAATTATAATTTATACAAATTTTCAAAGGTTAATGCTTTTAAATTCATTAAAAAAAAATCTAAAGTTTGTTTTGGAAGTTTGACTGTATGGATAATTTGTAGAGATGATACCCTACATTTTTTCCATCGAACCAAAATTCATCAAACATATGGAAGGCACATATTATAACACATCTATGTTTTGTCCAATACCCCTTGGGCTTTTAGGGTTAAAAAACTTCAAAATTTGATCAATTTTTTGACTACTGTAGGTAAAGGGTACAGTCTGCACATTTATGCCAAATATTTAATTTAAAAAAAAGATTTGGTAGATAAAATATTTTCAAATATCCTTGAAGATTTTTTTCTACAAACATTTTTGTTGACCTAGTCCTCCATCTATGGTAGTCGGATGACATTTTCGTAGGAAAATGATTAAATTTAGCTAGTCTAACAAAGACGGCTTTTCAGAGGCTACTAATAAAATTATAGGAAAATTAAAGAATAGAAAGTGGAAGCATGTTATTGGTTTGTTGCTATTACAGTATATGAACAACAAAAAAGATCAAAAACCCAATTTTTTTTCATTTGAGCATCCTACATTGCACATGGAAAATGGCATGGCAACAAAGACGCAAGTGTTCTTTTTCAAGACACTTATGGAAGTTGTTTTAAAAGAGACCCAACATCTCTTAATGAATAGCTAAAAGTATAAAAAATACACTTTATTGTTTCTTGAACTACCACAAGTTTCCATTAGCAACCAATAGGAGTTGAAGAGGTTTTCTTTGACAATCAATGAGAGTTAAAGCATTTCATGTCTTAATTAAGGAGAATCTAATGTCAATAGTAGATTATCCTATGTTTTTTGAAAATTAGTAAAATATAATTAAAAAAATGTTTAAAAATTACAAAACAATTTGGATTGGGTTTTTTTTTCGAGAGATTGATAATCTCATGTAGAAATTTATTAGCATATATCCATCTAAATTTTGGGGGGGGGGAAATCATAGAAAGTATCCTATTTAGCTTCACTTATCCCCGGAGGATGCGCCTTTTGTTAAAAGTTTATACTCTGTGTATGCGTCACTTTAAAATTAATTTACCCTTATATTTCTTTTCAAAAACAAAAAATGTATTACACACACACATGTGTACTTGTGTTTGCTAAATTTTAGAGAAAACAAACTCTAACAAGCATTGCAAATTGTTAGTGTTTGTCCAAGTTACCCTCCTGCGTTTGGAGGACGCAAACGCAAGTGTCACAAAGGTCCTATACGAATGGTCTATGAGCCAAGACAAAATGAAAAATTGTCAACTATTAATCCCTAAGTGCCCATTTTTTTTTGACAAATCAAGAGCTATATTCACTAACCATACACAAGGTTCTAGTTTGTTTTGTTTATATATGTTAAATTGACATGTCCCGAACCGTGCACTCGTCGACCGCGTTCTTGGTATCGTTGAAAATCTTTCGATGCAAAGGGGTGCACCAAAGTAGTTTTGTAGCCCTTTTGGACCTTTAGAGTGGAAGTTATAGACTTTTTAATGAATTTTTTATCATAAATTGATTAATATTATGGAATAAATTATTTTAAAAATAAAATAAAAGCATGTTTAAATCATGGGGAACATTGGGCCAACAACATAGGGTCACACTAGTGTTGTATTGAGATAGTGCATTGCTCGCAAAATTAGATTTTTTTTAGCTTAATTAATGTTCTCTGTAAAAATATGTTTTGAACCACTTTAATAGGAGAAGTGTGAAAAGGGTGTTGAATAGGAATGTGTCTCCTAGAACACCATTGCCGTGTCTCTTGACTCCGCCCTTGAATAGACTCGCTATGCACAACAGCGCAAGTGGCACACACCAACCCTATTTGTGCCACACCACACACCTGCCAACAAACAAAAGTAGTTTGGTGTGTGAAAAGGGTGTTGAATAAGAAGGTGTCTTCCAGAGCACCATCGCTATGTCTCTTGAACCCGCTCTTGATTGCCTTGCTATGCGCAAGTGGCGCGACACCAACCCTATTTATGCCACACTGCAGAGACCTCTCAACAGACAAAAGTAGCCTAGCCACTTCAAACGTGAGCCTTGACCCGGTAGGATGTAGGGACGTGAGAGTCTCTTTAAGCAGCCTTGAACTCCACAATTATGTCCAAATGTCAACTTATTAATGTAAAATTCATTTGTAGAGTGTACAAATTTATGAAACAAGATATGGCAAGTAGCAGGGTTTTTTTTTTTGCACTGTAGCAGTGCTCCATGTATGCAATGGAGAGTGGTCCCTCCATATTTAGACCATTATGACTGTGCCACAACAGTGGAGTTTGGCACCATGGTGCCAGAAAAAAAAACCCTGGCAAGTAGTGTGACGTTCATGGGTGGCGATGCTCTCAAGGAGTGTAAATCGTCTGATAGTCTGTGTGCAAAGGGACAGAGCTCATATCAAGAAAAAACTTACAGTAGTGAGAGATCAAATGGTTCTTAAGAATGCACATTGCTAAAGCGGCAAGTCAATGTACTTGCGTCACAGATTAATTGAGCATTGTCATACAAGTAAACCAAAATTGGACAACCACCATGAACAATGTGAGAATTTTTGTTGCTACTCTCCAGTTCAATCTACTTGTGAAAAAACTATCCAACTGAGTGACTCAATTAAAGCCGAAAGAATCAAAACAAACTCTAGAATGATCAACCAAGATCTACAGAAACGCAACGGCAGCTCGAGCACCGCCATTGAGTACTGCCGTGGCCACTGTTGGAACGGATCCAGACAGTCCATCGATGGGACTTGGCAGAGCATGCACCGCAAGCCAATTTCGACGTGCTCCAATTCTCATGCTGCATTTGGTGGCTGCGACTCTAATTGTGGAACTGTTCACAGGATTATAAACTGCAGAGGCGGCCTTCGGCTTGGAAGACACCAACGACGCGCCGGTTACTGTATCCCAGGTCAATGTCCGCACACTTTTGTCCACAGTCGGTGCATAATTCTGCACAGACATGCGCATCGTCAGCTAGCTAGTTTTCAAACGACGGTCCATCATGGGTTTCTGTTTCCCAGGTCAACACCGGCACGCTCTGGTCCACAATCGCTGCATAATTCTGCAGAGAAAACATGTCGCGTCAATTCACGACTGCAATCACCAATTTTCAAGGGAGTTCGATCGTTGGTTCTGCCGGTACACTTACCTTCAAGTTGTCCAGAAGCGCAGCGGCTGTCGGCGCAGAGACTACAATGCTGTGGCTTGCCAAGTTGAGAAAGCCATCTTCCAACGCTTTGTCGAACAAGGCGAGCAGAGAGTCATAGAAGCCGTCCACATTCAGCAATCCCACCTGCGCAGATATAAGAAAATCCAGAGCCCGATTTAACACCTAAAGCGTCTAAAACGCCCAATATGCCATCTGAATCACTGAATTTTGCAACGGTGGAATTTTCTCATTAAATTACCTTGGTTTTCTGATTGCAATACATCATTTTAAAACTCTTGTTCTACACTACAAGATCAACAGTGCCGATCGTGTCAAACTGAAGTCATTTTCACACAAATTACAGATTATTTGCAGCAGGGGGTCCAATATTCCTACAATACAGAAAATACAGAGTGGACGCTTAAGGGTTGATACACCGGTCCTTGACACTTGGATCATACAGGAGAATGAATACTCACAGGCTTCTTGTGGATGCCGAGCTGCGCCCAGGTTATGATTTCTAACACCTCCTCAAACGTGCCGAATCCGCCTGCAAAATGATAGATCAAGCGAATTAATTAGATAGGTCTACGCGATTGCAGGCGCTCGGAGAGATCATTGATTTTCGAAATGGAACGTATGGAACTGACGCGCGACAATTGAGAATTAAGGTGAATTAAGCGGGTACCAGGGAGAGCAATGAAAGCGTCGGCGCGACGAGCCATTTCTGCCTTCCGCTGATGCATATCGTCCACGGCTACCAGATCTCCCACGGTAGCTCCACAGATCTCTCTCGGCATCAGAGCTCGGGGGATTATCCTGCAAAAAGCAAAAATTCCCCAAAAAGCAGCGTTAAGTGAATTGCTAGTATCCAAACATCTCGGTCTTTAATTTGTGGAAGCGGGGAAATCATGGCACCAGGGGGAGATCGAAATGAAAATTCACCCAACAACATGGCCACCAGCATCCTGCACTGCCTGAGCAACCGTCCCCATAAGTCCAATGCTCCCGCCTCCATACACGAGGTCGATGCCGCGCGTCACCTGCAAGTTCACAACTTGTTAACGAATTGCCATACTGATCGAAAATCGATCTTAAGAAGCTTAAATGAATTTCCATGTAGAATTACCATTTCGGAGCCGAGCTGCTGGGCTACGTCGGCGTAGATGGGTTTGTTGCCGCTGCTGCTTCCGCAGAAAACGCAGATGCGGGTGAATTCGCGTGCTTGATCCATGACGAAAACGTAAATGCAAACGTAACGCAGGCGCCAACGACCCGGAGAGAAAGAAAAAGGGCTGCGAGAGCGCAATCAGAAGAATGAGGAATGGAGTTTGTCAGCTCGCTCCTGAAGGCTTTTATGCAGTTCTGCTCAACTACCGAGCCCAGCTGCAGGCGTCTCTCTCCGTCTCTCTGCGTCTCTCTCCGTCTTTCTGCGTCTCTGCGTGGGACGACTACCCAGTCCAGCAGCAAGCGTCTCTTCGTCTCTTCCCGTCCCTCTGCGTGGGACGACTACCTAGTCTACCACGTCTCTTCCCGTCTCTCTACGTCTCTTTACGTCTCTTTGCGTCTCTCTCCGTCTCTCTCCGTCTCTTTGCGTCTGTCTCCCTGGGAAGACTACCAAGTTCATCAACAGGCGTTTCTTTGCGTCTCTTTGCGTGGGAAGACTACCGAGTCCATCAGCAGGCGTCTCTCTACGTCCCTTTGCGTGGGAGACTACCGAGTCCATCAACAGGCGTCTCTCTACGTCCCTTTGTGTGGGAAGACTACTGAGTCTAGCATCTGCATATCTCTGAATGGGACGATGTGACCTCAACGATGTGACATTCCAAAGGGAAAGTATAAAACACATTACCAAAAAAATTGGGTCCAAGGGATTGGGTCTATTGTCTTATTTGTCAAGTGGCTTGATTTTTTGTTCGCACCTCTTGGTGTTATGATGAGAGGTGCTATTCATTTTTCTTTTTGCGACAAAACTTGCTTTTACTTGTGTTAAAAATAAAATAAAATAAAATAGTTATTTTTCCCCTCCTTCCAAATAGAAGTAAATAGTTTAATAGGTCAAAATGATTTGTCCCGTATATCACTCTTCATTGATGGGCAAGTCCAACCATCGAATGAATGAACACAAGATTCCTAAAAGACACATCTCACACAAGAGTTTCATAAGGTTGTAATAGCGCATAAAGTTAAGTTCTTGGCCATGCATACCATGAGTTGGCAAAGGCTTTAATCACAGGACACATTTATCACGTTTTAATTCACTAGCACAAAACCTGTGCCATTGTCATTGGCATTGGAAAAATAATTGTCCGTTGGAATTTGAAAAATAATTGGCTATTGGCATTGGCCAATCAAAAGCTAACTAAGGCTTCGTTTTCTCTTTCATTTGTCCTGGAGCTTCCTCATTATATATACATATTTCATATACAATATTTTTTCCATTTAGGTTGAGTGGTCCTTAGTAAAATCAACCTTTGTTATTAATACATTGAATTTAATAAATAAATAGGATTTTTTGAAGTTAGTTCTTACGGCCCGTTAGAACTCTCACTTCTTTTTTCATGTATCATGGCTCTAAATTAAAATTTAACTTCTAATATTTTGTTAAAGTTCTTACACTTAGATCCCTTTCATATTAACATGTCTATATCATAACTTCATGTGATATTAGTAGGTGTGATAGTGCAAATACAAAGGTATTATACTTGAACTTCTATAATTGTATAGTACACTAAACTCCCTAACTTGTATGTGTATCATCACACTCTTCCAATATCACATGAAATTATAATACAATTATGATAATATGAATGGAAATTAACCCCTAAGCTCCCAAGAGACCATTTTTTGGTCGTTGCATGTTTTTAACAAGTTGCCCAAAACAAAAAAAAGTTTTTGAATAAATAAAAAATATTTTAAAATATTACATTGAGTTTACTTTCCAACACAATTTGAATTATATCAATCCAAGTTAAACTCCACCTGGGAGAATTTTTCAAAGTGGATCACCTCAATATTGTCAGTCTTAGTGTTATAAAATTTGCTATTTGGAGAAAATGATGATTTTCCCTCCATTATGTCTTTTTTAAAAGAAAAAATTACAATAGATAAACTAATTTTGACTAATCATCTGAAATTTTAAACTCTAAAAGTGAAAATTATGACTTATACAAATTTTCAAAGGTTAATGCTTTTAAATTCATTAAAAAAAATCTAAAGTCTTATTTTGAAGTTTGACCGTATGGATGATTTGTAGAGATGATGCCCTACATTTTGTCAATTGAACCTAATTTCATTAAACATATGGAAGGCACATTTTATAACACATCTATGTTTTGTCCAGTACCCCTCGGGCTTTTAGAGGTTAATTGAAATTCTAGTAAAAGAGTTGAGATTTAAAAATTAGGGTTTTAAATGCAAGGGTTTTACACTTCCTTTGGGATGCCACATATCCAAATTATACAATATTTTTCACACTTCAATATTATCATAAAATTTGTTTTTTCATTGTTGTGGGATCAGAAAAGTTTGAGTATACTCTTGTCATACACATATCAACACACATTGAATAATTAGATATTCATTCCCCATAGAAGTTGATAATCTTGTTATTGAAGTTGTTCATCTTGAATGTGCTCCAAGAGGCATTTTGAATGGAGAATGGAAATAAGGAAGTGGTTGGGGTTAAAAATTTGTTTAAAAGTGTATTCCAAAAGCTATTTCAAAGGTTATTCCAAAATATCATTTATTATATTTAAAAAGCAAAGGCAATGGCTGACTTGACTAGCTTTGTCTTTAGATGATAGATTTTTGACAAATGAATTTTAAAAATGAATGAATATGTTAAGGATAGATGGAGTACACTTTCGTACCTAAATAGTTTTTCAACAAGACATTTATAAAAACAGTTTGAATAATAAATTTGAAACAATTGCACATAAATTGAACGCACAATCATTAATTGTTTAGAAGTCCATTACATACAATTTGTTGTTACAAAAAATATTATAAATATCAAAGTGGAAAATGAATTCATTTTGCTAATTTCTATATGAAATGAGAAATTGAATGTGCAATCTTCAAAAGTAAAATTGTAAATTGAATTGCTAATTTTAAATTGAAATTGATAGTAAAATTGATTGAAGGTTTAAATCCGTAATTGCACATTGAATTTGAAAAGTTTGAATTGAAATTGTAGCTATAGATTGTAAATTACAAATGGTACATTGCAATTGTAAAATTGAAATTGAAATTGCAATGAATTTTATAGCACATTAATTGTTATAACTACGTAGTATTGAAAGAAATTTGGTGATATTATTTGCAACTTTTTCTTAAAGATGAAAAAGATGGAAAACAAAAGAAGAGAAAGGAATTTAGAGAATCCAAGTGTATTCTAATGGCCTTGGTCACCAAAGTTGCAAAGAGAAAGTTGCAAAAGGGAAGGTGGCAAAGGAGAGTGAAATTTGGTGGATAGTTGCATTTGTAGAATAGATTGTTGTGCAAGCTTGGAGCTCCAAGATGGAAGGGAAAGCCATCACCACTGAAGTTCTTCGCTCGGCCATTCAGGTTTCATTTCTCCGATCCCCGTGTTCAATTCCATCATCCGTTGTTGCTTTCTTGTGGAAAATGACAATATAGAAGAAGACGGTAAATAAATTTGATTGTGGCATTGTAATGCGGATTGTAAATGAAGATCGAAGGCACCGCGGATGAAGGAATCGAGGAGCGCAAGCAAGTGCTTCCTGTGAAGGAGATTCATTGGCTTAATTTCTCCTATCGAGGTTTCCTCTTGCTCCTTCCATAACATTCAGTAGCCTTTGTGAGTGCTGCCTTCCCCCAATAGAATGACGTGGGATATTCCACATCACATCAGTAGCTATGGGGGCACGTGGCATTAAGCAAGAGCAATCAACCATGGTGAGCAGTAATCAAAAGCACTCACTCAATCACAATTCAACAGTGTTTTGTAATTGTTTCTTTGATTCAATAGTCCATTCAATTACAAAACACTAGTCACTCTATATATAAAGGTGGATGAAACTAAAAGGCAGCCTCTGAATGTTGTGTCTTTTTCCATTCTGAGCAAGGTTAAAATAAATCTTCTTTTTATTATAACTAATTTAGCGAAAAAGACTTAGATGTATATAGAAGTATTATCATTTTTTATTTTATTTTTTCTTTCTTTTGGAACAAGAAAAGGTTGGCCATCGGCCATGGCCTGACTAAATAGTCACGGTTGGATAGTGTGTGAATATGCTCATGAGCGGTGCAGGAATTAAGAATATTGATTACCTTGTTGGCCTGGAGCGCCTCACAGAGCTGCAGCTGGACAACAACAGTATCACCAAGATTGAGAATCTCAGCCATCTGGTCACCCTCACAGAGCTTGGTATGCATTTTATATGCTGTCATATCAGGTAGGTTTGGTCATCAGCTGTATTATGGTTGGACAAATTAGGGTTTTGATAGGATTATTTTGTGAGTATGCTCGAATATTTTGACATCGGGTGGGCGGGAGCTGTTTGGATGGGCGAATTGGACTAAACGAGCAGGTAGCCTGTAACAACTCTAAAATTGTTTTAAAGTTGTCTTCAAGTTCTCAAACTCGTGATTATGTAAGCTAAGCCACCCTATTTGTGCCATGATTTGAAAGTCATCCTATTTGTGCCATGATTTGGAAGTCGTCCTATGTATACCACTATGTACTAGTAGTGGACATATCAAAATTTCAGATGTCATACACTGATACATAGTGACCACAAAGTGGCAGAAATAGCCAAGGTGGTTTACCTTATGGTGGAAAAGAGTGACAAGAAATAGATTATTTTTAATGTAGATGTGATATGTGTCATTATCTTGATGCTGCTACTATCTGGTTCAGTTTGAATTTGACAAGCTTCTATTTGTTATATCTTTATGGGTGATGGCCTGATATGGGTACCACTTTTACGCGTCTCACATAGTGTAACTTATGTCTCACTAATTTTATGTGCGCTAGAAATTTCGTCTTTAACACCATCTATATAGTAGAATGATCCATTGTAAAACACAGGATGACAAAATGATCTTGATGGATAAGTGATGGCTCAGATGGCCACAGATCTTTCTTTCAACAAGATAGAGAAGATCGAGGGATTGAGCGCGTTGACGGGACTTTTGGACCTCTCCCTCTACAACAACCAGATTACGCAGATTGAAGGTCTGGAGGCGCTAGAAGAGATTCAATCTCTCTCTCTTGGCAACAATCTCATCAAAGACTTGGACAAAGTACTTATTGTCTGAATGAAAATTCTATCTTCACAATAATTAGCTTATCTAGATTCCCCGGCTTAATAATTATGTTGCGTGCACAAACTGTGTATTAGCACTATAAGAAAACTTGGTAAAAAAATACTGCTTGAGTTTGTCATGTGCAGTTTTTTTGGACCACCCTAAACCTGCAGATGTAAAGTACATGCAGAATCTTCATTTACAAGTACAATTTTTGGAACCATGAGGCGTATAATATATCATTGGAAAGGTCTCACAAATTCTCTTCCAGCTGTACACAATATGCCTCCTAATTCCAAAAGATGCACTCATAGTGAATAAATGAAGTTTCTGCACTTATTTTACATCTACAGTCCAGGGTGATCTAAAAAATTGCACATGACAAACTTGTGTAGGGTTTTTTTCACCAAGTTTTCTTATAGTGTAGCCACAGCATAAGAACATGCTAGAAAATTGTCAATTCAATCTTCAAGCTCTCTTTTAATTATTGTTTTGATTCTACGGTGCAGTGCCTTAACAATGTGAGGGATGCAGGTTATGTATCTGCGACAATTTCGTTTCTTGCGGTTACTGTGTCTTCAAGGCAATCCCCTTACCAAGGTAATCGGCTCCCACAATCTCACTCTTGTGTCATGAAATTTGGAGTACATTGTGTAGATCGAGCGCTACTAGCAAACCTGTCGCTTTTCACTGACTGAAATCACGGAAAAAGTTATCTTTCTCTTGTCCTATTTGACCAAAAGCACTCACCAACTTTGGAATGCCTCAAAATAGAAGTGAGAAGTCACTACAAGGAGAAGGATTTGCTTTACACTCCCTCTGTGAGTCAAACAGCGCCACTTTGCGCTCACCGATTTTTTGGTTTGACTTGGTGAGTGTGATTCGTCACGTCGCACAAGCGTGTACAATAAAAAAAAAAGGCAATGTAGGGGAGTGACCAACTTAGGGGAGTGACCAACTTGTAGTGAGTGACCAACTTGCTTGTAGGGGAGCTTGCGCTTGTGTTATTTCCTTGCAAGGTCCGTTATCAAAGATGACGGACATAGGCAAATTCTTGTCACTGTCACTGAGTGATGTGACCGTTGGTCACGTAGGACATATCCTACATGATAGATCCCTAGAAATATGTCAGAAATATCTCCAATATTCTCAATAAGTGACGGACAAGAGCTCTATGTGACATTTATGACAGGCATGACGTCCATTTATGTGTCGGTCGTCTATGACAACCCTGTTTCCTTGCAACAATTTGTCGTTTTAATTCCGATTATAAAGTAGACTGATGATAGGATCTACTTGTTGTGATGTTTTGGTAGATCTCTTTGTTTGCAAGGATTACTGGATTCTCGATTTTTTTGCTGCATAGAGATAATCTTTTGTTACAGATTTATAATTGCAGTACCCAGAGTACAAACTGTACACGATAGCATGGATGCGAAACTTGATGTACCTTGATCACCACTTCTGCTTTCCGGACTTGGTAAATTTTACTTCCTCGGCGCTCTAATGAATTATGTGCCTCTATTCTCCCATTACAAAAGTTCAGTCTCGGGAGGTCACTATGCAAAAAGTAGAAAACCACGTGAGTTAAATTATAGGGTCCTTTTTATTCATTGAAGGAAAAAATTCTACCTCATTATAAAATTTTATATTTAATATAGGATACTTTAAATTCAAGTAAGGAATAATTCGAGAATATATTTGAAATTTACCTAAAATATTTTAGAATACATCTCAATATTTCATTATGTGATAGCCCCATTAAAATACTCTCTTAATGCACGTGATTACACTAAATACATGCTAGTGACCTCCCCGAAAGTACAATCTAAAATGAATTGAAAGCTTTCAAACGCACGCGTGTTTCATTTTTTCAATGGGAGGTCTTAACAATATAGAAGTTGCACTCATTTGCCGTGGTGTAGATCAAACAAGCCAGGGAGACATACCAAGACGCCATGACAGAGAGTCGTGAGAAGGACAGGTTGGTTACGATCGCCTGGACCACACGCAGAGCAAAGAGGGTTGAGGGGAAAATGTTCATTGTAAGTCAATGATCAGGGTACCCCTTCCAGGACTCTGCGGACTTTAAAAAAATGTCCCTTTGAAAATGAAAAAAGAATATTGGAAAATTACAAAAATTACATGGTGTTATAGACCGCATGTTGATACACAACAATCATGTGTTATATAGGTCAAATTTCGGAAATTGATTTTTTTTTCCTAATTTAAGATATTCAACACATGGTCACATTATAGTAATGAAAGGATTACGTATTTAAGATTTTTTATTTTTTTTAAATGTCTTTTCCTTTATTAAGTTTGTATCTAAGTATATCATATGATTTTAGGACAAAGATGTTAGAAAATCATAGACCTTTCAAATTGTGTAAAAATATGTGATTTTTGAAAGTTCTCATGCATAAGAAAATATAATAATACATTAAATTGAGAGTTAAAATTACACATAAATATGACTGAAACATTGTTTTAGCTAAATTTCATCTTCATGAACTACTTCACTATAAATTGGTATTCTAGATTATTCCTTTCGCCTCAAATCTGGAACTGAAATCTTGAAATGGATGGCAAACCTGGAATGTCATCTAACTGTTCTGCCCAATTCCTCTGTTGACTTTCGTTTTTTCCATGATGTGCAAAGAGATACAGTTTGTGGCTAAGTAAATATTGACATGAAATTGAACTCTGTTCATGAATTCCAACTCGTAATTATGCAGGAGGCACATCTTACAAATATCAACGAGTTCTTCGATTTTATGTTTGAAAGAGATCCTGAGAATGACAAACTTCTGACGGTACCTGGACTTGTGGACGCTGGCATTGATGCATATCGCACGAAGTTTCAGAATGCAGCAGACGATCTGATCTCCAAGGTTGTTGGGCTTCACAACAAACGCACAGAGGAGAGACGCCTCTATCAACTTGCCGTGAATGGTGTCCTTGCTCGCCGAGATGGTGAAGGCCGTGCTCTCCTTCGAGGTCTACACAAAAAGAAGAAAATTGTGCGCCCAAGTTGGAACTTTTGCCATTTATTAGAGTTATCCGTAAAGTTCATCAAAGTTTGAAGAAGATACCATGAATTTTGCTTTATTATACTCTTATTTGTTCACTCTAAATAGTTAAAAGGTGTGGAAGATCTTGGTGGTCTATCATTATTAGGTGTGTAAGAGGTGTGTAAGAGCTTGGTGGTTGTCTTCAAAAGTTTTTTAGCTTCTTTCTTGGTGCTAAAAAACTTTTGAAGACCATCAAGCTCTTACACATCTCATTCTCATTTAATAATGATAAACCACCAAGATCTTTCACATCTTTTAACTATTTGGAGTGAACAAATAAGAGTAAAATAAAGAAAAATTCATTGTAGATTCTTCAAATTCAATTGCAAGATGACTTTACGAATAACTCTATTTCACTAGAACTTTTGTGCAAACACTACAAGCAAACTACCGGTAGTTGCTTCTCACTGCTATTTTGAGCCATTCCAGATGTGGTGAGTTAGTTAGTGGATACCCCCAATCCCAATGAAATGATGAGGAATATCCCTCATCATTGCATGAGCCCTTCAGTAGCTACAAGGACATATGGAAGGAGCTGGATGAAGCCCCAAGGAAATCCAAAGGCAGACCCTATGAAAGCTATTGAATGTTACGGTGCTTTTGATCACATAGGACAAGGAATAGATAACACCAATCCCTGTTTTTTTTAGTGTAACAAGTTACAGGTTACAAGTTACAGGTTACAAGTTACAGGTTACACTAGAAAATAACAGGGATTGTCCAATTTAACCAATATGGCGTTAGATGCCTTTTCCGCAATTTTAGTCAGTGAAAAGCGACGGGTTTGCTTGTCTTGAGATGTGGATAACATTCCAGGCTCATTGATTATAATCGATTTGCTTGTTTACCCTCTGATTGATGACAACTTCTTTGCATCTGTATGTGTAGGTGTTCCAAGAATGTCGAACAGACCGGACCACTGCAGAGCCGAAACTGATGGAGCTTTTGAAGGATACAGACAACATTCTCGACAGTTTGTTCGAGACTGAAGTCGAAACCTATGGCGAAATCAATGTACGCTTTACTAATGATCAATACACAGCTTTCAGATTTGATTAAAAAATATCTCTGGCTTAGCTGATTCTTTCTACCTTTTTTTCTAATTACGCTATGATTACATTGACTTGTAGAAACTGTGGAATGAATTTGAAGACACGTTTTACGAAACCCTAGACCACGCCAAAAATTTCTTTGCAGATTTATATCCTCTTTCAATTCCTGAAGTGACGCAAGCATAATTTGTTCATTTCTTTGCACATTATCTGATAGTCATGCTACCATTGGTTTGTTGCAACCTTGACACCATTGATTGGGTTCACTTACGGCCAAATGAGGTCGTCAGAAGGCGATTGGTCTGAAACCCTTGCGACCGCTGGAGCCGCTATCGCAGATCGATATGATGTTGGTGACATCGAAGGAGATTTAAATGAAACTGCTGTGGCGGTATGCACTCAATCAATTGTGTCTTGAACACGTACATTTTGGTGTACTAACATCAGGACAAGTGAATAATAATCAACACTTGTACACAATGTTTCTTACACACGAGGTTTTAGTCTTCTTGTGCAGCTTTTGTCAGACAAAAAGGTGATGAGCAATTGCATTTCAGCCTCAAAAGATGGACACGGTCTCACTATGGATGTGGAGGTACTCCTAGAAGCCATAGAACTTGTGTAACCTTCGAGTGTTCAAGTCTAAGCTCAAGTTCTATTGGGGTTGTCACACCGTGGAGCCAATTGTGGCCATTCTCCATGAAGAAGGTGTGACTCCCCTTGACACCGTGTGAAGAATGAGAATGGACACGGCTTGTTAATCTTTTCCACGGCTTCTCAATCTTCACGTCCATTCTTCACCTATGGAGGAGAAGAATGAAATTTCTCAATCCTCAGAGAATGGGTCCTCCACAATTCAAGGAGAAAGTGCCACGTACACATTCTATGAAGAATGAGAATGGGAAGAAAGAGGTGTGACATCAATTATTTTCCATTTTTCCATGAGGGGGTTTACTTATCAATAACAAATGATTGTTCAGAAAAGGGGCTATGAAACTACTAGTTAAGGTGCGATTTGTATTTGCATGCTCATCATGTTTCTTCTGACCTCGGAACTTACAGGAGGATGTCAAAGTCAAGGCCATTGAAGCTCTCCGAAAGAAAACCTACGAGGATGGAATTGCCTTCATGATTCAACGCAACCGGGAAAAAATATCCGAAATCTGGTTCATCATTAAAAAGTACAGAGATGAAATCAACTCTATGATGCAACAGGTTCTCCACGGTGACGTTTCCAGTGTCCGGTAACCTACAAAAGTTACACCTTCCGTTGTTGCCATTAAGGTAAATAAACCTGAAGTGGACAGAATGGTAAAACAACAAAGTAAAAAGGTTGATTACTGAAAATCAATAAAGAAATAATATGGGGGAAAGTTTAAGAAAATAAATAATTGCTGCAATAGGTCCAGTTGCAAGAGAAGTTTAGATCGTCATTTAAGGGACATTCACGTTTGAAGGTGTCTCTAAGATAATCCCTAAGCGACCACTGTGTATTATCTATGGTGTAGGAAAGTTGGACCCCTTGCTGCAAATCATTTGTTTATGTGAAAATGACTTCAGTTTGACACGACCGACAGCGTTGATCTCGTAGTATAGAACAAGAGCTTTAAAATGATGTATTGCAATTAGAAAACGGAGGTAAAATGAGAAAATGCCATAGTTGCAAAGTTCAATGATGCATATGGTCATATTGGGCGTTTTAGACGCTAAGAGCACGTTTCCATCGGCGTATTGAATCCCTCCCGGTCTGAACCTCTAGGCTCCAGTTGCAGAAAAATTGAACTGCAACATTGGAGGACCTGGAGGGTAACTGGACCGAGTTTAATTTTCTCAAATGTAGTTGGAGTAAACATTAGGAAATATGTAACTTTGTTTCCTGCCCGCACAGAAGCTGGACCTCCAGTTTCAGAAGGAAAGGCTACCTTAAAGGCCACTTGCCCTTGTTGCCGGAGAGACGTGACAGACGTGACGGGCGAGCAGCGGTCATCTTCTCGTCCTGAGGCTCCTCCTCTTCCGGCTTGGAAACAGAAGAATTCTCATCATCATCCTCGTCCGCATCAGGAGTGTGGTGGTCGGCTTCCGCCTCCTCGAGCTCGGCCTTCACCTCCTCGATCTGGTGCATGGCCTTGAGCGCGCTGGCCGCGTTGCCTTGCGTTTCCTCCAGCGCCTTCTGAAACTCCAGCCACTGCAAGAACTGCTTCTTCACCGTCGTGTTAAACTTCTCCAGCGTCGGCTGCTTCGCCTTCGTCGACGACGACGACGACTTCTGCTCCAGGTCCTTGTCCTCGTCCTTACAGTCCTTGTTTTTCTCCTTGTCCTTGCCCTTCTTGTCCTTCTTCTCCTGCACGTCGTCGGAATCCTCTTTTTTCACTTTCACTTCGTCCTCAACCTCCCCACTGAACGTCGCCATGCGCGTCTCAAAGTACCTACCAATATCATTTCATTACAAGTTTCGGTTAGATTTAAATAAATTCTATTGCTGAACGGTATTGTGAAGCAATCAACACTGTCTAGTCCTAGAATACAGTCACATCTGATGAATCTGGTGATTGAAAAAGTTGGAAGCCATCTGAAGAACTGAATTCTTCATTACTTTTTCCCCAATTGTCAACACTACAAATTAGAATCTTGTCCAGTGAATTTTCAAAACATATTTCTATTGTTCAAAAATGTTGCATTGTCGGAGACCTCGGCTCCAAACTGTTCCTTCAGGCAACATTCTCCACCAAAAGTGCCGGTCCTTAGGTCCCTTATAATACAAATTACAGGGTCTCATATAAAATTCCCTGTGTAATCTCGCTTTTTCCACCGAAGTTCAAATTGACCGTTTGGGCACTAAGGATTACATTGATTGTTAATAATTTAACAAGATTCTCCACACCGAACTTACTATGAGACCTTGATGATTCTTCTTTCTATTTATACATTTTGTTACCTTCCTCAACTGGTTCTTAAATCATGAGCTCATATGACATGTCTTAAATATAGATATGGGAGCAATCACTTTTGGCTGTTTGAAAATGTTACCTTACTTGCTTCCTAAATTATAATGTATGAATAGGGAAGCAACCAAATTCATCTGTTAGGCTAGGGGTCAAATTGGCAGTTAACAAAACACGTGATTCGATGAATTGAAAGCCGCATGGATGATGCATCATGGGGACGTACCGACTGGTGGTGTACGTCAAGTAGACCTCACCAGCGATGCGCCACCGCAGCTTAGTGCCGATGCGCGTCCTCGGGAAGCGCCACAGCATGGAGTCGGTGAACTGGGCGGCCGTGAACTGCACACCGCCTTCGCTAGTGAACGGGAGCTGGTCCAGCGGATTGCTGGGCACGCGGCGCCCCCATTTAAACAGGGAGCTCGACTGCGCCATGCGGATGGGATTGGCCCGGTCGAACGGAACGCCCTTCATGGCCTGCAGCAGTGATTTTATTTTTTCAGGAGACAGTTTAAATAGCATTTTTTTCTACTATTCCATGGCTTGAAGAGCAATCCAGGCTCTTTGGATGCTCTTGTCATACTAATACATACTAGGTAATTATATCAAGGTAATACACATGTGCTACCTAGGCAATACCAAAATTTATGTAGCAATTTGGCTAAAACTAGCAACAACAAAGATCACTGGCCTGCAGCGTCCACTTGAAGGCACCGCCGCGGTCGTCGTCGCGCAGGACCTCCTGCTCGAACCGCCACGGCGTGGACGTCATGAGGATGCTGGTGTTCATCCCCGCGCTGCCGCTGAAGCCCACGCCGAGCGCCGTCGCCACGGACGCCGTGACGCTGCCGGACACCCCGGCGCTGAAATTCTCCCCGCGCCCGACGGTGTACTCCGCGTTGGAGGACGAGTTTGTCATGGAGACGCTGGAACTGTCGTCCGCCAGCGGCACCACCGACACCGTGACGCCGCTGGGGAAGTGTCCCATGCACACGTCGTCCCAGCGTGAATTCTCCGCCTTCAGCCTCACGTGCTTGATCGCCACTCGTACCTGAATCCATCACATCTATATATGCATCAGGAGCTCGTCTTTTCCTTTCTGTGTGTACTTTCTACATGCGTTCGTGTAAATGGCTTCCCCATTGGAACTGTACGAGCCTACACAAGCACAGTCACGACTTGCACTAAAGTCTACACACTGTCTCGTGAAAAATACACATGATGTAAAAATTGCTATCTTTCACTTATATTTTGTAGTAGGAACACTATGAATTAATGTACCTATTTATGAATACCATTTATTGAACTTTAGATCTTTGCGTTGTCCACTTGTTGCTTGAATATTAAATTGACCCAAAAAACTTACTCTATGTTACACTATTTTGAATTGTTAGTGTTACATTTAAGAAAGAGTGTAGATCAATGTCACAAGGGAATTAGTGAATGAGTGATCGATGAATCCACAGTCACAAGATACACTGGTGCTCCAGTGAAGATCTACCCACGTGGGTAGATCTCAACCCGGAATACGCTTGTGTAGTACTCTGTGACTACGGATCTACGTATTACGTAGATACCTGCAGGAAGTCGGCGTCTGGAAGACAGGTGGTTTGGAGCTGAAGGCTCATCTGGGCAGTTTGGGAGTACAGCATTGTCAGTTGCTTGTACCGGTCCTTCGGTTCCCCCTCCTGCCAATCAGTGCAATTTTTTCCACAGGTAAATAAATCTCAGCCACATTCTCCGTAAGTTACTTTGCCCTAAAAAGTATAACGTATGAATTCAACTACCCTCAAAAAACAAAACGCACTACCTCAATCAAGGCCGGGTGATCGATTCATTCATTCCCAAGTCAGTCCCGTTCCATTATACCACCACTATTGTCATAATCAAAATTTTAAGAAATTTTAAGAAATTTAAGAAAATTCTCGGACAGTCACCTATCTGGAACTTCAAGTGTATAACAGTCCTAATTTTGGAGCTCTATACACTTAAAGATCACAATTAGGGTACGTTGAAACATGTCATTTTAATGAATGTAATCATTCCTAAGGTACATTGCTCTTAAACCCTCGTGAAATTGGCATGATTCAGAGCGCCAAATTGTGACATTCAAATGTTTGCTCAGTCCGTGGTAAAAATCTAGATGAGGATTCAGACTGGTGTCTGGAGTGTATGATCAATCTCTTGAAATGTCGACCGCCAGTTATTAACGAATTCGACATTGAAATTATTCATGAAATTCGGACTATGTCAGAGTGATTTCGGTACAATCTGACTGAATGGAAAGTGTAGAATTATATGAGAGCCCGGAGGCTGGTGAGTACCTTGGCAGCGTGCTCGACTTTCATCATGAGTAACGGCACTTCCAGCTTGATCTCCCACATGTCGTCGTGCGCTTGGGCAACGCACTTGGGCTGGCCGAGGTCCTTATCCGTCTGCTGATCCACGCAGCATTTCCACAGCGTGTAAATCATGGCGTCGTTGTAATTCTTCGTGCTGTACTCTTCCACCAGCTGGTACATGAGCGTGTCCATCTTGGCCCGGTCCGCCACCATCCGCTTCGCCACGCCATGCAAGCCATTGCTCTCTCCGCTGCCCGCGTCCAGATTGCTATTCTCGAAGAAAAACGACAGCGTCTCCTTCAGAAACAGGTTGTCGATCCACCGCCGCTTCAGCAGAATCCGGAACACGTCGGCGTGGCACTTGGACGCCGCGATCACCGCCACGCGCCACAGCAGGTACGTCTTGTACGAAGCGCGCACGACCTCGTGGAGGTGATTCTCACGCAAACCTACACACGTTCAAACGTTAATTTGCGGAACTCAAAGACAATAACTAGGGGGAGTCACACCTCTTTCTTCCCATTTTCCCATTTTCAATCTTCACAGAATGCATGCGTGGTACATTCTCCTTGATTTGTGTAGGACCCATTCTCTGAAGATATATGGAGAAGTTTCATTCATCTCCTCCGGACGTGAAGAATGGGCGTGAAGATTGAGAAGCTGTGTCCATTCTCATTCTTCACATGGTGAGAAGGAGAGTCACACCTTCTTCATGGAGAATGCCCACAATTGGCTCCACGTTTCTCTCCCAAGGTTCTAATCTCCAAAGAATCAAACTTCTAAGAAGAGATGTGACAACCCCTAATGTCAAATCTGAACATAAATGATGAGTCTAGCATGGTTTTCGGTCTTGACTATGCCACTGGAGGAAGCAAACAACCAACATTTCAACAACCACAAGAATTTGGCTTTAGCTAGTGTCTGAATAGCTTTAGATTCTCACATTTGTAAACGAGCTACCTAGTTTTTCACACCTTCCGTTCACCACTTCCAACCAGCAATTTGAGGTTGAGAAACAGGTGATTTGCCTGCAGGCTTTGTAAACTTTGTTCATTTTTACTGGCTGACAATGACATTAAAAAGCTTGACCTAGTCGAGGTTCAAGTAAGGTGTGAGTCATCTGTTATATGACGCGCGCACAGTGGCGCGATTACGATTGCAGGAGAATCAGAGCGAAAATGAATGACAACCTTGCGAGGAGCCGCGCAAATCCCAGCCCGCCTGGAAACTCGGGAGAGCGGGCGGCAGCATGGTCTTGGCGGACGCGAGCTTGGGCAACCAGTCCTTCACGGGCGGCGTGACGGGCTCCGCGACGAACGGGTACCCACCTTTCTCCTTCCAGCGCGAGGCCATCATGAACCCCATGAGCGCCGTGCTGGCGGACACCATGGGCTTCAGCAGCTCGCTGACGACCGCGGCGTGCCCGGCCTCTGCGGCTTTCAGGAGCGCGTACGCATTAAACAGACTCACCATCAGGCTGCCGCCGCAGCGCTCGCTCTGCACCTCCCGGAGACGCCGCACGCAGCGCAGCAGGCCCTCGCGCGCGGCCTGCACCAGCGCGTGGCCCGAGGCTTGCGGGCACCAGTCGCAGTCCTGGTCGCAGTCCACCATCACGAGCGCCGCCAGCTTGCGGCTCGGGGCCAGCGCTTCCTCGCCCACGATGCTGTCAATGCTACGCCATGTCTCCCGCACCGCGGGCTGCACCGCTTCCACCAGCGCCACCTCCAGCACCGCTTCTACATCCGCCGCCTCATGTCTCGTCGCGGCTAACTCCTCCGCGTTTCGCAGCGCCTCCGCCAGGCTCACCAGGCCCAGCCCCTCACTATCGAACCCCATAATCCTCTGTATATCCCTCTCTCTCTCTCGATCGATCATTCAAGTCCAATCACCCATCGCTCCGACATGAAGCTCCGACAGTGATCTTACGTCTTTAAATCAATAATATCTACAGCGGCCAGCAAAACTGTTCACCATAAAATCACGCAGGAATGATCAGTGAGTCGGACACACAGATCGTACAGACTACAGAGAGCTCAATCTACAAAAAAAAACCCGCAGGTGAACTCATCCCGCGAGTGAACTCATCTTTATACCAAATGGAAAAACAACTCCGATCCATACAACTGTAGCATGATCAAAATTCTAGACTACAGTACTGTACTGTACAGCAATCCGTGGTACTAGTCCAAGCACTGTTGCGCATGTCGGATGATTCGAAGTTACTGGAAAAGAAACTCCTGGGATCGATAACCACTCACCTAAAAAGCAGGGGACATGCACAGTGAGAGGGCGCATGCACTAGAAAGGATTCCGTGAAGCTCCAGAGCTGAAGCTGTCAGTACTGCATCAGTAGTCAAGCTAGATTCAAATATGTGCAGCGCAGCTTCGGCCGGCCTTGCAGATCGAAAAGGCTGGAGTTCGATTGTTGTACGTTTGAGTATTGGGCTGTGGACAGGAGGAAGGAAGGGCGGGGCCGACATTCAAGGCTTACAGTGCTGAGGGGGTCCGTGACTTGTGAGTTCCGAGACTTTATAGCTGAGGTGCAAATTGCAACTGGAGAGTGAATGTCGGTCTGTCACTTGGTCACTTTTGGCTTCCGTTGTCGTTACCAGTGAGTCAGGGTTTTCTCTATACTAAGGCTGCGGGATCTCTTGAAGGTCGTCATGGTGTGACCTTTCTTTCTGTCATGGATATGCTTACCTCACGCCTCCGGCTAGATCCCACCTAGACTGAAGAGCTGGCAATGAGCTCTAGAAGAATGGTTAGATCACTCTTGGCTCACCATATCAGGTCAGCTTTTTGCGAGTTTTTGTCAAAAATAATTACGCTGATGTGATTGTTGTGAGATGTAGTGTTACAGCAGAGGATCAAGTGAATTGTCCCACGCACATGTAGCTGCAAGCTGCAGCCTTCGTTGATGAAGATACATGTGGAAGGTTAAGAGTGGCTCGCTATTTTCGGCAAGGCATTGAATATTGTCTTAGAAGCTCAACCAGGGCTGTAACAGCCGTGAACAGTGATTGCAAACGGCTGCAAGGTTTTTGACCACCTGGGAGCGCAGCGGCATCCTGCAGGATCTCGCCGATCTTCCAACGAGAACACTGTGCCGCTTATACCGGTGCCGCGGCTGCAGCTGGCGGTTGAGGTCGATGTGCGGGGGCCTAATGTCTCAGTGGTACAAGAGCCAAAAACGTCTGGTGAGAAACCGAAACCCACTGACCGAAATGAAGTGGGAAAGGACAATATGGTGAAAAACTGGAATTTCGTAATTTTTGCCAGATTCATGTGGCACTTGGAACTTTCTGAGGGAGACATCTGGACGCAAGTTCTAATATTTTTTGGCTCATTTTGTCTCTTTCTGGCCAACATTAATGCTTCACGCTAGCATATATATTAATGAATAACAAAAATATAGGAAGATTCCAAATCTAGTGTATGCAAAATATAATATACTTTGCTAATACATACTCTTTCCATCCCATAGTAGAGTTATTTGTAAACTAAAAGGTTGAGTGGGCCTTAGTTTGACTAAAATTTGGAGAAACGAAAATTATTGAGAGAAGTTTTAGGGAATCGAAAGAAAGGGTGAGTGGGGACGGTCTAAGTATATATAGTGAGAATATATTATCAGAAAAGGGGCTAGCAATTACTTTCTTCATGTGTGAAGGTGAATAATAAAAACTTGAGTGAGAAGTTTTTTAGCACCGATTTTGGTGCTTTCAAAATTTGCATCCACAGTTTTTTTTAGCATGTTCTTTTTTAAGAATTAATATCACTATTCACTCAAACTATGATCCACTCACCCACTTCTGAGGGACTTTACAGATAACTTTAGTGCCTAATCACTTTGGTTCTCTTTTTTGGTCCCATATTGGTCTTCAAAAGCTCATAGCACACAAAATGGAGTTAATAAAAATGAACAAGTACATTCTTCAAATGTACAAGTTGAATTTTTTTTTTTCATTTGGTAAAAGAATATATGTACAAGATACTGAGAATCAAAACCTCCTTTCACAGGGGTAAGACAATGGAACATATCTACATGTAGGGAGGATTTATAAAAACCTAACTAAGCATCTCCTAACTCCAAGAGAAGATTTGTGCTTTATGAACAATGTACTATTCGGATGGTCAAATAAATAATTGAAATCCTCTGATTTTTCACTTGTTGAGATCTTATGAACTATACACTTCGTACAAAACAATTTACACAAAGTAAATTGGATAAAAAACTTTTTATAGTTGCATACAAGTGAAATCTTACAACAAATCCTTAACCCCTAAACGTCCCAGGGTATCCCCAAAATTGACAGTTTGAGAAAAATCATTATAAAATGCTATTTAGAAGAATATTTCGGAATTGTTATACAAATGAAAGTTGTAGATATTGAATTTTGGGTTCCATCCATACGGTTAGATTCACCAACGCCATCACTGATATTTTATTATAAAATTTCAAAGTTATAATTATAATTTTCTTCTAAATTTGATTACAAACAAAATATTGATATTTTTTTAGTGAAATTTGTTGGAATGGATTTGAAATGAGATACTCTTGAAATGGTGATTTTTTGAAAATTTTGTGTTACTTCAATTTATGACCTCATTTTAGCAAGCTTACTTTTGAACTAAAGTCAATGCAATTTTGGCTTGGTCAACTGCTTGACATACTTCCACATTTGTAATCTAAAAAAAATATGTACGCTAATAACACCAAATCCAACCGTTAGATAGGACAATAACTTCATAAAGTATTTTCAAAAAATTGAATGAGTTTCATCCATGAAGTAATGTGAGTGTAGTGTGAGTTGGAATCTGTTCATCGTCCAGAAACTGGACGCTGGGACGTTTAGGGGTTAATATTTCGCTCCAATCAAAAGTGGTCAGGTATTATGAGACAGGAAACGGAGGGAGCAATATTATAGTGAATATCATCTAGTAATACAGTAGAAAATGGAACAGCATAAAGCAGTGGTATTGGGTTCCCCACCTCAGTAACATGACAAAGTATGTAAATTAAAACAAATGGATGATGCACCAAATGGAAGAGGAAAAGTTAATCCAACGAGTGAACAGAATGAATCAAAAGTGCTCCCACATGTAAAATCTCTTCACAAACCACTTTTTGGCTTCAAAAGCTCTTGATAAATAAACATTGGTGGCATTTGTATTGGTCAAAGGTATTTAGCAAAGTTTTTCAGACTTCCTGAAACTGCAAGCACGCTAATATGAGCCTAATTTTAAAAAACATTGAAGGCTTGGATGCTGAACTTCAACAGACGAAGACATTGTCAGCAACTATCATCAAACAGATTGACAGATTCAGATTAAACCCCAACGAGAGGGACCCATTCAAGTGAGACTTCCAATTCCCCCCTGTCGACATTCTGGAGCTTGAGAAGCACGTCCTGTTTGATCAATCCGTCGATGACCTCAATGTTGCTGTCTTTGACCAGAGCATTGTCACTTGTGGCCAGCCACCGGCCTATTTGCTCACACCCAAACTCTTCAAACATACCTTCGTGCATTTGTGCAGCCAGGATGAGTGGATTGAGGTCCACTATTGCCTCTCCCATGGAATCATCAGCGGAGAACACGTCGTGATCAAATACTTCCTGCAAACAGAAAAAGGGTAGCACCAATGAAATCAGCTATTCAGGCATTAAAAGGCTGTAGAAGTTGTGAGCAGATCACAATGTGCACACGCGTACTTGTTTCTAAATGAAAAATCGCTCATTAATGTATCCTGAACGGCTAAGAGAAAAATTGCGTTGAGCATCAGCATGTAGAACATTTTGCATGCCAAGGACCAGAATCATGTTATTGTCTAAATTATTTCTATTTTATTACGTATATAGCATGCAGTCGTGAAATC
Organism: Pohlia nutans; assembly: GCA_022496805.1. NCBI lineage: Eukaryota > Viridiplantae > Streptophyta > Bryopsida > Bryales > Mniaceae > Pohlia > Pohlia nutans. The sequence continues at coordinate 24,653,338 of CM040085.1, read as the reverse complement.
TGTATGAGGGACCGAATCCTCTTTATGAACACTTCTTACAATGAACACGTACCAGCTTGAGTGGCTGAGGAGGATTTGGTACAGTGAGCAGGAGCTCTTCATTCCAGACTGGGTTCAGATTTCTGTTCACCACCTTGGTTTTAACGGACTGCAGCAAATGACAATATGAGTAGCTGAGATTAAACATTTATGCAATTTCTCTCCCTGTGAAGCCACCACAATAACTTGGAAATGGCAGGTGCATGCTCAGGATTGGAATTTGAAGTGAGAGAAGACTAGGGTTGGAGAGCAGGCAGAGTGGTCAAGGGACACAAATGAATACCTGTGTTCCGAGGGTAGCAGCAACGTAGGGATCACTAGACAAGAGATCTCGGACAACCAAGTTCCTGCCTCTTACGATTCTCACTTTCAGCGATCCCAATTCTTCAACATTTCCAGCCTGTAACTTCATACAGCAAGCCTCCAAATCCATCAGACGTTTACTTTCACATAAACACGTCAACCGACCATCAAAAACTAGCACCAGAAGACAAATAAAACTGGAAAAGGTTAACATCTTTGTACATCAACTTTGCGTAAGTGCATTTGAATTCAAAAGCAGTCAACCATTAAGTACACTGCGATGAGCTACAACTATCTCTAGGTGAATCGTTACACAGATGAGAAAGTATAGTTGGATTGAGAATTACCGTGCTCGTTGAAGTGGTAGTGGACAATGAGGCACCACGACTTGGAGCAAGAGAAGCAGAGTGGAAGCTGCTAAAACTGCCCGGTGGGGTACCACGTTGACTGCGTCCAGTTAAGCTAGTGTTGCTGGTCATTGAATCCCTGTTGCTAGTTAAGGAATCCCTGCTGCTAGTTAACAAGTCCCTGTTGTTGGTTAAGGAATCCCTGCTGCTAGTTAACGAGTCCCTGTTGTTGGTTAAGGAATCCCTGCTGCTGGTCATTGAACCCCAGTTGTTGGTCATGGAATCCCTGCTACTGGTCATGGAATCCCTGCTACTGGTCATGGAATCCCTGCTACTGGTCATTGAATCCCTGCTGCTCGCCATTGAAGATCTATTGCTGGTCATTGAATCTTTGTTACTAGGCATTGGTGGGCTACCTCCTTCCGCAGTGGAATGCGACCTTGTACGAGAAGCTGCTTTCATTCGCAAATTTGGTTTCAAAAATTCTTGATCCACATACTTCCGCCTGCACAAAGTAATGGCACGCTATTTAAGTTATGGAACTTTCAAGGAATCTTTGTGTACACCACACCTAGAAGAATATTTCGAAAAAACCTAACTATCTTTGAGAACACCACTGAAAAGCCGTACCATGTGCATTAGTCTATGACAACTTTAAGAGAGCACTAGCTTGCCTAGAAGGTTCAAATTTTAAACCCGAGATGTGTTCATGCACTCCTCCTGGAATCAACATTTAAAAACAAATGAAGAAATTATTCACCTTATAAAGTCGGAACGTTCTTCGATGGAAGAATCTGGAGAAGGCTTTCTTGTATCAGGGGATATGCATTTCATGTAGACCGAGTTCGCTGATGCGTTGCCGCCCACGGCCTCCATGACCTCAACTTGCTCCTCAGACCATTCATCATTTGTCACAGAAACCACCTGCAATAGGAGCAAAACAAATTGGGACAGGAGTATCTTCAATGCATCGAACCTGGAGGAAGGAAGAAACCTGGGTTCCTCCTCCATAGTACAAAATAGCCAACAAAATAGGTCTTAAAAACGATCACGAGCTAGACGAGGTCTCCAAATGCCATACATACTACTCCAGAGCAAAACAATTCTACACTTCCACTGTGAATGGCAGACATTAGGTCACACAGGCACTTACTGTAGAGATGTCCTCGCCAAGGCTGCGGTGCACCCCAGAGCACTTGATGCATAGAAACACTCCTATACTTGTAGATCTGCACAATCAATGCGGGAGGCATGCAATCAGAATGGCCATGATAAACGCCTCTGCCCTAAAAGATAAGGATGGAAAACTACACGAATACAATGTTTTCACATAAGCTAGGAGGATTCAATTCCAACAGTGTCCTAACCCTAAATTCTTAGACGATGAATACTTACTGTTCCGAGATCTGCACAAACATCTGATCTTCTGCTGGATTTAGGTCATCCACCAGCAAAACTATGAAACATTTGCATCAGGTATTCAAATACCGCACGCTTAGGTGCGTTGGAATGCCCTAACAAATCCGACTAGTCTAATAATAATAATAATAATAATAGGGACTATGCACGTTCTCAAATTCTAGAAAATCTCAAAAGACAATGTGACAATCAGAGACTTACGCCCATTGTGGATTCGGCGCCCCGCAATCCGCACACACGCGGTTGTCCGGTTGCTGAGTCAATTGCTTCAGCCGGTCCATTTTCTTCGACTCTAGACGCAATCGATCAGAAAAAAAAGGGGATGTATATGTCACAGTCGGACAATGTCTTCAGGAGGGTGAAATTCGACGACGACGGAGGTAGAAATCAAATAAACAAGATCGCCTGCTCGGAAAAATGAAGACTGTTCTCCTGAATTATCTAATGATGGCAGTGCAAGGGTGGTATAGTAACACCGTGAACGAGCTGAAAATTTAACCACAGTAGAGAGAAAAACCCGGTGATTTCTAGCTAGCAATGACCCCTCCCGCTACTACTATCTCTAGAGAAATGAATCCTAATTCTCCGGAAGAACGATAAGGTCGCAAACCGAAGTGAGGAGAGCTCGAATCACCCCGCCATCGCCATAGCTAACTCCTTCAATAAGCTCTCCGCATTTTAGTTCACTGCAACCCGATATGGAAGACGACCTTCCAGGTCTCAACTCAGGTCTTGATCCATGTCCTGAAAATAGATCTCGACCGGTTCTTTACTTTGGTCTTCGGGATCTTGGTCACCCGTCTCAAGAACCCGGTGGTCTTTAATGCGGGTACTATTCATCCATCCCCTTCTTTTAACCCCTAAACGTACTAGGGTGTCCCTGGAATTGACAATTTGAGAAAAAGCATCATAAACTACTATTTAGAAGAATGTTTTGGAATTGATATACAAATGAAAGTTCTAGATTTTGAATTTTAGATTCCATCCGTACGGTTCCATTCACTAATACTCTCACCAATATTTAATTATAAAATTTGAAAGTTAAAATTAAAAATTCCTTCTAAACTCGATTACAAACAAAATTTTAATATTTTTTCAGTAAATTTTGTTGGAATGAATTTGAAATGAGATACTCTTACACGTGGTGATTCTTTGAAATTTTTGTGTTTCTTAAATCTATGACCTCATTTTTGCAAGGCCACTTTTGAACTACAGTCAACGCAATTTTGACTTGGTCAACGACTTGACATACTTCTACATTTGTAATTTTAGAAAAATATATAATTAAGTGTGACTAAATCCAACCATTAGATAGGACAACAACTTGGTGAAGAATCTCCAAAAAATTGGATGACTTTCATCCAAGCTTTTATGAGAACGTGAGAAGGGTTTGAATCTGTTAGTCGTCCACTTTCTGGACGCTCTGACGTTTAGGGGTTAAGGGTTGAAGACCACCAAGGGTTTTTGAGACGAGGTTTTTGAGGCATACATTTGAAACGACTGCCCAGGGTGATGTTCAACTTTTAAATTTCAATTTTCAAATTTTGATATTCATTCATTATCACGTATATTTCTAATATTGTAAAAAGTGAATGCATCAACAATTAAGATTGCAACATATAAATTATTGGTGATTGTTTGATGTGGTGGCTTTGAATTTTATCTCTCTTGCAATTGACATTGTTCAATTTGTGCCAATAAATAAATAAATTATTGGGGTTGTTGATGAGTTCCCATATCCTCTTTTTCATTAAGATTTTTCAAATACTATATAAATTTACATTTTTGCATTTGAAATTATTTTATTTTTCACAGATGCATGTTTGGTTTTTTTAAATTGATGAGAATGGATTTTAAATGGTGTATTAATGTGTCACAAAATGCTAACATGGTGGGGACTTAAAAAATAAAAAATAAAAAAATGTAATCTCACAAGGTCTACAAAAATAAGTATTTTGAGGTCATCAATTTTGAAATTCAATTACAAACAATAATGGATATCGAGTTGAAACTTCTTTTTATATTGTTCAACGTGTCATATATTATAACTTTCATGTTTATGAATTTGGATTTCATTCACACATGAATATAGTACCGTAAACTAGAAGGCATAATTGGCACATCTATGTCAAATATTTAAAGTAAAAGAAAAAAATTAATTGTATGCAAAACAATTGTGGGTATTGTTCTAAATTTCTTTTTTTATTGTAAAAAGTCCATTTTGAAAATCAAATATAACTTTTGAAATGAAAACAAACATGAAAGTAACATTCTTGATTTTGTTAGTCACTATAAGAAGAAAAATATCCTTGTTACAATTTTGAGGGGTTGAGGTGGATACCATAGGATGGTAGCAAAATCAACTGTCACCTCCCAAATTAGATATTCTTTACCAAATGAACATTCTCTAATATTCTTCTTCCTTTCATACAAAAGAAATGTTTATAAACAAAAACTCAAAACTCTTTTATATCACCTCTTTGATAACCAATATATATATGAGTTTAACACTTGATACCAGTTCATGGAAAGTATCCAATTAAATGAATACACAAGAGCAAATATTCTTTGCAGATAATGAAATATAATACTAAAGAGTGTAATAACAAGCAGCTAGTCGCGGAGTCTCTGCCTTAGTATTTATTCCAGATTTACTTTTACGGCTTCATTTTACTGTTTAGGTGCATAACTCTTGGTAACTCCTCAAAAATGAAGCGTTTCCGTAGTCCCTGGTGGGCAGAGACAATAGATAGTTCAGAGTATATGTTTTTCCTCCAATTTTGACATTTATTTTTCGCCGAATCTGCTATCAGGCTGTGGTATTCCATGTAGAACAGTCAACTGAGGCAGATCGAAATAATCGTCACTGACGGCAACCAGCAAGTTCTGAATGGAACGGTCATCGTCGCTGGGGCGTGCGCAGACGAGCCGCCTGTTCCGTTGTGCCCATCAACCAAGCCTCTCATTGCCTTTGTCGATGCCAACACGTACTGCTCCCCTGCCTCGGCCCTCGGTCATTCAGCTTCATCATTGCATTCATCCCGGCCCAGCTCTCATTGCTTTTGTGCGGGCGTCATTGTCTGCGGCTGCTGCGATTTTAGAACAATTCTCCGGGGTTTATCAGTTTGCACCAATTTTGTCAAGTCACCCAAGCGTCCATCCCCGATCTCGTCGACGCTCTAGAATCGGCTCCGATTGCAGTGAGGGGAGGATGATCACGCAACTGCTTCAATCGTTTCGCCAGCTCTGGCCTGTAAGTGTCGTCCTGTGTGCATAGAGGGAGTCTTTTTGATACCCTAGGGCTGGAGTTTCTCTCCCATTCATATTTTCCTCGGATTCCCGGGAGGGTTTTTTAAGTGGAGAGCGGGGGTGTATGGGTTCGAGGAGGCGGTGTTCCTCGCGGGACACGTAAATCATGCGTGCGGACGGTGGGTGATTGATGCCCGTGTAGATCGTCATGAGTCTCGGCCGGAAACCCTACCTCCCGCGCCATTTGCTCGGGGTTGTGGCTTTCCAGGGAGAGCGTGTGGCGGGTGCGATTGATTAGAGCGTTGGGAGCGCGGGAGTGGTCGGGCGGGAGGGATGTTTTCGCTGCTGTATGGGCTGTGGAAATACCTGTTCAGCAAAGCGGAGTTCCATGTGCTCATCCTGGGGATCGACAAGGCTGGCAAGACGACGGTGCTGGAGAAGCTGAAGACGCTGTACTCCGACGTGGAGGGCCTTCCGCCCGACCGAATCGTGCCGACGGTGGGTCTGAACATCGGCCGAGTGGAGGCGCACAAGGCGAAGCTCATCTTCTGGGATTTGGGCGGGCAATTAGGGCTGCGAGTGATCTGGGAGAAGTACTACGAAGAAGCGCACGCGGTGGTGTTCGTGGTGGATTCCGCCAGCAAGACGCGGTTCGAGGACACGAAGTCGGCGCTGGACAAGGTGATGAGGCACCCGGATCTGCAAGGGGCGCCGGTACTGGTGTTGGCCAACAAGCAGGATCTGGCGGAGGCGGTGAATGCGGAGGAGCTGTCGCGGTACCTAGCGCTGAAGGAGCAGAAGAGCATCCAGTCGAGGGTGCAGGGCATATCGGCGCACGAGGGGTCGGGGATCCAGGAGGGAGTGCTGTGGCTCGTGGAGGCCATGCGGAACAACAAGCGCACGGAGCAGCTCAAGCGCCATGCCGAAGCGGCCGTGTCATTGTGATGAATTGCCGTGTCCATGGCAGGAATTGCTTCCATGAATTGCTTCCACTCGAGCTCATGTATGACGTGGAAATACTCTTCCTCATTCAGGTATTAGAATGTCGACGTTTGCGCAGCTCAGTCTTCGAGCGTGAAGATTGACTGCCACGGAACGCCAGACGTTGCAGTCGAGTTTGCTGGCCGAGGCGAGCCTGACGTTCAGTTGTGGAGATGCGAAATGGTAATTCCATCTTCGCAGTAAGAATTGCATTGCGGGCACTTCTGGCATTCACACGTGAATTGAATGTCACGCTCGTAATTGGGCACCCACTGCATGTGGCATACACAGTAGTAAATATCGGTGCGGGTCTAGAGATCGTGCAGGTGCAGGGTTGAGATGATCTCTCTTATTCTTTATAGTTAGGACCAGCTGATCCTTTGAATGAATCCTAAGACCAGAGACTGGCATCAACTGAAGATTCGCCAACTGCATCTCGGAATATGTATATTCCTCGTTCTACAGAGTCTGCTTTTGTTGATCTTGCAGCTTGAAATTGTTTGGAAAGTCAGTGTGCCCCTGATTACTATGTATTTGATGCAGGTTGGATTGAGGGAACATATTTAGATTGAGGCTGAGATAACCAGTTTCACTTTTAGGATGATTTTGAGTCAGCTTACGTTCCATATCTGCTCTTTTAATTCTGTGGAATGTTTTTGAATAGTACGTTGTGCATCCCAATAGATCATCTTCTCCGATTTTTGTTGCTGAAAATTTGCTACTAAACCCTTCTGCTTGTTCTTCACTGCTCAAAAGTACTGTAACTATTGCAGTTCATTCTCGTGTGCTCCAGTATCGTGTAATAGTGAAGATGATGTTGCAGTGCGTGAGGGAGTGTAATTAGGGAAGGTGGCACTAAAATGTAAAATCAGTGAGAAATGAAGATTTCAGCCACTCAGTAAAAATTTCAGCCCTCACCAAGTTCAGGATTTTGCAAAATAGAGCATATATTTGAAATTATTACCACAATAAGTAGTGCAGTTGTGAACGTGAGCAGAATGTGTTTTTGTGTTTTTCTCATGCCTCGGTATTGTACTATATAGTGGGGTGACACCGAAATTGTCACCTTGTGCAATTTCAGGGATAGTGCCCACACTGCTGTCAACTTTGACACCCTCCCGAGCGCTGGAAATTTGTTATTTATACATGAAATTTTAGACACAAAATCATTGTTATGTTGACAACATGTGTACCAAATTTCAAAGCCAGAAGATTGATATAAAAAAAGATATTCAAGATTTACTAACAAGGGGTAGCTGTAAGAAATGTTTCACAGCTGCCAACTTTGACACCCTCCCAAGGATTGAAGATTTTTTTTTTTCACATGGAATTTTTGGAGTAGGAACATCTTTATGTTGTTTACACATGTGAAAAAAATTCAAGTCCAAAAAACCCACAAAAAAAATGATATTCCAAAAATGATATTTTTTTCACATGTGTAAACAACATAAAGATGTTCCTACTCCAAAAATTCCATGTGAAAAAAAAAATCTTCAATCCTTGGGAGGGTGTCAAAGTTGGCAGCTGTGAAACATTTTTTACAGCTACCCCTTGTTAGTAAATCTTGAATATCTTTTTTTATATCAATCTTCTGGCTTTGAAATTTGGTACAAATGTTGTCAACATAACAATGATTTTGTGTCTAAAATTTCATGTATAAATAACAAATTTCCAGCGCTCGGGAGAGTGTCAAAGTTGGCAGCAGTGTGGGTACTATCCTTGAAATTGCACAAGGTGACGATTTCAGTGTCACCCTACTGTACAGTGGGATACAAGAAGGCTACGAATTTTTGGATCCAGTTGAGATTTGTGGGAACTTTGGAAGGCCCATGTCTGCTAAAAAATGAACGGAATTTCAAATTGTAAATTGCATTGGAATTACACTAAAGTCTCCTTTATCTTGCATATACACATATGTAATTGAAAATCATACAAAAAATTTGATGTTTTCTATATGCTATCTATCATTTAGTGTTACCACCATTTGTGAAAATTATAACTTGTATTTAATGGTACATATTAGAAAAGAACCTTCACAATTGCTTTAGAGATACTTGATCCCACACCACTTGAACTACTTGTATGATTTCTTACTTATTCTTTACCTTAATGCAAAAAATCTTTGACTATCTTCCAAAGGTTCACTATGAAATGATAGATAATGTATAAAAGAAATCTAAATTGTTGTATGATTTTAAATTATTCTTTTTTCATTTATTACAAAGTCGAAGCACGCTTCATTGCAATTCCAATGCACTTTGTGGTTTCAAAATCGGTTCATTTTTAATCATGCCAGAGCTTCCTAAAAATTGTTGAACTTTCTAGTGAAAATTGATTGAAAATTTTGTAACCATCTTGTACCCCACTGTACAGTGGGTCCAACAAGTTTGAGTGATTTATAGTCATTGACGTTTACACTTCCCATTTGCACAGAAATGGTTGAATGAGCATGAGATTTTGAATACAATAGTGCAACTTTACGAACAACATATGTGCAAAATTTGGTACCATGAAAAATAAATTAAAAATAAAACCAAATTTTAACTTTTAATACGTATAAACTCATAGCAGTTACATAAATGCCTCTTATAATACAAAATTTGGGTACAAGGTAGAGGTTGTGATGCCAAACAATATAGTTCATTTCAAATATGAAATGGAGAATTGGCAAGAGGGATGTATAGGTGACATAAGTTTTTAGATACAACTTCAATATACCAAATATAAACAACAACTTCACATGATGTTTCTCACTACAAAATTACTATTTTCAAAAAACAATCACACCACAAGAAAGCTATTTGAGTTATTTACATGATAACACAACTATCCGCACTTTAAAGTTTAAATTCATACAATAATTTCAATTTTTCATTCAACAATCTACTATTTAGTACTACCACCATTTGCTTTGATTACGTGCATTCTTGCAGGCATGTTAGAAATGCGGGTTTGCAGATGTTGTACACTCACCTTGTTGTATAGTTGTAGTATTATTTCTACCATTCCTTCTCTATTTTTTGTTCTAAACTCACGCCGCAATAAATCCTTCACCACACATCTTCAATTGGGCTTGGATTAGGGGAATGTTTTAGCCATATCATGCCATAATTTTGTCTCCACTACCTTAGTAAAGTATTACGGTGGAGTAGTACCAACAATTTTTAGTAAAAAACAAACACAATTGAGAAATAACTCGTTATTGTCAAATGGGCGTTGCAAACTTTATTTCAATCTCTTGCACTACTCCCTGAGTGTTTGCACTTTGCCTAGGAATCGTAAACTCTATATAGGGAATAACCCCAATTCATTTTCAAGGTCTACTAATAAGGCTATATTGCAATGTTATATTTGGTCACAACTTTAGTACCCTCTAAGTTGACTTTCGACCCCCTCTTCAAAAATAGAGCTTTATACTTTCTTCCACATGATTCTATCTGAAGTATAATTTGTGGTCTGCAGACGGTGAACACTATTTGTGCCCTGCGAGTGGCATGCGGAGGAGCTAGGTCCAGAATTTGAAGTCCTCTACACTGCAACCCTCGCGAGGTCACACCCGACTCGACCTCTCGCACACCCGGCCTTGCACTGTTCATCGTGTTCCATGTTCATGGATCGGCTCTCACTGTGTTCACCCGTTCATTTTCTCTCATCCGCACAGTTCATCACCGACCATGTTCCTCTACCACGCTGCTCCAACCATGTCGCGTTCATAACATCCTATAGCTTTGCACTACTAGCAAAGGCGTCGCTTCTCCCTCACTATGGTGTTAGAGTTCACTGTATACATTTGTCGTACTAGACGAATCACACTCACCAAGATTTGAGCGTCTAGGAGTGAGTGCAAAGTGGCGCCGTTTGACTCACATATGCCTTCTCCTTGTAGTGAAAAAACAATGCCTTCTCCTTGTAGTGTTGGGTGCCTCATGGAATGACCTAGCTAGACAAGTAGCTATGAGAAAGAGGCTCACATTAATTGAGGACTAGTGGGAAATCACTAAGTAGAATTTCACTACAGTAGTAGAAATCTTGTCAAATATAACTTGTCTTTAACAACTAAATGTCATATCTATAGTGACTCAAAATCACATTTTGGATTATTGGACAAGTCCCAATGAAATTTAATTATTAAAGACAAATCACATTCGACAAGATTTCTATTAGTGTTTCTTTGTTAATGATAAAAGAAATACACAAAGTTGTCTTTCCATAACTTGATAATTAACACAAGTGGGTAGAGTAATTTAGATTGACATTAAAATATAGTTCAAACCACGTCATTAGACTAAGGGGCGGTTTACACTACGGACCAAGAGCCGTGACCAAGGAAAATGGATTAATTCCATAGTCACACTACATGATCACACTTCCATGGTCACACTTCAAAAAAAATGTAATTTTTAAAGCCCTTAGGCCTCTCACTAAGTGTAAACCGAAGTTGGACTGGGACTTAAAAAATAAAACGGCATTTCAAGCCCATGGTCTCCTTGTTCGGCAATGAGAGAATCCTTTTTGCCTCTCACCACAAAATCCGGGGGACCCTTCAACATTATCACTAGGCCTATTTCTAGGCCTTTTAAGGACTTCAACTCCTTTGGTCACTTTTCTTTTTTCCTTGTAGTGTAAACCCAAGTCATCCCGGGACGAGTTGCTGGAGCCAATCACTGATTTTAGAGCTATATGGGACGAGTTCTTGGTCCGTAGTGTAAACCGCCCCTAATACATTTGGGAACAACATTTCAATGTCTTCTAACAAGTTTAGAACAACATTTCAATATCGTCCTAGCATGTTCTGTAGAAACGTTATTCTAAGCACTTACTTCACACAGTATGGGAAACCCAAGGGTGCACTCTACATTATGTTTGAGAATCACGTGCATTCATGACCCCTTCTAAAAACCTCTTGTATACAAGGGGTTGTATGTCTAAAAACCTTTGTATATAGATCTATTTTGTCCTAAATTTATATTTTATGTAAGTATATGTTAATATTTCCAACTCTAAATATGTTTATTGTATGTATACATCATACAAAAAATGTTTAAATTAATATACAGATTGTACGTGCTTAGTACCATGCACCCTGGGGTGCATGGCTTTTTTTTGCACTGTAGTAGTGCTCCATGCATGCAATGGAAGGTGGTCCCTCTAGATTTAGACCATTGTGACTGTGCCACAACATTGGAGTATGGCTCCAAGAAGCCAGCAAAAAAAGCCATGCCGGAGTGGGAATGCGGTTTTTGAAAGAAATGCATTTGAGTTTATACGTGATTGGGAGAATACCGTTCCATTTTTTGTCAACCACTTTTGAAACGGGATGAGTCTTGAGCAGGATTTTCCTTCCCATGTTCGCAGAGTATCCCATCAGTGGGACATTCTTTGGCCATGAATATCTAGCTGGATCCCAAGTGAGAGACTAGATCATACCATAATAGAGCAAGAGGGACTGTTTCTTTGGCCCCCTCTTGACCTTTATGACACGGACTCTCCTAACGCACCCAACAATAACGTTGACTGCATCACCGCCGAGGGAGTCGTATCTCGCATTGGTTATCCTAGCTGCCCAAGGAATCTCTGTGAGGTTCGCCGATTGCGGACAGACTCGGTATATCGTGACCTTGAGTGGGACGCTCTGGTACCTGGGGCCAGAACGAGGGTAGTAGGAGTCGTCTGTGAGACAGACGAGAATTGGAAGCTCGGACTGATTGTCCCCAAAAATACCAATCCACTCACCTGAGATGGGCTCGTTGTGTTTCTGAATTAGTACCTTCTACGTTTGTCTAACCTTTGCAGTCACTGCCAACCAAACACTTTCTTCCTCAGCTAAGAGACCGTAGGCTTGGTGAGCCTCAGCAGGCATCATAAATTTGCCCAAGACCCAAACGTTGTAGTAGAATCTCATGCTAGCCCTGTGCAATGTAGCAGCGTGGATTTTCGAGAAACCCGGGCCTATCACTGGGAGTACCGGGTTCCACTTCCAACTGAGACAAAACACTTCTTCCCAACAGGATGGTGGGGTGAAGGAAATGGACCGTAAGAGGCTTTTCCAGGCCGGGACTATCCTATTCCATACTATGGACCTGATACGGGCTTGGTGTTTGGGCACCATGAAGTAATCTAAGTTGTCTTCTCATCTACCACCACTGTATGGTTGGAATTCGGATAGCTTGAACTGGAGTAAGAGATGCAGGTTGGAATTGCTTGGTTCGAGCGCTTTAATGATCCATTTGACCATTAGAGCGGCTACTGCGTCTTCTGGGTAATCAAGTTGATGCCTCCTTCTTCCTTTTTCTGACAGCATTGTATCCAACTGACTCTTGCCCTAGATCTTTCCACTTTGCTTGCTGCAATGTAGTTGAGGATGGATGATTTCAGTTTTGCCACGCCCTTTTTAGTACCGCCCCACACCGAAAAAAAGAAGAATAGTAAAGAGAGAAGAATGCTATTGGCCATGGTGCCTCGACTCATACGGTTGATTTTGGTCGTACTCCAATGCAGCAACTTGGATGAAAGCTTGTTGTGGATAAAGGTGTTCACGTCTGCCGTCGACAATGACAGCCCGAAGGGTACCCCTAAGTGCTTACTCACGCTGGTGTTGTCGGCCCACGTGACTCCCAGTCCCTCCGTCCACTCCAGTCGTGTCGGATGCTTGTTGCATCTCCAATATCCGCTGGATTTGGTCCAATTAAGGACTAATCCCGTGGTAAGGCAAAAGGTGTTCACTATACAAATCAAATTATGCACCGATTCTTCGTGGCCCAACAATGTGAATGAGGTGTCGTCAGCATATTGTGCAAGGATTTGCTAGCGGCCAGGGAAGGGAAGTTGGATTCCCCGCACTCTACCTTGAGCGGCCTCCTCCATTACCATGATGTTGAGAACTTCAGCTACGATAAGAAATAGGTAGGGTGCCAATGGACACCCCTACCTAACTCCTCTCTCAATCTTAAATTGTGGCGATGGCACTCCATTCACTTTGACTAAAGCCGTTGCATCTTGAAACAACAATGACACCATGTGCGTGAATTCCTGTAGGAACCCCATCCTGCCCATGATCCTAAACAAACAGCCCCATTCCACCATATCATAGACGTTAGAGAAATCCAACTTAAGGAAAAGGAGCGTTTGGTCGGATTGATCCGCACAAGCCAACGTTTCCTGAGTCAGGAAGAGATTTTCCAATATAAATCGCATCGGTAGGAAAGCAGATTGGTCTGGGCTAATAATCTCTATCAGTGCTGGTTGCAGACGTAATTGCGGAGTCTTCGCATAAATCTTGTAGCCCATATTAAATAATGTAATGGGCCTCCAATTGGTCAAAGCTTGCCTCAAACCTCCTTTGTGCAACAGCGCGATCATTTCATATGTGACTCCGGCCGGTAATCTTTCACGTTGGATACTCTCTTGTATCATGCGTAAAAAATTGTCACACAAAGTGTCCCAAAAAATCTTGTAAAACTCGAGGATAATGCCATCTGGCCCGGGTGCCTTGCATGCTTGCATGTCATTAACTGCTTTCTTCAACTCATCTGCTGAGTTCGGGGATTTGAGCATTTTCTTCATGTCTTGTGGCACACGGTCTGAGAGGCACTGCAGCGCCTCCTCTTCTGCCAAGTTAGATTCCATGGATGGTGGTCGTGCCTTGTATAAGTTTTGGTAATAGGCCTGGCAAACTTGACCGAGCTCCTTCTGATTAGTTTGCACTTGATCTGATGAGTCCATTAGGGCTGTGATGTGCGAGGCGGATAATCGCACTTTGAAAGCTTGGAAAAACTCCCTGGATCCTTGATCCCCTTTCTGCTTCCATTTAATCCTGCTGCGCAACCGCTGCCCTTCCATTTTCCTAGCTTCGACCCTCCGAAGGGTGACGGAGGCATTGGACAACACTGATTAAGCCTCGTTGTTTTCTGGCGACTCATGCAATGTGACCATAGCTCATGGTCACTTCCTCTTCTTTGTTCGCCTTGGCTTTTTGAATGCAGAAGGATTTATAGAACTTGACGCATCTTCGCAATTTGCTGAAAAATGGTAAACGCGCGTTATTGGCTCAAATGCTCTTAATTTTACTTTGAACCACATCGTCTTTTATATACGCTGCGTTCATAAAGTACATAGAAGGTCGCTTCTCTTCTGGTTCTAACCACATGCGTCGCCACACGGACAAGTGATCGGAGTGATTACTATCTCCCATGATCTTGTAGTCCTCCTGCTTGACATTAGCTCCGAGTGGCTGGGACGTATAAATTCTGTCCAGCCAAGCTAACAAACGAGTGTCATCTCGGCGTCTGCTATCCCAAGTGTACTTGAGCCTACTGTTCCCAGGAAAATTGTCCACTACTGACAGCGTCTCTTTCAACTCCTGAAAGATCCTACATTCCACCTCCAAAATGTTGGATATCTTAGCATTGGACTTGTCTAATCGTTTTTCAACAAAATTCCAATCGCCAGCTAAAATCCAGCGACAGTCTTGTAGCAGATCATTAATGAGCTCCATCTAGAGGTACATCTTTCTTGCAAGTTGTGCGGGGCGTAAACATTTAGAATCGCCACGTCCTCCCCAGGAACCCCATGGAAGCGTATCCATTGTGCATTCGTCCCTCTGGACTGCCCGTGAGTGTGGATTAAATGTAGGAGTGGCGGGGTGATCCACATGTTGATGCCTCCACTTCCTGCTCCATCGGCATTGCCATTGTTATTATAGGCAACCTGGGCCTCTACTCCATAGAATTTTGCTCCCGCCTACATTGCATTCTGGATGGCTTGAAATTTGACTCCCCGCAGCTTCAATTCTTGAAAGCAAATAATGTCTACTTCTCGCAGAAAATTCCTATGATAGTTTTTAATGATGTCTACCTTGGCCATGTTATTGAGCCCCTCACATTTTGACTAATAATTGTAAGCTTCATTCAAAAACTTGTGTGAGGTTGGCCACTACCGGGCGAGGATACGGACTACTAGCATTTCGAGCTGATTTCTTCTGCGTCTTCATTTTCTCCAAAGATTGCACATTGTTACTTGCGTTTCTGCGGGCGATCGTCTGATGTGCTAGTCGTGGTTAAACGTCTGGGACTCAGAACGCGTCAAAAAGGAGGCCGGCCTTATCTGGGCTATATGGCACAAAGGGGTAGAAGTGAACGCCTGGAGAGGTAAGAGTAACCGCCAACATGGTTTTTATCAGTGTTGCCCAGTGTGCATGACAAGCACAAGAGAAACAGACATACACCAGTTCTGGGAGTGTCCGACTACAGTCAAGCCATGGCAATGGGGTGCGTTTCTGTTGACAATACTCGTTCCACGTGGTGTAGACAACGCAATGTAGACAACGCAATGCAGACAGAGGAACCCACAGAGGCAAGACGCGCGTCGCAGGGTCAGTACGGGTACCCCTCACACCAATCCAGTGTTCCACAGGATATCTCAAGCACAATTGCTCCACCTGTACCCACGGAACACGTTCCCATATGGCGAGATATCCCGTATTCGCAATTGGCATCCAGTTCCAAAAGCCTGTCACAGCCACGCAATAGCAATTATGAGCATGGAGAGCAACAGAGCTAGAACCCGACGAGGACTAGTATGGGGTCTCAAGCGCACGACAATCTTCCCATTTATACAATACCACGTCCTTACGATGCACCTCGAACTCGGATCGAGACGGTGCCACGGGCAGGACACAGGGCGCGGAGTGAGCCTAGGGAGCGTAACGAGTCAAGGATGCGGGGCGCACTAGGGACGCGGGACGAACCAGGGGCGAGGGGCGCACCAGGGGCGCGGGTCGCGCCACCGGCGCAGTATGCACCACAAGCGCGGACCACTTCCACGACTAACATAGCTTCCCAAAAGCGCGTTGCGCCTCGAACTCAGATGAATGAAGCGACAGGCACGCATGACATCACGAGGGACGGAGTCAGATCACATACCACGACAGGTAACCAAGGTAATGCAGAGCCTGCAGTTGCACCAGCACTACACAATGAGTCGTCTCTCGACCTGAACCTACCTCCTCATGACATGGAAGACCTTAGGAGCCCAAATCAAACTAACAGACGAATTATGGCCCAGTACTCCTTAATCATCTGGAAACATGGCATTTTTGCCCATAGAATGCCACGTCGGTTCAAGGGTGTAAGTCGGATATGGCTGTTGCTGAGAGGAGCCATTATGTGGATGCTTTGGAGATAACAGAATGACGCTGCGTTTAGTAGCATCCATTGGCATATTGAGAAAGTTTGTTGCAAAATTTGGTTGGAAATGGTGAATTATGGGAAGATGGCGTGTGCAAGAACTCAAGCCAACGTTAAAAAGAACATTGGCAATCCTGAGAAGGCGGCTCAAATTGTTTCTCAATTTAAAGCCTTGTGGTGTAGGAAGAAGCTCTTCGCCAAGTGGAATGGGATCCAACTGTGTTGGATCCTTAATGGTCCTAGTTTTAGCTCGATTAGCGAGGTCTAGGGGTCCACTGACCTCGCCGGACCTGGCGAGGTGGGTTTGTATTTTTCTTTCTTCTTCTCTGTGCAGTAAAGGGTCTCCTTTATTTGTGTCAAAAAAAAAGAAAAAAAAAGAAAAAAAAGAAGAAATGCATTTATACTTATCCACGCCCAAGATTGGCTTCAGGATTGGATAGCAGCCACGTTGGCCAATTCACTACTGTAGTTGCCAATTTCTTCACGCAACTGACAGATGTCGGTGATACCCACACTTCGTCATCAATTGAACATCGACATTGAAGCATTTGCAGTGTTCGTTCATGGATCGATGATCAGGCAAGAATCATCAATTATTTATTGTCTGGTATATACTGTATGGAGCAATCATCCACATTCCACAAAGAGTGCTGATAAGCGGTCAACACCCAAAGGATGAAATGGAGGAAAATTGGTTGAAGACTTAACACTTGCTATCTATGTCTTAGAGACATAAATAAAGAGACTCTTTATTCACGATGGTCTTTGGTCTAATATTATGATTATTACAAAGAGTTTACCAAAAAAAAATTGTTATTTAGAGTCCTAAGAAAGTAAGAAATCCATCTTGCTGATTAGGATTTTCTTTTTTCTTTTAAATTTTTTTATCAGCGATTGAAGATAAGAATTATACAAGCTGAAGATGAGCGGTGGATTTGAAACCCACTTGTTTTGAAGCAATCACAGATTACAATAAGCAAGTGTATAAAATTGGTGGTTGATGAATGTTAACCTTCACTCATTTTCTTCACGAAAACGTCTCGAGAGCAACTGTACACTCACCGTCACTTCTATTGACAATTAATGGCGTTTAGTACAACTTCAAATTGTACTGTACTGACGCTCATAAAATTTAAACGTACTCTTTGTATTGCAAGTCAGAAAATCATACGAGCATTAGAATCGATCACAGGACAAATCATGTGATGATCTAGCATTCAATGCTAGCTTTACAATCTACATTCAACTAAATCCATAGCCAGCGCAATTAATCAATCCACAACACTTCATTCAATGTTTTCGAAACTTTCACGACCATCGAATTGTAAAGGTAACTAACCTGTGTAATTATCATTACACCTCTTCCGTATTCAGTTGTCAAAAACTTCTATTATGGGTTAAAATATTCCCATATATGTACAAGATGCCGTTGTAGCTTATCCAATGAATCTCCTATATATATGTAGCTCTCCATCTACCGTGATAAAAAATCCTCTTAGACTGATCCATTGGGTTGCAGTCCTACCAGTGTTCTAGCTATCAAAAAAGCTGACATAGTGTGCATCACGAGCTCAGATATGTCACAACCCTAGCGTACCAACATAATTATATACCTTTTTCAGACTATGGTATGAATCGATTAATACCAAAGCCTTTGATCGATCTAGAATTGAAAGGGAAAACTCTAGCGAATTATTAATTAAGGTCTGCGTAGTACAGACCAGCTAATATTATTGATACCAGTAACGCTTATCCTCGGCAACGGACTCGAAAACAGGAACCTGAACAGGCTTCTTGGTGGGGATATCGATAGGTTTCGACTTACGAGGAGGCCGGGGCCGCGGCACAGTAGCAGCGATGCACACAAACTCTTGAATTACTGGACTGCTCGCCTTGATGTCCTCCTTCGAATTCTTCAACGCCGCAGCAGATTCTGGCTCTCGCGCCCCGCCTGCCCACGCTCGGTTCCACCATCGCCAGAACGACGCCCCCAGCACACTCCCCTCCAGAAATTGATCCTCTTCTCCTCCCATGGATGCTAGAAACTTGCAACAACCGGAGCTAGCTTCCGATCACACATACAAGATGACTAAATAGCTAACACGAACTGTAAGAACTTCCTGAACTTCCTGAACTAACTTCAAGAACTTGTTGATCGATGCTGTTTAAGAACTTCCTGCAGTCGATCGCCGGCCTCTGTTGATGTTCACACAGAAGATGACTAGAAAGCTAACCTAAGCGAGATCGACTTTCGTTCTTGTTGATGTTGTTGTTTAAGAACTTATTCCTGCAGTCGATCGATCACCGGCCTCTGCTGATGCAGCTACTGATGATGCCGGAAATATATACGAGACTAGAAACAATAGCTTCCTCGAGCTAGCTTCCTCGATCACACACACAAGATGACTAGATAGGTAACTAACTTTCGTTCTTGTTGATATAACTGTTTAAGAACTTATTGGTGATATGATGCCTGACCTCGATACTGATGATATGATGCCGGAAATACGAGAGACGCTCTGTGCTGAGTGGGTGCATGCAGAAGCTGTTTTTGGTTGCCGCTGATTGCAAATGGATGAGAATGAATCTTACCTGGAACCTTGTGCCTTCTTATACACGGGCCGGTTTGTAACGGAAGGCGTAATTGACAAGGTATGACCAGTTCTGAAGTGTTTGTAGTTTGCCAATAAAGAAAGAGCAGCTTGTGCCGCCACTATTCCAATATTGATCGAAATTGCCTGAAATGGCCTGCAAGCGCATTCCGGGGCATGCAGGAGCCATTTATAGACTGGTTCAGATATCGGGTTTCTGGTTTCTTTATTATTTGTGAAGGGGAAGAAGTGAAGAGGCAAGTCTCTTGTCTGTAGTACAGTTGCGGTGGCGCCGCGTACTACTGTAGTCATTGTCTGTAGACTGCTGGCCCATTCACATACACCAATGCTGCCGCATGCGTCAGGTAACTTTGGGGGAATGTATTGTCAACCAAGAAATATAAGATAAGCAATTAGAAATTACTCTAACGCACGACAGAAAGGAATGCAACGCAAAAAAGGAGCATGGTTGTACTTGCAGCACTCTAATGCAGTTGCACAGTAGTTGCAGCAAGAAAAGACAAGGCTTTGAATATTTTTTTGTTTCTCGGTTTTACCTTCCTCCATTTTGGGAATGCAGATGTAAGTGCGGCAGGGGCTTGTTGTGAAAGCCCATTCACACCAAGAAGCTCCAACACTTGCGTTGCGTTCATGGAATGTTGTAACTAAAGGTAAATTCGAAAATAATATACAATTCTTGTGGTGTCAGAGCCTTGTATCTTCTTGCTTTTGGCCAACGCATGTGCGTTGGTGGAGCACAAATTTCTTGTAGCACCCAAAATACGTTAGAGCAGCTTCTTGCATGCATCAGGTTTAAAAAGTAAATTTTACAAGAGCACACTGTAGCTACCAAAAATTTACTTGACGAACGCAGATTCTCTGCCACACTCACGTTGGGCGACTAGTGTGAATGGACCATGAATGAGCCATGCTTCTCGCCCAAGGAAATGGTAGATTCTTACAATCAATTGTGACGATACTGCGGTGATACTCATGTACGGTACCATGGCACCTGATACTCTGGGCAGTAGTTTGATGGTGTCCCCAGTTTCTGCATAACATATTCTTCTCCCTTTTTCTACAATCCCAGAAAATCTTGCAATGAAGGTTTACAAGTTCTAAGTGTTTCTTTTCTACAAGCACTGAACTTGTCACATGTACATCTCTTTAAGATTTGATGTGCACCAAACCTGATAACTTAAATATACATATCTTTGAAGATTTGAATCAGTAGGAAAAGAAAAAGAAAAAATCATTGTTTACAATGTGGCTGCTATCTGCTATATATTGAATTGAAAAGACTTTTTTCTAATCAAATCATTTTTGACTACTCTTCACAGTGGTTTAATAAATTGATCACTTGTGTAAAAAAAAATCATTTATGACTGCTAGTTTGCTTTTGAATGACTCCTCCTGGCTCAAAAAAAATTAGGATTGGGCTGATATACAAGGTTTGAAAAATAGAGATACCAGCCTCATCGGTACAGTAGCAGTGTACAGAAGGGACCAAGCCAAAGGCAGACTCATGGCCCATTCACACCAGCCTAGTGCCACTGTTGCGTTTGCGTTCCTGAAAGGATGGGAAGTAAAATGAAGAAACAAAAAAATATTCAAAACTTTGTCTTTTCCTGCTGCAGCTACTGTTGAGCACTGTGCAACTGCAATACACTACCACAAGTATAGTCCCGTTCGTTTTTTGCGTTGTGTTGCTTTCTGTCTTGCTGTAGTGTAATTCCTTTCTGCCTATTTTAGATTTTTCTAGTTACCTCATATTCCTTCAAAGTTATCTGACGCACGCATGCCTTCAGCAGAAATGGTGTATGTGAACGGGCCTTCATGAAGAATGTTGTGCTTGTGATGGAAGTAAAGCCAGCCAGCCAGCCAGCCATTTGTAAGTTACTGATCATTGGCTTCTGGACTACTGTTGATGGATGTCAATGGTGTTTTTTTTTATTCATGAGTGACTTCCACTTTGTTCGTCAATTTTTACATTCTGTTCACATTCCCACACGAGCTTCAATCTCATTAGCTAAAGTCTGAACCCTCAAAACTAGGCCCCAGACGGGATGGGCCCCAGATTTCATTTTCTGTACTACATGGCTTTTTCCCTATCTCTGCCCATGGGAGGTTGGATGTACTTGTCCTTCACAAAATTCTAGAATATTAATATCATTCTACCCACTTGGTATGACTTGTGGTTGGATACTATTTCATAAAATTCTAGAATAATATTGTTCTAACCACTTAGTGCCACTTGTGGTTGGATGCTATTATCCTTCACGAAATTTTCACAAACTGACTCTTACAGTCTGTACACAAGTTGACTCGTCAATATTTGGCTTCGTTGATAACACAGTAGGGGCCTTGCTGAGAGTTTAGATTTTCTCTAATGTGTACATATTTGAAAATTTGAACCAATTGAAGAAAAAAAATCCTTATTTACAATGTTGTTCTCACCGGTGGCTGCTATCCTCAATTTTCCTACTAAAAATTGAGGTCCCAATTTGACTTGAAAAGGCTTTTTGCCAATCAATCAAATCATTTGTGACTGGTAGTTTTCTTTTGAGTATCTACTAGATTTCTCTTCGCTTGGAAAAATTAGGTCTAGACTAATATACGAGGTTACAAAATAGAGATATCAGCCTCACCGGTGGCTTGCTTTATAGTATACAATAGTAGTGTACAAAAGGGACCAAGCCAAGACAAAATGATGAAGAACATTACAAAAAAATTCAAAAGGCTACTAACTCAATCAAACTGCTATGCAAAAATAATAATATAATAAAAATTTAATTTTTTTTCACCAAAAAATATTAAAATAATTTAGTCTGATTTGGCTGAAATGATGCCACATCATATTTTATTTTTTCAATATTTTTTAAATATTATTATTTTATTATTTTTGCATGGCAGTTTGGCTGAGTTAGGATTCTTTTCAAGGTTTGAAATTTTTTGTAATGTGTTAACTTATGCTTGTGATGGAAGTAAAGCCAGCCAGCCATTTGCAAGTTACTGATCATTGGCTTCTGGACTACCCATGATGGATGTCAATAGTGTTTTTGTTCATGACTTAGTTCCACTTTGTAAGTCAATTTTACATTCTGGTCACATTCCCACACGAGCTTCAGTCTCATGCCATGAAGCAGCCGGATGGAATTATAAAATACATTATGTAAACTTGGGGCACAAGAAAAATGAGTTACATGTGGTACTTATTTGACTAAACATTATTTTTTTTTGGTCAAAGGAACAAAGTTTGTAGGTGTCGCTTTGTCACCACCAAAAATCTCTAGTTTGAAATGGAACAAAAATTCAATTGTGAAAATCTAACATACATCTCTATTTTTAAACAAAACTGGAAAAAAATGTCACTTGTTCTTTACAAACTTCTATTGGTGAATGTTGTTTTTGCCTTCTGTCGCCTCGTCTTTATTAACCCCTAAACACCTATGGAGGGTCCCCCACCCAAAACTGCTTCATTTTGGTCATTTTCGTTGATGATCTCTAAATGATTTTCAAAACTCTTTTTTCACATTCCAACCATAGGTTCTTGTACTCCTAGATCTTATAAATCATCCCTCAAATTTTCAAAAAAATTGATCATACAAATGTCAAGATTATAGCAAATGAAGTTCAGATTTTGAAATTTCAAGCCCTGAAAAATCCGGGCAACCCTGCTTTGACGGGCTCCTAAACCAAAAAGAAAAAAAGTTGAAATGATGTACCATTTTTTACCATCTTTAAGATGAGGTAGTTAACAAGATGCATGACTCAATTTGACAAGATGTTAAATTCAAAAGCTTATTTCAAAGACCTTGTAATGGGTAGGGGTACATATGAAAGAAACCAACTAGCTTGGGAATAAGACTCGTTTACCTATGAATTTGGTTGCTGCCCAATTTTAACCCCTAAGCTCCCAAGAGACCACTTTTTGGTCACTACCCATTTTCCCAAGCTGTCCGGGCCCAA
This sequence comes from Pohlia nutans, assembly GCA_022496805.1. NCBI lineage: Eukaryota > Viridiplantae > Streptophyta > Bryopsida > Bryales > Mniaceae > Pohlia > Pohlia nutans. Next base: position 24,630,256 of record CM040085.1, on the reverse strand, counting down.
AAAATTAACTTTCATTTCAAAATACAAATTTTGATGTCATCAATAAACAAGTCTTCTTTCCAATGCAATCAGAATTATTTCCATACGATCAAAACTCCACGAAGGGGATTTTTTTCAAAGTGAAACACCTCAATGTTGAAAGGCAACTTCAACACTTCGGGTAGGCTTGCCAAAAACTCTAAACCAATGAGATTCATTGGACACATCAAAGGAACTTTGTCCAACTCACATGGATTGCATGCCATGAATTGTGGGCTCTTCCAATTGGACAAGAGTCAAAAAGATAATCCAATTTGGCCAAAATCTCTTGCTTTCTTTCATATGTACCCCATTCCATTACAAGGTCTTTGAAAAATGCTTTTGAATTGAACATCTTGTCAAATTGAGTCATGCATCTTATTAACTACCTCATCTTAAAAATGGTCAAAAATGGCACATCATTTCAACTTTTTTTCTTTTTGGTTTAGGAGCCCATCAAAGCAAGGTTGTCCGGATTTTTCAGGGCTTGAAATTTCAAAATCTCAACTTAATTTGGTATAATCTTGACATTTGTGTGATCAAAATTTTCAAAATTTTGAGGGATGGTTTATAAGACCTAGGTGTACAAGATCCTGTGGTTGGAATGCAAAAAAAGAGTTTTGAAAATCGTTTAGAGATCATCAACCAAAATGACCAAAATGAGGCAGTTTTAGGTAGATAACCCCCCATAGGCGTTTAGGCGTGAGGCTTTAACTGCATAGGTGTCCATTTTTTGATCAATGTACAGATTTCATTCATGTTTTCTCATCCATCATGCACTTTTTGTAGTGTGGATTTTTACTATAGATTTTATGAGAATTAGCTTCACATATGTGTGAACCAATTAGAAAAGGAAATGATCTGTGAAATTATTATGCCTCATTTCATGTTGCACTAATTTACCAAAAAATTCTAAGATCTTAGTTCAAAATAGTTCATAACTGCTCTTGAAAAAGTCAACTCATAAAATTAAGCAACCAAGAAATCTCCAAAAATCACTACATTTAGAGTATTACATTTTAACCCATCACAACAAATTTCATTCACACATTGTCAATATTTTATTCGTAATCAAATTATAAAAGAATTTTGAATTTTAAGTTTCAAATTTTATACAAAAATATTGGTGATTGCAATCATATATCTAACCGTATGGATAGAAACTAAAATGTACAACCTTTATTCATACATTAAGTTCAAAATATCCCTCTTAGTTGCATTTTATAATGCATCTTTGCAATTCTTCAAATCTACAGTGACTGTCAAAACTGATCAAACATTTGCAAACACTTCATTCAATCCTTGGTGGACAAGAAATGAACACATAAAAATGGAGCTGGTAATTTTATTAACATACTATGTAATAAATAGTACATATTAGAGGAAATACGCCTTCCATATTAGAGCTCTAAACAGATTGAGAAAAATCCAAAGTCCACCTAGGCATTTGATCAGTTTTGCCAACCCATGAAAGATGATCTCTCAATACTTTGTCCACCTCCCTTTTGCTGCTTTTACAGCTGCAATTCTATGTGGCATACTTTCTACAAGCCTCCTACAATCATCTGGTGTAATTGAGTGGAAAACTTCTACCACACGATCCCATAATTCTAATAATCCATTTGGAGGTCTCTCATATTGATTGAGTCTCCGTTTGAGAATTGACCAAAGGTGTTCAATGGGATTCAAATCAGGCGATTGAGCAGGCCAAGGTAGAAGAGCAAAAGGTTGCCGTGAGAACCACTCTTGAAGCATCTTTGTTGTGTGAATGGGAGCATTGTCTTGTTGAAAGATAACACGAGAACGGTCTAAGTTGAACTTGGAAATTACCCTGTGGACATTTTCCTCTAGAATGTCACGATAACGAATCTGATTAATGCGCCCCTCCACTTTGCATATCAATCCAGGTCCATGCATGCACATACACCCCCAAACCATAATCCCTCCACCTCCATGTTTCACTGTTTGACTGATAGTTCGTTCCGAAAGTGGCATCGCCTCTCGTGTCCAACACCAAACTCTTCCGTCTGAGTTGAAGCGGTTGATTTTACACTCGTCTGAGAAGATTACTCGACTCCAATCCTCTATGGTCCAGTGTTCGTGGACACTAGCGAACTCTAAACGTGCCTTTACATTTTTGAGAGAAAGATGTGGTTTTTTGACCTTTGTTTGCGAACGTAAACCAGCTCTATGAAGTGCACGTTTGATAGTATGAGAGCTCACTTTCACTCCCAATACTTGTTGCGAAGACCTTGCTAAATCTGCACAAGTACCCACTCTTCCCCTCACCATTTCTAATACACACCTTCGTTCCTGTGCTCTATTCAACTTTCGAGGTCTACCTCCACGCAAGCGGTTTACATCTGAAACATGTACCTGACGAAGGTTATGAACACTTCCCACACTCACATGCAAAGTATTTGCTATCTCCCTGTGTGAATATCCTCTCTGGAGCATCGAAACTATGTTATCTTGAGTTTGTCGAGATAATGCTTTGGGCATCTTGAAACACTAAAGAAGAAGGCCTATACAGTAGCAATAATTGTGTACACAGCTATCAGAGACTAGAGAATTCAAAGTTCTATGAGTGCTAGTGGAAGATCTCTCACAAATCTGTGCACATCACTTCATGAGATATTGCATTTCATGGAGTGTCAAAAGTGATCAAATGAGAGAGATGGTCACTAACCATCCATCTGTCCACACAAATGCATTGCCATCTGTACAATTACGTTGATAAGTATCTCAGCTTATAATAGATTGTGATTAACCTCTAAACCAGAGCATGCCACTTGCCAGATTGCAATTAATGACAATCGAACTTGTAATTATCCAATGTATGATCAGTTTTGACAGTCACTGTACATAGGATTGTGGGCATTTAGGAGTTAAGAATGAGAAACGAAGTCAATTGCATGAATAAAGAGTTTTTTTCTTCAATTGCGTTATGGACAAAGATAGAAGCTTAGGAGTATTGCCCCATTAGAGTGTAGACTCAATCCTAACCTAAATACCCCATACAATATTGTCTGAAGGAAGGACTAGATGAAGAGGTGGTGTTAACACCAAACTACCCAACCATGCGTTTTTTGCCTGATGTACAAAAACACTTCACTAGAAGAATAGTGGGATTCTATCACTGGTTGTTATACAATTAATCGACTATAACTACTTAGGAAATTAATTTAAATTAATTTTTCTTAATCGTTAATTGCAAAAATCGACAATAAATGCTCCTACAACTGGTGCAGTGGGCCATACGACTGCTACAATTGGTAGAACAACTACCTCAAATGAGCCGGTTATCAATACTAGTACAAATACGGTCTTTGGTTCAAGCATTATACTTGTAGTTATGGGTACGACTATAGGTACATGCAACTAATGTTGATATTCTCCTTTCATTCTTTAGCCCCTAAAGGACCAGGAGGACACACTGTGTCCACGAATAATTTCATTACTTGAATAATTTGTTTGGATTTCATAATTTTGACTCAATGTTAACTAGAGAATTGAAAATGTTCGTTTCAAGAACACAAAAAAAACTTCAAGATTTGCAATTACGTTGATTGATTCATTGGGAAAAAACTAAAACGTCAACGTAGGTGAACTTGGGACATAGTAGTTAGGGCGGTTGATGACTTGGAAGGCGTTTCCACACTTGGACGTCACATTCGTTAAAAAAAAAAGTATACAATATGTAAAATATTTGCCATTATTGCATCATTAACACTATATAATAATTACGGAAAATGTTTAAATATATTTAAAATGGAATCTTTTCAAAATAATTGGAATATTTTCAACATATTTTATATTATTTTGGAATATTTTGGAATATTCCAAATATATATTTGAATTCTTTAAAAAAAATTGCAATGTAAAAATTAATAACGATCACAAACACCGGCTCAACGAGTCACCAACAAGTTACCTCACCCAAACATAAATCTTTGAGAATCAATCATTGTTGTTGTATTTAGTTTTAGAACACCATTTTTTGTGGGCACCTAGATATAGTACATCTTTGTATGCTCCTAAACTTTCAAACGCTAATCATGGTTTCTAAATTTATGAGAAAGTTTGCAATGAATGACCTGTTGGTTTTATTCAAAATTTTCAAAAATCAATTTATGATCAAACCTTATAATCATGTAAGATATACAGTAGATTGTTTTGAAAATTAATGTACAGTCTCATGACTAAGTCCTTTATGAACTTCAACGGTGAAGTTTTCTACATGAATACCAATCAAGAGATACAATTGCCTTTCTGAAAGCATCACGAGAAAGTGATAAAATTATAGGAATGAGCATGGTCCTTTAGGGTTAAAGACCTAATTTTTCTACATTATATTGTACACCAAAATGAATCAAATATGTAATTTATTATCTAAATTGTCCAAATTAACAAGTTTTTTTCATTGGTACAATGTAGGTCATCAAAAAATCCTAAAAATGTCCAAAGTTTGCTACGAAAAAAATACAGCTCCTTACCATCACGATTTCGTTTGGAAAAAAAGGTTCAATTTTTTGAATTTATTTGTACATAGAAAAAAATGCCTGCATGATCTATTGCAAAAAAAATTGGAATTTTTTTAAAACCGCTAAAAATGTCCAAAGTCTGCTACGAAAAAAATAGCTCCTAGCCATTACGATTTCATCAAAAAAACAAAATTCAATTTTTTGAAATTTTTCTACTTATTCCAAAAAAGCTTGCATAATATATTGCTAATAAAGTTTGAAAAAAAGATGTTTTTAAAACCGCTAAAAATGTCCAAAGTCTGTTGAGAAATTTAAAAAAACAGCTTCTAGCCATCACGATCACGTTTAAAAAAAAATCAAATCATTTGAAATATTTTATAAATATTCAAAAAGCTTGCATAATCTACTGCAAAAAAATTTTGAATTTTTTCTAACACCGCTAAAAATGTCCAAAGTGTGCTACAAAAAAAAAACTTTCAGCCATCACAATTTCCGAAAAATTAAAAAACAAAAAATCAATTTTTTGAATTTTTTTTCTACATACACAAAAGTCCCTGTATGATCTATTGGAAAAAAATGAAAAACAAAGCTTTAAACACCGCCAAAAATGTCCAAAGTTCGCTGCTAAATAAAAATAGCTCTTAGCCATCACAATTTCTTCAAAAAGAAAATTTAATTATTAATTTTTTTCTATATATACAAAAAATCCTACAAAGATTGTAATAAAAAATTGATTTTTTAAAGTATTTTTAATATGGCAAAAAAATCCTCAATGACAATGTACATTTATAATTAATAAAAACTTCGAATCTCTTCCACAAGAAAATTGATGTAGTGTGTTGGTTTCGTACAAGTGTTTGTAGATAGGAGGTCAAGGGTTTGAATTCGGTTGCCGTCATTGGGGCTCGAGCAGACCCCGGGCAGGCCTTGAACTTTCGGGGTTGCCTTTAAATTCCGAGCAACCTTGAAATTTCGGGCGAGTCCAGAAATTTTATTTTAGTTTTGGTCTGGATTGGAAAAAAATGTTCTCAATCGTTTAGTTAGTCGTTTGGTCATAGAATTAGGCACAATCGTGCTTTAAATTGGTCCATTATGACTATAACACTATTTTCCCCATAATTTATTGTTTTTAGTCTTTTTACAAATAACGACTAAAAATCTAGTCTTATTATTCAATCACATAATCCCATTTTTGTTCTAGTGGAAGGGGGTCCACGTGGCACCCCCAAAAGGAGGTCCTTGTGGCATACCGTGCTTATCTGAATTGATCCTTGAGAGCATACATGGGGGCACCATCTATGCCATCAACTTACGACCAAGCCCAATTCCAAAATGGAGGCCTCAAATTTTTTACTTTTCCATCTCAAGTTCCTTCTACACAAAAAATAATAATAATTATTGATTATTACGGCAATGCTGGCCCAAAGACCATCATGAATAAAGAGTTTATAGAGGGGAATTTGATTATCCAAGCACATATGCATCCATGCCATGGAAGGGTATGATTCACTCAAAAACTGAATGAAAAATGTAGTGGGCCCTTCTAAATGGCCGTTGGGCACTCAATCATAGCGTATTAAATAATGAACGTTCAAATTTAAGTTTAGTTGAATACATCCCACATTCTACTTGTGATTGGTCCATTGATCGTTTGACGTATACATTTGGTGTGTGAGGTTGGAGAACTGTAAGTTCAAGAGCTCAAATATAGATAAATAATTTTAGCATGTCAGATATAAATGAGCCTTCACATAACATGCCCTAGACTTTGTACCCCTACTAAAGTTTCCAAGATTCTCTCCGATGCTCTATGTTTTCACATCTTAAGTTTGTCCTACTTGCTTGACTCCTAGTAAATTCCCCCATAGAATGGCAAGTGTCATCTTTCACTCTAGTTTTAGGGAGAGTTAAGGTAGAAGCATTAGAACGTGTTAGGGACCAATTCCAGTCACCAATGCAAGCACAAGTTTCAACTTCGTGAGTTCCCAATCAAATCATCACAACCATTGGTTGTAGCATTTTGGTGATCAATTATGAATGCCAAGTTAACAAACTAATTGAATTAGAAATGAAAGACAAGTATTGGTTCCCCTACTAACATCAATAGTGGTTTTTGAAAATTAAGTTTGAAAATTCATAACAAAATTGTACATTGTGACAAAATTAATTAAAAATTGGGCTTGATTATTAAACCCCAAAGTTTTATGTGCTGCAATTTTTTATCATTGAAAACCATCGCTCTAAATAGGTCGAAATCCTTGGTATTGGTGCCTCCACCTTACTGTATCAGTAAAAATCAAACCAAGCAGTAGGCCCTACTGTTATAGAATGTAATGTTTCACAATGTACGCTAGATGTACATTTCAGAAACCGAGCCCTACTCTAAACCCTAAACCCTAAAACCCGGTCAGTATACGCACAGGACTTGAGTATTCGCTCGCACTTCTTCTTCCACGTCAATCTTCGAGGCTTTCAATCGGTAAGTGTCATGTCAAGCTTGCAATAATGCTGGTAGAAGCGCACATTCTCTGATAATTCAGTGACTGTTTCCATTGAGCCGTTGAGATGACAATGCTGTAGAAAGAGTTTGTCAAGAATTCCTCCCTGCGATTGATTTTGCTTGCTGGCGAGTTTAGGGTTTCGTCTTCCCTGCATTAAGCAATTTTCAAAATTTTGCTTGCAGGAGAGTGAGCTTGATGTCTCTGCGGGCGGCAACCCCGTTGGCAGCAGGGGCGGGTGCCCTGCTGGGAGGTGGCGCTGCTGCTGTAGCCAAGCCTAAGATGATGATTCGGGTTTCCGCGTCCGCAGATGCTCCTGTCACTATTACTAAGGGCGCCTCCTTCATTCGCCCTCACTTACTGACTCTTGCACCCTATACTCCCATCGAGCCTTTTGAGGTAATTCGATGGCTCTCTCTCGCTTTTGTTGCTGTCATTGCAGTTTGTTGTCCTTGAGCATCAATTCTGCTTCAGGTTTTATTATTCTGTGCTCAGTCCCATTCACTTTAAGGTTTCCTGGATCACATGTGGAATTATTTAGCTAAAGTAGGGAACGGCATTGAGTGGTTTCTCTTATTAAATTTTTAATGTGGTATTGTCGTCATTTTTGAGAGGATTCCAACATTTGGATATTGTTATGAATTTTCAAATTTGTGAGTAAAACTGTGGTTAGGCATTTACTCTGTACATTGTCATAATCACTAGATTCTTAACATGTACTGTCAGTAACATATACTTCTCTCCATTGCAAAAGGTCTTCGGGTTCACTATCTGACAATGTGGATTCATTTGCACAAGAGCGATTTTACGATTTTATTCTAATGCTCACCAGTTATGTGTAGATATTGTCGGCTAGGCTAGGCAGGCTTCCCGAAGATATTGTGAAGTTGGATGCAAACGAGAATCCATATGGACCGCCTCCTGAGGTATCTCTTCATCTTAACTAATAGTTTTTGTGTATCATGAAGGAGCAGTTCTTTTGAATTTTTGTTGAATGTATCATAGCTCAACGGTTGAACTAATTTTTTCAGGAGAATTTTCGCCACAATCTTACCTGATTTTGGGAGTAGCTACTTTTACACTAGATTAATAGATAATTTTATGGACGGACGCATCTATATGGCTGCCTCAACTACAGAGCTTGAGAACTTCACAAATAGTGCTTTCCTTTATTTATCTCAACTCCAATTGATATGGAAGTTGTCATTCTTGGCCAAAAATAATAAAAATAATTATACAGGGTCGTGATTATCATCATACTTTCTGACTGTATTCTTGACAATGTGAGTTTTTGCAGGTCTTGGAAGCACTGGGCAGTATGCAGTTCCCAAACATATATCCTGACCCAGAAAGTCGCAGGTTGAGAGCTGCATTGGCTGAGGATACAGGACTAGGAGCGGAACACATTTTGGTCGGTTGTGGTGCAGATGAGCTTATTGACCTTATTATGAGGTAATCTGCTACTCATGTGGATGAGTAGCTCACGGGCAATCTATGCATAGATTGCACTTTCATCAGGCCCATTTGCTTTTTAACCCCCAAATGCCCATAGCCCTCTCCAGATATGGAGAATTGCAAAGATGCATTATAAAATGCAACTAAGAGGGATATTTTGAACTTGATGTATGAATGAAAGTTGTACATTATGAATTTTAGATTTTATCCATACAGTTGGATCTATGATTGTAATCACCAATATTTTTGTATAAAATTTGAAACTTAAAAGTCAAAATTCTTTGTAATTTGATTACCAATAAGATATTGACTATCTGTGGATGAAATTTGTTGTGAAGGGTTGAAATGTATTACTCTAAGTGTAGTGATATTTGGAGATTCTTTGGTTGCTTAATTTTATGAGTTGATTTTTTCAAAGAGCACTTTTGAACTAAGATCTTAGAAATTTTTGGTGGAAAACAGTGGCATGAAATGAGGCATAAAAATTTCATAGATCATCCCCTTTTCTAATCGGATCACACATGCATGAAGTTAACTTCCCATAAAATTTATAGTCAATAATCCACACTACAAAAAGTGCATGACGGATGAGAAAATGGAGTTTGAATCTTTAAATCATCTAGATAATGGACGGTTGGGTGTTTAGGGGTTAAATTACATCATTCATCGTGGATTGTGAAGATCAAACCAGTCTGAAGATGGATAAAAGAATGTTGTGATTTCTCTATAAAGTTCCTTGAAGACCACCTTATAAAGTTTTCTTGGACTTGTGAATAGGTGTACACTAGATCCTGGTGACAAGATACTGGACTGCCCACCTACATTTACCATGTATGCATTTGACGCTGCTGTGAATGGGGCTTCTGTGATCAAAGGTGCTCGTCTTGCCTTCTTTCTCCCTTTGATCTCCTTTTTGTTTCTGCGATTGTCACAACATATCTACTTTTCAATCATTTGTTGACGGTTATTAGATTAATGTCCAAAGTGGAGGTTGTAATCGTAAGGATTACTTCCGCGTTGTGGCCTTCTGATATTTCCTTTCTTTTGTTTTGTGGATTGTATAGTTCCTAGGTTGCCTGGGTTTGGATTGGATGTGCCTTCCATTGTTGATGCCGTGCGGCGAGACAAGCCGAAGATAGTCTTTTTGACTTCGCCCAACAACCCTGATGGATGGTAATTTCCTTTTTGATGCTCAACAATTATAAGAACCTTTATAGGGCAGTAATACAAAGGCTATCCTGTTTTTTGATCAGCTGTCATTTCGTGGAAACATAGCAAAGCTGTTGCAACACAGATCAGCTGACCAATTGATGGATTCAGAACTCTATTTTTCACGTTGTATGAGAGCACGCTGAGTGCTTACTAGTGTAACATAATTAATTAAAAAGACTGATAATATTGGCTTATATTCTCTGGGCTCATGTGCGCGCTATAGTAACACTATCATATATGCACTGTTTCTCAGCACGAATTTGGTGTATTTGAAGAATTTTGTGTATTTCTCCTCTTGTTTACAAACGATATTTTTGTTTGGAGTCAACATGTGTTCTTATTTGATAAGATGGTTATTGACGAGGAATTCTACTGTCTCTGTAGTTTGGTGTCGGATGAGGAATTGAAGACAGTATTGGAGCTGCCCGTCTTAGTAGTCCTGGATGAGGCTTACGTGGAGTTCGCTCAAGAGCCCTCTCGCATAAAATGGGTGACTAAGTACGAGAATCTTATAGTTCTGCGTACTTTCAGTAAACGTGCTGGTAAGAAATTCCGCTGAAAACTCAAATCCATGCTACCAATTGCTATCTGGATAGAGAATGTACACTACGTACTAGTCAGTTTCGTAAATAATTAAGAAAAATTTGAAGCATGTCCAAATTTTGATAAACTTGTAGACCAAAATCCGAAAAACATAGAAAAATTTATTTGAATGTCTTTAGTTCTTTGTGAAATCTGAAAAGCCATAATTAGTAAATTTTACAAGATTTTGAAAAATTAAGAAATGGCATTTCGTACAGTCTGAATTCTAAAATTAAATTATTTCGACACACTAGTGTTGAAACCGACCTAAGAGTACGTTATTCACTAAAGAAGTAGATTTTTAGGCGTTAGGAATCCGTCAAATGGAATTTATTGAGTTTTTTTTTTTTTTTTTTGCAAAAGTTTCTGTGAGCGAATTCAGAAGCACCTGTTGTTCGTGGTCATTTCAATGTGCTATAATTCTTGTGAGATATGATGTATCGTAGTCCTGTAGAATACTCTTAACTAGGTTGTTTCTATTCTATTCCCAGCTAGAACCGGTGGTTGAGGTGTGAAAACATTCTTGCTTACCAATTCCAAGATTCTCGAGTCAAACCGTTGTTACTATCGTTTCTGCTTAACAAGAAAAAGGAACTTGCGATTGAGCAGGCTTAGCAGGTCTCAGAGTGGGCTACGGTGGATTTCCATTAGCCTTGATTGAGTACTTGTGGCGGGCCAAGCAGCCCTACAACGTCTCCGTGGCTGCTGAAGTGGCTGCATGTGCAGCTCTTACCAATCCCACTTATCTGGAGGTAATTCATCAATAGGAACAAGGGAATTGAACATCCTTTTCAACCCGTGTGCAAAAAGGACTCACTTGTAAAAGTAACACTTTGTTGAATAAAAGTAGAAGTTAAATTGTCTTTTGAGGTTGTGATGAACCTTTTTTAAATGTGAAATAAGGGCACTGTAATAGTTGTGAGGAATAATAGGGACAGCTACCCTATATATCCATACTTCGCAACGTATGTTATCATTGTTATGTGACAATGTAGGTTTAAAAAGGTCCTCATGATGGGGCTGTGGTTCTATTACAGAATGTGAAGAATGCATTGGTGGAAGAAAGAGAACGGTTGTTTGCTAAACTGAAAGAAATTCCTTTCCTGGAGCCATACCCGAGTCATGCGAATTTCATCCTCTGTTCTGTAACTGGGAGCAAGAGTGCCAAGCAACTGAAGGTAAATCACCTAAGCTTTACTTAATCAGTGTCAGATCTTTCTTCTTCCTATTTTTTTTTCCCTTTTAATTTCTGTAGAATATAGCCCTGGTTATCAAGATGAACCTTGTGATACACTGAGAAAAAATGGACACTACCCTATGTACGGGTCAGTTTCATAAATAATCAAGAAAGATTTGAAGAATGTCCAAATTTTGATAAATTTGTAGACCAATATCTGAAAAACAAAGAAAATTTTATTTGAACGTTTTTAGTTCTTTGTGATATTTGAAATATCGTAATTAATAAATTGTGAAAATTAAGAAATGTCATTTTGTTCACTGTGAATTTCAAATTTAACCCATTTTGACACACTTGTGTCGAAACTGATACGGTATTCCTGGTCTTTCTACTTTCTGTTTTTCTAGATCCGTGTTTGGGGTCTTTTAAGTTTGCTCTCTGCCTGCTCATTATTTCATTTTATAGAACCTGTGGACCGCTAAGTGCTTGAGCTAAAAATAGACAGTACACTTAAGAAGTTAATACTCCGTAGCTGATTCCAAAACATCAATTTCTACTGTTCAATAATGTAGGCATGATAACTTCTTCTTTCTATTGGTATATTCTGTTACCTTATGAGATGATTTATTTCAACTCTTAAATCTAAGAGAGTGAACACTTTTGGCCATTTGGGCACTCGGGGTTAAAGCTAGGTTAGACCTCAACAGTACAATCAATTTGAGTTGCAACAAGCCTTGAATTATTTTTAGGTGGTTTAACTCCTAAAGGACCAAGAATAACTCATGTCTCTTATAGCAGTTTTGAATAAGTTTTGTGGAGACTTCCTTTTATTCAAATTTATTTGTCTTTTGATCAACACAAATAGTTTTGTCAGTGATCAACACACAAATATTTTTATGCGAATATAGATTTGTCAGAAAATGCAATGTTCTTCAGTGATTCCAGTGATATAAAATCTTGTCCTATATGAATTATATTTTTCACAATACAATCGATTGAATTTGTCATTTTAAAACTATGAATCCTTGTTGCCATGAACAGGCGGCGCTGGCCAAGGAGGGAGTGATGGTTCGTCACTACGAAAAGGCCGAACTACAAAACTATATTCGCATCTCTGTAGGGAAGCCAGAACAGACTGATGCTGTGCTCGCAGCCCTTGCTAAACTATAACCATTAAAAAGAACTACTTTCCTGTTTATATTGTCTTGTTAATGTTTCCACATCTGCTGCATTCTTTAACTTTGCACAACTCCTTCTAAAGTTTTCGGATCTATGGCCACTGTGTATTTGCTCATATAATCTGTCTTGTATATTGAAATACAAAAATTCACTCAAATACTCTGTTTACTCCAGTAAAAGGGTGGTCTCAAATATGCCGTCCAGAAATATGGTAGCAATCACTTGTGCAAAAATACAGGTTGTTCAGGGGTTACATCTGATTGTTGGTTTTTGTAACTCCTAAAGGCCCAAGTATCCATGGTTTGAAAATTTCAGATGGGCCAGATTTTGTATCACTAGAAGTCCTGAACAAAGAGTGCACAAATCTGTATTTCCAACGGACACTACTAGATGCACCCACCCACGGTAGAGGTCTTAGAATGGGTTAAGGTAACCACACCTAAAAGTGACACTTGTTCAAGCCTAAGTTCTCTAGGTTCAGAGAGGCATTATTGTTCTCAGTAGGCTTTGACAGCTTCTTCAGCTGCTTTATATTAAGGGGCGTCAAAGTTTGAGATTGTGATGCGAGATTTCAGTTTTACTTGCATCAAAGTTTGAGATTGTGATGTGAGTTTTCAGTTTTACTTTCTGAATCAGACCTAACTCACATGCAAGAGTAGTAACCCCAGTTGTGAGATTTGAGATCCTTTCCAAATCCCTCCTCATGCGGTGGAACAGAAGTCGCAAACCTTACTGCCCCTTTTACTAAATTTTTAGGCCATCCACAATTTTGGGAAAGCAACAGGAATGGCGAAACTACCTCAGCAGTGACACAAACATAACCAGTGTTTCAAGCCTTAACCCCTAAGCGCCCACTGTGTATTTTCTGTAGTGTAGGAAAAGTAGACCCCTACTGCAAATCATTTGTTTGTGTGAAAATGACTTCATCGACACTGTTGATCTTGTAGTATAGAACAAGAGCTTTAAAATGATGTATTGCAAGCCAAGGTAAAATGAGAAAATGCCACCATTGCAAAGTTCAGTGATGCAGATGGCCATATTGGGTGTTTTAGACGCTTAGGGGTTAAGAACAGATCCCCATTGAGCCAGAAATGAGTGCATCACAGGAAAAGAGTGAAATGAGCGTCAATACCAACACTGAGATGACAAGTTAAGATGATGGAAAATTCAATTCCGAGCATAAGAATGGATTAGAATGTAAGGTGATCAGTGCATGCGCACACATTCACCGTTCACATGAGCCTATCAAAATCTCTAGGGCTCCCTTGAAAGGTTCCAGAGAATTCGTCACAGAACCGAAAGGATTTCTAATGCTCCCTATCTACACCAAGGATGCTATACAACTACTATGCACGCCACTAGACCAAATTAATTTAGGACCAAACCTGGATGATTCACAGCGTACAAGCTCATTGCACATTCGTCACCTGTGCCCACTCTCCGTCCACCTCTTCTTTCCATAACGTCACCTTGTTGCTGGAGTCTGATACAGCCAATATGTTCCCTGTCAACGACCAGCTTACCCGCCACACTGGAGTCTTGAAATCATTCAACGTCAATGGCTGCCACTGGTCCCCATCTTTCGCCTGACAGAGGTTCAAAATTTGTGTTAGTCGAAAGATACCAATGCACACGGAATTATAAAGATTCCACAAAAGAAAAAAAGCGAATAGCAGTAGCATAGCGGATCTGCCCGTGCAAACCCAGAGTTCTGAGGATCGTTGAGGAAGGTATGAAAGATAGAGGATCGTTGTGTATTTAAGGTAAATCACCCTTGAACATTGTGCCACTAGTACTTGTAGTGTACAAATAGGGCAATTTACCTTGTAGAAACCAAAGAAGACCACTTCTCGATAAAAATATTTATTAGACCATAAGAGGGACAGACTGCACAGTCGAACACCCGTTCCAGTCTTATCACAAAACCTACTCCATTCTCCACTCATTTATACGTGTCTCGGTACCCTAAAGCCTATAGCCAGGGTCAGGGTCTTCATTTTGAAAGCGTGGTGTCTGCAGAAAGAAACCATGTAGTATGCTGGGCTTCCTCCTCCAGGTCCTCTTTAGAACAAACTAGCCAAAGGAAAAAAATAATAGAACACTCCCAAAAAAGGCACCATGGACACAACGAAGAACAGCATGAATGAGCACAGAGGATTCTCAGACTTCAGGAAAACCAACAATCCTAGTTGGGAGCAACAAAGAAGCATTAGCATAAGCGACAACGCAATACCTGAGTCCAGATGACAACTGTCCCATCTTGAGATGCGCTTGCGATGGTGGACCTTACAAGGCCCAGATTTGGTGCCCACGCCACGTCTCGCACCCAGTCAGTGTGCTTGGAAAGAGGGGGGAAGCAATCCATTTTCCAGCTGTTATTGATGAACTTCCACACCTTCACTGTATTGTCACACCCGCCAGAGACCAGCTTGTGAACAGGTCCAGGATCGGTTCCAATGAGAGAACCCAGAGCACTCGCCGGCGCCCAGGACACCGATGTTACTCCCACAGGATGAGCCTGCTCAATCTTCACCTTCTCCCAAGACCCGTCCGGTTTGTGAGTGAGAACAGAAATCGTGCCATCTGATGATCCGCAGGCGAGGCACAGCCCAAACTCCTGAGGCGCCCAGCAGATGCTGTTCACCGATGACTCGTGTTCTTGGAATACCTGCGGCCAAGATCAGGAGCCTTTATGTCAATTGTCGATTACTAGCCAAATACTAATCTAACAATCCCTCAGCCGGGACAGGACCTGCCATGGTTCTATAGGGTATGAAAGGAGACAAAGTCCCCTCCAAAGTAGAGGACCCTTGCGAATATTTAAAAACCAAAGGTCAAAGGCCCTACTTTGCTGTATAAGTTAGCATTCCGCTATTTCTAAGGGTCCTCTGAATCTGGAATCAGTGGTCTTCGAAGCATCAGGTTTGCACGAAGAAACCCTATACACCTTGCCCTCTTTAATCTGACTGCCTGGATTCCCAAAACAATACCCATGACATAGTTTGAAGTGTGCTACAGACTGCCTGGAGTCCCAAAACAATAACTATGATATGGTTTGAATCACTTCCAAGTGTGCTCAAAATGTGTGGCAAGTGTGGAGGATATTCCACTATGTCATTTCACACTAAAGAGGTCTGAGTGTGGAATGCTAGGTTTCCTCCTCCGGATGCTGTATAGTACTCCCTCCGTTTCAAATTAAAAGTCCTAGTTTTCGGCAATTTTTATTTCCTAGTTTTTGTCCTGAGAGTGACACAAAAACTACATATTCCTATTATAGATAGACCATTTTTCGAGTACTGAGACGACTTTTTTTTTGGCAACAAAAACGTTAAGCAAAATACACACGTTTGAAATGGACTCTTATTTTGAAACAGAACTACAGCAATAATCATCTTTGAAAGAAAAAGACACGATGATACAATGCTCTATGTTTGAAATAGTGGCTTATTCGTGACATCATCCCAAACCCTAATTCTTCCTGGAAGAGTGTTTTCAAAACCCTAGGTGAAGGATCCGTTTAGAAAACCGGGAGATCAGATCAGGAAATGAATCAATCACCTGATCCTGCTGCCACTCATTCTCGGCACCTTCGCGCCAGATGATGACGCGGCGGTCATACGAGCACGAGGCGAGAATGCTGCCGAACTTGGGATGCGCCCACGCGACTTGCCAGACGGGGCCCTCGTGGCCGGACAGGGTGGCCAGGGCGGAAGTCGGCACGTCCCCGCTGCCCACGGCGAACACCTTGATCAAGCGATCGGAAGAGCACGACGCCAGGCGCTTGCCGTAGTAGTCCACGGCCACGTCGTGCACCACGTCCTGGTGCCCCGACTCCACCACCTGCTCGCTCCCTGCCCCTCCTCCGGGTGCCGCAGTATCCGTCGTCATGGACCCCATCGCCGGCAATCGAGCACCTGCAAGCGAGCGATCCAGCAATACAGGCGAAATGAGAGTGAGTGAGTGGTGTAGAAAATGAGTGAAAAAATGAGTGTAAGGAGGGATGAAAGGGAAGGGAAGACGGGAGGACCTGCAATAGAAGCAGAGACAAAGGAGCTGCGAGCAACAATGCAAGAGAACGCAAGAGAGTGTCTGCGAGACGGAGTGCTTGCGAGAGAGAAGATCCTGTAACCGTGAGGTGCCCGTCTCCGCTATAGGACCCTGTTCCGGAACTTCCGCCCATCACCGCGTGCTCATGAACTCTTTTATCTGTCACACCTGAGTTCTGGAGCACGCGGTGATGGGCGGTGATATTGGTTATTTAATAGAAGCGAGAGTGGGTCAGTGAAAAACAGCGGTCTTGGTTTGAGGAAGTGCCAAGCCCATTCAATTGCTTTAGCACCCGTTCTTTAATCCAAAGCATGGTGTAAAATTGATTCTTTCTCTTTCCAAAAAGCGGGCACGGGTCTCTCATGGGGAGCCTCCCTTAGGGAGCTTCCCCATGAGGCATCTAGACCCGCTCTTGCAAAAATGAATGTTGAATGCCCTATTCATTCTCTTGTAATAAAAGTGAAAGCGGGTCCTTAAAAGACATCGGCCTTGGTTTGAGGAAGTGGCAAACCCATTCAATCTCTCAAGCACCCGACCTAAAGTTCAAAGCATGAACTCAAATAAGTTTATTCCTTGTGGAGCCCAACTTGTGAGAGCGGAGACGGGTTCTTCATGGGAAAGGGCTCTTATCCATTCTCTTCCATTGGGCTTCACAAGGAATAAACTTATTTTAGTTCATGCTTTGGATTAGAGAATGGGTGCTTGATGAGTTGGATGGGTTTGCCACTTTCTCAAACCAAGATCCTCTTGGTAAGTGATGTAGACACGCAAAAAATTAATGGTTTTGTATGAAAAGGGACAAACCTTCTATGTAGTTATGATATGTAATTTTATCAATTAATAAGATATACTCCCTTGGTATAGAAATAATTGTCCTAGTTTTTGGCATTTTTTAATTTTTAACTTTTTGTAATATTTGTCCTATTTTATATACTTCAAACGTCAGCCATGTTCACTTCAAACGAGCCGGACAATGAGAGTGACACAAAAACTACATACTACTATGGTACTAAAGATAGACCGTTTTCTAGTAATGAAGTTGATGTTTGGCAAAAAAAGCGTTCAGTTAAAACACGCCAAATGCTAGGACATTTATTTCTGAATAGAGGGAGTAATAAGATATACTAAAGAAAAATATTTCAAATTCAAAGAAATGAACCTTAAACCCCAATGGGATGGAAGGTTAATAACATCACTTCACTTACAACATATACAATCACTCAAAAAATTGAGTCTATATTTGAGTCTGTCAACTTCGGAGTGCTACAACTAAATTTGTATACGTAATTTATTTTTAGAAAATTTCCCATTTGAAAGCTACTTGAGTATAGATGCATGCCACATTGCCCTAATCTCACCACATGTGTTCAAACTTGAGAGAGAAGGGAAGAAGAGAGGCTACCTCGATAGACTCAATTTTTTTAGCACTTTTGAAGCAACCTCCTATGATAAAAAAAAAATTGTCAATTTTGATGTGTTTGGAGTGAAAAATTTTGTGGGTGGTGTTGAATTGAAGCCATAGAAGGTTTTGAGTGAGTATAGAGAGGTTGGGAGGCATTATGAGGTCGATTTCTAAAAAGAAAGAGTTGAAAGTTGTTGCTCTTTTGCAAAAAAATGAGAGCAGTAGAGAAGTAGCGTGAGCTACTAGTTTGTCGCACTCTACAAAGAATAGGATTAGAAAAAAATGCTTTCAGAGCATACACATGCCAAAAGGAGGGCATCCAAGGGCTCTAATATAGTATGAAAAGCAATATGTAGTATGTGCGGTCACCATAGGGGAATTAGAAATGCGGTGGAGGAAACAAAAGAAGTGAAGAGTGAGACAGGAGTAGAAGTTTGCGTTGAAACAATGAAGATTGCCTTGAAAGAAGTTGGTTTACAATCAATAGAGAGGGTTTCTAAGTCAACTTTGTCTCCTAAGAACGTGAAGGATAGATGGAATTTTGCTACAACATACAAAAATTGGACAATTGGTGATTGAGAGAGGGTTGTTTTTCCTCAAATGAACACAAATATGTTCTCCCATGCTCCCATGGCCGCCTTGTATACTCTTGAGGCGGCTATGAGAGGGTATGCAAAAACATACGCATGTTTCCTTTATGAAAAGAAGAAAGCAAAGGGACGGCTATGTATCATTAGTGACCCGCAAAAAGTATATATATATTATATTTATAAATAGACAGATAGATAGAGGTTTAATGATTTTTTTTGTTTTATTTTTTGTGTAGGTGGTTGAGTGTGCATGGTCGCACATTCTTTTTTCCCTTTTCTTAGTGCATTTGGAAGCCCTGTTGGAGTTGACAACGATGTTGTTCATGTGGAATTTCATGGATTTTATATAGGGGAGTGAATTGCTCAGCTCGTTGTTCTGACGAATTTGTTCGAAGAGGTTGAACAATCTATTTTGATAACATAGTAAAGAAATGTCATGGTGGAGTTGCTATTTGGAGGGAGGAAGCAACAAATGCAACAGTGGCGCTATATGATTAGGTGTGGATGAAACAAATCACTATTCCAAATGAAGCGAAGTCGCACATACTTGAATATGTTGCAATGCAGATTGAAGGCATGGGTGACAAGAGGTTGTTAGATGCTTACTAGAATAGATGAGTACATTACTATATATTATGTTATTTTCTAGTTTAATTATCAAGGTACTGATTTAAAAGTTTGTACTATTCTTATAAATTATAAATAAGTAAAGTGTTTTTATATACTAAAATGTATATTTAAAACATCATTGTCTATTTGTAGCTTACTTCTAATTGCTTACAATATGTTTAATATATGGTTTTGTAAGATGTGTACTTAACCTCTTGTTTGAGAACTCAAACCTCATGTATTTTTCTAATATACTATGTGTCAAGATCAATTTCAAGGAGAATTTTGTTGCGTATATAATTAAATTAGAAAATATTCAAAGTACAAGTAATGACTTTTCAAGAAAAAAATGACTCGACAATTTCCAAATTATCCTTTTTGCAACCAAATCTGTAGAAGAAAAAATTGGCCAAAATTTTCATGCAATTTCTACCGGTTAAAATTTTTAGTACACCCAGAAGCCAAGTGCATGATTATATGGCCGAGTGCAAAAATAGGAAATTGGGTGTTTATATTGGTTGATTTTGACTTTGATCTTGATGAAGTCATTTTTCTGCAAGACAATGCTTATGTGCACACAACCAAAATTGTTAAGGAATGGTTCAAGGAGCAACCTTATGATGTTATGGAGTGGCCTGCACAATCTCTTGACCTTAATCCCATTGAACAAGTGTGGGCCTCCATAAAACAACGATCCAATTCCTATCTTATTGCTCCAAAGAATCTTCATGAGTTGTGGAATCGTGTGCAAGATGTCTACCCTTGCATTAGCGTAGATGAGTGTAGGATCTTGTATGCTAGCATGTCTCTTTAAATTGCAGGTGTTTTGGATACAAAAAGGTGGACAAAATTTTGAGTACTTTGTACAAAATGCTCAAAAAACTGAATCAATGTACAATACATACCTAGTTTCGAAATCTTGTATCTCACAATGAGTTGATATAATTTGTTTTCTATCACTTTGATGTTGTTCATTACTTCATGCTTTACAACTTTTGTGTAGATTTTTTTGAAATTGATCATTTTTCCTCATGAAATCCTCAATCCCATGAAACTAACCCAAACATAGACTCAATTTTTTGAATGACTATAGAATGTTTTATTGGCACCACCTTTAATGCATTCCTAACATTAAAAAAAATGTATTTTTAGTGATTATATATTATAAATACTAAGTTATTGTAACTATTACAACAAAATCATAACAAAAAGTTATAATTACAAAGTTATAACATTGTTATATGTATATGTTATTGTGCATTTATGAATCCAAATCAAGAAGGTATTGTGATTCTATGAAATTTAGATTGCTTTTAACTTATACATACCGGTAGTAGAGCTATCTTTTACTGCATTGTACAGTACCCACCAACAAGTTTACGTTCATTCAACTTTTCAGAGAACTGCCAATAAAAATTACAAAAATTATAAGCTTTGAGCCTAATTTGGACAAGTTGTAGTGCACAAGATGAACCATACATATAATGGAGTTTTGATAATAAAAGGTTTTTTTTTAAATCTATTTTTATTTGAAATTCAAACCTTCATTTTTTACCCTTAATTCAAACAACTATGAATACAAATTTTGTTACTTATGGTTTATAAAACTTTCAATGGAAAGAACGCAAATCCTTTGTAGAATCATGTGGAAAAAAAAATCATGAGCTTTGAGGTCATATTTACTAAAATATCAATGTTTGAAGTTTTTAGTTCAGAAATGTTCAATTTGAATATAAATTTTATATTCTTTTAATATCTGATCCAAAAATTGTCCAAAGAAGTAATTTTCACACTTCAAATGGTTTAATATATCTTAATATTAATATTAATATTTTTTATAAATTTAATGATTTGATTCAATTCTTTGAAAAGCTGAATGAACGTAAACTTATTGGTGGGTACTGTAGAGTAAACCATCCTATTTGTGCTATGTGACTATATGTGACACTTTGTGATCGCTATATATCAGTGTCTTTGATTTAAAATTTTGATATAGACACTAATGGTACATAGTGGCACAAATACGGTAGCTTACTTTAAGTATGAATCCAGAAATTTCCTCTAGTACCAAAATTTGTAAGACTAGTACAGTACCCACCAATAAGTTTACGTTCATTCAGCTTTTCAAAGAATTGAATCAAATCATTAAATTTATAAAAAATATTAATATTAATATTAAGATATATTAAACCATTTGAAGTGTGAAAATTACTTCTTTGGACAATTTTTGGATCAGATATTAAAAGAATATAAAATTTATATTCAAATTGAACATTTCTGAACTAAAAACTTCAAACATTGATATTTTAGTAAATATGACCTCAAAGCTCATGATTTTTTTTTCCACATGATTCTACAAAGGATTTGCGTTCTTTCCATTGAAAGTTTTATAAACCATAAGTAACAAAATTTGTATTCATAGTTGTTTGAATTAAGGGTAAAAAATGAAGGTTTGAATTTCAAATAAAAATAGATTTAAAAAAAAACCTTTTATTATCAAAACTCCATTATATGTATGGTTCATCTTGTGCACTACAACTTGTCCAAATTAGGCTCAAAGCTTATAATTTTTGTAATTTTTATTGGCAGTTCTCTGAAAAGTTGAATGAACGTAAACTTGTTGGTGGGTACTGTAGAACATTCTTCAAGCACTAACCCTTAAGCGTCCATACTACAATTACCTGGTCAAACCTCATCAATTCCTCATATTTTAAAATATATTATATTCTTCTAGTATTTTCCTCATATAAGGCATTAAATAAAAAACAAATTATATAAGATTTTTCAAGTTTTTTCCTTGTAAAAATCATAGTAATTACCAAAAAGCTTAGAATAGTATGAAATTTTTAGGGAAATTGTAAATAATAGTGACAAACAACAATGTGTAGGTGGCATGCTTCTTCAGCTTACATAAAAAGAAATTCAATAGAAAAACATTTTCTGCAATGTATACTGAAATTTTAGGGTTTTGAGGTCTAAAGTGCTATAAAAAGCGCAGTTTTAACAATTTTGACAAACAGTAAATTGGACTAGAAAGTAGAAAGTAGCCCTCACACTTTCTTACTTGGGACGATTTTCATTTGAAATTAGAAACTAGGTGAAAATCAGCGTTTGACTGAAAAACGATCAAATTATGGCCCCACGGGGCTCCTTGCACGCAACTATGTACACTCAAAGTGCAAAATCCAATCATTTCTTGATACTAGAACCTTCACTGGAGAAATTTGCACTGTCCAATCCTTAAAAGAGTGTAAAATCAATGGCCATTCGGAACCTACCGAGTACAGTGATCAAATCCGCAACTCCTTTGCAGCCTAGAATTTTGAACTCGTCCAATGGCCAGGTATTTCTTCTCATTTCAACGTCACCTTACATCCCTAGGCTACCACACATACTGGTACAAAAAGAACCAAAGGCTAAAGACTATCTTCCCTAGCAGCCATAAGTCGTAACCTCTCATCAGCTGCAACACTGCCTGTCCGGGCTCTTTCCTCCATTAACAAAGATTGAAGATCGCTGCCATTTGCAAGGCTGTTAAACTCCACGGACTTGGATGGCATAGATGGATACCGTCTCTGACAGAGTGTCATCAACCTCTTGATGGATTGCAAATATTTCCTTGTGGTCTCATCGTTCATGATGTGTGCCACACTGTTGGTATAAATCTTTTCCCGAGCTGAACGCTCGTGGATACCCACCATAGTAACTCCAATGGGCCATGGTGCATTCCCAATAGCCAATTTGATGTATTGATCCATTGCTGTCAAATAATCTCGCTCCATGCACTTCTTGACAACAATCATAAGAGCTGTTCGAATATCATCAGGTAGCATCTGTAGAAACATCAAGTACCCACGTCAAAATCTCCAACGACAGATGAAAAGCTCCCACCACGGACTTTTGGCATTCCTACACCTTAGAACATGGTTGATGTTTGTAGCAAGACAGCATAATTTTCAACCTCAACTGCAGTAGGTATCGGATCTCCACTAGCACAAATTTGGTAAGACATGCAGCCCTAATGGCGACGGCTGTGTATGCAGGAGTGAAGATGTAACACAGACCAAAACTTCTGAACAGGTATGAATTTTTAAACTTTATTGCACAAACATGTATGAAATATCAATGCACACATCACCTTCTAAAGAGATCTCAAAAAAAGTTGCAAAAGTCACCCAAATTTTGTAAAATAAATATTTCTAAACCGTAATCAAATTTTGGGAATCAATCTTCACATTATGACAATTTTGAGCTTTTGAACATGATAGTGCAATTTGTGTTTCAAAATCTAATTATGTTTAGAGCAAATAAACATTTCTTTGAAGGGATAGGGAGTACATAAATTTATTGAAGGGTATTGTACATAGCATGGTTAACGCGACCCAGCCTAAGTAAACAAAGAGAGGATTGTTCAATGATGAGATGGTTCTTACTTTTTTGCGACACAACTTAAAAAGAGGCTTCAGATATCGAGCACACTGCTTGAAAGTAGCCACACTCGACTTGCCGCGCCCAGTTCTTCGCTCAGCTTCTGGTCGATTTGCTAGCTCCTCCTCCCACTCCAGAAGCAATCGCTTGAAGAACACCAAAATCTTATCTTCATCCGAAAGCTCCTCAAAGTTGGCTCTCAGCCTCTGGAATATCAAAAATGATGATTTAATATAAATGCTTTGAGAGAAATAACGAAATAATCAGCCCGTTAAGTTCAAAACCCTCGCTACAGAAGGCTTACTCATTCGAGTCTTGCTAGCTAAAACCGGATTCCCCGGCAGAAAAGAAAAACCTAAATTCCACCATTGGACTAGAGTGGACATGCCATTGACTGCACACTTCCCCTTCGCCTCATCTCCACACACTATATAACCCCACACCAACCGCGCGGAACGAATGGTGTAAGAAATTTTCATTCATATCGTAAGAAAGTTGGTTCCTTCTTTGCACTTGAATGTAGAATTACAAGAAAATTTATTGTACAATCCACTTTTATTCGTCAGGCAAGTGATAATAACTATGTACGGTTGTGAAGAGGAAGCACTTATTTTTCATCCCTAAGCGTCCACTGTGTATTTTCTGTAGAGTAGAAAAATTGGACCCCCTGCTGCAAATCATCTGTTTCTGTGAAAATGACTTCAGTTTGACACGATCGACACTGTTGACCTTGTAGTATAGAACAAGAGCTTTAAAACGATGTATTGCAATCAGAAAACCGAGGTAAAATGAGAAAATGCCACCGTTGCAAAGTTCAATGATGCAGATGGCCCATATCGGGCGTTTTAGACGCTTAGGGGTTAACTAAATTTTGAACCGTTCATCACCAAATGCATCATAGATCACAATATATACAAATTCATAAATCGTTTTTCTTGTGGAAGGTTTAAAACAGTTGTAAAAAGTTTTGATTCATTTCGCAAAAGTTTGGCATGTTGCGGGTTTTGCTTTCCTAGCATTCGGAACTCCATATTTCAAAATGAGAGTGAGAACCAAAACCTAAATTCCTTGCAATTGATACATACCTTCACATCCTTGTCATTTTCGATCCCAGAAGAGAAACCACCCTCGCCAGTAATATTTTCCTCACCACCACCGCCACCGTCCTTGTCACCATCAACAACGCCAGGCTCCTTCTCTTTGTTCTTCTCTTTTCGAGGCTCCAGTCGCCCGTGCTTCTGGAGCATCCGGAGCTCCGCCATGTCCACAAGAAAATCGTTGCGCTGGCCTTCCATGAGCTCGCTGTCAATCTCGCCCGTCTTCATGAGCGCTTTCAACCGAGCCGCCCGCGCCTCGTCATCTTCCCCGAAGAGAGTGATCGGTTGCTTCAAGTAACGCAACCTCTTGATCACTTCGTCCTTCAACAACATATCATCAATTGCTGTCTCCTTCGATTGAGAGCTCGAAAGCTCGGAAAGCACCGACGCATTATTATTCGCATCCGAACCCACGGGATGATCCTGCGGTGCAGCGGCCGATTTTCGCTTCGACTTCTCCAGCAATTCTTTCTTCTCTTCCTCTTTCCTCCGCTCCAACTCGCGCTGGTCGATCTCTCCCCTCCGCACAAACTTGCGCCCCCCGAAGTCCTCTTTCACAGCTTTCCTCTTCCGTTCCAGCTCCGCCTTCAAGGCATCCATCTCTAAAAACAAATTATGAGTTCTGTGCACAATAAATCACCTTCTACACCATCATCGTGATTCCAGAACAGCAATTCTACACTAGCATGATCGCGTATGTAAGGTTCCTGTTCACAAACACAATTCTACAGCACCGACTCACGTAAGCTATGGCGAAACCCTAAAACAAGGGTGTGTATCGAGAGTGGACAACAAGTAAGAGCGTCCGGCCAACTTTTACTTTTGTTTGTTGTTTGTTTTTCCTTTGCTTTTACTTTTTCATTCACTCAATTTCCTAAATAATCAGACAAAAATCAATGAGAACTTTGGGAATATATAGAGAACTTGGGAACATGATGGGAACATTAGGGAACATGACAGGAACGCTTAGGGAATGTGATGCAAACTTTTGGAGAACATCATAGGAATTGTGAAGAACGATTTGAGAAGGTGACGAAATTTTGGGTGAAAGATATGGATGTAAAATGTAGATGATTTTGTAATATGGTATTGTGACGCTGTGTACTTAACCCCTAAAGGACCACAACTATGTTTCTCTCCAAACACTCCAAAGTGCCCCTTCTCATAAAAAGACAAATAGTTTTTTATCTAAAGCCTTTTTGACCGATCCTATCGTAGGATATTTCAACCAACTTGAATTTATTACAACCTACAAATTTTCAACCGTTCAGGGTTCTTCAATAGTAAGATTATAAGCTCCAAAGTTGATTGCACTTTTTTTTTTGGCTTGCTACCCAAGTTTGAAACTTTCTGAAACTGCCCAAAATGCAAAGTTTAGTCTCAAATTTGGTAAAATGAATTTGGCAATTGTGTATATGGGGTGTTAGCTCATTGTGTGCAAAAATTCAGATGCATAGCTCATTGTATGAAAAAATTTAGGAGTTGCTCGCAATTAGGTTTTTCACCTTTGCATGATTAATTTTTTGATTTATACGTCACCTGCATACGCAAATTACCATCTCATCTTCGTTACAAAGAATAGAATCACCACACAAAATCTCAAAAACTGAGAATCAATACTCATTCCACATTGAGCTAACCGAACTTAGAAAATCAGCTTTGGTCCTTTAGAGGTTAATATAATAGATTTTTCACTTTTATCACTTATCTTCATGAATTGAATAATTGATTTGTGATTTTAAATGAAAACTAAATATGGAAATGTGAAATCTTCAAGTTAACTATCTTAGAAGGACTTTAATTCGTTCCTAGCTCCAATTTTCTTATTTTCAAATTATCCCTGTTGAATCCATTTCCATCTCTAAATCCAAGTACATGGACTAATTAGATTCTAGTATTTGGATTATGTTTCGCCACACCCCACAAGGTTGAATGAGAGAGTTCATTATAGATAGCAACTCAACTTTGTTGTCTATATGAGTTTTTAAATCATATATAATGAAATTTCTAACTTTCTTTTTGTGAAAATTAATGATTTTCAAATTCGTATGTGTAGTAAAAAATTCAAAAAAATTATATCAATTTTCATGGCCAAAAATTCTAAAAGTATCGGAAGTAGGTCCTTCTATTTTAAACATTGTTGAAGTAGAGACATAACAAATATTCAACTAATTATGGACTTTTAAAAGTCCATAAATGATATTGAATGCATCCGCCAAGACACATTTTTCAAGTAGAATGTGTCCACATGAGACTTTTTAGCTTCAAAAACGGTCAAAACAACGACCATAAGGCTTAAATTATGTCACGTGCAAGAATGATTTTTGGGCAAAAGTATATTTTATTTTATTTACAATGTATCAACTATCCGCCGATACACCCGACTACCTACCAATAAACCCCCGGTTGCCAACCAATAAAAGTTACACTTGTCCAAAATTGAGCAATTTCTCCAAATTTTTACAAATTGTTTAGAATTCGTCATTTTGTCCATAATTAGTTAAATATTTGTTACATCCAAAAGTACCAATGGTTCAAAGGCATCATCTTCACTCTATGAACATCTCCTAAATCAATATTTACTTTTACTAAGAAACGATTATAGAACATCTACTAGAAAAATTATGACCATTGTAACTTTCGCATATAGTATATTAATGACACAATACTTGATGCATTGAAATCCTCTTTCAGAGGCCAATGATAAAATATAACATTTTGAATAATTTAATAATAGAAATTGTATACAATAGCAAAAAAGTGACAATTTTAAATGTCTCCACCTCATTACTGAAATTTACTTTTCTAGAAAAACACCCTTAGAAGTCTTAATTCTTCGTGCATGAACCACAAATCTTCCGCTTCTCCTTAGAGGTTTGATTGTTGACTACTTTAGTGCAATCATCTACGATCCTTCCACATGTGAGCCTCATCTTCACGAAGTGCCAAAGCAAGCTAATTTAGGCATCAAAATGAAAATGCGTACAAGAATGAGGTTCACATGGAAATCATTAGGATCTAAAGTACAGACTGCTACACCTAATATAAACAATTGTTTCAATGCAAGTACTTGCGTTTGTATTTACAAAGATAAAAATAGTGATAATTTTGTTTGGAAGTGCAAAAGAAAGTGTGCAAGTGACGTCAGATTTTTTAGACCATTATGCAACATTCCAAAAATTGTGAAGTTTGGAACATAGGTGAATCTAACCTTGTTTCTAGACCAATCGGCTCGTGACTTACAAAGAACTCAAGTATTGTTCCAAATTAATCCAATAGAAACATGGACAAGCATGCTTTTAACTATCGCAATCCTATTACTCCCCTTTTGTCTTAGTGAAACTTGCTTGTGTATATGAATGATGTCTCATTTCTTTAGTGACATTGAACATAATTTACTTACACTACACCTGCTACGGAATCACAATGTTAACTTTTATCCCCTAAATGCCTACAACCCTCTTCAGATTTGGAGAATTGCGAAGATGATTTATAAAATGCAACTAAGAGAAATATTTTGAACTTGATGTATGAATAAAATTTGTACATTATGAATTTTAAATCTATGATTGTAATCACTGGTCAATATTTTGTATAAAATTAGAAACTTAGAATTCAAAATTCTTTTGTAATTCGATTACAAATAAGATATTGACAATCTATAGATGAAATTTGTTGTGATGGGTTGAAATGGAATATTCTAAGTGTAGTGATTTTTTGAGATTTGTTGGTTGCTTGATTTTATGAGTTGATTTTTTCAAGAGCGCTTTTGATTTGTTTTGAGCTAAGATCTTGGAAATTTTTGGTGGAACAATGTAGCACGAAATGAGGCATAAAATTTTCACAAATCATCCCCTTTCTAATCGTATCACAAATGTATGAAGCTATTTTTCCCATAAAATTTTGTAGTATTTTTTTACTTTACAAAAACTGCATGACAAATGAGAAAAAGGCATGAAATTATGTACATTGGTCAAAAAATGGTTTGTTAAGCAGTTACTTAGGGGTTAATATGCTAGTTTTAGTTTTCAACACCCCGATATTCTCACACTTAACTTCCACTAAACAACCATGCATATCATTTGATGGTACATATAGCAAAACTTCACTATTGCGCAAATTCCCATTGGCTGCACTACTTGCCACTAGCACTAACGGCCTTAGTTGATGCCAAATTCCCCACTAAGCGAGCTCTTAGTATTTTCACAACGGGACTCACACTTTGTAACTCACTACTCCAGACACTTTGGTAATGATATAGGGTGGAGTGGGACATTTCCTAGCTGATGTCAACATGTGCAACTAAGCACCTTGATCACAATGCCCAAGGTGTGGGAGTGAAGCCCTAACACTACCTTTATTTCTTAGGAGCGACGCGGCTTGCGTTGGTACTGTGCGTGACTGAGAAAGGAGACCATCTTTCTTCATAATACTCTTTGTGGTCTTCCGCAAGTCCCCCTACAAACTTTAATTTTGGAAAACCATTCATTTTTTTGCCTTAGTCTCAAAATTGCCCCTCAACGACTCTCAAACTTCCAACGGGCGTAACTTTTATTTTAGTTATCCAAATCCCAAGTGTAAACCTATTTCTATGATTTAGTCTTTGAGCAGCTAGATCACAATGCTATATTCGCTTTTTTCATTTTGACCTATATTGAGAAAGTTTTGACCGCCCAAAGATTTGGATCCTTTGGAATGTAGTGTTTTTGATTCTCTATAGTCTCATTCTTAAATCTTAACTTCTAAGCCCTTGCGTTGCTCCTTGCGAGCCTTAGCAATTTGAAAATATCTTCTCCTTAGCTTTCCATCGACATATAACATGCCCTACTTTGTTGAGTGTGTCATTTAGAAACTTGTTCCTATCCCTATAATGTCCTAATAGACTATAAGACATTCTTATATAAAGCTTACAAGAATAATGCACGACATAAGTAATTTTGAAAAAGGCACTTGAATGTTTTAAGTGACTACCGATACATAAGATATTCTAGAGGGCACCCAAAGATATTAGTTGCCATGTCTCATTGTAAAATGGAATGTATCTCTTAGATTACAACATTCCATTCATTTTAATGCCTTTATCAGCTAGCAATCACAAATTGGTTGTATGCTCTCCTACATCAAAGCTTGATGTGGAAAGAAATAGAGAAAAATATTCATTGTGAACTTCAAACAATGCTTTTCAGGATACAAAGTAGGATGCATTATTCATCCATCCCTAGATTCAGGGGTGCATGTATACACATACATATACTCATTTCTACTATATTGTTTTCTCATCCAAGCCATATATTCATAAGCATATTGTAAGTATGTTCACATTACTTCACATTGCATAGATGTGTTACAGTATGTGCCTTCCATATGTTTAACCCCTAAACTTACCAACCCTTTGAACAGAAGTAGATGCTCGCTTCAAAAATAGATATTAGCATTTGGAGGCCTCTCCAATATTATCAACATCTCCCCATCACAAGAGATTTGCTTTAATTGGTAGAGAACCTAATGGGCTTGCAAAGATGACTTGGATGAAAGTCATTCGAGATTGTATGAGAAAGTTACAAGGCTTTGAATCTGTTCGTGATCCAATTTCTGGACGCTGGGACGTTTAGGGGTTAATGAAGTTTGGTTGAATAAAAAAATGTAGGGCATCATCTCTACAAATTATCCGTACAGTCAAACTTCCAAAAATGACTTGAGATATATTTTTAATGATTTTAAAAGCATTAGCTTTTGAAAATTTGTATAAATTATAATTTTCACTTTTATAGTTTAAAATTTAGCATGACTGGTTAAAGTTGGTTTGTCTATTGTAAACTTCAAAAAAACAAAAGAAATGATGGAGGGAACATCATTACTTTCCCCAAATAGAGAATTTTATAACACCAAGACAATGTTGAGGTGATCCACTTTGAAAAATTCTCCCGACTGGAGTTTAACTCGGATTGACATAATTCAAATTGCGTTGGAAAGTAGACTTGATGTAATATTTAAAATATTTTTTTTTTTTTCAAAAGTATATATTTTTTAGTTCTGAGGAACCCGTTAGATTCAGCAGCGACCAGAAAATGGTCGTTTGAGGGTTAAGGGTCAACTTCCCCTCCAAGAACTCGCATGTTCAGTGCACTTTGGGATCGGTGTTGAGAGCACACTCAGGCACTGAGAGCCAGAGTGGTCCAGGTTCCAGAAGCCAATAAGCTTAGCAAGTGTACACTTTACACTCACACAACCTCATTACTGCTCCAATCCATTCCTCCCTCTTCCTCATCATGTTAAGCTTTTCTTCCTCATTGGTGAACCTTCCCCATCCAAATATCTATTAAGCATTTTTGCACTTTGGACCCAAACTTTTTCTACACTGTGGTCAATCCCGATCCAAAAGTGCCCTTGATATTTCAAACGCATCTCTATAAATAATTGTCAACCACTGTGCTTTTGCTCCTCATCTTACAATTCTTCATCCATCCATCCATCCATCCAGCAGTTCAATCTCCCATATGGAGAGGCGGGTATCGTGTTGCATGTCAAAGTGCTCGTACATGGCAATTGTAATGCTCGAGTTTTGCTGATGTCAAGATCTTGGTTGAACAGAAGGATGGGTGTGTGCAAAAGTAGGGAGGAACTTCCAACGCAACAGAATAGACAAGGGTGTTAGATCTTGCCATGCAATTTCTAGGTTCGTTACAAAATTGGGTACAACATGATTATTTTCTTTTTGGATTTTTTTTTTTTCAAATATAGTTTTAGAACATGATTTTGAAATTGTCTTGTTTTGACACCCAACTTCAATTCCTCCAATGATATGTTTAACCTCTCTATTGAGTCAACACATTTTCATTTACCATGACAACCTTGATTGAAACTATACATAATTGTACAAGTGTCATACAAAGACTGAATGAATTCCAAGCAAATGAATTGATATAGTAACATCACTCTAGAAATATTGAATTTAATGTAGATACTATCTTTATACAAATTTTAATATATAAATTGTATTGACAAAGTGATACGAGTACTATAAAAGTTCAATATGATCTCTTATTTGTACAGTGAATCTATATGGGAATGACAAAGACTACTGTAGCAATAAGTGCGATAAAGTTACCATACGGTTTCTATCATGTTCAGCACCACAAGAACTTTCCTGATGCATACTAATACAAAAATGCAAGCGTGTCCTATCATTTTTGAACAATAATAACATCTTTTGATTTTGATTTTATAATTGGCTATGAACTTCTAATGTGAAACTCCAATTTTTATGCTGGGTATTTAGGATTAAAACAGAATATTCTGAAAAGATACGAACTGTTCATTCATTCGATTGGCACGAGGGACGGAAGGGGACACCTGTGACCACGAGGCACCTGTGACCACGGCCACGATCATAGATCTCGAATATCCTGCGGTGACCGAGGCTTGGAAGCTTTCGAGGCCGCGAGGTGAGAGAGACGGAGAGAGAGAGAGAGAGCGCTTTGGGATCCATTTTTCCCGGCGTGAGGTGACGATTGTGGCGTGGTTTGGGATCGCCGCAGTGTCCGCAGCACTCTGTTTCGCCTCCTGCACGTTACCTCGGTGTGTGGAGGGAGAATGAGCTGGATGATCAGCAGCATGGCCAGCTAGCACGAGTATGGCGTCGTGGTAAGAGTGTATTGGGAAATTCGCCTGCTGCACCGCGGCATTGTCTGGATTGGCCCTCCCAGAAGCGAGCTTGAATTTCATAAGGTAGGTCTTCTCGCTTTCCGCTCCGTTTGCTTTGCTTTTGAGCTAGAGCTCTGGTCCGGATTTGAGAGTGCGTATTTCGCCGTCCCCGAATCATTTGCTCGTGGATTGTTGATGGATACTTGGTAATTGATGCAAGAATTTTTCATGAAAAGGGCTTGAAGAGGAATATCAACCTCCATGTCTATGCCCGTTGTCAGACGCAGTTTACGATGTAATGGATAAGAGGATAGGTCCTAGTGAAATGACGCTGCCGTCTTGTAACATTTGTACTCGTTGGAATCATTTACGTGCTGGAGTTGAGCCGGATTGTTGATGGAGATTTGATAATCGATGCAAGAAATTTGCATCGAAAGGGCTTAAAGAGGAATAATAACCTCCATGTCCATGCCCGTTATCAGACACAGTTCACGATGTAATGGACAAGTGAAATGACGCTGCCGTTTTGTAATATATGTACGATAGCGTGGGAGAAATCAACCGCCGCTTCGTTCTGGGGTTGCAGAATTGCAGCTGGCTAGGAACTCGTAGGAAAAGCAATTGATCAGGCAATCAAATATTGGTGTGACATTTTGAAATTGCAATCGCGTCAGGAGAACAACAGATATGAGAAGGACCGGGGATAGAGAGAGGGAGGTGAGTGAATCGGGAAATGATTTTCTGAGGTCGAAGATTGGCAGACTTTGTTGTAACGCTTTTTGGTAATGAATCCGCTGTTCTACTTGCAGAGACGGCAGTACCGATCTTTTGACAGACACAATGCCACTTTTTTCACCTTAGAAGGTGTGTGGAGGTTCAAAGGAGAGTGCACTCGGTATCCTTGAATAAGTTCTTCGTTTCCAGCAGCAAGTCGACGATATCAAATGGTAACTTCCCGTCATCATCATCATCATCATCATCATCTTCTTCTTCTTCGTGGTGTTTTTGGTATTAACGTTTTTGGTGGCGCATAGAGGGCTCAATTGATGCTCCGAGGCATGGGATTAAAGGCAGGAAATTAATTCACAGTGGATTTCTGAGATGAATCTTGAGTCTCGCTGTTACTTGACCATTGTAACCCGTCAAATGTCCGTCTTCGACTGAGATGCGATTGAATCGTGTGCAGGATACCATTGGAGCTCGTCCACTCCCGGGTGCGTCGGGAAGCTTACTACCATCATCGGCAGGGGTATGGCACGGAGAGTTCCGATCAGTTTTGCAGCAGGTTCCCTTGATATCCTCGTACCACATGTCCGGGAAAAACATCAACAATTTGAGTTCCTCCCTAAGAACGCCGTTCCTTGGTGAGAGGTAAGGAGGTTAACCTAATCTCACGGCATTGCGGTTGCCAATGTCTACATTTTTCTGGCCAAGGAGCAGTAAACGCACATCGTATGAAGGAGGTACTGATAGTCAGCAACTTCATGTTTCGCAGGTGTTCAGAGACTAGGAAAGTCATTAAGCCACCGCGGCGAAGCAGGCATGGTCATGCTGTCGTTTCAGTGCTCAAGGTGAGCTCGATGCTCCCGTGATCTTCGTTACGGGTATACTGTAGAATATTCTCCTTCTCTGGTTTCTAATTCAGCGACAACGTGAACGTTATTAATGGTTTTTCAATCTTTGTTTGTGTATTTACAGCTTCAGAACAGAGTCTTGAAAAACAGAATTTAAAGAAAACGCAGTGTAAGGCTTATGAAAAAAACGCAATTGAAGAATTTTGAGATCGGGAATATTCCTTTCCCCTGTATCTAAGCACGTGATCATCTAAGAAAGGTGTGGAATGATACCACGTCGTTGTGAGAAATTTCATTGAGGTTGATCTTGTTACACGTGCAGGACGAGCGTGCCGCTGGTAGCAGAGAATTCCAGAAACCGGACGATGTTGAGTCGCTTAAAGCTGCTTTGGCCGCAGCTGAAGCAAGAGCGGACGCTGCAAAGAAAGCTGAGAGACAAGCCTTGGATGCCTTGGCAGCCATGGAGGCGAAGTCACAAGATACGGCATTGAACAACACGCAGAAGATGGAGGCTGCGAAAGAAGCATTTCGTAAAGAGAAACAGGAAGGCTTTAATCTCGCGCTGCAGGTAGAGAAAATTTCCGAGTCTGCAATTCTGAATGCCACCGCGCGCATAGCCGAGGAAGCGAAGCTGAAAGTGGCCGCCGCCGAAACAGCCGCGGCTGAGGCGATCCTTGAGCTTGAAGAAAGGCTACGGCTGGCGGCAGACGAAGCATCCTCCGCCGTGGCCATGGAAGCTAACGTAGCGATTGATGAAGCGAGGGCTGCTGCTACCTCTGCCAAAGCGCAGGCCGGAAAGTACGAAGCTATCTTGAACGAACAAGTGAAGGCCTTGAACGAACTGGCTGAGGCGGAAGCGAAGGTACTGTTCTTGGAAGAGGCTTTCCTTACTGCGAGTCGGCAGCTTCAAATTGCAAACGGCGAAACCGAGCGGTACCGCATTGAGCTCGATAATGCGCAAAGGTTCATCCAAACCGCGGCAGCAAGGGTTGAAGCAGCGGAGAAGACTGCTTTGGAAGTCCAGCAAGCTGCTGCAAAAGCAGCGGAAGAACGTGCGAGTGTCGCGGAGCGTGCAATTGAGGCTGCGAAGAAGGCTTCGCAAGCGCGGCAAGAAGCTGACAAGGTCGCATTTGAAGCAGAGGCAGATGCGCTTCGGAGTGCGAATGCTGCATCTCACAAAGCGAGTGAAGCTCGCAGGCTTGTCGATAAGTCCAGGTAATTAAATGATGATTTCCACTTGCTTTCTTTCTTGAACATAAATTCGGAGCTCTTTTCCTGCCTGAAATTGAATGTGACACGTTTTGGTTCTTGAACTTCGTCTGATCAATTCGAGTCTAAATTCTTCAGCATTTTGAAACCGTTGTTTTCTAGCTTAAAACCGAACACACGTAACTTCGTCAGATTCGGGTATTTTTTGAGGATAATTTCAGAGCTCTTACAGTCTAGCCTAAAATTGAACGTGACACGTTTCGGTTGTTGAACGTCGTCTGATTTGAGTCTCTCTTGAAGCGTTTTGGAGCTCTTTTTAGCCTAAAACTGAAAACATCATGCTTCATTTCTTGAACTTCGTCAGATTCAAGTCAGATTTCTTGAAGCGTTTGGGAGCTCGCTCTTTTCTAGCCTCAAGTTACTGAATATTCGTCGTTTCTTGAATTTCGTCAGATTCGAGTCATTAGAAAGAACATTGCTAGCGGTGGACGGCGCCGCAGCGGCTTGGAAGAACAGAGCGCTTATGGTGGAGGAGACACTGAAGCTGGCGAGAATCAACGGCGCCGAGATTGATACCAGCAGTATGGTCGACCAGACGCTAAATGTAGGTCGCCTGGAAATGCTGCCGGGCAGTGATTCCCGCATCAAGGACCTTCTGGAAAACGGTCCGAGACGCGAAACGCCGGACTGGATGCAACGGCGCCTTCAAACCGGGCAACAAAACTTGCCGCCCATGCAACCGACCTCCACAACTGCCGAGATCGATGCCATGATCCCTCTGCAGCTTCCGTCCCCAGAGAATGTCTGGGACGTCGCCAACTCCAAGGTGCGGGAGGATGACAAATTCTCCGCGCGCGCCGCAGAGAAGGAAGCACTCGACTTGCAACGAACCGCTCTTGAGCGAACTCTCCTGACCAAATCCATCACGACTCTCGTCCGATATCCAGAAGATTCGGAAGAAAAATCAGGTCCGACTGCCGCAAAACGGCATTGTTTGACATTCTCTGCTTTCCGAAATATAGGAAATCCACTTTGGAAGCCCATAGTTGATTATTGTAACTTTCAGAACATTGATTTCTGTGATGATATCTTCTTTGTATCGGTACATTTTGTTACCATCCTTGAAGCTTCCTAAATGAGATTTGTTTCAACTCCTGTAGATATGGAAGCGGTCACTTTTGGCCATTTGGGTACTTAGGTTTTCTGTTTTCACGTTGAGGTGTGTTCGTGATCATTCTTTCCTTGTATGTGCAGAATCCGGCACCGGAAGTGGCCGCGAGATTGTGGTATGTACTCACGCTCATTTCTTTGTCTGTTCCAGAATAGTAGAATAGTATTCCATCTCTCATGAATCATCCCTCTTATCCCCTTGTGCTTGAAATGTGCATCTGTGTTTCCTTATACCAGTTCCAAGGTTTCAACTGGGAGAGCTGGAGACGACAATGGTGGTTGGAAATGTCAGCCAAGGCCGCCGATCTGTCCAAATGTGGAATCACAACCATTTGGCTTCCCCCTCCGACACACTCAGTCGCTCCTCAAGGTTTGTATGCTAACAACTTTTCTTCCTCCTGTCAAATCGAACAAATTCTGGGTACCCCACGTTGAATCGCATGTCTTCTATGTCGATTGCTCCTATTCGGTAGGTGTACTTCGAACGAATATTACATGCAATTTTTGAACAGAGGATCATGAATTCATGCCTACCGGAACTGCGTCAATTTCTAGTTGGATATGCAAGATACTTTGTATGCCGACGTGGATCAATCGAACGACAAAGTGCTACCGTATCCGAGTTTCTGATGTGTGGAGAGGATCGTTGCAGGGTACATGCCAGGGGATCTTTACGACTTGAATTCCGCTTATGGAGGATCGGAGGAACTGAAACAATGTATAAACGAGATTCATAAGCATAAAATTCTTGTAAGTTAGAACAGACCATTTAGGTATTACCTTCGCTCCATCGTGCAATTCTTTCGTAGCCTTCTACCGATATTTCTCCCTTCCATGCAGAGGTTCGGACGAGTAAATTATTATCACTTGTACCCGTTTCTGCAGAGGTCTCACCGCAATCTTTCTTGCTGCAGGTTCTAGGAGACGTAGTCCTCAATCATCGTTGTGCACAGAAGCAGGTGATGACTGAAAATCATCCATTATACTTTTCTTCGACACTGAAGCTGATTTGCTTACCTTCCTTACTGTACAGTATCTCTACGATAGTCTTGTGGATATATATCCTAGACGAAGTGAATTTACATTTGGCACTTGTGATTATCAGGGTCCAAATGGTGTCTGGAACAGGTTTGGAGGCAAACTCGCCTGGGGACCTGAAGCTATCGTAAGGGATGATCCTAACTTTCAAGGGCAGGGCAATCCAAAGAGCGGTAAATATCGCCGATTCCCTTGAATGGTTTTACTGAGTCTGCAAATATTTATCTCCGCCAATATTATCCCTTAATCCGTTTACTTCTGATCGAATCATGTTCCTGCGCCAATCCATACAGGAGACTTCTTCCATGCTGCTCCAAATATCGACCATTCCCAAGACTTCGTCAGGAAGGACATTAAGGAATGGATGAAGTGGCTACGCACGGACTTTGGGTTCGACGGATGGCGACTCGACTTCGTCAGGTCTTGAGATTTTTCTATTATTCTATTTTGTAAAGTTTTGGGTTTCTGGAGCTTCTTTGCAAGATGATCATTAATGGAAATAAGAACCTCTCCCTGGTCAACTGCGTCCTTAGAAGATAATCACCTGCTTGAATGTGAATGAAACAGAGGGTTCTGGGGTGGATACGTGAAGGAGTACATTGAAGCAACGAAACCAGCATTTGCTATAGGAGAATATTGGGATAGTCTGGCGTATGAGGGTGGCCAAGTTAGCTACAATCAAGGTTCGTAATTCTAACCAAATTATTAAGCGTTTGAAGTTTTGCTCCACAGTAGAGGATACTGTTTGCGTCTCTTTAAGCATTTTACATATGGAGGAGTGTGCTTTTTGGGAGAGCACTCTAGAGCTATGGAGAGACCTTTGGGTACAAGAGCCAAATCTGTTGAAAACAAAAAAATTATCCCGTGTGAATTTCTTATGCAATTTCAAAGTGAGAAGTAGACCACTATGAGTGACAGTAGACAACCTCATTTCTATTCAAAGATTAGTGGCCATGGACATTTAGCCTAGTCATGCTTACACCACTCGCTAAGAAGTCCAACCAAGTGTATGAATGGCATAGATGAGTTGTTGGTAGCAGGGGTCAGTATAGGAGACGGTTTTAGTATCATTACCTCAGGCCGTTTTCATTCATCTCTGAAATTTTCCGCCAGGAGCCGAGCATTAAACTTACATAATTACTGGGGTGATGTGCAGATGCTCATAGGCAAAGAATAGTGAACTGGATCAACGCCGCTGGTGGCACATCATCAGCGTTTGATGTCACAACGAAGGTAGGGAAATCCCTCCTTACTCAAGATGTTTTAACGCCTAGATCTGGCGCCTATCAACGATGCATGAAGTGATGAGAATGATATCCGTCCGACATCTTCTGTGAAGCTGTATTTACTTGGTTACTTGTGCGTGTATTTTGACGGTCTGTAGGGCATATTGCACTCAGCACTTCATGGCGAGTTCTGGAGATTGATAGACCCGCAAGGAAAACCACCTGGAGTGATGGGGTGGTGGCCTTCTCGTGCAGTCACATTCCTTGAGAATCACGACACCGGATCAACCCAGGTCTGTGCCATTTACTTCCTCCCAGTTACTGGGATAACTGGGATGCTTCCGCCTGCACTACATATCTAGAGTCGTTATTCTACAGATGAACAAGCAGACGCTTCTTCTTCATTCTGACGTTGCCATACGTTACTATTTACAGGGTCATTGGCCATTCCCTCGAGATAAGCTGATGATGGGCTATGCGTATATCTTGACTCACCCTGGGACTGTAAGTGCAAGCAGTCCGCATTTCACTTGCAATTTCACAGTGCAATTAATGGAATCGTGATTGTTTCGCATGCACGAAAATTCCACAGTTAATGAAGTTCCTTTATGATAGTCTTTGTTTGAATCCCAGATGATTGAGTTTATTTTCATTGTTTTTAACCGTTGGCGTTGCTGCAGCCTGTGATTTTCCACGACCACTTCTATGACTTCGGTCTGCATGATCAAATAGCGGAGCTGATCGCTGTGCGGACTCGAACTGGTGTGCATTGTCGGAGTACAGTAAAAATATTCCAAGCCAACTTTGAAGGCTATGTTGCGCAAATAGGCGAAAACTTAGTGATGAAGATCGGGCATCTTGATTGGAATCCGTCGAAACAAAACAACCTGGCTGGGAGCTGGAAGCGATGTACCGACAAGGGTGAGTATCAGCTCTGGGAAAGGCGTTGATTCATTCTAGCCATTGCAAGCTTAACTTGCGCGCATCTAATCCCACCGTCCTGCCTGCATATCATTATGTATAAACATTCTTCCTCCGTCTACTCTCACAATCCTAATTTCATATCGCGATTGTCGTACTCATCAATGCGTCTGAAATACAGACTGCATAAATGTAGCTCATTGATTACACCCAGACCTCCTTAATATCACCCGCTCCGAAATTACATTCTGGAATATCCTGCACACTTGACCCATTATCACTGGGACACCTGTCACACATTCAAACTATGTCGTAGTCATTTTATTTTGGGACATTTTTCGAGACCCAGGCAGTCCGATTCCGATTTAACAGGTTAGGGTTTCGTTAGAAGAAATTCTTTTGTCATTTGGCCTCAGCCAAGACTCTTAGTTACCAATAATCACTCTTACACAGCATTTGGAGATCTTTGGTTTGTATGTTGATTGGGAATTATATGGAACTTATGATAAATATGCAAAGTTCTCTTCTAATGAGAGGATAGAGTTATCCTTAAAGTCATCTTGTGTTTGAATAAGATATTGTGTCTTTTTATTTAATGTACTCTTATTTGTTCACTCCAAATAGTTTGAAGATATGGAAGAGCTTAGTGGTATCTCATTATTAGGTGTGTTAAAGCTTGGTGGTCTCTATGCTCAAGGAAAACTAGTTTAGCCCTCTTTCATGCAGACTTTACACCACACAAGAAAGTCAAAGAATTAGTGGGATTTGAAAAATCTGAAAGTTCACAAGAAGTTTTATTCACTTAAAAATTCATGAAAAATGAAAATAAAATAAAATATTATTATATATATATTTTTTGAAGTAGTCTATTATATGAGGAAGAATAGGCCACTTTACACTAGGGATCGAGTCCAATTCTCATGGGATCCAATAAATTCATTTATTGGACTTGAGAAACCTCACTTTTGGACTTGAGAAGTTGAAAAAAATAATGATATTTGAATTGGACCTGAACCCAAGTATAAAACCAATAGGTCTAATTTGGAGGTTTTTAAAAATTGAACACAGTATTAATTGGACCTGGACCCAAGTGTAAAGCCCCTATAGATCTAATAGTGGGTCTAATTTTAATTGGATCTAAGTTTTGAAATTGGTTTTCCAAACCCAATGCATTCTTTCGGAGCCTTTGATTTGATAGTTGGGTCGAAAACTTTACCTCCAAAACTATGCTACTTGGACATTATATCATCTTGGTCCTGAACCCCAGTGTAAAGCCTTCGGGTCGAATTTTCAGCTCTATGCCAATAGGATTGCTTGAATCTGGGGTTTTCTTAGACACAAGTCCTAGTGTAAAGTGGCTATTAGGGCATGCACGTATGGTCTCTACAATAATTCCACTTAATGATTACTACGTGTTGGTTCCGACACATGCCAACCTAAGGGGCGGTTTATACTAGTGACCAAGAGTCGTAACCGAGGAAAATGAAAAAATTACATGGTCACACTTCACGGTCCCGAGTCATGACCAAGTGAAATGAAAATGCAGTTTAAAACTCCTTGTCGCTTCCCATAGTGTAAGCCGAACTCGGACCGGGAGGAATAACCATGCACCAAAAAGAGGGTGGGCCGATTTAAAAAAACACCGCAAAACTTGGAGACCATGGGGACTAAAAAAAAAGCCAAAATTTCAAAAGTGTCGGAATAATCTGAAAATTTTAGGGTAGTATAATGTGGGTATTCTAAACTCAAATCTGTTGAAATTTTTGCATTTGGAGTTGTATTTTGGAAGATACAGGCGTTTGAAACTCTGAAACAAGTTTTGGCATTTTTTCAGTCCCCATGGTCTCCGGTTTTTGCGGCCTGAGAACATCTTTTGCTCAACCCATCAAAAATGAACTTGGACCATGAAACATTATCCACTACTAGGGCATTTTATAGCCCTTTTGGTAACCTCGACTCCCTTGGTTCAAGTTCTTTTTTTGGAGTGGTGTAAAGCTAGGTCGTCTGAGGACAAGTTCGTGGGTGTAATCATAAATTTTAGAGGCCTATGGGACGACTTCTTGGTCAAAAGTGTAAACCTCCCTTAATTAAAAAGAGGAAATTCATAATCAAGTCAACTAATTCCTTTATCATTGAGTTACTATTATCTTATTGTGACCATGTGTTGTTGTGCAGTACAAGACTAGAAGTTACAGACTTTTAATCAAATTTTGTTACCATTAATTGAATTAAATTAGAGATAAGTTATTCTAAATACTAAATAAAAAGTAAATGCATGGCTAATTGATGGGGAACACTTGGGCCAACAACACAAGGCTACACTAGCTTTTACTATATTTCTTCAACACTTTTAGTGTCAAAAAATTTCCATTTTTTTTTAATTTTTAATTTTTTTAAATGCCAAAAAACAACAGCCTACATTACCACAAATCTAAAACCTCAAAACGGCCATTTAGATGTTTGTGCAAGAATCTAATTGTTTTTGAAAAGCTTTTAAATAAAATTTCTTTATAATTTTTTAACTTTTTAAATATAATGTATTGTTAAAAAATATGTTAAATATATTTTAAAAATGTTTTTTTAATAAAAAATATATTAAAGATTAATATCCAATCTGATGTGGCCAAGAGTTGGCCACATTAGATCCATGTCAAATTCAACTTTATTTAATATTTAATATTTACTATTATTTTTTGATTCGATTTTTTTAATATTCAGATTTGAAAAATTTCTTTGCTTGAAAACTCACAACCTTCTAGAGGCCTCAAATTTCCTCTAATGTTTTGGTAATGAGACCACATAAGTACTGAGAAAGGGGTTAACCCTTAAACGTCCCATGGGGATAGTATATATGTTGTCGTATAATTGAGATTTACTACCAACAAGAAACTCTAAATTGGGATCTTAATAGCTCACTGGAACTGCATTGATCTAAGTTTCAACTTCTTTTTTGAACTCAAACCCATTAAGGGTGTGGATCCATTCCAAATACAACCAAAATACACCGTATTGTACCGGTCGCCACGGCACGTTCAGACATTTAGGGGTTAACCCCTAAATGCCTATATCTCTCTTCAGATTTAGAGGATTGCAAAGATGCATTATAAAATGAAACTAAGAGGGATATTTGGAACTTGATGAACAGATAAAAGTTGTACATTGCAAATTTTAGATTCTATCCATACGACTAGATCTATGATTGCACTCACCAATATTTATTTATAAAATTAGAAACTTAAAATTCAAAATTCTTTTGTAATTCGATTACGAATAGGACATTGACAATTTGTGGATAAAATTTGTTGTGATGGGTTGAAAATGTAATATTCTAAGTGTAGTGATTTTTGAAGAGATTTTGGTTGCTTAATATTATAAGTTGATTTTTTCAAGAGCACTTTTGATTCATTTGGAACTAAGATCTCAGAAATTTCTAGTGGAATTGTGTGGCATGAAATAAGGCATATAATTTTCACAAATCATCTCCTTTCTAATCAGATCACACATGCATGAAGCTATCTTGCCATAGAATTTTGTAGTATTATTTTACTTGCAAAAAGTGCATGATAGATGAGAAAACAAATTTCAATTTTGTACATCAGGCAAAAAACGTTTGGTTAGGCTGTTAGGGGTTAATGTGCAAACACAAGCGGGATCTCCAACCTCGTCCCCAACTGCTGGGGAAGTTTTTGATATGGGTATTGAAAGGGATTGTCCAATTAAAAAATTGTCATTTTACAACTCATTTAATGTGTGCTAGAAATTACATTTTTTCAATTACATGAATTTAATGACATCCATGAGAAAGTCGTAATACACTATTCAAAATACTATTGAGCACAATAGAACAATTTTGGTATTCTCTTCATTCCTTTGTTCTTCAAATTCGAACGCTCCCAAGCCCAATGGTCCACTAAAGGGTGTTTGCACGGTACGGTTCACTAGTTTTCTTGTTGTAATGCACTCTTTTGAGGACTTTGTGATTTTTGGAAAATCACTACGTGCAATCTTTCAACTCTCATAAAGTGGAGCAGTTTCGGATAAAGGAAATCTACATATTCATGAAAACCTCTTTCTTAGGAATTCCATCTATATTGGCCTTAAGGATGAAAATTGACAAAAACAGGTGCACTGTCGCAATGCATAATATGCACTCCAAATTCTAATATGCACTTCGTAAAAAAGGGTTGCGGATAGAATTTCGAGCTATAAACTTTTACATCTTCAAATATGTAAAGAAAAATGTCTTCAATTTTTTTTGAATCTTTTAGAATTGATAAAAATTTTAAATTGCTATTTCTGGTAGAGTTGAATCGTTCCTCTAAATTTTTTAAAACGTTTTTGAAGGATTTTTTTTGAATATGCTGGAGAATGAAATTTTTGAGTGGGATTATGTTTATATTTTTTAATGTAGAATTAAAATTTTACTATGTTTCCATGTAAAGTTTGATGATAAATTGGTCAAAAGTGATATTAGAATGGAAGTTTTGATATTCAAAATCTTCAAGATAAAATCATTTTTACATTCTAAACTTTTATTTTTTAGTTAATATGTACATAAATCTAGAAGTTGGTTCACTCATTTTTAACTCATTGCAACATAATTTTTAAATTGGTTTGAAAGTTAACTTTCTAGACACAATGCGCAAAGCAATTTGCACAGTTGTGCACCAAGATCTTTACGTCAACCTAGTATACCTT
Source organism: Pohlia nutans (assembly GCA_022496805.1). Lineage (NCBI taxonomy): Eukaryota > Viridiplantae > Streptophyta > Bryopsida > Bryales > Mniaceae > Pohlia > Pohlia nutans. The sequence continues at coordinate 24,585,998 of CM040085.1, read as the reverse complement.
ACAGTGAAAATGTCCTAAAACAAGGTTTGAATCATATCTATGTTTAGTTTAACCCTTTAGCGTCCCGGTTCAACACTGTTTTAAAAGATTCGTTATAAAATGTTTGATGAAAAAAAAAATTGGAATTGATGTACAAAAAAAAGTTGTAATGTCAATGTGAAGATCACATCTCTACGGTCGGATTCATCATACATTTTATCAATAAAGTTTAATGAATTTTGCACAATTTTCTTTTGAAATTCAATTAAAAATCCCAAATTTACACAAAAAAATTTAAAAATACTGTAATGAAGTTGGAATAACATGCACAACAAGATGGTATGGTTACCATTATTTGATTCTACCTATTTTGGAAATCCATGTTTAAGGTCTCACTTTTTGAAGAATGAAACTTGAAATAAACCAATTTTGTTGTTTTTCAAAAATCACAATATTATATTTTGAAAATCCATACAGTACAAATGATAGTCAACTAGCATAAGAACCAAGAGAAATTTGAATAAATGAAAAACTATACATGTATTGAGAAAGGTTGCAATCTGTTCGTCGTCCATTATATGAACGTAGGCGTGTTAAAGGGTTAAATTCTTAAAACTAGAAGAAATGTGGGATTCTACGACTACAAATTTAAAATTCAAATAGTGCAAAAACTAGTTCATCATGACTGTCATTAGAAAAGCTTTGAGGTCACTCTCCAAAGGATTGTGAGAGCAACCAATACCTCCATGCATAGAAATGAAATACAAGAAGAAAAGAAAAAAACAACTTCATGCAAAAAAATTATTATAACAATAATAAAAATAAAAATAATATAATCAAACCATTATTATATTATTATATTTTAAAAACATTATTAAGAAAACATTAAAAATTAATGAATCTAGATCTGACCTAGCTAAATTTTGAGCACATCTGATTTGATTTTTTTAAATTTAAAATAAAATAAAAATTTCTTTTATAATTTTATAATTTTATTAAAAAATAAAATTGCATGTCATCTTTGACCAAATTTGCAGCCCTTTGGAGGCCTCAAAACGTTTGTAATGCTTTAATCATTTTGGACAAGTTTGAGTTGTATACTTGTAATCATAGAATCCCACATTTGTGCTATTAAAATTTGATGTATTACTTATTTACTTATTTATGATAACATTCAAAAATCACATATTTTTACACAATTTATCCCCTAAGTGACTAGACGACCATATTATCGTTGCTGCAAAATATTAAAAATAAAAAATATTTTCAAATAGGAAATCAAGTCTACTTTCCAACTCAATTTCAAGAATGTCAACCGAATTAAACTCCACCGAGGAGAATTCATCAAAGACAAAATCCTCATTATAGTCCTAGTGTTATAAAGTTTACTAATTCGAGAAACTAATGATGTTCTCTCCTTTGAAAAAATTGCTCTTTTGAGTTTTAGAATAGAATGTTTAGCTTTAACTAATTATACCAAATTTCATATTCTAAAAAAATTAAATTAAATTTTGGTTAATATTAAAATGGTAAATGCTTCTAAATTCATTAAATGAGTATCCAAAACATTTTTTGAAAGTTTGACCATATATATAACTACTAAACATCCTGCTTCTCATTTTCTCTTTGGGACCAAACTTCATTAAAATTGTAGAAGTATCATTTTATAACACATCTGAGTTTTGGTCTTACCCCCTCTGTCATTTAGGAAATAAGAGGACCATGATATCATAAAATCTTTGTCCTAATACCATATGATATACTTAAACACCAACTTAACATAGTGATGGATTAATTTTTTAAATAGAAAAACATAAATATATAATAGTTTCACTACTATAATGTGACCAACTGCTGGATATGTTAAATTAAGAAAAAAAGTTCAATTTTTGAATTTGACCTATACAACGTAATATGGTTGTTGCGTACCAACATTCCGTCTATAACATTATGTAATTTTTGTAATTTTTCAATATTTTTTTCATTTCCAAAAGGAAGTATCTCTAAAGTTCGAAAAGTCTTTGAAGGTATAATCATATGAGACCATTACCCTGCTTCACTAAACAATAAGGCTGATATATATATAGACACACACACAAAGCAGATGCTTAAGCAGCCTCTCGCTTTTGAAAATTCATTTTGCATAGCTAAAAGAGAACAAATCATCCTCCAACTTCATGCACAGTTTAGAGAAACGCTCGCATTTCGGGTCATCATCGGGCCATCATGAATGAAGAGTCTTAGAGTTTGTTTGGAGAAGTGCTACCAACTTAGCCACTAGGACCAAGTTTGCGCGTGTTACCCTTGATGCTCTCTTCCTAGATTAAACTCTATGATCACAAAAGAAAAACAAAAAGTAACTAGTAGCAAGATAGCAACATGTGTCAAGTAACAAGTAAAAAGTAACAACTGATTGAAAATTTATGTTATGAGGGGCATTGTGTTTTGAATGGTTGTTCCTTCAAGCTGGAGTATGGTTGTGAGAAATCAAAGGAGTTCGTATTGGGAAGTCCGGGTTCAATTGGATTGAGTAGGCCCCTGAATTTAAGCCGTTTGGCGTTGTCTCTCATTTCAACTAAGTGTGTGATAGTTTGTGGTGCTGTTATATTTTAGGGGATTATTGGTCGTGGTTGTTTGTTTTCTATACGTCTTTTGGTGAGTGTAATTTGTTGTAGATATGGAACTCCATGCACAGAGGCAAATTAACTGGTGACTTTAAGTGGTAACACAAGGCTGCCTGCCATACAGACACAAAATCATTCACAAGGGCAGACGTAATAAACGAGAAAAAGCGCACAGACACACTCCGTATGATTCAATCTCAAGCTGCATCGATCCTTGTCAAATCTACAGCAGCATACATCATGAGGCTATTTCGGCCCAGCCGTGGCTTCAATAGCTGGGTACATTCACAGTATAACGAGCCAAGGAAACTGTAACCAGTGATTAATTTAACGGATTATTAAGCAATAATCTTATCATTTGAATTGATAATGCAATATAAATTAGTAACTACATATATTATATGTCATTCTACAATATACTAAAGTTCGACGATGTTTGACAAGTTATTGATACTCCAAAACAACTAAAATATGGTTGTAACCAATTGTTAATAACAACTATTTGTGCTTATTAAGCACTATAAATGTTCATAATATGTCGCAAAATGTCCTTAAATTTTTCTAATATCTACATAAATTGAAGATATGATTTTATAAGCACTCATCAAGAGTCGTTAGATTTGGGCGGGGTTGGCTCGTTTTATTGTGAATGCAACAAGCTCTTGTCACGTCAACTGCCATACATCTACTCCACTTACACAAATTCTGAACGACTCGAACAACTTACTGCGGAAAGATCTGATCAAAGGTCTCTTTCACAAGAGACCTAAGTCTTTATTAAATTGGAGGACGATGGGCATAGAATGCCGGGTGGCTATTGCAAAGCGAGCAACTTAATCAAACAGCCGTGACTTCCTCTGCAAATGAAAACCATACTAACTGAATCTTCAAACTGCATGCATGCTCGCTAGAGAGCTACCAGTGATCGATCCAGATATATATATTTGACAGTCACCAGCATGTCACCTTCGCAGATTTTAACGTCAACGGCTGCTTCATAATCTCACTGTACTGGAATGTGACGGCGGCCTCCACTTTCCCGCCGTTGTTGACAATGCACGTCCCGGCGTTGGAGTCCAGACGCTTGAACGAGTTGGGATTCACCAGAGTTGCAGAATGAAACTGACCGCACTGAACGACCACTTGGGAAATCTCGCACTGCGGATTCTTGCACAAGTTCATGACCTGAACTTCCCAGATGGGAATCCCGACTCGCGAGGCCTCTCCCTGCTGGATGCTGATGTCTTCCGGGCGGCACGGGAGTCCACCCATGATGGTGAATGTCGGCCGGCCCGCCTCGCCGACCACCAGGAGGGCGAGCAACACGACGAAGCCAGTTACAATTACCTTGAACGTCGACGCCATCGAAATCTACAAGATCGATCGAATCCGGCCTAGCTAGCCTGCTACGAGTTTACTTACTGCAACAACAAAAAAGCCCACATATATAGTTACAGATCGAGAATCAGTGAAGTTAGAAATTGGAAGTGAGTAGCTAGAACTGCAGCACGACTGTCTGCTGGCGACTAATCTAAACATCATGCCTTCAGGAATTATATTAAGCGGATCCGACAAACTTCCGAGAACCAGTCGAAGCTAAGATGTTGTTTTTCAACTCTTTTTCCAGATTGGTGATGAGACCGTTGGAACTATGATCCAGGACCCTGACGATCACCCACAGATCAGCCAGAAACGGAAAAAGCAACTTACACGATTTGCAATGCCCGGCCAAAGATCAATCGCATGCATGCATGCAGAGGTACAGATTGTCTACATTTGCTTTGGCTACGAAGTAATGAAATTAAAGCAAGGAATGCAAGTAAAGGCGTTGGACGTACAAGCAGACAATCTGGGGAGAGCAACAGTTGCCGCAGAGCAGAGCTTTTTGGTGGAAAGAGAGACAGAGAGACCGTCAAGCTCTTGCACCAGAGAAACTGAAACAATGCCCTCAACCCAGGCTCTGGTGTGCTTTTATAAGTATCCTAGAATGGTCTCGGTGGGATGAAAACGATGGATAAGGCAGTAGGTCTAGGCCTTAGGAAGAGACCTACTGCCATACCAAGTGGTATCATCCCACCGAGACCATTGATTTCCGGGGAATGGCCTAATATGGGTACCACTTTTACGCATTTCGCATAGTGTTACTTAATTATGTCTAACTCATTTTATGTGTGCTAAAAATTCCATCTTTAACCCCTAAATGCCCAGGGCATTCACAAAAAAGTCAAACAACACTTTCATATGGAGTTTGCTCATCAATAGCCTTTGATATATTTTTGAATTATTTTTAATAAATGTAAACATATGTTTCCTATTGATCCTCAATTTTTCAAATTTTCTTAGTGCGTTATAAATTTAATATGATTTATGAAGTAAAATACACAAAGAAATTCATATAAATTACAAAATTGTTCCTAATTACCAAAAAAATATATAAAAGGTTCAGGTTACAATGAAGAACCATACGGGAAAATTCAATTTAAAATATATTTTCTAAATTTGGAAATTTGATAATGACATATGCTTTGTAGTGTAGTTTGGATTATGACCTCTTGACATTGCAAGTGCAATAAAATACTTAATATTATGATTTTTTCAAATTTACAAAGTGAAGTAGAAATTAAACTTGATAATCTCCATTCTTTTAGTTGGACTTGAAAGCAAAAATAATCATCTTTAAGGTTGAAATCGAATTTGACCAACCACCATCCACTATTTGGATGCTTGGGCGTTTAGGGGTTAACACCATGTATATCTAATTGCAGCCATGGTGTCTAGGACACCCTCTAATTTTTCTATGTTTTTTTCTTACCAAAAACATATTTCTCAATAATCACACTAGTTTTGGAGGGGGTACCCATATCAGGCCATCATCCTTCCGATACGTTGATTACGGATGAAAGTGGTAATTTTACCATTGTTTCCGATCATGAAAACGTAATCTACTCTTGTTATGAATTATAAAATTATAATTTGTTCCTCATGCCGAGCCCCTAAAGTAAACTTTAGAAAAATCTTCCTTTTAAAGGAGGTAGAGAAATGAAAGTTTTTGCCCCTTGAATTCATTAACAAAGGTTCTAAACAACTTCAATTGCCTTGACAATTGTTGAGGCCCTGAAGGTATCAAAGGGTATTAGGTTTTAGCTCTAGGGGATTCTAGATGTGAGCTTTTGAACTCAAGGTTGTCATAATGGTCGGGTTTCTAAGGGTCATCAGACATATTCTCGTTACTTGGGTGCGGATGGGATGGTCTAATTGCTCTTTTAGTGTTGGAAAAGTAGGGTTTGGGATTCAAAAGTACATCTTTTCATCATTGTTTATATCCTTGTTCATATTCAAGGAAGTCACTATTAAAAATTTAGATAACAATGAGAGTATAAAAATAGTATATCTTTAATTCATTTGAAATAAAATATATAATTTTTAGAAGTAATATAAGGTGTTTTAAAACTTATCTGAGAATATTCCTAAAATATTCTTAGAATGTATCATGAATATACCCCTAAAATATTATAAATAGTAGAATATTTCAATTATTCTATAGCCCCCTAAATCCCTAGCTGTCTATCTATGCATATTTTGCATGACGTTTAAAAGCTAACTTAGTTTTCTCATATGTCATGCACTTTTTGCAGTGTGGATGTTTTACTATAAATTTTACGGTAAGTTAGCTACATACATGTGTGATCCGATTAGAAAAGGGATGATTTGTGATATTTTTATGCCTCATTTCGTGTTGTAGTGTTTTACCAAAAATTTCTCAAATTTTGTCTAAAAGTGTTGTTGAAATAGTCAACTCATAAAATTAAGCAACCGAAAAATCTCCAAAAATCAGTACAATTAGAGAATAACATTTCAACCCATCACAACAAATTTTATCAACATCTTATCGACATATTGTCAATATCTTATTCGTAATCCAATTACAAAAGAATTTTTATTTTTAAGTTTCAATTTTTATACAAAAATATTGGTGATAGCAATCTCATATTTAACTATATGGATAGAATCTAAAATTTGTTTTGTATAACTTTTATCCATACATTAAGTTCAAAATATCCCTCTTAGTTTCATTTTATAATGCATTTTTGTAAAATTGCCCAATCTAGACTTGGTGAGGACTGTGTTCACTTATATATCCCAAAATTCACACTAAGTGACTTCCCCGAGGTTCATATCCAATTGCACATATCCACATCTAATTCATCCACGTCCTTGTCACCCTCATCTGCATCCGTTTGCACATCTTTACCTGCTTTGCTTTCTACAATTAGTAAATTGAATAATAAATGATGAATTTTGTTTCATTTTTGCGCACTAGGAGACAAGTGATTGGTTGGAAGTTAATATAACGAGTTGTACGGGTGTGGTAATCAAATGACCTACACTCCAAATTAGTGGCCCTTACTAGTGATGAAGATTTAATGTGTTGAAATTATCATGTACGAGTGGAGATTCTCTTAAAACATTCACACCAGTGACTCATATCCTCAAATTTCTTGCTAAAATCTGAGATCTTGTTTTGACTTAGAAAGACGTTTCGTCAATGGAGATTAGTATATTGCTAGTGGATACCAACGAGATTCTTCTCGTCTAGTGAAATTTAGGTCTATGCTAGTATAAATCTCACTGTACTAACCTGGCTGCTATAAATTTCTTGTGGATACCAACCTCACTGGTTGTCATGCTCTTAGTTTGCTTGAAGAGTAGACGTCAAGTGGGTGGTTGTGGTTTTCATTTCTAGAGCGTTGAAGTTGTCCACTAGGGTTTTGTGAGAGTGCAAGTGTTGAGATGAATGAAGGAGTTGAGAACTCGATACGTTTTGCACTTCAACAAGGATTGACAACTTGAAAAGTGGCGAGAGAGATGCCGTTAATCTCCCAAAAAAATATGCAAAAGCTACTTGTATTTGTGAAAGCCAAAGGCTCACGAGTTTTGGACATCAAACGATTGAAGCGTGTTATCTTTAATGACAAGCTTTAATAAATCATACTCCCTATGTCCCACTAAAAACCGTGGTTTTTGGTGTGTTCTAATTTAATGATTTTTTTGGGAAAAAAAGAGGCCTTCTCGTTACTCAAAAAATTGGTTTATCTGTAATGGAAGTATGTAGTTTTTGTGTCACTCTCATTGTCCATCTAATTTGAAAGTGGATAGGATTCAGTTTTGAAGTATAAATTAGAGCCAGGATAAATATTACAAAAAAGAAAAATACCACAGATTTTTTAGTGGGACAGAGGGAGTACTCATTTCTCAATAAACTAGCTTGACCCGTGCCAGCCACCAGCACATAAAAGATTTCAAAATAAATTTCAAAATTTCAAAAAAAACACTCAATGTGTTTATAATTTATTTGTACTTTTTTCCTAAAGAACAACTTTGAGGTTTAATATTGGAATTTTGAATAACCTTTAAAATGATCTTTAATATAACGTTTGAAATAACCTCGCAGGTTTGAATCCAAAATCATATCATCAATAATCACTTATTCCATGTATAAATTGTTATGGTTGGACGGACACACAAAAAACACCCTTCTCCTTTAATATAGATGGATGCTCGTGGTGTTGGTTCGTTCAGGAGAAGGTTGTTCAAGTCACATCTATTATACAATGCAGGACGCTTTGTCTCACTCGACCGTTCCGCGCTGGAATCCGGCAAGGAGACAAAGCGACCTGTCGTCATCCTCCTTCTTTCTTGCTTCAAAATCAATCCAAAATCAATTTTCCTCCTAAAATGTAGTGTTTTTTTGTCCTCAAGTGGAATATTTTTTGCTCTGAAACGTGGAGTGTTGACCGCAATGCCTAGGTGTCATGTGTGCAGGCATGGAGGATTGTTGGTTGCCTGGAATGGTTGCTGTACACATGGTTGCTGCTTGTTTCATGCATATATTTTCATGATTTTCTTCATCCGCATGTTCATCCATGTATTTTCATCCATTGTCTTCATCCATAAGTTTTATCTGCCATTTTCATCCACATTTTCCATTCGCAATTTTTTTTTTCTTGGATGCTATCGCTTACATGGTTTTGCATATGGTACAGTTTTGCTACACAAATGTTTGTCTACATAGTTTTACGTACACCATTTTGCTTATATTGTTTTGCTTAATCCTTAAAACCTTGAGGTACTCCTCTATCCCTATGATATGCTTTATGTACCGTGAAATAGAAGACTTAACTTCAATGTTCCAATGCAACAGTGTGGACCTTGAGCACAATGGTGTGGACCTTAAGTAAGTAGGAGTAGTAGTTTGAGCAAACATAAAGCGTATTATGGTACAAAGGGAGTATTGGACAAAACTTAGAGTGTTATAAAACCATTTCATTTTAAATATTTACTAAAATTACAATTATAAATTTTTAAATTGAAATTTTGTATGATTGGTTAAAATTATATAACATATTCTATTCAAAGAAAGAAAGAAAAACTTTGATTATGAGAACATCAAAATATTTTAAATATAGAATTCTGGAATTTTAATAACTTTACTTTTAAAAAAACTGCAAAAGAAAAAACAAGTATTTTAGGGAAAATTTGAAGTGCCGAACTTTATTTCAAAAAACACATTAATTATTTGACACAAGTTGTGAACCTGCCCTTCCGCTACGGTACTTTCTCCAAATAGTAATTATTTTAACTCTATGGCATTGTTGAGGTGTTTGTCTTTGAAAGTTTCTCTAAAATGAATTTTAACTTGGATTGACATTATTCAAATTGGATTGGAAAGTAGACTTGATCTCTTTGAAAAAAAAAATTCACCTTGGGAAGGCTGTAAAAAATGTGTTGCAAAAGAGAAATGGTCGTTTGGGTGATTAGGGGTTTATGTGACAAAATTGTTCACACTTTTCTTAAACAATGTTACATTGACGCAATTTCAATGATATTTCTTACACTTCTAAGGATTTAAAATAATTTGTTTAAGAAGTATTTATTATACAATTGAGGATGAGTTTGTCTCTCAAATGGTTTTTTTTTTAAAATCAGATGTGTTAGTTTGGTAATTGACAAATATTTGTAGTGTAAAAAAAGATTGTTTTTCAAAATATAAATAGCCATTTGGTACATCACCAATGAACTAGCTACTAATTCAAGAACTTGATTCAATCTGAGACTTCTCATTACGGGGTGTCAAAGTGTGAGCTTGTGATTCAATACTTTGCGATGTAGTTTTTATATAGCCCATCTCGTAATCCACAGTGAGAATCGTGAGGCTCTCACCAAAACAATTTTTTTTTACTTGCGAATTGAAATCACGAGTTTTGGTGTTTGCCAAGTGATGATTTTTTGGGTGTTGTTGTGTTGGGTTGGTGGTTAGACTTTCTTGGAACAAACTTGTTTGTTATTTCATATATTTGAATTTTGACGATCGTGGTTGTGTTTCTGATTGTAGACATTTATATGGTGTTTATTCATGTTTGAGAATGCAACGTGTTTATTGTTCAAGTTGTGTCGGGTGGATAAAGTAGAATTGTTGCTTATCATAAGGTTTTGGAGTTTTCTTAGTTTTTTTCTTTTTTTTTTTCTTTTTTTTTTCTTCCTTCCTTCCTGTTTTGTTTTTTGCAGCGTTGATCCATATGTATTGTTTTATTGTGGTCTATAATGTGCTTTGTTAGTGGTAAGAGAGCACAATAATGTATTAGTCGTAAGACTTTGATATTTGGTTTGTATTGGTGGTTTTTTAATGTGAAAGAGAGCACAATTGGAAATGTAGATGGTTTTGAGTAGTTGGATGAGGATTTAGAAGGTACAATGATGCCTTAACCCCTAAACGTCCCAGCGTTCAGAAACTGAATCACAAATAGATTCAAAGCCTTGCAACTTTTTTATACAACCTCGGATGACTTTCATGCACGTCACCTTTGTAAGCCTATTAAATTCTCTACCAATTACAATAAATCTCTTGTGATGGGGAGCTGTTGATAATATTGAAGAGGCTACTAATTGCAAGTATGTCAAATTTGTCGGGTAGATTTGATGCTTGCAATGGTCCTTTCATGTACACCTCATGTACATTTGAGCCATGCTGATATCTATTTTTGAGGCTAGCATCTACTTCTGTTCAAAGGGTTGGTACGTTTAGGGGTTAAGTAATAGATAGTACAAGTACATTCAATGTCATAATTTTCAATATTTTATGGGAACCCACAATTTATGTGAGAGGGAGAGTTAGGAGTGAAGTGAATATTAGGGCTGTAATTATTTGGATTCCTAAAATGGTGATGGGACGTGGATGGTTTCTACGTTGAATAGTTGTTAGTCGTTAGTGGCAATGGTTACAAAGTTTACAAGAATAGTGTACTTGTGGGACACAATATTAAAATTCCCACCACAATACAACTACTACACGAATGGATCCTTTGTACCACCAAAAGAAGATGGAAATGGACACTGGAAAAAAGAAAAAGCAGGCTATGGAATTTATAATCCATCAAAAATGGAAATGCAAATATCAAAAAGACTACCAGGCCTACAAACGTGCTTCAGAGCCGAATTAATGGCCATACACAAAACACTCACACTAATCACCACCACATATTCAAACGAACCCGCACACATCTTCACAGATTGCCTGAACTGCATATATGTTCTAAACACACAACTAAAACATCCAACCCAACATAAAAATCATGCCGATAAAACCATCCTAACAAATATGATAGGGATGCTAAAAAGACGTACACAACCCACCACAATATACAAAGTAAAAGCACACGCCAAAATTGACGGAAACGAACAAGCATACCAACTTGCAAAAGAAGGCACCAAGAAAAGAGACTACCAATTTGTCACCAAACCATATGAATTTGCACACACAACACCATATTACTTCCAAAAAGACACCTGGCCGGGGCCCAGAAAAAGACCAGACAAAAGCCCAGTCAAGTGCCTAGAAAAATACATCACTAAATATGACCGTGAAAACAATCTAGAAATATTAGCAGAACAATTCTCCAACATTAACAAATGGACAATGAATCCCATTATAAATAACAAATTGTCCAACGACTTCTGGAACAACCCAGCAATATCAGTCTCACAAAAAACAAGCCTGTTAAAATTCCGTACTAGCCAATATATGGGACAAGCTAGGAAACAACTCTTCTTCGGTATTCAAAGATTCCTCTCAGAAACATGCCACATCTGTAACTCACAAAACGCAGATACATGGCTTCATGTACTTCTTTTATGCAAACATCATATACATGCCCTCAGAACCAAAAGACATAACAAAGCAGTATGGGAACTAAGAAAATAATCCTATCGTCAAAAAAATCAAGATGCTTCACCCTCATGAATGCAGGCACTTTTAATAACAACCCACAAGAAAATACAGTACCCCCATGGCTACTACCATGCACATGTGGTCAACAAAGATGCCACTGCAACGCCAGATTTAAATTAGACATCCTTTGCATCAAAGGCCTACCATACCAAAGTGCCCTGCCACTAAACCCCGAAGACAATCTTACAGTACAATTCATTGAATTCACCTACGCTAACGATAGATTCTCACCAATAACAATTGGCCAAAAAATAATAAAATATCAACCACTAATTAATAGTATCATCCAACACGGATGGAAAGTAGATCCATTCATAGTCATCACAGCTGGAACTCGAGGAACCACACACACTCCTTCAATGAAACAACTTGAAACAAAATTCAACCTCTGTGAAACCTCTATAAAACATACATTCAAAGCAATAAACACTATTGCCATACAATACGCAGGATCAATCCTCCTACATAAAAGACATATAGAAAATAACCAATCAATACCAACAGAATAGAAGAATACGAATATTATAATAATAATAATAATAATAATAATAATAAAAACAAACCTATACTGAGAACAGAGTCCCCATTCATCAGTACATGGTTACTTTTGCTCTGTTACTTGTTACTAAAGTGTCCATTCCCGAGAGGGGAGAGTAGTTTTGTCCCAATGATCCTTTGTCCGGTGGACACTGGGTCATTGACATTACAAACAGACACTTTATTCACGCCGGCCTCGAAAGAGGACCGGAGTTTCTATCTATCTGTACTTGTGGGGTGCTATAAGCTACTTTTGATCTTTCTGTAACCCGAGTCAAATTTTTTGTCATGTTTTTTTATGTGATTCAACTTTGATTTGCAACAAGGAGCTTGGTGGGGTTTTTGGAAGAAGGCATTTGTAGCTTTAAGTCTCGCTTTAAGTGGAGAAAGAATCTATTTCTAACGTGTTTTTGCTCATTCAATTTTTAAAGAAATAAAATGAATTTATGACAGTTGCTTGGTATGACAATGCAATATTGGTATTGAGTTTGCAATACCATGTGTGTTTAGATCAGTTTGACTTTGTTTAAATTTTTGGATTGCAGGTTGTAGCCAAATGGTAATCTAGACTACATTTGTAGCTGATAGTCAACAATTTTGTGCAGTCAATATATGAATAATGAGTTTGTTTGATTCATTGACTTCGGTGAAGTTTGTATTTGTGGTTGAGAGAAAATCTGAGATTGAATTGCAACATTTAAGCAATGCATTATAATGCATTATAGTGGTAAACAATAAGGCGGATGTGTCTAAGAATTGGTGTAGATTTGGATAATTATACAAATTAGTTACAAATTAGTTACAGTTAAAAGTGCTCTAAATGATCTTGTTTTTGAAGATTCTAACCTAATTTCAAAGGAGTTGTTTTGTGACAATTTTGGCCAAAAATACATCAAGAATTTCAAGGGTAATGCTTGTTATATTCATTATACTAACATCAACGTGTTCAACGGCACGGGTCCCACTAGTTGTCCAACAAAATGTAAAGCATAGTGGCAGTTTTATTGTTTTTGTTTGGGGTTGCATTAGGGGTGTCACGATACTTTCTTCCCATGCTCAATCTTCAAAGAATGCGTATGTAGCACTTTCTCCTTGAATTGTGGAGGACCCGATCTGAGAAGCTTCATTCTTCTCCTCCGGAGGTGAAGAATGCGTGTGAAGATTGAGATGCTATGGAGAAGTTTTCACCCCGGAGCTCATTTTCACCCGTCATTGGTTGTGGGTCTTAGGTTGATGAGGTACAACCTTGAGGTGCGCTTCATCATTCAAACGAGGTTAGATGCTTGATATGTACGCAAGTAAATTCCTCCAGTTTGTGGCTATTCTCATTCTTCACACGCCCTGAAGGGATGTCACGGCCTTCTTCGTGGAGAATGGCCACAATTGGCTCCACAATTCTCTCCCCAGGTTCATAGGATGAAACTTCTCGACAAAGCCATGACACACCTAATACTTCCAAAAGACCATGCAACATGTGCTACACTGAAATCACCATATACTGTGGCCCATGGTATTTACGAGAGACTTTACCAATAAAAAAAATTCAAAAATATTGTGGTAAAATTCATCTAAATCTGATGAAAGATTGTTCAAATAGATAAGAATTTGTCCAAATGGATGAATGTACCCACAACAATTATCCACCCACAGTATATGGTGATTTCAGTGTAGCTAGAAGGAACTATGGACCAACATTTATATCACAAAATCTTGGAGGATAATCTTTACTCTACATTTCAATCTGTCGTCCGTCATCTTCCAGTATGACAATGATCCGAAGCATTCAGCGAACAACATTCAGAAATGGCTCAAATCACAGCCATTTGAGATCATAAACTTTCCCCCTCAGTTCCTAGATTCAAACCTAATTGAACACACTTGAATTGAATATTCCAAATATCAAATTCCAGCCAGTGCAAAGAGCTCATTCATAATATATGGGCCAATATCAGATGTACAACCCAAAATTCGTCTCCAGAACAACGAATTCCAATCTAGACGATCCAATCAACACTCCTATAATTTCTGAGCTGCTCTTGGGTGCACCACCACCAAGAAACCCTAAAAACTGATAATAAGAAAACCACCCCACAAATACAGTCACTAACGAAAACCTTTAGTCTTCACAGTACCTCTTCATCCAGGTCAACAGGTAACTTTTCACAGCTAGCTTAAGATATAAGTACAGTAACATGAGACATTGTCAATTCCTGTCCAAGTGGCATCATCTACAATTGAGCCCTTACTAAGTATTTGTGTACTCTCAGCCAGCAGCTTGAGTTTTCCATGGAGTTGTCAGGCTTAATTTCAGATCCTGTTTCAGATTCATGATTGAACCACCAAAACAAGGCTTGTCAGGCTCTATTCATAGCATCTACTTTTTCACAAACATGGAGTCAGCACAACCCCCCCCCCCCCCCCCCCTAGTTAATGTACGCGTACATTAAGAGTCTGTTTGTTCAAGGTCCCCCAAAAATGGCCATGAGGTAGTGAGTGACAGGAGAATTACAAACTCCTTTAACACCTAATAAAAGACCAAGGATTCATGGTTTTAAAATGACAATTGATCAATTGATTGATCAAACTGTGAAAAATATAATTCAAATTTTATATCACTGGAATCAATGAAGAACATTGCATATGTTCAAATAAATTTGAACAAAAAGAAGTCCACATAGGACCTACTCAAAACTGCTAAAAAAGAACATGAGGCCCAATGTAGGGGTTAAGGGTAAGACTCCATATTACCTAGTTTTTAGGCTACAAAAACAAACTCAAACCATAATGGAATGTGCAGGTATGTAGAAATATATGAGCAAAACATGATATCACCTTTTTAAGTAGAGACTGCAGGCTTTGAAGCAGGCTCTGGTTGTGAGAGATCCACATCAGTTGGGGGAGAAGTTACTTTTGAGTTACTCAAGTCAACATCGTGTGATGCTGCTGCATACAGTGGTGATGGTGGAGTGGGACTCGGTGAGCTTGCTCCTGCAGAACTTGATGATTTCTGCTCAGATCCTGAACTACTCAAAATAGCTACTCTCTCCATTGTCTTCTGACCCACCTCCTCCGCCGTTTTGGCAACCTTGGCATACGCACCCACTACCCATGTTATTCCTGTCAGAATGTATCTGTTCTTTACAATGGCAGTGCCTGCGGCGTTGAGTTTCTGTTCGGCAACCTGCACCAGCAAAAAAAAATCAACTTTCCAACATAGTAACATTACTTGATGAAACATTAATTATTAACCCCTGAAAGACCAAGAAGCCTGAATTAGGCCTCATGTTTTTTCTAGCAATTTTGAGTAGGTCCTATGTGGACTTTCTTCTGTTCAAGTTTATTTGCTTTTTGATCTATATGCTGTGTTCTTCACTGCTTCCGGAGATATAAAATTTGGTCCCATCTCAATTATATTTTTACGATGAATTTGTTATTTTCAAAACATGAATCCTTGGTCCTTTAGGGATTAATCCAAAAGTAAACACATTCCTAAAACAAATAAAAAAGTGATATCCCCAAGGCTCTAGTAAGCATATTCTGGCAAAGTTTTCTAGGATTCCATATCAAAGATCACACTTCTCATAACACTTCTTAGTCCCACTCTCCCCAACAATGTCACGAGCGCTTGCATAGCCCTTTGATTCTAACCAACAATCTAGTATTTCTGTCCTCCCAAACTCCAATGCAATTAGTTTTCTAGAGGAGAAAATCATGTACATGATCTCTACAGTGAATGAAAGCCTTTTTGTTATTGCCGTTTACAATAGAGAAAGGTGAGCTCTCACAAATGCTAGAGAATGTTAGAGTTCCACAAAAAAGCGAGAAATTTCGCACTGACCTGCACGGCGGTTCGTGTCTTCTCAGAAACATGGAATTTTTCATCCACAGCCTTCACCTGCTGGTTAAGAGCTGCTGTCCCAGCACTCAACTTCTGGGTGATGCCAATCTTGTTGTCAATGGAAACAACCTTGGCCTGCGCATTGGCTGCTAACTGGGAAGCGTTGGCTGTCAGTTGGTGCTTGTCATCAAACGATTTGGCCTTGGACATGGTATTGGTTCCAAGCACGTAGCCTTTCGCCAGCATGTTTTGGAACGCCTCCTGCGCGCTCTTCGTGGCAGGCTTGGTGGAGGTGGTGTCCTAAACAATATGCATCAAGATAGATATCAATCAGTACAGTTGATCATTACCACATTATAAGTCTAAAACATCTATATCAGTTATCTTTAAAGAGATGCTTGTGTGTTGACTTCTTGTAACCCTGCCAATGTTAGGTGTGTACGGAAAAAAAAAGTCAAACTCTCAATTTGTAAGGTATAATAGGATGGAAATAGATGTAAAGCAGAGTTTTAATTAACGATAGCAATTTTTATCAACAATTAAAAACTATCAGTTCACACGTCTATATTACTTAACTTTTTCATAGCCTCAACCAATATGGAGGACCGACTGAATCAATATGGAGGACCGACTGCATGCCAGACACACCCAGAAAAGCTGTTTCCTTCAATACACAGTTTACCTGTTTCATCATCATCATTATTATTACTAAGACTGAATCTTACCTCCAACGCATGTGAAATCCAATTCCAAATCAAAACAGGCTTCAGGTTACAAAAATGGTCATAATTGAAGGTACTAAAGAGAAGTAAACCCCTAATGACCAAATGACCAAAAGTGGGTGCTTCCATATCTAAAGGAGTTGGTTTAGGAAGGTAACAAAATGTACCAATAGAAAGAAGAAAGCATATCTTACAGTTTTGAATGATAGAAATCAATGTTTTGAAAGTTACTGTAATCCACTAATAGTGTTGAAAGTGGAATTTCTAAACTCTTAACTCGGGCACTTAAATGTTAATTATCTCAACAAACCTTGGCTTCAAGAACTCATTTTTATTAACTTTCAGATAAGCACATGAATATTCAAATTGCACGAGGTATTAAAACGATTCGACTACTAGTGTGAAAATAGATAATGGTTTCAGATGCTGTACTGTGGGCTCAGCTGTGCTCGGATGATCCTGCAACGAGACGGCTTCCACACTTCTTGCAAGTCGCTCCGACTCAACCGCAGGAGCAATAGTCACTGCTTGATCCACAACAGTGGCTCCCTGCCAATGCAGGAATCCTCCAACATGTGTTAAGAACAAATAAAACGAAACCGAGCCATGGCACAAAATTACATCAAGACAATTCCAAAGTGCCCGCATCCATAAAACAAATCATTCAGGAAGGTAACAAAATGTACCAAAAATCATGCCCTACATTTTTACAAATCCATGTTATTATAATCAGCTATTGGCTTCCACAGTAGAATTCTAATTCTTAGTTTGGGCATTAAAACGTGCTCCAAAGTTACTTGAATCCAAATCTCAATTCCAAAGTGCAAGACTTACGGAGAGCAGAAGAGCTGTTTCTAGAGCCTGAGCTTCCTTGAACGTGACAAAGGCCGTCTGCGACAATTCACCATCCCTGCAAACAGGCCATGGAAACAATTTCAGAGGAAACACTAAAATCAGAAACACTCCACACCTAGCTAGGATTACAAGCTATGTTTTTGAAAACCAATTGCCACGCAGACAAGAAGATAAGTTAGTGCCAGAGAATTCCAACATTTCCACTTAGCTAAGCACTAATAGTACATATCAGCTAATTAGTGCACAAAGTTAGAGACCTCCGTGAGTAGTCCTTGAGTATCCTCTCCATCAGTGAATTTTTGTTGCTAATTTTAGCCAATTTGCTGCATCAAATTTGGGCTGGCTAATTGATACAAAGGATTTTTGAAATTAAAAAAGAATACAGCCAGATTTCCTACATAGAGTCGAGATGTGTAGCCTCTTTAAACCTAGGTATCACCTAGGTATTGCCTGAGTAGCACCTAGGTAGAAAATGTGTATTACCCTAATATTACCTATATATATTAATATGAAAGGAGCATCCAAGGAGCCTAGATTGCTCTTCAAGCCATGGAATAGTAGCAAAAATGCTAAACTGTCTCCTGACCTGGTCTGCAAAAATCACTGGTCTCGATTGCTATATTCTTACCAAGAATGGTCGCAAAGCCAAAAGCCAGAGATCAATTGGATTTCCAGAGACAGAGACTGACTGACTGGTAATGCAGTATTCACCAACTATGTCAGTCCGATCTCCCTTTCAAACAAAAAAAAATGAAAGAGCTCCAATCGAATGTGAGGAATGCACGAAAGAGAAAGAATTGTCACTAGGTCCGATCAACCGAAATGGTTGAATCCATCTGCTGATATCTCCTGAATTCAAGATTTGAATTATTCCTTGAGATCTGTGCTAAATTACAACTGCTCGACCGAGATCCAAACGTGATAGATCCGAAACAAACACTTTACTCACTTGTGAATAAGCTCGATATGCTCAATCTCCCCCGAGAAGGAAAAGAAATCCTGAATGTCGTGCTCGGTGGCTTTCGGCGACACGTTACTCACTCGAACCGTATGCACCTCGTCGTCTTTCGACTGCATACCATGCACAAACCCACCAAGAATCAAGCATCAAAACCCTAAATCATCTCAAACCCAAATCCGAACTCATCGCTCAAAATCACCTCCCCAAATTCAATCGGTGGCACAAAAACGGATGGGGTGAGAGGATGGGTACCGCCATGACTGTGCAGATGGTGGCAAGAGGAGAAATGGACGAGAATGGGAGAGAGTGAGATCAAAAGCAAGAGGAGGAGGAGATGAAGACGAAGGTAAGGGAGTGTGATGAGATGCAGGCGAAGAAGAGTAAGTAATGTTGTTGTTGTTGATAATTTGTTGGATTTGTTGTTGTGAGGAGCATGATCTGATGGGCAATTGGTGCAAGAACGAAGAAGAAGGCGGAGGAGGAGCAGGAGCAACTAAATGCGATGTGGAGATAATTCGTAATTCTCTTCTTCGCTGAGCCTTCCTTCGTTTTGCGCGTTTGCTGATCTCGGTCTAGACTCTCGCAAGGAGCCCCCGGACGGATGAACTCCTTGTTTTCATTCATCCATGAGCACACCTCTTTTCTATCACACTCCCTCCGTCCCACTAAAAGATCATGATATTGACTTAAATTTTGTCCCAAAATAAAACCATGATTTCCAATTGTACTCATTTACCGCAGGCGATTAAACTTTGTACGCACTTGGCAAGTACTTCACGGCATTGCAAACAAAGCTGACAGCTTAAGCCATGGATTTTGATCATTCTGATAATGGATTATTGTCATGGATTTTGATCATGTACACACTTTCTAACACTCAAATTACTCCCTCTTACTCACTTAATTCAAATATTTGTATCACGTCAACATGCTCCCTCTGTAATCACAGGATTAAGCTTAATATATGGATTTCAATGAAAACAATGCTTAACCCTTAAACGTCAAGAGGCCCTGGGCGGGGCAGCCTGGAAGACATCTAAATTTTCGAAGGGAAAAAAAATTAAAATAAATAAATAAATGCAAAAACAACTCTGCTAGGCACTGCTGGCCAGCACTGTAGCACTGCGGCACCTCAGCTGCCCCAACCTCAAAACTTGTTCAATTTGATAACTTTAATTGTTTACCAACGATTCCACAATCTCTCAAATGAGGCGCAAATTTGGAATCTATATCACTTTTTCAATAGCTTTCCAATGTACCAATCCTCGCTTGATTTGGTTGAGAAAATCCACTTTTTTCTTCATTATTCTCTTTTGAATGAGCCCATGGGGCTTACCTTGACGTTTAAGGGTTAATCCATGGATTTTAGTGAAAACAATGTTTTTAATTTGTGGAATGAAGGAAGTAGCACATCTATTCATCGATGATACTTGCGTCTTTTTCAAAATTGACATGACATAGAAACAAATAGCGTATACGGAACACTAGAGTTATTTATAAAGTCTAGCAAAACATTGCTAGAAGAGGAAAGACAAAGCAAAACTAGTGTTTTAGTTTCATAGGCGACAAAAACAAGTTTTGCCGACAGGAACAAACCAATAAGGTTGCAATGTGTTGTCAATGAGATTTAAACCTGCCACCTCACCAATGCAAGAGAAACTCCTCCAAAGCTCTCCTAATCCGTAAGCATCCTCGCTCCTCTCCAAATTCGGCAATTTTGCAAAGACGCATCATAAAATGCAGCTAAGAGGGATATTTTGAACTTGCATGATGTATAAATAAAAGTTGTACATTATAAAATTTAGATTCTATCCATATGGTTATATCTGCGATTGCTATCACCAATATTTTGTATAAATTTTGAAACTTGAAATTCAAAAATATTTTGTAATTCAATTACAAATAAGATATTGACAATTTGAAAATGAAATTTATTGTGATGGGTTGAAATGTAATACTCTAAATGTAGTGATTTTTGGAGATTTTTTGGTTGCTTAATTTTATGAGTTGACTTTTTCAAAAGCAGGTTGGAACACTTTTGAATTAAGATCTTAGAAAATTTTAAGGGTTAAATACCTCCTCCTATCATGTCTTTCTGATTTACATCATGTAATTGAAGTGAAACTTGTTTAATAGGTTTTTACCTTAAACATAATGATTATCTTAGCTAGTTGTTAAAGATGTTAAAAGTGTATTAGCTAACCTTAAAGATTGTGTTAACCCCTAAACGCTCAAACTACCATTTTTTGGTGGCTGCCCGAATCTCTCAGGCTGCCCCCCAAAAAATTGAAAAATAAAAGATATTTTAAATATTACATCAAGTCTACTTTCCAATGCAATTTGAACTATATCAATCCGAGTTAAACTCCACCCGAGAGAATTTTTCAAAGTGAATCACCTCATTATTGTCTTAGTGTTATAAAATTTTATATTTGGGGAAAGTAATGATGTTCCTTCCATCATTTCGTTTGCTTTTTTGAAGTTTACAATAGATAAACCAACTTTAACCAATCATGCTAAATTTTAAACTCTAAAAGTGAAAATTATAATTTATACATATTTTCAAAGGTTAATGCTTTTAAATTCATTAGAAATATATATAAAGTTATTTTTGGAAGTTTGATCGTATGGATAATTTGTAAAGATGACGCCCTACATTTTGTCTATTGCACCAAACTTCATCAAACATATGGAAGGTACATATTATAACACATTTATGTTTTGTCCATTATCCCTCTGGTTTTTAGGGGTTAAAAGAATCTTAGCTAACCTTAAAGATTATTTTAGTTGATTGGATGAAATCAAAGTAAAAGTGTATTATTTTAAGTTGGTCATCAACGTTGAAATCCAAATTTTTTTCATCTAAGGCTATATATATATATATATATATATATATATATATATATATATATATATATATATATATATATATATATATATATATATATATATATATATATATATATATATATTCATGGAACCCTCTAGTGTTGTTATAGATATTTAATTCAAAGTTGCAAAAGAAGATCCAAAAAAATGTCTAAATTGGGTTTCAAACGTAAATTTGATGCCCTTCAGTATTTTCAGCTTGATTTTTTTTTAATATTCTTGAAGTTCATCATGATGCTAAATGCCTCATTAAAAAGAAAATGCAAAAAAAAATTGAGTAAATGTACTTTTAGCCTACTTTCTTGAATGTTGTTCAACTACTTCTTCAATTTCAGCCACTTTTAAATTGTATAAACATATATGAAATCTTTGAAAATGTTTTTTTTTTTCAAACTCTTTGTTTTTACTTTGTAAAACAACATGTCTATTGCTTTCTTGTTAAAAAGACATAATATTTCAAATGAATGGTCGAATATACACGAGCTTTTTATAGAATGCATGAAATTGATGTATGCTCAATTTAGTACAGTCGGATTCTTTTTCAACCTAAACGTCCTCACACTTCTCCAAATTTGGCAGTTTTGCAAAGATGCATCATAAAATGCAACTAAGAGGGATATTTTGAACTTGATGTATGAATAAAAGTTGTACATTATAAATTTTAGTTTCTATCCATATCGCTAGATCTACGATTACTATCACCAATATTTTGTATAAAATTTGAAACTTGAAATTAAAAAATATTTTGTAATTCGATTACAAATAAAATATGGACAATCTATGGATGAAATTTGTTGTGATTGGTTAAAATGTAGTACTCTGAGTGTAGTGATTTTTGGAGATTTCTTGGTTGCTTAATTTTATAAGTTAATTTTTTCAAGAGCACATTTAGACTAAGATCTTTGAAATTTTTGGTGAATCACTGCAATATGAAATGGGGCGTAAAAATTTCACAAATCATCCCCTTCCTAATTGGATCACACATGCATGAAATTATCTTGCAATAAAATTTTGTTGTATTTATTTTCCTTACAAAAAAGTGCATAATAGATGAGAAAAGGTGAATGAAATTTGTACATCATTCAAAAAATGGACGATTGGACCTTTAGGGGTTAACCCTTGAAAGGCCCTTGGGATCGCTCTCTACACCCCGTATTTAGCCTTATAATTCTTCAATTGTAATACACGAATTGTGATATATTATTATATACATATCGTGATTGTTGATTTTGCTTTGTACTGAAAATTATTTGGTCATTGTTATTTTGATGAAATACCACTGAGTACAGAATATTCTATATGGCTGCAAAGGAATTTTGGGCCATTCAAGGGTTAAGCAAACCCTTTGTGCGAAAATGACACCCATCCTCAAAATTGGGTTTTGTGGAAAACTGACGTGGGCACTACAGGGTTAACCCTTTAGTGTCCAACTAACCACCATGTGGTCACTGGGGCTTCCAAAAACACTTTGGTGTAAGATCCGTGCAGAGTGTGAATACAATCCTTGAAGTTCAGATGTGTAACATTCTCCTATCTCCTATACAACTGATGTGAAAAAAAAAAATCGGTTCCAAGTTTTGGAACTACACATATACGCGTGTACAAAAACGCACATACGGTCAATACGTAGAGAACGTGCAAAAAGATTTATGGATGGCGTATAAAGAAAGTTCCGTCTTATAGATGGCGACCAACGACTACAAGAAAACTCTGTAGTCCCACATGGCCTCGTCACAGATGAAGGCACGCACTGCATGCTTCATCGCACAAAGTTCATAAAGAAATGACAAGTGTCAACATCGGAGGTATAAAGAAAGTTTTGGAAAGAACATATGTGACGGGAGACGGCACGTATGTATACATAAAGAAAGTACGAGAGACGGCACGTATGTATACATAAAGAAAGTATGAGAGACGGCACTGTAGCATATTCTTGTAGTTTCTGCATTTCAACATGTTTTGTGATCTTCCGGGCACGAGTAATCACATGTACAGTCAGGTACTGGCCGTTAACGAATTACAGAGGGATTTTTTCTGAAAACTTTGAAAATTCATTGTGAACTCAAAAATGATCGGATTTGAGAACCGTAAAGTGTGTTGGAATCACATTAGAGTGTACTATAATATTATGATAAAACATCAATTCCTTTTTGTGCTATCATATAACATATAACAAGTATTTTATATACCATTTACCATTGACTACTCCTAAGCCAAAAACTACTTCCTCCAAGTCAAAAACCAAACAAGCTATATATCAATGATACCACAAATATGTGCTCAAGTATCCCAAGAACAACTTTGGAAGCTCATTCCAAATTTGCAATTGAAATTTACATTGTAATTGAAGCAAAAGATAGGAGTAGTCAATGGTAGATAGTGTATAAGGTAATTGTATTGTGTTGAATGATATTACAAAAAGAAACTGATATTTTATCATAATATTGTAGTATACTTTGATACGGTTCCAACACACTTTACGGTTTTCAATTCTGATAATTTTTGAGTTCACAATGAATTTTCAAAGTTTTTAGAAAAACTCCCTACAAGAAGGAATTCGTTAACGGGTAGTACCCGACTGTACATGCAGGTATTTCTATGATGCTTTAATGCGTGTACTCTGATCCATCGAAGGAATGATTCTCCGACCAGAATCAAGTATACAAAAATGTGTCCTAAACCGTATACTGAAGGTTGTGTTGCAATCAAAAATTCACTGAAAAATCTATGGTAGTGCAAATGTGACGTTCAATCGCTAGATTTGAAGCAGAGAAGTTAAAGAATAGCTAAACTGAGGGCAAATAATTTTGAAAAATTTGCACAACTGTAGAAGAATGATCAAACATGAGCGCCCTTGAAACAGAGGTCTGGCAAAGCTGAATATACGGTTCCATCAAACATTATAATCTCCGGACCCATTGGTCGGATGTTTTTAAGCTTCACAGTCGAGTGCTGAGCAATTCAATACGTTTAGATTTTGTGATTTCTGCGTCCTCATCTTCCAAGTGCCCTCTGAATCTAAGCAGCATGGAAAAACATGCCACATCTGAAAAGAGCCCTGGGCGGTAAAGGTGCGATAGTGAAGAGGTCTAGATGTCTGAATGTATTTTCATATTCGCTGGTCATCCGTTGTTGCTTTAGAAATCCCAACTTCATGAGAGCAGTTTGAGAAGATGGTCAGATTTCTCTTTTCAATGGAATTCGGTCAGCATGATGAATGACCTGAATGAAAGAAGACTGAAAAGAAAGGAAAAGAAAAAAGAATAAAATAATGATGGGTCATATAATTATTAACTTGGGTCACAAGGTGTCCTTGAAATTGACAAACAATTATAAAGTATTGTTCGGAAGAATATTTTGGAATTGATATACAAATGAAAGTTGTAGATTTTGAATTTTAGATTCCATTTGTATGGTTAGATTCACCAATGCTATCACCAATATTTTATTATAAAATTTGAAAGTAAGAATTAAAGATTCCTTCTAAATTTGATTACATTCAAAATATTAATAATTTTTTAATAAAAAATGTTGAATCGGATTTGAAATGAGATACTCTTGACATGGTGATATTTTGAAATTTTTGTGTTCATTAAATCTATGACTTTGTTTTTGTATGGTCACTTTTGAACTAAAGTCAATGCAATTTTGGCTTGGTCAAAATTTCACATAGTTATATGTTTGTAATTTTAGAGAAATATGTACTCTAATAACAACAAATCCAACCGTTGGATAGGACAACAACTTGATGAAGTATTTCTAAGAATTGTTTCATGATAAAAAAATTCATGAGGAAGGAGATATGGATGAAAACAATCATTCACTAACCCCACAGAGGTCGGTTGGACCTTTAGGGGTTAAGCCCTAAACTTTGTATCCCTACTAAAATTTCCAAAATTTTCTCTGATGCTCTTGAATGCTCTTTATTTTCACATCCTAAGTTTGTCTTACTTGCTTGACTCCTATTAAATTCCCTCATATCATGACAAGTGCCATCTTTTACTCTAGTTCCAAGGAAAGTTAAAATATCAGTAAAAGATCAACCAAACAATAGGTGGTACAGTACCCTACTACTGAAGAATGTTATGTGAAGGATTGAGGGTTTTTTTTTCCCTTCCAATGTTAAACATGAATCAAACAACAAAGGACATAGAACTTCGATTTTTCAATTTTTTTTTTTAAAAAAAAACGTATTTATAAATCAATGGCTTTTTTTTAAAAGGGTAGCTGGGGATCTCAACTCTTCATAAGGGAGAATCTTAACCCCTAAAGGACCGTAAGGCCCCCAGGGGGCTTTTGGAACTAGAAAGTGAGGAAATTTGGGTCTTTGGACTTTGAATTGTAGGATGAGCAACAAAGAGACCCTGGCTCTTTTTGAGAGCCAAATTTGTAGGTACTTCTTGATCGGAAATTCATCAAGTGAGCGATTTTTGGTGATTTTTTTGAGTTGCACGGAGGATATTTAAGTGTCACTTCAGACCCTCATATCTTCCTCTTCACGCCTCCAAATTACTTGAATTTTTTTGCACAAGTTTAAAACGATGATTTCTACTCACTGTAAAAATTTCAGAATTTTTGGAGCACTTTTGGACAATCCGATTTCAGCATGTGTACAAAATACCCCAAACAAGTTCTACCAATCTTCTCAACGGTGGCATTTTCTCAAAAATTGTGAGATGTTGTTGATCTTTTTTTCATAAAAAAGCTATGTAAGTCTTCTTGAATTTCAACGGTGCCGATCATCAAAATAACCTCACACCAATGAGGAATTGAGCTTGCTATAAGAACTAGTCAAGAAAACAAGAGCTAAGCTCAACACCCCCCGGTCCTTTAGGGGTTAACCTTTAAGCATCCACTACAGTTACCTGGTTAAACCTTCATCAACTTTATCACATTTTAAAATATATTAAATTTTTGGTATTTTCCTCATATAAATTATTGTTAAACCGATTTATCCTGCATTTTTTCATAATTATTTAAATAAAAATAAATTTTATAAGATTTTTCAAGTTCTTTCTTGTAAAAATCATAGTAATTACAACAATTTTTAAAATAGTACAAAACTTTTAGGAAAAATGTAAATAATAGGGATGAACAACAAGGTGCAAGTGGCATGCTTCTTGAGCTTACATAAAAAATAAATTTGACAGAAAAACTTTTTTTGCAATGTATATTGGAATTTTAAGGTTTTGAGAATTAACCACTAAAAGCCCGAGGGGTATTGGACAAAACATAGATGTGTTATAATATGTGCCTGCCATATGTTTGATGAAGTTTGGTTCAATAGACGAAATGTAGGGCATCATCTCTACAAATTATCCGTACGGTCAAACTTTCAAGAATAGCTTTTAGTTTTTTTTTTTTTAATGAATTTAAAAGCATTAAGCTTTGAAAATTTGTATAAAATACAATTTTCACTTTTAGGGTTTAGAATTTAGCATGATTGGTTAAAGTTGGTTTATCTACTATAAGATTCAAAAAAGCAAAAGAAATGACGAAGGGAACATCATTACTTTTCCCAAATAGCAAATTTTATGACATGAAGACAATGTTGAGGTGATCCACTTTGAAAATTTCTCTTGGGTGGAGTTTAACTTGGATTAACATAATTCTAATTGCATTGGAAAGTAGACTTGACTTAGTATTTTTATTTTTATTTTTATTTCAAAACCATATTGTTTTTGTTCCGGGCAGCCCGTTAGATTTGGGTAGTGACCAGAAAATGGTCGTTTGAACATTTAGCGGTTAACCTTTAACCTTTAAACGTCAAGAGGCCCTGGGCAGGGCAGCCCGGAAGGCATCTAAATTATCGGAGGGAAATTTTTTTAATTAAAAAATAATAATAATAATAATAACGACAAAACGGTTCTGCTGGCTAACACTGTAGCACTTTTGAAAAAACGACCTCAGCTGCCCCAACTTCAACTCCTACTCATTTTGATAACTTTGATTGCTTGCCAATGTTTCCACAATCTCCCAAATGAGGCGCAAATTTGGAATCTAGATCGCTTTTTCAGTAGTTTCCAATGCACCAATCCTCACTTGATTTGGTTGAGAAAATCCACTTTTCTCTTCATTATTCTCTCATAAATAAGCCCATGGGGCTTTCTTTGACGTTTAAGGGTTAAAGGACACAGAGGTGAATTGGGGACAACCCGAAAGAATCTAAAACATGCTTTCTGGTTGCCCACCCAGTTTCAAAACAATGGATGGCATACCCATCCATTTTTGAAATTTGTGCAAAGCCAAACAAAAACTGCAAATAGAAACCTACGCAGAGTAGATCCTGCCACTAACATCGATTTTTTGATATATAATTTTTTATTTTTTTTTGAAATCATGCCAACGAGCCAATGAGCATGATCTGCAATGATTCACAAGTGACCAGTGACCAACCAATGACTCGGTTAGAAATCCAAGCCCGTTTGCTTCGATCATGGCTAAACAATATGCCAACATCTGCCCGAACTCCTCTACACATACTCCCTCGCACACTCGATCATTTCTCCATGAATCCACAATTTACTAAAACCGGCGCAACATGGGAATTTAGCCTCGCAAAGCTAATCACTTTCCAAAGTACAAATCCTTTCTTTTTTTGGTTCACAATATCTAAAGTTTTCTTGTTATTCCCTCAAAACTAAGCCCTTTGGGCTTACCATGTTCTTTAAGGGTTAACAAGGTTCTAAATGTTTAGCCATACAATAGTTCATGATAATGATAGAAACTCCGACCCTTCTACAAGGCCGGCGTGAATGAAGTGTCCGTTTGTAATGCCAATGATCCAATGCCCACCGGACAAGGGGAAATTGGGACAATACTACTCTCCCCTTTCGAGGATGGACACTATAGTGACACACTAAGCTACTACCTAGCTAGCCACTAGTGCCTTGAAGATACCGGACATGGTATCCCCCCAAAGGGCTTTGAAGTACCCATACAACAAGGTCCAAGGACCCCCCACCATAGTTGGGTGGACTATGGTAGTGAACACCACGCCGGCATGGGGAATAGAACCCACAACCTCCTCATTGGGGGCCATGAGCCCCAACCACCAAGCCAAGGCCCGTGGTGCCTACAATAGTTCAAAATAGATTGGCAACTCAGTTTAATCAATTGAAATTGAGTTTACAAATGTCAAATGATATATTGAATATTGGTTGAAATTTGGAATTATTTTAAGCTTAAATCATTTTGTTTATTAAGATGGATTTTTGGAATGTTAGACAAGTCATTGTGGAGGCAATCTATGCATGGATTTTTTGAAACTTCTTTGTAGTATTCCAGACCAATGACTTAATTTGCAAAATGATAAAACTTGTGCTTAGAAATTTATAGCATTTTTTAATTTTTGTAAACCTTTGGGCATCTAAAAAACATATTACCGGTATTTTTAATTGAAATAATTTTTTCTTGTGGAACATATCTATATCTACCAAGATATGTTCGATTTATTCCATTTTCAATAGTAGGATGCAATATATGGAGGGTGTTAATTTTTAGATATTTAGGAAATCTCATGCAAAAATGAGTGGAGGAATGAAATATGAAATTTTTATTTAATTTTTTACTCAAATTTTACAATTTTAAAAACTAGACAATGTATAAGGTTTAATTTCTTGTTACAAAATTTTCACCATTGCGATTGGCATGTTGCAATTCCTCGTAAGATTTATTAAGATTTAAATTTTTCTCTCGTCTTGTACCTACATCTAAGTAATGATTTTTTAAAGAATATAAATTATTTTTTTCATATATTTTAAACTCAATTTTGAACATTGTGTCAGATTCTTCAAATTGCACAATGTACACATTTTTTTTTCAAATAAGTTTCAAATCTAAAATTTCACCTTTAGCAAACACCTTTTGTAAACACTTCTTTGATGAAACCTCTAACTTGCAAAATCATAGCATTTTTTTATTTACAATTTTTGGTAATTTTTTGAAATTGAGGAATGGGATTCCCGTCATATCCTCTAATCATCTCGTCATTATGTTGTTGTTTGCATGTGTGATTGGAAACTTTTCACATGTCAAGCCCTAAATTATTTCAATTGTACCATGTGACAAATATTTGTGCTACTTTGTAATCAATATGAATCAATATCATGTTCCATTTTGAAATTTGATATGTACACTATTGGTACATAGTCTCACAATTAGGACGACTTCCAAATTATGGTACAAAAAATAGGATGGCTTATTTTATAGAAAAGGATCAAACCATCAAAATTAAAAAATGCTATGAACCCACTATGAGTGTATTTTAACCCCTCAAAAACCAAAAAGCTTGAATTGGGTCTCATGTTCTTTTTGGGCAGTTTGAGTAGACCCTATGCAAACTTCCTTGTGTTCACATTAATTAATTTTTTGACAAACACATGCAATGTTCTTCATTGCTTCATGTGATATAAATTATGGTTCCACAATTTGATTTATTTACAATTGTACTATTAAGAAAGGTAGTTTGTTTTGTACGTTTCGTTGAGATCTTCCAAATCGTGCACCTGCCAGCCGCGTTTATAATTTCGTCTAAAAATTCTCAATAACAAAGGTTGCACCAAAGTCATTATGTAGCTTTTGGACCTACAGTGTGATAGTTATGGACTTCTAATCGAATTTGCCACCATAAATTCAATTTTCAGGGATTTTTCAATTATAATAAAAAATATAAAGTAAAAGCGGTGATCATGAAACACTTGAAACAAGGGTTTCGTTAAAAGTGCCTATTGAAATGTGCACTATTTTTTGGGATTATTTTTGAATATTTTAATCACAAATTTTGGTATGTATAAGCAATAATATTGTACTTTGGCTAGAGTCTTTTCAGATATATTTTGATAAATCTTAAGGGGTGAGGCACATGCCACACCCCTCATGATGATATTTTTCTTACTAGGATAATTATAAAATGATCATATTTTCAATGAAATTTATAAATTTCCAAAAAATTGTACATGTGTACTTTTACATATTGAATTGCACTTTTAATGAAACCCTTGTTTTGAACCAATGGCTCGGAGCCATACTATTGAACCCATCCATCAAGATCAACAAAACATAATTATAAAAAGAAAAGCCCAAATTCAGGAGATTTTTTTTTTCAAAAAGTATGTATGTTGTATCGCAAAAAAATAAATCTTTGAGAATATTGACAAAATCTTAGGAAACATTCGCATCGATTTGGGCATGAAAATTTAAATATTAGGCATGAACTGCTGATTGACTATGATGGTCGGGTACGGTAGTACAATTGATTGAATTTGTCTTTTTAAAACCATGATTAACCCTTAAAAATCTTTCCTTGATTTTTTAAAAAGGAGTATTTTGAATTTTAAGCTTGAAATATAAAAGTAATTTACATTCTAAAAATGTTGGTACATACTCCCTCCGTCCCAAAGATATTGTCCAACTTGTCTTCAAACAACAAGATTAAGCTCAAAATATTTTTTTTACATAATTTTGTGGTGCGAGTATGCAAATCATTGAAGCCTCTTCTACTTTTGAAAAGTTTGAACTTTGTCACCCTCTACAAATCTTAGTTTTGGTGCCAAAACCACCACCGTTATTGCACGCAATTTGCCAAGGCACCAGTGGTCGTCAGAAATGTCGCCACGGTCATCGCGACCACAACCGCGATGCTTGGCCCGTGTCCCCACTCCAATCAAAAAATAACAAAAGCCCACACCCAATGGTAGCATTTACACTTAACCCCAAAAGATCCTCAAAAACCGAAAATAGTTCTTTGGTTTCCACAGGAATAAAATTTAGCCAACTTTGACTATTATGATCTCACAAATGAAGAAGAATCAACGGTTCAAATTTGGCAAGTTACTTAAACATTAAGATAACTTCAAGATCCTAGGGTTGGATCTTCTAAATAATGCTTGGATTGAGGTTTAGATCAACAACTGGACGATATAAATGGGACGCAAAAAAATCGTGAATTGGACTATATCTTTGGGACGGAGGGAGTGTTATTCTTGTCATGGATGATGCCTGCAAAAGAAATTTCATAAAAATATTTATCCATTATTAACAATTCATGGTCAAACTGGTTTGAAAACTAAGAAAACCAAACTTTTGAATGGCGCCAAACTAGATATTCAAGACCCTCAAGTATGGTACATGATATTTTTTTATTATGGAACCAATTCATTCCGTTATACCCACTGTACCCACAGTCAGCAGCAACTTCACAGGAACTCTTAAGGTGACGCGTTCACACAGCGTTCATGTGGTCGAAACCGGATTCTTTGTACGACCATTTCGGAAAAATAAATAAAAGAAAACAAATCATTGGTCAAAGTCTAGAAGCTTCTGGTGGACAGACAACGACAGGGGCGTTGCCACATGTGCAGCCGGGTGGGTCCCGCCACGGAGGGCGGGCTTCTAGGGTGTTCGGAACCGGAGGGATGCGAATCGGAAGCCGTCCGATGTGGCTCCAGGGCCGACGGCTTAGATGCGCCGGCTGTCTCCCAGTATGAAACGAAAGCAGTTGGAGCCGGCTCATCGTGGCCGTCGGCTGCGTGCCAGTTGCGAGATCGGACGGTGCAGATGGACCCTCTGGAGCCTTCCATGAAGAAGACTCCAGAAGACGAAAACGAAGGTCCAGGAGTTCCTTAGTATTGAATCAGCCCCTGCGAGGCCTTAGGGTTTGGCCATATCAACGCGTTCGTGACTGAGGGACTTCAGCATCCGGCGCTTCCTACATGTTTTTCCTTCCTACAGACTTCGATTTCTTTGCGGCCTTTTTTTTGCTTCTGCATTTTTATCCGATTCTTAGGAGGAGCGGCCAGTTTTTCTTTCTTCGCGAAGAAAGAAACGAGCGTCGGGGCACAAAGCGGTTTGGATTTTGAACGTTTTTGGATTTGGTTAGGAAAAGCTTGCAGCTATGTTCGGGCGTATGCCATCGAAGAAGAGTGATAACTCGAAATATTATGATACCCTCGGAGTATCCAAGACCGCCTCGCAGGATGAGCTCAAGAAGGCATATAGGAAGGCGGCAATTAAGAACCATCCCGACAAGGGCGGAGATCCCGAGAAGGTACGTTGTGTTTTTATGGTTGAGGATGTTTGGAATTTCCTGTTGTTCAGAGCAGAGAGTGAGCTTTCCTATTTGCTAGGTGTGATTTTCTAATTATAGACAATCGTTCCTGGCTGCAGTTTAAGGAGCTCTCTCAGGCTTACGAAGTGTTAAGCGACCCGGAGAAGCGAGATCTGTATGATCAGTATGGAGAAGATGCTCTTAAGGAGGGAATGGGTGGAGGAGGTGGCTCACACAACCCCTTCGACATTTTTGAATCGTTCTTCGGCGGTGGTGGCAGTCCATTCGGAGGTACGGATTTAGATTTAATCAATTTCCTAGACTGTTTTCACGCCCGGAGAAAACTAAGCCTGAAGTGATCTCTTTGTGCTTTTTTCTGATGAGAAGAAAATATTCAGCAGAGGACTGAGGTGAATTGGTACCGATTTTTTCCTAATTTGGCAGATTCTCCTTTTTCAGGCGGGAGTGGCAGGGGCGGAGGCAGACGACAGAGAAGAGGAGAAGATGTGGTTCACCCTTTGAAGGTGTCTTTGGAAGACCTGTACAATGGCACATCGAAGAAGCTGTCTTTGTCTCGGAATGTCATCTGTTCCAAATGCAAAGGGTAAGATTCTGGGCCGTAAATTTGGGTAAAATTTGTGTTTTGATTAGCATATTCGCGTTCAGGTCATAATCTGCTAGTCAATATTTATGCGAAGTGGTTGTTGGTGAAGCTGATGATAGCAGGAGATGATATCAGGTGAATTAATGGCAAATAGGTTCTTGCTGGAATTTTATGTGGGTTATGATTCGTTGCTTTTTCCTCTTGTGGTGGTTAGTCTTCGTCCCTTTCAGTATCGACTTTGCATGTACCTGATATTAGTGAGCAGATCGCCCTGCGAAGTCTGGATCGGGTCCTCCTAGAAGTAGACAGTACTCTAATTTTATCGAGGATGCATTTTTGCCTGTGTCGGGTTCTACTAGGGTGGATTCAAGTGTGAATTCTGCTTTTTATTTTTACCATTAGGAGCATTCTGCGAGGTGAGTGAGGCCCTTGAATCGAGGATAATTTTTCTAACATTCGAAGAGATTCTTTCACTCAATTCAGGCTGTGTTTTTTAATTGTACAGGAAGGGATCGAAAACAGGTGCATCTAGTCGCTGTGCAGGGTGCCAAGGTTCGGGCATGAAGGTGTCAATTCGCCAGCTTGGGCCTAACATGATACAGCAGATGCAGCACGTGTGTCCTGACTGCAAAGGCGCAGGTACGAAACAGCTTACTTTTGGCTCATTGGCCGTGGGTACGAGGCAATGTCTTTGTGCTGGTTTGAGTCCCTTCGATGGACTGGTTTATTGTGCTTCTATTTGTAGCTTACATATCCAGTCGTGACGCAGGTGAGACAATCGTCGAAAAGGACAGGTGTGGGCAGTGCAAAGGACAGAAGGTAGTACAAGACAAGAAATTGTTAGAAGTCCACGTCGAGAAAGGAATGCAGCACGGCCAGAAAATTACCTTCCAAGGCGAGGCGGATGAGGCGGTACGTCCCAATGTGCATGTTGATTGAAGTCTATTTGATGCCCGTTCTCCTGGTTCACTATTCATCGGTCGCTTACTCTCACGTTTTCTCTGTGCAGCCGGATACTGTTACGGGAGACATCGTCTTCGTTTTGCAACAGAAGGAGCATCCCAAGTTCAAGAGGAAAGTGGATGACCTGTTTGTGGAGCACACTCTCAGTCTGACAGAAGCATTGTGTGGCTTTCAATTTCCTCTCACACACCTGGATGGACGACAGCTTCTAATCAAGTCGGCTCCTGGGGAGATCATAAAGCCAGGTATTTAATCTTCAGGATCTATTTTTCCTAATAGCTCGCCAGTCATAATCTGTTCATCTCTCTTTACGATATTTTGTGTTGACTGCCGTGCGGGGTGTATCGCTGAGGAAGCAACGGCATCGGAGACTGAATTGTGGGCTTCTGGTTTCCGTGCAGGTCAATTTAAGGCTATCAACGATGAGGGTATGCCACATTATCAGAGGCCGTTCATGAAGGGCAGGCTGTACGTGCATTTTTCAGTCGAAGTTCCTGAGAGTGGTTCTCTTTCGCTGGACCAAATCAAGGCTTTAGAGTCGGTTCTTCCTCCCAGGCCAACGAGTCAGATGACCGAAATGGAATTGGATGAATGCGAAGAGACCACGCTCCATGACGTCAACATTGATGACGAGATGAGGAGGAAGCAGTCACACGCACAGGAAGCCTATGAAGAGGACGAAGAATCATCCGGCCCTCGCACTCAGTGTGCACAACAATAGGACATGTATACTTAATGGATCCGTATTGACCCCCATCTCTGAGAGCATTGCATTTCGCATGGATGGATCCTGCTCTTCCTTGAATGAACGGTAAAATTCATGATTTTTCGGTTGTTGTTGGGCTCTTCTCACGCTCAAGTTCAGTTGATATACTGACAGTTTCTGAGTAGGCGAGATGTAAGAGCTTCACGACCAATATATGTTGTGTTTCACTTTCTAGTCATTTTCGTGATTTGCAGTATGATCTTTACACACCTACTGTGATACATCGTTTCTGACTGAATTTTTGAATGCTTCTACCGTGGATGAGCACGGATTTTACACGGCGATCATGCACAAGTCCCAGTGGCAGGCCTTAATTAACTGTTGCGGGTAAAATGTGCTACCATCATGCACTGTCCCGAACTGCCGATTGTGCATGGACCCAGACAAATACACTAGAATGCAGCGTGAATAGGCAACTGTAGATGGTCGGAGACAAATGTTCAGGATGTTTTCTATGGTAAAACCGCCTAATGGTAGCCAGCGATTTTAGAGTCTTAGAATTTGGATCTCATGTGTTCATCCAATTTAGTCACGTGTTCAGTAATTTTCCATTCTATGTAAAAAGTTTTTGGATATCAAGTATCGACCCGCATGTATCTCTTGAAAAATGTTTGATTCACTTGAATTTTTTTTGATTCAGTTCAGAACTTGAGATATCGTTTAACCCTTTAACGTCCCGATTCATCACTGATTTCAAAGATCCGTTATAAAATGTTGGATACCAAAAATGATGAATACCAAAAATGGGGTTGATGTACAAAGCAAAGTTGTAAATGTCAATGTTTAGATCACATCTGTATGGTTGGATTTATCATATTTTTTAGTAATTTTTTTAAATTAATTTTTCAAGGTTTTCTTTTGAAATTCAATTAAAAATCCCAAAGTAACACAAAAAAACTTAAAAATTGTTGTAATGAATTTGAAATAACATGCACTACGAGATGGTATGCTATCCATTATTTGATTCTACTTATTTTGGAAAATCATGCTGAAGGTCTCACTTTTTGAACTAAGAATGAAACTTGACATCAACCACTATTGTTATTTTTCAAAAAATCACAATATCTTATTTTGAAGATCCATACCGTACAAATGGTAGTCAACTAGCACAAGAACCAAGGAAAATTTGGATGGATGAAAAACTGTACAGGATGTAGTAAAGAGAAGGATTTCAATCTGTTCGTCGTCCATTACATGGACACAGGCGCGTTAAAGGGTTAACCCCTACACATACCAGGGTGTCCCTGAAATTGACAATTTGAGAAAAATCGTCATAAACTGCTATTTAGAAGAATATTTTGGAATTAGTGTACAAATGAAAGTTCTAGATTTTGAATTTTGGATTCCATCCGTATGGTTCGATTCACTAATACTATCACCAATATTTAATTATAAAATTTGAAAGTTAAAATTAAAAATTCCTACTAAATTCGATTACAAACAAAATTACAATATTTTTTGAGTAAAATTTGTTGGAATGAATTTGAAATGAGATACTCTTAACCCCTAACTGTCTAAGCGTCTATTTTTTGAACGATGTACAGATTTCATCCAAAATTTCACATCCGTCATGCACTTTTTGCAGTGTGCAATTTTTACTGTAAATTCTATGGGAAGTTAGTTTCATTCATATGTGATCCGATTAGAAAGGGGATGATTTGTGAAATTTTTATGCCTCATTTCATGTTGTAGTGATTCACCCAAAATTTTGAAGATTTCAGTGTAAAAGTGCTCTAAAAAAAGTCAACTCATAAAATTAAGCAACCAGAAAATCTCCAAAAATCACTACACTTAGAGTATTACATTGCAACCAATCACAAAAAATTTCATCCGTAGATTGTCAATATCTTATTCGTAATTGAATTACAAAATAATTTTGAATTTCAAGTTTCAAATTTCATACAAAATTATTGGTAATAGCAATCATAGATCTAACCGTATGGATAGAATCTAAAATTCAAAATGTACAACTTTTAGTCATATATCAAGTTCAAAATATCCCTCTAAGTTGCATTTTATAATGCATATTTGCAAAACTGCCGAATTTGGAGAGGGCTTAGGCATTTAGGGGTTAAACGTGGCGACTCTTTGAAATTTTTGTGTTTCTTAAGGGTGCTTCATACTACGGCCAAAGGTCCAGAGGCCGTCAATTTTCACCAATCGGATTGCAAGAAACCAAGAGTTCGGCCTCTCAACCCTTCACACTACAGGCCAAAGTCCAAAGGCCGTCATCCTCCAAAATGCTTACATGGCAACACTTTTTGACCAAGGTGACGGCCTCTCGAAAGGAAGTTTGGGTCGGACGGCAATGAAAACCCAAACTATGGTTGAGAGGCCGTTGATTTATTTTCATAAAAAATGAAAACTATATTTTATTGCCTATTTTTAGTAGATTTCTTTGGACTCTCAACAAAGTTTGGCCACTCAATCCCACGGCCTCTCGACTTGGACAGCCATAGTGTGAAGCGGGTCTTAAATCTATGACCACATTTTTGCAAGGTCACTTTTGAACTACAATGAATGCAATTTTGGATTGGTCAACGACTTGACATACTTCTACATTTGTAATTTTAGAAAAATATGTAATCAAGTATAACTAAATCCAACCTTGAGATAGGACAACAACTTGGTGAAGAATCTCCAAAAAATTGGACGACTTTCATCCAGGAATTGATGAGAACGTGAGAAGGGTTTGAATCTGTTAGTCGTCCAGTTTCTAGACGCTATGACGTTTAGAGGTTAACCCCTAAACGACTGGGCCTATGACCATGGAATTATGCTTTACAATCACACTCAATTTTCCCACCGTAAATAAAATAAGAATTCAACTTTATTTTTGTAGTAGATGAAGCCATGTGTTTACTACAAATCATGAATTTCTCATAAATTTTGGTGAAAATTTGAAATTACTAAGATTTTGTGAAGTAAGTGTAAACAAGATTGATATCAATTACAAAACATACTCAAACATTCTAAAGCTTTTACCAAAGATGTAAATTACAATGAAGAACATTATCAAAGTAATTGAAAATTATCTGAATTTAAATTTAGAATTTTTTGCTACACCATGGTAATACCCACCAAACTTGTAACTCCAATAAAACTCTCAATTTTTAGAGTTTTTCAAAAATTCAACGTAGAATAGAAACTAAACTTGGTAAGCTTCATTTTGTTAGTTAAGATCAAATGCAATAGAACTCATTTTCACGGCTTAAATTTAGTTTAAGCAAGAAAAAATAAAAAAACTCAAAATACACTACATGGTGAACCGTTTTTATGACATTTTTACGACCTTGATGGGGATAACAAAAATATCATTACACCCACAAGTGTTTTATGAACTCCATGAAGTGCACAAGGGGCTAAGGAAGGGCCCCAAAAATCCATGGGATGAAATGTCCTAATCGATTAAAATGACACTCATGCAAGTCTATAGAAGTGAGCATCACTTCATCACTAGGTGTGAGACAATATATAATACCACATTTCCCCTTCTCTTGCCTACTTACATGGAGAACTTCTCAAACCCATGGAAGTTTGCTCATATTCCATTAAGGTAGGATGTCCTAAAACCACCACCTCCCCCAATTATGACATGTAGAGCTTTCTTGGGGCCACCATAGTTGAGACTCAAAACCACCAATTTCACTATTCAAGTAAACCAATGGCATGCCAAGCATTGCGAAGAAATAGTGGTGGTTTTGGGTTAGCTCATGAGCGGAATCTAGGAACAACAAAGTGTGAACTAGAGGAAATTGGTATGTGATGTATGGGTTAGATATTATTTTTTCGAATTTAGCACTGCCAAAAATAGGCCAGATTGCTTAAGTTGGTGGTTTTAGGACAATCAACCATATTGCCTATTCTATACAAACAAATTACACGAGTACCGCCAGTTGCCCAACATAGCCCACCGCTCCCATCGCCGCCCCACTAAACGTTCAGAATACTCCGACTCCAACTATCCAACGAGACTAACCGAACCGGATTCCCACTACCCGGCGGCCCGGCCGGCAGGGTACCACTGACTGACGCTCCCCCGCGACCAGAATGAGCAGACGACATCCACCGACGGCCAAGATCAATGCCAATGCGAAACCAACCCTCATCGTAGCCGTCCATATAGATCCGAACCGCGAGCGGGCGGCTGTAGCCTCCCAAGCAGTCATGAGAGTGTCTGAGCGAAGGAAGGAGGGCTGAAGGGACCAGTCGCCCGCTAGAAGGTGCTGGAAGTCGGAAGAAGCTCCATGGAAGCCCAATTGCATGAGGACTGTGCCCCGGCTTAGTTAGGGTTGCACAGGTCGCCATTGTGTTCCCTCCCTTCCATTACTTGTTGTTGCTCCTTTCCTCTCTCTCGACAGCCACCTCCGCCGTCGGGCGCTGCACAATCTGGATCCATCGTTCCTGCGTTTCCAGCGGACGCATCGCGTGATTCGATTTGCCCGGCCTTTTCTTTCCTCTGCTCCTTTCCGTTGCTTCGGGACGTAGCGTCCCGTGTTTGTGGAGGAGGCATCTGCGTTGACGGGGGCGCGGAGAGTCCGCTTCTAGTGTCCGACTGATCGTTTCCTCGTAGGTTGGCAGCCATGTTCGGGCGTATGCCTTCGAAGAAGAGCGACAACTCCAAGTACTACGACATTCTGGGCGTGTCGAAGGGCGCGGCGCAGGATGAGCTTAAGAAGGCATACAGGAAGGCGGCAATTAAGAACCATCCCGACAAGGGTGGCGATCCGGAGAAGGTAGGTTTGGGCAGGCAATTGGAATTGCGCGCCGGGCGTTGCATTCGAGGTTTTGCGGGGTCGTGAGTGGAAGTGTTGTGATTCTGTGCGTGTCGTGTGGGAAGGTGTTGGCAATCACGTGACGAGCGATTGTTTTTGAATCGATCGTTGTTGGCGGCCGTTGGTTGTTGGTCGTGTTGCGGATTTGCGAGACGGAGAGATGTGCTTGTTCGGATGCGCAATGTGGGGCGAGTGCTGTGACGATGGTAGATGGTGGTTTGGCGGAGCAGAGGAACGCATATCGGCGGTGTGCTGACGGATGGAGTGGTGTGTGCAGTTCAAGGAGCTGGCTCAGGCGTACGAAGTGTTGAGTGATCCGGAGAAGCGTGAGATATACGATCAGTATGGAGAAGACGCTCTGAAGGAAGGGATGGGTGGAGGAGGTGCTTCACACAACCCGTTCGACATCTTCGAGTCTTTCTTCGGCGGTGGCAGCAGCTCGTTTGGAGGTACGGTGGTTCGGGATGCTCGGATTTGGGCGTAGATGGGGATGTTGGAAGCACCGCTTGAAAGTGGTGTAAATTATGGAGGGTTATTGTTTGGGGGACATCGTGTGATTGTTTTGGGTGGGGTTGTGCAGGCGGCAGCGGCAGCGGCAGGGGTGGGAGGCGGCAGAGAAGAGGAGAAGATGTTGTACACCCGCTGAAGGTTTCATTGGATGAGCTGTACAACGGAACGTCGAAGAAGCTGTCATTGTCTCGGAATGTGATCTGTTCGAAATGCAAAGGGTAAAGCTGGGAGCCTTTTGATAAAGTTTGTTGTGGGATGGGGCGGGACTAGTTTGTGGCGTGAGGCAGTGGTTTATGGTATGTAGTCTTGCATATGATGGGTGAATTGCAACGAGAATTCCGTCGGCGCGGGTGGTCGCGAATGACGTTGTTAGGTGCCAGGG
Source organism: Pohlia nutans (assembly GCA_022496805.1). Lineage (NCBI taxonomy): Eukaryota > Viridiplantae > Streptophyta > Bryopsida > Bryales > Mniaceae > Pohlia > Pohlia nutans. Next base: position 24,545,260 of record CM040085.1, on the reverse strand, counting down.
GTTCGTGCAGTTTTGTGGCCACTGGAGTCGACGAAAGTTGGATACGGAGTAGTGCAGGTTATTCTTCCCAAGTGCGATCATGATCATGATTTGTAGATTTGGGTTTCCAGGCGTCAACGATGGCACCTGACAGGCTTACCGAGGGTGTTTTCTGGTGGACCGAACGCTTCTTCTGAATGGAAGTGTAGTGCTAGAAAGTTAGGTTGGAGGAGCGTCTGAGCGAACCGCGAATTTGACTGTTTGAGCTGAACCGTAGTTGAACTAGGACTCCATTACATGGCCTGGTGAGATGATCTGATGGAACGAGGAGTAGATTTCACGTAGCGATCGTGAGTGGGAGAAGAGGAGAAAATTTGGGTGTGGTGAGTTGGGGAATGATGATATCAGAGAGTTGGAAACTCCCTGACGTTGAACGGGTGCTCTTGCGATCCTGTACGATACATTGAGACGAGTGGAAATTGTGGTTGATATGTTTGAGTGTATGGTGGTGGGAAACGGTGAATGGCGTATTCCGGGGACATGTTGGTGTGTGCGGTGGTTGGGTGAGGCCGTGGATGAGTATGCACGCGGGAGTCTCTGGACGGGCTGTTAATTGTTGGGAGGGATGTGAAGGCTGAGTTGTGATGTGAAATGTTGAGGAGTAGATTCCGTTGTAAGGATGGAGTGTTTATGAATTATGCAGGAAAGGATCCAAGACGGGCGCATCCAGTCGGTGTGCAGGGTGTCAGGGTTCAGGGATGAAGGTTTCAATCCGGCAGCTTGGGCCGAACATGATTCAGCAGATGCAGCATGTGTGCTCGGACTGCAGAGGCTCAGGTACTTGGGGTTTGGTGCACAGGCGGTTTGCATGTACAGAAGGTGGAGGAGATGATCGAGGTGGTGGTAGTGGTGTGGACTGAAGGCGTGGTGATTTTTGTGCAGGCGAGACCATCAGCGAGAAGGACAAGTGCGGGCAGTGCAAGGGGCAGAAGGTGGTGCAGGACAAGAAATTGTTGGAAGTGCATGTGGAGAAGGGTATGATGCATGGACAGAAGATCACATTCCAAGGCGAGGCGGATGAGGCGGTACGTAGCTGGGGTTGAAGTTGGTATGGGTGTGTGGTCGGAAGGCCATGGGTTATGGGTGAAGAGTTAGTTGGGGTTTGGCATGTTGAGGGAAGTTGGGATTTGCATGGAACGTGGAAGTGGTGACGGTTGGATGTTGTGTTGGTGATATGCAGCCGGACACGCAGACAGGAGATATTGTGTTCGTTTTGCAACTGAAGGAGCACCCAAAATTCAAGAGGAAAGGGGACGATTTGTTTGTGGAGCACAGTCTGAGCTTGACAGAAGCGTTGTGTGGATTTCAATTTCCTCTGACGCACTTGGATGGAAGGCAGCTGCTGATCAAGTCCAACCCTGGGGAAATCGTGAAGCCAGGTACAGTTGTGGTGAGCGTAGCGTTGGTTCGGAGACAGAGTGAAGTGCCTCGTACGTGTGTAGTGCATGGTGTGGTGTTTTTGGGGGAGTAGTGAGAGGGAAGATTGGCGGTGCACAACATGCCTGAGCATAGGGTATCTGATCGTAGATTAGGGATTAGTTTGAAATTTTCGCTGGGGCAGGGCGCTTGATTCTAGGTTAGTGATATGATTTGCGATGATGACAAGGTGAGGGTTGTAAGGCCCAATGGAACGATGGTGTGTGGTTTGTGAGAGTAGAAATGATGAATAGGTTGGGATTGGTTTGGTGACGAGTTGTGTTTTTGCGAGCAGGACAATTCAAGGCTATCAATGACGAGGGTATGCCGCACTATCAGAGGCCTTTCATGAAAGGTAGGATGTATTTGCATTTTGCAGTTGAGTTCCCGGAGTCGGGTGCACTGACGTCGGATCAGTGCAAAGCCTTGGAAGGTATTCTACCTGCTAGACAAAGTAGTCAGTTGACAGAGATGGAGTTGGACGAGTGCGAGGAAACAACACTGATTGATGTGAACATTGAGGATGAGATGAGGAGGAAGCAACAGCAACAGCAGGAGGCATATGATGATGATGACGAATCTTCTGGACCTCGCATCCAGTGCGCTCAGCAATAGGCACTCCGTTGGGGTAGTTCTATTGTTTGTTTCGTTGGTTCGCCGTTTATTTTTATTTTTATGGAATTAGAATATGGTAGTGGACCTACACTTTTACTTCAACCATTTTTGGGAAAAAGGCATTTTTTATTTTAGATGAATGAGTTTGAGACTGTAAAGATTATTATTTCAAGGAAGCTTTTATGCACAGCATTTATGTGCAATGTATTTATCTTTAATTTTTTCGGAAGAGCTGGTTTTCTTGTCTCGTTGATGTGTTTTTTCTACGATTTTGTTTCCAGTGTGTGAGTTTTGACTTGAGATTGCACTTGTACCGGACATTCATAGCTGCTTCGTTTCCCCTCGGACGAATAATTAATTAGTTCGTCTTCGGGAAAAACAATTTTTTTTTGTTTTTTTTTCCAAATTCTTTCGAAATGAAGTAGTAGTTATTTTGTCACACTGTACATTTAGAAGGTTCATGCAATGGACCAGCCTTTACTATTGTAGGTGCATATAATTTCATGAATTGTATTTTTCTTTTCTGAATATGAGCAGTACTTTCGTTTGACTATATTGTATAATTTTTATTTCATTTTTTGAACAAGATGTGGAGACTTGTGAACTTCGTTGTATATATCCCTTTTACGTCCAGATTCGTCACTGTTTCCAAAGATTCGAATTAAAATGTTTGATGAGAAACAAAAATGGAGTTGATGTTGACAGCAAAGTTGTACTCCCTCTGTTTCAAAATAAAACCGTGGTTTCTATTTCAGTGCGGGATTAAGAACAGTGACCGGCTTTTAACCACAATGCGCTTTTTAACCACATAACGCGCTTTTCAAGCGCATTTAAAATAATCGGTGCTTTTCAAGCGTTTTTTAAATAACGCGCTTTTCAAATACTCCCAGTGAATTGAGTACTTTTTAAATACTGAGTAGTGGTAATAACGAAACCATGGTTTTATTCTGGCACGGAGTTTATGCAGAAACCATGGTTTTATTGTGAAACAGAGGGAGTAAATGTCAATGTGAAGATCACATCTGTGCGATTGGATTCATCATTTTTTTGTTTTTAATATTTTAAAAATAATTTTGCAAGGCTTTCTCTTTAAATCCAATTTAAAATTCCAAATTAACACAAATGAATTAAGAAATATTGTAACGAAATTGGAATAACATGCACTAGGAGATGGTATGGTTTTCATTATTTGATTCTACATATTTTGGAAAATCATGTTTAAGGTCTCACTTTTTGAACTAAGAATGAAACTTGACATAAACCAGTTATGTTGTTTTTCAAAAAATCACAATGACATATTTTGAAGGTTCATATTGTACAAATGATAGTGAACTAGTACAGGAACCTAGAGAAATTTGGATGAATGAAAAATTGTACAAGACGAATTGTTGAGAAAGGTTGCAATTTGTTCGTCATCCATTATATGTACGCATGCGCGTCAAAAGGTTAACCCCTAAACGTCCTCACCCCTCTCCAGATTTGGAGAATTTCCAAGATGTCTTATAAAATGTAACTAAGAAGGATATTTTGAACTTGATGTATGAATAAATTTTAAACTTGATATATGCATCCACAACCACAAGTGACCATTTAACTACTTAAAATGCATGCCTTGTTATTCATAGAAGTCAGGTATTCAAAAAGCATAATGGGCATAATAATACTAATGTGCACTATAAGACGATGGTCAATAAAGAATTCATTCCTTTTGTAATACCTGTAGAACAAGGCTAACAAGTCAACGAAGTCTATCTTCGATACCAGTAGAGGTATATTAGCACAACGGAAAACATTGTTGCCACCGTGTCATGTTAAAGGTACCCTATCGAGCCTTTTGTGGGCGCTATTCTGAACCGCAGCCTCATAGGTCGTGCAATGATTGGGTCAGCCAATAATTTGCTCCAATCTGCCCGTCCGTCGATGCAGCCTCGTTCCTCAATGCAGGCGCGTCCGTCGGGGCAGGCGCGTCCGTCAAAGCAGGTCCCTCTGTCGAGGCAGGCTCCATAGTCGGTTTTTAGAGTCGGGTTAGGGTTTTCGACTTCTATTGAATTCTGCAGCTCTTCGTGCTCTTCGTGCTCCTGTGATTAACGACTCTTCATGCTGTGATCGGCCGATCGTGCTCTTGTGATCATGTTGTTGCTTGTGCTCTTGTGATCATCCTCTACAGTGATCTGCCTGCGCTGTTTGTGTGGTCCGCTCTTCGTGCTCTTGTGATCATCGCTCTTATTGTGTGATCTGTCGGTCGACGCTGTTGGGTGCCATCGTGAGCGAAGATGCGGTGTTTATAGTTTACCATCGTAAGCAAAGGTGCGATGTTTAGGGTTTTGAAAAACGCTGATGAAAGTCATAATGGTTCTCGGTCATGATCAAGTGAAGACAGAGGTTTACAGTCGCTCTCCAATGGCTTAGAAAGGCGGCCATGCTCACCGGCTGTGCAACTTGTTTTCATGTAAGTATGCCCTCTCACCAGTGTACTTCATGTGTTTTTTTTTCTGAAAGCCTAATTGGCGACGTAAAAGAATTTAGGAATAAATATTTGGCTAAATATTAAGCTTACATTCGTATTTTGATAGAATTTCGTCATATTTTGGTAGTTTTCTTCACAAAATCTGGCTATCTTCACAAATATAGAGAAAATATGGTGAAAAACATCAAAATTTTCTCATTTTTTTACTTAACCAAAGAGAAATGCTATATTTTGTGGAGAAATCTGGCGAAATGTAGCAAAATCAAAACGGCTGATAACACCAATCACCAACGTTGATATGTTTATAATTAGTTGCTTCCTGAGAATGTTGGCTGACAAATGTACTTTGGTGGTGAACAAGTGCCAAGACTGAATATTGAACCAATTATCATTAGATTCTTGTTTTTGTTTCGAAATCTAGCAGAAGGAACTTACCTCCAGAAGACCGGGTGCATCTTCCTGAAGGCAATTTCTATCGGCCTGCATGGCCAAAAAATTGTAAGTTTGGAGCTACAACAGGTGAAACCTCCCTTCCAGGCTCGCAGGTGGATATAGTGGGATGAGAATTATGTCCTTGAAAAAACATGTATAAATATGTTAAAAATTTACAGACTAGTTTGACAACAACCCATGAAGAGGTCGACGCGGTGATAGGAGCGAATGGTGCCAACAACCGTGTTGCGAAAGACATTGACGCTGGTGAGTACGATTACTCTTGAATCCCTTTAGTGTGCAGAAATTGGGATGCAACGCAGAGCTTATTGTTGATGAATTTGGTGAAAAGCTTATGGAAGAGCTCGACTACACCCTCGTAAGATTTCTTTCCTCGATTAATGGTTTTGATAGACTATCATTTTATCCACTTCTCTTTGTATTGATTGTGATGCACTTCCGTGTTTTGCAGGAAGCCCGAAACATTGAGGATTTTAATGAGAATTTTAAGGTAGAAAAAACTATTAAAATTCCTCTTCTATACAATCAGCTGAGTGGACAACTAGTGCTCGTCATGGAATGAATTGATGGCATTCGATGCACTGACCCACATGTTAGTGAATCACTCTTCAATGCAACTTTAGGCTTTAAATTTTTGTTGAACTACGGCTCAATGGCTTTTGTCCGAGCATTAACACTTCAGCTTTCACACCATGCTGTGTTCTTTTTTGGACAATCATCCTCGCATTATGTAAAGTCTTGAAGAATAGTCACTTTAGAGCCATATAGCTATTTTGTTTAGTTCCTTTTTCCATGTTGTATACAACCTTCCAATGTAGGCTACCCATTTCAAATTTAGTTGTGCTCTAACAGTCTATTAATTTTATTTACTGCAAGGTATTAAGAATGCAGACATTGATGTAGAAGCTTTTATAACTATAGATAAAAAGATATCAACGTCAACAATCACCAATATCCAAGCATTTCTCTGAGCTTACTTAAAAATCGGCGGTTCAGGGTAAATTAGCTTCATTGTCATTAAACAAAGTTAAGTTTTGTGTGTGATTGTTGAGTCTTCAAGGTTTAGATATTTTGTACGTCAAGATTTGCTCGCCCTCATAATATGATCAATCAAATTCTTCGTTGTCGCGATGCAAATGACCATACAATGTAAAAACTTATAGTATTGTTATTTTGATGAGTTTTAAGATATCTCATTTAAAAAAGAAATAAATAGGGAACATTAGGGAAAGATTGTGAATTGATTCATGATCTCTACAAGGCTTTAACCCCTCAGGGACCAAGGCTGATTTTCCAAGTTCGGTCAGCTCACTGTGGAATGAATATTGATCCTCAATTCTTGAGATTTTTTGTGGTGATTCTACTCTTTGTAACGAAGATGGGATGGTAATTTGCGTACGTAGGTGATGTATAAATCAAAAGATACAATCATGCAAAGGTGAAAAACCTAACTACGGGCAGCTCCTGAAAATTTTCATACAATGAACTATGCATCTGAATTTTTGCACACTATGAGCTAACACCCTCATGCACACAATTGCCAAATTCATTTTACCAAATTTGAGACTAAACTTTGCATTTTCGGCATTTTCAGAAAGTTTCAAATATGGGCAACATGTCAAAAAAAAAGGTGCAACCAACTTTGAAGCTTATAATCTTACTATTGAAGAACCCTGAATGGTTGGAAATTTGAAGGTTGTAATAAATTCAAGTTGCTTGAAATATCCTACGGTTGGATTGGTCAAAAAGGTCATAGATCAAAAAATATTTGTCTTTTTATGAGAAGGGGTACTATGGAGTGTTTGGAGAGGAACATAGCTGTGGTCCTTTAGGGGTTAATTACTTTGTTTATTGACTAACAAGAGATAAACCCTAGATTTATCTTCTTAGAATGAGTTTTGATATTTAATTTGAATTTTGATTGTTGTTGAAAAGAAAGGTGAAGATTGTTTTACCTTTTTTTTAGTTTTTGTGAGTTTATCAACAAAATAAGTGAATGAATAAAGGTATGGGAGAAATTAGGGTCACCCAATTAGATTTAAGGTGCCCATGTGGCATGGTATGGGCTGATGTGTCCCCCCTTGTGGCTTGATAAGAGGGGCTTTCTTCTCCCGAACCTCATTCCCTCTTGAGTTCACTCTTTAGTTTTCTAGTTTTGTGCTGTGTGTTTGAGGAGGAGCAACTTACTGTGTATACTTTGGATTTTAATGAAATTTTGTGAGAATGTTTCTTTTTCTGTTGTGATTCCAATGGTGTGTGGCGCTCTTCATTTGAAATTGTTATCAGAAAGTTCTGATTTTTGAAGTGAAGAATAGTTTACTGCCGTCGGAATTCAAGAGCTCGACTTTTGAGAGCTTGTAGAAATCTGTACAAAGATTGTTTTGTTGTAAGATTTGGTGAGTGTTTGTATCAGGTTTATAGATTTCTAAAAAGTTATTAAAACATTATTTTGAAATCCGTATGTAAAAGTTATGAGTGTATGAGTGAGGGGTGTAGAAATTCCGCATCTTTTAGGAGTTCTAATTTTGAAGACCTATAAAAACCGAACAATATCACGATTTGAGCTAAGTTTTTTATGAGACATGGATGATGAAGTTAACTTTTCAAATAGCTATGGCGCTTAGTATTTGGAGCTTTTATGAATATTATACGTACTCTGAAGTGGGGAGGTATACAACTGCCAATGAGTTTTGAAATCTCAACTTTAGCACGCTACATATTTTGATCGGTAATTTAGATTATTTTGAAACTTTTACAAGTTATGTAGATTTGTGTTGGCTTTCCAAAAAGTCATAGCAAGCTCGATTTGGAATAGTTATACACCTGTGGCATTCGTTTAAGTATTGACAGTAGTTTTGAGGGTTCAAGCCTCCATGCGGCTTGTTTCTTTTGTAATGTAAAACATAACTTTTAGTATTTTAAAGATATAAACAACACTTTGCACTATGATATCCTCCCGTACTTTGTACTTAGGCTAGTTGCAGCTAGGAACCCTGTGTTGTCCCATAGCAAAACCCTCTCTACCCGACATCGTTTTAAAACAATGAATCCTTCGTCCATTAGGGAGTAAAATTGTCATTTAGAACATCAAGAAATAGCAATTAAAAAATTATTAAGAACTTCCTTGACCAATGAATTTCAACACTTTGTTCTTCGTTTATCTGGATGATAGCTCAAACTTTCTAGGGTGTGTCTCTCTCTGTAGGCTTTGAAGAAGGGATTTGGTCTATGAAGTGTAGGGGCAAGCGTCGGATTGTTATTCCTCTAGAACTTGGATCTCCGGAACGTGATATGGACTATTCTAAATGAGAGAGTGGGCATTGTGTGGAGGGGTTTCCTTGCTATTCAACTTCCTTCTTCTGCCTTTGTGTCTCAACGCAATAATGACATATCACTTGTTCGTGTGTTCATGTGTTCTTTATGTGTTCATGTGTTCTTTATCTGTTCGTTTGTTCTTTATTTGTTCATGTGTTTGTGTTCATATGTCCTTGTTCATGTGTTCTTTAAGTGTTCATGTGTTCCTGTTCATGTGTTCTTTATTTGTTCATGTGTATGTGTTCATGTGTCCTTGTTCATGTGTTCTTTATGTGTACATGTGTTCGTGTTCATGTGTTCTTTAAGTGTTCATGTGTTCTTTATTTGTTCATGCGTTTGTGTTCACGTGTCCTTGTTCATGTGTTCTTTATGTGTTCACGAGTTAATGTTCATGTATCTTTTATGTGTTTGTGTTCATGTGACCTTTATGTGTTCGTGTTCATGTGTCTTTTATGTGTTCATTATGTGTTAATGTGTTCATTATGTGTCAGTGTGTTCAATATGTGTTCATGTGTTCTTTGCTCATTCATGTCTTTGTTGTGTGTTCGTTTGTTCATATGTTCATTACCGTAGCCAACTAGCAGGTTCGTCAATAAATATTTTAAAAAAATGATGCCTAATTTTTTTGGAAATTACAGGTCTTGGATGCCGTAAAGAAGTGAAACTAAAACCCAAATATGCTAGAATCCTTGAAATCCACGCCATGTGTGCTGAAATAACTCAAAAATAAAGTAACTATGCTGAAACCCTTGAATTTTAGGCCACATGTGACAAAATAACTCAAAAATAAAGTACTTCAAATTCATACATAATTCACACAAGTCCCACGAGCTAGCACAAAGTCCACACAAGGCACTAAAAACAGAACTAACAACAAGCACGATGTCTGCCACTACACAAATCATGCAAAGCAAGCATCCTGGCAAAGACGCCGAGCTCATCCTCGTGAGTCTTGTGGATTGTTAACAGATCAATATCTTTGGCTACGGTATACGGTACCTTAAAGAGCTTCAAAATTTTAGAACCTAATTCATTTTTGAGGCTTCAGTTCTTCCCTTGCTTGTGAGGTCGTTGATAGTGGAAGCGGTGGTCTTCTTCAGCATCAAAGTTATGAGCAGGAGTGGAGTTTTGTGACGAACATACCTTTGTTTGGAGGTGGAGGGCTGAGATTGAGGGGAGACGTGGTGGAAAGTTGAGGCTGTCATGCTCAGCTCATGAGCTTGCAACTCCCATCTCTCACATATCATGTTTGATGCTTTCACTCTGATGCTTTGTGCTCATTCGAAATCCTCCTTCTTGTTGCTTGCTGGATCTCAGGTTGTGGGGTCTAGATCTCCGCGTCACCGAAGCTTCAGTCACTCTGTGTTTTTGAAGCTTGTGCACTTTGGAGTGTAAACATCTGTTTTGCAGTGATGAAGATTTGAGCAGCGCCGCAGTTTGAAAGGCGCAGGCTGAAAGCAACGAGAGTTGTGGTGGAAGGCCGAAGCAGAGAGAAGTGGTGATGGAGATTGGAACGACAAGTTGGAGAAGCGGAAGTTGGGAGGACAAGGAGCAGTCAGAGAAAACTGAAGTGAAGTGGAGAGAACTGAAGTGAAGTGGAGGAACTGCAAGAACAACGTGAATTCCACAATCTCGACCTGCTTCACACCACTACAAGACTTTGCTTCACAGATTGGCCGATCTGCATCATTTTTATTTTTTTTAATTAATTCTTTTGCATTTTCGCATGAAGGTTTTGAATCAAAACAAGTACCAATAAACAAAATCTCATGTACAATTTGGGTTGTTTGTGGCAGGAACATACCTCTTTCGAGCCAGATCTCTAAGGGTAGAAATGCTTGTTTTTTTGTTCACCGTTGCAATCTCTGCAACTCTTGATAAAGATTCTTCCGTTATGGATTCCATGGAAACTTCTGGATCTGTTTCGTCCTGATTGTCGTCTTGCTCTGCTTCTATTTTGAATGGTGTTTCTTTGAAGAGTGGATTCTTGATATGCTCCTCCATGGCACTCGTTTGAAATGTTTTGTTGAATACTTGCTGAAGTCCACACTGTAACCATCCACGTAGTATCATGGCAGGTTGATTGACATGTTGCCACGCTTTGAGAAGCTAGGCACAAAGCAAGGGCTTTAATGTTGGCATCTTGAAGTCAAGTTTAACATCCTTCGACTCCTTTTCGTCAAGTTGCTTGTCAATATTGTCTGCAGTGTACTCATCAAACTCTTGGCGAAATCCATGCTTGAAGGGCCTTTGAAATATGACATCCGCAGGTTGGTACACTGAAGTGCAGTTAGCTAGAACGAAGATCAAGAGGATTTCTGGATGCTTCTCTTTAATCCATGCTACGAAGTCCTTTGATTTGTGAACACTCTAACAATCTAGTAACCAAATCAACTTTGCTTCTTTCTCTAAACCCAATCTTTGTGCAACTTGTTGTCTGTATGGTTCGAGGATGGTGTTGACGAACTGTTGATAAGTCTCCATATTTGACCAGTGATTCTTAGAATAAGTTAGTTGCCACCCCGCGGCCTCACATTGCACTCGTCCAACATTTCGAGGAGGAAGACTCTTGTCTATCAAGCCTGTGAAGACGATTTGGAAAGGTAAGAGCATTCCCGATGCTGAAGAAGAGACAGAGACTGTCACTTGTCGCTTGTCTTCCATTCCATGGACAAGAACATGCTTAGATCCTTTTTTTGCCCAAGTTCTAGCTCCTCCTGTTGGAACAAGATGTATGCCGGTTTGGTCCGTATTGACAAACATCTCGCTTGGTATGGAGTATGCTTTGATGAGAAATGCAGCTCTTTGAGCCATTCGAAGTCCTTGCAGTTCCCAATCCTTTGGTAACTTTCGAGCAGCACCAGTTGCTGCCCGATAGCTCCAGTCTAACTCCCTGCGAACAAATTCGCGAGTCCAGTGGAGTGAAACCCTAAATGCAGTGGCACTCTCATTTTCAAGTAAGATTGGAACACGTTTGCGAATTAGTGTAGAAATCAACCGCCGCAATGTTGCTGCATACAACGGTTGACCTGCGTCGCGGTGGCCTTCAAGCATGCTGATAATCTCCTTCTCCAATTCAGGAAATTGTGAGAGGATGTGAGCATGTTGTGTGCCACCGGTAAAAGAAGAAGACTTGTTCGTAATGTACTGTTTGTACCCTTCTCTTAGAACACCTTCACTTGTAAACCACCCAAATAGGGAGCCTCTAGAAAGCTTATCATAAACGCTGTAAGTTTGTCCTGGTAACTTGTGCTTAGTACGTAAATAATTCAAAGCACATGAGAGATGTTTGTGTTGTGTCACAGCGGCATAGATCGGCTTCCATAATGCCGGCAAAAACCAATTAGTGTAGGGTCCTCTAACCTTTGCTTTCTTCGATGGTTGTTCTTCTAGTTCTACTTTCGGAGTCAACAACACAACCTCTATTTGCTTCTTAGGTCTTCCAACTGGCCGTTTCACCACTTTTTTCCGCAATGCATGCTCCATCTCCAATTTGTTACTGAGTGTTGCAAAATCTCTCTCCAAACACTCCTCCATCTCCTCTTTGTTGATAACACTAAACATACAATTTAAAGTATTTTGCCTCGCCATTTCAACTCTCAAACAACACAAAGATTGGTACAAGAAAAAAAAAAAAAAAAATCTCTCACAAAACACAACTAGAAGTGAAATGAGGACAAAAAAAGATTAGGGCAAGTTTAGAAAAATATCGCATTAGCCGCCACCATTGGATGAATTTTAGGAAGAAACATCCATGAATTTTTAACGGCTACTTGGATGAATGCCGAAATCATCATTTATTATAAATGAAAAAAATTGAAATTTTAATTAATTTTATTTTTCCTGCCGAACACTGTTTTCCTACTTTAAATAAATATTCGGCGTTGAGGTGACGGACCTGCTAGTTGGCTACGGTATGTGTTCATGTGTTCATGTGTTCTTTGTTCGTTCATGTCTTTGTTGTATGTTCATTTGTTCGTGTTCTTGTTCATGTGTTAACGTTTGTGTTCTTCGTATGTTCCTGCTTTCATTATTTGTTTGTGTTCTTTGTGTGTTCTTTGTGTGTTCATGTGTTCATGCATTGATGTGTTTATGTGCTCTTTGTGTGTTCATGTGTTCACACATTGAAGCGTTCACTTGTTCATTGTGTTCAAGCCTTATAATCATTCCAAGCATAGATCTTACCTTCAACACGACGCTTCAACGAGGGGCTTTTATGACGGCGCAAATGTCTTCAGAGGTCACAAACGGCGAACTCCGAGGAACATTAGGATTGGTAGATACCATTCTCGAACCTCAATCCAGCTAGGGGAATGCCTCTTTGACAGTCAGTGATGGCGGCAATGATGAAGAGGTTCTTGTGGAATCAAAACCAAAACTGCCGAGGCTCAAGACGTACGAGTCGGAATCGGAGGGTGATCAATGATGGTGTTCTTGCAAATAAAGAGCGCGGCGTTGAGTCAAAGCCGAAGATGAGCAAGATGATGATTGGGAAGGGCCAGATTACGAAGTGGATAAGACGCTTACCGGTCCTGGTTTCGAGGGTGTAATGGCCAAAGTCGATAAGCGAATTGAGAGTGTCATTGGGGCCGAGCGACATAAAGATCTCATTTTGCATGGACCAATCGGCGAACAAGAAGGAGTATGTTTTCTAAAAAAATTTGTTTATTTTATTTCATACACCTATGAATTAAAGTGTGAATTCAAGAACCAACAACCCTTACTAGTTGCAGTTCTTCACCCTTCAACATGAAAATAACTTAAGTGTTCTTCAATGTGTTTTAGGGTTTAGCACATGAGAAGGACCATAACACATAATTTTTTGAATTGTTCTATGAACGAGGATAGTAATGTATGGTACTGTTATTCAGGTTAGTAGTTTAGAGCACTTTGTACTGCCACTAACTTGTACCCTCAAATGTCTTGCCAAAATTTTAGAAATGGATTGAATCAATTAATCAAACTTGAATTTCAATTTCTTGTGTAGGTGCTTGTAGAAGGAATGAAAATATATTGTTGTCAAGGGGTTCAAACGAAAACTTTGATGTTTGGGCTTTTTTTTGAGGACGATTACGAGCAGCTTGCTGTTGAGGCACACCACAAGGCTCGTAGGAAAGAGCGGATTGGGAAGTACTCTTGACCACCATTCTTTTGCCTCTACTGCAACCTCGGGGAGTTCACTCAATGTATTTTATGTGTATCACGTGCGAACAAATCTTTGACCCCCTATATTACATTGTAAATAATCAATCAAACAACTTGAAAAAATTATAGGATGTTTCTTTATGTTGAAAGTTTATACTGTGAATTTTTGGAAATCTTCTTTATTCAAATTAATTTCTCACAAATTTTTGAAGTAAATAAATACACTATACAACTAATTTTTGTATTTTAGAGCTAGTTTCAATTATGTTTTTAGAATTGGTTTTGAATTTAATTGGAATAAGAGTTTTCTAAAATAAAAGATACAATGAGTATGTGACCACACTCAAAAATTTGGAGCTAAATCAAACTTTATAAAAAGTATATAGGGGTTGAAAATCACTTGTTCACACGTTTTTACGTAATATTTGAAAGTAACCTCCCCGAGACTGCAACAGGGATTTCAAGGAGAACAATATTTCCTTTCATCGCATCACTGACAGTTGTAGAACTTGGCACATGCTTGGTTCATTGAAAATGTATCTGATTTGGAAAACAAACTTGAACACAGAGCTTAATCGAATATCTTTGAAACATGGATACGTGAAGAACCCTGTCAAGAAGCGGAACCAGTCAACAGAGATCGAGACGTCTAGCAAGAGAAGGAAGTCAGCTCTTGTTCATGCTTTGCCAGCTACTTCATCGGATGATACGCTCCCACACGGTAGTTCACCTCCACGTCCTCTAAAGAAGGTCAACAAGCAACACAAGTTGTCTTCGCAGTCTCTCATGAAGGGGTCCACGTTGTAGTACACGAAGAGCCAGAGGGATGCAATTGGCCAGAGGGACTCTAAGTTCGAGATGCCCCCACCTCCAAATCGACCACAACGATATGTTTTGCCGAAAATCATAATTGTACCGAGCACCGACACAGACATGGTGCCCTTAGGTAAGGATTCTCCTGATGTCGAAGCGGTTTTACGTGAGACCACGCCTTTGAACCAACCAAAGACGAGGTCCATGGTTGAAGAATTTGCAAGAAAACATGCACTACAGATGAGCGCCACAGACGAAACAACGCTTAGGTCTCCACCGAAAACTATGGAGCCTCCATGTTTGTGGTTCTTGTTGAAAGATGCCCCTTGCGTGATTAATCATGCCATTATGATCCTAGATCCTTTTACTTGTGTTCAAGCTGTCAAGGACCTTGGTGTGAGCGGGCACCTCTCAAAGACTTTGCACAGTCAGTACGGGGGTTTTTACTTCTTCCTGTACAGACAAATGTCGGTGAGTGTTTTTTTATGTTCTTTCATGTTCTTTAGTGTATGTTCTTTTAATGCACATGTCGATTTCTATTATTCAAAATGTGTTTTTTCATAAATGTGTCCATCTGTAATGTTCTTCAGTATGTGTTCTTTTTATACATGTGACACTTTTTTTTTCTTTAGTATGTGAATTTTTCATACATGTCTCCTTTTATGATATTTAGTATGTGTACATACGTTCACAAATGTGTTCTAATGCATGTTATTGTATATGTATTCTTCATGCCTAATATTTGGTAGGGTTTGTACAAGGCACCACGGGCCTTGGCTTGGTGGTTGGGGCTCATGGCCCCCAATGAGGAGGTTGTGGGTTCTATTCCCCATGCCGGCGTGGTGTTCACTACCATAGTCCACCCAACTATGGTGGGGGGTCCTTGGACCTTGTTGTATGGGTACCTCAAAGCCCTTTGGAGGGATACCATGTCCGGTATCCTCAAGGCACTAGTGGCTAGCTAGGTAGTAGCTTAGTGTGTCACTATAGTGTCCATCCTCGAAAGGGGAGAGTAGTATTGTCCCAATTTCCCCTTGTCCGGTGGGCATCGGATCATTGGCATTACGAACGGACACTTCATTCACGCCGGCCTTGTAGAAGGGTCGGAGTTTCTATCTATCTAGGGTTTGTACATTTATGCCTTTCAAATTACTGTTTTTCATCCCTATTTACTTGTATGTATTAATGTAGAATGGAGCCAAGATTTTTGTTGTTTTTTTGTTGGTTCTAAAGTTTATTACATTGTTCTAAATGTTCTTATTACTGATTCCATGTTATTTTAAACGTTCTTATTATTGTTTTTGTGTTGTTATAACTGTTTTTATTAGTGTTTAGTCTTTTCTAAAATGTTCTTATGTTGTACTATATGTTTTGTTTACTGTTTGACAGTTTTCTTACATGTTCTTTTATGTTTTCTTTTTATGTTTTCTTATATTCATCCCTATTTACTTGTATGTATTAATGTAGAATATAGCAGACTTGGATGAGCCAAGACTCATGTTGGCAAAGAAAGCTAAGCGTTCTGTCAAACTTTGGTATGGAGATGATAAAAGGTACTTAGACAAAATGAAGGAGATTATGCATTTGCAAAATTACCTTGTGTACTTGAAAGACAAAGCTGAGTACGATAAAAACTTGGAGGAGGGTACAGCGGCTTTAGATGCCCGATGTGAAGCATACATCAATCAGCAGCTTGCAGAGTTTGATAAATAAGAGGGATTTCGTCACGAGAACTAGAATTGGAGCTAGTCCCCCTTATATCAGATCATTTCAGCATGCCCGCCAAAATTAGGACTCCAGGCGCCTCGGAAGCATACTAAAGAGGAGCTTTCTGACATTCTGCACGCATTAGATCAGGAGTGTTCTTTAGACCCTTCCTCATTGGATGTTTAATGTCCACACATCCTGAAAGTTTTCCGTATGTTCTTCTGCTCAACAAACGGGCCGTTGTCGCCTTTTGCACATCCCATGAAGGAATTGACTTCAACAGTGACGCTTGCTATTGCCCAAAATCAAGATGATTCAGTGCGTTTGACAGTATTTGCGCGCAAATTGGAGGAGAGGGGCTGGTTGTATTTTCCCTCGCTACATGATTGTGAAGAGTCTTTGAATGTGTGTGCTCAAGATGTGTTGGCACTCCTTGGATACAAGGGAGACTTGCAGAAAGCTGTCATTTTAAAGATTCAAGCTTTCGTTGCTTGCCTTGCACGAAGGTTAGTTTTGGACATGTGGCGACGCAATTTACTTCAAGAGCTTGCTACTCTCTGGTATTCCATCGACCCAGACGACGATCTCAAGGCAAAAGCAGATGAGGTGAGAGCTCACTACATTCTGTTCTTCAGTTTTTCATCATGTGTCCTTAATGTGTTCTTTATGTTCTTCATTTGCTCTAATAAATCTGTTCATGCTCATATTCGTGCTAGTGTTCATGTGTCCGTGTTAATTCTGTTATTCATGTGTTTATATTTGTCTTTGTGTTTTTGCTCTTGTGTTTGTGATATTGATCTTTACTCATGTGTCCGTATTCATGTTCTTCATGTGTTCAAGTTCGAGAGACTATGTTGTGTTTGTGCTCATATTTTTTGTCATTTTCACATGTCTATGTTCGTGTTCACATGTTCATGCTTGTGTTTGTGTTCTTCGTGTTGTTTGTGTGTTCATGTTCTTTGTGTTCATCACGAGTTTGTGATCATAAGTTCATGTTCATCGTGTTCTTCATGACTGTGTCTAGGTTTGTGTTCTTGGTAATGTGTTCGTGTTTGTTCGAATGTTATTCGTGTTCTTTATGTGTTCATATTTTCATTTGTTCTTTGTGTTCTTTATAAGTTCATCATAATGTTGTTCTAAATGTTCTTGTTACTGTTTTCATGTTGTTCCAACTATTCTATTTAGTCTGTAGTGTTTTTTAAATGTTCAAAATGCCATTAGAACATATAAAAATTAGTTTCAAAATATTTCCAAGATGCACAATTTCCGGCAGAACACTCACCGGCATGCAAACCATATTCAGACGCGGACTGTTCTTCACTATCATACGGTTCTTCAGGTGGTCGCAGACTGTCTCTTAATTGGTCGTTCGTTAAAGGTTTGTCGTCGATTCTTCAGGTGGTCCTTGACGACTAGTCTAATAACGACTGTGCCTAATTGTATGACCAAACGACTGAGAACGTTTCTTCCAATCCGGACCAAAAAAAATTAAAAAAATCAGGCCATGCTTAAAATTCAGGCCTTGCCGAAACAATGCCACGGGGTCCACATGAGCTCCAACATTAGCAAAATAATGAGCCCTCTAAGAGCCCTTTAATATTTGACATTGTTAAAATGTATTGAGCCTAATCCGGGTACAATAGACGTGTGTGTGAAGTGTCGCTACCTTGTATGACTTTTTTGTTGGACAAGTGCCAAATGCCACAAAAGGCATGTCAACTTGTACATGCATATCTGACGGCCAATGGAGGTTGGACATGCCAATGTGACCCATCATTGCACTCAAAGCTTTGGGTGAGGGAAAGTAGGATGTCCGGCATTTTCCATATTCCAAAGTACAAATTAAAACCTTTGTTGGGGTCCTTTGAAAGGGATCTGGGGGGGCCTTCTACATGGTTCATTATTTTGCTAATGTGACAGCAACCGAATTCAAACCCTTGACTTCCTATCTACAAACACTTGTACTAAACCATCACACCACATCAATTTTCTTGTGCAAGAGATTGGAAGTTTTTGTTAATTATAAATGTACATTATCATTGACGATTTTTTTGCCATGTTCAAAAATAAAAATAAAAAATAAAAAGATAAAATTTTCAATTTTTTTCATCAAATCATGCAAGTTTTTATTTATATATAGAAATTTAAAAAATTTGAATAAGGTTTCTTTTTTGACAAAATCCTGATGGCTAGGAGCTGTTATTTTACACAACAGACTTTGGACATTTTTAGCTGTGTACAAACTTTTTTTTTCAATTTTTTTGCAATAGATCATGCAGGCTTTTTTATATATCTAGAAAAAGATTCATTTTTTTATAATAATGTTTCTTTTTGACGAAATCGTGATGGTTGGGAGCTCCTTTTTTTTCGCAGCAGACTTTGGACATTTTTAGCAATGTTAAAAACTTATTTTTTTCAAATATTTTTTTGCAGCATATCATGTAGGCTTTGTATATCTTGAAAGAATTTGAAAAAATTTATTTTTTCCTTCACAAAGTCGTGATGGCTGGAAGGTGTTTTTTAATTTTATTTTTTTGCCACAAACTTTGGACATTTTTAGCGGTGTTTAAAAAAGTGAATTTTTTTTGGGACAAAATCTTGATGGCTGCGAACTGTTTTCTCTTTCATATCAAACTTTGGACATTTTTAGCACTTTTTTGATGACCTACATTGTAGCAATGAAAAAAACTTGTTATTTTGGACAATTAAGATAATAAATAAATAAAAATTGATTTGTTTTGGTGTATAGTATAACCCCTAACTGCTTGAGCGTCCATTTTTTGGACGATGTACAGATTTCATTCATAATTTCTCATCCGTCATGCACTTTTTGCAGTGTGGAATTTTTATTGTAGATTCTGTGGGAAGTTAGCTTCATGCGTATGTGATCCAATTAGAAAGGGGGTGATTTGTGAAATTTTTATGCCTCATTTCATGTTGTAGTGATTCACCCAAAATTTTGAAGATTTTAATCTAAAAGTGCTCTAAAAATGATCAACTCATAAAAGTAAGCAACCAAAAAATCTCCAAAAATCACTACAATTAGAGTATTACATTTCAACCAATCATGAAAAAATTCATCCGTAGATTGTCAATATCTTATTCGTAATTGAATTACAAAATAATTTTGAATTTCACGTTTCAAATTTTATACAAAATTATTGGTAATAGCAACCATAGATCTAACCGTATGGATAGAATTTAAAATTCATAATGTACAACTTTTATTCATATATCAAGTTCAAAATTTCCCTCTAGGTTGCATTTTATAATGCATATTTGCAAAACTGCCGAATTTGGAGAGGGCTCTAGGCATTTAGGGGATAATGTAGAAAAAAGGTCTCTAAAGAATGAAAGGAAAAAATCAACATTAGTTCACTAGTAGGATTTTGGTCCTTTATAACTAGTCCTTTGTGACTTACATGGTCCTTTGTGACTCAATTCTTAAGAAAAGAAGTCGTTTTTGACCATTTAAGTCACTAAAGACCAGTTATGAAGGACCAAAATCCTACTAGTGGTTGTACCTACAGTCGTAACCATAACTACAAGAATAATGCTTACACCAAAGACCGTATTGATGACCAGCTCATATTGGTATTGATGACTAGTTCATACGAGGCAATCGTTTTGCCAATTGCAGCAGTTATATTACCAACTGCAACAGTCGTATGGCCGACTGCACCAGTTGTATTGCTGATTGCACTAGTTGTATGGCCGACTCCACCAGTTGTAGGAGCAATTATAGTCGATTTTGCAATTTAAAGATTAAGAAAAATCAATTTAAATCAATTTAAATTAATTTCGTAACTAGTTGTAGTAAACTAGTAGTATGACACTAGTCATAGATTCCCACTATTCTTCTAGTGAACATCCCTCCCCTCAACAAACAATAAAAGATCAAAGCAATACACACTACTATCACATTTTAAAGGAAAATAAATAGAGAAGTAATAGAATTGATATAAGAATACCTCCACTTAGGTGCCATTGCTAAGAGGCGGAACAGGTTCAATCTTAAGCAACATTGAGCCCAACATGTAATGCAACAAATGAGCAGCATGCCGAAGCCGACAGTTTAATACCATTGAATGTCATGTCCAATGCGGCTTGTGATGACTAAACGGAACCACTAGTAGGATTTTGGTCCTCTATAACTGGTCCATTATGACTTAACTCGTCCTTTGTGATTCAATTCTTTAAGAATAAAGTCGTTTAGGACCATTTAAGTAACTAAGGACTAGTTATAAAGGACCCAAATCCTACTAGTGAACTTCATCCTACAACGAGCGGACTTTTTTAGAGACACTATCAACTACGTTCTTTGTTACGGTGTCATTACTAGGTATGATGCCAGCTTATGTCTTTTTGTGACTAAAATATTAAATTTTTGTAATTAGAGTTGAGTAGTTGTACACCACCATATTAGAATGCACAACCAATAGCAAAACAACAAAGTCTCCAATTTCTGCATTCTTGAAACATTTCTCGAATGTTAATCCTTATACGTCTTTGGTTGAAATAGAGGGCAGCCTGAAGGAATCTCAATCGCCCACGATAAAAAATTATGATGTTAACTTATGCATGTTAACTATGCAGAAAATAAAAGCCAAGCATATAATTGTATATGATGTGCATTGCAAGCTGTCACTGATACGATCCAAAGTGACTGTGTATACAAGCGCATAATGAAAAACCGTGTTAGCACATTTGTTCTGCGAAACTTGTATAATTTAGTTAAATGAGCAGGGAGTGAGGGCAAGGCAAAATTCCAGTGACGACAAAGTCGGAGCTGGTTTAGCATGCATGGGATGGTAGGTTCGTCGTCACGACAATTCCATTTTGTCACTATGACTGATTCTATTTTGTCTCGTCACCATAACCGTTCCAGCAATCTCCATGACAGTTCCAACAGTTCACAACATGTTCACATTCTGAGCATGTCCGCATTCAAGCCAAAGCAAGTGTGCTCGTTTCAGCGTTTCGGCATGCGATGATGGTTTGTGATGAGAATGTGCGAAGCCTCAGTTCATGTTGTTGATGGAATGGATTGTGAGGAAATGGGAATGGAGGACAGCGGGATTTAGGATGAGGCGGGGAGAGATGGACGGACGGAGGGGGCTGAAGAGAGCTTGCCGCCTCTTGATCGTCGTGGTGTTCGTCAATCGGGTCATTATCGTGTTTTGTTGTTTGAATTTGGTGCAAATTTTGTACCAAGTATCAAGGTTTTAAGCTCTGAAGCTGCAGCAATTGTGTTTTTCTTCCTCCCCGAATTGCAAACAGCGATGGTGTTTTTCTTCCTCCCCGAATTGCAAGCAGCACAGCATCACACATCGTTCCCTGCACTCAGCAATTGGGTTGCCATCAACTTTTGTATACATCCCTGAATGTGTGAAATTCTATTTGAAATCCAATCTTTCAGTGGACACGGAGCACTTCTTCTTTGAAAGGCATGAGAGAATGGCGATGGTGATGGTGCATTTGACTGCCGCCCTTGATGTGTAGAACCCTACTTGTCGAACAATATGATTGACGGGTGAAAATCACAGGGAATATTCCCACTTCAGAGCCTCCATTGTCGGATTCTCATCAAGTTGGAAGATCCCAAGGACTACTATGACTACTGTTGCAAGTTTTGGGAATCCAAGAGGGAGACAATTTAGGTCATGGCGTATGCGTACTCGAGCTGTGAACGAATTGCAACCTACCGAGGACCTAAGGCGCGACTGGAAGCCCTGCAACAAGAAGCTGAACAGGTGCGGAGCAAAGGTACTGAGTTGCTTTTCTCATGCCATACATTGTCTGAGGAGTTCTCGAGTTTAGGGTTTTCTTAAGCTCCATTATCGCTTCTTAATCCCTAAAGGACCAAGAGCTCATGTTTTTGTTTAGGAGTTTTGAGTCGCGATTTTTTATGAGTTTGAATTTATTCGTTTTTTTATCAACGCATGCAATAGTGTGTTTCAGCTTTGTGGATTAAGATGCAAGGTTTGGGCCGCCACTGTATTGAACCGATTGTTGCTTGAGTGAGAGTATTACCCAGTCATCTTATAACATGATAATCATCGCTTGAGGTTTATAAAGTTTCTCTGTTGTGATTGGCTTGATGTTGATGCTCTTTCAGCGTCCATTCCAATGTTGTCCTGTGATTCTGGTGATAGAAAATTTGGCCTCATCGAATTTACAATTTTTCCAATCAAGGTCCTTCAGGGTTCAATGCATGGATGCATGTTCTCCCTAAGTTTGGAAGTGTCTGTTTTAGGGTTTCAGTCGTAAATTAATTGCATATGTAAAATATCTAGTTGACTAATACTTAATTTCTGCCTTCGGAAATGGCCATTTCCTAGATACAATGCTAATCACGGCGGAAGAATTGAACTCCGCTTCTTGACTTACCTGTTTACACTAGAACAAATCCGATCATCATGAATTTCTTATATTTTGAGGATCAGAACTACCTTTGCATTTCAAAACCAGCTCTTCATATCATTATAGTTGTTCTTTAACTGCAAAATTTTCAAAGCGTTTGGTGAGTCTTTAGTTCTCAATACTGAAAATCTCGTTTCTTTCGTCTGCACTTTTTTGTGGTTTGCAGAATTTTGCAGTTAATTATAACTCTATTAGCTCAAGGATTTTCGGTTTGATTCATTGTGTTTTAAAAGTTTGCAATCAGATTTCTTGATGAATTTGGCGTGGGGTTTTGTCAAGCAGGTATTAATGAGAAATTTGATAACCAATGTTGGAAGACCAGCTTGAGTCATTGTGCTCAACCCTCAGAGATAATCTGCTGTGATGAAGAGTGATTGAGATAAAACTACTTGTTCTGTAGACTTGCAGCACAAAGCGAATGAAAATGTGTGCTGTTTCCTTTCTTGCAAGATTTCTGTAAAGACACAAGCTCTAAACCCCAAGTTGCATATTTGTCCCCACCTCAGGCATTCAATATAGGTTAATAGGCTTATATGTAGCATGGTTGGACGTAATGTTGAAATTCCTTCTGATGATAGTGCTGATCAACTCCTTTGTAATACATCAAGTTTGGATGTTCATCCACTTCCAGTTTATACCAAAAAGCCTTATCCATCATGCTATACAATTTTTTTTGCATAGGATGATGCACACACACAAATGTATCATAATATATCATTTGTCACTGGTAGTGCGAAGAGCAGCGAAGCCGTAGTTTGAGTTTTGCTGTCAACGCTACAATGTTTGTCTGCTCAGTCAGAGAGGATGCATCATTCTGCAGGCTGAATAGGAGAAGCGGGTTGTCAATAAGTTGACTAGAATTCGCAAACAATCTTGATCATGAATGTTGGCTGCCCATCTCAGGCGTCTCCCTTTGGAGTTTAACATCAAGCATATCAATTGAGTTAGTTCCCTTCCGGTTTCAGAATCATGATGTTAACTTATGTATCCATACTCCTTCCTTTCTTTTGCTTTGATAATTATATTTTTATGTACTCTTGTTGCACTTTTTCGTTTGTGGGACTGACACAGCAATACACTACTTTTTGCTTATACTGCCACCTACACTAATTGATTTTAAAAGGCTAATTTTTTTTACGCAACATTGATTTAAACAGGCTAAAACTTTTTACCCTATATGTATGGTTTCAATATCTTTTCTCTTGGTAAAAACATTCATATTGTGTAAACAATTATAGCCTCAAGTGAATAGTGAGTGTGGGTGGCACTATTAGCAAAAGTAATGTAGTTCATATTGTATCTACAGTGCCTTGGAATCACAAGCATCTTGCAGCTCGGCCAGGCAAAGAGGGTTGAAGACTTGAACTATTTTGATAGTAGTATACCTTGTAGTAGCATTATAACAAAAAGGTGTGGTCCATTAAGGGCTCATATGAGCTGGATTATTCTGCTTTAGAATTTTGCATATTTTCCTTCTGTTCATGAAAATACCATATTAAATTAAGAATGATAATGTGCAAAAAAGGTAAATAATCATGTATATTATGTGACTTGCCACCCAACCATAGAAGTGAGATCTTGTTCAATAGACAATGTTATCTCCTTCACCGACCAAAGCAATAGTCTAGTTAGTCTCTACATATGCTAAGTATGTAAATAGACAATACTAGGACAATTCAATTTTACTTTTTGCCATTTCGGTCTAAATTGTGTAAAATTGTAATCCCTGAAGTACATAGCCGGCGTCTCTGAGATTTGTGAAGACCCATTATAAAATACATGGTGGTATATTTTGGAGTTCATGTATGAAAAAATAGTTGTAGAGTTTGAATTTTAGATTGTATCACTATGGTTGAATCTAACATTGTTATCATCAATATTTTTATATAAAATATAAAACTCAACACTAGTATTTCTTCTAAATTAGTATTAATCATTTTTGAGTGAATTTTTTTGGAATGAATTTGAAATGTGATGATCTTGTTCTCTTAATTTTTTTTAAGAGTTTCTATTACCTAATCCCTAAAGGACCAATGTTTGCTTGGGGCAAAATCAAGAGTTTAGGTAGGTACCTGTGATGTTCAATTTCAGTTTAATGTTTGAATTTTTTTTGAAGACGAGAGAACAAATGCCATAGCATAATAGAGCAATGGAAGCCAACACCCTTTGTAGTGGGACCATAGTCTAGTTGCAATTAGAAACTAAATTTACGTAGTAATGACATGATAGTCCCAAAATTCATGGAATACAAATCGCATTCCTTCATTACTTAAAGAAGTGGATCTACAGAAAGATTCTCTTTTGATTCATTTTTCAAAAAGGGTGCTCCATTGCATTACTTTACTAAACTATGGAACTTTATAGGAATATGATTTATATTTTATTTTACTTTTTCAATTGGTGCTCAAGAGCAAGCATTAAGCACAATTTTGTTGACATCAAGGAATTTCCAAAAATCACAAAAATTATATATAATTTTTTTAAAGAATCCACGATTGTAAGGGGCGATTAATGTAAAGGAACAAAAATTGTTGCCATAAACCTCTAATGTCCACCTTGCTCAAACACTCTTTTGATATCTCTTTTGAATACGATACCTTTATGTTATAGGAATTGAAGAAAAGTTATTGCCATCACTATATTTTCAATGAAAAGTATCAATTAAGAGAATAAAGTATTTATACTACAACGTCACCTAATGCAATTTATTACATTTTTGTCAAGTAGGAAATTACTAGTTTATATATTTTTAAATTATTAATATACATACAATCCTATAATACCTTTTCACTGTGGTTAACTTTATGCCAAAATACTAATTTCAATGACCAAAAGAAAATGTTTACTGCTACATTTTGCTTGTTATACAATGTCACATTATACATTTTGGACGCCCTACCAAAAAACACCCTTTTATCCATACATCAAGTTCAAAATATACTTGTTAGTTGCATTTTATGATGCATCTCTGCAAAATTGCCCAACTTAAAGAGGGTTGTGGGCATATAGAGGTCAACCACTAAATCATATTGCTATTGATAGCACTATCAACATTGGCTCCCCCATCTCCATTTTCACCGTGGACATTTCCAATTGGTGTGTCACTCACAGTGCTACTTCACATTGGTTCTTCACCATTTACCAAGTTCCAAAATCTATCCTTCTTCAAGAGATATATCATCCTCAATTTTCATAAACCACTCAAATTTGTCTAATAAACTAGTTTCATTGCTAGAACTACCGTGCTAACTTGCATTCGTCAATGAAAATAACAACTTTGAGACTATGGGGGCCAATTCTAGGGTTCACTTGGACTTCAAACAAAGCCCAATTGAACTCTCTATTTTCTCCTATAATTAACTTTGCTTTGATACCATGTTAAATTAAAAAAAAGATAATGTGCACAAAAAGTAAATATTGTTTACTATGTGACTTGTCACCCAACCATAGAAGTGACTAAGTGAGATCTTGTCAATTAGACAATGTTATCTCCCTCACCCACCAAGCCACACTTAAAGTCCTAGTAAGTTTGTCTGTCTACATACTTAGAATATGTACATACTAACTAAACTACTACTTTGGTGTTTTAACTAACTTGGAGTCATAGACGCTTGGTCTATCAATTCCCTCATGACTAACTTAATTACCATTTAAGTAATTTAATTCCAACAAGGTCAAGCCAAAGAAATTGGATCAAGATTTTTATTGGATTCAAATCAACCACTTGGGCCAAAACCACTCAAATATATAACCATTGTTGAATCTCACACATTTCTACCATCCTTACGATCATTCATCCAAATATATGTCACTTGGGTTTGGACCAATACCACAATGTAAAGTATTCCAACCTTCTTTTGTCAAACACTATTGTGCAATGAATAAAGCTGAAATCTTGCATAGGTATATTGTCGAGGAGCAAGAGTTGTCTCTTGGGCCAAAGATCTTGGAGCAGTTGTATTGGGTACCGTATATGGCCGAAAAATCATAGAACGGGGAAAAAATATTATGCCTTCTCTAGTCTGTTGGGCAACCTCTGCAAACAAGTCGACATGCAGCGAAAGTTCATTAAGAAGCTCCTCTAGTTGTTGATCTGCAGACAATCCTTCTACACGCACTCGTATAACATTTCGTTGTTCCCAAAATGCTCCCAAATCCATGATGCCATTGTTTGTATCTTCGTCTTCACCGATGTCATCATTTATATCAACGTCTTCACCGCTGTCATCATATATATCTCCGTCTTCACCGCTGTCATCATATGTATATATGTCTTCATTGTTTTCATCATCTACACCTCGGTCTTCATTGTTGTCATCAGCTGTGTCTGATAGGTCTCCATTGTTGTCATCATTTCTATTACGATATGGTGCTCGGTCGAAGAGGAACTGATCTCGAAGTTGAATAGCTCGAAGGATTCGTGTTTGGAGCTGGTCTGCTCGAAGTGGACCTTCACCATGGGCAGCAAGAATCTGGGCTGTCCTGAAATTTGCACTACGTTGATTCTCATTACATCGATGCATTTCCTCTAGCCTTTCTAGATTATGTTCTAGAGTACGTCTTGTCTCCAGTGGAAGCCCGTTGAAATTAGGAAGGTCATGTGGCACTTGCAAAAGATCTAGTTCATTGGGTGGAACTTGAAGCAAAAGTAACACTCTTGGGCTAGCACCTTGCATCTGAACGGATGTTACTTCTGGAACGTTTCTCCTAACAAGCGCCTCTAGATGTGCTCCTAATGAAGCCCTACAATAAATCACAAAAGTTGTATTCAGTTGGTAATGAATTCCATACGTTAGAGGTGTGACGCATTTATGTATGTTTTGTAAATGTATATATGCAATGAGATCTATAATTTGACATGCATTCTAACTGAGATCATTGGCATTTTTAAAAAATGAGCCAAATGATGGCAAGAACTCTCTAGGGCTCATTCAATGTTTTTTTCACAAAAAAGAAATTGTGGAACGATGAAGTTTGTTACCTGCATAACTCACAATCTAAAAACCCACATCTTAGTAGTCGTGTAACAAACCACTTCTTGAGGCATGACTCGTGGCCAAAACTGATGTCATCCTTGCATTGGCAACCTAGTTGAATTATTGGATCTGCTCCAGATTCTTCTTCCACTGTTAAACAAATTCTGTTCCAAAGAGTTCATGCACATGCATCAATTCTATTAGACACTGACTAGATACTACAAGACGTAAAACAAAAATATGAGTCAATTTGGTTTAATTAGCTTACATATATTCCAAACTATAATGCGTATTTAGTTCTAAAATGCATCCATTTAGTTGACGGCTTGATGCGATTGACCAACAAAGAAGTTGAATTTACCGGCAAGTTATATTTTGTAAAAGTGGAGAGTTGTGGTTGGAGTTTGTCACAAGTTCTTCTTTTTGGTCCTTTTCAACATGATCACTTATGGGATTCTCCAAGGTCCCATCATTCTCTATATTGTTCCTCTCCGTTGTAATGGAACTGTGTTCCATCTTTTGCTCATTCGACAATTCACGATCCGGCTCTAGTTCCATTACTAGAGCTGAAGTTGTTGAGCAAAAAAGAATCTGTAAAGTATACTATTCAATTCTAGTAGCTAATAAAAGATTGTTGTTAGTAAGTTGATACCAATTGATGCAAGCAAAATCAAAAGCAACTATTTTATTAATAGATTCTCTAGTATTTGTACAATTTATTTTCTTAAATTAGTATTAGCCTTGTTTCAAAGCTACTTTTATAAAAAAAAATTAGAAGATGATAGATAAGAACCAATTGAGGGAAAAGCACTGGAAAGTAACTATTTAGAATCGACTTGTTTTTGAAGTTTTTTGCATCTAAAAAGCAAACTGTATAGAAGCTATATTGTCAAGAAAAGGCCCTTACTTACCTCAAGTTCTCTATGAAAGTTGGTGCTAATCAATGTTGTAGCAAATCCTTAGACAAATGAATCTTCTCTAGATTGGACCAGAAGTGTTGCCTTTAAATGGGCATGATCAATGGGCCTCGGTAGAAGGATCAGGGCATGATCAATGGGCCTTGGTAAAAGGATCAAGGCATGATCAATGGGCTTTGGTAGAAGGATCAAGGCACTACTTTCATATTGAAATTGAATACATGGGCCTCGGTAGATGGATCAACGTTCTAACTTCATATTAAAGTAGGATCTATGGGCCTCGGTAGAATATTCAAGACAATCAATTGCCTTAGTAGGTAGTATATTGTTAGTAAACACTACAGCTAGTTACATTGAAGTGAACTATATGCATCTCATCTACAAAATTTCAAGATGCAGAGTCTACCACCACTATTAGAGATGCTATATATATATATATATATATATATATATATATGTTAATTAGTGGTTGTTATTTTTGAAGTTTAGTATGTTTCATTGTTTCATAAAAGAATCTATCTTTGCAATATGTGAATTCAATTAATTGTATGGTACTTAAGGTGGGTTGAGATTTAATGATGGTGTGTTTTGGTATGTAGGCTCTTTGAGACTTTGACGTATAATATATCCAATTCAACCCCTAAACGTACCAGGGTATCCTTGGAATTGAGAGTTTGAGAAAATTCATGATAATTACTATTTAGAAGAATATTTTGGAATTGATATACAAATGAAAGTTCTAAATTTTGAATTTTAGATTCCATCCGTACGGTTCAATTCACTAATACTATCACCAATATTTAATTATAAAATTTGAAAGTTAAAATTCAAAATTCCTTCTAAATTCAATTACAAACAAAATTTTAGTATTTTTTGAGTAAAATTTGTTGGAATGAGTTTGAAATGAGATACTCTTAAACGTGGTGATTCTTTGAAATTTTTGTGTTCCTTAAATCTATGACCTCATTTTTGCAAGGGCACTTTTGAACTACAGTCAATGAAATTTTCGCTTCGTCAATGACTTGACATACTTCTACATTTGTAATTTTAGAAAAATATGTACTCAAGTATGACTAAATCCAACCATTAGATAGGACAACAACTTAGTGAAGTATCTCCAGAAAATTGGATGACTTTCATCCAAGCATTGATGAGAACGTAGGGTGGATATGAATCTGTTACTCGTTCAAAAATTGAACGCTATGACGTTTAGGGGTTAAATTGAGCATTACAATGGCATAAATCATTGTTGGTCACATGTGCAAAGTAGAAACCAAGGTGTATTGTGTTTTCTTTTGAATTATTGTTAAATATTCTTGTATTCATGAATAAGATTGTAGCATGTTGATCTACAGTCGAACTTCTCTTGTTGCATGGGAACGGTGGAGAAATATGCACATATGGTTGAAATCCAAAGCACTGTCATATAAATTCATTTTGAACTCTCTAAAAAAAATATTGAGAACTACAGCTATGGAAATTAATTTAAGTTAAAATATTCCTAGTTTGGATAGGGTATGCCAGCAACTACACATTTCCTGTAGTTTTCTACATGCCTTTGACCTCACTTTTTCATTGCCTTTCCAACAGACCGATCCATTCCAATTTGGTTGAGAAAATCCACTTCTTTCTCCATTATTCTCTCATAACTAAACCTATGGGGCTTACCTTGACATTTAAGGGTTAACCCCTAACTGCCTGAGCGTCCATTTTTTGGACGATGTACAGATTTCATCCAAAATTTCTCATCCGTCATGCACTTTTTGCAGTGTGGAATTTTTACTGTAGATTCTATGGGAAGTTAGCTTCATGCATATGTGATCCGATTAGAAAGGGGATGATTTGTGAAATTTTTAGGCCTCATTTCATGTTGTAGTGATTCACCCAAAATTTTGAAGATTTCAGTGTAAAAGTGCTCTAAAAAAGTCAACTCATAAAATTAAGCAACCAAAAAATCTCCAAAAATCACTACACTTAGAGTATTACATTTCAACCAATCACAAAAATTTCATCCGTAGATTGTCAATATCTTATTCGTAATTGAATTACAAAATAATTTTGAATTTCAAGTTTCAAATTTTATACAAAATTATTGGTAATAGCAACCATAGATCTAACCGTATGGATAGAATCTAGAATTCATAATGTACAACTTTTATTCATATATCAAGTTCAAAATATCCCTCTAGGTTGCATTTTATAATGCATTTTTGCAAAACTGCCGAATTTGGAGAGGGCTCTAGGCATTTAGGGGTTAAGTAAGTTGGCATGAGACTTAAGCAACAATAGCAATTGATCACCGAAACCATATTCAACGACCCGAATGAACAAACTTTAGAAGAGAAATGAGCCCTCCAAGGGGCTTTTTCGATGTTCGGGCCAAAATCTAATTTTTTATTGGAATTATTTTTTAAATGAAAATATTTTTAAAAATAAAATGTTAATAAAATAAAATAAAATTTATTATTTAAAATATTTAGAAAATGTTTAAAAAATGTTCAAAGATTATTTGAACAATTTTTAATATTAAAAATATATTAAAAAATATATTAATTTTTTTTTTAAAAACTTTTAATATTTAAATATCCAATCTGAAATGTCGAACTCATGCCACATCAGATTTCATTTTTTTTATATTTTAATATTAATTAAAAAAAATTTAAAAAATTCAAAAAGTTAAAATAAAAATAAAAACTCGAGGCCTCTTAGAGGGCTCAAATTTCTTGTAATGCTTCTAAGAAAAAACGAGAGAAGAGAAGAATTATCACAAGGCTGCAAAACTGTCCAAAACTTTCTATTACCTGAATTCAGTTGTTCATAGCCTTTTGGGTAACGCACCATTTGATTGTATTAAAAAAAACTCTAAAAGGTCTTCACATATCTCTCTCAGTATCACTTTTTCTCACAGTACTCTAAATAGTGTATTTAGTGTGAGATACACTAATTTACATAAACATGTTGTAAGTTTTTATTGTTGACCAATTTTTTTACCCTCTATATTGGTCAAGATGGGGATCTTTCAATAGTATTGGAATCAATGTTTTTGGTAAATTTTTTTGTCGAGAGTAAAAATTTATAACATTTTCAAATCTTATAATTATCTCACACTAAATACACTATTTAGTGTAGTGGTATTCTTCTTCGCAGTCAGTAATTAAAAGACCTACTCAAACTATGAATTACTAGGTGATTCTGTTGTCGTCCGTCTTCAACTTCTACTTCATGTCGGTTGTAGCTCAATCTATGACACCATATGATTTTCAAATAGGATGGTGCGTTACTTTAACGCATAGAAAGGGTGTTTTCATGATAGGGCATCCAAATGTGTAGTGTGACATCGCATAACAAGCAAAATTTTGGTGGTAAACATTTCTATTGGTCATTTCTATTGGTTTTTTTGGCAAAATTATTAACAACAGTAAAAAGGTATTCTAGGATTTTATATATATATTAAAAAATTCTAAAATAATATACAATAGTATTTGGACCAAAATGTAATACATTACGTCCTGTGATGTTGCACAATAATTACGTTAATGCTCTAATTGTTACATCACTCGTTTCATTGAAGATAGTAATGGCAATATTTTTCCTCAATTCCTATTACATAAAGGTATCATATTCAAAAAAGATTCCAAAAAGATTCAATGAACAAAGTGGATATTAGAGGTTTATGGTGGCAATTCTTGTTCCTTTACAATAATGGCCTTAGTAATTGATGGTGAGTTCCGAGAATTTTTTATGTGAGTTTGGTTGGCTAATAAAACAGAGCATGTGGTGTGGTTGAAATATGCATTTAACGTAGTTTGCATGCGGATAAAAAGACATCGGCAAGAATATTCCAAAATATTATAAAATAATATACAATATGCTAAAAGATCCCAAAAGATTTCATTTTACTATTTAAAAAATATTTTTGGTATTTTCCTTATTTATTATATTACGTCTTTAAATCAACTCCTTGACACTATTAGAAACATTTCTTGTTCATGACCTAGACACCCGTAGTGCGAAAACACCCAAAATTCCAATGTGACGGTCACAATCTAGTTATCTAGCATATAGGACCCAAAGCACCTTCACTATGGTTAACAAGTACGATACTCTTAATTCTCGTGAATGCTCCAAATCCAGACTATTCACCATTTCTTGACTTCCATCTCCTTTTCCAACAATCTCCACATTGTTGAACATTGCACAAGATTCCAACCCGATATAGTCATTACAACATAACTTCATGCTAGTGAATAGTATAAACTCTTGTGTGAAGAATGTACATTGTTTGTATTGGTTCAATTTAGATTTATTTGAATGAATAAAAATCCTCATATGAACTCTTCAAAATTGGTTAAAAAAGAAATTTCACCAACACTAGCTGAAGTCCAGACCTACATTAACATTATATGAAGTATAGTTTTAGTTTGATTCAAGTGTGGCATCTCCAACAATTTGGTGTAGTGTTGGATGAGCTTGGTGGAACAAGAACAAAATAATTAGTATGCACTTTGTGGACGTGGCATCAACTGTAGAGAGTTCAATTGTATTCCCATTATACGTGTAGGAATTTGCATGTTCGGATTCAAAGTGAGTTTATAAAGTGCTATAAAAGGCTAAAATGCCACTTTACAAAATTTGACTAGATTCCCTGATCTATCGGCTAGTTTAGCATATTCCCATACGGTAGGTCTAAAAAGCTTTAGGTGCACTATTCTCAACTTCGCTCGTCAATGGGACATACGCTTCAAAAGAAATTTACGGGTGTTCACCCTACTCTATCTTGTCAGCTCAAACTTGGAGAGGTAAGAAATGCGTCTACCTCTTCCAGTATCTTGAATGCCTCGTTTTTCTACAACATGGTCTTCCATGACGACCCTCATTCTAAAGTCGCCTTCTTAACGAATACGAGAGCACTGACTGCACATGAGATGAAGAAATCACTCCCCAGAAGCATAAAAGTGGACACAACTTCTATACCTAAACGTCTTGTTTACCTTAACTTTAAAGCCATCTATGTTGAGAGTACATTTGAGTTAAGGTTCAGGGTACTAATTAACTCCCCTCATGATGTATGGAATGTGTGTCATGATGCATGGAATGTGTGGTAAAAATTTCAGATCAATCCGAGATGTATTGAATTTTTGGTAATCATTTGAAAGTAGGTATCTTTTTTTTTGGACAGTTTTTGTGCATTTTGATGGCTGCAACTTTGGGGGCTTGTATCTCCTTCATCCCATGTCCGTTTTCAATACAACTTGTTGGGTTGGATTCTCCTTGCTTTCACGATAGCGTATGGTCTTGGCCTTGAAATTCAATGACCGCACCCCTACTATAAATGTGGTAAAAAGCGAGTTTTGAAAAGTCTTTAATTAAACATGGTTCCCCAATTAAACCAATTAGTTGAGACATTTTTTGAAAAGAAAATTACAAACCAAGTTCATCTTTGAAGCTTTACGATCAATTACAATATCATAGTAAAAAAAATTGTATGCGGTAAAAGTGAGTTTTCTCAACATTTCAATGAAAAGACAATTTTAGAAATCCAATAACATGTATATATTAAAATACAACTAGATAAGGGATTTCAAGTTTTAAATTTGCCATGTCACATGAATTCACCACTCAAAACATCATTCCTTGAGTTCTCTCATTTTCTCAAAAAAAAAAACACCTTCCCCAACATATAAGTAGATGACACACTCCTCACGATGTTGAGTCTCAACTATTTAAATTGTACTTCAATTTATTTTCCATTCAAAGAAATTTCTACATATAAAATTTATACTCTTACAAAACTCACAAGAAAGTTTCATGAAAAGAATGTATCTTTTCTCTAAATTCACTGTATAGGAATCTTACAAATTGAAATAACTCGTCAGATTTATTTTTTAATATTTAACTCTTAGTAATATTTCAAAACAATTGTAGCAAAATGCAATGAAAATTCCAATGGGAATATACATAACAATAAAGAGAATATACAGAAGTATAACAAATTTTGTACTGATGTGAAAAGTGGAATTTTACAGTAACGAACAAAACTGAGTATTGACTTGAAACTTTTCCATTCAAACAACCGTACCATGAGCATCAATGGGCAAAGTCCAAAAGTGAATATGCAAAAGTTGTAGTATGCGACATATAACACATTATTATGGAAGTTTGAAGAAAAACTCAATTGTGATTTGAAAGAAAATGAACTTCAAAGTTAGCCATGTTTAAAACTCAGTTTTGTGCACTATAATTCGGAACTACTTTAAATTTTGTCAATTTTTTCTTAGAGCTTCAGAAAAACTTTTGTGCCTTGGCGTGTTGGTATACATCATTTTAGATTGTTGTACACAAAATTGAAGGAAGTTAACATTTGTAAAATTTAAAATATTCACAATTTGACAAACATGCAAATGATGTTGGTTCTCACGATAATTGAATTTTTTTTTGGAATTGAGAGCATGGAACTGCATTGGCCATTGCATAAAGAGCATAGGTTGCAACATGAACCATTGTTACATCTTAATGCCCTTGCATTTAAAATAGTTGTTAAATAGGCCAATGCGATCAATTTGTATATTAGAGTTATATGATGCAGTTTTTTGGTCTAGGTCTTTTGTACAAAGACTAGAGTTCCTATCGCACATAATCAATCCAACGAATCAAAACAATGCCCAATGCAGTCCCATGCTCTCAATTCCAAAAAAATATTCAAATATCGTGAGAACCAACATCATTTGCATGTTTGACAAATTGTGAACATTTTAAATTCTATAAATGTCAACTTCCTTCAATTTTCATGTACAACAATCTAAAATGATGTATACCAACATGCCAAGGCACAAAAGTTTTTCTGAAGCTTTAAGAAAAAAGTGACAAAATTTAAAGTAATTCCGAATTATAGTGCACAAAACCGAGTTTTAAACATGACAAACTTTGAAGTTCATTTTCTTTCAAATCACAATTGAGTTTTTCTTCAAACTTCCATAATAATGTGTTATACAGTGACTGTCAAAACTGATCATACATTGGATAATTACAAGTTCGATTGTCATTAATTGCAATCTGGCAAGTGGCATGCTCTGGTTTAGAGGTTAATCACAATCTATTATAAGCTGAGATACTTATCAACGTAATTGTACAGATGGCAATGCATTTGTGTGGACAGATGGATGGTTAGTGACCATCTCTCTCATTTGATCACTTTTGACACTCCATGAAATGCAATATCTCATGAAGTGATGTGCACAGATTTGTGAGAGATCTTCCACTGGCACTCATAGAACTTTGAATTCTCTAGTCTCTGATAGCTGTGTACACAATTATTGCTACTGTATAGGCCTTCTTCTTTAGTGTTTCAAGATGCCCAAAGCATTATCTCGACAAACTCAAGATAACATAGTTTCGATGCTCCAGAGAGGATATTCACACAGGGAGATAGCAAATACTTTGCATGTGAGTGTGGGAAGTGTTCATAACCTTCGTCAGGTACATGTTTCAGATGTAAACCGCTTGCGTGGAGGTATACCTCGAAAGTTGAATAGAGCACAGGAACGAAGGTGTGTATTAGAAATGGTGAGGGGAAGAGTGGGTACTTGTGCAGATTTAGCAAGGTCTTCGCAACAAGTATTGGGAGTGAAAGTGAGCTCTCATACTATCAAACGTGCACTTCATAGAGCTGGTTTACGTTCGCAAACAAAGGTCAAAAAACCACATCTTTCTCTCAAAAATGTAAAGGCACGTTTAGAGTTCGCTAGTGTCCACGAACACTGGACCATAGAGGATTGGAGTCGAGTAATCTTCTCAGACGAGTGTAAAATCAACCGCTTCAACTCAGACGGAAGAGTTTGGTGTTGGACACGAGAGGCGATGCCGCTTTCGGAACGAACTATCAGTCAAACAGTGAAACATGGAGGTGGAGGGATTATGGTTTGGGGGTGTATGTGCATGCATGGACCTGGATTGATATGCAAAGTGGAGGGGCGCATTAATCAGATTCGTAATCGTGACATTCTAGAGGAAAATGTCCACAGGGTAATTTCCAAGTTCAACTTAGACCGTTCTCGTGTTATCTTTCAACAAGACAATGCTCCCATTCACACAACAAAGATGCTTCAAGAGTGGTTCTCACGGCAACCTTTTGCTCTTCTACCTTGGCCTGCTCAATCGCCTGATTTGAATCCCATTGAACACCTTTGGTCAATTCTCAAACGGAGACTCAATCAATATGAGAGACCTCCAAATGGATTATTAGAATTATGGGATCGTGTGGTAGAAGTTTTCTACTCAATTACACCAGATGATTGTAGGAGGCTTGTAGAAAGTATGCCACATAGAATTGCAGCTGTAAAAGCAGCAAAAGGGAGGTGGACAAAGTA
Source organism: Pohlia nutans (assembly GCA_022496805.1). Taxonomy (NCBI): domain Eukaryota; kingdom Viridiplantae; phylum Streptophyta; class Bryopsida; order Bryales; family Mniaceae; genus Pohlia; species Pohlia nutans. The sequence continues at coordinate 24,508,608 of CM040085.1, read as the reverse complement.
TTGAGAGATCATCTTTCATGGGTTGGCAAAACTGATCAAATGCCTAGGTGGACTTTGGATTTTTCTCAATCTGTTTAGAGCTCTAATATGGAAGGCGTATTTCCTCTAATATGTACTATTTATTACATAGTATGTTAATAAAATTACCAGCTCCATTTTTATGTGTTCATTTCTTGTCCACCAAGGATTGAATGAAGTGTTTGCAAATGTTTGATCAGTTTTGACAGTCACTGTATGTTGCATACTACAACTTTTGCATATTCACTTTTGGACTTTGCCTATTGATGCTCATGGTATGGTTGTTTGAATGGAAAAGTTTCAAATCAATACTCAGTTTTGTTCGTCACTGTACTGTACATTGAAATATTATTCAAATGAAGAAAAGTATATAATTTTAAAAAGGTCTAATTCCACCACAAAAACAGAAAACCATATAAACTACAAAGACATGTCAACTACGAAGGAACCCCACTATTTTCAGAAGCAATACAGTAGTACTCAATTCTCTTAGGACTGCATCATTTTCGAGAGATATCAAACAACTTACTCAAAAAAGGCAACAAACCTGAGTTGGAGAAAACAATGCCATGTTCTGTAAGGTTGGAACCAAATCCAACACAAAACAATCAAACCGAGTAAAGTAAAAACACCGCATTCTGACACTTAATAGTTGAAACTCTTATCTATAATCCACAAAGAAATAAGTATTGATTGAAGACCATTCCCAAAGCCTGTCGCAATAAGGTCATGTCTCAATTGGGTGATTCTATCTTACTCAGCAAGTAAAATGCTGAATAGTAGATTTCGTACATGAATTTCTATATGGGTTCACTTCACTAGTATGGATTCCATAAATTTCCACGGATAACGCCAAAATTAAAACGACCATAGAGCTAATCAGAATCAACAATATCTACCATCCAAATGGAGATTCAAGGCCACTCCCTACAGAATATCTGAGTCACAAGCACACATGCAGGCACCCCCAATCCTAAACCAGGAACCAACACCTGACCTCAAATACCCATGCATTAGGAATGACCTACTGTATTCTGATAAAACTCAAACAGCCTTCGCACTTTCCAAACCAATAGCAACAATGTCAAGCTATTCATATGCCTACTGCTGGGCACACTGGATGCGAGGTCCCGAAGAATCCTCATCATCCTCGTCATATGCCTCCTGCTGTTGCTGTTGCTTCCTCCTCATCTCATCCTCAATGTTCACATCAATCAGTGTTGTTTCCTCGCACTCGTCCAACTCCATCTCTGTCAACTGACTACTTTGTCTAGCAGGTAGAATACCTTCCAAGGCTTTGCACTGATCCGACGTCAGTGCACCCGACTCCGGGAACTCAACTGCAAAATGCAAATACATCCTACCTTTCATGAAAGGCCTCTGATAGTGCGGCATACCCTCGTCATTGATAGCCTTGAATTGTCCTGCTCGCAAAAACACAACTCGTCACCAAACCAATCCCAACCTATTCATCATTTCTACTCTCACAAACCACACACCATCGTTCCATTGAGCCTTACAACCCTCACCTTGTCATCATCGCAAATCATATCACTAACCTAGAATCAAGCGCCCTGCCCCAGCGAAAATTTCAAACTAATCCCTAATCTACGATCAGATACCCTATGCTCAGGCATGTTGTGCACCGCCAATCTTCCCTCTCACTACTCCCCCAAAAACACCACACCATGCACTACACACGTACGAGGCACTTCACTCTGTCTCCGAACCAACGCTACGCTCACCACAACTGTACCTGGCTTCACGATTTCCCCAGGGTTGGACTTGATCAGCAGCTGCCTTCCATCCAAGTGCGTCAGAGGAAATTGAAATCCACACAACGCTTCTGTCAAGCTCAGACTGTGCTCCACAAACAAATCGTCCCCTTTCCTCTTGAATTTTGGGTGCTCCTTCAGTTGCAAAACGAACACAATATCTCCTGTCTGCGTGTCCGGCTGCATATCACCAACACAACATCCAACCGTCACCACTTCCACGTTCCATGCAAATCCCAACTTCCCTCAACATGCCAAACCCCAACTAACTCTTCACCCATAACCCATGGCCTTCCGACCACACACCCATACCAACTTCAACCCCAGCTACGTACCGCCTCATCCGCCTCGCCTTGGAATGTGATCTTCTGTCCATGCATCATACCCTTCTCCACATGCACTTCCAACAATTTCTTGTCCTGCACCACCTTCTGCCCCTTGCACTGCCCGCACTTGTCCTTCTCGCTGATGGTCTCGCCTGCACAAAAATCACCACGCCTTCAGTCCACACCACTACCACCACCTCGATCATCTCCTCCACCTTCTGTACATGCAAACCGCCTGTGCACCAAACCCCAAGTACCTGAGCCTCTGCAGTCCGAGCACACATGCTGCATCTGCTGAATCATGTTCGGCCCAAGCTGCCGGATTGAAACCTTCATCCCTGAACCCTGACACCCTGCACACCGACTGGATGCGCCCGTCTTGGATCCTTTCCTGCATAATTCATAAACACTCCATCCTTACAACGGAATCTACTCCTCAACATTTCACATCACAACTCAGCCTTCACATCCCTCCCAACAATTAACAGCCCGTCCAGAGACTCCCGCGTGCATACTCATCCACGGCCTCACCCAACCACCGCACACACCAACATGTCCCCGGAATACGCCATTCACCGTTTCCCACCACCATACACTCAAACATATCAACCACAATTTCCACTCGTCTCAATGTATCGTACAGGATCGCAAGAGCACCCGTTCAACGTCAGGGAGTTTCCAACTCTCTGATATCATCATTCCCCAACTCACCACACCCAAATTTTCTCCTCTTCTCCCACTCACGATCGCTACGTGAAATCTACTCCTCGTTCCATCAGATCATCTCACCAGGCCATGTAATGGAGTCCTAGTTCAACTACGGTTCAGCCCAAACAGTCAAATTCGCGGTTCGCTCAGACGCTCCTCCAACCTAACTTTCTAGCACTACACTTCCATTCAGAAGAAGCGTTCGGTCCACCAGAAAACACCCTCGGTAAGCCTGTCAGGTGCCATCGTTGACGCCTGGAAACCCAAATCTACAAATCATGATCATGATCGCACTTGGGAAGAATAACCTGCACTACTCCGTATCCAACTTTCGTCGACTCCAGTGGCCACAAAACTGCACGAACCCCTGGCACCTAACAACGTCATTCACGACCACCCGCGCCGACGGAATTCTCGTTGCAATTCACCCATCATATGCAAGACTACATACCATAAACCACTGCCTCACGCCACAAACTAGTCCCGCCCCATCCCACAACAAACTTTATCAAAAGGCTCCCAGCCTTACCCTTTGCATTTCGAACAGATCACATTCCGAGACAATGACAGCTTCTTCGACGTTCCGTTGTACAGCTCATCCAATGAAACCTTCAGCGGGTGTACAACATCTTCTCCTCTTCTCTGCCGCCTCCCACCCCTGCCGCTGCCGCTGCCGCCTGCACAACCCCACCCAAAACAATCACACGATGTCCCCCAAACAATAACCCTCCATAATTTACACCACTTTCAAGCGGTGCTTCCAACATCCCCATCTACGCCCAAATCCGAGCATCCCGAACCACCGTACCTCCAAACGAGCTGCTGCCACCGCCGAAGAAAGACTCGAAGATGTCGAACGGGTTGTGTGAAGCACCTCCTCCACCCATCCCTTCCTTCAGAGCGTCTTCTCCATACTGATCGTATATCTCACGCTTCTCCGGATCACTCAACACTTCGTACGCCTGAGCCAGCTCCTTGAACTGCACACACCACTCCATCCGTCAGCACACCGCCGATATGCGTTTCTCTGCTCCACCAAACCACCATCTATCACCGTCACAGCACTCGCCCCACATTGCGCATCCGAACAAGCACATCTCTCCGTCTCAATCGACTCGCAAACCCGCAACCCTACCAACAACCAATGGCCGCCAACAACGATCGACTCAAAAACAATCGCTCGTCACGTGATTGCCAACACCTTCCCACACGACACGCACAGAATCACAACACTTCCACTCACGACCCCGCAAAACCTCGAATGCAACGCCCGGCGCGCAATTCCAATTGCCTGCCCAAACCTACCTTCTCCGGATCGCCACCCTTGTCGGGATGGTTCTTAATTGCCGCCTTCCTGTATGCCTTCTTAAGCTCATCCTGCGCCGCGCCCTTCGACACGCCCAGAATGTCGTAGTACTTGGAGTTGTCGCTCTTCTTCGAAGGCATACGCCCGAACATGGCTGCCAACCTACGAGGAAACGATCAGTCGGACACTAGAAGCGGACTCTCCGCGCCCCCGTCAACGCAGATGCCTCCTCCACAAACACGGGACGCTACGTCCCGAAGCAACGGAAAGGAGCAGAGGAAAGAAAAGGCCGGGCAAATCGAATCACGCGATGCGTCCGCTGGAAACGCAGGAACGATGGATCCAGATTGTGCAGCGCCCGATGGCGGAGGTGGCTGTCGAGAGAGAGGAAAGGAGCAACAACAAGTAATGGAAGGGAGGGAATACAATGGCGACCTGTGCAACCCTAACTAAGCCGGGGCACAGTCCTCATGCAATTGGGCTTCCATGGAGCTTCTTCCGACTTCCAGCACCTTCTAGCGGGCGACTGGTCCTGCATCCCTCCTTTCCTTCCTGCAGACATCATTCATGACTGCCAAAGACGCCGCTGGCGGCCGTCTGCGGGCCGGCCGTCCCCGCTTGTCTGCGGCCGCGCCAGCACCGGCCCGACATGAACGGCCAGGATGGGTTTGCTGCTGTCTTGTACCATCCTTGTGTTAAGGTAGAGACACCCATAACCGACAGGTGACCAATAACCGATATATCCTAATTCCTAGATTGTGAAGGAACAGATGTACCTCATTTGTATATGTCGGTTATGGGTTCTGAAGTACTTTTCACTTTGAAAAATTATACAAATTTCAATATTGGGAGATAATTCATGGAAAAATGCTCATTCTTCATGAACCTTATTTTTCTACGAACAAAAAATTTCTCCGTCCCGATAACCCAAGCTCTACTATGCTGAAATGCTTAAGTTATCAGTTATAGGTATCTGTACCTTATTGTAATTCAAGACAGCGTACCAAAATCATTCTAAAAATAAATATCTTATGTTTGTTTTTTTTTTTTTTTTAAGGGAGTAAATGGATTTCTTATAGTGTTATTTTGGTACATCTATTCTAAATATAATTAAATATTCGGCGAAAAGGTGTCAAAGTTGCTATTTAGATATGGTCTAGAGGGAATGATTTATTTTTATGTTAAATTGAGTATTTTAAAACCATTATGCCATGAGAAGATTTGAGTGAATTTGGTTAATCAATAACACAGCATTATCAATTTTAGACCATAGTAAACTATACTCATCAATAAGTACGGTTATTTTTTATGCTTTTGGCATTTCATTAGAATATGAATTTGAAAATTGAAATTGTTTATTAGACACTAAACATAATAATGTGTGTGTTGGTATATGTTTGAACAAGTTTGAAAGGTTCATTTTTCATTGTCGTAGTAATAGGCAAATATAGTGTGGTGTTCATCGAGTTGCAACCGTGTACACGAGTTAATTCAATTACAAGCATGATTTTATACAAAAGGAACCTATTGTATTGTAATTAAAATGCCATTATTAAGCCTTAGTGTCGTTGTCGAGTTAACCTCTAAAGGACCATAAGGACCCCATGCGGCTTTTGGAACTAGAAAAACACCCAATTCGCTAATTTTGCACTTGGCCATATGATCATGCACTTGGCCCCCAAGCGCATTAAAAAAATAGTTTGAAAAAATCTCTTAAAAACAGAGATTTTTGTCTTTCTACAATCCCCTACACTATAAAGAAACAATTGTTTAATTTATTTCTCATCCTTATCTTTATCTTTTATTTTATCTTTATCTTTATCTTATCTTTTTCTTTTATCTTGTTTTTTCTCCTTGTCTTCTTTCTTGTCTTCCTCTTGTCTTCCTTCTTCTTTTTCTTCTAGTCTTCCACTTGTCTTCCTTTTTTTTTTCCTTCACCTTGCCATTTTGGAGTTTAAAAAATATTTTTTTTAAAAAATAAAAATCAGGGAGCAGGCTGAATCCAATACAGGCCCTGAAATGAAATGCAAAAAAAAAAAAAAAAAAAGTTTTTTTTTTTTTTTTTTTTTTTTTTTTTTTTTTTTTTTCCGGATTTTCCGGGCAGGGAGGGTCCGGGCGCGCGGACCCTACTCTTATTTTGACCCTCCCTCCCTCACTCCCCCCTCTCCCCTATATAAACCGCGCGCGGACCCTCCCAGCCCGGAAAATCCGGAAGAAAAAAAAAAACTTTTTTTTTTTTTTTTTTTTCAATTTTTTTTTTCATTTTTCATTTCAGGGCCTGTATTGAATTCAGCCTGCTCCCTGATTTTATTTTATTTTTTAAATGATCGTTTAAACTCCAAAAATGGCAAGGTGAAGAAAAAAAAGGAAGACAAGTGGAAGACTAGAAGAAAAAGAAGAAGGAAGACAAGAGGAAGACAAGAAAGAAGACGAGGAGAAAAAACAAGATAAAAAAAAAAGTAAAGAATAAGATAAAGATAAGGATAAAAAATAAATTAAATAATTGTTTCTTTACAATGAAGAGATTGTAGAAAGACAAAAATCCCTGTTTTTTACAAAAAAATTCAAACAAATTTTTTTAAAGCCAAGTTTGCTCATGAAATGAGTGCACTTGGCCAAGTGCAAAATTAGGGAATTGGGTGTTGAAAGTGAGAAAATTTGAGTTTTTGGGCTTTGAATTGTAGGATGAGCAACAAAAAGATCTTGGATCTTTTTGAGAGCTAAATTTGTAGATACTTCCTGATCGGAAATTCATGAAGTGCGCGATTTTTGGTGATATTTTTGAATTGCAAAGAGGCTATCTAGGAGTCACTTCAAAGCCTCATGTCTCCATCCTCACACCTCCAAATTACGTGAATTTTTTTCACGTGTTTAAGATGATGATCTCTACTCACACTAAAAATTTCAAAAATTTTGGAGCACTTTTAAATAATTTGATTTGAGCATATGTACTAAATACCCCGAACGAGTTCCATCAATCTTCTCGACGGTGGCATTTTCTAAAAGTTGTGCAATTTTGTTGATCCTTTTCTTATACAAAAGCTACGTAAGTATTCTTTAATTTCAACGGTGCCGATTGTCAAAATTACCGGACACCAATGAGGAATTGAACTTGTTACAAGAGCTAGTCAAGAAAACAAGAGCTAAGCTCAACACCCCCGGTCTTTTAGGGGTTCAGATGCAAATCAATGTAGGTTTTCAAAGTAACTAAAATAATGTCAAATTTTCTATTGAAGTATTTTTAAATGTTTTTTTTCAATAATGCATTCAACTAAAAAATATCCTTATAGAATTTTTTTGATTGATGCTTGTATTTGCACAAACCTAGTACACTAAACAATATTTGTATATACCACAATTAGCCATTTTAGTTTTGCATCCATCATCACAAATACGTCATTTGGTCTAACAAGTGTAAATCGTGTGGCTAAAGGCACACATAAAAAAAAAGCCTTACATACAGTTTAGATTTAATTTTGCAAATGTTGACATACAATTTCATACATGACTAAAAGAGAGGTGTTCAGTCGAGAGTGGGAATAAAAACAAGATGAGGTCCCATTGTTGAGAGGTCGTTTAGAAGTTACTAACTTCTCATATCAAGAAACAATTTAATCTTTAAAGCAACTAGGTAGAGAAGAGAGATTTTGGTGATTGGGCCCTTAATTCAGACAATAGAAAGAATATAAAGAGGCTTTCTAGTGGACAAGAATGTTTTTTTTCTTTTTTCACTTCTAATTTGGTATACTTGTGAAAAAAATGTCTAAATGGATCTCGATGAAGTCACTTAGTGTAAATTTTGGGTACCTATGAGCGAACAAAGGGTATTTAATGGGGAGCTATGAAATAATTGGAATATTATACTATTTATAGTATATTTAGGGTATGCTCGATATATTATAGGAATATTCCTATAATATTCCCAATTTGGTTTTAAAACAACCTATATTACTTCTATAAATTTATAAGTTTTTATCTCAAATGAATAAAAGACACCCTATATTTGTTCTCTCATAGTTATCTAAATTCTTGACAGTGACTTCCCCGAGAAATGGATAAAAAGTGATTATTTTCATATCTACAACATAGGGCTTCAAATTAAAAGTTTAGAAAAATTCATGGACAATTTTTTGTATACTAATGAAAAGAATTACATTAGGTGAAGAATGAGGCGTTTAGAAGGCCCCTACTTTCTGATTTGTTGAAATCATATCCAATCAATAAAAATACAATTAAAAATTAAACAATGAAAATAAATAAAATCCAATTTGATGTGAACAATGGTTGTCCACATTAGGTTGAATTTTTAATTTTTTTTAATTTTTTTTAAATCATCTTTTTATTGATCACATTGTAGGGGCCTTCTAAAGGTCCCATTCCTCACTTGATGATGTTTGTTTTATGATATTGAATAGTGTAAATATACTTAGAAAGTTTCTATCAATAAACATTGAAGTTTCATATGTAGTACGTACTTTTAATATAGAAGGATCAATCATGTGACATCCCAATGTTGAAAATAAAGTTAAAGGTTTTTAGAAAATTTTAAGACTGAGTTTCTTTAAGAAGTTTATATTAATAAATATTGAATTTTATTGTGTACTAAAGTTATCCACGAAGTCCTTTTAAAGTGGGGTACTTGGACCTCAGTTTGGGTAAAATGAGGGTGAGATCTCAAAGAAAGTAGGTGTGTTGAGCACTAAAAAACTATGAAGGAAAAGTTTGAGAGTTCAAAAAATAGTGCTAAATACTTTTTCAACCCCATTTCATTCCATGCCCCATGCCATCAATTGAGTATTCATTAAATTTAGCACAACGTAAATAGTGCCACTTACATTACGTGAATAGTGACATGATAGTCCTATTACAAACGTGAATAGTTCCACTTACATGACGTAAATTATGACATGATAGTGCCACTTATAGACTTGAATAGTCCCACTTACATAACATGAACAATGACATTGATAGTCCCATTTACAAACGTGACTAATCTCATTTACATGACTTTTTGTGAGGTCTCTTCCATGTCATTGCATGTCAACTTTTGATACTAGAATCGATACAAGTTGATCACGAAATTGATATGGAATTTATTCAAAGGGCCTGACTTTTCTTTTCTAAGAAATTTAAGAAAACTCCGGCTCACACAACCCATGACTTATTGTGTATCATTTGTTAAGACACTAAGGGATTAACCCTTTGACATCCCAATGTTGGGAAAAAGTCAAAGTTTTTTTATAACTATTTAAAATATTTTGCAAGGATGAAATACTATATTACATATTAATTCAAAAAGATTCAAGACATTTTGATGCATTTTGATATTAACTACTAAGTGCCTAAGTAACTACCTGTAGTACACGATTGGATTCATATATAGGGTGCCGAATATTAATTAAATTTCTACAAATAGATTTGAGACTTCTACATTTTGAAATTTCCTTCTTTAAATTTGTAAAAAAATGGAAAAAAAATCCTAAAATTTTGGCCCTAATCAAAATAATATAATTTGTGTCAAAGCTAATCATATACTATGTTATATCATGATCGTTACATATATTAATTTTTTTAATGATGAAGTTGCATAAAAAAAAAAGTTTTTGCTATCACTAATTGAAATTTTGAATTTACTATCACTTTCAATTCGCTAATCAAAAAGAATTCTTTTAGTGCTATAAATCGATAAGTACGTAACAAGAAGTATATGTTTCTTTCATACCTCTTGATATGCAATTGTAATGTTTTCTATTCAAGGCAATTATAAATAAAGATCATATAACTTAATGTAATAATATAAAACACGTATATTTATATAAAATAAGAATGAAAATCTAATATAATATTCAATAATCTATGTGGTTTGAATGTTAAAACAATATTTGTATATGTTGTATGTTTATATATGTTGTAAGTTAAATGCTCTATTTTTAAATTTATTACCCAATGGCATTTGGTTTTCATTTATATGTACAATTTTTTTAAGAATTTTATAATCTTAATGCTTGATACAGCCATTCTATTAAATTATTACTAAAATCGAAATAATTTCAAAGCATTTATTATTTTATGATATTCTGTAAAATTTTGAAATAGATTACATTGAACTCATTCTGAATTGGTTGATATAATTTTAAAATTTGATCCTTTACATACAAAATTGATAGATCATTTTTCTAATTTATAGAAAATTTATTCAAAATGAATACAAACGAACTCCTTTGAATTTGGAAGGATTAATTTATATAACGGTTACTTTGTACCCCGACTACCATAATGGCCTATAATAATCAATAATTTATAATTGCAAAGCGTGGGAGTTTGAATTTCAAGAATCAATGTTGTTATTTTGTCAAAAAGGTAAAACTTGATTTCTAACCTATTGCATGTTAAATTCATTCCCTAAACACAATTTCAAACCATTTTGCTTCATAATAAAAAATTAATTCCAAATATTTTATAGTATTTTTAATGGAGTTTTAAAAATTTAATATAAAATGTTGTATCACCCTTTTGAACATAATTAATTATTTTGATATACAAGTGCTAAAGATCATATGCCTACGTTGTACTGTAGTTTGTTATAGTACTAAAACTTGTATAAAATGCAATAGCAATGAGTTTTACAATTATAAAAGGGTCTAAACCACCTTTTGGACTTTTCAAATGTCAAACCAATAATGATTAAATATTCCAAATTCAAAATTTTAAAATAATTTTCTACTGATAGATTTGGTATCATTGTCAATCCAACTTTGAAAACTATGACTTGAATTATAACTCTTCAATTACTTATCTCCAAATTAATCAAAAACTCTAAAATAAAATAAATCTTTAACGATACCTTGTATATGCAACAATATAATATTATAATATTGTAGAACTTTCTAAGACAATAGAAAATCATTTGCAATAAGTTATACTTGAAAATAATTAACATCCTTCTACATTACAAGATCTATCTCAAATTCTAGCATATTAACCACATAAATAAACTCAATAGAGTTATTTACTAACTACACGAGGTCTTTGCCCCCCATTTCTCTAAAAAAATGAAAAACGCTAACTCATGTGTGAACAATGAAAGTTGAGCTTATAGTTATTCATGCATCCATAAAAGCTCAACTCATAGCTATTCATTGCGCCCAACGGAATCACTGCATTGTTGCATGACAAAACTCATTATTCAACTATTTCAAAAGCTCAAATTAAGAACTGAGTACGAAACTTGAAATGCGTCTATTTATTCCCAAAACAAAAACATGTCTGCCATTTATTTTTGCAAAAAACTGAAGCTTTATTATCGAACATCACCCTCTTTTTTGAGTGAATCAAGGGTCAACAACTCCACCCTCTATGGATTAGCGGAAAACATATAAATATCTTCATTTGCACTCATACATTGTCTTTGATGAGTAGTTGTACACCTGAAAAATTAGCATAACTAATCGATAGTTTAGAATCTTGCTTTAAAAATTGAATATGTTGTATAGGATAATGTGTGTACACTTGGTTTCAATTTATTCCAATCGTATTTAAACTTATTATTTACTAATCAAAATTTTGACGCAATAAAAAACTTATTAATATGCTTGCACGCTTTTAAAAAAAATTGACAAAAAGAACATTCGTATGCTAAAAATCTCATTAATTTTAGAGCTTTTTTGAGGATGACCTTACTAAGTGAAATATGGCCCTAACTTTTTACTTTTTCAATATATGGACCCTAAGATCCAAAAAGAATTTGAAACAAATACAAAAGTATGTAAATTTGATATTTTGAATTCTTCCGGATTTCCTTTTAATTTTAGGGTCCATTCATTGAAAAGTAAAAAATTGGGTTGTATTTCATTTAGTAAGATCTTCCTCAATATAGCTCCAAATTCATGATATTTTTAGCATATTTTCTAAAAGCAATGAATATTCTTTCTATCAATTTTAAAAAAACTCATACACACATATTGATAATTTTTTATTACATCAAAATTTTGATTAGTGAATAATAGATTCATATATGATTGGAAAGAAATTGAAACCGAGTGTACACACATTATCCGACATGTACTACAACACATCCAAATTTTATAGCAGGATTCTAAACTATCAATTAATTATGGTGATTTTTGAAGCTACTTATAAGAGACAATGTATATACATATAGATATATGAATATATGCATATCTATATACACGCAATCCCCTATTTATGCACTCGGCCAAGTGCAATCATTTTGGGACCTAATTGTGCCAAAAGAATTATCAATTTTTTTTTCGAAAAAACATCGATTTTTGTCTTTGTTAATATGTGAAGTGTATTGCAACAAAATACAAATGTTTCAAATTTTCGATAACAAAATGTTGAATTTCATTTATTTTTAAAATGGTAAAATCTTAAAAAAATCCCCTTCATAAGTGCTCATTTTCATACAACAACATAATTATTCTAGATGTCCACATAAAAATAAATCCACATATGTATATGTAATAAAATCAATACATATGATAACAAAATGCATGTCGCCCTTCAAAAATGCAACTACTTGTGTTTATACACACCCTACATGAGAATACAACTTGGGGATGAATTTTGTCTCCGGAATCCTTCAAAATGAATGTGTTTCCATGTCATGGCCCTTGTCACTAGCTACCTGTTGCTCCTCCAACCTAGCACGAACATTTGAAGGGGTCACATGATCCGTATACTCTAAAGCTTGAGCCACCATGACATGCTTCAAACATTGAAGCACACCAATCACTCCCCAAAGAGTTGATTAATGTCTGCTCGATATGACAGGAAACTCACTAATCCACATATTAGGCCTCAAAGTGTCCTCTTCCGCAACCCACCAGCCATGATCCTTAACTCTGCCTGAACTTTTGGTGCCATCTTTATAACTGCTACAACCTGCACACACATTGCACATACAAACATCAACACTCATCATCATCCAAATTCAACAAAATACCTTCCAATTCAAACAATGGCGATGTCCCCATTCAAATACACGCCCTAGGGCCGAACGTGCTAATAAAGTACGGAGTATAACCCCGCGATTTTAATTTGCTTGTAAAAAGCAACATATTTGGTGAGAGTCTTGCAATCGTGGTCGTGAATTACGGGATGTCAACACATCGGAACCGCGTACTCTGACACTCTCCCTAGGGTACTGAAATCCGCTCATGATTGCTGATTCACGAAGGCGCTGACAATCAACTGAAACACGAAATCCAAGACCACAACGGCCCTCAAAATGAAGCCCGGGTTTCCCGATTGATACCCGCCACTATCTCCCCCCAAAAGGAGGGTATAGCCCCTGATACCCGGGGGTGTCTCTCTCAAATCGGTCCAGAGCGCCAACCTTGGGCTTCATCACAGTTGCCGAGCGCTCTCGCTGGACAGTATGGTTTGGAATGATGGTTGCGCCCCGTCGCTAGGGTTTGGCTTCCTGCTCCTGAGGACGCGAGCTTGCAGACGCGCACACTGGAATTGAATGCACACAATCGAATACGCTCACCCTGGATGTTCGCAGTTTCTTTTCTGGTGCAGGTTTCGATTCGGGCGCTTTTGGAGCCGTGAAATGGTGGTTGCGCCATTCTGATTCAGCTATTTCTTCCGGCAATTGATCTCGCTTTGTAGTTTTTTTTTTTCAGATTTTCTTCCGGCCGGAGCAGTGGATTGCTTCTCGTTTTCTTTTTTCTTTTTTGGTTGATGTGAGGTTTTGGTGGAGAGGGCCGAGATGCCGCGGAGTCTGCACCTGCATTGCACGAGTTAGGGCAGGCGTGGGATTGAGTTTGGGATTGGTAGCCATGTCTCTGCTCAAGCTCTTGTTCGACCTCCCGGAGGCGGGAGGTGAATCCAATTTCACTGTGGAGGAGCAGGAGGAGTTGATGGCGTTCGAGCACAATCTGGATGAGCATAATCTGGTGGAGAATTTCGCGCTTCCTGCCACTGAGGACCGATTTGGCTTCTTGCAAGGGGCGGAGGGTGCTTCTCTCGATCCAGCCGCAGCAGCCGTGGGGCACGTGAATGGAGGTCTGGTTGCGAATGGGGTTGAAGTAGGGAAAGATCCTGTGCCTCTGATGGAAATTGTTTCGTCTTTGGAAAATGGACACGACGTCTTTGGCAGCTCGACGATCCAGAATTCCGCACACGTTGTTGCTCTGGTGAACCAAGAACCTGATTCTCTTGCAAAGAATGCTGTATCCCAGAAGACACTGGATACGCCAGCCATCACGACCTCGGAGCCTGTTTTGGTCCCTGTTCCCGAAATTATGCCAGCCACTGCGAGTTTGCAGCCTGCTATAGGTTCCATTCAGGCGGGTGCCTCCACCAAGAAGTACGATGTTAGCTTAAAGCACCAGGGATCTGGAAAGGCTGTATGGGTAAAGGTATGAACTCTACCTAAAGCCCGTCATGATCTCACGTTTCTGCGATTTCATTATCAGAGGGAACTACATGACTTCCTGGCCATTATTATGTTTCTGACTGGGCATAAATGGAGTATTATATGGGAGTGAACACTTTTATGCGGCCATTTCGCAGTCATTGGAATCGATCGTGAAGTTTTAGTGGGGTTATGTGCCTTCCTCATGTTATTTTGTGTCTAACTTTCATTTAAAGTAAATCGGTCTCCAGAAGACTTATACAGACATTTGTTGTTGCAGTGGAGAGGAAAATGGCAGGCCGCCATCCAGGTTAGAGTGGAAGATTGTAGAGCAGCAACAGTGAAGGCCATGCCCACTTATGGGAAAAAGGAATGGGTCCCTATATACGTGGTCACTAACCGATCTTATATATGGATAGATGCGCAAAATATATGTGACATCAAGCAAAAGCCAGAGCCTCTGCTGTCAGGAACTCATGATGACTGGTTTCGTCTGGTGATAGACACAGGGGCACCAAGACGTCGTACATTTCTGAGCTTGGGGTGGGAGATGCTCGACATAAGTGATCGACTGCACATAAATGTGAGATTCCTTCGCAGGTCATGCATTTCTAAACTCAACTGGTAGTTTGATGAGAAGACGAATTCGCCAAGACATCTTCATTGAGGTCCTCCTTCATCTTCTGACGTCCACTTTCCTGAAACAGGGCGTGATAGAAAGAGCACGAGATGTAAGTGTTTGGAAGGAGTTCGCGAAGGAGGCGAGTGGAGCGGCCAAATACTCGGAGTTGGGGACCTTGTTAGTTCGTATACATGCTGTAAGTATTCCTGCAGTCCCTTCGTGTATGTGTTCCTGTGGTCGAATAGTTTTTCTTGAACAGTTCTGTGGTTGTTTCTATGTATCATGGAATCAGCAAGTGACCTGTTGAATGCGTTGTAATATCATTGTCATTGCTTACTGGCATTGGCAATTACAGCCCTCATAGCAGTCATGTCCCATAACTTTATGGATCTTTTGGTGTAGCCATGTTTAGTATGGAATTTGCTCTGCTTATTTGCCTCAAACAGCAAGCCGTGACACCACAAAATTATCTGTATATGTTTAGTTGATCTCAAAACAGTATCCAATGAAATTCGGTAGTCATTGTGGGCGTATCCTACTTTGGGCAGCTCTGTTGTCTTGAATTTTTGGTTAAGAATCTCTTGGGGAGTTGTATAAAATGCTATGAGGCGCCCGAGTTTTTTTGGAATTTCAAATTTTGAGTCAAAATTGAAAAAATTAAAATTAAAAGAAAGATTATAGTTGCTTAGATTTATATCTACATAGAAACCTTTTTGTTCATTCCATTCTCATTAGTGAGGTGAAAGATATAAGGATTTTTATTTTGTGGGCAACTATTACTTGTTTTAGCAAAAATAACATATGAGGTTCATTTTTGAACTCAACTATCATAATTTTTCAAAATAAAAAAGAATTCATAGGATGAAGGGTGCTTGCTAGAACATTCTTATCATTGGGATTTACATTTTACAATTACATGGCAAAGTTATTAGCAATTTCGTTTTATCTTTCATTAAGTATCCCCTTCTAAATGTTTTATCTAAAAAATGTTCCATATCATTGCTTCTTTTCAAATTTTGGGTTTTGATTTCTTACTCAATTACCTTCACTTCAATACAATTTGGCGGGTTGCCTTCCTACATTATTTTATATTGAATTTCGAAATCTAATATTGTAGTCTAGCAAGACATCCAAAAACTTTCATTCCACTACAAACATTATTAAACATTAGACATTATTATCATACATTAATCCAAGTGGTCTTGTGTGGGGAATTTTTGAGCACTCACGAATAAGATTATATAGTTGGATTTTCTGGTTTTGGTTGATAATATTAGAAATGGTCGTTTTTAAGTTATTTTTTGCGCCAAAATGGCATTGAAATTTTATAGGTTAACATATCTGATCTGGAAAAGATACGTTTGCACAGGTATTGTGATTTTACAGCTATCTTAAGTAAAGATTTCACCACATTTTTTGGATTTCTTTCGAAGAACGTGAAAATGTATTGCATCATCGTTAGCGTCCAGTTAACATCATTAACATCACATGCAGGTGGTTGAACCAGTTTATGTACGGCAATCTTGGGTCGAGAAACGCCTGAATGCTTGGACTCAGGAATGCTTGAAAGCTGAAACAGCGGCGACCATTGAGAAATTGACAAAGGTTCGTGTTTTTAGGTCCTTTCACATACCGAAGTAACTAATGATCTTATGGTTATTGTCTAGTTGTCACTGGTGACTTCCTTGGTCATCACATCAGCACACCCCGTAACCGCAGGATTGAAGGTTTTAGATTATCCATCTATGAGGATGAGGATGGGAATTTGAAATGAATCACCTGGTCTGCATGCTCGTCATGGTTTTCACTCCCTTGATGAAGTCCTCAATTTTTTGGAATAACGGTATTCTTTGTAGAAGGTAGTTTCCTCATTCCCGTCCAGTGAAATTTTCTGGTACGAAATTTAGCCAAATGGCTGGAAGGGAAAATTCTTGGCTAATTTCACTAAAGGAGCTTTTGGGGCAACTGGCCAATTTACTACAAAAAAAGTTAAAATGAGCCAAAAAAGTTCCAAATACTTTAAGTTGCTACAAATTTATCAAAGCATTTTTTCTGCTTTTGAAAAACATTAAAAAATCACTGTTTAGCTTCCCCATTCCCTTTGGTATTTTAAAATAGATATGAAGTAATTCCGTATCTAACTAAAAATAGAACTATTGGGAAATCAATAAGCGTAACTTGAAATATTCATAACTTATTCACACTATTTAAATAAAATGTAATTTAGTGCGTTGGAATCCTATTGAAAATGGTCACAAGAACTACAATTTTTATCTAATAATAGAAAACACACATCAGCTGAAAGCCACGGGAATGGGGAACTACTTCAGCGTCTTGCCAACGCTTGTGAAAATTTAAGCGCAAATGTAACAGAGGTAGCCATTTTCGTAACGTGCTTGCCTTCTGAATACACATGCTTCACTTCACCTTTTCTTATTCTTTTGTCACTAGTTCCCAATCTTAAGTGTTGCTGTTATGACGTTCGACGATTGACTCTTCGGTCATATGATGCAGATGTACTGTCCAATAAGCAGCTTCCGACAATATCTATTGTTCTTGCATTGAATCTGCGGCTCTTCATTTTTGACAGGAATGTATAAGAGTTATCCTTTGGGACGAGGCAGCAAGGCTTTGGGAGGCTCCTGAGCAACCTGGGCTTGACCCAAGTTGGGCAGAATGGAAAGGCCCAGCTTTTGATGAGCTCACGGATCCTGAAAGTGACATTCTCATACCATCTGACAAACCATCCCGACCGTCTTCCTCTTCATCTGTGACTCCGAAGGCAGAGAAAGAGGGGAATTCGGGATCCAAGCGTGGCCGTAAGCCCAAGGAGGGAAGTGAATCCCTGGTTTCGGCTGGACGCGTGACTACCAGAAAGCAAATCAAAGCTGAGAAGCATCACGATGCAGGGCCCTCATCGTCTGCTGCCACGGTTTGCACCTAATCCGCTTTAGTGCAGTTTGTGGAGCTTCACCTGATTATGGTTGAGTGGAATTTGGCAGAAAATCTCACTACTCTTACATTGCACTAGTGTTGTTTCAGAATGATTCTCCTTGCAAAGTTGCAACACTAAATCGAAATTTAATTTTTGGCTTCGATGACCTCCCATAATCTATGAATCTAATGCACTCGTGAATATCTTATGCAAACTCATTGTTGCTGAATAATTAGAGTGTGGTTCTGAGCACAGGAACGTTGTCCAGCTGCATCAGAGCCTGTTGCTCATTGTTCTCAAACACTAGCTTTTTCTGTGGATGCTACAAAGTCAGAGTTTGCTGTTGATCACACCCTTGAAACCGAAGCTGTAGCCTCAAAACTGCAGTTGAAGGGCCAGGGAAGTGGTGTTAAGTTATCCCGAGATGTTCCCTTAAACTCTGCGTCAAAGACTTGGAAATGGAAGTTTAAATCAGATGCCTGGGGTTGCTCAGCATTTCTCAAAACTAAGAAGAGAAGGTGCCCTCGGCAGGCATGCAAAGGGATATATTGTGAAAAACATCAGGGTTTGGTGGAAAACCCTTCAGTTGATCCTAATGTGGAGCCTAGTAATTTGTGCATGGCACGTTACTGGGTAGAAAATCGGCGTTGTGCAAATTCTGTTGTTGAGGGAAGCTATTTTTGTGGAATGCATGTTGATTGCCGCCCGCCTAAGTCAGAGGATTCTGGAGTTTTGAATGATACAAAGGACCATTTGAAGGATGGCAATGATAAAGTTATGATGGCAAAGCATTTGCGGTGCACTGGTGTTACTGTACAGGATGCTCAACTTAGGGAACTGATGAAGGATGACCCAAACTACTTTACCAAGCAGGCCGAGCAGAATCCAGATCAGGTAGGAGGTAGCACATTGGCTATTACAGTTAATGATGATGGTGCAGAGGTGAGGATTGAACAATCTGACCCTCAACTATCCAGTCGGCCAAGTGATAAGCATTTAAAGGCTGCAGTTTCAAATGCCAATGGGGGCGCCAAAACAAGTGGGTCTTCGAGAGATCCAATGAGGGACAAGAATCTGGGCAGGCTTGTCGCTGATATGAGCGTGAAGGAGAGGAGGAGCTTTCTCAAAGCTCAAGATCTGCTTTGCAAGTACATGAACCAAGGATTGTCTGAGAGCAAAGGTTTGTGATTTCTCAACAAGGATTTGGTCAGTCAATGTTGGGTTCTGAATTATATTCTATCTCGATGGAAGTAAAGTTAAGACCTTGTGAACTGATTTTTAATTTCTTGGATTTTTTTTGTAAATTCATGGTGAATTGAAGCCCAATCCCTTTACTAGTTGAATTGGAACCTGCCTTGACCAAGAAGGTATGCAGTTGCAATTTTTAAGGGTTTTAGTATGCCTTTATGCCAACCGTAGCACATTTCAAAGATCATGATTTTTGAAACAATTCGTTAGAACTTTGTTTCACGTAGTTGGTTATTTGGCGACCATGGAAGGCTCCAGTAGTGAGACGATGTTCAGGCGATGTTGTGATTTATGTGAATTTATACAATTTCGTTAGAAGTTTTGATTGAGATGATGAATATATATATATAGGGGTGTCACTACTTTTGTCTCAATGAAGAGAATTGCCAAGCCTATACATGCCAATATTAGAATCTAAATTTGGAATCCAACGTTTTCATAACACTGCTGACAATATTACCTCATTCCGACAGTTTTATGACAACTTTCCTACAAAGTATAATATTGTGACACAGGTGGAAAATTGGGTTACAATTGAGATGCATGCATGTTGGTTCTTCTAGGTTCTTTAGAAACTAGAATTACTTTAGTGTAGCCAGATCTGGCTACATATTGCGCTTGGTCACTTAGATCGTCATAGGCAGCCGATCAATGCAACTGTGAGCCCTGGCAGTTCGTCGCTGGTGACTATTTGTGATTGATGATCGCATATTAGTTGCTTGCTGTGACGCATTGATTCTCACTACCAGCATGACGTTGACTGATGTTTTAATGTATGTTCTTAGGAGGAAATGAGGAAGCACAGTGCACTAAGATTGTAGACTCTATCATGAATGAGACTGCAAAAGACTACTCCTCTGGAGATATGCTGCTAAAAATACTCACAGCAGAAAAAGAGAGACTGGCTAAGATAGTGTTGGAAGAAGGTTCAACCAGCAGAAAGAGCTCCGATATTATGGGTGTCGGCATGCCTGGTTTTCACTCTGGAGGCGCAATGAAGTCGGACATGGAGACATTGTCAAATGATAATAGTGCTGAGAAATCAGCATTGTCTGCCGTACAGGTACATTGTCTTTTTCGTGTGGATTTCTCATTAGGATGTAGTTGTTAGTCTGACATTTTTTTCACGTCCATTCATGTTTCATGGCTGGATTCTTCAAGCCCCTTTTTGGATCATTCTGACGTTGTCGGTTCATCTCTACACAGACTGAAGTCAAAGGAGCTGGTCCAGATACTAGGAACTTGTGCTGCTTGTGTGGTCAAAATTTTGAACAGCTCTCTCTGCTTGGAAAGCATTGGAAGGAACACCACAAGCAGGAGGCACAGCTATTTGAAAAGTGTCTGCACTGTCGTATTTGTGATAAGGATGGTGCGATGTTCAGAAGAAAATTGGATGTAGTGAGACACTGGAGGGCTGCGCATCCTACTCTTCCTACGTCCTCGCCAGCTTGGTCAGTGTGTGTGATGTGTGATAAACAGTGCTCAGATTTTGATCATCTATGGCAGCATGTGGAGGATCAGCACCATAATCAGTGGAGCAGTTCCGACTTTGCAGGACGAGTAGAGGCCACCCTAACGTCACGCAAGGGCCACAAGTGTAGTCTTTGCAGTGAAATTTTTAGTACATCCTGGGAAGTTCAACAGCACAAAGAGAATGTGCATAAAGATCAAGCGCTTCTGCATTCTGGCACAAAAAGGAATTGGGATGCAATGGACGGTGTAGTGACTGGAAATGATTCGAAGAGGGTTGACGTGATGGAGAACACGTATAAATACAGCTGCCGGTACTGTCCCATGAGATTCCAACTTCTTCCTGACTTGGGACGCCATCATCAAGCTGTGCATAAAGAGCAACAAAATGGACGTGCGAAAGATCAGTTCCCTTCTGGCGGAGTGCTATCCATGCAAAGGAGTAATACAGAGATTGGGGGTCACTCTCATGGAGTCAAAGGAGAAGGAACTGACAAGGATGGTAATGTAAGGAAATGGAGGTATCGTGCAAGAACTAAAACTAAAAATGCAACAAGAGGGAGGTCGGTTCCTATGAAAAAACAATCAGGTGGAGCTGAGGCTATTCTGCAACGTATGAGAGCTGTGAAGCAGGTCTTGGTGGATCAGAAGACGAAGCGGCCGCCCCGCAAAAGGGATAGAAAAGCAGAAAGAGCAAGAAGGTTAGCAAAACTTGCAGTCGTGCAAGGTGGGACGCCAGCCCCAATCGCAATTAAGATCAAGTGCCGATATTGTGTGTTAGAGTGTGCTTCGCTGCCAGACTTGCTTAGACATCTTCAAGTTGAGCACGCCGCCGTCAAGCAGGCCTTCATAATCAACGGCCGTGGAGAGTGTCAAACAGGAATTTACACCCTTACTAAAGATGGAATAATCGGGCCATTGCAAGGTGAATTGTTGAATCGCCCTCCCAATAGTCAAGAATTGTTTGAGGTTGCTCGCAGTACCTGCTGTAAAGATTGGTTTTTTAATGAACTGGGGAAGAGGTATGCGGTATTGCCGCCAAGACTATTTTTGCAGGCTGCGCATCTTTGTAGTGAAGCAAAATTAGAGATCCGTTGGCACCAAGACAATTATTTATGTCCGGATGGCTGCAAGACTTATGGTGCATCACCCTCGTTCCCAAGTTTGGAAATGGATCTAAGTGCATTTGCAAAAGCTCCTTCAAATACTTCTGCAGGTAACGCTCTCTGAGCAGTTTTCCATATTTACTGTCGTCAATGGACAATCTTTTCATCACCAGGTCCTAAGTGTTAAAAATCTTTTTATTGCTGTCCACGTTGGAATGAGCATGCGTTTTAAGGCTCTTGTTTAACTAAAGTTTTAGAAGAAAAATTATTGACAGCATTGTAGGCACACGCTCGAGTTGTCAAGAGCTGTCAAGAGCCTTTAGTCCGAGTAGAACTTTAGCGAATGTTGATGATTGGAGTGGCTCTCAGTTTATGCTAAAATCACAGGCTAATATAGTTTCAGCTACTCTTGGAACCGGATGAGGTCAGTAGGAAGAGCGGTGGAACCTGCACTTCCATTACTGTTACAATTCATTGTCCCATAAGTTGTCACTGTTCGAGCCTGCTCAATCGGTCACAATCTCGACTGAATATAATATTAGGCGGTAGAGTTCATGAATCAGTGGCTTTACTTATTCCTCTAAAGGGATGAAGCTTACACTCCCCACCATCTCTGAGATCAATACTTTTCCGCGGAAGATGTCTTTGCAGTGCATGTCGTGCAGAACCTGAGTAGAACATCATGGGAGATGTCGACAGCAGATCCTTTAGTGCTCATTTATAGCTTGTATTGTTGGTAATGCAGGTGATGGGAAAAGTCATGAAGTTAGTGCAGTGGATCTGTTGTCTTCAAGTAAGAATGCTATTTGGAAGGGTATGCTTCTATCGGAAGATTTAAGCAATGGTTTGGAAAAAGTGCCTATTCGTTGTGTGATTGATGGAGATGCTATGGAGGCTTGCTCGTGTTCGTTATGCTCAGACGGTGGAGGCTCAACATCTCCAAGGGATGGTCAACCCTGGAATAATTTTGTATATATAACTAAACGGCACCTTGACCCTTCTTTGGGGCTGGATACAAAGGTTTGTATTCGGAGCCCTTGTGCAGTCTCCCTGTGTGTGTTTCAGGGACTGTTTTTTCTAGGATTGGAGTACTCTGAGGATTCTGTAGTGTTTTTGACTGCTGGATTGGGAATTGTCTGGACAGAGCTCTCAAGTGGGATGTTCGTGCACCGATGAGAAGTGCTTAGCGTCCATCTGTGATCATGTGTCCATGTTTGACACTGACAATGCTGAAGCTTGTTCTATTGATGGAACTTCCATTAGAGGCCGATTTCCTTATGACGAATTTGGCCGTATCATTCTTGATGTAAGTTTCGTTTCTCTTGAGGTTCCGTTCTTGATGTAGGGGTCCTGTTGCAGTCCCGCTGCGTTGTAGCGCTGTTATTCCATGGTTATGTTCGTTCTCTATTGTTGCCATGCTTAGTTTTCGTTTTTATTTTCTTTTGTGTTTGTTGTTGATGATTATTCTTGGGGCAGAGGTAGATTACTTTATCTGGGCTACTGTTGGGCTGGTAAATGTATTAGCCGTTCAGAGTCTTGATAGCGCTTACATTTGCAGATACTGTAATAGCCCTGGTTCTGTATGTTTAATGTAACATAGTGCAGCCACAATATACAGTTTTGGTCGACACTGATAAGCATTGGTTTGACAGGTTGGGTACATGGTATACGAGTGCAATTCTAGTTGTCAGTGTAAAGATTCTTGCCACAATCGTGTACTACAGAAGGGAGTCCACTTGAAACTTGAAGTGTTTAAAAGCCGGCACAAGGTAATGTTATCTAACCGCTGTTTTAGGCCATTTGGAATACAAACTTAAGTTTTTGATGACTTGGTGAAGATGCCAATCGTTCTATTAAGCAACGTTGGCCAATGGAAGGTTGAGGGGTTTGCATTATCATCATGGGGTTTGCTTGATGCAGGGATGGGGTGTGCGAGCAGCCCAGCCCATTTCACGTGGTACTTTTGTCTGCGAGTATATAGGAGAGGTCCTGAATGATTCGGAAGCAAATGAAAGAGGAGAGAGGTAATCGTCAATCAAATCTGTTGACCCTTGGTTTCATAAACGGATTTGGATCTGTGATAATCATTGCTGTTATTATTATTGATTTCTTCCTGTACAGTGCGACTTGTATATTTTACTATAATGTACTACTATCTTCGTCCTTCAGAATTCGTAACTTACAGGCGCATGTACACTACACAGTGTGCTCGTACACGGTCATTCTCTGTGCGTTTGGGTGGTAGTAACAATGAGTAGATTGTGGAGGTTCTGATTAGTTTGTGCAACAGATACGATCAAGTGGGCTGCAGTTATTTGTACAACATTGATGCACATCTGGACGTAATTGGTGCAAGATCTGTTTCAAAGCCATTTGTAATTGATGCAACTAGATATGGAAACGTTGCTCGATTTATCAATCATAGGTGAGGTTCTGTGGCTTTACTGAGCTATACCAAACCGTCTAACAGAATTACTTTCTCAACTTTCCCTCTATTAACCTCTAAATGTTCCACCCTTAAAGGACGGGCTTGTAACTCAATTTTGAATACTTTGAGCAAGTTATACCTTGACCATATGCTTGGGAAGGTTTGGAGAGTCCAACTGTACTTGGATGGATGAGTTCATGGCTTGGTCAAACCTCTAGAATTCACCTGGGTGGTAATCAATTTTGGAATGAGTTCAATTAGTGAGTTAATCTATACAATGCTATGGGAATTTAAAAGAACAGCAGCTCAAATAGTTTTCTTTATTGCATTTGGAAGGCATGTATAAAAAGTCAAATCATGCTTTCTAAACTAAACTAAACTTGAATTTATCTGAATTTATTAGCAATGATAGTTTCTCAGAAGTAAGAAGTTTTGAAACGTAAATTTTGGGAGAGAGCTTTCATGTTGACTCTGATGTTGTAGACTCTTGTCAAGGTTGAGAAGCTACCTGGTGGAATGACCCAAATTTATGTCTCAGAATGTCATCGAATGATTTGATACCGTTAACGATTGCAGAAATTGTAGTTTTTATACAAGTCCTGTTCAGATTTGAGTGTAGCTTCTGAATCTGGTTTGTAAAATGCAGTTGTGCACCAAATTTGATCAACTACGAGGTCCTCGTTGAAAGTATGGACTGTCAATTAGCTCACATTGGCTTTTTTGCCAAACGCGATGTAAGTCCTTTCACATACATACAAGCATATTGATTACAACATGGGATAACCTTGGTCATATCCGAGGACATAATACAAGGGTGCCGAAATGGATGACCACACCAATGGGATAACTGTCGGTTCAGTTCCCCATTGGGCTTAATAGGCCAATGCAATTTGCTTCTGTTGATTTGTGAATGCAACTTTGCCTAGTTCTTCAAATTTTCTTCATCTGCTTTCACTGTTCTCAACAGTGGTCGTTGCTTGTGTGATTAGATTGCACTTGGAGAGGAGCTTGCATACGACTATAGGTATAAATTGCTACCTGGAAAGGGTTGCCCCTGTCATTGTGGGGCCACAAGCTGCCGGGGTAGGCTTTACTGAATTCAGTAGTCCCTTCATATTGATAAAAAAGCTTCAGATTGACAGACTCGCATCTCATGTCCTTTGGCAGTACAAGCGGATCACTGAAGCAAAAGAGTTAATAGAGTTGCTGAGATTCAGCTTGTTTTGTCAGTTTTTTACCTTCAGTGCATGCGGTGCTTGAAGCCAAAAAAAATAGATCTCTCTTAGCAAACTTAACAGTGGGAAGTGGGTACAAATGGCCTCTTTAGGGATTCAGGGGCCTGATGTGATTTATACAATTATGCAAAAAACTAAATTAGTTTATGTTTCTTGTCCGCTTATGAAACTGATATTATACATGATTCAGTTATGACATTAATCCTGGCTACATTCACCTAAAATTGTAATATCTATTAAATCTTGAACAATAGGTGACTATTGATCTTGAGAATGTTCAACATGGAACAATCAAGGCCAACATTGTATGAAGAGATGCAATAAGGTGGAGGCATTTAAAAAGGCGCCCACTCCATAGGCCCTATAGGTGCCCTCTTGCCTTATAGGTGCTCTCTTGCCTTATAGGTGCCCTTCCGCCTTATAGGTGTCTTGGGCAATCACCGCCCAAGGAACCTAGATTCTACCATTTATTAATACCAAGGAACCGAAAATCGATCACTTGTCATGTAATTAGAGAGCTTCTACAAGTGGATGGAATTGGGACATTTAGGATGCAATTAATGATCTTTTTTGAGTTGGGAAAACCACCACCTTTATGGCACCAATGGAGTATGACGAACTTTTCATTTTCAATATTCATATGAATCTCATTTTAATTGAGAAAATCCTTTATTATTCACTTTTATTCATGAATCTTGTCTTTTATTCAAAAACAAGTTTCAATTTGATTTTCAAAAAATTCCATTCACAATAGAATTATCGTTAAAGTCACCTTGAGTTTGAATAAGATGCCGTGAGTTTTGCTTTAATATACTCTTATTTGTTCAATCCAAATAGTTATAAGGTATGAAAAAGTTTGGTGATCTTTCATTATTAGGTGTGTGAGAGCGTTATGGAAGAGGGGGCGGAATTGTGGAATCATCTCGCTTTCTATATTCCTTGTCGTCGCGATAAGTATGATCCTACTTGTTCGTCCATTGAACCTGTAGTATATGTTGTGATTTTCTGGCCAATTGCTATTTCAACGTTTGCAAAAGAGGATTACCTGAAGGATCGGTTACAATTCCGTTGTAACATGACAACGCACTTTGAATATAAGTTTCTACCCACTACTATTATTACCTATGATTGTTAGATCCTTGGACTTCAAAGGGAAAGAATTGGTAGAGAAGCTTGTGTCACCTTTGAATGTTGTGTTTTTAAAATTCTTTAGGTACTTCATAAAGCAAGGTCGTGTAATAGTGAACTTGTTATGTGGAGGGGAATTGACGTATGTTGGATTTGAAAGTTCCCATTATGTATCCAATTTCACCGATGGTACCTTTATGAGAACGAGTCCCATCAATTTGATCGTTTTCTTCCACACGAGTAAGCATTTGTGCTCAATCAAGTGAAGCCTCAATCATCAGATTGGATATACTGGAGTATATATATGTACGTTCGAGAGCTCAATCACTATAGATTTTAAATGTGCTTCTTTATAGATGCTTCTATGGGTTCGTACATTTTTCGCACGAATTCTGCACGGATTTTGCGCTAATTCCGCATGGATTCTGTACTTTGTTAGATTACAAAAAGAATGAATGTAGAAGCCATGCGGATTCAGTGCAGAATTAGCGCGAAATCCGTGCGGAATCTGTGCAAAAAATGTACAAACCCATGAAATATTGGAAGTCGCACGGAAATTGTTAAAAATCGATGAGGTCCTAAATTCTTGATGAAATACAAACATCTATCCAAGTTAGTATAAGCAATAAGGATTTGTTAAAGATAACAGAGAACCCTCTGTTGATTCCAAAGATACTGGCGGAGAGATCAAAAAAAAACTTGATCTTGTCGAAATTCAAGAGATGTCGAAAAGTGATGGAGGCCAACACTTGACAATGTTGAAGAACATATAGAAGACGATAGTGGTGAAGCTAATTTAGAAGCATCTATAAAGAAGCACATGGAGAGCTAGTGTTCATGATGTTTCTTCACAAGTAATGAGTGAATTTCCCGATTCAGTGAATAAAAGTGTTTCAGAAGAAAAATAAAAAAGAGGCCAAAGTCCAATAAGAAAAAGAACATTACACTTTGGAGAGTGAAGACCAAGGGAATCTTTTGCTACTACTATCTTTCTAGGGAATTGGTGAAGGTGACCATTGAAGAAAACCTTTGAAACTTAAGAGGTAGCGAGGACGATAATCAAACAACTTGAGGATCAAATCATGTTTGTAAGCCTTCTAAAAAACCATTCTAACATTGTTACAAGAGATGAAGATGCAAAACGTGGAAGAACGAGAGGCGCCAGTGAAGAGAAGGTACTAAATAATGGAGAAATTTATGTATTACTGTCATTTAGTACTGCTGTTGAAAATGATGCGTCCGTTTTGACAGTCGCCTAGGATAGTCAATAGTGCAAGAAAAATAAAGCGTCAAAGAATTCATCTAAGCAAGAGAAGGTTGAGGTGAGGAGATCTTTGCGTCACGAATATAAAGGATTAGAACTCCGTTCAAGATTAGAGATGGCACTGCGTGTACAAAGTTGAATGTAAGGTAAGAATTTACCACCTAGTACTTCCACCTTTTGCCAAAATCACTGCTTTCATGCGATTGGATATATTGAAATGAGCTGTTTCAATTGCTCTAAGGATACTTCATCTCATACTTCTTGAATGTTTTGTATCCATTTTTGCTTATTTTTTGGCATGTTGTGGTGACGAAGGAAATCCTTAATTATTATCCACATGTTTTTTATGGGATTTAGATCAGGTGAATTCAGAGGTCAGATCAACTTCTTCATGCCATGAGCTAGTCTCCAATTCTTTGGCAATTTACTTCGATGAATAGGAGCACCATTTTCCATGAGTGTGAGCTCATCATGATTATTGTGCATGAAATAAAACCAACTCAAAGTGCCTTCATACACATTTTCAACAAAATGGGGCAGCAGTTCTTTCTCCTGGAGGCATACTGACTAATGGGCTTTTGTCAAACCAATAAACGCACCCCAAGCCATTACAGTTGTTCGTTTAGATTTGAAAGTAGGTGCCAAACATTGTGTTGTATACCTTTAATGAGGTTTGCGCCATATTCCAATCTGTCAAGAGTTCTTTCGAAGTTCAAACAACGATTCATCTGTCCAAATGATCTTGTACCAATCATATTCTGTCCAATGCTTATATTTGCAAGCAAAAGCTAACTTGCTTGCTTTATGCACTAGACTGAGATACAATTTTTTGAGAGCGATGCGATTTCCGAAGCCAAGTTCTCGAATATAATTTTGTATGGTATTGCGATGCACCTGATAATTTGCAGCAAGAGTTGCAAGAGTTTGATTGGTGTTATGGGCCAAGTTTTGTACCACGCGATCTGACAATTTACGAGGTCGATATCTTGCATTTTGAGTTGTCATGCATTCGGAGATCTTCCATTTGATGAGAACTGTTGAAATCGTGGAGTGGGGCATGCTCACATTCTTTGCAATGTCGGAAGGCTTCATCCGACCGCGGCGCATTCCAATTATCAGTGCCCGCTCCGAATTCGTGAGTGTGCGCGTCTGCATTGTGAAAAGAACTACGCAATTTCAACAACAAATAAAGTATTCAAACAATCAAGTAAAGAATCGCATCGCCTCACAAGAAGTAAATGTTGTACCTCAACAATCAAACTTTAGGTGACCAAATTCAACTCAATTTATCAATGATTATCTATTTATCAAAAAATCTCATCTGAAAAATGTAGAGCGCGTATGTCAAATGTTAAATTGCAGATGGCGACAGAGGATGGTGGCTCAGTCCGGCGGTTGAATTTCTAGTCATTCCGAAGGCTGTCAAATGTATGATATGTAAATTCTTGCATGATGTTTTCCGGACATGTGGAGCGTAGGAATGCATTTCTTATCAATGTGATTAATGCTCCACGCAGGCATGCTAATTATGTATCTCTCTAGATTTAACCCCTAAAGGACCAAGTATCCTAACTAGAACATTTAGAGAACCGGGTAGGTTTTGGTGAACACATTTTTAATCGAATTTTGTAGAAAATTTAATAGTGGATTCCCAATGTGCCACGAAAATGGGGATTTTTTTTTTTTTGGAATTCCGACACCGTATGTGGAAGTTAAGAGGAGAAATGTGTCTTTTCGGAAGAAAGGGCAGTGGGACAGTAGAGAAGTAGTTGAATTTTTTTTTTTGGGGGGGGGGGGGGAGGGCAAACAAGATGGGCGGCGTGTGGAAAATGGGGTGGACTGTGGGGGGCAGAAGACCACCCCATTTTCCAAACTCATCAAAAAAAAAAATTAATAATATTTTTTTAAAAATTTTAAATTTTAAATTTTAAATAAAAATTATTATTTTTAACTGAAAGTTATTATTTTAAATTTAAAAATATTATTTTTAACTGAAAGTTATTATTTAAAATTTAAAAATATTATTTTTAACTAAAAGTTTGATTTTTATAATTAAAAAATATTATTTGAAAAATCAAAAATTAAAATCATTTTAAAAAATAAAAAATAAAAAAATCGTCCAATGAGGGATTGCCATGCGACAATACACCTTGAGAGTTAGTAGGGTCATGAACATTGGAATGGGTTGGCACTTCAATTCCCTTCTTCCACCCTTTATTTCCCCCCTAACCCCCAAAATTCTTAGAAAATGTGTTACATGTCTTCTAAAACTTGGAGATTTTTTTTTTTTTTCAAATTTTTTTTGCCATTATATAGAGGGTGGAATGTACTTATGTTTCACCGCTCGGATTCGTATTTTAAATAAAGAAAGTCGAAAACATTGGAATTCCAAAAACAAAGAGTCTTTTCTGAACTTTTAAACCCCCAACAAGTGGAGGGTGTTCTTTAACATCCTAAACATCCGCAAACGCAACAAAAATTGGTACACAACTAAGTAACATCATACAGAATGTGAAAGTGAAGTACGACAGGTTTCAGTAGTGAGTTTTTTTTGATGTAGCCATGGTCAAACGCATGTGAAATTTTCGGGCATGTGTTTTTTTGGGGTGTTTTTTTCCATCAAACGCAACTATCTTGCAATCCGTGCGGTCAAAATCAACAAAATTTGTTGTGTATGTTTTTCAAGTAGTTTAGGACAAGATCTTACGGTTAAAAGGTAAAAAATAGCATTTTTTTTGGATTTTTGGATGGGGGAGTAAAAATGGCAGCATTGGAGTGTATTTTGGAGGAAAAACACTCCGGTCCTTTAGGGGTATTTTTACATTAAGTGAGGAACGTGTGCACAAAATTTTGGGGTGAGAGGTGCCTTAATCACAAAGTTCCTGGACATGGAAAATGTTGGAACTGCCAAAGCGCAGAAACTTTAGAGGACAGAATTCGTAAGCAATTCAAACTTGATTGTACATGTAACATCACAAGACTATATGTACAAGACTCAATTCAATAATGTCACAAAATTTATGCACAAGATTCAATTTCGTAGTGTTACAAGACTTTCTAGCTACAGGATTATCGAATCAATTTGTAATTTTGCTACTATGATTTCACGCAATTGCAACTTCGATAGCATTGATGAGTTTAAATGTGTCTTTTTTTGCATTTAATTTAATTTAATGTTTTTTTCATTTCTTTTAACATTTGCTTTTGCGAATACAACTACTTTATCAATTGCTATGTTGCTTCCAAACGGTCACTGTTTTCTAATTGTGTTTCAATTTTACAGAAACCAAGGGGTTTGGAAGTTGCATGGGTAGTACAAAAATAATGTTGAAGAATTATTATTTTAGGTCCACTTGGGAACTAATGTGGCTGGACTCGAAATGATAGGTACTGAGAGTTGCTATGATATGTGTAGGATGATAGGGTTCATGCTTGGGATGTAGAAATGATCGTTATCAAACTTGTATTGCACAAGTACAACAAAACAAAGTGAGTTAGCGAATATATTTACTGAACACATTCAAGATATTATAGAATTTGCATATGAAATCTGCAGGTTTCAACTTATACATAACAATTTAAAAACTAAAGTATTAAGTACATGTATGCACTAATGTTTCTCTAGTTTTACAAAACAAAGATAAGAGTCGGTGTTGGATTTTGCATTAAACTAGGGTTTTGTTAGAGTTTCTCTAGTTTTGAAAACGGTTTGGAATTTGAAAGGCTCTTGAATCTGAGGGGAAAAGAATCAGTGTTGGATTTTTGCATAAGCTAAGGTTTAGTTATTTAGATTTGATGTGATATTCTAATTTTAAACTCAATTCTTTTTAATAATGTTAAAACTATCAACATCTAAATTTATTATGTCCTTGATGTGATATTTATAACCAAACTCATATGTCCTTGATGTGATATTCTAATTTTAAACACAATTCTTTTTAGTTTGTAGTTTCCAAAGTTTTGGAGTATATGTTATGAATTTCAAATGTTGATGAGCTTAACCCTTAAAAGCCCGAGGGATATCGGACAAAACATAAATGTGTTATAATATGTGCCTTCCATATGTTTGATGAAGTTTGGTTCAATAGACAAAATTTAGAGTATCATCTCTACAAATTATCCGTATGTTCAAACTTTCAAAAATAACTTAAAATAAATTTCTAATGAATTTAAAAGCATTAACCTTTGAAAATTTGTACAAATTATAATTTTCAATTTTAGAGTTTAAAATTTAGTATGATTGGTTAGAATTAGGTTATCTATAGCAAACTTCAAAAAAGCAAAAGAAATGATAGAGGGAACATCATTACTTTCCCCAAATAGCAAATTTTTTAACACTAAGACAATGTTGAGGTGATCCACTTTGAAAAATTCTCCCAGGTGGAGTTTAACTCAGATTGCCATAATTCAAATTGCGTTGGAAAGTAGACTTGATCTAGTATTCTAAAATATCTTTTATTTTTTCAAAAACTTATTTTTTTTTTCCAGGCAGCCTGTTAAATTTGGGCAGCGATCAAAAAATGGTCGTTTGAACGTTTAAAGGTTACTATGATTGAGGTTTTAGAAATTAGAGTTATGAATGTGACATTCGATTTTGAGACTTAGTTTTTAAGTTCATGATTCTCAAAGTTTGGAAATATATGCTATGAAATTCAAATGTTGATTAACTTAACATGATTGAGGTTGTTGAAATTAGAGCCTTGGATGTAGTACCCAGATCCAAGATCTAGTTTTTTAAGTTGATGGTTTAAAAAATTTTGGAACATATTTTATTCAATTCTAAACCGGATCACATGTTGAAATTACATATCAAATCACGAATTTGTGAGCTAGTACCAATGCTAAGTCTCCCATCATATTCGAACCCGAATATGCTTGTATGAGTTGTATGAAGGCTACTTGTAGCGATCTAAGATGACTGTGAACTGACAATCTTTTGTGCCAAGTATTTTAGGGTTGCACTCAACTGTAACCTTAGAAATTTCAAGGGTGATTTTGTCGCGAGAAGAGCTTTGATTGTGGCGCCCCAATTGCCCTCTTATGCGATGTGGGAGCTCATTCCCAAATTTTCAATGCAATCACAACTTTTTAGT
Organism: Pohlia nutans; assembly: GCA_022496805.1. Lineage (NCBI taxonomy): Eukaryota > Viridiplantae > Streptophyta > Bryopsida > Bryales > Mniaceae > Pohlia > Pohlia nutans. The sequence continues at coordinate 24,475,562 of CM040085.1, read as the reverse complement.
AGGACATATGAGTTTGGTTCTAAAAATCAACCTTCCACAAGTGGGAAATGTTGCCTGCAATGCAAGTCTGGAGTGAAATTTGCACTACAAATTGCAGCTTGCCTTGTAATTGGGAGTAGTGGAAAACTAGGAATATCAACGTTTTGAGGGTTTATTATTATTATTTTTTAAATTATTATTTATAAATGTTTTAATTAATTAATTAATTAATAGAAGTAAATTCCATTTTCAATAGTCTATTCTCAATAATATAACACTCGATAATATAACAACCTCCGTAACGCGACACTTTTCTCATTTCCCAAACTTTTATAGTTCAAAACTCCCTTGATAATATGAGTATGATAGTCACTCGATAATGAGACACTTTTCTCCTTTCCCAAACTCTACTTTTCTAGTTCAAACTCCCTTGGTAATATGACTATATGACACTCGATAATGCAACACTTTGAGACCCCCCTTTTGTCATGTTGTGGAGTTCATAACTGAAATTGCTATGAATGGTAGAACCCACCACCTTCCATTCATCCATTGGATGTGAACTCACTAATAGGATGAATTTTTTGGTTTCCAAAGGTCTTTAAAACCCTAGCTTTTATTCTATCTTCCCATCTTTTGTTGCAACTCCTACTCTCATTCATGTAATGAGCTTGTGTGCACTCCAACAAAGTTTAAGTAAGTTATAGAAATGTTCTCGACTGCCTAACATAATACAAGTTGATTCCAGAGGTATACTTAACCCCTAAACGCCCAACCATCCATTTTCTAAATGATATACAAAATCAAACTCCGTTTTCTCATCCGTCATGCACTTTTTGCAGCATGGATTCTTTACTATAGATTTTATGGAAAGTTAGGTTCATGCATGTGTGATCCGATTAGAAAGATGATTTGTGAAAATTTTATGCCTCATTTCATGTTGAAGTGATTCACCAAAATTTCATAGATCTTAGTTTAAAATAGTTCAAAAGTGCTATTGGACAAGTCACATCAAGAACTTCAAGGCATGTGAACATGGTGCCATGATGGTGCATTGAAATGCAATTAAGATAATTTGGTGCCAACCTCCATACCAACCTAGTATGGATAAAATGACACTAAAATGACCTGTATGCGGCCTTTGGTGTCAAAATGGCACCAAAATAGTTTGGCCCAACTTTTTGATAGAACTCATAAAACTAAGCAACCAAAAAATCCCCAAAAATCACTACACTTAGAGTATTACATTTCAATCCATTACAACAAATGTCATCCATAGATTGTCAACATCATACTTGTAATCGAACTACAAAAGAATTTTGAATTTTGACTTTCAAGTTTTATACAAAATATTGGTGATAGCAATCATAAATCTAAACATATGGATAGAATCTAAAATCCATAATGTAAAACTTTAATTTATACAACAAGTTCATAATATCCCTCTTAATTGCATTTTATAATGCATCTTAGAAATTCTCCAAATCTGGAGAGGACTGTGGGCATTTATGGACTAAGCTTAATAGTGTGATCATAGTGGGAATATGTTGACTGTGATGCAAATCCATGAATTAAGTGAGTATAGAGGGAGTACTTTGACTGTCAGAAAGTTTATACTTGATAAAAATCCACTACAATAATCCATTATCAACATGATCAAAATCCATAGATTAAGCTGCCAATATTGTTTGCAATGCCTTGAAGCACTTGTCAAGCGCGCGCGAAACTTAATTGCCGGCGGTGAATGAGTACAATTGGAAATCATGGTTTTATTTGGGAACAAAACTTAAGTCGATATCATTGTCTTTTTGTGGAACGGAGGGAGTATAATTTATTTTTTTCAAAATTATTTTGTCACTTTATATCATTGTTTGAGACTTCTGCCAAATAATACAGGTAGTGCAAACTAAGGATGGATTGTACATGAAGCAAAAGTTGTGTATGACTAAAGTGAGTTGAATTGCAAATTGTTTTTTTTAGAGTTTCTGGAGTGTTTTAGATTTTATGTATTTTCATGTGGGTTTTGCAAGAAGGTAATTGCAAAGACGTCCCTAAATCCAGTCAGTTATACTACTGACTCTACAACACCTCCTTCAAGAATCCCATGACTTTGGATCCTATCTTATTTTTAAGAAAATCAAATATGAATCGATTCAATACATACAATACTTTGAAAATTCATAACAAATTCATACAGTGTCCAAATGATACATGTTAAAGTGCATTGAAAATCCTCTTTCATTTACCATTATGATCTAATAATTTATTTTTATTTTTTTTGCAAATGATAATAACTATGCTGAATTACTATTAGTTGCAATTATGGGTGCACAGATTGTAAGTTGGAAAATGTTGTGTCATGGCCTAATCATGGTTTGTTTACACGAGGGTGTGCGTGTGCAAAAGCAAAAAAAAACATTACTAATAAAAGTATCCCAAGATATGCAATGAAAATAGGAGTGAAAATAGGAGTGAGCGAAGGGTGTACAGTAGCAAGAAGGGCATGCAAAACACTTTTAGGAATGAATTTTGAAGCACGACATGTCTTTGGGTCCACATGCACCAATGAAATTACTCTTTTAATTACACGTGTGTACAAAGGGAGTAACATATTGTAAATGAAAATGGATGAGCGAGGGTGTGCGGGGCTACCAACATGCTAGGCCACTTTTGCATACGCACACCCTCGTGTAAACGCGGGCCGGCTACTGCATGGTGTGGGTTGTGGGGGTGCAGGTGTGGAATATATTGTCACATAGCAGCTTAGGGTTAGGGTTTAGAATTTTGAGGTATAGGATTTAAAATTTGGGGTTTAGGATTGGAATTTAGGGGTTTAGGGTTAGAATTTGAGATTTATGGTTTAGAATATGGGATTCAGGGTTTAGAATTTACGAGGTATTTGGGTTGACGTCAGCGAATATTAATAGAATATTCTATGAATATACTACACCCACACCCTAGAACCTGCAACCCGTGCACCCCGCACCCCTAATTCCACACCACGCAGTAGTTGACCCCGTGTAAATGAACCTCTCCACGTGGGGAAAGGGGTGGACTTTATTTCATCGGCAGGGAGACAGATTGGACCCAACTGTGACTTTACACTAGGAACAAGTTGTCCCAATGGTTGGTCCACTGCATGCCATCTGCATGCATGTATGCCTGGTTTCTTTCCCGGCCCTGCCTCAGCTAGCTAGTACAATCAATCGATTCCGCTTTTCACCTCTTGAATGGCCGGAAGCGTAGCTTTTTTTTGTCTTCCTCACCTTCCCACCGCTGATTCTTCTTGATAGAAAGTCGCTGCAGGCGTCGGAAGCTAGCACGCGACGTCAATCTCATGCCCACAATCTCCACACAATCTCCACTTGCATTCGTCGATAATGTCACCAACCATGAAAGAAAAAAACAGATGGAGCCCTGATACTCTCACAAACCACATTGCAGCATCCAGCAGCAGGAGTTTCAGAGTTTCCAAGGCCATTTCAAAACACTCTGGTACTTGAAACTCTTTAGTAAGTACTTCAAATGGTGAAAGAAGAAAGTAACGCTTGGTAACCGACATGAAAAGCACACAGCTCTGACACACCAGTATCATCGAAAACGATATGTGATTTTCAAGGCACTCTCGACGGGAATGTGGGACCTTGCACAACCAGACTCTTGATTCACAAAGAGTTGATTCAAGTAGACTGCCAAGTTCGGTCGGTCCTGCACAATATGGTGTTGATCATTTCGTTGTAAGGAGGAGGAGAATCGTATGTTTCAGGTTGCCATGGCGCTCGCGAGCAATTTTTCGACGCTGTCTTGGGCAAAGGGGTATGGGAGGACGACGACGAGATGCAGCTCGCAATCCGATCCGCCTGGCGCAGCGAAGAAGCGTGATCGAGCTGTGATTCAGAAAGCGGTGTTGGGGGAGCAAGCTGTGATTCAGAGAGTGGCGGTGGAGGCACTGCCAGCCGAAGTGCAACGGCAGGTGGGTGAGAGCCCGAGTGCCACGTCGAGGGTGCAGGAGCTTGTGTCTGCGGCGTTGTCTGTGGCAGAGAGCTTCATCCCACTGATCGAGCCGCGCGAGAGGACGTCGCGGACGGACCCGCGCGTGCAGCTGCAAGGGAACTTCGCGCCCGTGGAGGAGAGCCCGCCGCGAGCGGCCGTGGTGACGGGCACCCTCCCGGCGTGCTTGAACGGGGCGTACATCCGCAACGGGGGGAACCCGCAATTCGCCCCCGCGGCCGGGTACCACTACTTCGACGGCGATGGGATGCTGCATGTGGTGCGCATCAAGGACGGCGCGGCCACGCACAGCTGCCGCTTCACCAGAACCAACCGCTACGTGCATGAGAAGCGCGCGGGGCGGCCCATGTTCACTAAGGCCTTGGGCGAGCTGCATGGGCTGGGCGGGGTGGCGCGTGTGGCGCTCTTCAACCTGCGAGGCTGGGCTGGCACCTTGGATGCGTCCAAAGGCATGGGCGCTGCCAATGCGGGACTGGAGTTCTTCAACGGCATGCTGCTGGCCATGTCCGAGGACGACATGCCGTATGCTGTTCGCGTCACCGACGACGGCGATGTGGAGACATTGGGCAGGTAATTTCAGAACCTGGCACGCCGACCTCCCCTAACTTCTCAAAACTAGTTCAAGAGCTTCGTCTTCTGTTGACGGAGATTGCGTTCTTTGCAATTCTTGTCTATCAGATTGTGTTCCTTGCAGTTCTTCTCTATCAGATTGTGTTCTTATTCTGTGTTCAAATCTATCAGACTTTGAATGCATCAGAGCTTTCGATGTTGAGATGAAATTTATGGTACTAGTGGACTCTGTTTGGGGACTTTGAACACAACGGGACTTTTGGGTCATTGTCTTCCGGGACTTGACATGGTGGAGTGACTCTGGTTGCCGTGGTGCAGATACAATTTTGAAGGAGCTTTGAAGAGGGCCATGACAGCCCACCCCAAAATTGATCCCAGAACGGGGGAAATGCATGCCTTCAGCTGTGACTGGCAGAAGGAACCGTTTCTGACGTACTTCCGAGTGACACCCGACGGAGCGAAAGGGGCGGAAGTGCCCATCACCTTGCGAGAACCCAATCTCATGCACGACTTCGCCATCACAGAAAACTACGCCATCTTTCCAGAAAGCCAAATGGTCTTCCGTTTACAGGTGAGTGAGTCTCATCCACAGTTCCCAAACCACGTTCAATCAATTTAAATCGCTAAGATCCAACATTAAAACATGGTTATCAAAGATGATGGACATAGGCAAATTCTTATTACTTTGTCACAATCAGTCATGTGGGATATGTCCTACATGATGAAACCCTAAAATATATGCAAACACCAGGTTTTCAGACGGCAGGTTTACCGACATTGGTGTCAAACTGCTTGCATCAAAGCAATATTTCTTTCTTTGTCGCTTGTGATTCTGTGAATTTGTGAGAAGAGTGAATCATTCACTTGAGTAAAGTCTAAAACTCTAAAGAGTTGAAGGATTGTGCAAAAACTAGTGAACAAGGATTGCAGCGGTTTTTATGGTTATTAGTGAACAGTGTTTTTCGGTACTCGTGAATAGTGTTTGAAGCAATTTTTATATTACAGTTAGTGAGCAGTATTTGAAGCCGTTTTTAGAGTTGTTTGGTGCTAGTGAACAATAGTTTTATGGTAAAAAGTGAACAGTACTTTTGGGTACCGGACTGGTGAATAGTGTTGGAAGCAGCTTTTATAATTATTTGAAGGGATTTTTATTCTTAATAATGAACAGTATTTGGAGTGGTGTTTGGTAAGCAACTAGGTTGGTCCGTTTTGAAGTTTGGCATGACAATTCTAGCGGTGGAAATTGTCCCCGTCTGTGTGCAAGCATGGTTTGTATTATATAAGAGGGTAGGCCGGAGTCCAACACGACAATTCTAGCAGTGGAACTGTCTTTGCATGTTTGCATGTACATGTTTGTGTCATATGACAAATCAAGTCGCCTTGTGCTGGAGTTTAGCATAAAAATTTCGGCTCTTGGAACCGTTGTGGATAGTTTGCGTGCGTGCACTACTTTGCGTTATATAATAGATTATAGATAGTTGAAGTGATTTTTATGATATTTAGTGAACATTTGAGTTATCCTTAAAGTCACCTTGAGTTTGATTAAGATACCATGAATTTTGCCTTAATATATTCTTATTTGTTCACTCCAAGTAGTTAAAAGGTATGGAAGAGCTTGGTGGTCTTCAAACTCATGGAATTTTTTTTCTGCTATCAAGAAAAGAGGCAAAAAAAATTCTTTGAGTTTAGAGACCACCAAGTTTTCCATACCTTTTAACTATTTGGAGTGAACAAAGAAGAGTATATTAAAGCAAAATTCATGGTATCTTATTCAAACTCAAGGTGACTTTATGGATAACTCTAGTGTTTGAAGAAAAAGAGAATGTCATGTCTTCTTTGTATGGTATGCATAATTATGGTAGCAGCAGAATTATCCTCATGTGCACATGTATACAATCTATATAATATCACAGATTTAGATTATATATATATATATATATATATATATATATATATATATATCTATATATATATATATATATATATATCTATATATATATATATATATCTATATATATATCTATATCTATATATAATATATATATTATATAGATTGTAGTGTACCTTTCCCATATGGTCTTCTGGTTTTCTTACTTGAGCACTAGACAAAGTGTCGAACACAACGTTGAATTATGTCTAGTTAGACAAGCATGTTTTCAGAATACACATAGAATATTCTAGACTATTTTATGGGTAATCGGGAACATTTCATCCAAGTTGTATAACATTTGACACTTGTCTAATTAGACACTCGTCTTCAGATGTTTAATACAATGTCAAGTTGGAAGAAAGTGTCAGACATGACAACCTTGCGTGATGAGCTTGGACCTCACCAATGGGTGTCCTTGCTTGACAGGAGCTCTTCAATGGAAAGTCTCCAATATTGATAGACGGGAAGAAGGTACCGAGATTTGGCGTGCTACCAAGGAATGCGCGATCCGAGGCCCGAATTCGGTGGTTCGAGCTTCCCGACGTGATGTGCTTCCATTATGTAAATGCATGGGAGGAAGGCGAGGACATCGTCCTAGTGGGCTCCATCAATACCCCTCTCCCCTTCATCTTCGACCAGCCCGGTGACCTCCAGAACCGCCTCTGCCTCTTCCGCTTGAACATGCGCACCGGCCTCGCGTCCAAGCACCAACTCTCCCATGAGAATCTCGACGTCGGCCGCTGCAACAGCCTCTACACAGGTTAGTCAATTCACCCCCTCCAGGATAAGCGGATTCATGGTTTTAAAATGACCAATTCACATTACAAAATATTTTAGGCCTCCTGAAGGCTGTTAACTCAGCTAAACTGTCATGCAAAAAAATAAAATAAAAAAAAACAAAAAAATATTTTTTTTTACAAGAAAGTATTTTTTTAAAATCTGACGTGGCACCATTTCAGCCACGTCAGACTATATTTTTTAAATATTTTTTATAATTAGTATTTAATATTTTTAATTTAATTTATTAATATTATTACATTATTATTTGTGCATCGCAGTTTGGCTGAGTTAACGGCCTTTTGGAGGCGTGAATTTTTTTTAATGATTAATACTACACTAATTATTCCATTTAGTGAATGGGAGGGGGTTATAGTGCGTGTGGGAAATTAGGGAAGGTGATACTAAATATCATTATGATGTAAAATTAGTGTAATATGAAGATTTCAACCACTCAGTAAAAATATCAATCCTCATTAATTTTGAGATTTGGCAAAATAGTGTGTGTTTTGGGAATTAGTACCACACGCACTAAAATTGGATAATCAGTCACAAGTAGATATCCTCACCGCATAGACTAGAAAAAGACCCACAAGAAGACCCCACATGACAAACTATACTAGTTGTAGATCTTTTTGGGCATGCTTCTTTGGTCTACGCGGACAATGTCTCTACCAGTGTAATCATATTGTGACAAATTTGATTTAGTTGGGACCACATTTATATCATTAGAATTAATGAAGAACAATGCATGTGTTTGTAAAAAAAACTAACATATTTGAATAAAAGGAAGTCCACATTTGACCTTCTCAAAACTGCTAAAAAAAAAACATGAGGCCTAGTTTGAGCTTTGTGAATTAACACCCCAATGTCAAAATAGATAGATGCCATATGGGATTCACTTGAAAGTCCTCACCCATTTGGAAATGATATGTAGCAAAAACATTCAAGTTGCAATTTATTTTCTTACATAACATTATATAGCAAGAGCTCATCATTTTCTTACAATTCTTTAGTATAATCCTTAAAAAGACCAAGGATTCCCGAGTGGTTTTTACACTCTTCACATTGTTTGAGGAGTCAGAGTGGAACTAAGGTGTACTATAGGATGGTATGTATAATATTCATTAAAATTGGCATTTTTTCAATTGCCAAAATAAGGCGTCGCCATCAAAAACTTGGACACATCTAGACTTAAGTTTTGTATAAGGTAAGGGGTATAGTTACCATCAATTTAAGCATTTCAACCTACATGGAGTGCTGATTTTCAATGATAAAAAATTGCAGCATATAAAACTTTGAGGTTTAATAACCAAGCTCAATTTTTAATGAATTTTTTCACAATGTATGATTTTGTTATAAATTTTCAAACTTCATATGCATAGACCACTATTGATGTTAGTAGGTGTACTAATAACTGCCTTTCATTTCTAGTCCAATCAAATTGCTAACTTGGTATTCATAATTAATGCTTGTGATAACTAGATTGGGAACTCTTGAAGTTGAAACAGGTGCTTTTATAAGTGACCACAATTGGTACCCAACAGTTTTTGGTGCTTCTACCTTAGTTGTACAAATCTTTAATGAAAATTTGCCTTGAATTTAATGGAAATCTGTGTAGGTCGGAAGATGCGGTACGCATACATGTCGATCTCGGGGCCATGGCCTCGATTCTCAGGCATTGCCAAGGTGGACTTGGACACCGGCAGGATTGCAGGGTGGCGAAAATGTGCGCCGGGGTGCTTTGTCAGTGAGCCATACTTTGTGCCGGCGAGCGAAGCCAAGGAAGACGACGGGTATGTAGTGACGTATTACCAGGACGAGAACACGGGCGTGTCCGAGCTCCTGGTCATGGACGCACAATCGCCCACCCTGGAGATTGTGGCCAGTATTCGCTTGCCATCACGAGTGCCCTACGGATTTCACGGTACCTTCTTGTCGGAGGACCAACTTGCCAGCCAGAGGTCATCTCTTCCATGACCATGGTGGACTCTTATCCTACATTTTACTTGTGATTGGTTCATTAACTATTTGTCGACATGTTGATTCATTATTAGGGATGTCAGAGCTGGCCGGGGGCTAGCACTTGATTTGATGACGAAAAAAAGAATTGCAATGTGTTTAATTGAGGGTGTAGGAAATGCAAGGACTTGTCAGAGGTCCGACACCCGGTATGGTTGTATATTATTACTTGTACATTGTAAAGACATGGAATTGAGTATGTGATTGTGAGTATTTGGAAAGCGTCACAATAAAAATATGAAGTTATGGTGCTTGTAAGGTTGGGAATCCATTCCTATGGCTTTCAATTGTTTTAAGTGTTAAATGGAGTCCATTTCTATAGGTGTGGCAACCAAATAGCGGATATGGAGAGCATGGTCATATCTTATAATCTTGTTCTTCTTTAGTGTTATGATGTCATTCTTTCTAAACCTTTGAACATGACTGCGTAAATAAGATACAACCATTGAAGTTATATTGGGTGACGTGAAAGTACAAGGTCATCAGGGAAATAACATCATTCTCTTGCTACTACCACAACTTGCCATGTTAATATTTCTCATAACAAGGCGCTACTTTCATTTTACCTAGTTCAATTTAAGAATATAAGTTTTTCTTGAATACCTTGTTCCCATATTTGAGAGAATTCAAATGCACTAATAATCTTAGCCTTGATCCTGAGATCATCGTGAATAAAGAGCATGTTTGGGGTCGTTCGTGAAACCATATGTTTGAGGACATGATTGAGTATTCTCTTAGGTTTTTTTTGTTGACATGAGGGCAGTGAGATACCTTATGTTTCCATTTTACCAATTTTCACACCCTCTAATTCTATTATAATTGGCCATTCCTGTGTGATATCAAAACCAACACAAACTTGAGATTCCTCAGCGCCATATAATCTACTGAATCATCATACTTGGTAGAAAGCACTGATGAAGGAAGCTCTCTGTCTCAGATACTTCCTACACACAGGGAGGGGGTGTTGTTTTTCATTCCGTTTTTGAGTGAAACTGCGCCACTTCTCATTGTGTCAAAGGAAGTGAGTGTGGAACGTCACACAGGACAAGCATCTACAGTTCACAATATCAGACTCCGTGCATCAGAAGCGACACTTTCCAGACTCTATGGAATGAGAAACGACGGAGTTCTGCTTGTAGTGCTACAATATTCATGTTGAAATTTCATGAGAGATAAATTCTCAGAGTTGAAACCCAATTTACAGTATTGCACAATACATGCACAAACACATTTTCTGACAGGTACTGTCAATCACTTTACAATAATAAAAACGATTGAAGATGTAATCTCTCTGAGCTGTTTATGGCTATGACTTGTCCACTACGATGAAGGAAAGCTCATGTGGTTTGTGGAAGCTTCACTCGAAGGGGTATTAAAGTGTGAGTATTTGTCCCAGCTTTTGCGCGCGCTTCTACAACGAGCTTTCGAGCAAGGATGTGGCCCCTTTTCTTGAAGGGTGGTTGTAGAATTCTGCGATTTCAATTCACGAGTGAAAGGCAATTGGTTTGGTGAGAGTCTCACTACAAGGAGAAGGCGTCGCTTTTCACTTGGTGAGTCAAACGGCGCCACTTCGCACTCACTGCCCAAACGCTCAAGACTTGGTGAGTCTAATTCGTCACGTAGGACAAGTGTGTACAGTGAACTCTGACAATGTTCTAAGTGAGAAGCGACGCCTTTGCTAGTAATGTTTCATGATTGTGAGCGTGGATTACAAGAGGCACCAAGTAGGAGTGTCTGGCCTCATAAGGTCTCACTCTGACACCCCCTACTGTAGTTTCCACATTCAATGACAATAAATCTATGGCCAAGAAAGGATCCAAATGTTCTTCTTTATCTCAGGCTGAATTGGCTCAGATGAGATAAGAGGTTGATACAATGATACAAAATAATTGGGTGCAACATTCAAGCCCAATTTTAAGTATGGTACTTGTTCTGTGTCACTAATTGAAGAGATTCCTGGCACCCCCCTGCAGACCAACATGTATGTGAATTAAACCCCAAAAATCCAAGAAGCCTGAATTGGGTCTCATGTTTTTCTTTTAAGCATTTTTGAGTAGGTTCTATGTGGACTTCCTTCTGTTCAAATTTATTCAACTTTTATCAACACATGCAATGTTCTCCACTGATTTTGATGACGTAAAATTTGGTTCTATTTGAATTATATTTTTCACAATATGATCAATTGAATTTGTCATTTTAAAACCATGAATCTTAAGGGCTAACTACCATGTACCTAAGGAGATGACGTCTATGAAACTGAATGCCTGCACAACTGTCAATGTCTTGGATTATGTGTCCCTTTCAGATTCTCCATCTGCAATCAGAATCATAAACTTGAAGTATATTCTCAGTTGGTGTTAAAGAATGATTTTAACAAAGTGAATTAGTTCAGAAGTGTATCTAAATTCATTTCTAAAATGCTCACTAATACCACTCAAATACCAAGTTACAGTAACAAGAGAATGCAAGTCTAGAATGGATTTCCCAGAAAAAGGATCGGGAGAGTTGAGATGTTTACATGTTGGAGTCATCCGGAGAAAGAGGAGGTGAGGCATGGGCCACTAGTCATGGGAGAAAGATATTGCTGGATGTGTAGTGCCTGTAGAGAACTCCGGCGAGAGGATTCATGGTTTTAAAATGATAAATTCAAGTAATCATATTGTAGAAAATATGATTTAGATAGGACCAAATTTTATATCATCGGAATTAGTGAAGAACATTGCATGTGGTGGTCAAACAACAAATCAGTTTGAACAAAAAGAAGTCCACATAGGACCTACTCAAAACTGCTATAAAGAACATGAGGCCCAATTTGGGTTTCTTGTCCTCTAGGGGTTAACCTGAGAGTAGAAAATGCCATCTAGTATCCAAACAAATTCAAACGCTGCCAATGCATGTTACCCAAATGCAAGACAACGAGAGTGAATATATCATGGCTTCTTTTTACAATTTTAATTTATTCATTGGGGTGGCTCAAAAAATTGGTTCCAACTCCTAGTTTTCGCAAATTTCATCATTTTCTTGCACTTCAGTAACTACAATAGAAAATTTGACAAAAACTTATAATTCACCTCTTTTTTGGGTTGAAAATGTAGGTGAGTGATTACATTTTCCTCCCATAGGCTTGGAACCAGATGTTCCTATCTAGATAAAAATAATAATTGTCAAAATCTGGCAATATTTAGCCCAAAAAAACCACTAAAACTTATCTCAATTCATACTCCCTCTATCCGGAAATAATTATCAACTTAACGTTTTTAGTACTCGAACAACCGTCTTAGTACTTGAAAAATGATCTATTTTTTAATAATAGTATATAGTTTTTGTGTCACTCTCATTGTCCGCCCCGTTTGATGTGGACAACACTCACGTCCAAAATATAAAACATATGACAAGTTGATGAGAAAGTATGGCTGCTATAATGAGGATGAACTTTTCTATGTATGTACTTTCTACACAAGTTATTTCTAAGGTAGACGGTGCTTATTCCGTGCGTGCTTGTAAACCGTGCCCCTAGACCGGGCATTATAACCGTGCACCATAAGACCCAAATCTGTGACTCTGCCTCCAAGTTGCATGATTTGATACGTAGATTTGAACACCACCATGGCCGGTTTAAGGATTCGTCTTGATCGCCATTAGTGGGAGCAGGGCACCGCTATAGAGAATGTTGTTGTAATCACTTTCAAAATTTCTCATTAATTGATCAGATTTGATAATTTTGTGTGACCGTTGCTAAAAGACTTCTCTCACTCTTGCAAACGTTTGAAATTTTTGCATCCAGTTTTCCCACAGTCCATGTTCAAGAATTGCTTAAGTGCACGGAATAAGCACCATCTACCTTATGCAAGTTGGTGTACATGGCTTCATGGTCGGCAGGAGACAAGGGTCCTACGCAACTGTACATTAGGGAACAATAATACACAAGAACGTATGCACATGTAGAAAGTAACACGTGTAGAACTGCTATATCCTCTGGATAATTCTAGGTTCACGTACTGGCTTTAAATAGTATAATATATACAGTAACTTCATGATGTGACAAATTTTCAATGTACCTGGTTACCTGCAAAGTTGACTAAAGGGGGGCTTTTTAACTCTCTTTTAAAAGCCCTTTTCATGTCATGTTTTAACGTTAGAAAAAGGACTTTGTCTCCTTCCTGTACATCATGGCATAAGTTAGAAGTGGCTTTTGATTCAAATGAGAGGAGTCGCATAATGATCTTTCTCATGCATCCTCAGGGTCAGCGTTTTTTTTCTGGCTATATTTCGTCAGATTTCTCCACAAAATATGGCATTTCTCTTTTCTTAACCCCTAAACGTCGCCGAGACCAAAAATTGGCTTATGAATGAAGCTGTTTGTTCAATTCCAACTGCTACGTGGATGATTTCCATCCAATTCTTTATGTGAAGGATTTTGCTTGGTCATGCGACCCCTTCAAGTTAAATTCAAATCATTCAAGCTATTTTTAGATTTTACATGGGGTCCCAACTACAAAAAGAGTCGTAAAAACGGTTCACCGTGTAGTGTATTTTGATTTTTTTTGCTTGTTCTACTTAAACTAAATTTAGGCCATGAAATGAGTTCCATTGCATTTGAGCTTAACTAACAAAATGAAGCTTGCCAAATCTAGTTTCTACTCCACTTTGAATTTTTGGAAAAATTTGAAAATTGAGTGTTTTATTGTAGTTACAAGTTCTTATTTAATGCGACTGTTCAAATTTACTAAAAATAGTAAAAGTTTGTAAACATACATGAGCATTTTTTTTAATTAATTACTTTTTTATCACTTAGAAAAATATGTACCTAATTAAAAAAAATTGAAACTAACTTTTGTATGGTTTTAAAGATATTGTGTGTAAGTTCATAGAAATTTTTAAATAAATGAATTTTTGTTTTTCTCTTGTAACCTATTGTGACAATGGAATAAAGTATCCATTTGCATAAACAAAATTAAAAAATTAAAAAATTAAAAAAATTAAAAACTAAATGAATGAAAATACCGGTATATGCATTACATTCTATAACAGTAGGGCATTGCATCGCCTATTATTTGGTTGATGTTTTACTGAATGATACAGTAACTTTCTTTGAAACTAGAGTGAAAGATGACACTTGCCATTATATGAGGAAATTTAGTAGGAGTCAAGCAAGTAAGACAAACTAAAGATGTGAAAACAAAGAGCATCAGAGAGAATCTTGGAAACTTTAGTAGAAGTATAAAGTCTAGGGCTTAACCCTTTTGTGCCCAGGTAACCGGTAAGTGGTCACTAGATCACCATAAAATGAAATGTTATAAAAGCTGTGAACCATCTCATTCCAATATTTAAAGTCTAGATGTGTAACTTTAATTTGATTCTACAGATGATGCAAAAAGAAAATTTGGATTCTGACTTTCTTAGATATCCAAATACCTATGTACAAAACACCAAAATACTACAAACATTTACAAATACAACACATGTACTACGCAGTATTTCTTGTGTTTGGAAGTTTGTTATCTTGAATTTATTTATTTTGGATTGTGTTCTTTTGTTTATGTTCCATTAGTGTATGTATTCCGATCTTGATTAATGTACCAATTCCTTTATTATTTTAACGTATAAATTATTGTCCTAGACCATATATGGATATATTACTCTTACTTATAAAATTCACAATAATTATGTGTGAGTCCGTTCTTGACATGAAAAATTGCAAAGGAGAGGTGTTGAGACAGGTCAATGGTGAACATCTTCACTTTCATTTTTGGAAATTTAACCCAAATTCTATATAACTTTGAAGTCACACACCTCCCAAAATCTCATTTTTAAGTGTGCATTATACGGTTCAAAGACATACTATAATCTTCCAATTCAATGGTTCAATCTTACCAAGATTTAACCTCTAAACGTCAGAGCGTCCAGAAAGTGAATGACTAACAAATTCAAACCCTTCTCACGTTCTCATCAATGTTTGGATGAAAGTCATCCATTTTTTTGGAGATTCTTCATCAAGTTGTTGTCCTATCTAACGGTTGGATTTAATCACACTTGATTACATATTTTTCTAAAATTACAAATTTAGAAGTATGTCAAGTCGTTGACCAAGCTAAAATTGCATTGAGTGTAGTTCAAAAGTGGCCTTGCAAAATGAGGTCATAGATTTAAGAAACACAAAAATTTCAAAGAATCACCACGTTTAACCCCTAAACGTTCTCACCCTTTTTGGATTTGGCAGTTTTTCAAAGATGCATTATAAAATGCAACTAAGAGGGATATTTTCAACTTGATGAATGAATAAAAGTTGTACATTATGAATTTTAGATTCTATCCATGCGGTTAGATTTGCAATTGCTATCATCAATATCTTTGTATAAATTTTCAAACTTAAAATTTAGAGCTCTTTTGTAATGTGATTACGAATAAGATATTGACAATCTAATAATGAAATTTTTTGGGATGGGTTGAAATGTAATACTCTAAGTGTAGTGATTTTTGGAGATTTTTTGGTTGCTTAATTTTAGTAGTTGACTTTTTCAAGAGCACTTTTAGACTAAAATCTTTGAAATTTTGGGTGGAACACTACAACACGAAATGAGGCATAAAGAATTCACAAATCATCCCCTTTCTAATCGGATCACACATGCACAAAGCTAACTTCCCATAAAAGTTTCAGTAAAAAATCCTCACTGCAAAAAGTGCATAATGGATGAGAAATCGGAGTTCAAATCCGTACATCATGCAAAATATGCATGGTTGGGCGGTTAGGGGTTAAGAGTATCTCATTTCAAATTCATTCCAACAAATTTTACTCAAAAAATATTAAAGTTTTGTTTGTAATCGAATTTAGAAGGAATTTTTAAATTTTTCTTTCAAATTATATAATTCAATATTGGTGATAGTATGAGTGAATCGAACCGTACAGATGGAATCTAAAATTCAAAATCTAGAACTTTCATTTGTATATCAATTCCAAAATATTCTTCTAAGTAGTAGTTTATGATGATTTTTCTCAAATTGTCAATTCCAGGGACACCCTGGTACATTTAGGGGTTAACTGACACTTACATTGAAACGGTTGAATACAATTAAAAAAAATATCACTAAAAAAACTGTGGCTTCTCCATAACCACCCCGCCTGGGCCCTAAGAGCGTGCCCATCAGCTCCAGATCAAATATGTCCATCAAGCATTAAATTGAGGGCCATTTTAACTTAGAGGAATGTTAAGCAAGAAGTAGCCCAGCAACACTCCTCGTGCGAACACCAAGGCAACTTATAAAAAGAAGATTTTATGAAAGTAACTTGATGACCTTGAAGCACGGGCCGTTGAATACTCTTCAAGCTCGTTATTTAATTGTTGATTGAGCAAAGATGCTTGCATGGTGTAAGAAATTTGCTTGCACCAAAGCTTCTGTAGATGGCGGAGGAACTTCAAACTTTGGCTCCAAAAACTATTTTTTAGCGTTAGTGGGTAGTTGCTGGGCCAAACTTCGAAGCAAGTGAAGATGACTACACCAAATCTTGGCCTCCAAAACACCTGTTACTGGGCATGCTCTAAAGGGTTGACAATGTTATGATACCGGTAGTCGAGAGCATTTAGGGGTTAAAGAAGAATAAAATCAAATATATGGGTAAGAAAAGCAGAATAGGAGACACGTGGAACGGAAGACTTTGGGAAAGCTGCCAATAATGGAGTCGCGATTTTTGGCAAGGGACCTGCGTTTCAAAAGCATTGAACTAACTTAATTGAAACCGGCTGTAAAGAGTTTCTTAAGTCAAGCAAGTACCAGTACTGTACAATGCTGACTGTCCCGTCGATACCGGTGTCAACAAACTAGAGTACAACAATGAGACCAGTCAGCAGTGCGAGCACTTAGGACGGCTTTCTATGGAGAGCATCAGTAACTAACCAAAAAAAATTGAGAAAGAATATTTGGCGAAATCTTAAGTTTATAATCACATTTTGATAGAATTTCTTCATATTTTGGTAGTTTTCTTCACAAAATTTGGCTATCTTCAAAAAAAATATAGAGAAAATATGGCGAAAAAAATTCAAAAATTTCTCATTTTTTTCCTTAACAAAGAGAAATGCCATATTTTGTAGAAAAATCTGGCGAAATATAACCAGGAAAAAAAAACACTAGAGAGCATTAACCTTCATGGTGATGTCATCCGGTGATCCATTTGACAACACTTCCCCCAACATACCCTTTATTCATGGTGGCTCACGGGGCCAGAGTTCCTATCTTTCTCATGTCATTTACAACTACTTGCTTGACAGAATATGCCTTGGGGGTGTAGCTCGAATTAATAGAGTGCTTTGGAGGTTGTAACATATTGAGTTGTCAAGTGTTTATAGCATATGTTAGAACTTCGGGATAAAGTTTCGAAGCTTTCGGTCTTGTTTTCTCAACTTTGCAAGACTAGAAGTCAATTCCCAACTTGCACCTCATTTATTCTTCCTACCTTCTAAACATATATATTAGGAGGTACCACATGATGTCACCATGCAGGTTTAGGCTCTCCATGGAAAGCTGTCGCTAGGGCCTGTTTTTATGTGGAATCCAACCCGACATCAACTACAAGTGCCCATTGTAGAAAAAACCTCCAAAAATTAAATTGAGTGTAACCATGTTCACCCTACCTATGCATAATTTCTTCAATTAGGAATAGTAAAATGTGCTTTCCAAGCAAGCCTTGGTGGTATAACATTTGTTTTGCACACATGTCACTATTAGAAAGGTGTAGTATTTTAAACAACCTTTGCAATGATGCACGGATTTGGTTGAAAATTACCTTTAACACTTAAAAGTCAAGAGGGTCGTTGGAGAGCAGCCCAAAGAGCATCTTCAAAAGTCTACAGCAGTTGTTGCTAAAATTAAAAAACGGTCAACCTGCCGTCGGCGCTGGCTAGCGTTTTTGCTATTTTTTAATTTAAAAAATGCTTGTCTCTCTCCACAGTTGTTGTCAGATCATAGCTCCCCCTTCCCCCGATTCTTTCATGTAATTGTGGATTGTTCCAAAATTGTTTAATCTACTCGGGGAAGTCACTTAGTGTAAATTTTAGGTACATATGAGCGAACAAAGGGTATTAATGGGGGGCTATGAAATAATTTGAATATTCTACTATTTATAGTATTATTTAGGGTATATCCCACATATATTCTAGGAATATTCCTAAATTTTTCTCAAATTGGTTTTAAAACACTCTATATTACTTCTATAAATTTATAATTTTTATCTCAAATGAATAAAAGACATCCTATATTTGTTCTCTCATATTTATTTAAATTCTTGACAGTGACTTCCCCGGGCTAATTTAGGCGCAAGTTAGGAATCTAGCCTCGCTTGTTCATCACCTTTCCAAAGCACCAATCCATTTTAATTTTGGTTGAGAAAATCCATTTTTTCTCCATTATTCTCTCATAAATATGCCTCCGGGGCTTGCTATGACATTTAAGGGTTAAGACATATGGCCCAATTTGGCTTCATTTCAAATCAATGTCAGGCCTTCGAAGCCATCTTTTGCTTGAGAGTTGTAGTAAAGACTTGGAATAGAACTTGACATGATTTATGACGAGATGGGTTGTAAAATTTAGCATGGAAGCCACCCAACCCATCGGTCAATATCGGGATGGGTTTCACATGGGAACAAGCCCAAATTCTTAGAGTATCTCCACTCGCACGGAATAATTTCACCACATTAAGGCCTACCTTATACACAGGTTGGGGCTGGATGGAAGGCCGACCCAATTCAATCCGGCGTAAGTTTGGAGTTTGGGTCAAAGAAAACCTTGTCCCAGTTTCATCAAACTGGCTCAAAGATTTGGCGCCAAAATCATGCCACATAGGACGCCACGTAGGAAAAATTGCTCGTTCCGGCCCGACCTTAGTATAAAGCCCTTGGGCCAGATTTGAAAGAATCGAGCGATCCTATTGGTTGAAATTTGAAGAGTTCGGGCCAGCCCTCAATCTGGCTCCAAGTATGAAGTGAGCCTTAAAACTTTATCACTAATGGGACCCACTTATTTAGAGGGTAGGCTACTTGATTACCCAACTTGCGCAACTCGTTTATGATACAATAGCCATTGATAGTATTGGCAAAGATAATGTCCCATGTACCCAAATCACAAAGATTTCAGTCGCCAGAATCATACAACTAAAATTTTAATTTATTCGTCACAATTTAGTTTTATTCTCGCCACAATGCACAGCGATCTTGGCACAAGAATCTACAAATGTCGCCACTCATGCGATAGAAAAAAGATCCACCCGTGGAGCAAGTCTAGTGACACCGTAAAACCCAGAAAAGAAGCAATGGTCTCGACCTTTCTCTACCAACATCGTGATGTGGTGTTTACACATACTGCTGCAGTAGCCAAGGACTACTTTCTAAAAACAGGAAGAGATGAGCTCCGATTTTCACGTCAGTCACCGCTGCTGTGGCCTGCTCCTGCTGGTGGAAATCGGCAATCATTCTCAGTTGAGAATGGAGACAGCCGCACAAGCAGCTCTGCAGCTGTACCAGCAATCAAGGCAACAAGTGAAGCAGCTTTGGCTGGAGTGAACTCCTAGTTTTGCTGGTTCCTGTTGCAGCAGATATGGATGCGCTGGCACACCCAAAGGCATGGAATGCTCTCTTCGATTCTCGAAGCCGCGTCGATCGATACAACAGGCAGATCACTCGCTGTGCCTGCAGATGAGCTCGTACGTGGACGCACCACGTCGCCGTGGCCGCGCCAGCTGGTGGCGGCGGCAGCTGCCGGGCAACACTATGCCGACCCGACTCGTACCAGCGAGCTTTTCCTAGATTCGGGAATCCCTGCACGGCTCCTTCCCGGACCATTTCCTTCAACGCGACCGCCACTCCCGCAGCCATTCATTTTTTTTTGTTTTTTTGAAACGCCATTCATTCACTCATTCCATTCCTCAACCACCCCGGTAGGTGCTGCGCGAAGTAGGTCGTCAGGTCGTATCTTACGCTACCCGACACCTTTCGTCGTCGTCGCACCGGCTTTCCTCACTTCCCTGCGCACCTGGTTGGCCACCAGGTCGACTGCATCTTCCGTTCCGTTCCCTAAAGCCCCCATTCCCGTGGCAGTAGGTTTCTCACCTGCTGCATCAGCATCCCGAAGTGACGTGGCAATCGCTTGTTGCATCCACGCTTCAAGGTCTCCTATCACCACACTCCCATATTTTCTACAAGTTTTGAAAATCACACATTGTGTGCACAGTTTTGAGAATTAGAACTTGGGTGCGGTCTCATTTCGAAGACAATCGTGAGAGCTTTGATTTGACACTAAACTCAAGACTTGAGATTTTCAATCACAAAAAACGATAGATGAATGATAGACTTCCAAATGCTCATACCACACAAACTGCTTGACATATTGAGAGTGAAAATCTCCTTGCGAGTGCAAGTTTTGTAATGAGCGGTTATAGGATGTATCTTGCAGGTGGCCCTATCTACGCTTCATATATATAGTTGGACGTGACTTGGTTTAAGAGTAGGAGTCTCAGTCCGTTCTCGAAGAATCGCCTGGTGAGTTGGCTGCCTCAACCATCCTGGTGCAGACTGGGATTATAATCAAGCTCGATTATTGCAGAGTTGAGGTTCGGAAGTTTTGGTTTTTGATAAAGCTTGAATTATAGTATTTGGCTGGCAGGTGGATTGGGCAGCAGGGGAGTTGATGACTCGGGACGGGCGTGGAATGTAACGTTCGATGAGAGTTGGAACTTACTCTTCTAGACTTTCAGAGGGTCGGCTAGAAGAGCACTGTAATTGTAGTGCCGGGATCCTCATTTGCGGCGCGAGAAAGGAAAGTTCCGAGGATACTATTCTGGTGTTAGTACGTACTAAGAATTGGAGCTCCAGCAATTAGACTGAGGCAGAGGCGCAGCCAGTTTCGAGCGAGGAATTCTAGTGGATTTTGAGCAATGTCGTCTGCAGATACTCCGTCGAACGGGGGAACGCCGTCGACGACGTACAGCCCGTTCTACAGCAATTCGGTCATGAACAATGCGAAGTTCAACCCCACCATGGCCGTGATCATCATCGTGCTCATAGGGGGCTGTTTCGTACTCGGCTTCATTTCGGTCTTCGTCCGGAAATGCATGTCGGGTTCGCAGGCTGCCGGAGCCACCGGTACCAGTGGCGCAAACGGGACCTGGAATCCCAAGAACCGGGGTCTAGACAAGGAGGCCGTGGATGCGCTGCCCGTTGTGCACTGCAGCGACTTGGGCGAGAAAGACGATCAAGAGTGTCCCGTTTGCTTGACGGAATTCGAACCGGAGGACAACTTGCGGCTGTTGCCGACGTGCAGGCACGTTTTCCACCAGGAGTGCATTGACGCTTGGTTCGACGCGCACTCCACTTGCCCGTTGTGCCGCGCCAGCTTGACGGGCGTCGTCGTCACCAGCGGCGAGCAAGGCGCGTCGCGAGAGCCCGCGGTTGCCACTGTTACTGAGGTTTCCCAGAGCCGCGACAGTGACATCGAAATTTTGCAACCCACAGTTCCTCCTCGCGAAGGTAAACAATCCCGCACCCTGAATTCTACAAGACCCAAAAAGCCCATTTTTGCCCTCATTTTTAAAACAGTTTGGAGTTTTTGAGGACTTCGTATATGGAGATTCTTGTTCCTCCAAAATATTAGTTATTTGCACCAATACATGTAATGTTGTTGATTGAGTCTAGTAACATGGGAAACAGTACAAGTGTCATGTTGTGGTTAGTGTCTCAAGTACGTGCAAAAAATAAGTTTAACTAGCTGGTACTTCCAGGGACATTAACCATAACGGAACACTTGCACCATGTCCTACCCTGGGACAGGTAGTTTTTTTTTTTTGTGATAGAATAAGTCATACTTGGACCGTATACTAAATCGAAATTATGCTCATTTTAAACCCTTGAATCCTGAAAGGGTGAAATTGCAATTGACACACAGAAATGTTTCATGATACCAAATTCGTTGGTAACTTGTCTAACGGGCATAATTTTTTTCCGAAATTAATACAGATTCAAGCCAACCGGCTGGCACCATGGCGCCAGTGAGTGCGTCGATATCACGAGAAGACTCGCTCAACAGCGCACGGGGAACACTATCTCGAAACTCGCAGTCATTCAAACGCGCAGCGCGCGGCGTGACGGCGTTGGAGAAGGCGCAATCGCTTGGCGCCGCAAGCCAACTCCGGAGGCCTCCAACAACACCCAGCAGCAGGAAACCGCCCCTGACGCCATCTACGACGGGCGTCCACCGGTCTTCGTCCGTTGGAACAGACCTCGTGGCGTTGCGCAACCTACTGATGAGCGGCGACCCGAATGGAACCACTGCGACGAGCAGCTCCTGGTTTACGAGAGCTCGAAGCATGGATTTGGGCTCCAGGGCCCGGACTAGTCTTCCCCGCACGCAATCGGGCGAGAACTGGAGTGCCATCGACTTGGAAAGCGGGAAGCGTCCCGCAAGCCAGGGCGAATCCTCCACCGCGGCATCATGGTCGGATCGGTGGAGCTTGGCCAGCTTGCGCAGCGCCATGCTCCCTCTCAGCAGATCCACTTCGGACGTCATGTCACGCATGAACAATCCGCGTAACTTGCCAGTTTAATATCATCCCGAGTCACAAGGCGTAACAGGATTCCATGAATCAACCATGAAGAGATCAATCAGGGCAGCTTACTTTCCTTGTGATCGGTTGCATGCACAGGCCACTGATCGACGATTTCATCGACATCCTGGTGATCTATGTGCATAGACGCTGAAATGCTGGAGCTAGCTAGCTCTGCTCTGAAGAGTTCGCTGGCGTTGGCCACGTTTTTGAGAGTTGATGATTTGTGAGTGTTTAGAGCTTGTGGTACCTCTTCATTCAAGGCCAGGTTTAATTTGTACAGACTAGGTAGAGTTGTAGAATTCGGTGGGCGTGTATAGACAATTGGATTCAGATTCTTTTCGAGGAGGGACGGAGAGTGTGCAGTATCACGGTGATTCATGTCAGTGATTGATTGAGGTGAAATGCATTGCAGTGAGTTTCGCAGTGTTAATGTTGCTACAGTAGTGAGTAGTGTATGTAAATAAATCTTTGGAAGAATTCATGGTATTCAATGTCTGCATATCGTGTGAAAACTGGCACCTTGACACCACGTAATTATGCATTGTTTGAATTTAGTAGTTACTTGTTTGAACATAAATATGACAAAGATGTGAGCTTAACCTCTAAAGGTCCAACGATTTAGAAATTCGAAACGACTAATTTGATTGATCATATTGGGAAAAATATAATTAAGATAGGGCCAAATTTTATATCACCATCTGAAACCAATGTAGAACATTGCACATGTTGGTCAAAAAATAAATATAATTGAACATTTTAAAATGCCTGTTTTACCTACTCAAAACTGCTAAAATAGACTGTGGATTTTTGATTTGGGCCTCTTGATCAGTCCTTTAGGGGTATTGATCAGGATACTGATTTTTTTGTAGAAAGAATTTGCACATGAGATTCTCAGCATCATGTAACTATGATTTCTGCTTTTTGATAAGAGCAAACCTACAGGTGAGAATATGCAGAGTTCCTTGGAGCGACTTCATCTGAGCTTGTGACCACTTAATCCAGAGCTGCCACACCTCATCCAATGGTTTTTTCCTGTTCCTCTAGATAGCTAGGTTTCTGGGATCATTGACTCTTACGAGCATTATTAGTAATTTAAGAACTTGTGCTTGTTTGCATGCCCAGAACAGAGGCATGCAAGCAAATAGGACCATGTTTGAACTCATAGTCCAGATGGGCCTATGTGTGTTGATAAAGTGGAACAATCTTTTGAAATCCAGTTTCGAGAGGACGCCTTGCTATGTTCCTAATGCGGCTTTTTGGAGGTGGATAGAGACACAACGTTTGTTTAGTGGTTGCAGCAGTTGATGATGAATAAAGAGCATGCATTGATGTTACGTTTCTAGTATGAACAACTGAATGTAATTGAGTTCTATCACTAAAGTTTATTGATAATTTTTTATAATTGTTTGAGTGTTGCTAATTATTATGTTATATTCCTTTTTGGAACAACCAGTAGTGAGAAGCGTGGAAATACTGATAATTATATGAAGCAGTCTTTTGTTTCAAGTGTGCACAGCTGTAACATGGATAATTGAGTATTCTGAAGACATGATGGGACTTTTAATATAAATTGATTAAGCTGACTGACTCCACAAGAGAAAAAACTACTTGTCCTATGGTGGGATATGGTGCAAGTGTCCCCTTGTGCTTAATGTCCCAGGTTCAAAAAAATTCAAGTACCTGGAACATGAACCACAATGGAGCAATTGCACCATGTCCTAGGTCAATGTCCTGTTTTCTCCTGTGCTAGCAGGTTAGCAGACAATGCATATCAATATTGGTTACGTGAGCTTTATGTTGATCATCAGTATTAGAAGAGTGAATTTTGACGTGAGTGTTATATTATGGATGGGTCTGATGTCATATTGGACCGGTCTGGATCATATGACGCACCCTTCGGGTGTAGATGGGCCGACAAGACGATACTTTTGTCCTCTTAGGGTCGGACAAATTACAGTTTTGATAGGAATATCTTGTGAATATGCTCAAATATTTCAATATCGAGCGCCCGAAATGTACATGGTGTTCTTTGTTTTATTTCATGGTAATCTGTATTCTAAGCATTTGTACGCCAGTGATGTCTTCTGATTGTCTACATTACGGGGTGTCACACCTCTTTCTTTCCATTAGGCTCAATTCCTCAGAGAATGCGTACGTGGCACTTTCTTCTTGAATTGTGTAGGATCCATTCTCTGAAGATTGAGAAGTTTCATTCTTCTCCTACGGAGGTGAAGAATGGGCGTGAGGATTGAGAAACTGTGAAGATTAAGAAGCCATGAAGATAATTGAGATCCGTAGCCGCATTCTCATTCTTCACATAGCCTCAAGCAGTGTCACAAATTCTTCATGGAAAATGGTCAGGATTGGCTCCACGATTCTCTCTTCAAGTTCTCAATCTTCAGAGAATCAAACTTCTATTGTGACAACCCCTATTGTTAACCATGGATCAGAATTCTATGGTCAATGAATTCTTAGGGGTTCTCTTGTGAAGGATATTTTAAGGTTGAACTGAGAAAATAATATATTCCTGAGGCTTTAGTGCTGCAAGAGTTACCTCAAATAACTTCAGAGACTGCTGGAATTTTCATTCTTGCGGCTTCAAATCTTCATTCATTTTCTCACGGGTTGCTTTCCATCAACTTCTTGGGGTCAAATTTTAAGTTTTTATTGTTCGTCAATGGTGAAGGTGTCGGTGATCAGGAATTCGGGCTCGCTGTAGAGTCAAAGTGCTGACCATTATGTGCTCTTTACAAGTGGATGATTACAGCAGGGTCCATTTCGTGCCTCGACATTTGAAATGACGGAAGAATGGTTGAATTGTTGACCCTGTTATCCTGACTTTTGATCTCATTATTAAAGTCAGAAGGGCAGCCTGTGAAATTTTGAACATTTTTCTCCCCTATTTTTTTTTGACAATTATGTGTAACACTGAAGTGTTCCTTACATAACATTCGGTAGCATGCCCTGTCATTGCCTTGGCTCTACATTAGATGGTGTGAAATATTCCACACCCATCAGTACTTCATCAGTAGCTAAGTGGACAGGTGGAGGCTCAAGGTGATGAGCAAGGGTCATGAAGGAAAGGCAGTGGGCATGAAGGCTACTGAATGTTATGTACACTAAATAGTGTATTTAGTGTGAGATAATTATAAGATTTGAAAATGTTATAGATTTTTACTCTCGACAAAAAAATTTACCAAAGACATTGATTCCAATACTATTAAAAGATCCCCATCTTGACCAATATAGAGGGTAAAAAAATTGGTCAACAGTAAAAACTTACAACATGTTTATGTAATTTATATATATATTTAACCCCTAAATGTTCTCACCTTCTCTAGATTTGGCTATTTTGAACTTGATATATGAATAAAAGTTGTACATTATGACTTTTAGATTCTATTCATATGGTTAGATCTGCGATTGTTATCATCAATATTTTTTATAAAATTTGAAACTTAAAATTCAAAACTCAAAGTTCTTTTGTAATTTGATAATTTTGATTACAAATAAGATATTGACAATCTACGAATGAAATTTGTTGTGATGAGTTGAAATGTAATATTCTAAGTGCAATGATTTCTAGAGAGTGCTTGATTTTATGAGCCAACTTTTTCAAGAGCACTTTTACACTGAAATCTTCAAAAAATTCGGTGGAACAATGTGGCATGAAAGGAGGTATAAAATTTTCACAAATCATCCCCTTTCTAATTGGATCACACATGCATGAAGTTAACTTCCCATAAAAAATTCAGTAAAAAATCCACACTGCAAAAAGTGCATGATGGATGAAAAAACCAAGTTCAAATATGTTCATTGTCCAAAAACTGGACAGCTGGACGTTTAGGGGTTGAACACGACAAGGAAGTCCACATTCAACCTATTCAAAAGTGTAATAAAAACACAAGGCCAAATTCGAGCTTTTGGTCCTTAAAGGGTTAACTTATTACTCTCTTAATTCATGAATTATTATTCACTATCAATATCTGCAAAGAATATTTGTTATTGTGTACTTATGTGATTGGACGTTTTCCACATCAATGTCAAATTCTTGAACTCATGTATGTTGTTTACCAAAGGGGTGATATAAAAATGTATTGAGTGTACATTAGGCTTGATAATGCCCATCGGCATACAGTTGTTCCGATGCATAATTTATCTCCATTGGAATGTAATTGGCCTCTTGGCATACATTTTGGATTTTCGTCCTGAAAACCAGAACCAAATTTATTAGATTCTTTCTTGTGGAGATTCTACCTAAGTTAAATCCTTGCCTATTAGAATTCTCTTCTACTGTGGCGAAATCGACTTTTAAAAACCTATCAAGAGGGAATTTAGGTACCAAAGAATAGTACCACGTTATGGTGTCCAAGGCCCATATTGGTACTACACTATTTTTTGCTAATAGTCAAGGTGGGTTTTTAGTGCATGCTCCTCTGATGTGTCCTTGTATAGTTGGACCTTGAATGTATTGTGTGTCGGTTGTTGTTCCTAGTGTAAGCAAATGATTGGGTGCAAATTTTGGCTTTTGGAATTAGTACCACAGGCACTGTTAGCAAAAAGTACCTCTTCTCTACAACCGTAGTGGCCACTTTAATTTTGAATGAATAGTAAACAAATTACATACAATATATAGTGTTATGTATATAGTGTAATTTATTAAATAATTAGGGAGTTGGTAGAACAACATAGCATACTAGTGCAACATGAGCAAATAGCCTTTTCAAATGAGACCACAATCTGGTTATGATTAGAAACTAAGTTTACATGGCAACTACAAGAAAATCCCACAATTTACAAATTACAAGTGGCATTCATACATCACTTAGAAGAGCAGATATTCTTCTTGAGATCCATTATGAAAAGGATGCTCCCTTCTTGTGCTCTATTATGCTATGAATGATACGAAGGCGGTGGTATGTAAAATTGCTCTGTATGCCGATACAAAGATGGTATGTACTACTCTAGATATACTATGCAAACTAAGGGCCTCTTTACACTAGAGACGAGAAGCCGTGAGGAGAGAAATTTCAGAGCCAATGGGAGGCCTAAAAACCGAGAAGACCAAAGAATGTCACTTTATACCCGAAATTTTCAGTCCAAGGGACGGAAGGAGGAGAAAATGACATGGACAACACTTTTGTCCTTTGTGGCAAGAAAAGTGCACATTTTTTAAGGCCTCCGGATTTTACGTCAAGCCCACTTCAAGAGGTGGGTCTAACGCAAAATCTGGGGGGCCGTTTGGCCAAAATTCTCACAACCAATCATTTTTTATTTTTTAAGAAATATGTAAGAACTTTATTTTTAAAAATAAAGTTTATTTTGTGGCCCCTTCTCACTTTACACTATATCCAAAGGCCGTCAAGTTCAAAGGTTGGCTTCTCAAGGATGAGCCATGGCCCTTGTGAGGTTTTTTCCACAACTTCTCGCTTCTAGTGTAAAGAGGGCCTAAGGTGATATTGGTTGCTTTCTATACCGATCCTGTATGATGTCAAGTAAACAAAGAAGAAAAGAACTTAGAAGGGATGAGAATCCAGAATCAAAAAGACCAAAGTCCGGCATAGTAGATGGGTGAGTAATGAGGTTGGCCTTTCATATACTTGAGCACTCATCTTCTGTTCCTCTTTTTGGCTCATCAACAGTTCATCTTCATCTTTCTCGTGGCTTTTAGTTATTAGAGAGTATCGTATACAACTTTTGCACTTCCATCTGAAAGCTTTTGTTTTCCGGTCGGATGCACGTCCCTGCTTGATAACGTCCCTGCTTGATAGGAATGGCGGGGATAGCTCCCGGGCCTCATGTTACAGTGGTGGGGGCGTCGCTCTTAGTAGGAAATGATTAGGAGCTTTGGGTCTAGTCCAGATATTGTAGAAAGAAAAATCCAAAAAATCACCTACGGGGGAGTACTGGAAACGTGCTCTCTTCGTTCAGAGTGTGATGTTTGTAATCTGTTGTTGTGCAATGAAAATAAAGCATCCATTTGTTAAAAAAAAAAAACAAAAAACTTTCGTTTGGTTTTGAGGGGAACAATAAAATTAGATTGGAGGAGATAGTAAATTAGTTGCACGGTTTTGTGTACTGTACAGTAAAGCGAGCAGGCAAGTGTGGAAGGAACCAAAGAGGCCCTTCCCGAGGCAGATATCCACAGAACTCTGACTCTCTCTCTCGACATGCAAAAACATCTCGATTCCTCATGACTCATCAACTGAACGTTCTCACTACAGTAAACTATTTACTTATGACTGCCGACATATGCGGTACAAGCTGAACTTCAAAATGCTAAAACTGGAATCAATTTGAGGTTTTCAGATTGTCAAAGCCCAAAATTACATAATTCATTTATTCATGCCAGGATAAGAAAACTGTGGCTCCAGCTGACTTTTGGTACAGGAACCAAGTTACCACTGTACATCATTAATTCATTACTTTAATCTCCAAGTTGATGAAATGCCCCTGTTTGGCGTGAATCATGCGCCGGCGACTGACCCAGTCGGAGCCCTTGGAGCGTGACAGCAATAAGATATACAATCGTGGCAATTGACTCATGACGCTGGCTACTAAAACAACTATGCCTTGGTACTTACCCCAGCTTTATTTTTAAGGCTCGTTTTTACTGTCAAGCTGTGTAACTCCCCCGTCTCTATATCCCCCGGTGGTCTTAAATGCGCTGTCCCAGAATAGGGTTGGCAGCGCGAGACGCGCGAGACGGGCCCCATGGGGTCCCACGCTGCCAAGAGCCTCATCTTTTCCTTCCGAGCCTAATCTTTTTCCTGCCGTCTCCGGTTTTTTTCCTTTCCTTCCTGCCCCGCTCTCGCGCGGGTCCCGCTGCCACGTCGGCAATCTCGCCAGCCCCTCTCGCGGTTTTGCCACGTCAGCAGTCTCGCCAGCCCCTCTCGCCGTTTTGCCACGTCGGCAGTCTCGTGCCGGCTCGCCAGTCTCGCGCAAGGCCCGTGCCATTCTCGCGATGCCATGCCAGATCCAGATCCATTCCATGCTATTCCATGGGGGGGGGGGGTTTGGTTATGGTGATTGTTGCCGCCGGTTTTAGGGATTAGGGTTTAGGGTATGTCGAGACGAGAGTCGCTTGGAACAATTTTGCGCTGTGGTCTACGTTGCAAGATCCCCGAGACTGAATTCGCAGTGTTGACATGGATTCCGTGGTTGTACCCGTTGGCAAAGAAGCCGACGAGCTTGACACGTCTTGGATTGGTTTATACGAACGACAGTTCATTTTGCGGAATCGTATCCCACTACAGCTCATTCGAGACCAGGTGCAGAAATGTCACGATGGTCCTTTCACGCACAAGGATCTGAAGTGGGAATTTAGGGGGGTTAAGGGTGGCGTCGGCGTAGCCTACATCCCGTGGCACAAATACGAGGATTTCGTCTTGGACGAGTCCTCGAAGCGGTCGGATGTGCAGACAAAGTTCAACACGCGCGAGACTGAGCGCTACAAAGGGTCCCACCCGCGACTTGACACTCCACTAGTTTCCATCAGGTGTGCAAATCCTTCCCCAACGGTTTATTCCCACACAGCTATGTTCGTTTAGGGTCTCGCTCATCTCTCTTGTTGTATTTGTTTTCACATAGGCTGGAGTGCGAGTTTGGGCATCAGGACAAGTCTAGGGAAGTTCTGGAAGTCACTGAAGACATGATGACGCAACCACAGAAGTACACGAAAAAAGGAAAAAACGTTCCAAATGGTCGCGGTCGCAGCAAACCAAGACTGACAGCGGCTATGAAGGGGGGGTCTCGGAAACGGGGCTGCAGGTGTGCTATTTATGTCAGGCAGTTGTATTACCTCCGAGACGTTGCACAAATTGTCTTTCAACATCCGCGGCACACGAATGCCGAAGGATTAATTGTTCACGGCATCGTGAAGGAGGGCGAGAGGTCTCGGTTCATATCCCAATTGTCTCCTGAAACTAGGGCATTCGTTGAAGAGAATCTTCGTCTCGGCGTTCCAATCTCCAAGATTAAGAGCATGCACGTAGAACTCATCCTGAGGCTAAGGGCTCAAGGCGCACCCGCGTCTCGGGATCATTTCATGAAGGACTGGGACATCCGCAACGTAGCTGTGAAGGTTAGCCAAGCTGTTTACCAAAAACACGAGAATGATGCTGAATCCGTTCGCATGTGGGTTCAAGCTAATCGAAACATAGTATTCTATTACCAGGAACTCAACTCCGGTACAGTCTCGGGATCTCTAAGCGGAGATAACATGCCCTTTGTTATAGGTATCCAAACGGACTTCATGTTCCGAATGATGATCGAGCACGGTCACAAGAGTGCTGTCTCAATTGATGCCACATTCGGAACAAACGATAAAAAGGTATTGTACACAATGTCAGTCTCGGACGTCAGTTCTACATCCTACATGAATGGGTAATCGAGAATGTAGAAAAAGCCATACATAATTGTTATGGACTATAACAGGTTGTAATTGATGTGGACATCTACTGTGAACATTTCCCGAGATACTGAGGTGCTGATATTTGGAATGTCGCAGTTTCCCCTTTACACTATGATGATCTTCGACAAATGGCAAAATGGATGTCCCGGAGCTTACGTGGTGACGTCTCGTAGTAAGCAATTGGACCTAGGTCCGTGGATGTTAGCGTTGAAGACTAAAATGACTGCAACTCTTCCTGAGTGGCGTCCAAATGCTTTCATTGTTGATGATGCCCAGGCCGAGATCAACGCGCTCCGGTATGATTTTCTATCATCTTCCTTTGCTGTCTCGGTTTAGCACTTATATGTTAGAGGTTTTCAAGGTCTCACTCGCGGGCTTTCCGAGATGCAGGGAGATCTGGCCGAACTGTCTCGTGTTCCTTTGCCTATGGCACGTTCGCAGGGCATGGCAGAAGAACGCATGCTCCAAGATCAAAGGGATGGTTACCCGTGCATGGGCA
Organism: Pohlia nutans; assembly: GCA_022496805.1. Lineage (NCBI taxonomy): Eukaryota > Viridiplantae > Streptophyta > Bryopsida > Bryales > Mniaceae > Pohlia > Pohlia nutans. The sequence continues at coordinate 24,443,773 of CM040085.1, read as the reverse complement.
CTTCGAGAGTTGGGGAACATCATGTACCTCTCGGAATCACCAAGAAGAGATCTGACATTGTTAGAATGGGCGAGACAGAGATTCACCATGATCAGCACCAAGGTTAAAGGAGCCACTGCATTTTGGGACTATGTGGACAAGACATGGATGAAGAAACTCGATATGTGGGTGACGGGCAATCGAAACATCCCACACGCCGGCCAGGACACTAACGCGGCTATCGAATCCTACCATAGTAACATGAAGGCCGTCCTCAAAGCGTCTCGGGGAAGGCTTGTGGGAAGACGCGTGGACTGGCTAATTCACGAGCTAACCAATGATGTCATAAATCGATACGAGTTTAATCAGTACATGAAGGAGAACGGCTTCGAGGGCAATCGGAAGAGGGAAAGGGTAGTCATTAATTCTCTTTTGCAGGCGCGCAAAATTCCTGATCATTGCGTCACGCTTCCCACCGAAGCTGGAGAACCTGCCTACGTGACATCCAACAAGCGCCCCCATCTACGTTACGCTGTGCACAATCCCGAGACAGAGTGGGGGTGCTGTGAATGCCCTCACTCAATGAAGGGCAATCTATGCAAACACCATCTCAAAGTGCTGAGGATGACGCGTCCGGACCTCGCAGAAGGTGGCATCGTCAAGGTGTGCGGAACTCTGTATGGGACGTCTCGCGGAGGTATCTCGCAACTTGTGCAGTTCCCGGAGCTCCCCGAATGCGAGGAACTACCATGTGAGAGCGACCGAGATAGAGCCCCCGGTACTCTCCGCTCCGATACCGAGACTACAGAAGACGCTCCACCATCACCTGAGGCCGTGGACGATGACAGGCGTCTCACTGAGAGCATTGACCGTCTCGCGGCTTCCATCCGCGACAGGGCTTTAAAGCACCGTATCGTCAAGAGGCACCTGGAGGCAGAGCTCCGCGCTATGGATGCGAGACACGCTGCTATGGAACTACAAATTTCGTCTGGAGTACTATATCCTCGCTTAGAGAGGCGACGCCCTTCGTCGGTAACGACGTAAATGGTAGTAATACTCTTCGTCGGCACCGAGACTTCTTGAGTAGTTGCTTCAGATCGTCCAGAAATACGAGACAGAAGATGTAGGGTGTGTTATGTTCATCGCCCCGGATAGAGGACTCCGAGACGGTGTATGGTATAGTGTGTTTGGGTAATTCCTTCAGAGATGTACTGTGTTCGAAGTCTTGTAATTCGGAAATGAATCCTGACAGTCTCGGAATATTTATGTTGGAACAGACGCTGTTCCAATGAGAACTAGAAAGATGGGAAGTCTCGGTTTAGGTAAGGCTGTATTTTGCACATTAAGTAAAGTTCAGTCATATACACATTGGTGGGACAATGCACATATTGTATGGGAAATTGTTGTTTGAAATATTAACGACTTTATTATACAATGAAGAGTATTACAGTCTCGGACTTCAATTCACAAGGCTATATCAATGAGAAGTTTGTATTTGTAATGGAGACTGTCTCGGAACATGACGTATTATGTACACATTTTACAGTGGAAATTGTACATCTATAACAAAAAAACTACTTCACTCGCACACATGTACATATCGCAAAGAAAACTATATGTACTTGCGTCCCTAAGACACTATACCCTACATCAAAATTGTCAATTTCATCCGCTCCGAGCCGGCTCGAATTTGGCCAACATCACCCGCAGTTTCTGCCGATTGTCCCGTCTCGCCTTCTTCTGCGCCTCCACTCTTGTTTTGGTCTCGTGCGCTTCCTCCACCGCTGGAAACGAAGGGGCGTTGATGCTGACGTCTTTAATGGCTCGCACCGGACCCATTACATCATCCAAACCGTATATCGTTACACCGCCCTCCTGTCTCGACCAACTAGGCCGCTCTATGTCGCAGTATGCTAGTTGGTTTTGGGTGAAATCCTTTGAGAACTTGGGCTTGGGGTACCTGTTATCTGGTCGTGCTGTCTCGCAGTATATCAACTGCAGCAGCCAGCGAGCACATATGTGTCCATCCCACTCTACGAACTTCAACCGGGTCACGTCAGAACTTTTGAAAGCCACAGGGTCTCGCAATTCAAGACCCCGGTAATGCAAGTACTGCCAGAACATAACTAGCATCGTGTACCCGCATTCCCAACTCCCTTTCTGACTTGGACCCTCCACCACCTCCCATTTCCGCGCCACGAGACGGACCCAATCCTCTGAACCTGGCCGATACCCTCTCACAATACCCCAAGCGGCGTGGACGAGCATGACGAAGTCGTCGACAACCGCGTTGTTGTGCAGTCTCGTCTCGGTCCCCATCAAGTACGTCTTCGCCTCCTCCACTATCACGAGAGTCCAGTGGTCCTTATCCATGTAGGGGATGACAATGGTGTCTTCTCTACCACCGGACCCTTGGAGCCACCGCATACCCATGTCACTGAGCCACTCCCAACTGTCTCCCGCATCATTCAAGTAGAACGGCAGCAGCGAGAAAAATTGGGTGCTTGAGACGTGAATCCTGTCTCGGATTTCGTCTGGTGTTCGGAGGACCATAGAGTGGAGTGCGAGCTCCACAAAGTGGTTCCATATCTTTGTCTCGGGCTTGAGGATACAATCCCATTCTTCCGTTCTCATGGGAACAAGTACTTGGCGACGGATGTCTCCAGAGAAGTACACGGCATCGTCTCCTAGCTGCACCTCGTCCTCTAGTACCCCGCTTTGCACATCCCTGTGTTCCGAGACAGCTACTGTTAGAATGGACAACGAAATTCAGAGCATGCAATATTTCAAACACAATGAAACTAAAAGTTAATTTAGTAATTGCGAGACTGGATATGATCTAAGTCACCTTAACGAGTTAAAGTGGTGGGGGAACTGAAGGAGGTTGTTTATGACTTCCCACGACCACGTCCGAACTTGGTACGCGAACTCCCAAACAAAACTAGCAGGCTTGTTGCAGCTGTCTCGGAATGGAGTCATGGGGTCCATGAATTCAAAAACCCATTGATGCGCCCTCTCCAAGTTCTTGTTCAGGTGAACAAAGCTCCCAACCTCCATCTGGTAAATCCTTGGAATTTTGTCTCCCGCGGGACCTGTCCCTCGTGTAGTCACCTCCAAGGCAGTCTCGCTAGTGGACCCCATTTCTTTGTCTGCTGGAGTGTCCACCTTCATCTCCACCTCCGGTGCTGGGGGTTCTGCTTTCACGTCCACATCCGGAATGGGTGGTTCTGCATTTACCGCTGCTGGTTGGACATGTGGGGCTTCTACTGTTGGAGGGGTCTCGGAGTCCGTCTCAGGTTGTCCGCGCTTTGTTGGCCATTCGCACAGATTCCATCTCCTCCTTCCCACGAGGTGTAACGCCCTAGCCACAGATGCGGTACTGACAGATTCTCTTTCTCCAGACATGTCATGTTTTCCTGCAGCTGCAAACCAAGTAACGAACTTAGTACGGCAGAACATCGGCCAACATCAGAAATCCGAGACAGCACATATGTTGTCAACCCGCATGAGTGTAAACCAATAGAGGTAGGAATAGAACTTACTAAAATGAAGGGGCAAAAATCGGAGATCCAGATCCTCCCGTCGTGCAAGACAGTCTCGGACCTGATTTGCTGGACCCCGAACCCACACGTCCTCCTTCGACCTAGAACACCACAACCCTTCAAAGGATCTCGGATGCGAGAAAGCGTAGTCCTCTACACCTCGAGCTTGTGTGGATTCGGTCCACGTCAGAAGTTCTCCCCAGTTTCCGTCTCGCACAGCATTCAATGCGGCTATTGTTGCCTCCGGTGAGAAGCTTCTCCACCGAGACTCTGGTGGTAACCCAAAAATGACTCCCTCAACACCGACGAGCATTGCAGACGCGTTCTTAAGACGCGCAGTGTCCTTCGCCCACCTTTCGAGCGTCTCGCGGTTCGCTCCTGTGCAGGGATCGAAGTACCCGTAATCCCTTTTGAGTATGATAGAGTGAAGGCGAAGGAGACGGGCCTCGTTGGGGACCTCCCTGACGGGTGTCCATATACTCAAAGCAGCCATAACCGTCTTCGCCTCCTCCATGGTGTGAGTCCACGGCAGGGGTGGCATCCTCCGAGACAGAAAACGATTACTCGTGCACAGATGAAAGAACGGATGCCAGCCCCATACGCATCTCTCCAGCTCCACAGCCTTCTCCTCATCCCACTGCCTTAGCTTCTCCCGCACCCACTCTATCCTCTGTTGACGTACTCGCTCCTTCATGTCTGCCTGTCTCGCCTCGAACTCCTCGCATAAAGACAGGTTCTCGAAATACTTGTACGTCTCCGTGCAGTGTTTGGGGGTCTCGCTGTCCTTCGCATCCCCACCCTCAAGCCAACTGATGGTCTGGTTAACCTTATCTTGGTCATCAGCTGTGAACATGTCCCGATGCTGCAGTATAGGAGCAATGGTAAGCACATAAACACAAACCAAACGAAAAACATAAACCTAAACCAAATGACGATAACGAGGCAACGGGCATATGTATTACCTTGCGTCTAAGCTGCGAGAATTTTCCATCGGCCAAACATACAGCACTCTCAACAGCCTCCCCAGTCCTGAAGGCGGACATCTTCTCCACCATTTCAGCAGCTGTCCAAGTACCGCAGCTCTGACGCCCTTCGTCTTTCATTAAACCGCAGTCAACGAGCAAGATGGCGAGACCGGATTTTGCGAGAGGAGTCGGTGCGGGGAGGGCGTCTTCACGTATGGCCACCATGGCCTCCCGCATGTAGCGTCTCTGCACCTCCTCGCGCTCCAGGCGGAGACGTTCGGTGTCCGAGACGGCTGGTGCAGGTGCCTGTGGCACATGATTTGATGGCTCACCCACATGTACTTCGCCCTCCATTTCCATTTTAATCGGGCTGGAATTATGTTCCTCCGCCGAAGGGATTTCCATCCGACTCGGCCAACGTGCTCCCCCAGGACTACCGGTATTGCACTGCCGAGACCCCTTCCTCTCGTACACGATGTCCTTCGTCTTCCTCTTCCTCCCCTTGCCCTGTTCACTGTCTCGGGGCACCTCTCGTCTGTGGACGTGGAAGTCACCACTTGTCGCTCCAGAAGACTTCGGTTTAGGGGCCCTGAACTCGCACGCAGTCTTACCCGAGACAGCATCGGTCTACGGCTCTTTCTTGGGAGGAATGTCTGTGAATCGCACCTTCTTACGCTTGGGCTTTACAAGTTTCTTGAACTTAGACTTCTTCGATTTCACATCCTCGAAGTCATCTTCAGAACTGGCTGATCCACCCGAGACGTGGGCGGGAGCGGGCATGCTTGACTCCTCGTCTATCTCCTCCTTCACCAAAACCGCCGCCTTCTTCTTCCCCTTCTCCTTCGGTTCCTTCCTTCGCATTCCGTCAGGATGCTTCACCCACCATTCCTGAATAAGTGTCTCGGGGGTTTTCTTCTTCTCAAGCAACAATGCAACCCAATTTTGCTCCAGACCCGTCGGGTAGAACTTTAAACCGCTGCCTTCGTGGTCTTTACGACGGTGGTTGTTTAAACGGTGCTTCTGCATCCCCCGTCTCAGATTTGGTGGACAGATCATGCACTGGAACTTCTTATGTTCTAACTGCACCGGGGCTGTGTGGCATTCCAGGAGCATCGTCCTCCATTCATCAACCGTGTATTCTTTGAGCCACACATTCTCATCCAGGTCGAACCGCTTATATATTATCCCGTTTCGCAGGCGAATTCTCGGGGCCGATAAATCTTCTTGGGTGAATGCTTGACGCGTCATTGAAACCGCCCAGTTGGTACTCCCTAAAACCGAGACATGGAGTAATTAGTATAGAAATCCAACTGCACGAGACCCTGAAGTACACGAGACTGAAGCAATGTCAATACATTGCGCACTGTTAGAAGGGCATGTGCTAAACCTACTCCGAGACAGACATGGTTTTGCTAACCACATTAACAATGAGAACATGACGCAATGCCAATGGACCCCTAGACTCTGAAGTATAACAATGTTTTTTAGGAAATTATGCATTTGCCCTAAACAATGCACACGAAGGATATCTAAAGTGACCCACACTGAACCATAAAACCGCGAGACTGAACATATGGCACTGGAAACAAGGCTTTTGGTAAACCCAACCCCGAGACAGACATGGCTTTGCTAACCAAATCAACAATGAGAGCATCACGCAATGCTAAGGGATATGTAACTCCGAACTAAAACCATGAAATAAGCAGAATACCCTACACCCTAAACCATACCCTAAACCCTAAACCTCGAGACAGGACATTCAGAATGCACTTGAATCATGACCCTAAACCGAGCTCTAGCATCCAAACCGCACCCCAGATTACCCTAAACCCTAAACCTTTAAACACCAGCATTTATGCAAACATGCGAAACATTAGAAAAGCATCAAACTTTGGTTGAATAAACTCACAATATCTTCGTGAACAAGCTGTGATGCTCTCCGCTCGACGTAAATCTCGTTTTATGCAAGCGCCACGCTTAAACGTGTACCCTAAACCGACTGCTGTTGGATTCGCGCGAGACGGCACCCTGTACTCTCAACAATAGCAAGGCGCAAAACGGCAAAGTGCAAACAGCAAGGCGCAAACAGCAAACAGCAGAATGAGGAAACAAGAGACCTTGAGGAACAAAAACCAGGAAGAAGAAGGCCACCATCATCATTAGTTGTCTCGCCAACATCATATCATGATTTGAAAATAATTCCCAGTATGATTATCAGTAATGAATGGTGAGACGCCGCCAAAAGGACGAGACTGAGTGGGCCGCCACTTGGTACATTGATGTCTGACAGCATGGGTGCGATGGCTGAATCTGTCAATCGGATGAGACCCTCACCCATGGCATGGAATGCATGGAATGGCATGGAATGCATGGAATGGCATGGAATGGCATGGAATCTCTCGGAATGGCATGGAATGGATCTGGATCTGGCATGGCATGGCATCGCGAGAATGGCATGGGCCTTGCGCGAGACTGGCGAGCCGGCACGAGACTGCCGACGTGGCAAAACCGCGAGAGGGGCTGGCGAGACTGCTGACGTGGCAAAACCGCGAGAGGGGCTGGCGAGACTGCCGACGTGGCAGCGGGACCCGCGCGAGAGCGGGGCAGGAAGGAAAGGAAAAAAACCGGAGACGGCAGGAAAAAGATCAGGCTCGGAAGGAAAAGATGAGGCTCTTGGCAGCGTGGGACCCCGTGGGGCCCGTCTCGCGCGTCTCGCGCTGCCAACCCTATTCCGGGACAGCGCATTTAAGACCACCGGGGATATAGAGACGGGGGTGTAACTCATGAATAAGAAACGTTTTCATAACCTACTCCAGGAGAGCAGGACCAGTTGCAGCAACTTCATATTGGTTTAAGCAGTTATAATGTATTTTCCTATGCACACAATCTTCGTCGTTTTTGAAGTCTCTCCTTACTTGTGGGGGCAGAGACAACAAACAGGTTTAATAGGAAAGCTAGGCGTCCATGTATGTGTGCCCTGTAGTGGCTGCTGTTTTTGGGGGATTCCCCGGCCTGGTTTCTCGCAGCTTTTGTTGGAGTCAGCCCGTCTCTTGTGCAGCCTTCGGTCCTCTCATCCGTTGGAGGCTTTGCGCCTCAGTCTGTCTTTAGAATTCTAATGCGCTCACCTTGCTCCCTTCTTCAGACGATCTTGAGTTCTGTGAGCTTAGTCAGTCAGAGATTGAACCAAGCTGGTTGACTCTTCAGCTTCTTAGGTCGCTCCTTCAAAATCCTTGGTGCTCGTGTCACGATTTGGTGTTATCAGGTGGAAGTTGCTCAGGGCGTGGAGACCCAATCTGTGAAGATGGGAGTGAAAGATTTAGTGTAGAAAGGCACTGTACGACTGACAGAGCTCAAACATGTTCAGATTTGCGGTCGGTGATGGCATTCGACCGTAAATTTGCAGGTGGTAAGATCAGAAGAGCGTCAGAACGTGTGTGAGGTTTTCGCAGCTTGCTTCATGTCTCAGGTCAGAGAATTCATCAACCAGACTCGTCTTTGTGCAATGAATAATTTTCCAGGTGCCCGCCTCTCATGATCATTCTTGTAATTCTGGTAACTGTGCGACTTAATTTGTTTTGGATCTCTGAATTTGCTGCTGGAAATCCATTACTCTGTTTCTCGTTTCATGTACTTGTATCTGAATACTACCTCTTCGGTAGTGGTAGCTTAAATTAATTACTGTAGCGAGCTATTTTGGTTCAGAGAACATCCAATGGATCTGAGAACAGTGCCAGCCCTCCTTAACATTTAGTAGCCTTCATGCCCTCCTCTGCCTTGCACTCTGCTCATCACCTTGGGACTCTACCTGTCCAATTAACTACCTGTTGGGTGTGGAACATCCCACAGGTAGAGCCACTGCATGCTACTGAATGTTATGGCGACTGAATTCGTTTTGGATCTCTGAATTCGCTGCTGGAAATCCATCACTCTGTTTCTCGTTTCATGTACTTGTAGAATCCTACCTCTGCGGTAGTGATCTAGCTTTTAAAAATACTACTGTAGCGAGCTATTTTGGTTCAGAGGACATCCAATGGATCTGAGAACAGTGCCAGCCCTAGACTATGAACTCTTCTTGCGGCTGAATTCATTCTTTATTGTCTCACATGAACAGAGCTTTTTCTCTTTTTTCAAACGGATGAGTCGTTTAGTTCAAGGCATATTTCCGGAATCAAGATTCGGATTCCTGGGACGCTGTCAGCGTGTCAGCTGAGAAGGAGGAAGCCTCAGGTGGTTTGGCAGTTAGTATCATCCCACTAATATCGGAGTCCGATGAGTACAAATATAGGCTCCCCGATCTAATAGAACATATGATAGAAATAGGATACACATGTCAAGATGCAATTCTCTAGCGTCTTTACTGTTCCCCTTTGAATGCATGGGTTCATCGATGATATTAGCCCAACGGTTCTAAAGAAACCGCCGCTGATAAATTTGCATTACCGTATCTCCAGAGATGGCGTAACTTCTAGGAATAGATCAACAGCCTCTCCGCTAACTTCGGACTGTAGTCTTTGCCGCGTCCTGCTTCTCAACAGACTGGCAAGAGATCTCTACTTGTTAATAGAAATCTCGAACTAGGATTTACAGTGTCAACGTGTGCTGCTACCGATTACTTTGTTGAGCCTGGAGACGTGATTGTATCTAAGGTTGATGTTTTCCAGCTTGCGGCTATGGCGGGGTTTTGAATTTATTCTTCCGTGGGATTTGGCAGACGTTGACGGTGATGGTATGAATTCGTCTTGTGATGAATTGCAAATGACACGACGGTCGCTGGGACTGGAGTTTAGAGACCAGGGATCATAGATGGAAATGAAGCAATGGCTCGTGGAGGGTGGCATAGATCTGCTGTGGGATGAGTCCACATCTTCCTGTTGCGAGGTTCGTATCTAATCTGTCCATGAGGCTTCGTTGCATTGCTAGTTTCGGCTCAGGAGCAAGCGTCCACTGTATTTTCTGTAGTGTAGGAAAATTGGACCCCCTGCTGCAAATCATCTGTTTGTGTGAAAATGACTTCAGTTTGACACGAGTATAGAACAATAGCTTTAAAATGATGTACGGCAATCAGAAAAAAATTGATTTCAGTTTGACACGATCGACACTGTTGATCTTGAGTATAGAACAAGAGCTTTAAAATGATGTATTACAATCAGAAATCCGAGGTAAAATGAGAAAATGCCACAGTTACGAAGTTGGCCATATTGGGCGTTTTAGAAGCTTAGGGTTTAATAAAATTTTGATTGTGCAACAGGTGACGAGGTTTCCAGGCCTCAGATCAATGCCACAATGCGTATTCTTACGATGAATGGAAGGTATCCACTACGAATGCAATATCTCGACAGTGGGAACACCACCAACTTCACAAATCCTGCGCCAACTGTTAGTCCTCCCGGGGTGGGAACTGGGCCTCCGAAGGCCAATGCATTTAGTCCAGCCGTGGTGGCAGTGATTGGAGTGCTGGCTGGCGCCTTCCTGATCATCAGCTACTACCGGATCTTCCTGAAGTACTGCAATAGCCATCACTTGACCATTTGGGGCACTCGGAGCGACGGCCGCAATGGCGGCCCCTCCACTATCGTAAGAACTACCAACCACCGACACCAGCTTCTTCTTATCATTGCAACTTCCGGAATAATAATTAAAAAGCACATGTGGCGATTCTCCAATCACATATAGGGTAGCCATCCTTATTATTGCTCACGCACAATTATTCTAGTGCCCAATAAAAAGCAATCTTTTCCAACAAAAACTTCACCATAATTGTAAAAAACTAAGTTAGCTTTGACTTTATTCAACAAGATGTTATTTTTACAAGTGCATGTAACTTGAAATTGCCTCTTTTTGCACATGAGTCAAAAAGAGTGTTTAATTTCATTGCTCATATAATTGATTTTGATGAGCAATCATACACTGAAGTTACATGGAGTTTCATTGTTGTTTCCTATTACTGCTTCTGGTGTACGCGCAGTTATGGGGACACCTAGATGCGCAATGACAGTCACAGGGACACCCACCCTAATATTCCATGCAACTCCAGAATGTGACACGAAAAAGTGTGACGAAAAAGAGCTATTGCCTGCTGCATGTGCAAGGGAGAATTGATTAGCCAGTTGAAATTCAGAAGTGTCTAATCGAGTCTAAAATCTTTAGAAAAAAAACTGATCATTTTAGGGGGAAATCAGAGAATGTTTCCAATTTTCTTTAAGTAAGGCCTAGCTGAGAGAATGCTCCAGAAAACCGGGTGGTTCTAAGAAAATGTAGGATCTTAGCTGGTTGAGCCTAAAATTTCTCCTCGGACTGTGGCGCAGGTGCTGATGGAGGAGCACGCGTGGCCTGCAGAGGCGGCGGGGTTGGACGAGGCGCTGATCAGTCGAATCCCGACGTGCAAGTACAATGTAGGCGAGGGGATCGTGGACGGCACGGAATGCAGCGTGTGCTTGGGCGAGTTTGAGGAAGGCGAGGAGCTGCGCATTCTGCCGAAATGCAACCACCCGTTCCACATCCCGTGCATCGACACTTGGCTGGCCGCGTCCTCCACCTGCCCCCTGTGCCGCGTCAACGTCGTGTTGGCCGCGGCCGTGCCGTATGCTCTGCTGCCGCTGGAACGCGAGCCCCCATCTGTTGTAGACCTTACTCGTAGTCATGGCCCGACCGTGTCGACGTTCACCCCTATGGCCGCACCTGCCAACCCCATGCAGGCGCTCATTACCCACGAGATCGAGATCCTGCACGAGCAACATGTGCAGGAGTTTCTGGACAATGCGCAGCTCTCCGGTCCTTCCAGCCGCGTCTCCTCCCTCCTCTCATCTGGTCAGCTCCCCCACTAATGCCTTCTCACTCACTTACATTACCGTAACCCTTAAAAGGACCCAGGATTCATAGTTTTAAAATGACAAATTCAATTGATCATATTGTGAAAATTATAATTCAGATGGGACCAAATTTTATATATCTAGATTATTGTTGCATGTGTTTGTCAGAAAACAAATAAATTTGAACAAGAGGGAGTTCAAATTAGACCTACTCATAACTGTTAAAAAAAAACATGGTGGCCATTCTGGTCATCGTGGACGCTTAGGGGTTAATTCCTTCTCACCGCACATAAGCTAAACTACCCTGGGAAGCACTTGTTTTTAATGAAATTTGCGATGTATAGATCACTACTTGCATCACAAATCACATGATTCTGGAACCTTAAGTTTTTTCTTCTTGAAGCTATCGTTACAGTAAATAATTTCAAATCACTTAGCACAATTTAAAGGCTCCATGGGATTCACGTGCGAGTATAATTTGTAAGCGCTTCTTGTGTCCTGACGAAGTGTGCACTGTGGCCATGGCAGCTCCGGAAGTGGGGACACCAGAGAATCACCGAATCGAAATGCCAATCACGCAACACATGCGACACTTGTCACTGGAAACACCCACAAGAGAAATCCACACAGTAAACGACCCTGCTGTCGAGAGATCAGTCTCTGGACACAGACAGGGTCCGAGGTTTTACAGCCGCGCACGAAGCTCCGGGAGCCACAGGGGAAAGCATCCTCTCTCGTCACCGCAAACGAAGCGGAACTTCGCTCGGTTACTGGCGGGATCCTCGCGGTCCACGGGCTCCAGCTCCATGAACCAAGTGGTCGTGGAGCTTCTAGCTCAAGAAATCTTCCAGACCAACAACAACAACAGCAACGTCGGTACCGACAACGTGGTCCGAGGCACTCGCGAAAATTTCAAAACGACGTGAGTATAATTTTTCAATCATTTCAGATAAAATTTTGAAATCTTTTGGAAATTAAATAGGGTCCTCATAACATCAAAAGCTTTATTACAAATAATATAGGCTGCATTTTTAAAATTTATAGAATACTCCCTCTATCCCATAATAAGCTTCCTGATTGCTCAAACTATTTGTCCCATAATAAGTTTCATGTTTGCTCAAACTACACTAGTAGAAAAGGTGGTGCTCCCCAAGGAGATGCCCAAGCAAAATCACTGTGCATGCGTGGAATTGGGTATTACTTGCCTGTGCATCTCCCTCGGCAATGCCACCTTTTCTACTAGTGCTACTACTACTAGTGGGTTCACACTGTCATTGTGTTGAGGGTCCACACCATAATTCTTCTATTTTGAGGGTTGAGGAAGCCTATTATGGGACAGAGGAGTATTTTTAAGGACATATCATGGACATTCTGGTAAATTGTTTTATATCCATGATAGCTGCCAAATAAATACATGATGGTTAACACACGTACATACAGAAAATAACTATAAGTGCCTTGACAGATTGGAGACCAGAGTGAGAAGCGCCCGAGAGGCGTCGACGAGCAACACCGGGTCGTCACGGCGAGGTCCCAGAATCCGTCACGACAATGCGAGTTTTGAGCTGATGTGGTCCATCGATGAGCAGGAGAATCCTCTGATGTGGTCCGTGAATGAGGAGCCGCAGAGCACGCGCCCCCGCGATTCGAGTTCCGAAGACGAGATGGAGGATCTGGCGGAGCGTTTGGCAGATGCCATGGAGCTTCGGAGCAATCCGGGCTCTGATTCCGAGGATCATTATCATGTCAGTAAAAGAAGTGTGAGCTTGAAGAGGTCCAATTCTTCCTGTAGCCTTGGAACTTGGCCCAGCAAGCGGCACTCGCTCAAACACTCCATGGCCAAGTTGAAGAGTCGGTATGGATCTGTGAGCTTCCGGCAGAATTCCTTCCGGCGTTCTGACAAAGTCCATGCCTCTGATCCTGTCTTTGAGATGTTTGAGGTTGATTAGTCTATACAGAAAATAGATGCAGATGTAGCGAATCCATGCAGTTTATCAGTGAGGCTGTGGCTTTGTGGCTTTAGAATAGTTTTGTCGCGTGGAGAAGTTGATACATGTAGACTTTTATTTAGGAACTTACTTGATTTTTTTGCATCCTCAAATGTGATGTTCATATGAACTCGATCTTCAAGGCCTTCAGTGTTTTTTCATTCCACATCATATATATATTTTGTGGTTTGTGAACCTTTGGGTGTCCATGCCTCTGACCTTGTCTTTGAGATGTTTGAGGTTGATTTTGTCTATATAGAAACAGTGGTACAGATGTTGCAAATCCATGCAGTTTAGCAGTGAGGTTGTGGTTTTAGAATAGTTTTGTAGGGTGGAGAATTTGATACATGTAAAATTTTATTTAGGGACTTGATTTTTTTGCATCCTTAAATGTGATGTTCATGTGATCTCTTCAAGGTCTTGTTTTTTTATTCCACGTCATATACCAGTATATATTTTGTGGTTTGTGAACCTTTGGGTGTGAAGAGTTTGGAGTAGATTCTTTTGAATGGATGCATCTATGTATATGTGGCAGTTATGAACTCATTTATAGATAGATATGTTATGTGGAAAACACCACCACGTGCCCTTTGGGAGTTAAAGAGGTTGAAGGTGAGTCTCTTGTGTCCCTTGGTATATTCAAACGTCCCAATGAAGAAAAACAAGCGTTTGCAAATGGCTTTCTTGCTTAATGCTCGTGTATAATTTTTTTTGTGAAAATTTTCTAAACTTGCAACGTTGTTGTTGGGATTTCTTCTTGTAAGTTGGGGACATCTTAGTAGTGCATTCATTCATCAAGAAATTACTAATGGAGGCGGAATTTCCAAGTGTTATTTTCATACCAAAAAAACACACCTGAATGTCTCTTCTTTTTCAAGTAATCAAGGGATTGATTCTTGGATCTATTTTGTGAGAAATTTGAAATTCCAAGCAATTCGTATTGCGACTGAGTTGTCTCAAATATATTTGATATGCAGTTCTCATATAGCCTCCCAACTAGCCCCATGAGGTTTTTGATGACAATTTCTACACCTTGTAGAGCCATCTTACCTCACTTATTTTGTGCAAGTCAAGTAGAACTTCTATAAACACAAAGGCAGAGGTTGAAGTCACAACTTGAAAGGGGGTGCTCAAAGAAACTAATGTTCAACTAATCTCATGTTCAAGTCCTAAGTGGATCAGCCAAAGTGACATTTTCTCCTTGGAATCCTTTACTATACAGGACTTTCAAGATATTTACTTCCAAAAGTAGTAAATGGGGCAACATTTTCCACATCTAATTTATCTCTAAGTTTCTTCGCTGTGAAATCTATCAAACCATGGATAATGCAAGTGATTTTGAAACTAAACATTCATAATCAACCACTACAAAGAAAGACTCAACTTTAGTTCTCTACTTGAATTAAAACCAAATTAACAAAAAGACATTTGACACTGGATTGTTGCTTTTTGGGTTCTGAATCGTAAGTTATGAAACAATCACTTTTACTTGGTTTAGGAATAAACCTACCAATTGAAAATCATAGTCATGGAAAGTTTGTAACAATGCTAATCTATTTAGGACTAGAGATGAAATTGGCACTCATTTCTCATCCGATTGTCGTACTTATGTGATTCAATTGTAGACTCATGGTGAATCCACAAAATCCAAAAGTATTTTTTGACATTGTAATTGGAGGCACGCCGACGGGTCGTATTATCATGGAGCTCTACCAAGATACATGTCCAAAAACTGCAGAAAACTTCAAGTATTATGTTTATAGCCACATGATAAATTTGTCCTTGTGAGGAAAAAATAATTATTTAAAGTTCAAAACCAAAGTTTTGGCCCCCTTTCCAAAATATAATGTTTTAAATTTTGTTCTATTTTCCTCAACATGACAAACACATATTTTTTCTACTTTGAATTTTCATTGTTTCTACTTTTTAATTCATATTTTTTCTACTTTTTGATTTTCACCTTTTTGTAATTTTTTTTGAGTTGAGTCTACTTTGTAAGCTTCTCCTCCCATGTGCTTAATCTGAAGTTTAAATCTGAAGGGCTTAAAGTGAGAAAGTAATGGGCAAAATTTTACTTGTTTTGTTTGTAAGTAGGAACAAGGTGAGTTGCACTCAATAATGTTATATAAGCTAGACAATCTTTTGAAGAAACTTGTTTTATTTCTTTTAGGAATTTTCTAAAAGAGTTACATTGCTAGAGCTTTTTGGACACTAAACTAATTTATCCCCATTAGTGAGGGAAAAGAATTAGTTTCACACAAATTATATTCATAATGTCTATTAAATCTACTTTTTTACCAAAACTAATTTCAATACGTACCAAATAATGTGACTACATAGGTAAGTTAGCGTCATATGCACTAATAGGATAAATAAGTGTACTATAGATGTCTGTGCACGGGGGAGAAAGGAGTTGGCAAGAGTGGAAGAAACTTGCACTACAAAGGGTCGGCATTTCATAAAGTGATTCCGGAATTTATGTGCCAAGGGGGGGACTTCACCAAAGGAAATGGCACTGGAGGTGAGTCCATCTATGGAATTAAGTTTCCGGACGAGAATTTTGTACGAAGGCACAGTGGACCAGGGACGGTGTCTATGGCCAACGCTGGCCCCAACACTAATAGTTCTCAATTTTTCATTACCACTGTCCCTACTCCTTGGCTTGATGGCAAACACGTGGTGCTTGGCCAAGTTATTGAAGGCTTCAATGTTGTCAAAGCCATTGAAGCTATTGGCTCCACTGATGGCAAACCTAGGAAGGCTGTTATTATCTCCAATTGTGGCCAAATTTGACAACAATTCCAAATATTTTTGACTCTAATATATTCATTGTAAATTTCTTTTGGAGAACGTGGAAAAACATTGGCATGGAGTAAAATTGAAATTTTCATCAATTGTGGTTCATAATATTTTATCACAACTCAAAGATTTGCTCTCTTAAGGTGTTTTTTGTGATGATGTTGTCTCCTCATAATTCATAGAAAGAAATTTTAAATAAGGTATTCAAATATTGCAATTATTATGATTTTGGAATTACTGAGCCACAAACATACCAAGGATTGCAAAATTTCAAATTATGAAAATTTCTTTTATATTTACAATTATATTTTTGTAGTAGAAAGCAATTAGTAATATTCACAATAATTACGACATTTCGTGTAGCCTCACAAGTCTTTACTTTCAGGGACATCACCCAAACCTTGCACCAATTGAACCTTCCGTGCGTCTCCTTATTTTTGTGGAGGCAAAGGGATTAACTAAAATTGGTTAATAATGTTGTGTGTATGTGATTAAGGGCCTCTTTACACTTGAGGCGAGAAGCCGTGAGGAGAGAAATTTTAGCCAATGATAGGCCTAGAAACCGAGACGACCAATTTCTCATTGGCTGAAATTTCCCTCCTCATGGCTTCTCACCTCTAGTGTAAAGAGGCCCTAACATTGGGCACCTCTACAATGGAGAAGTAGTCGTGTATCTTCAACTTAGTCTTCGGTTCAAGTGATACCATTTTATTGATAGGCTCATACGATCGTCCATGATATACTTGCAACTCGATTTTCTCTTAAGAAACAGTTTTATACTTGAAAGTTTAATTCAACACTCTAGTGTCCAAATTGAATCCTTTTGGGCAGAAAAGACATTTAACAATCTAAAAATCAATTTTCTAATATCTTGGCACAACAAAATAGAGATTTGTTGTAAATGAGACTCACATAATACAACCCACATGATGTCGATTTTAAACCTTGCAAAGATGTATGTGAATCTATTGTTTCTCATTTCGTTACCTTCGTATGACGATACAGTTCCTCAAAAATTATAATTTCGAACAAGCACACAGAATTTGATGTGGGTAGAATTTACAGTTTATGGGCCTTGAGGACGGAGGTCTCACTAGAAGACTACCATTACTGTCCCATTCAGATCAAACTCAACATGATATCTTCCTAATCGGAAATTCCGATACTTCCCAATGGCGTATGAATCTCCTGCACTAAACCATCTGTTGCAACCATGAATTAGTTGCGGCATCTTTGTCAAAATCACTTTTCAAGGCCTTTAGTTGGGTATACGTCTCCTCACGACTCATTTTGTCCACGGGCAGTGCTGCTATGTCCTGAAGGAATTTTCGCATACGCCCCGCTCCTAGTGCCTTGTCATCGGGACCACTTACCCTCTTCCGCTTCGTGCCAACCTGTCAATAATGGTTATCAGTATACTACTAAAGCATCAATCATTGTGTAAACTTATAGAATTAAGAGTGCACAAGAGGAACACATTGATGTGCGAGGCATGGCATTGAAACTGCTGGAAGAGAAGTAGACGCTAGGTCAATGCTGAATCGCACCTCATCCTTCGAATTCGTCCCTGAAACATCCTTCTCAGTGGCCGAGAAATCCTCTAATTCTGCTGCTTTCTGCCTGGCGAGTTCAACAACGCTTTCAGGAAAATGAGCGAACTCAGCCACATGAATACCGAAGCTTTGGTCACATGGACCTTCTTCAACCTGCAGATTTGAACACAGACTAGGTGAACTTCTCTGTAAAGGTTATGGTAGATCTGAAAGTATTGACTTGATAGACAAGGTAATGCATGTGCTTGAATGATAGAAAGATATATTAAATATTAGTTAACACTAAATTTCTGTGAACTTCCTGACGTACAAAATCGACAGCTACATTCGTGTATTCAATACCAAAGTCTTACCTTATAGAGCATGGCAAGTTTCTGTGATTTTGTATCAATGTGTGCACTGACATGATAGTTGGCAATCCCTACTGGTGGACCCTTGGGAGGTCCATGCACAGGTGGGGACTTCGAATGTGCTAAGGCTGTCAGTTCATGAAAGTGAGTTGCAAAAAGAGCGGGTGCCCGTGTAACCTCCACTAAATACTCGCAGATCGCCCATGCCAGACCTGTATTTGAAGAGGGTAGAATTCAGAAATATATAGGTGCATGAGCAGCTATTGTAAATCGCTCTGAAGAATACTGACAGGTAAAAAAAGGAGGGAAAAAACCAAAAATTTCAGAACATCTTTAAGTTGAAAGTGTTAAGGATGAACCCTACCAAATCCATCATACGTTGAGGTGCCCCGACCAAGTTCATCAATAATGATCAATGAGCGCTCCGTCGCAGATTTAATAATACTGGCTGTTTCCAGCATTTCAGCCATAAATGTTGACACTCCACGTAGCTGCACAAGGACGGTGCTCTAAACTGTAAGAAGCAATTTGACACTTACTGGCACCAGGAGTAATTCTTAACTGGCAAAACAACCCACAAATTTGCATACATGAGCACTAAGAGAGTGTATTAGCACCTGACAGTCTCCAGCACCAACACGTGCAAAGATGCAATCACGCACGCTGATCTCTGCTCGGTCGCATGGTACAAAGCATCCCACTTGAGCCATTAACACATTCACACCCACCTGTGTATCAAGAACAGGATGGTAAGTGAGAAATTGATATTTGAAGTTCAGTGATCAAGAAAAGGCACCTAGAAATTGGCAATTAAGAAATCAACCAGATAGAAGCACGTGCTTTCACACACCAAGACTTTACATCTGTGTTAAAAGCCCCGCCTCGTTTCCCATTCATTTTGGGTTTCTCAATCACATGATGCTTTATTCATGAAGAATACAACGGGTTCTAATGACAGATTAGGTCGACAGAGTAAGAGGCAGGTCCAGTTTCTATCCTCGGCATTAATGTCCCGATAGTAAACAATATGAGTTTAAAAAGGGATTATAACTTTACCTGTCGGATGAATGTAGACTTTCCACCCATGTTGGGGCCTGTGATAATCTGGAACCAGCTCTTGCCTCGGATCTAAAAGAAATCATTTACAAGAAAAAATTAAAAAATGGCCTTCTCAACAGACAACATTCATAAAACAAGTGGAATTCATAAACTAAAGAACAGATGGTCAACAAGAGAAGTGCAAATAATACAGGCAAAGCTTGGCTCAACAGCCGACAATCAAATTCAATACTGAAACAGAAAATGGTCTCCGCAGTACTATACCAGTAAACAATCGTTCGAAATAAAATTGACATCGTCCTGAGCTTCCACACATGGGTGTCGACTTCCTTCCAAGATTATATCTCCTTCATCCTAAAATCATCATGCAGTATACCTTATGATCATCTAAAATTGCCGGAAAAAAGGCAATGTATGCAAATACTGACCTAATTAAATAATCACTTAGACTGTAAATGAACCACAAACTTGAATATTGCGTAATCTTTAGGATTTTGTACTATAATGAGGGATTACTATGCACCCTTTAGTATGCTAAGGGAGAGAAATAGAGATGCTTACAGCAGAAGTGATGGAGGGCCTGACGTAAGGAGTTGGACAGGAACAAGATAGGTCAGCAAAGCTTAGCAGTACATCCATTTCAGCCAGAAGAACTGCAACTCCTGTGAAGACCTGCAGAGGCATGGAAACATATGTATCCTTCAATACATCACACTAAACGAGGAAGACAAATTTAAAAGTTTAAGTGTTGTGGCTTGAGGGTTCATTTTGAGAGCTTGATGAAGTAGAATAAAAGCACCAGTAATCACGAGATTAACAGGACTTTATGCATAACAGGAGAACTTACCTCAACAAACGTTGCTGCAACATCCACAACCTTTGCGACAAGCTCCCTCTGTGTACTAGAGTACTCGTCTGTCAACTTTGTATACTGTTCGCTCAATCTTCGCAGTTTTGCATTTGTAAACTTTATGCCATCTTTCCTGGTTTCTAAGGTGATGTATTGACTGTTCATTTTTTTCCTGACCTTTGGTTCTTCCTTCTTCGTTATCCTAAATACATGTCCATACTGGGTAGTCTTGTCCAACTTCAGTGCCTTCTCTGCAGGAAGTGCCAGGTCATCCGCTGCCTGCTGGTGTACTTTGAGTATCTGCTTCTCCACATTATCACGTTCTGTCTTGAGCTCTTGAAGACTGTTATCGTAATCTGCAGCAATTATATACTCACCATTTTGAAGTGACTCGAGATCGACAGCTGCTTCAATTAATCCATCGAATTTCCCTAAGTGATCCGGCTGTGTCCATTCTTCAAGATGACTGACATACTTCTCTTGTAAATATTCAGAAAATTCTCCATCATACTTGGAAAGGCACGTTTTGATCAATGGCAACCGCAAACTGGCCTGCGATGAAAGTCAGAGAAGTTGTGATATATCAGATGAAGGGTTCTCCAGTCAAACTCTGGACCATCATCTATGCTGTTTAAGTGCGCAGTTATCTATCATATCACCCCAACATTGAGACACCAAGAATCTCACACCTAGAAAATCACGTGTTCAGCTACATAGCAAGAAGCGCGTTTCAAATAAAGTTGAATAACAAAAAGCTACAAACAGCCACAGCACCTGGTAAAGTCTCACAACATCTTGCAACCCAGCTTTGCGCTTCTCAAGCTTACTAACTAAGCGTTCAATGTCAGGCATCCGACGCAGGTGCGACCGCAAGTCCTGTCTCAATTCTAGGCCCTCCACAAAAACTTGTACCATGTCCAGCCTTCTAGTTATCTCAGTAACATCCACGAGGGGCTGCTTCAACCACCGATTCAGCAATCTTTTTCCCATCCCTTGGGTACATGTCCGATTCATCAAACCAAAAAGACTAAAATTCTTGTTGGAATCGGTTTTGCTCTCAGTAACATTAAGAGCTCGTAAAGCTGCTGCATCCAATCGCATGTAAAGATCCAGGCTATATGGCTGAATGATGTACTTTCCGTAGTTGGTGTCATCAGACAGGAGTTCTGTATATGTGAGAAGTGCAGCAAGAGCAGCAGCCGCTGCATCAGATGCTGCCACCAGTTCTTTATGTTGCTCAGGAGGACCTTTAGCTAGGCGCGCTAGATCTTGTTCTACATCTCGCGCCCTGCAGAAGTCGAGGACCGCGTCAATAATCAGATATACAATGTAACCAATTGACACACAAACATTCCCACAAGCATTTCTGACATAGAATAATCGTTTCTTCCAATATCTGGGAAGCCGTTGACTGCAGGACGGAAATGTACCTGAAATCAGATTTCTTCTTCTCAGTGACTAAAACATTGCAGCGTGCCATGACATCACGAAGTTTACGGTCATCTGGAGACTTGACAGCCGTTGGCTGGGGTACAACACATTCACGGCAGCTCAAAGCTACCATGGCTGACTCCAAACTTGTGTAAAGATCGTCATCTAAGAACTCCGTCATTCCAATTTGCCTTTTGGTCATATCCACAAACGCTAATCCAACGCACCGCTCATTCTCTCGTGTGGTAACATTCACAGCCATGACTACAGGAGTTTCCTGCAATAGAGAGGGTTATCAGCAAAGCGTCACCAAAAAATGAATTCAAACAATGGAACATTGGAGATGCCCGGAATTCCTGATGATTCCACGAAATGAATGCCTCTCAAAATTGTTCAGTTTCTCCAAAGCTTAGGCAAACATTACAAAGCCAAAAGTGCAGTGATCTGATTATACCTGCATCTCATTGCTTGCAAAAAGGATCTCCTCAAAACTACCAAGCTTGCCAGGAGTTCCGCTATTCACGAGTTGCCACTTTGATCCGGTGCCCTCATAAAGCTCAACTGTGCAGTCAGTTCTTTCTAGCAATAAATCTCTCAAAATGGTCTCAAACATGCTTCTGTTGATGGTTACCCCAGGTAGAGGATCAGCCCCACTGCCAAGCTGTCTGAGCACCGTGAGCGTCTTATAGTACGTCTTGGCTATGAAAGTTGCATTATCACCATGAGCAGTGTAATAATCCTGTGATCAAGAAGACAGCGAGTGATATTAGACCTAATAGCCGAAAATATAAAGAAGAACCCGTGCTACAATCAGCAAAAAGAGGCTTGCATATTAACCATGTAGAAGAAGAAATTAAGAGCAAAAGACTGAAACTTAACAACAAAACCAAACTCTAAGAGCCACTGAGAAATCTCACCAACGCAAACCCGTACTAATAAGTATCACAAGTTCAGGAATATCAAGGCCACATACCTTGCGGTCAAAGAAGCGTACAGCTTGCTCGTTCTGCAAGCATCAGTCAGAGCATCAGCCCAGCTGTTAACAAAATAACTCCCACACAGCAACGGAGCTGAAATTTTGGTGCACATTGATATTCAAGAGACTTGAGACCACAAACATAACAGACGCATACGCTTTCACCAGGACTAGCAGCACACACATAAACTGAAATAATCATTTGAATGACCTCGGTGCACGGTGCACAAGGCATCAAAATCTACATTAGCTCTTACATCCCGTAAAACTCCATTGCACAACTCGACGTATTTTAAAAGAATACTTCAACCGCAGTCTGGAACACAACAAGGGCTGTACTTGAGATATCTAGGCTCACTGAACATAAAGACGACCTCCTCCCTATGAGATTCTCCTTTCACATTCAATGCTCAAACTAGTCGCAGTTGATTACGCAGTTGAATAGATAAAAGAATTCAAACCGTTCAGTCTCAGAACAGGATGAAGGCCATAGTCCAAACCTCGGGAAGCTTGCGAAAGAAAGAAATGAACCCCTGTGCTTGCTTTGCATCTGCGTATATCAGTCATGTAACAACAAAGCACGGTATTTTAGATGCATTTATTCACCAACATCCTTCCAGCAAGTGAGCAGAAATCCGATCGCACTTCTGAAACTCTAAACACGAATTCAGTAATCAAATTTTGGACCAATTATTAGGTTGATTCGTTGTTACATTTAAAAAGGAACAAATCTCCTCCGCCACTAACCCACTCTTCTCTATTTACACCGCATTACTGAAAAAACGACACATTAATTCAACTCTACATATAAGAAATGACTGACATGTCCATACCTAGCTTCAGCTCCGGCAACTTCGGCTCACTTCCTTTTTCCATGTCATCTGAGTCCATGCTGCAATCGGACCGGCGGACTCTACAACGACGGTGCCGAAATCTTCAAGCTCCCTACACGAACTCCGCCGCCTCTCCACTCATAAAACTCAAAAGTGACCGTTCCCCGAGCTCCTGCAAAATTCAAATAATTAACAAGAAAAGAGCCGCCAGTACGAAGAAGGTTGAACTGCACGCCTCTCCGACGAGCAACAGACACAAATTACAGCCATGAAACCTGCACTAAACGAACAAATCATCGCACAAATGAGCACAATTCAAAACCTCTAAAAATCTCAGCCCTAACATCTTCTCACCAGCTTAAACTTAAGCAATTCCGAACGCGACGATCACTCCAACAATTCTTCACGAGAACGAATTGCACTTCTCGTAGCAACTGAAACAACGTCACTACTCACAAATGGCGGATCCCATCGGCAAACTTGAAGAAACCACCCTTCCCGCTCTGCACTCCCTACTGTTGGTAATAACCGCCATCTAACAGTTGGAAATTCCGATGCCAAATTGGACTTCACCGTCCAGCGGACGGCAACCCAGGACCTTCCGAAGCAACAGACATCATCGACAGAGATGACAAAACGTACCGCTTCCCGCCCTGCTCTCCCTACCGTTGGAAATAACCCCCGACCAAAGGTAACAACCTCTAATGTCCATAATAAGGCTTATTGAATATACCGTCCATCAGATGGCGAAAAAAATCATCTACGTGGATGAGAAATGCGTCGGCGGCGCTGCTTTAAATCGTATGGTTTGGACAGAGCTTATGACGACATTCATCGAAGGAACGTTGGAGGATGAAGCACAATCTGCAGAGTACTGTATGAGCTTCCACCACCCGTGGCTATGGCGGAACCAAGTGGCATTTGCAATTGAGACCTTCCACAGAGGGAGCTTCAATTGAGGTGAATTGTAAGGAGTAACTTAGTCGGCAGGTGGAGACTTGGTTTTGCAGGAATGTCAAAGAACTTGGTCTCTGAGCTCTGGAATTGAGTTAGTTTGGGCAGAGCGGCACTGAATTGCTTGGAGTAGTTTTTCTTTGGTGTGATGGCGTCTACAAGCGCCACGCTTATCACGACTCTTCCGGATTCTTCCAGCATTGGACGAAGATGTGGCAATGGCAGCAGATGTGGTGTTTTGTGTGAGAGGCGGAGGACCGTGTACAATGGGTATCAGAGTCTTACAGCACGAGTGTGTGGAAGTTTGACGTGGAATCCGTCTGTTCCGGATTTGAGAAGGAGCCGGAAAGCTGTCGTAGCAAGAGCCAGTTTCGATGTCGCTTACGAGTTTGAAGACGCATTTAGCTCTTTGTCGTTGCCTCTGCCCCCAGAACCTGTGTTGTTCCCTCGCAAGATGCTGAACTTGAAATTTGCTGTGCTCCTGATGCGATCCGCTTACGACGCTGTGGACGCTTTGGACTTCATTCCCATGGACAAGTTTCAGATCAAAGTAAGTTCGGTACATCTGTGCATGGACAACGTTTGAGATGCATAGAAGGTCGTAGAAGCCATTGAGAATGCTTAATCAGAAGGAATTTTATACTGTTCATTGGCCATTCCTACACCTATGATGTTTTTAGGATTATTTACAAGTGATATTCAAGCTTTAATATTTGCAACCTTAGCTGCAGCTTATATACATTACATTCTGTAAGAGTAGGGTTCTGCGCCCCCTACTGCTTGGTTTGATTTTTACTGATACAATAACTTTCCTTGGAACTAGAGTGAAAGATGACACTTGCCATTATATGAGGGAATTTAGTAGGAGTCAAGCAAATAAGACAAACTTAAGATGTAAAAACAAAGAGCATCGGAGAACATCAGAGAGAATCTTGGAAACTTTAGTAGGAGTACAAACTCTAAGGCTTAACAATGTAATGTAGGAGGCCATCATTTAAATTATAAAAGATAAAAATGAGTATATATGTAAAAGTATTATAAATAATTTTAAAGCATACGTGACGGTCAAAACTGAGTATTGATTTGAAACTCTTCCATTCAAACAACCATACCATGAGCATCAATGGGCAAAGTCCAAAAGTGAATATGCAAAAGTTGTAGTGTGCGACATATAACACATTACTATGGAAGTTTGAAGAAAAACTCAATTGCGATTTGAAAGAAAATGAATTTCAAAGTTAGCCATGTCTAAAACTCGGTTTTGTGCGATATAATTCGGAACTACTTTAAATTTTGTCAATGTTTTCTTAGAGCTTCAAAAAAACTTTTTGTGCCTTGGCATGTTGGTATACATCATTTTAGATTGTTGTACATGAAAATTGAAGGAGGTTGATATTTATAGAATTTAAAATATTCACAATTTGACAAACATGCAAATGATGTTGATTCTCACGATATTTGAATATTTTTTTGGAATTGAGAGCATGGGACTGCATTGGCCATTGTATAGAGAGCATAGGTTGCAACATGAACCATTGTTACATCTTAATGCCCTTGCATTTGAAATAGTTGTTGAATAGGCCAATGCGTTCAATTTATATATTAGAGTTGTATGATGCAGTTTTTTGGTCTAACTTTTTTGTACAAAAACTAGAGTTCATGACGCACATACTCAATCAACCAAGTGAAAAATTGTCAATTTTATGAAAGTCAGTGTAATTTTTGGCAGTTTTGAACTTTTTGATGATATTGAAAATGATATGTTATGTTTTTTTGGTTCGTAGGATTGAGTATGTGCATCATGAACTCTAGTTTTTGTACAAAAAAGTTAGACCAAAAAACTGCATCATACAACTCTAATATATAAATTGAACGCATTGGCCTATTCAACAACTATTTCAAATGCAAGGGCATTAAGATGTAACAATGGTTCATGTTGCAACCTATGCTCTCTATACAATGGCCAATGCAGTCCCATGCTCTCAATTCCAAAAAAATATTCAAATATCGTGAGAATCAACATCATTTGCATGTTTGTCAAATTGTGAATATTTTAAATTCTATAAATATCAACCTCCTTCAATTTTCATGTACAACAATCTAAAATGATGTATACCAACATGCCAAGGCACAAAAAGTTTTTTTGAAGCTCTAAGAAAACATTGACAAAATTTAAAGTAGTTCCGAATTATATCGCACAAAACCGAGTTTTAGACATGGCTAACTTTGAAATTCATTTTCTTTCAAATCGCAATTGAGTTTTTCTTCAAACTTCCGTAGTAATGTGTTATATGTCGCACACTACAACTTTTGCATATTCACTTTTGGACTTTGCCCATTGATGCTCATGGTATGGTTGTTTGAATGGAAGAGTTTCAAATCAATACTCAGTTTTGTCCGTCACTGTAATTGTTTTTAAATAAAAAAGCTTAATTAATTTTTTACTTAATTCTACATCATAAATTTATCTAATGAAGCCCGGCTGTAAAGAGAGGTAACTAACGCTGGTTTTCTGTGTGACTATAGTTTTGGAAGCTGCGACAGAGCGAATTGGAGCCTTACACATTACAATGTCGGCCTCTCCGAGTGAAATATGGAGATCTTACTGATCCTGTTTGTGCCCTCCTTCCTCTCTCTTTCGGTCCGTCATCATCCTCCTTACTGGCTTTCACCTCTCGACTTCTTCAGCCACATACTGGCCTTCAGATGAGGAGAGGGTCTTGCAAATTGTAATAATTACTAGTTTCACATCTACTATACATTACTAATTTCACATCTATTGTACATTACTAATTAATTTTGTGAACTGCTGCTGTCCTTTCCCTTGTACGCAAATCCAGGAGGTTTTCTTTTGCATTTCACGTATAGAGTCATGTCAATATTGCGCCTTTCTTTCTGTTGCTAGGAGAATTAGAACGGGCTTTCTTACGGTCTTGTGTATATCCGTGCCCTGCTTTTTCTCTTTCCAATTGTGAAGCTTCCTAAGAGAAGGAGATACCAGCAGTTATCAAAGTAGTAATGTCAAGCCTCTTGATATGGGAACATGCACGATCTTTTAGAATGTGTCAGCCATCTTACATCGAATGTTTGTTTTGCAGTTGTATTTTGATTTCATTAGCTTCTCGCAATTTGCTGCAATCTCAAATGGAATAAAGACCGGGGAAGTGATTTTTCAGGTAATTCATCTTCCGCACAATATTACATGCCCGCATGTTTATTTTATTCTAGCTGCGACAACGAAACTACTGGATGAAAATCAGCATTCGAGTTGTTGGGGGTACTTTCTTCATGTCATTCCTAGTAGAGATTCTAGAGTAATTTACAGTAATCCATTTCTTCCTCACGAATCCGTGACCTTTGTCTCTTTGTAGGAGAAGGTTGGATCAGATGGGGAGTCTCGCACCGTGAGAAGAGACGAGAGGCTGAAAGATAACGCTACGTTACCAGCAGCCTTCATCAATAAGGCAGGGGACTTGCTGTATGAGAAGCTTGTGGATGGATTTGAAAATGAAGTTTTTGATGCGCCTCCACCAGCTTCATTGGACTTCTTAGCCGTGAGCACTGTCCCTTTGACAATTGATACGAAATTTTCTTTGTTCTTCTGACGCATGTTTGACTCACTTATCTTTTCCTGTAATTTCCTTGAGACGCATATTCGATAAGGAATCCTCATATCCGTCGGAAATGCATTTTTTGTTCTACTGTACTTATTCATTTTCCTTGCACTTCTTAGACGATGACTTATACCTTCATGCTTTCTAAGATACAAGCTCACAAGACGGTGGAAGGATCCAGAGTCTAATTCAGAATTATGGCAAATCCACAGGCAGCGGATGGCGTAAAGAAACTGATACAAGTGTTCGTAGATAAAGGTTATGCTCTGAAGGCCAGTGTAGAGCCAGTGCAATTCTCAGCGACCAAACCAGGAGGCAAACTCAGGGTAAGCTAATCACTTTAACCCATTATCAACCTGGTGGTCGTCCGTCCCTACAATTTGTTATGAGTTGCTTATTCGTATGCAGGTCAATTAGACAGACCGCTTACATTTTCTGTCCCGTTTCCCGAAATCTTTAACGAAGGGATTTTGCGTGATCACATCAGCCAAATAGTTACTGTAAGCTCGGATTGGTTTAATCGCACTTTTTATGTGAGTCCGTCGGTCCTTCAATCTGAATGCAGAAGTATGGTCCTTCTCGGAGGTCTTAGACTTTGTTTTTGCAGGTGAAACTTGAAGGCAGCGCCACCCAGTGGGGGGTGCGAGCTCTCGCCAGTCGACGTGCTCTTCTCTTAAACGACTTTGCAGCTTTAGCTGTAGGTGCATATCTGAGAGCCTGTGGCTTTTCAGCTTCTCAAAAAGTACGATACACTGATACTTCTACTGAGCAGCTTTGGACAATTGTATAATTGTATCATAGGCCCTTGACTTATATTTTTGTACAATTTTCAATTCATCAAAACAAAGTCAGCCAGCATTTTTTTGGAATAACTGCGACTGTTATCATTTCCTGGTGGTGATATGGTAATGTAAGTCCCACCAGCTCAAGCTGCAATTGTTGTATACCGTATTCCCAGTCCATAGTCTAAATTGACATGAGTTACGTTTTCACCACTACTGGAGTTACTCTAGCGCGGAATTACCTGGATCCCGTGAATTGGGAGCTCAGTGCTTTAAACCGTTTCCTGCCCAGGAGACCACTCACTACAGTAGATCATTGGAAACAGAAGTTGTTCATGGTCCGTGATAATTGGCATTCCGTTTTTGAGGTTCAGATTTGTGGGCAATGATTATACATCTTATGCAAAAATCTGATTGTCATCCAAACACTTATGGCATCTTACATAATATACTGTATTCCCAATTTTGAGACAATTTTGTGAAGTTGTGTTTTGAGACTAGTTTCTCTAAAATCTGTTTTCATGACTATGTGACTTCATTTTCACATTTATAAAACTTGTCTACTTGTGGGGTAGTTGCACAATGCAGTGTCCTTCTTTTTCAGTCACGTTTGTAGTTTTCGACCCTTTTCTATCTTCTAAGCTATATAAAGGATGATTTGATGCTACTAAACTTGTGAATCTATGAAAAGTGAGTAAAATATATACCTAAAAAACAAAACATGATGTCAAAATTTGAAAAAAGCTTTGCTAAATTGAAGAACCTTGTGCATTTCTTTTGTGTCACAAAACACATTTTTTTTACGTATGTAGACTATTTGCAATGCTATTTTTGGATTTTGAACTACAGGCTCTCTAAATATATTGGAGTTTAGTTTTAAAACTTATTTCCACAGATTTTGGTACATAAATATGTTTTATATTGAACTGAACTTAAAATAAAAAATTCTTAGCATTTTGGCTTTTTTAAGCATGCTAGAGAAGATTAAAGTTATCTCGAATTCATCATAATAATCTAAATAAGATATTACATATGAGCCTCAAATTGGAATTACAAAAAAAATTATAAATCACACAATATTCATTTTTCTATTTTAGTTGTGTTTTGTTTAAAAATGTACTTTCATAAATTCATATTTTTTAATATATAACCTTAAAGCAAACACAAAAATGTTTATTTAGGTTGAGTATACTTCAATCTCACCAATTATCCATTTTTTTTAATGTTATTTATCACCAATTAGTTCTAATACATTTTCAAAAAGAGATTTTTTTAACAAAATGCAAAGCTCGCTAGAATGTGCAGTGTCATTTTGACATTGAAGTAGGACACCGTACCATGCAACTACCCTGTGGGTTTTTACTACTTTGATGAATGTTATGATCGATAATTTAAATTTCACTATATACCAAAAAGCCTACGTCACTTCATAAATCCTTTATTATTCTAAGATACTTTGTTCAGCACTTGCTAAGTTTATCGAAAAGAGTGTGATAAGGTTTAAGGTTGCTAAGTTTATCGAAAAGAGTTTACAATACTCTCGACACTAAAGGGTTAAATACCGAAAATGCCATTACAAAAAACATCCAAATTTATAGATTTCATTTAAAATGCCATATTTTATAAATGAATTACATTAATATAGGATGCTCAAAATTGATTACAAGAATAAAAATGAAAATATTCTTGAAATATTACCAATTATAGTATGAATTACTTTTAATTTTTAGGGTACTTGTAAACACCCTTTATTTGTGCGTGATACTCAAAAGATACAGCGTGACCTCCCGAGAATGTTTGATACCATAGCTGGAGAGAAGGGTTGGCATATTGATGGTGAATAATTCATTTTAGCAAAGGGAATATTTGTGAATATTTTTCAAGAGTCCTTTTTTCAGTACATAAAATTATTATTATTATTATTATTATTATTATTATTATTATTATTATTATTATTATTATTATTATTATTATCATAATTATCATAATTATAATCATAATAATAAAATGGCAATTTTTATTTTTTTTAAACTCGTCAACCCTGTCTTTCTACCCAACAAAGTACAAAGTCAACCCTGTTTTTCTACCTACAACAAAGTACAAAGTCAACCGTGTTTTCTACCTAGTACAACAAAGTACGTACAGACTTTGGTTTCATCCACTCGGACAGTTAACCCTTTAATGTCTAACTTCATTCCACCAATCCACAGCGGCTGCAGTAATTGAGTAATTCTCAATTTCTCATCATGTGACTCGTCAAACTAGATTTCTGAAGGACCCTTGCAATCGATTCCTTTTGATTTCTCCAATAATACGAGTTCGGGTGTCTATCTGTGAACGAAAATACATGCATGGCGGAAGTACGTCACATCTCAAATGGCTAACCTGGACTGAGATCGATGAAACCACCATAGACATCGCCTACGAGTAAAATTAATTATATTGGAACGTAGACATTAATTATTCCACAATCACAGAGGGCCGGACAGGGCCTAGCTGCACCTCGACTCATATCCATATCCAGGACTGGCACGATCCGGAAGAATTTTTTTCACCAAAACAATACATGATGAAAGTAGTAGAACATGTACACACAAACTGTTGGCAATAGTACGTAAATTTGCTGTACATATTCAAAAGCTACCCAAAAGGGCTGATTCTATGATTTCCTGCGCAAATATCTTAGCCAAGTCTTCGATATTGACAGAACAGACACTTTAAACACGCCGGCCTGGAAAGAGGACCGGAGTTCATATACTGCCAGTTCAACAGACACTTTAATCACGCCGGCCTGAAAAGAGGACCGGAATTCATACTACTACTTGGATCATTGCCAACTCCTTGAAATGTACGTATATGTCATGGTCTTGCTTTGACTTCATCGCAAGATATTGACATGGAAAGTAGTAAAGCTCATCGGAAGTTTTGTCTAGGCAATCATGTATTGCACCGGCCAAAGGAAGAAGATTGAAGAGATGTATGCAGAACGTGCGCGAGTGAGACCTGCAGTCCTCTGTCGACGAGTGGCGCGCTGCATGCAAGCGCTCAACTGTCATGATCATCATATTCGTTAAAATGGCATGTTTCAGAGCGTCACTTGAATTGTAATGTTCAAGTGCCTCTACCAGTATCAGTCTCTACCAGGAGGGGTGTCGTTTGTCATTCAGTTTTTGAGTGAAACCGTGCCACTTCTCACTGTGAAGAGGAGGTGAGTGCGGAACGTCACACATGACAAACATCTACAGTGTTAGACCACGTGAATAAGAAGCCACACTTTCCGGACTCTGGTGAATGAGGAATTTAACGACAGGTTAGCTTGTAGTGTGAGTGTGGAACGTCACATAGGACAAGCGTCTACAGTTCACTGCTGATACTTTCCTGGACTCTCGGGAATGAGAAACGACGCCCGGTTAGCTTGCAGTCAACGTAGATCTGTTGGGTGATTGAAACCTGCCATTAAATCAACAAACATGAGGTTCATGACGACGGGGACTTTCAAGCGCGATGAGATCGCGGCCAGGCTCATGGTGGTGGCGATGGCGATGCTGGCAGCAGGCGTCTCGGGCAAGACGGATCCTCCCCTCAAGGCTACAGTCACGAACTTCCACAAACACATGACGTGCGTGATGAACGGCGTTCACGTTCCGCCCATGTGCACTCACGAGGTGGACGTCCCACGCAACAAGCTGCACATCAAGGTGACGGTGGTGGTGTCCGGCAAGCAAGTGCCGTGTTACACGGTGCCGGTGCCGCTCAAGTACCTGGAGGGCAAGACTCGGTTCGTGCTGGAGCTCAAGGACTGCGAGGCGTGCAGAGGCTGCAGCTACGGATGTCGGAGCGGGGGTCTGTGCCTGCAGGGGTCCATCTCCGGGAAGACGAAGTTCCAGAAGTGCCCCATCAATATCAAGCTGCCCCCCAGTGCCGTGCCTCCAGTGGCATTGCCACCCATGCTGCCCATGCCTCCCCCCGTTGCGGTGCCACCCGTGCTTCCCATGCCTCCCCCGGTGGCTGTTCCCCCCGTGTTGCCCATGCCTCCCGTGCTGCCTATGCCTCCCCCCGTTGCGATGCCTCCTGTGCTACCCATACCTCCCCCCGTTGCGGTGCCTCCCGTGTTGCCCATGCCTCCCCCCGTTGCGATGCCTCCAGTGCTACCCATGCCTCCCCCCATTGCAGTGCCTCCCGTATTGCCCATACCTCCCCCCGTTGCGGTGCCTCCCGTGTTGCCCATGCTTCCCCCCGTTGCGGTGCCTCCCGTGTTGCCCATGCCTCCCCAAGTTGTGGTGCCTCCCGTGCTCCCTCCGATGGTTGTTCCACCCGTGATGTCCATGCCTCCCCCCGTTGCGGTGCCGCCCGTGCTATCCATGCCTCCCCCAGTGGCATTGCCGCCAGTGACATTGCCTCCCGTGCTCCCTCCGATGGTTGTTCCACCCGTGATGTCCATGCCTCCCGCAGTGGCGATGCCGCCAGTGACATTGGCTCCCGTGCTCCCTCCGGTGGCTGTTCCACCTGTGCAGACATTCCCTCCCGACCCTCCCATGCTCTCTCCGGTGGTTGTTCCGCCCGTGCTACCTCCAGTTTAGGTGCCTCCAGTGGCATTAAGGGTAGTCACACCTTCTTCTCTCCATTCTCAATCTTCAGGGAATGAGGACGTGGCACTCTCTCCTTGAATTGCGGAGGACCCATTCTCTAAAGATTGAGAAGTTTCTTTCTTCTCCTCCAAGGGTGAAGAATGGACATGAAGAATGGTTTCGCTTGTGAAATTTTCACCCTTTCGCTTTCGTTCTCACCCTTGTTGTCGCTTGAAAGGGTCGCGGCTTTGTGATTGTCAATGGTCACCGTAAATCTCATCCTCCATTCTCCATTCTCATTCTCCATTCTCCACAAGGCAAAAAAGGGAAATCACACCTTCTTCATGAGGAAGGGTCCCTATTAACTCCTCTTTTCTCTCCAGACCTTCTGAATCTTCAGAGAAGTTTGGTTCTCGGAGAAGGTGTGATAACCCCTATTTCCTCCCGTCACGCTCCCTCCCGTATCGTTGCCTCCCGTAACGTTGCCTCCTGTCAGTTTGCCTCCAGTCGCACTGCCGCCCATTGTTCCTCCCACTGCTCCCATTCTAGCGCCAATTGTAAACCCCATATATAGTCCCCATTGTGGCTGCAATTGTAGCTCCGACTGCGCCCATCGTGGCTGCCATTCTTCCTGGCCTCTAGGCCAGTCTTGCCGGGATTGTTCACCGTACGTGATGCGGCTCGATCAGACCGGACCAGAAGCAAGGATTCAGGAGGCCGGGTGGCATGTTCAAGCTAAGCTGCTGAAGAGAACGTCTTTCACGTGCGGAGTTGGCGATCCAGCTTCGACAAGGCTTCATTTCGTCACCCAAATTGCAGCTGTCGATCATAGCATGAGCAGTAGTGGTTTATATACTGTGTTTTTTCATTATTATTTTTAGGTGTCGTAGCTATCGAGATGTTATTTGGTGGATTTTCTTCCATGTTTTTGTCCACTTCAAAGATATGATGTTTGCTTGGCTGACAGTGATCGCCCAGGTTTTGGTAGTCCTAGCTTTGAGCAATTGTTTTGGGCCTGCAGACCGTCAAACTTGTGTACGGTATCAAGTTGTGTGATGTATATTCGGACAACCAAGGAATTCTGACGCCTTGTGGAATAAAGTATTTTTACATCTATTGGAATAGCTGCTCATCACTATTACGATCGTTTAGTTGCTCTGCAAAGATTTGTGCTTGGGCGTCACGCAGGCTCGTGCAAATTGGAAGAGCTCTTCAGATCCTTGAGGTTAAAGTATCCGCATTCTTTGATAAATGCTCTATGCGTGCAGGATGTTCATGCAAAATTTCTGTTGTACTGTACAGTGGACAGTTCTTCCATACATGCAAAGCTTCATGGCCATGTGAGCTATGCCCTGTTGGACTTCTTGTAGTGATAGCATAATCCTGATTTAGCATATATTCATCCAAAATTCTGGGTTATTAACCCTTAAACTTCCCAACCGTCCAGAATGTGGACGGTTCACAGAATCAAACACAGATTTCTCATCCGTCATTGATTTTTGCATTGCGGATTTTTTACTACATACTTTATGGGAAGTTAGCTTCATGCATGTGTGATCCGATCAGAAAGGGACGATTTGTGAAATTTTTATGTTGTAGTGATTCACCCAAAATTTTGAAGATTTCAATATAAAAGTGCTCTTAAAAAAGTCAACTCATAAAATTAAGCAACCAAAAAATCTCCAAATATCACTACACTTAGAATTTTACATTTCAACCAATCACAAAAATTTCATGTACAAATTGTCAATATCTTATTCATAATCAAATTACAAAAGAATTTTCAGTTTTAAGATTTCAATTTTTATACAAAATAATTGGTGACAACAATCATAGATCTAACGGTATGGATAGAATCAAAATACGTAATGTACAACTTTTATTTTTATATCAAGTTCAAAATATATCTCTTAATTACATTTTATAAGACATCTTTGAAATTCTCCAAATCTGAAGAGAGGTGAGGACGTTTAGGCGTTAGATTATGGGAACAAGTAAACCTCATGATTTTCGTTAGAATGGACCCAGTGACATTAGAGACTCAGTGCACAGAATACTGATCGAACGCTGTCCATGAATACCCATGAGCTTATATATCTCAAAGCCGAAGTACGACACCAACATGAATGTGGCGAGGAATGAACCAGAGCTCGTCCTCCGCCACTATCAGATACAGTAATAGCACCTCAAGAAATATTATTATAAGAACTGTCACAGTACATAGAATTCATGTCTACAATTTTTAAATAATGGAGGTCAATGTGGCATGGATCCAGCGCTAGCCTGATGATTTAACTAAGCCCACATCTTCCAGGTGAACCACGGTTTCTTCGCTGCAGGGGCCAAGTGATCGGCCAGCTTGGAGGTCTGCTGGCGGGGCTCGCGGAGGAGGGCGAGGGTGCCGTCGGCTAGATTTTCCTTGATGGTGATACACTGGAAGTCGCAGCAGTCGTCGGAGGTGATAGTGACGGTCTTGGCGTTGACGTCGTCGTCGCTGCCCACGCCCACCACGAACTCGCGGTAGGTGTCGTTCATGTTGACGTGCATGCGGAACTGGCCGCCTCCTGCGCTGATGCTGGCGATGGGCGACGACGAGTGGGTGTTGCCCACTTTCATCTTGACCACGTCTCCCGTCTGGTTCACGAACAACGTCGACGCGGCTATCGCCTCTACTGGCTTGGCTCAAAACAGGTAGGCAATGAAACAACAAGTAAAAGTGAGTTCAAGTTAGCTGACTAGAGTAATTCTTCTTCGGGAACTATATTGCCACAAACGTAGCGAATTCAAGGAGGAGGACCACAGACTGAGCGATTTCAAGGAACAGGAAAGAAAAGTACGTAGTGACAAATATATATATATGGAGAGCAGCTGTGGCTATGGCGGATATATGATTGAATGAGAATGAGATGTATGCTGTTGGCGATGTCTGAGTTTTTATAAGCAAGCTCCAGGCGTTATATGTGCTTTTTGCCCGACAATTAACTCGGCTAGCTAGCTTTCAGTGGGCAGCAGCTTCTTCGATTTAACGTGCAAACGCTGTATGGGCGGATATCAGGCACTTGAAATTATCTTCCTATCTTGTTAGTTTTAAGAGCATTGTGCAGGACTTTGTGTTGTCACAGTTTTGGTGCTCCAATTGAGGCTAACAGGAATCATTCGGCTGGTGCCTGGATGGCCGCCTTGCCGACATTTGCACATGAGTCGGTTTCGAATGGAACGTACAAAGGCGGTGGAGTGTGCAGACATCGTTAGTTACTAGTGACCTTCCGCGTTCATGGTCGGTACTTTCCGACATGAACAGTCATTCAAAAGACTACAGTACTGTACTGTACACCCATTAGGCCAAGCTTCCGTGTATGGGTGGTCCTTAACCCTTTAGTGCCTAGGGTACTGTAGCAGACAGCTCTGGATTTCAGTGGGTTTTTCCACTGTGGTTGAGACTACCAAAAATAGAATGGGTTAAATTAGAAAGTAACCGTATAATTCTATTCTCAACTCGAGAGTACACATTTTATTAAAATTTGAGAATCATCCGATGGTAGGATCGGAAGATTATAGTATGTATTTGAACTGTATAATGCACGCTCAAAAACGAGATTTTGGGGGGTGTGTGACTTCAAAGTTAAATAGAATTTGAGGTAAAATTTCAAAAATAAAAGCAAAGAAGTTCAGCTATGCCCTATGTCAACACCTCTCCATTGCAATCTTTCATATCAAAAATAGACTCACACATAATTATTGTGAGATTTATAAGTGAAAGTGACTTGTCCATGTACGGTTTAGGACAAAATTTTATACGTTGAAAATTGACAGGAGTGGGTACATTAGTCAAGATCGGATTACACACACTAATGGAAGATGAAGAAGAGAACACAATCCAAAAAAATAAAACAAGATAACAAACTTCCAAACACAAGAAATACTACACAATACATATGTTGTATTTGTAAGTATTTACTGTATTTTCAAGTATTTGCAGTATTTTTGCGTTCTGTTGATAGGTATTTTGATAGTTGTACAATTCCAAATTGAAAATTTCTTTTTCTGGAAGGTGCGTAATGTATGTGCGCAAATCTGAACTTCAAAACTGAAGTTCCAATTCTTCACGGATTCTCTGCTATTTGCATTTCGGACATTGTAGTGACCATAATGTGGTTTGCTAGGCACTAAAGGGTTAACCCCTTTAGGATGTTCTCAGAATGGCATACAAGAGTTATTCCTGGGTATTCTGAAGATAACTGATGTACAGTCACCATTTAGTAACCCACATCCACATCTTTTTGAGGTAGATGTTTTTACATAGTGAACACTTGCAAGTGTGCTACACAACTTCACAATCGAAAGTGGATTTGAAAGGTCTATGCTCTGGTAAGAAATTTGTGAATGCCGATGGATGATGGGCTCCAAGTATACTAAGTTTGTACTGTATAAAGCTGGAGAAGAAGTAAAACAGGCGGGCTCGTAATCCTTGTATGTGTTGTAATACGTATAATGTGCCACTTGCGCAGGCACAAAATCTTCAATATGACTCAAAAAAAATCTCCAAAAATCTTAAAATATTACCGGAGTCCATGCCCAAAAAATTGTAGAAACCATAATCCTTGAATACTTTCACCATCAGGCACTAAATCCTCAAATACAGAAAACGTAAGCCAATTCTGGCTGCAACATCCTAAAGGGGTTAAAAGGAGGAAGCTCTATCAAAATGGGTGAAACCAGGAGAACTCAAGAGTATATATTTCATTTGTACCGAAATGGGTGGAATATGGGTGGTTCTTGAGACCTCATTTCTTGTCTTCTAGTGCTTTCACCCAACCGATCCCCACATGGAAGCCTGCCCTTAAAGAATCTCCACTAGCACTCTGGATTGCACTCTGAAGGTCATTCAAAAAGTCAAACCTCACCATGTAGTTCCCCCACCAACATTGCTAAATTAGACTCTTGAAAATAGTAAGTGAGCCACTCACAAGTCACCATGTATGGATTGTGCAATCATGATGTGCAATTAAGAAAAGAAGATACACTAGCAAGAGTGATTTTGAAGACCTTGAATTTTAGTGGATTATCCAGTGTCACGGGCCAAAAAAATTGTTCACGTACCCAGTCTCATCCATTTTTTACTAGCCAGAGCCGTATTCAGAGTGCTAGTGGAGATGCTCTTACTGTATCTTGTTTACCAATAGTCTAACTCGAACTAATAGCATAACCAGCAGTACACTGCCAAATCTGGCCAGCACAACATGGTTGAGGGCCCCAAGAAATTCCAGGGCGCAATTTAAAATCTGCATAACATTCAGTAGCCTCTGTGACTACTGCCTCCCTCCAACAGAATGATGTGGAATATCCCACATCATTTCATCCCCCCAATGAAATGATGTGGAATATTCCACATCACATCAGTAGCTATGGAGGCACGTGGCATTAAGCAAGAGCAATTAACCATGGTGAACAGTAATCAAAAGCACTCATTCAATCAAAATTCAACAGTGTTTTGTAATTGTTTATTTGATTCATTCACAATTCAACAATGTTTTGTAATTGTTTATTTGATTCAATAGTTCATTCAATTAGAAATCACTGGTCACTCCGTATATAAAGGTGGATGAAACTAAAAGGCACTCTCTTCGAAGGCTACTGAATGTTATGTGGCCGCCCACCGCAGCTCCAGAGATGGCCCAGCGCCGCCATTGTGGTCCGTCCAATAGCGCCTCGCCACGTGGCGCTTGGTTGACTTGGCACAAATCTCCATGAATCCAACTTCTTGGCCATTCATACTAGTCACCCAACATGAGTGCGGCAAAGAATTTGCTTTCATCAAGTAAGTTTTTGGTAGCTACAACGTGCTTCTATAAAAAAATTAAAAAAATTAACCTGATGCATGCAAGAAGCTGCTCCAACACATTTTGGGTGCCGCAAGAACAATTGATTTTAGTAGAAAGAAGACAAAACTTTGCATGAGATCTCCAAGCATTCTTCATCGCTAGTGGTTAATGAATTGGGTTCTAGTCAATTTTGTTGTTAATATTGTCAATGAAAAGAGTTTAACCTTTAAAGATTTGGCCTATGACCATGGAGTCATGTTTTACCTTTCACGCTCAATTTTGCCACTATAAATAAAATAAAAATTCATATTTATATTTTTAGTAGATAAAGTCGTGTGTGATATGTCTTCTACAAAATATGATTTCTTTTCATAAATTTTAGTGAAATTTTGAAATTACTATGGTTTTTTGAAGTGATTGTAAAAGAAAATTCATATCAATTATAGAATATACAAAAATTAAAAATTAAAAAAAAAATCCAGTTATTTTTACCGAAGGTGTAAATTACAATGAAGAAAAGTACAATAAATGAAAATCAGATGTGTATCTAAATTAAAAATTAAAAAAATTAAAAGCATTGCACCATGGTAATATCCATCTAACTTGTAACTCCAATAAAATCACTCAATTTTTAGGGTTTTCCAAAAATTCAAAGTGGAGTAGAAACTAGGTTTGGTAAGCTTCATTTTCAGTTAGTTAGGCTCGAATGCAATAGAACTCATTTTCATGGTTTAAATTTAGTTTAAGCAAGAATAAACAGAAAATCCAAAGTACACTGTCTACATGGTGAACCGTTTTTACAACTCTTTGTGTAGTTGGAACCCCATGTAAAATCCAAAAATAACTTGAATGACCTCAATTTAACTTAAAGAGGTGGTATGATCAATGAAGAGCCTTCACAAAAAAAATTGAATGAGAATTCCTTCATCTACTCTATAATACTTTAGTTCATTTTGGATAATTTACAATTATCCATCTACCAATACCAGTATATGACTGTAATGATGTTTAACCCTTTAACCCCTAAACGTTCTCACCCTTTTCAGATTTGGCAGTTTTACAAAGATGCATTATAAAATGAAACTAATAGGGATATTTTCAAGTTGATGAATGAATAAAAGTTGTACATTATGCATTTTAGATTCTATACATTATGCATTTTAGATTCTATACATTATGCATTTTAGATTCTATTACGGTTTGCGATTGCGGTTTGCGATTGCGGTTTGAGATTTGCGATTGCTATCACCAATATTTGTGTATTCAATTTCAAACGTAAAATTTAACACTCTTTTGTAACATGATTACGAATAAGATATTGACAATCTAATAATGAAATTTGTTGTAATGGGTTGAAATGTATTACTCTAAGTGTAGTGATTTTTGGAGATTTTTTGGTTGCTTAATTTTAGTAGTTGACTTTTTCAAGAGCACTTTTAGACTAAAATCTTCGAAATTTTGGGTGGAACACTACAACATGAAATGAGGCATAAAAATTTCACAAATCATCCCCTTTCTAATCGGATCACACATGCACAGAGCTAACTTCCCATAAAAGTTTCAATAAAAAATCCACACTGCAAATAGTGCATGAGTGAATGAGAAAACGGACTTCAAATCCGTACATCATGCAAAATATGCATGGTTGGGCGGTTAGGGATTAATGTCCCGATTCAACACTGTTTTCAAAGAAGCGTTATTAAATATTTGATGAAAACCAAAAATGGGGTTGATGGTCAAAGCAAAGTCGTAAACGTCAATGTGAAGATCACATTTGTATGGTTCGGTTTATTCTATTTTTATTTATTATTTTAAAATTAAATTTGCAAGGTTTTCTCTTGAAATTCAATTAAAAATCCCAAATTAGCACAATCTTTTAAAAAAAAATATGGTAATGAAATTGGAATAGCATGCACTACAAGATGGTATGGTTTCCATTATTTGATTTTAATTATTATGGAAAATCATATTTAAGGTCCCACTTTTTGAACTAAGAATGAAACTTGACAAAAACCAATTCTATTGTTTTTCTAAAAATCATAATAACCCATTTTGAAGATCCAAATTGTACAAAGGATAGTCAACTTGCTCAAGAACCAAGAGAAATTTTGGTGAATGATAACTGTCCAATTTAGATGAGAATCTAGCAGTTTCAATTCGTGCGTCGTCCACATAGTGGACACTGGCGCGTTAAAGGTTAAGGGTTAAGGAAACCACATTTACCATTCATAAAAAATGAAGGATTATTTGAGGAATGGAGGAGCATTGAACCATGAGTCTTATTGTTGAAATTGTATTTGTTCTATTTGTGGGACTTTCTGTGAGGGAGGTCCTTGTAGTATTCGGATGTATAGTAGTAACTCTGTGAAGTATACGTGAATTGGTACTTATGGTTGTGAAGCTTGTGAGCCTTCTAGTGGACTTTGAAGAGCACCATTTTTATTTTCTTCGTTGAAACGCACAATACACTTGAGGCTTGAACTTCTTGCTTGAGTAGAGTAATAAGTGGTTACATACACATTAGCTCGGTTATAAATAACAGAAGGAATTGAACCGCCAATTTCATGGTTGCAAACACTAGTAGAAAAGGTGGCACTGTGGAGGGAGATGCCCAGGCAAGTAGTACCCAATTCCACGCATGCATAGTGATTTTGCCTCGGCATTTCCCTAGGGAACACCACCTTTTTTAATAGTGAAAGCGAATCCAACATGTAGTGTTAACAAGACTAGAATTTTGGTGTAGTTCAAGGAGATTTGGGTCCAAAGGCTACCAATTTTGATTCTTCGAATGGCCTGATTCGCATTGGCAATATGAGTGCAGAACTAACATTGTATAGACAAGGCAATCACATGTATGTTGTTGGATTTCCTTAACCCTTAAACGACAATTTCTTTCCTGATACCACACCCAAAATCTCCTCTTAAATTCCATTTTAAGCATGATTCTGTGTTTAATTTGCTTTAGCTTTATTCTAAAGAAGTATAGATCTCTCTAAGGTGCTCGGTTTGGAATTTTAAAAACCCCATTTGGTGCAATGGTGTAGAAGTTATGAGCAAGATTCTTCCAAACTAAAACCAAGCCCGTGGGGCTGGCATTGTCGTTTAAGGGTTAATTCTAAGCTGACTTAACCAGGTTGTCAACCTGAACCCTTATGACGATTGCCATACTTCTTGAGTCCATGGTTGTAAAGATGCCACTCGTGTTTATCTTATATCTGCCAACTTTTTTGAATATCGTTAACCCCTAAAGGACAAAGAAGATCAAATTGGGTCTCATGTTTTCTTTTAGAAATTTTGAGTAGGTCCTATGTGGACTTTTCTTTTTTTCAAATTTATTTATTTATTGACCAACACATGCAATGTTCTTCACTGATTGTGGTGATATGAAATTTGGTCTCATCTAAATTATATTTTTCACAATACGATTAATTAAATTTGACATTTTAAAACCATGAATCCTTGGTCCTTTAGGAGTTAATCACATGAAGTGTCTTTGTAAGTCTAAAGAGCTTTAGATAATTTTTTGCTATGGTTTGATTGTAACATTTTTTTATATCAGAACTAGATAAGATGCAAGTATGTTGAATACCATAGTACCATAGTTGAGTCGCCACCCCCCGAACAAATATTTAATTTTTTTGAAAAATAAGATTTTTTCTCAAAAAAATGAATTTCTTGATTTTCATTTTGGAGCAAAAAAAAATGATAAAAATGCCCGAAATGACCCAAAACAACTTAGAAATAGCAAAATATAGCGAAAAATAATTTATTCTATTTTAGTTTTTTATCCTCATAATTTCCGATTTTTTACATTTTACATTTTTGAATTAGTTTTTGGCGACCCAGCTATGGTACTACGGTATTTGTTTTTTTTAATCCGGCAGTGACATTTCAGATCAGAATGAAAACCGAAAATCTTTGGATGAAATTCATTCATTCCTCACACTGAAAGATACATCCGTTAAAAATCATGTATCATCCAAGCTGTAGCAAACTGTAGACAGAGTTTGCTTGCCCCGATCGCCTTCGGAGAGGTTTGACGGTGCAGACCGGGGTTCTTTGCGGTCGCGGGGACCGACACACATTGCAGCGCTGGAAGTAATAGGGGCGGGACGTGGGTTTAGGTTTTTAGGGTTTGAGGAGACGGGACGGAGAAGGCGCTAGTTTCAAGATGCGAAGTCCTGCTGATTGCGAGTCCTGGCAGGAAAGGAACGCGCTCTGTTCCTCATCATCGCGCAAAACGAGGCCATGAATTTGTGGGTTAACGGCCAATT
The DNA here is from genome assembly GCA_022496805.1 of Pohlia nutans. Taxonomy (NCBI): domain Eukaryota; kingdom Viridiplantae; phylum Streptophyta; class Bryopsida; order Bryales; family Mniaceae; genus Pohlia; species Pohlia nutans. The sequence goes on along the minus strand of CM040085.1, from coordinate 24,400,625 downwards.
TAGGGGAAGGTTTGGTGAAATTCGGTTTTAGAAGTGTTCAAACTGGGATCCCACGTTTTGTTAGGGTTTAGGGTTTAGGGTTTATGCGCACCGTTCTTACCCGGAGCCATGCTGCGGGTGAGTTTGAGATCGCAGAGGGTGAAATTGCTGCTGGATCGGCTCAAGCCATCACATTCCGCACCATGGGCACGACATTATCCTGCCTCAAAGACGGTACCTATGCATGCCTTACCCTAATTATCTCTTTTTATCATGTTTTCTCTGCGCTTGGCGGATAATTCTCGGAGAAGTTTGTTCACTAAACCCTAAATTTAACAAATCTACCGTAAAATTTGACTGAGGGTATAGGTAAATAATTTAGATCAATGCTTTAGCATTATGGATTAGCATTGGAACGCAAGTTGCTTAGTGTCTTTCTGATACTCCAATAATGTTTTACGGATTTTCAAAGTAGAAATCACAGGGAACCTGATTTTGACAGTAGACTACCCTTGAAGCATGAAATGTTTCAACTTTCGTTGTTTACGTTTGAAAGCTTGTGACAGTTTTGGAGATTATGTCTGTTCCTTTTAGGTTTTATATTTCGGATGTTGTCTCTTATAGCTCTGTGAGGGCATCAGAGAATTGTTTTCAGCTTATGTTCTATTTCAGGGTTATACATGGTTCTCTGGGATTATGATTGGCTATGCACGGGTTTTGCATAATTAGAGTCCTCATTGACAGAGAAAACCCTTAATTCTAAACCAAAGACAATTATTTTGGGGGATGCATTTGAGGGGCTTCGGAGATTGCCGCGGTTGCAAAGATTCATATCGTTTTTGCTCATTCCATAGAATCATGATCAGGCCTCCCTTCGTGATGTTCCCAGTCAATGGAACGTCGTCTCTCCCTCCGCAATTCCGAAACCCTAAAACCTCGGTCCTGAATGCTCTTCACCACTCTGACGCTGATCATTTTTGACTCTTGTACTTGAGGCACCGCAATCAAGCTCGCTTTGTGGAATGCGATGGTACAGCTTTTAGAGTTCATGTGTTTTAGGGTTTTTTGAATGTGGCAGTTCTGAGTTTTGCTAGGAAGAAAGGTTTTGTAAGAACAAAATGAGCAAAAGAGCAGCTTTATGATTTTTGCTTTCTGTTTGTGCAGATTGGAACTGAGTGTGGGACTGCGAGGGAGGTTTAGGGTTTAGACCTGGGGTTACAATGGGTGGTGCGTCTTGGTGAATGATGGATGGTGCTTGACGTATTCAGCGTGAACATTAAGAGTGCCATTCTTCTACAATGGCTTTGACTTCTTCAGCGCGTCTGCTCTCGCGTAGGGTGTGCTGTAGGATCGGACTCTCTTCATTATCAAGTTCTTCTGTATCTTCTTCCGCCAATGAAGCGCGGTTGTTGTCAACATATTTGTCCAGTTTCTCTCTTGCAAATGGGGGCTTGGATCGTGCTAAATTCGGGTCCATTTGCCGAAGGTTTTCATCGTCTGCAGAGCTTGCAGAGCAGGCAGTTGACGAGGGTGAAGATGGTGCCGACAAACCCACAGTAATGGAGTATTTGCAGTCTCTGGGGATCAACACAGCAGCCTTGAAGGACTTGGAGTTGCCGAAGTCAAGGTCTATAATCAAAGAACGCATTGACTATCTACAGAACGTAATCGGGCTAACCATCAAGGATATCAACGACTATCCACTCATGATTGGGTGCAGTGTGAGGAAAAATCTAAGCCCCGTTGTGCAGTACCTTCAAACCCTCAAGGTGACGAGAAACTCTCTCCCTGTCATGATTCGAAAGTACCCGCAGGTGTTGCACTCGAGCGTTGCCATCGACTTGGTGCCCAATGTGCGTTTCATCCAAGGCCTGGGCATAGAGCTCAAGCAGGTAGGCTCCGTTTTGACACGGTATCCGCAGTTACTAGGGTACAGAATAGAAGGAACCATGAGCACTTCGGTTGCGTACCTCGTCATGATAGGCGTGGATAAGCGACAAATAGGTCCAATGTTGACAGAGAAGCCGGAGATCATGGGCATGCGCGTTTCCAACAACCTCCGACCCAAAGTGGAGTTCATTGTCAGCTTTGGTATTCCCCACCTCGTGGTGGGGAAGATGATTGAGAATCGGCCTTTCATTTTGGAGTATGATGTGGAGGACAGGATGCGACCTGCGGTCGATGCGCTGCTTGAGTTGGGAGTGCGCAAGGAGGCTCTTCCAGGGATGCTCATCCAGTACCCGGAGTTGTTGGGAATGAAGGTGAAAGACAAAGTGGAGCAGAAGCTGCCGTGGCTCACTGCCAAAGTTGGTGTTCGCAGACAGGATATGGCAGCAGTCCTTGAGAAGCTACCACAGATCCTCGCCATAAGTGTGCCCACTGGTACCAAGCGAGTGCATGCTTTGAGGGAACTGGGGTTAACGAAGGAAGAGGTCGCGCGGATGATCGTGGCTTGTCCACAGTTGATTGGGTTGAGCATTGAGAAACGAATCTCTCCTAATGGGGGGTTCTTGGTGAAGGAGATGAAGCGGGACATCAAGGAATTGCTGGAGTTCCCCGCATTTTTGACATATGATCTTGACAAAAGGATTCGACCCCGGTTTCAGAAGATTAGCGACAAGGGCATCACGTGTTCGTTAGCATGGATGCTCAATTGCAGCGATAACAGCTTTGAACTGAGGTTGGAGACTGGTTACAGTCCAGAAGCGAGTGAGCAAATGGATGCCAGTTTTGACACTGTTGGCCGTCTGCGTGTCCATGAAGACGTGCCTAGTGATGATGAAGATGAGGACGAGCACCGACCGCTTAAACTGAGGACCAGAGCTCCACCTCGAGCTCAAGCTGACGAAGATGAGGATGAGCACCGGCCGCTTAGACTGAGGACCAGAGTTCCACCTCGAGCTCAAGCTGGTGAGAATTTACATTAGCAATCCTTATGAACTACTTACTAGCAGTAGCAAATGCAAGCAGTGAGTAATATTTATCTGCTCAGATGTGATGTCAAGGACAATTTACCTTTGCCACTCTGTTGTTTTCCATCATGTTTTGTACGATGTCTCTTGCTTGGTAAAAGGCGTAATGAAGCTTCTTAGCCCATATTATTGTATGTATTTCTCCCAGCTGTGTGTTAGTTTGGTGTGAGTGCGAAATTTCAGTAGTCCTCACTAGCGATTTCTTCAGCTGGCTATGCACTCGGTCTTTTGCCTGGATGGGATCAGTGTTCATTAAATGGTTTTTATCCAACAGATGGGACGTTGGTTTTAAATAAGTTCTGTTTTTTGAAATCTGCCTACTTTCGAGCAAGACCAACCACTTCGGATTTCCTCAAAAACTAGTCGAAGGGGTAGGATTTTGAGAATTTTGGCATCTCTCTCCACCTCTCCTCCAATTGATTCACCCTTTTCGTAGGCATCATGCAACTTAACCCTTTGACGCGCCTGCGTTCATTATATGAACTGCAACCCTTATCTTGACTACATCCTGTACAGTTTTTCATCCATCCAATTTTCTCTTGGTTCTTGTGTTAGTTGAGTATCATTTGTACAGTATGGATCTTCAAAATAAAATATTGTGATTTTTTGAAAAACAACGCAATTGGTTTATGTCAAGTTTCATTCTTAGTTCCAAAAGTGGGACCTTAAACATGATTTTCCAAAATAAGTAGAATCAAGTAATGGAAACCATACCATCTTGTTGTGCATGTTATTCCAATTTCATTATAATTTTATTTAATTTTTTGTGTTAATTTGGGATTTTTAATTAAATTTCAAGAGAAAACCTTACAAAATTGATTAAAATTGATTAATAAAAAATATGATGAATCCAACCGAACGGATTGTGATCTTTACATTGACATTTACAACTTTTCTTTGTACGTCAACTCCATTTTTTTTTTTCATCAAACATTTTATAACGAATCTTTGAAAACAACATTGGATCGGGATGTTAAAGGGTTAATGATCAAGTGTACTAGGTATGACAGCTTCTCAGCCTTGGTTTTCAATTGCACATGTCAAATGGAATTTGCAAACCTAAGGCGGTTACCCTATTACCAATTGGCACCTTAAACCAACAGCTAGGGGCATTTTCGACAACCATTGTTGCAACGATGTTTAGGGTTTGTGAAAATGGGTTCTCTCTTGTTGGTTTTAGTATATGTAAGAGTGGTTATGAATTCGTTGTTGGTTTAAGCATCTTTAGTATGTGCAATACAAATCTTCTTTAGACCAAAAAAAGCTCTACCTATGTAATTTGGGATGTGTCATGCTTCAACTTTGAAAATTTATAACTAATTTATTTTTCATCCAAAAATTATGTTTCAATTTGTGTTAAAATCTATTTCTTCTTGCCTAATTCTAAAAAAAAAAAATACTAAATAATATCAATGTCTCATATCCATATTTCTTATTCAGTTGGGAATGGGGTAACCACCTTATACCAAATTGCAGTCTTCGCACCCACTAATGACTTGATTAGTCCAGTTGTTTCACATCCAACTTATTCTAAGTAGAAATTCTAGAATTCATATTTCTTACAAAAGTATCATATCCCTAAAAAGAATTGTTTATGATCAACGTCAACCATGAGCTACAATTACCCTAACTTCTGCATACATGCTTACAAACCAGCAAGTAACATGTATACACAAATCACTCAAATGTTCCAAACTCCAACTGAGGGTTCTATAGAAATAATTACAACTCAAATTTCCGGAATGTTCATACTTTTACAAATGGGGGTTATTTGCTACTAAGAAGCAAAGGAATTATTTGTGTCTTTGCATCAGACCACACCCAGCCGCAATCTATACGTACATTGTCATCAGTGTACAGGAATTACAATCCAACTCTATCATATGAATTCCACAAAAATGCTCCCAACAATTGGCCTTTTAAAAAGTTTGGCCTGCTTTCTTGGAGGGCAGGTCTAGGTTCGGCAACTTGCTCTTGGCATCGCTCACAGCGTCGCTCGCATTGCTCTTGACGTCGGCGGCGACGTCGCCCGCGCTGGTGCCGCTGCCCGTGAGCTTGTCGCCCAACGAGCTGAGGAAACCCTTGGCATCGCCCACAGCGCCCGAGGCATTGTCCTTGGCGTCGTTGATGGCGCCCGAGGCGTCACTCACAGCGAACGTCTGGTTCATGGCGCTGGACGCATCGCTCACCTTCTTGGGCATGGCGTTGCTGAAGCTTGCCTTGGCGGCTTCCAAATTCTCCTTCGCCTTCGTCACGGCGGCGTCCGCCACGTTCTGCACGTTCGACGCGCCCGCAGACCCGGCCCTGCACACACGCGCCCGGTCAGTCAGACACCTAGTACTCTCCAATCCGCCATGGCACAAAACAGAGCTCTCATCCCAGACAGTTCAATCGGGTCCAAATCGAGAAATGTAGCGATGAAGGGACATACTGTTTGGCAGATGATCCGGCGTTCTGCACTCCCTCGGCGAACCGGGTAGGAGAGTCATTCTCCGTGAGCTTGTCCGCTGCGTTGAGCAACTGATCGGCCTGCTGCGCGGTCTGCCCGGCACCATCGCCACCGAGACCCGACGCAGCGAACGCCGGCACACCAGACACCAAGATCGCCCCGGCAGCCAAAAGCCCCACCAACGCCTGCCTTCCTGAAACCTTCGACTCCTGCACACCCAAATAAAATCATCAAAAACCAATCAAACCAGCAGCCAGCTCCACTAATCACCAGTACTAGCCTGTATAATCCCGGGACACATGCACCTCCGCGACCGAAACCTAGGTCCATCGATCATCGATATCATCACCATGAGCATACCTCGGCAGCGCTAGCGCGGACAGTGACATTTAGCTTCACAGCGCCGGACCTCCTGACGAGGGGCGCGAAGCGGACGGAACCAAAGGCAGACGACCTGCAGCAGTCCATGGCAGAGGGGGCTGCGACGAGGGCCGCGCTGGAGCTCGCAACTGCGATGGTGGACGCCATTGCTGAGTCGATCTAAACTGTTTAACGAGCTACTGCAAAAGAATTCTAGCAACAAAATGCAGCTATACTAGGCTATGCACAAGATGCAGATGGAAATGAGAGATCGATCGATGTGAGAAAGATCTGAGCTTGATGAGATTGATGAGGTAGGGGGAGAGGGTGGGTGGGTTTTAAGCTGACTTGGCGGAAGCAGAGGTGGTGCCACTTGGAGTTGATTCATAGCAGGCGAGGATTGCCTGAAGGAAATGGATAAAGCGGGGCGGGTACGTGGCGGGTGGTCGCCTTGCATGTGTCTCGCACGGATTGAGTGATCCCTCGCTGCCTGCACTCCTGCTCTCGTCACCATGGCCGTTGATTCTGCCATTGGTCGAGTTGTGTCTATTCTTTTCCTTTTTGTTTTCTTGCTTGACGTTGTGCGGTTCCGATGATTCGCTCGAGTCGGCGCATGTTGATTATTCATCACATTCTTGAATCTTGACCCTACAGCCTCATCCCTTCCTTGTAGGATATTACCCGATGTGCCATGAAGATCCTTTTTGTGCAGCTCGATATCACTTTGATTCTATGTTTTTATCTCACTTTTTGTTGTCTTTGTCCCACTAGGAGAGAGACTACGAAACGCATCGTTTTCAAAGAGTTACATGGCTGAACAATATAAACAAGCCTTAAAAGCAAATCTAAAGTAAATACTAAGATAGAGACTACGCGACTAGCTGCTTGTTCAACTTAAGTACACTGTCCTCCTTAAACCGCCAACTTAAGATATTTTGCCTATTTCCAGCCGTGCTATCTTTGGAATGAAAAATCCCCCTACAGGAAAATAAGGTTGATGAAGAATTTTCATGATCTTATTGCCAATGTTTAAATTGATATATTTTTTCAAAGTGAAGAGTACTTCATGATCCATAATCAATATGTAGTATCACCAATATCCACACTATGTGTTACTACTTTTCACTCATGACGATACAACTAATTCCTCCCAAAGCTTGGCATGTCATTGGTTGGTTTGCTCCTTGACAATAGTGAATTGTGGTGGATTTGGATTTAATTAAGGGTGGCTTTAAAGAAGTCTACATTGTGGTTCTAGGGGTGGTGGTTCTAGGTTTATAAACACTCTACCTTGCTTTTCTTGCAACTCAATATCAATTTGGTTCTACTTTTTCTTGTCTCGCTTTGTTCAATTTTATCTCAAATGGTACTTGTATTAAAGAAAAATGTGGTGAAAATCTTTGTACATGAGATTAACAAGGAATTTTATATCCAAGGGTGTACCTTTCGCTTAGAGTCTATACCAAGTGCGTGCGTCATCTTAAACCAATAGATATTATATAGGTTTTAACCCCTAAACGTATCAGGGTGTCCCTGGAATTGACAATTTGAGAAAAAGCATCATAAACTACTATTTAGAAGAATATTTTGGAATTGATATACAAATGAAAGTTCTAGATTTGAATTTTAGATTCCATCTGTACGGTTTGATTCACTAATACTATCACCAATATTTAATTATAAATTTTGAAAGTTAAAATTAAAAATTCCTTCTAAATTCAATTACAAACAAAATTTTAGTATTTTTTGAGTAAATTTTTTCGGAATGAACTTGAAATGAGATACTCTTAAACATGGTGATTCTTTGAAATTTTTGTGTTTTTTAAATCTATGACCTCATTTTTGCAAGGCCACTTTTGAACTACAGTCAATGCAATTTTGGCTTGGTCAATGACTTGACATACTTCTAGATTTGTAATTTTAGAAAATTATGTAATCAAGTATGACTAAATCCAACCGTTAGATAGGACAACAACTTGGTGAAGAATCTCCAAAAAAATGGATGACTTTCATCCAAGCAATGATGAGAACGTGAGAAGGGTTTGAATCTGTTAGTCGTCCACTTTCTAGACGCTCTGACGTTTAGGGGTTAAAAAGGATGGTTCTGACACTAGGACAAGAATGCAATTCCATTTACGAAAATAAAAGTGTAAGGTAATTCACCAAATCGTAAGTCTTACATATATTACATATTTTATGAATATGAGCCAAAAAACGGGCTTTCAATATTATAATCCAAAATACTTTGTTACACCTTTAAAATGTTGTTGAAGACTCTTTCATCTATTAAATGTAACTCATTCAAGCTAGTTTCTACAATAAATGATATTTTGGCAATGCAATTACCATCTTTAGGTTTATCATTATGTGGTTAGTCAAATGATAGTTCCATATTGCACCACTTGAATTTTGATGCCAACACAATGTACATATGTTTTTATTGTTAATTTATTTTTGGAGTCCTGTGATAAATAGTGCATAATATATCTACATTGTTAAAAAAAACAGTACCCTAGTTTTAACTATATATTAGAGTTATCCATAAATTCACCTTGAGTTTGAATAAGGTACAATGAAATTTACTTTAATATACTCTTATTTGTTCACTCCAAATAGGTAAAAAGTATGGAAGAGCTTGGTGGTCTATCTATACATTAAGATAGGTTGTTTGTTTGTTTTGTTTTGCTACATAGAGATCTCTCTAACCGTGTGCCCTCTAGTGGTGTTCTTGACACTGTCGAAAAGCTCGTGACGAGGAAGGGTGCATGGAGTTCCATTCGTTGCATTTGGACCTATGTTGTGAAAGTTGTGGATTTTAATCAATTTTCGTCTCCATAAATTGAATTGAATTATGAAAAATGGAATATGGGAGTTTTTGATGTCATTCTTGGCATCGTCAAAAAGCTCTTGATGATTAGGGGTGCACTAAAGTTATTTCATGGCTTTTGGACCTATAGTATAAAAGTCACGGATTTTCAATGAATTTCAACACCATAAATTGAATTAAAGTATGGATAAATCTTTTGCCAATTATACTCCATATAGCTTTAATTATACTCCATAAATCTTAAAGCCAATTATACTCCATATCTCACTATGGCTCCCACACCTTCCACCAAAGCTCCAAGCCTATGGAGACAATCTATGTCACGACACTACTAAACTCAAGTATAGTTCTATAGAGGTTAGAAATAGAGCAAAAAGGGAGGTTAGATGCACTTCTTTTTTATTAACTCTATTACTAATAACTCTTCTATAACCCCAATTCTCAATAAATACCCGTAACACCCACCTGGTAAAGTACGTTAATGAAAGGTTTACTCCCAGGAGAGAATCTAAAATCTTTTCAATTGCAATCTTAGCATTTCAATATTTTTCAACATACTAATCCTACACAAAAAACTCAAGAATTCTATACAAAGAACTCAAGAAATTCAAAAAGATTGAAAAAGATTAAAATTCAATTCAATAACACCTGAAATTTCCAACTCAACCCCTTGTGCAGCTCCCCCCTTGTAGAGAGAGAAGACCTGAGTGTTAAGGACGAGCCAGTGTGTTCAGGACCCCCAATACACCAACATGCACAGCATAGCGGGAGCGGTGCTTCACAAACAGTATGTCCCAATGTGCAGGGAAAAATTATACAGCAATGGTAAAAAAGTGACAGGTCTGGACTCCACAGACGATGTGCCCTACTCTTGACGATTGTGGAGACCAAAGACCGTGGTGAGTTAGCAGTGAGCCTTTCATCATGGACCATGTGCAAAGCTCAAGGAGGCAAAGAAGGCCATTGAATGCGCAGTTTCACACAAATTACAGTAGAACTGCGGCCAATAATCCGGTGGACTCACTTTGATACAGTACATCAATGGCAATGATAATGCATGGTATGAATATTAACAGTTACGGAAGGGATCAACACTCCCCAGGCTGTGAGAAGAATCTATAGTACACGAGCATCAGCTATATCCCCTGAGTTTCTTACGACTGGCATGGCAGGTCATGCCCAGCTGCAGGAGTACAGAGAGAGCCCCGTTCATCATTCAGTGACAGTTTCCAGTCAAATCTATCAATAGAGGTTTGCATAGGGATATGACATGCACCTAGTCTTTTTGATATTGGAGCCGAACAAAGTTGTTGAATATCAACGCAAGGAGATCATTCAACCTTGGGATTGTCGACGTGCGAAACCAGGCTGGGGAAACCCACGAGGAGATCATTTGTCAAGAACCAAATTGTGGTTATTTAACTCCGCATGTCTTCAATCAGAAACTGAAGTCAAACTGAAAAGAAATTGAAGTCTTCACAGCGAAAAGAAATTGAAGTCTTCAAACTGAAAAGAAATTGAAGTCTTCAAACTCAGCCCTGTAGGACCTCTCACTGCTTAAGAGCACCTACACAGACATGAAGTCTGCCTTAATGCCACTAGCTGTGAGATAGACATCACATCTCATAGCAGCAAGCACCTAACAAGCTGACATAGTACGTGCTCAAAAAGGAAATATGTTCAAGCACATTACCCAATGGGACAGTGAAAGGGTTATACCTGGAGAAGCAACGATGGAGTGTTGTTTGGTGCTGCTATGCTAAGCCTCCTTGCAGCTCTGGAGACAGGAGCCGCTGGTGGGCTGTTAGTGTTGGTAATATCCCAGAAGCTGCGTTTCCGAGTATTGCCTGCTGGCGGCCGAGCCGACGTTTGATACCCTGCCTTGGAAGGAGAGAAAAACCTAGGAAGAGGTGGGCTCCGGGGTGGGTGGTGTGCTACACTCATCCTCCGAGGGGCAGGGTCAACAACCCGGGGACGCAACTCCTTCACAGCTTGTCGCGCCGGTGGGAGGGATGGAATTTTGTTGGATGAGTGTCGCACAGGCCGTAGGCCCACTCTTCCTGGTACTCCCTTTTCAGTACTCGCTCCAAACACTAGAGGTGAGGCAGTCCTTGAGCTCATAAGCTTAACCTGCTTATTTAAATCAGTCTTGGAGTGTGAAATGAATGATCTCGTAGCCATGGCCGTTGACAAATTCTCGCCATGTGTAGCAGCGAACAGTCTGGTGACTGGCCTGATTGGGCTGACATCTGGCTGCTTAGCCATCGGCCGCGCCAAGGCAATGGGAGATGAACCCGTGACAGGGCGTGTTGGCGTAGTCACCGGGGCAGAAAAAATTGCCTCTATTGCTATAGGGTTCCTGGAGGTAGCGTCTGAACCAAATGATATTCTGGAGATGGTTTTGTGAGTACTAGTAGCTACAGCAGAGCGAGGTTCTTTAGACGCGCTCAAGAAAAGTTTTTTAGACTGCAACAACGGCGAGGTCTCGGCTTCACATACTGACCTTTGGGAAAGCTTTTCAATGATTTCATCCTTTGCCTTAACCTCCATGGCATGTTCTTGTTTCAGGATGGCTATAGAAGCGCTGTGCTTCTCATCTTTCCTCACAATTTCCAGCTTGGTCCGCTCCAGTTCCATCTCCAACAGCTGAATGGTGCGTTGAAGGTCCCGGATGGTCCGTTCCGCTGTGACCCTCTCAGGAAACTCCTGCTCACTTAAATGAGTATGAAAGCCCGGCGTCTTACTCTGCAAGTCCAATTTTATCTTAGAAAAGGTCAGAATCTACAGCAACAGATTCAAGGACACTAGCAAGTCAACTCCAATGAGGTGACTGAGGAACGGATAATCTGCCTAGGACGAAAATTTGCTAAAAAGTGTGCAGACAGTAACATTGGAAGGTGGTCTACCTGTCCAAGGTCTGTGGGTCTCAAAGAGTCCTGGTAGGACGAGGAGGTCGCCATTGGAATGTTTGGAGTAGAGGGGTAATCTTGCTCCTGAATCTGTCTTGTCTCACAGTTTGAAGGAGTCCGTAGTGGCGCTGCCATTGGGGACGGAACACGTTGCTGTGCAGCCATATACTTCTGTTGCAAGCGGGCTAATTGAAGACGCAACTGTTGATTGGCCGCTTGCATCTCGGCCATACTCTTTGTGTGGCCTTCCACAGTGTCCGGAATTTCCGTCTCTTCGGGTGCTTCGTTGGACTGTTTTGACATTGCGCATGTTAGAACTAATAAATCAGATATTCATTTTCGGAGGATTGGTAGAGCATCCACCCACAGAAAAACCATGAATAAGACGAATAGACGTCTCATTCGTTCAGTTGATTCGGAAGCCTATAAGATATTGAAAACTGCTGCCCACCTTGGTCCGAATTTCCTTTGCCCTGTCAGCCCAATGAAGAGTGTTCTGAGTCTCTCCAAATGAGGCATCGCTGAGACTGATGTTCGCTATCATGGCAGTCCGGCAAGATCCTCCAAGTGAATCCTATCAACACCACACGAATACATTAAAGCAATCTTCCAGAATTCAAGCAATCTTCCAGAACAATTTATTCAAGGGCCATCTAGAAATTTGAGCCTATTTTGAAGCAAATCGAGCTATCTAATCCAGCAAGGGTCCCAAATACACAGCTATGACTTATCCCTTCCAATTTATGTCATAGTCCCGTCACTCTCATGGGAAGCACTGAAATGTGTCCGTCCCCGATAAACTCTCAAGGAAGAGCGACAAGGTTACTTAATAGAACAGGGACTGAACACTACTTAAAAACATAAATTTAAGTAACCACATTTGACCACACTCCAGGTGACAATGAAATTTTCACAACCTTCAGGAGTTGAGTAAGCTTCGAATTCCGGAATGGAATATGCTTTTTCCCTTCGCATAGAGCATTAATGCAACTGCTCAATGCAAGTAGAGACCGATTGATACTTGCACCTTCGACAGACCGAAGAGTTCGTTGATCGGTGGCAAGTGCACGCTCCGACCCTGCCAAATCGATGAGAGAAAGCTTGCCCACCCGCGTTGTCACACCCGTCTCTTGCTGCAATTTGTACTCCGCCACAACCTGCAGCCACTCTAGTAATTAGAATCAGAAACACAAAAAAGAAGAAATACTTAAAATTTAGCCGAGACGTCTATGTAAAGAGTTCCAAGCTATACCATCACGATTGGGAAGTGAACTACCGCCAATTGGGAAGTGCACAGACCTGTAAGATAGCGTGAGATCGGGACGAGGTTTCATTGGCACGAGTGGGCTCCGTAGTTCTATTAAGGTTGCCCCTTTGCAGCAAGTGAATGACCTGCCACAGTTACATTGAGTGGATATCAGAAAACAAATGCAAGGTCCTCGAAGACGAAGCTGTGGGTTTTCGAGCTAAAATGGTTACCTCATCAGCTGAATAAGCCTGATACTGCGTCAAGCCCGCCGCAACAATACCCTGCAAAATCAGAAAGGAAGGCATCTCCGATCGTCAGCATTCGATATTGTAAATGATTCTGATCATTGTTGAGCTTATCACTGCCACCGGTCACTAAGGAAGAGAACAATGACGAAGTAGGTGCTATGCTCTAGATCTAAATGAAAAACATTTCTATACCATATTGGAGTCCCACATATCGCGTTAAGGTCGAAATATGCTTAGGGATGGTGAGTATACCTGCTTCGAATCTTCTCGAAGAACAAGAGGTCGGCCAGGAGAGAGAAGATCACGGACGGTTTCATTGTACACTTCAAGATATGAAAGCCGTACTACATGGTCTCCGTCCTTGCTGCGTTGCTTGATCTTGGCAAACAAGTCCTTTAAAGCCAAAACCATGACTCCTGGATTTTGGATTGTCCCTAACATTGTGTGGGTCTTACCAGCACCAGTAGCACCATAACAGAATACGGATCCATTTTTGCCTTGCAGTACTCCTTCCACAAGTTGCGCAGTGCTGAAAGAATTCAGTGTGTCAATATCTATTAATTTAGAATTGAAATGTCAGCAGCCGAGACCAACTTGTGGCCACGACAACATACAGTACGACAACAACCTCGTTCACAGAAAATGGGCAACAGTATTCACACATTCGGCGACCCCATCCAATCGCCGCAAGAACGATCAAAATACTTCGTTGGAGTATGTAATGGCCAAAAGGTCACATGCGGGCGATTACCTTGCATTGTAGACATCCTGCTGGGAAGTGTTGTCGGGAAAGGAAGCATCGAATGCAAAATGGCGACCACGCACCCGTTTGAGCCGCAAGTAGTCAGTCTCTAGCGCAAACTCTGTCAAGTACACGTCTCTCCTGTTTACAATACGAACGCAACTGCGAGATCCTGCTTCTTTCTCCTTCTTTGACAAAGGCCGGGCCCGCACATAAACCATTATGCGAGTGCCAATTGCCCCTCCCGAATCAGTAACCGACTCCAATTCATCAGCAGCGGAGGATGGGCGGCCCTTCACCGTCCTCAGCCTTGTTTCTTTCTTCAGTGAGGTCACAGGGCTAGTCAGGCCTGTGCGCGTTGGCCCGAGTGTAGTTGCAAGGGACAATCTGATTGTTACCAACAAATACTTAGCAAAAATTGATTAAAATTTACGAAGAGCCTGCTACTATCAGATGTAAGCGAACAGATTCTCAGAGCGACTGTCCTGAACCTTGGTGCTGCGTTAACCCCTAAAGGACCAAGGATTCATGGTTTCAAAATGACAAATTCGATTGACCATATTGTGAAAATTATAATTGAAATGAGACCAAATTTCATATTATCAAAACCAGTGAAGAACATTGCATGCATTGATCAAAACATGAATAAAATTGAACAAAAGGAACTCCACTTGGAATCTACTCAAAAATACTAAAAAAAAAACATGAGGCCCAATTCGGGCTTCTTGGTCCTTTAGGGGTTAAAACCTTGGACTAACCTGGGCATGCCGATACTGTTGTTTGCGGCATTGAATTGGTTGAGCGGCCTCTGTTCCGAAGCAGTCTTGGTGGCATTGTCTCCCATTGTTACCTCCTGTTTCATTGAAGCCTCGTGTTCCTTCGCCCAATTGTATGCTCCTAGAACCTGGGGACTGTAAACCCCTGGGGATCTTACCACCGTTGGAGAGTCGGCACCATTTTCCTGCATCTCCAGAACTTTGCGTTGGATGGTTTGCAATCTTGTCTTGATTTCTTTCTGGGACGCCTGCCGATTCAGCCTTGGGGCCGGGGCCGTGTTACACAGAGATGCTTGGTGCGTCGTCTGGTCCAGAACCCTCGGTGTTGCATGATAGCCATCGCCAATGCCAGTTCCCACCCCTCCTCCCAGGCGACTCACCCTTTCCTTGAGGAGCAGTAAGGATTTCGAGGTGCTTCGGATCTCTGTGACTTCTGAGAGTTTGGAAGCCTCGATGTCCTTTACATCTTTGCTACCGTGAAAAATGTCCCGCCGTAAATTTTCATCCCCTACCAAGCTCCCTTTCCTAGCTCTAATCTTGTTTCCAGTTGCGGGGCTTCTGGCTCCCGACCGAGCCACTAAGGCGGGCATCTTCTTAGCGAAGTGATGTAGAGTAAATTTGAAGCAGCTTCTTTACTTCCACGTTGCCATTCAACTGCGAGCATTGACACGAAACGTTGAAGCATCAAACACCGTTAACAATGCACAAGCGAATTTCGATCACAACCACGCTCTACTATCTACTTGTCTTCACCCTTACGCTTGTTTAGCATCACGGACTCTAAACCTATGAGTGGTCGGCAAATCATTGTACCACGGCAATGATACACAATATTCGGGTCAGAGACGGCACCTACGCAAAGGTGACACCAAATGCTACACACCCGATCTCAATTTATCACAGTAATCCACAAACATGGTTCCGAAGAAAAAAGTAAATAATCACTTGATCCATCCCAACTGGTGTACAGCTCTGTCTAATCCCTCATGCGATCCAAAACCTGAGACAACTGCACAACCCTGAACTCGCCCGGACTCACAGAAGTTGAAAGGCAGCGAAATCTAACAATGTAGTTGACTAGCCAAAGGAGCTCCTGATGCACACTTATAAGGCGCATACGTCCACTTCCACACTCAATTGATAGCTGCATTATAAAAAATAAAAACCAGCACAAATCAACTACCACTTCGATCATCCTACTCCAGCACAACATTGCAGATCCTTGTTCCCATCAATGAAAATCACAACCTCAAACTCACACACACCTTTCAAATGTTTAACCGCAAGAAACATCGAAATTCTCTACATGCACATGTCCAGTCCGGCGAATTAAACTCTCATTCGTAACAGTACCCATCGCCAGCTTCAATAATTTGTAATCCTCATTTCTTACGTATTGCAAAAATCGCATCAAACTGCAAGAAACTCCACAGCAAACGCGATTCTATTCCATTCGACTGGATCGACTGACCCCGTGGCCGCGCAAAGGAGGGAACGAAACCCTAGAATATCGGGCCAGGGGAGGTTTTAAGACCTGGAAATTCGAATGCAATGCATGATCCCGCGCCTTTGCTTGTGACTGTTTTGGGAGGGGACTGACGGGTCCTGCGGGCGAGAATTTGGGAGCGAGAAAACATGCGGGATTAAGGCAACGTGTGCGTATAGATTGCCAAGCTCATGTCGAGGGTTCGGAAAGATTACGGTACCCGCCCGGCGTGACTGCACAATCGATGGAGGAATTGTGCGTGAGTGCCGTTGTGTGTAGTGACCGTTGGCTCTTGATTGAATGAATGCCCTTCAAACGGGACCGACACTGTTCCCTAGGCGGTTCCCTCCAACCCCTGTCACCGTTTCCGTCGTTCCCTTCCCTTCGTCTTCACGTTCCCCGTTCAGCTTTTATGATGTCACGTTTTATTTATTTTTGGGCTTAGAGAGTCCACTTCCCATTGAGTACCCTTTTCACACGGTCCACTTAAGAATGATTCATTTTTTACAATGCTAACTTAAGGTGGTTACCCCATTACCAACTGGCTCCTTTCACCAACAGCTAGTGGCATTATCCACAATCAATGCTGCAATGATGTTGGTTGTAGCTTGAGTTACAGTTGGTAATGGGTTCTCTCTTGTTGGTTTTAGTATATGTAAGTGTGGTTATGGATTCGTTGTTGTTGGTTTAAGCATCTTTAGTGTGTGCAATACAAATCTTCTCTAGACAGAAAGAGGTGTACCTATATGACATGAATGGGATGCGTCATACTTCAACTTTGAAAATTTATAACTAATTCATTCTTCATCCAAAAATTATGTTTCAACTTGTGTTGGAATCTATTTCTTCTTGCCTACCTCTAAAAAATAATAATACTAAATAATATCAATGCCTCATATCCGTATTTCTTATTCAGTTGGAAATGGGGTAAACACCTTAGGGCTAGTTTACACTCTGGGCTTCGCAGTTTGGAGGCCATCGCAGTCCATGGCCAATTCATGTTAAGAGTTGAAAGTCTTGGGCTTGTTGAAACATTTATGGCGAATTTTTGCCATAATCTTACCTGGTTTTGGAGTGGCTACTTTTACACTAGAAAAAATGAACAAAAAAGTGCATGACTAGATTGCCAAAGTTTCCTCAAAAAAATTAAAATCATCTCTACATAGATGAAAGTGCCTTATAATAGATAATTTTATATCTATTCTTTGAATAGATATATAGATGATTCTATCCATTTTTCTTTACCTAGCTACATTATTTTTAGGGTGCGTGTTGTTCTATCAAAGGAAAAACAATTCATTGCTTCAGTTGAAAAGATATAGTAAAATATACAAATTGGAGCCTTCGGCCAATCATAGTGTGAAGCCCCAAAGGCCAAGTCCAAAGTCTAAGCTCCATACCATTTGTGATTTAACTTCAATCCCATTATTTTATCACAAAAAATTGAAGGCCTCTCAAAGAAGAATTGGGTTTCCAATCTTGTCTTACTCAATTGTCTCTTGAAAGTTCGTCAAATTGGCGCCAAAATTCACAAAAAATGCTGCCATGTAGGCACGATGAAGAGCAATGGCTTTTGAACTTTGGCCTTCAGTGTGAAGCCCAAGAGCCCAATTCCAACTTTCTTGCAATCTCATTGGTAGAATTCGACAAACTCTCGCCCCTTATTTTCGCAAGCAATGTACTATCCTAATAAAACATATATTATTTTATACTCCTATTAGTGTATATAATGTTCATATTTATATTACTCTAATAATAATAATAATAATAATTAAAAAAAAAAAACTTAATTAAAACTTACAACAAACATAAAGAAGGTTAGAACATAGCTTCACGGTTATACCGTCCTTGTATATATATCTTTGGAACAAGTGGGAGAACCCACTAGAATTAAATGGAAAAGGCTTAGAACCCAAGAGTTGAACCCCAAGGCTTAGAAGCCAAAGGCATGAGAACGTACCTAACCAACACATGTGCCCAAGTTACACCGATGCCACTGGGGATTCCACGCCACCAAAAGATTCTTGCACACACAAATCTTAGTTCATTCTATCACATTTCCATAAGTGGTCTTGTATTTCTTTAGTTTCTAAGAAACCACTGTGTAGTCTCTAAACTGTTTGAAACTAGAATTACACAAAATCCATAAGGATCTAACTTCTGAGGAGAGAAGTTCAGAGGAGGAGGTTGTGATTACGCACACATCAGAAAGAAAATAATTCGATTCCAAGTTATGCAAGTTTCAAAATATGCTTCTTGAAAGTCCAAAATACGAAACAAAAGCCCAAAATACAACTCTAGCACTAAAAATACAATCACGTATTTGTACACGGGGAAGACTCATTTCTTTTGTGAAGTTGATGTGAATGGAATAAATTGAGCTGGTGCTTGTTGAATGCAGACCCTTATATCTCTAGATTAGCGATGGGTGTGTACAAGGAACTGTATAAAAAGTTTATTTGAACCGTATACTAGGTGCAACATTGAAGCAAACAATTCATATTAAATTGAAGAGGGGTCCTAAAATCATGGGAACATTTTTTTTTTGAGAGAATGTGAGATGTGTCAACCCTAAACTGATAAAAGTCTAATTATAGAAATTTATCAAGCGAGTAATTAATCGTGGAAGTGGGGTACCCAAGAAAACAAAGGAAAAGTTGATCAAAATACGATTCATATACACGAAATTTGTTTGAAATTCAACCATTGGATCTAATCCAAAATTAGCATATTCTATAGGATTTCAAACCAAGAATAGAGTGGTATGGTCAAATTCTATTATAAAGCCTTTTGATTCACGCATTGTGTGATTGAACTTAAAAACCCCTTCTCAAAGAATGTTTCCAGAAACACTCTAGGAACTAAAGGGTTAACCCTTTAACGTCCCGATTCAACATTGTTTTCAAAGATTCGTTATAAAATGTTTGATGAAAAAAAAAATGGAGTTGATGTACAATGCAAAGTTCTAATTGTCAATGTGAAGATCACATCTGTACGGTTGGATTCATCATATTTTGTATTAATCAATTTTAATCAATTATGATCAATTTTGCTAGGTTTTCTCTTGAAATTCAATCTAAAATCCCAAACTAACACAATTTTTTTTTTAAATATTGTACTAAAATCGGAATAACATGCACTACAAGATGGTATGGTTTCCATTCTTTAATTCTACTTATTTTAGAAAATCATGTTTGAGGTCTCACTTTTTGAACTAAGAATGAAACTTGACATAAACCGATTGTGTTGTTTTAAAAAAAAATCACAATATCTTGTGATAGTCAATTAGCACAAGAACCAAGAAAATTTTGGATGGATGAAAAACTGTACTTGATGTAGTGTCACAAATAGGTTGCGATCTGTTCGTCGTCTATTATATGGACACAGGCGCGTCAAAGGGTTAAGCAAATAGGCAGGCAAGTTGTTTCATAGAAATAAACACTTGCAGGGAGTGAGGTGTAGCTCAAAACATTTATGAAATGAATAATTAGAATTGAACTGAATTACAAAATAATGGAACTTTTAGTCCTCACTGGCAGGAGTTTTGAGGCGGGAATTTCTTCTTTTTGAAAAAGTCCAGTAACTTGGAATGACAACAATTTCCTGAAAGTCATGGTGTAAGAAAAGTTCATGATTTACTAGTAAGCTTGACCTACAAAACTTGAGGACAGAAATCTGACTCTGAACCATTTTCTCTCACCTTACTTGTGAAGCAATCAATTTTGAAAATTACCGTAGTACAATAGCTGGGTTGCCACCCTCGAACGAATATTTAATATTTTTTGAAAAATAAGGTTCATTCCTCCAAAAATGAATTTCTTGATTTTCGTTTTGGAGCAAAAAAAACTATTAAAAATGGTCCAAAATAGCTTAGAAATAACTAAATATAACTAAAATAATTTATTCTATTTTCGTTTTTTGTCCTCATAATTTCCAATTTTTTATGTGTTTTATTTTTTGAATTATGTTTTGGCGACCTAGCTATGGTACTATGGTACTTAAAATCTGAAGGCTTCACCAGGAAATAGGCCAACGAAAATTCATGTAATTTAGAGATAACTACCAACATTCATTACCGCCTATGCCATTGCCTCAACTGCGATGGTCCAATTTGTTCTAAATCTCATTTTAGGATACTCTTTTATTTTTTGTGATTTTTAACCCTTGAATGTTTAAGCATTTTGGGAAAAATTACTCCGTGAACAACCTGAAGTTTCACCTCAGTCAAATATTTTTGCATACATCTTTGCATACAAGTAGGTAATTGGTGTTGTATTTTACTACACTAACATATTTGAGACTACATTAGTACTTGAGTACATTTATGTGTTTCAATATATGAGCAAATATACAATGGTTATACATATGGGGTCCAAAGGATGTTTAGAGGTTTCAATTGTATCTTCCTTATTGTTATCACAGTTTGACAAATTTTGTGTGAGTTTTGAAACACTATCAAATTTGTCCTTAAACTGCCCATTTAAATTGAGGGGGGTGTTTATGGATCATTCCACCATAAGAGCTTGCAAACCCTACGCCTACATGAGCCCTTGACTTTGGAGATTGGACGAATGTGCTTGTATTTATTGTTGTTTTTGCAAGGCAAGTGAGAGAGCCACGGAATATGAGCCACATATAGTGATGTCTCTATAGTCCCTCTATAGCTAATTCATGGAAGGGATCTATATCCTAGATTGATGAACGATAATGATTATCCATGTATAATGATTGTGATTGGTTCATGTACTTTATTGTTTAAAAAAAATTAATTAATTAAAAAAAAATCATTGCAAAGGAGAATCAAAAGTACGACCTAGCTCAGCCACAAGTGGCATGAGAGGTAAAGAGCAAACAATGAGAAAGTTAGAAGAAAAGAAAAGCCGGGGTACACTCACTACCGTAGTACCATAGCAAGTTCGCCAATAAATAATCCAAAAAAATAAAAACGTAAAAAATTGGAAATTATGAGGACAAAAGAACAAAAATAGAATAATTTATTTTTAGATATATTATGCTATTTCTAAGCTATTTTGGGCCAATTTGGACCATTTTTAATCATTATTTTCCTCAAAAACAAAAATCAAGAAATTAAATTTTTGAGGAACTAATCTTATTTTTCAAAAATTATTAACTTTTCGTTTGCGGGGTGGCGACCCTGCTATGATACTACGATATATAGAGGGTGATTAGGCAAAGGTTCACGCACTATATAGAGGGTGATTATAATGGTTCAAGGGTATGGAGACGATAGCTTGCGACACCAAATCTTGGATGCAATTATAGCGATAAAGAGGTGAATTGATGGGAGAAGGGTGTGCATGCTCTAAGTCATAAGCATTCACTCAATTTCGCACAATTTCGCAGGATTGGCTTGCAGATGGACTTGTTGGGCGGTGAGATATTATTGAAACTGGGAATGGATAACCAATTAAAATTAGTGTACCCGTAATATCAACCTCCAACCAAACCCTTTATGTTGAATTTTCAATTGCTGCCAGAGAGTACATATAGCAAAGTTTAGAGATTATTAATGTGGCTCCTTCAAAAAATTAATTCCCCCTCTCAATCTGTCCATTTCCCACACCACATTGGTTGCAATACTGAAGAAGGACAAAGGTGAGATGTTTAAGAACATGATAGCGACAGTACTTTATTCCTTTGACTTTGGGTAATGGTCACATTACTCACATCCCATCAGCACTACTAACAGTAGAATGTTGGACCTAACCTGGGTTTGGGGAGGGTTACTTTTTTCTCAGTGAGGTTTTGAAATTTAACCAGTCAAGTGTCAAGTTATGTGCAATCATATTTTAAAAAAGAAAATCGCATAGTGACTTTTGATGATTGTCACTTCCTTTCAATTCACAAATATAAATTTCAAAAACTATACGATAAGAGGATTGACGATCTCCAACCTCATGAACTCCACAATCCAAATTCATCATCACATGCGCTTTTTTCACATTAAAAGGAGCAATATTTATAATATAGAGCCATATTTTTGAGTGTTGAGGAATGATTTCTTTAAATTAGCACCAAAAAAAGGGATAAATCCAAGTTAGCTCAAGAATGTCATGTGTGATTCATCATTTGTGACACTTTGGACTTGCACCCTCATCATGTTCACACAAAATATCAAAATCTAGTATGTTGAGTCAACACGCACAGAACAAATATTTCTTGAGAGTCAATTATTTTGGAAAAATATGTTAGAACCAGAAGTAACAGACTAACAGCTCAAAACTGACCTCATATTGCAGTGAAGCTTTCTAAGAATCTAATCCAATGACATCTGTAATTTTTGTTTGGTACCAACATGATCATTTCATTCTCTTTCACTGACCCCAAAACGTCCCTTGGGTTTCATATGTATGACCACTGTATATTTGTTCATATTCTATAATTCATATTGTGTACTGATATGCAAGTACAAGGGCCACAGAAACTGTTCCTCCTCTTCGATTGTGAAGATACATCATAACTCAAAATCTCCTTACTCATTGCAATGTTCATTGATCTTCAGTTCTTCACTTGTACAAAAGCAATATACAAGTGGATCATTGCACCTGCCTACTTATCTTGAGTAAAATTTAATTTTGATATGATTGCTGTGCTCGAATAATGTAGGACACATGGCAAAGTTTGCCTGCATGACAAACGTAAATGTCGGGTCAAAAATGGTATATTCTCCCATATCATTGGATCATTGTATTGCAACAATCTGTCAGTTTGTCTCCACCACGTACCGGTATATATGTATACATACACTTATATGTGGATTGACATCGTTAGTTGTTGGAACATTCTTTGAGATCATTGCAACATACTGTCACTTTGATTCCATTGGGCTAAGAAGTGAGGTCTGGACTCAACCCTTCTTTGAATTAACCCTTAAAGGTCCTTGGGGATAGTAGATACGTTGCCGTATATTTGACATCTGTTGTATCAAATTGAAAGTTCCAAATTGAGATCACAATAGCTTTTAAGACCATGTAGACATGAATTTTAACTTCAATTTTGATATGAAACTCATAGGAGGTGTAGAACCATTTCAAATACAATGAAATGCAGCCGTATAATACTGGCCGGAATGGGCAATTTGGACCTTTAAGGGTTAAGCCTCAAGTGATTGTCGGCCCACCATCTTTGTCAAAATTTTGGTTATGAATTTAGGATGGTTGAAGTTTTTTCTAAGAGATGGTTGCGGTTCTGGTGTGTGTACTTAACCCTTAAACGTCAAGAGGGCCTGGGCGGGGCAGCCCGGAAGGCATCTAAATTTTCGGAGAAAAAAAAATAAAAAAATATAAAAAAACTGCAAAAACGGTAAAAACGGCTCTGCGGGACACTGTTGGCCAGCACTGTAGCACTGCGGCATCTCAGCTGCCCCAACCTCAAAAAATTGTTCAATTTCATAACTTTGATTGCTTACCAACGATTCCACAATCTCTCAAATGAGGCGCAAATTTGCAATCTAGATCGCTTTTTTAGTAGCTTTCCAACGCATCAATCCACGCTTGATTTGGTTGAGAAAATCTACTTTTTTCTTGATTATTCTCTTTTAAATAAGCCCATGGGGCTTACCTTGACGTTTAAGGGTTAACCTCATTTCTGTAGAGGAGGCAACCAAGCATCAGCTATACGGTATAAAACATGATTGGTTATAACTCATGATCAATTCTATCTTGCTATAGTGTTACAATGTCATTTTTACATCCGGGATGCACTCTACATTATGTTTGAGAATCACGTGCATTCATGACCCCTTCTAAAAAACCCCTTGTATACGAGAGGTTATATGTCTAAATACCTTTGTATGCAAATATATTCAGTTTTAAATATAAGTATAATGTATACTTATATTAAACATTAATATTCACGTTTATACTTATGTTTAATGTAAGTATACGTGAATATTTTTAGTTCTAAATGCGTTTATTGTATGTATACGTAATACGACAGTGTTCAAATTAATACCCTTTTTGTGCACTCACGTATACTCGTACATGTTTAGTATACTGCAGCCCTAGGGTTACATCCTTGATTGAGCATGATTGTATGAGGTAAAAACCCCTGTTCCCGGCAGTTTCAGCAACTTCACACAACCTCAGGGAGGTCACTTCCAAATATTACGTAACAACGTGCAAACAAAGATAGGGTCCAAATAAATTTTTGAAAGTAAATTTTATAAATGATTTACATTAATATAGGATGCTCATAATTGATTACAAGAATAAAATTGAGAATATTCTCAAACAATACTAATTATAGTAAGAATTAATTTAAATTTTTAGGGTACTTTTAAATACCCTTTGTTCACACGTGATACTGAAAAAATACAAAGAGTGACCTCCCCGAGCACACAATGTGCATTCAGCTTGAAAAAATTGGAAGTGCTTGGCAAAGGCACATATAATCCGTTTCATACTTTTCACACTTTAAAAAATGCAGTGAACTTGTACCCCAACGACACGTGTATAATACCGTATCTCCGCATGTTCCAATAAATCAATGCATTTATGTACTTGGGAAACTGCATTAGGTTCATTAGTAGCTGCCAGAAATGGGAAAGAAATGGATATGGGGTGTCCTCGAGGGTGTCCTACCCTAGATCCAACCATTGAGGTTATGTTCAGTACCATGAAAGTGAAATTATGTTACGGAAATGACATCCCTCACCACTCCCATGGTTTGGCATATTATTTCTCATAAGAAGGCTCTACTTTCACCTTACTTAGTCCAAAATTACAAGTGGAATTATCCACCTTCAAGTTTGCCTTAGTTTGAACTTTTTAAAACGGCATGTTTCAGATTTGCCAAAATTGTGACTCTGCAGTGCCCAGAGCTTTAAAAACTAGCACACATATAGATTTGACGTTTTAGTTGTGTTGAAACTGAGTCAATATCATTGAAAATTTGCCATTTTAATGAATATGAGGTTTAATTAACTATTCTCATTCGCACTATCCAAGAGTCTGTATGTATCCAAGTCTGGATAAAAAAAACAAAAAGACAAATTAGGAATAACGAAAAAAAATTGACACACGTAATAAACTCATAAAAGAACGTGTTTGCCAAGTTTCGTGACCTAAACGTTTATCACAATGAAATTATTGCAAATTTACTATGGGGTATTTTTTTAGAGAATGCTGCGATTTTCAAACATGGACAACAAATGCTCATAAAAAAAGATTACAACCTCATAATGACATGTTGATTTTTTTGAGAAGTGATAATGTTAGAGGGTTATGCATGATGGAATTTTAAGTTTTAAAAGCATGAGGTGTCATATTTCCGTCAACATTAACTTGATGACCCAGAAACATCATACGCGTTAGTAAATTTGCAATAATTTCATTTTGGTAAATTTCTAGGCCACGAAACTTGGCACACATGTAATCAACTCATAAATAAACCTACGTTTCAAATTTGGTATGTAGGGGACAATTTATGTGCCTTTAGGGGCCTTTCAAAGATGATAGATTTGATTTTTTTTCAAGGTGAAATGTAAAAGTGCCAAACATTTTGTCCCCCTATTGTACAGTGCTCTTAGAATAAAACTGTAGCATGTCACTCACATCTATAAAATTGGAACTTGTTCAAAAGCAAGTCATGTTTTTTGTGATTTCTTCATGAAAATTTCCAAACTTCAAGAATACCAAGTCCACTTTTTGGTCAACTTTTTGATATTCAGAAATTTCAAATATGGAGCACTTTATGGCATTTTAAAAACTTGTGGGTCAAATTAGACTTTCATCCTAGAATAATAATACCTATTAGATCTTCAAAATAATTTTGTTTTGGGGATTTCTTTTGCACAATATGGTTTTCCATTGTGAAATTCACCATTTACCAAAAAATTAGATTATTTGAAGTTATTTTATGGTTATAATGATTTTTTATCTCATTCAAATCTCAAAAATCACAATAAAAGATACATAGTGGAACCTTCAAAGATTAAGACAGGTCAACTTTAGCAAGTATGGATGATTCTTAATCAATGAGTCACAAACCATTAACCCCTAAGTGACCAAACAAACATTTTATGGTTGTTGCCCTTTTTTTACAAGCTGCCTAGGATGGAAAAAAATTATGAAAAATAAAAAATATTTTCAAATAGGAAATCAAGTTTACTTTCCAACCCAATTTGAATCATGTCAATCCGAGTTAAACTCCATCGAGGAGAATTTTCCAAAGACAAAGACCTCAATATTGTCCTAGTGTTATAAAATTCACTATTTCGAGAAACTAATGATGTTCTCTCCTTTGAACTAATTGCCTTTTTTAATTTTAGAATAGAATGTCCAGTTTTAACCAATCATACCAAACTTCAAGATCTAAAAATAAAATTTGTAATATTGGTAAAAATAAATGGTAAATGCTTCTAAATTCATTAAAAGAATGTCTTATGCATTTTTTGAAAGTTAGACTATATAGATAATTACTAAACATCATGCTTCTCATTTTCCTCTTTTGGACCAAACTTCATCGAAGTTGGAGAAGTAACATTTTATAATACATCTAGGTTTTGCCTTTACCCCCTTTGTCATTTAGGGGTTAATAACTCATTGACATAACCAGAGCAAATATAATGTGAACTTAAAAACATCAACAATGTTTTGAGAAGTTAAAATGGCCTGCAAATTCACCCAATCTCAACCCAATTGAGAATGTTTGAAAGATCCCTAAAGATTCCGATCAACATGGTCCAAATATTGCCCAAAATTTGGAGGAATTGTGGCAAATTCTTGAATGCCAATGGAATTTGATTTGTGGAAACAATCTGCTCGAGTTGTGCCGATTTATGCCTTCTAAATTGGAAGAAGTGATCAAAACAAAGGATGGACACACATGTTGGTAGATTGGTCAAGTCTGGTGATCATTTAATCACTTTTGTGTGTAGGAAAAGTATAGACAATCTCGTAGACAATCAACTAGTTGTAGAGCTTGAAGTAGTGGCAAATGTAACAAGCGACAATCAATATGCCATTGTGTTTATATGAAAAAATAATTTTATTTTGAATTTTATTTTAATCAGGAAGTTGTTTATTTTTATGTTTTTGACTAACGGGTCTAATCAAAACTTTAAAATCTATCATAAATCATTTTAAATGAATTTATAAGGTCAACCACTAAAAACACTTTAAAAAATTCACCAAAAATCAACATTATTTTTTAGAAAGTGAAACTTGGTATGATAAGAGTAGTGCTAGAAGAGTATACATTGAATTTTTTATAAAGTACCAATTGTGTGTCAATTTAGATCAATTTTCTCATTCATGAGTAGAAGAGGCGACAATCCTTTTGTTAGGGCACTGTACAGTGGGGTGCAAAAAGTGTATGTAATTTCACTCTTCATTTATTACAAAAAACAACCATTTCTTTTTCTAATATGAGAATCTTAGAACCAAATTTGACCATGCACTACACATGCAATTCAATTGTGATCTTAAAAACATATTTATTTGGATTTAATCTTCATTCAAATTTAAACCCTCATTTAAGTAGTTAAAGGGTATCAAACTCTTCACAAACTGAATGGAAATCTTATGTGAAATCAAGTCCAAAAGAGATTACAAAATTTGAAGTTTTATTGACTAAAATATAGAATTTTAAAGTTTTAGCTCCAAAGTTGCTCTATTTATGAATATTTATTATATGTTTATATTCTTTGAGCCAAATTTAGCTATTTTGTAGTACATAAGATTCACTATACATACATATGAGTTTTGATAATAAAAAGAAATTTTTTTCATCTATTTCTACTTTAATTTCAAACTCCTATTTCAGCTATTTAATTCAAATGAACAAGTCCATTCTATGCAAGTTCTTCATTAGCATATTTGAAATGTACCATATTGTTCCTCATCATATCCTTTACCTTCTACCAAAAAATTAGATTGTAAAAGGTTTTTTTTTTGTAAATATTACAACTTCTTACATATCAAACATGGAAATTGAGGGTTTTCTTTTTTTCTTTTTTTTCTTAATCCTATATATATATATATATATATATATATATATATATATATATATATATATCATGCTACCAAATTTTACACATATGTTGTTCATGAAGTTGCAATGTTGTATACAGAATTTCACGCTCATTCAACTATTTTTGTGCAAATGGGAAATTACGTTCACTTTTTGGACCCTAATGTACTTGAAACTTAGATAATGGTTAATTCCTAAACGTCTCAAAGGTCCACTCTGACCATGCAGTTTTACGTACAAATATGTGATTATTGTCTTATTTCACTACACCAAGTACTACATCCTTATGTACATCATTTGTTTAAATGTACACTTCTTAACTCATGAGATTGGAAGATGAAAAGCATCAAAATTAGAAGGCCAAAACATACTTGGTGGAATATATTTAAAAGCATCTTTAGTCCATCACTATAAATGGGACGGCATAAATAAATAAAATGTGCGTTGCATGCACATTTCTCATTTATACCGCCCCTTGTACAATGTTGGATTGAGGTTGCTCTCAGAAAGGCTTACCTGATCATGGATTTGAGTTTGTCCAAGTCAAGTGATCAAGCTTTGAAATTAATGAGAAGAAATCTTGAAGCTAATTTTGCAATTTTCCGGCTAAAAAGGAGTGGTTTAAAGCATCCTCAATGCATTCTTGGTATCAAGGTACAACAGAATCCTTGATAATTTTAGTCCTTTGATTTTGTTGTGCGGGCTAGAGACCCAACACCAGGAGCAACCAAATAAACACACTACTTATGACAATGCATTTGATTGGTTCCCCATTTTGTGTCATCATTGATTTTGATGCTCATGTTCCAAAGATAGTTTGGACTGTGACTGTTGTATGTCTTGAAGGACTCAACAAATAATGAAAATTTGCTGAGAGAAAGGCCAAATGTGTTGTGGCTTGTAAACAATGTACTGTTTCATATGATGTCTGGATCTACTGATGTTCCGTCAATATTATGCTAGAATTTCTCCTTTTTGTGCTTTACATTGAGGATGCTCTCAAGGAGGTGTACACTCAATAAGATAGTATCTAACCTCAAATAGGGGTGAGTAGTCCTAACCACTAGCCCTTCGTCATGTGGGCATCGAGTCAAGGGTGGGTCAAATAACCGGTCATTCACGCCAGCCTCTTCGAAGCTACAGTTCTTCTTCTTCTTCACACTCAATCCTCTCGAATGACACATGCTCTAAAATTGTGCATTCCTTAAACATCCTAAGAATCTATCATGTTGTCTACAAGCTTGATTGGACAAGTTCCATCTCTCATATTGTGAACCAATGTCCGGGGATATCCGGCAGTTAGTGTAAAATCAGCCGAATGGAATTGCCAAATTACCGGTTGAAACTTATAGTTTGAAGCTAAAATCCGGATAAAATATGTGATACTTGGATGCTACCTAGGTGAAACATGGATAATAACCGGATGGATTCTTGTCTAAAACTGGTTGCTTTTGTAAAATATTGGATTTTAGCTGGCTTTCTTAGAAAACTCCCCGTTCAGTGATGTGAACACATGTGAATGCATTTTCGCATCCATTTGTCGCCAAGGCAATGTCATTGGAGAGCGTTGAGTGTGGCTCTGACATCCCTCATGAAAAAGGCCCCATGCGGAATGTACACTGAGGACTATCCTCACATGCTTTCTGAACCAGAGCTGCAACAGCCTTCATGTATTATATACAATGGTAAGGTGGCATAAATTAATTCAAAATTTAAAAGTTTGAAAATCTTGGAAAGTATCTTGGAAAGTATTCTTGGAAAATCTTGAAAAATAAAAATCCGTACCTTAGTTAGAAGGGATGAAACACAATTATGACTTATTGAACTTGTGTCCTAATTGAAATAGATAAATATACATTTATAACTTTTGAACTCGCGTCTTGATTGAAAGTGATAAAACTTGGATATGATGATTGGTCGTATGCCTTGGTTGGAAGGAATGAAACAAAGTTGTGACTGTTGAACTTGAGACTTGATTAGAAAAGATAATGCCTCTTGCATAGGGGTGCACTCTACATTATGTTTGAGAATCACTTGCGTTCATGACCCCCTTTAAAAAACCCATGTGTACGAAGGGTTTTATGTTTAAAAACCTTTGTATACAAATCTATTCCGTTCTAAATATATATGTTTAATGTAGGTATACGTTAATATTTTCGACTCTAAATATGTTTATTGTATATATACGTAATACAACAATGTTCAAATTGATACCCCTTCTGTGCACTCACATATATTTGTACGTGTTTAGTGCAGTGCATCCCTCAGGGGCTCTTGGAGTTAAACAACTATGAGATTTGTACACAAGAGTGAGATAGCTCCAAGGTCAAGGGAAAAAATCCTTTACAGTGATGGTATTCCATAAGTATGTATGTTTAACCCCTGAGCGCCCCGGCGCCCCAAATATGGCCTCCACAAAATGAAAGGTTGCCATATTTGACTCTTATAATCTTTTCAATGGTACGGTGAAATCATTTGTCCTTTCCCCCACAACTCCGGGCATGTCTCCACTACCAATCGGTACGGTCAATTTATGTGGATCTTGTTTTGGGTGACAATTTGATTCAAATGAGTTGAGAAGGGTCTAGATTTTGGTAAACATGCTCTGGGCGCTCAGGGGTTAACATGTGAATAAAAAGAGAACTCAAGGGTTGAGGAGGTACATCTTTTGTTCTCAGGTTGGAAGCAAGAACTCACACTAATTTTGCTAACCAAGCAGAGAGTCTCATTGGTATCCAAAAACAATATACCTACCGAGAGTGGTTTGATCAACAAAAAATCTTCCGGAAGTCAAATTGGGACCTCAAATTTTATCAGAAGATTTGAAAATAGCAATCACCGATGAAAATGCTTTTAAATAAGAAATTACAAATATTACATAGGCTCTAGAGAAATGGATCTTACACTAGAACAAGAATGTGATCTACGAGTGTGAATTCCCTCTAGTGATTTTCTGTTGCAAATTTTAGCCAAATTGCTACATAACATTTAGACTAGCTAATTTTTGAAGAAAAAATAAGGAATAATAGCCAGTTTTTCTACATGGAGTCAAGATGTGTAGCCTCTTTGAACTTAGATATCACTCAAGTTTTTCCTAGTAGCACCTAAGTAGATAGCACATGTATATTACCTTGATATTACTTATATATTAATATGAAAAGAACATCTAAAAAGCCTCAATTGCTCTTCAAGCTATGGAAAAGTAGCAAAATTGCAAAATTGTCTCCTGACCAAAAATAATCATTGATTCCCTCTTTTAACGTCCGCTTTACATGAGGGATCGAGGCTTTCAAAACTTGAAGCCAATTCACAAAGAAATATTGGCCCTGGCCAAGAAAGGAGAAAGCCCAAGTGACACTATCCAAGGAAAGCAAATTGCGTTTTCATTTTGGTTCGACCCAATTCACTTCCCTCGCACTATGTTAGAATTTTATTTTAGTGCATTAAAATATAATTTTAGCTCATTGGAATGTGAATTTTATGGAATGACCTTAACTCCATCGTGCAAAGTTCTTGGGATTGATTTTGTACATTAGACCAATTACGTACAAGGCCCGGGGGGTGCACTCTACATTATGTTTGAGAATCACGTGTGTTCATGACCCCCTTTAAAAACCCCTTGTATACGAGGGGTTATATGTCTAAAAACCTTTGTATACAAATTAAATTCGTCCTAAATATATGTATATTTTAAATATACATCAATATTTTAAACTCTAAATATGTTTATTGTATGTATACATAATACGGCAATATTCAAATTAATATCCCTTCTGTACACTCACATATACTTGTACGTATTTAGTACAGTGCACCCCCTGGGGTACAAGGATTCATGCATGTCAGAGCTCCAAATTGGCCTTGACCGCTCCATGAAAGCAGACCTAAGTGGTGTATGAAACACAACAATCATAAGGTTCTTTAGCACTTCTCTGCAACAACTCATAATCTAGCCACTATTTCCAAATCACTGTAGCACATCCCCGAATCATGACAAGTCCACATCATCTTTAGTTAAAGAAGTTGGGTGGTGATACACTATTGAAGCGTCTACAGTGCTATTGTTGAAAAGGGTGGACTCCACTAACTGCTAGAGAACCTTATGTGCAAGTCAACCACAATGAACAAACAATTGATTGGATGAATTCGCTGTCGACGAATGACATCCAACATCACCTGCAGACATTCATCTCTTCACTCCTCAAAGCCACACTCACTCCTCACTGAGCTCCACAAATGCCGAACCTCCTCACTCCTCCTTTTGCAACCCAATAATCTAGGCACCACTTGCAATGATTCCGCAACGATCTACATCGAAACAACGAGTGATCAAAATCCCATTTCCACAATTCTGTTGCGTACCAGATTTTCAGAGCATTGCACGTTTTGGATTTATGACTCCTCTAGGCATATTATTGAAGCAGTATTCTAGCTACCTCTAGAAAGTTATTGAATCCGGGATGAGCACTGACTCTAGTTTGTCGCCACAATCTGAAGATGCTAGACTCTGTTTCCGAGCCTCTAGATTTGAGAGCGCGGAATTCGGGGCTCCATACATACAGCAAGAATTAGGGCACAGAATGAGAATGTAGGAATGGCGCTTGCGTATGAGAGGCCTTGCAGGGTGCGATGCTCCTTCAAGCAAGCCACTCTGGTCGTTTGTGCTTGCAATTTCTTGATGGTGTTGTATATTTCGCAGTGGATGCTTGAGCCCTATTATACAGTGCCGGCCACCGAATTACCTCTCCTGTATACTCGCCAACCTGATGGTACGCTGCTATTATTAATATTATTAGATTGGTCAAAAGTGGGTTCCAATGCAGTAAAGAATGCCATATTTGGATATCATATGCAAAAGTTACGAAGGGTTAATGTTTTTTTTCTAAAACGGCCACTTGTTTTCATCAAGATTTTAGGGCGTGATTTTCAGTGTGAGTCAATTTCATTTAGTTTTGTGGCAATATTAATTTTTTTAAAGAGAGTTAGTTATCTTGAGTGTCTGCAACAGCTGGAGTTCATCAAGGAACTGTTTAGGGCAAACATGTACGTGCACATGATAATTAGGGCAAATTGAGTGGTTGAATTGCAGGTACTCTTCTTCCAATAGTGAAGCTGGACGTGCAAGAGCAGCTGAATATGGCTCGAGATGCCAACAACCAGGCACGACTTGCGGCGAAGCCTGTTAAACTTATTGAGAGAGTAAGCCTGTGATTACCCTGTTGTATAACTCTTGTTAGATGTGTTTATAAGCAAATGCTGGGATTTTATTATACCAAGTAATGGCAGTTATCTAGTTGGAAATTATAGCGAACCTTTTATGTGAAAGTAGCTAATAGGGAATTAGGGTTTTCAGTTGGATACTTGGTGACGCGGGTGGAATTAGCACTGATATGGGCACAATTAGTTTACTTCTCTAGAATTGGGGAGTTAACTGATGGAAAGGAATGGAAATCTAGTGCCACGGGAATTAGCACTAAATTGCTAACTGACCCTACTTATGGGAATGCACTAAATGCCATTCAGCAGCTTCTTGATTTTCCTCGGTAGTGATCTTCAACAGCGGACTCATACTTGGAAAGTCGGCAGCCATATCCAGGAGCAGTTTACATATATTTGTATTAGATGAAAATTGAGTGATTTACAAGAAAGTTCCCTCTTCTTTTCAGGTGAAAGAAATACAACAAGAGGCCTTATTACAAGAAATTATTTCTGTCAGTGATAAGAAGACCCAGAGGCAACAAACGGAGATTTCCAAACGCATTACTGGACTCAGATTTCAAGGTTTCTACTTTTGAGAAAACCTCCTTATGCTCGGGTGTTGTCTTTAGTAGAATCGACCCCTTGTACAGTACACTCCAACTAGTATCTTTTCTCCAGGACATTGCATATTTAGTGAGTGAATTTCTGATAGTTCGGGAGCGTCTTAGTTTGAAGCTCATGTTTGTATTTTGTTGAGAAACCAAACAGGTCACTAATGAGCTCTAGTAGAAAATCCACTCCCGAGGTGTTGTAGAAAAACCTACACTTGGTAGGGTTTATGTTAGGAATGGCATTACAATTGGCAGGTTTAATGCGGCTAGGTTTTTAAGGGAGGTTTCTATTAGTTTCAAAGTGTCAAATCATCAGGAAAATGAACC
This sequence comes from Pohlia nutans, assembly GCA_022496805.1. Lineage (NCBI taxonomy): Eukaryota > Viridiplantae > Streptophyta > Bryopsida > Bryales > Mniaceae > Pohlia > Pohlia nutans. Next base: position 24,366,497 of record CM040085.1, on the reverse strand, counting down.
ACATTTTTTTACTTTTTATGTTGAGCAGGATTAGACAAATGGAGGAAGGAAAAACTTAAACACGCTCAGAGCCGGGAAGCAGCTTTGCTGAAGACTGAATCAACGTCTCAAGAAAAAGGTAGCTTTTGGCACCACCTACTGCATATTATTCGTAGAATATGAAACTCGGTATTGCATGATTGATTCACCCGCACCGGTTCCATAAATTTTATGACCCCCTGTATTGCATGCCGGTTTTAGAGTGGTAGTCCTAACAAGCTTCATAGAGAGGCCGGCTCTCATTATAACTGGAAACATACCTGACTGGGTTTTGCACCACGACACTTCAATATGTTGATTTTGAGACTATCGAGAAGCTGCTGTTCTTCTAATTGCAAATGCTTGTGCTATGAGCCGATCCTTCACTTTGTAGCTTTGAATTAAGTCTCCAAGATAAAGAGTCATCAGCCACTGAATTGGATCTTTTTGTGCAGCCAAGGTGCCTGTGGAGGAGGAAGTGATGCCTGATGAGGTGGTTAATGTTCTTGACCAAAGTGAAGGCAGCGGCATTCTGCGAGATGGAGCGGAGATCGGTAAGCTACCATTTTCTAGTTGGAACAGTGTGTGCCTATAGATCCTAAACCTTGCTCTCAAATTCATGGGTGGTCAAACTGAATGGAACTCAAGGATCCTAGGGGAAGTCACTTCCAAATATTCCATAATGATGTGCGAACAAATATAAGGTCCAAACAAAGCTTTGAAGGTAATTTTTATAAATGAGTTACTTTAATATAGGATGCTCAAAATTGATTACAATAATAAAAAGAGAATATTCTTGAAATATTACTAATTATAGTAAGAATTGCTTTGAGTTTTAGGGTAACTTTGAAATACCCTATTATCGCAGGTGGTACCTAAAAAATACATAGAGTGACTTCCCCGGGCAAGGATCAAAGTTTTCTTTGAATGCACCATGCAATTTTCTGTATGGGACAGGGATAAGCTTGAGACGTTTGTTATGGTTCTGTAATCCTTGCTGTGTGTTGGACTCATGGTATTATTGCGTATTGGAGGTGCAGAAGATGGGATTATTCCTGGAAGACCTGTCCCTGAAGTTTGCCATGCGGAGGCGCACACAGACTATGGTGGCATCGCAGTGCGGTGGGGACCGACGCATCATGTGGAAAGTGCAGCTGATTGCTGTGAAGCATGCCTGAAGCAAGCCCGCATAGCCAAAAGCGGTGAGAAACGGTGTAATGTTTGGGTGTTCTGCCCTGCTGAAGGGGGCTGCTTCTCTCCTGACGTTTATGAGCACAAGCACCAGGAGTGCTGGCTAAAGCAGGTAAGCATTACAACATTGATTGACCTCTCTTGTGTTCATATGCATCTCAATCGCTTGTGCATTACATTCTTTAGAAATGGACAGGATCCATCCTCCCCAGTCATCATAACATGAAAAGACGAACCCCAAGCGCTTGAGTTGTCAATGACAAGTTTCACCCCTAAAGGACCAAGGATTCACAGTTTTAAAATGACAAATTCAATTGATCATACATAACATTCTTTAACCTGCCTTCTGGACACCTTTGGGAATTGTCAGAGAATCCGAATCAAAACCACAAGAATCGGAATCTCAGGAGAAATGTTGCTTTGATCAACTGAAGGCACGTAGGATGGCTTGCTTTCTTAACAATTTCTCAGCAGTGAAGCCACTCAATGTAATACACAAGTCACGAAGCTCTCGTTATTAAATTTTTGAAGTTCTGACTCCTCCCCTGACAAGTCCAGGACAAACAGGGTGAGTAGTAACATTGGATAAAGAATGTTATGTATTGTGAAAATATAATTCAGATGAGACCAAATTTTATATCACCAGAACTAGTGAAGATCATTGCATGTGTTGGTCAAAAAACAAATAAATTTGAACACGAGGAAGTCCAAATAGGTCCTACTCAAAACTGTTTAGAAGAAACATGGAGTGCAATTTGGGCTTCTTGGTCCTTAAGGGGTTAATTATAACTCTCTCCCGAGGTGTCACATAAGACTTAAAGGAGGAAATCTCTTAAGTTATCCACAGCTGTAGTGAGGAAAAAATACGCATGTATGATTTGAAATCAAAAGTCAATGATCATGGGCCAAATGCTAGGTGATTGTGGAACCTCGTCTTTCTTTTTGTGTCGGAACTTTGTCTCTGACTAAATGCAGCTCATCCGATTTTATATAAACATCGTAAGAACCAGGATTCATAACTGCAATTCTGGAGCATGGATTTTGATTCCCAAAGCTTGGTTCTAAAATGATTTTTGATGCGCAGGCAGATGTACCGGAAATCAATTTTAAGGGACATTATGACACAGAATACAGGCGTGCACATCCCACTGCCCCTGTGATTGTGCCCTGGGTGTCTGGAGTAATTTAATCGTAACATCTTTATTTTCATTTTCCAAAATGAAGTGTACTGTGGTCAGGGAAATTGCAACAGGGTAAAACTTGGCTTTGTTCTAGAATGAGTTGGTTCAGTGTTGAATCGAAATTTTCAGAAGACTGAAGAACTTTTGAGCTCTGTATCCAACAACTGCTACTCATAACGTTTTTGAGGAGCTGCCTCAACTCCTTTGGAAGAGGAATGCAGATTCTTTTTGAGCTCATCTCAGGTGGGTACCGAAAGCTACAAAATGAAGAAGACAAGTGCTAGTTAGTCACTCACTGAGCGCCATGCATGTTCTCCAGAGTGAATGACAGGATTTTGTCAATTGTTTTTAGGTTGGAAAAGGGTAATTTCTCACTACTGCTAAAGAATGTGTAGTGCATTTTATATTGATACTGGGAATCATGGAGGCAAATATCATTTTTCTCCAGTGAAGCATGTAGAGATTATGATTTTTTTTATTTTTTTTTGGTAACACACTGATTGCTTAACCCCTAAAGGACCAAGAAGCCCAAATTGGGCCTCGTGTTTTTTTTTTTTTTTTTTTTAGCAGTTTTGAGTAGGTCCTATTGTGGACTTTATTCTATTCAAATTTATATGTTTTCTGACCAAAACATGCAATGTTCTTCACTGATTTTTGTGGTATACAATTTGGCCCCATCTGAATTTCTTATTGTCACAATATAATGAATTGAATTGGTCATTTTAAAACCATAAATCCTTGGTCCTTTAGGGATTAACCCCTAAACGTACCAGGGTGTCCTTGGAATCGACAATTTGAGAAAAAGCATCATAAACTACTATTTAGAAGAATATTTTGGGATTGATATACAAATGAAAGTTCTAGATTTTGAATTTTAGACTCCATCGGTACGGTTGGATTCACTAATACTATCACCAATATTTAATTATAAAATTTGAAAGTTAAAATTAAAAATTCCTTCTAAATTCAATTACAAACAAAATTTTAGTATTTTTTGAGTAAAATTTGTTGGAATGAACTTGAAATGAAATACTCTTAAATGTGGTGATTCTTTGAAATTTTTGTGTTTCTTAAATCTATGACCTCATTTTTGCAAGGCCACTTTTGAACTACAGTCAATGCAATTTTGGCTTGGTCAACGACTTGACATACTTCTACATTTGTAATTTTAGAAAAATATGTAATCATGACTAAATCCGACCGATAGATAGGACAACAACTTGGTGAAGAATCTCCAAAAAATTGGATGACTTTCATGCAAACATTGATGAGAACATGAGAAGGGTTTGAATCTGTTAGTTGTCCACTTTCTGGACGCTCTGACGTTTTAGGGGTTAAGCTGGGGTTCATGTGTAGGAGAACATGGATTTGGATTCTCTTGAGAGGATCCCGTTTTTTATCCCTCAAATAAAGGCTGAAATTTCAGTAGCAAATGGATCTCTAATGCTTGATTTGATTGAAGATTTGAGTTTGTAGAGGTGCAATTAGTAGGATTTTCTCGATTGAAATGAAATAAAATTTTAGCATCCACTGAGAGGCCCGTGGTCCAAGGAACTAGCCGATGCGGAAATGAGCACCCTGTGATCGGTATTCAGTGGCATGCTTAAAAAATTTATTGATTAGTTTGTGACAATGGGATGTGAAAATCATCAATGATATTTATATTGTAGAGGTGAAAGAAAAGACACAAGATGTAACAAGGCGTTAAATTAACTTTCATCTTTTAACCTCTATACTTCTTATTGTTTAGCTTTAATGATTGATTTGATAAAAAGATTTGGGTTCATAAAGGTGCAATTAGTCTATAAGGGTAGAAATATTTCATTAAATTTTCAAATTCACACACTTTGAGGACTTAAATGTGAAAATACAAGATGGGAAAACAAGGGATGACTTTACAATTCACTCTATTATATTTGCTTTGTTCGATTGATTTGTTTTGTTTTTCTCCTATCAAATTGTACATATCTTTAACCATGCAGATTAATATTTTTGGTATTATTAAAAACCTTTAAAAGAAGAAATGTGCATATTAATGGAGTTTTACAAAATTGAACCTACCAAACTTGATTTTGGAAGATTTCAAAATATTGACTTTCAAAATATTTTTTTTGAGCCGTGTATGATTGTAGCAAGAACAAAAGCCATATCGGTATGAATTGAATAATACTGGTAATAATCATTCAATATATAAAAAACCACAATGTTGCAACCTAGAGAATGCCAATTCTTTTGAACCAGTTATCGATTGAAAGCAACTAAAGTTTCAGAGCAATCTATTGGACATATTAGATTTATCCGAAAAGAATGTCAAAATCTTTTTTGAATGCCCCATATTCGGTTTTGAGGTAAAGTGATAGAATAGTATCTTGCCACGGTACTGACCCGGGTTCGATTCCCGGCCGGTGTACAACATTCTTTTTCCATCTTTTTCATCTTTGTCCATAGTCTAAACTGGCCCTCAGCCCAAAAAGGAACTAAACCCTGAGAGGGATCGCCGCTGCCGGGGATCGAACCCGGGTCACCCGCGTGACAGGCGGGAATACTTACCACTATACTACAACAACAGCACCGCGGTAACAGGGCTACATTTTCGAACCAAGCCCCGTCAACCACGGTCTCAGATGTATTACCCATTTCCGCGAAACAGTAAATATCGTATACTAAAGGTAAACACTAGACCTCGCGATAATAATCAAGTAAAAAAATCGGAAAACGAAAGAGGAAACGCTGCAAGAATGAGTCCAGTACACGTTCTAAGGTATGCTGCCCTAAAACCACCACACCCCCCAAAATGGTTCGTTTGACTTGACCCATAACCGCCACTGCTGGGGCTGAATTCCGTAATTTGTGGGACTCCTGTCAATTATTGGTGGATGCCAGTGCGGTTTTGGGTGATGGTGGGCGCCTGTATGGATGCCTGTATGGCTGTCAACCCGATGTAATTGTTTTTTAAACCCGTTTGCCTGGTCTCACACTGCAGATGCTTCCAAAGTCCCAATAATAATAATTTATGATAATAAAAATATTCTGCTTGCGGTAGGAGCTAAAGAGAGACATTATTATCCTTCCTGCCAGCCTGGAACTGTGGATTTCCAATTTGACTTTGATTTCCAAACGCAAACCCCATGACAACTCGTCAACTCCATAAGATATGCTCTCCTAAAACCACCACACGCCCCCCCCCCCCAAAATGGTTCGTTTGTTCGACCCATAACTGCCGCTGCTGGGGCTGAATTTCGGCTGCTGTCAATTTTTGGTGGATGGCACTACGGTTTTGGGTTAGCTCATGAGCGGAATCTAGGAACAACAAAGTGTGAATTTAGGAAATTGTATGTAATGTATGGGTCACACGTTACTTCCCACTTTAGAATTTTGTATAAAATTGACAAATGCGAATTAGATGTTGCAATTTTTTGGAATCCTCATCAAAACCTATTTCGAGTGTGGTCATTTTTTTTTTTCGAATTTAGCACTGCCAAAAATAGGTCAGATTGCTTAAGTTGGTGGTTTTAGGACAATCAACCGTAGTTTTATCGTTTCCCTGAATTAATGCACTACTTCCTGCCAAAAATCATTTCTGATATCTGACAGCCGATTGTCCCAATGCAGACGTTAACCCTTAAACGACAATTTGGGTCCTGGGTGGGCAGCCCGGAAAGAATCTAAATTTTTTTGAATTTTTTTGATTTTTTTTTTTTTTTTTTTTTTTTTTTTCCAAAAACGGCTCTGCAGTGCACTGCTAACTAGCACTGTAGCACTGTAGCACTGCGGCACTGCTGAACTTCAGCTGCCCCAACCTCAAAACTTGTTCAATTTGATAACTTTGATTGCTTACCAACGATTCCACAATCTCTCAAATGAGGCGAAAATTTGGAATCTAGATCGCTTTTTCAGTAGCTTTCCAACGCAACAAGTCTCGCTTGATTTGGTTGAGAAATGAAACTTCTGTCTCCAATATTCCTTTAAACCAAGCCCGTGGGGCTGGGGTTGTCGTTTAAGGGTTAAGGTGCAGAATTTCTACAGTCAAATAAATTGGACTAGACAATGTACAAGGACCATAGTATATGCGTATTTAAACATAGAATAGGTGTGGTGCAGCGCTACTGTAGCAGTACGCGTATTTGAATTGACCACCTCACCATGCCAACGGCTGTGTGCTGATTATCAAACTAAAGAAACCCTCTGTTAGAATAAGAAATGAAGACAGCAAGCTATCAACAGATACTAACACGAGTAATGAAGTGATGCAACAAAACTGTCGAAAGGAAATGAATTACTAGCTAATAAACTAACAAGAGCAGATGTCGACACACTTCGGAAAAATAAACAAGTTGAAATAGCAATCTGTGTGTACGGCACACACCATGTCCAGTGAATCACGACCTCAAGAGGTTCTGTAAAAGCTGCAGCACGTGATGGATGAATGGGAATTGAAAGCACAGAAGAGAACAATAATTACAAAATGCCTAGTTCAGCTCAAGGCAGAGTGAGCTCTCAGCCAATCCTGCAAGAAGCTTGCAATTTGAAGGTGACCCTTGCCTTCCAGCTACACCTACTCGACACCCTCAACAGGTAGAGATAATTCACAATCGTGTATCACCACATGCAAGCTGCGATGACCCAGACCCAGACACACGCGGACAGTGAGTAGAACTCTAAACAAGAGCAATGGAACTAACACCGCCAGGTGGTTTTTTGATGCCACCAAGGACATCCCGGGCTCTGGGCTTGTCATCCGAGAAGATATCATGGCCAGTGATCTCCTTGAGCTTTGCCTGGCTCAGATGGTGATGCTGGGACTTATCGTTGGATAGGTTGTTGGCGTCGCTGAAAATATCGTGTCCAGAAAGTTCAGCACTCTTCAGCCCTGATAGTTTGTGAGTAATGCTATCAATCTCTTCATCTGCGCCAAAGGAAATCTGACTCCGCCCTCCTGCCGGCTGCAACAGAAATTTCATTCCTTGATTAGATATAGTGTAAATGATCAGTAAACATATATATTGTCCTAAGCCACCAGGGCACTCTCACCTTGAGTTCTAAAGGTAAATGAAAAATCTCAAGCAAGCACAGAAAGGTTTTGAACCTTACATTGGATATTTTAACCGATGTGTGCAAATTTCGTGGTTGTGGTTGGTCGCTAGACTTCGATTCTTCCCTCATTTCAAAGGACCGATTGTTCTTAGGAGCGTCTGGGGGAGGGGGCCCAAAAATGTTGCTGCCCACCAATTCCTTGGCCTTGGCATTTGAAAATTGGCCTCGTCTGGCATGGATATCATCAGTTGTCTCCTGCGTGCCACTAAGCTCCTTCTGCTTTGCTACCTCTGGGATAGTGACCGGCTTCTTAGGTGATGCACTTTCTTCACCACCAAATGATATTTGGCTTACCCCGCCTGCTGGCTGAAGACCACAAACAGGACATGCTCGTCAGAAACTTTGACGGTATTCTGCTGCTTTTAAGCAATTTTGATGCTTAAATTTTGACACCAAAAAATCAGTGTAGAGTTACTTTGACCGATGAAATTAACTTTAGTTCGTACCAACTAAAACATCGATACGCTTCATAGAGGATCGTCTAGACCGATGATGAAGATGATTCCCGGTAAGACTGGAGAATATTGCTCCCATCCTTACACGTTAGGTGGTAACTTGCATGCTCCACTTGGCAGTGGCTACTGCTTGGAAACATAGGACGAGTACTACGAAAAGTTCATGAGGAAATTTCTCACTACTAGAAATCTTCATTGATAGGACTTAAGTTTCTTTGAATTCTGTCCCCCACTGTTTCACGGATACAGAGGTTTGGTTCTAAAGAACCAAATAGATCATTAGTCCCTTTTAGTGGAACATTATTTAGTACAATAGTAAATATCCTTCTAGAGCTTTCTACTACATACAGGAGCTCTTTAGTACGGAAATCTGGTCTAGGAGTTGAGAACCAAGTTGTACAGGTCTATTGATTGGCAAGTTGGTAAACAGTAGCTCTAGTTCTGGTATGCAGCTTGAGCAGAGAATAACAGCCATGACGCTCACAGCCGCAAATTTACATGAACACATGCTGTCTCCTCACTAATCAAAGTAGTTAATCCTCCGCTAATAGTGCACTTTTTTAATTGGAAAGGACTCCAGAAATGCGAAGTTTATTGGTTAGATACTCGCAACGACAAGAGGCAAGGAGAATAGCCTACCTGGTGCATACGCACGGCTGTTCTATCTGCACCGTTGCCCTCACCATTTCTAGCGCCAGTTCCATTGAAAATGCCACTTCCATGCATCTCTCTTTTCTTCAAGTCTGAGGCAGGCCGGCTGTAAAGAGATTATATCGACATCAGTCAGCATCTCCAAATGGCTATGACCATTGTTCAACAAATAGTACAGTGAATACGTACTTTAACTCTGTTCTTAAAGTTGCATTTCAAATCTACAGGGTCTGAATAGGAGGATACCTCTTCAGAATAGCTTCGGCTTCTTCGGCTGACATTTGCTCACCAAATTTTATCGTACTCAGTCCACCTGCAGGCTGAAGTTCACAGCACCAAACTAACATCAGGCAACTCGAAACCGATAGCTCGCTACTGTTATGCGAAACTTCCTCGATCAATACTTGTTCAAAAGTTCAAAGGTCGTCGATAGTGATCATAGTTATCCCTTCAATGTGACTTGAAAGAAAATGCTGGGACAACCTTACACTAACAATACAGAAAACGACTGACATTGCAGTTAGAAACCGCACCTGGTGCATACGGATAGTTGGTTTAGGTTGAGGGCTTTCTTCGCATGCCGCTATGAATGCATGGCTATCATTAGTGGCACTGTATCGCACTGGAGCTGGAGTGCGTGGAGCATCGGGAACCTCAGACCAAGTGAGTTGGACTGTAGACTCTCCTCCAGGAGGCCTGTAGCCTCGCCTGTGGACCGCCGGGCTACCATTGTCAACAGACATTGTACTCCTCGCTTGATCGCACCGCACGATCCAGAACTCTCTGGCGTTAAGTCAGATCTAATACCTCGTCACACCTTTCGATCGCAACCCCTGCCAAACACCGAATAGTCCCTCTCCCCTCAGCTCCAAAATTTCAAACCCGGGTCCTCTTTAAAGAAACTCAATAACAAGAACTCAAATACTCTTTTCCCGTTCTTAGAAAGAGAAATATACTCCAAGACCTCCACGATCGGGCGCTCAACGTTCTTGAACCCCCTGCACCTCAAAACGCACTGAAACGAGCTCAAAACTGCACCAGAAGTTCTTAGGGAGGGTTGAAAAGAACGAGAAGAAAGGGAGTAAGGCAGCAACCTTGAAAACAACGGAATGCAAGCTGTATTGCAGCAATGTGGCAGCAGAGAGACAATGAACGGGGCGCACTGTAAAGCCGGTGCTCGCTGCTCAGAGTGTGACAGAGCGGGGCGCTCAGAAAGAGGAGCGGGGCAGGGACGACTAGCGCCCGGGCCGGGCCGGGCGGGCCGGGCTGACCGGTTCCGGGCCCCACCCGGGCTTCAATCTGGACGGCGGTAATCAATTCCGACCCAGCGATCGCACGGTCTTCGTACGACGAACATGGGCGCAGATTCGGACAGAGCGAGTCTGGGCGGGAAGGTCAGATGACCGCTCTGGCGCCCTTCCTTTGCCTAAATTCCCCCCTATGTGCCCTAAATAACTTCATGGTTCCTTCAAATTAGCGAGTGAACCATGTAACTCACATATTTGAATAATTTTGAATCAGGTGTTTCCTTGGGCTATTAGAGTTAACTGAAAAGAAGAGAGAATACATGTTAGGTAAAGTGAGTCTGACCGGTATTTAAGGTAGCCAAGCAAACTAGCATGGTTTTCAAAAAATCCAAAATAGAAAGGAGGGTAAACTAGTTTTGCCGTCACAAAGGTGGCCTAACTCATTCTAAGGTGAGTTCACAAAGAACTAAGGCTTGGAGGCGCTAATAGGCGAAATAATAGCAAGGCATGTGGCAGGCTTGAGATATAATTAAATGGCTTGTTTGATTAAGTGGCTCTGACAACTTGGAATGGTTTGCAAAGGTTGTATCTAAAATTGAAGGTAGAGGGTGTTGGGTTCACTATTTGGTTTGATTTCAGTTACACTCATAGACGACATAGACTTTGGTTTTCTTAGATTTAGGGTGTCAAATCACATGTTCTGGTTTCAGTTAACTCAATTGTTCTAGAATTAAAGATCGATAAAGATTCAACCATAATTTAGGTTGGCATTTTTGTAGTGTAAAGTTCACCTCTAATAGCGGAACATATAATCATAATGTTGGTTCAAAGACCTTTCATTGTGAAAAAGGGTACTTAGAACATTGCCACTCTTTGGGTAGTATACAGCATTCCAAGAGGGAGTTTGAAAAGCCAATAATTGGCCCTTGTTCCAAATCAACCTTCTTTCCATACCCACCAGCCCATATTTGCCTCACCATTCTCAGCCACCTTCTTGGAACCTTCTTCAATCGCTTCATCCACTCTTCTCTCTTCTTGGCTAGAACATTTGTGCTATAGTCATAGTCAACCCTTCCTTTCGGCACAACACTTAAGAATTAAAACGCGCCATTTTACAATGAATGGGCTCCCATTTGAAGAGACTTTAATTAAGAAAGTGATTAGCAAGTCTATGGTGAAGCAATCTTGGACATGGATTTTTTTTTCAATGTTGCACTATACATTTTTGGCAACTCCGGTGAAAATATGAGAGTGAAAGTGGCATTTATTGGGATATTTTTCTATTTTTCTCCCTTATAGAAAAGTGTAACGAGGCGAATTGTAGTTTATGTTGCATAATAGTAAGTAATTTGTACCTTTTCCTTGAGACCTTTTTCGATCATCACATGGGAAATGTTTGTGTCTTGGCAACTTGCAACTTCAATTTAGGTTGACTTTGGCAACTCGATGCTCATTTACAGCATATTTTCCCCATAGGCTTGCCACAAAAAAATATTTTTCATTACAATCTAGTTGCTAGCAGTCGGAAAAAAATAACCTTAACCTTGGGAGGCGCACTCACCAAAGATAGCATGGCCTTTAGGGCCTAGGGTGGTGATGCTCTTATGGCATCAAGTTAATGTGTCCAAATAGAATTGTGGCACCATGCTCTAGCATTGTAGCAAATACACCATTTTACTAATGTCAACTATCCTTCATTGAGGAACAAGGGTAGCAAAGTCTATATTTGGTGTTCCTTTTGGAAGGAAACATACAATATTCTAAGAAAGCCATTTCTCTCCTTATTTTTAATGACAAAGAGAGGATTTTTTTCTTTATAGAATTTTGGAAAAAAATTAGAGACAATTCCAAGTGACATGTGTTGAATACTGCGAAACTCTTTTCTATGTACTCTCTAGTGTCACATATTGATAATATTTCGATGTTGCATTCACATGTGATTAGAGAATTTCTACATGCCATGTTCTAAATTCAATCACATTGATTGTCAAAAAAGTGTGATATAAAAGAGTATTGAGCGTAGTTGGTGAAGAGTTTGAAATGCATTAATGGCTGGTCACCAATCATGTCTTCAAAATGTAGTTGAAAATAAAAAGGAACCTAGCTTTTGTAAAGCACGGAGAATGTCATGTTTAGTTTCAATCTGTTACTAGTATCATAGACTTTGGTGTGGGGTCTGAAATAAACAGATTCTTTTTACTTTCTTCTTTCTTCTTTTTAAGTTTGTCTTTGCCAAGATGAAGTCGTACACGAGTTCTGTCCCGGAGCAATCAGCAGCTCGCACCTGCAGATGTAATGGGTTTGTTCACGTCTCCTCAGAGAGAGATGGAATCATGGAGAAGCTTGCCTGCAGAGCAACGGCTTTGTTCATGTTGGCTGCAATGATGCATGATCAATCTTTCCATTCCATTATTTGAGGCCTTCAAGTAATCACATTCAATGCAGTCTTTGATGAGTCCTCTTGCTGAATAATTCACGAGTCGTTTTCAGTTTGAGAACGTTGATTTTGGATGATAATATTGTATTGTGTTGCTTATGACGGGCAGTACAGTTGTCCCTCTCTATTATGGCATGTTTGGGAGACCCTATCTTCATGGATTAGTCACTTGTCATATGTGTATTGCTTGAAAATAATAATATCGTCATATTATGGAGTGTCATTGTATGGAGGGTGAATTGTACTCTGAATCTAGGTCCATGTGGCCTAGTTAGCACTCGCAAAAACCCATGCTAAGTCCCTACAAGGTTTGGAAATACCTAAATGTATTATAAAATGAGGTTTTTTAAAACTTTTTTGAGCTTCAACTGTGAAGAGCACATGTAAGACATCCTTATTAGAAACATTCGTACGGCTAAATTTGAAATAAAATGCCTAGATTTTTTCAAATGAATTTACACAAAAAAATCTTTGAAAATTCACTAAAATTACAATTTTAATAATCTCCTCTTGTAATTCATTATGATTGGTTGAAATCATCAGACTTCAATAGTGTTGAAGTTGTTCATTTGAAATTTATTATGGTTTAATAGAGGAATTTTGAGATCTCTTTGTAAGCAATCAAAAAAATTATAGGTTGAAATATTGCAGACAGATAGATAGAAACTCCGAATCCCTTTCGAGGCCGGCGTGAATAAAGTTTTTGTTTGTCTTGACAATGAGCCAATGCCCACCGGAAAAAGGGCCATTGATGCAAGACTACCCTCTCCTTTTGAGAATAGACACTTTAGTAACCAGTAACAAGTACTAGTAACAAACAGTGATTTTAGACGAGTGGTTAAATGAAGCTAGGGTATGATTTAGAATTTGTTTTTTTTGGTGGTCGCCAAGTCATGGTTCCTGGGTTGATTGGTGAAGGACGTTGTATCACATTTATATGGTCCAGGTTCGATTCTCGTTGGATCTGTTTGAGCAATAATGTGATATTCATGATTTGGTGTTGTTGGTGAGTTATCATAGGCAGGAAAGTTGTACAACCAACCGGCCCCATCCCACCTTCCTGAGACAAGAGTCTACGTTGAGCTAATCAGTGAAAATATAAAATGGAATAAGTAGTGGTCTTAACCACTACCTCCCTTTTCTTACGTTATCTATTCAATTATTCTATTGGTAGTGGTTGATTATTTTCTATTTTTCTTTTATGTAGTATGATTGATTCAGCATGTTGTATAGCGATGGTGTTTATTTCTTTGAATGTGTGTTTAATGGAGGTTTCTAGTAGTTTAATTTTTTTTTCAAGGAGTTTCATTGAGGGAGCATGCATTGTACCTCTAGCTCCTGCAGTCATGACTATAAGTGGGTCTACTTTCCAACCTTGGTTGGTGATGCTATTAATTAATGATTGGTATTTTTGGATTTTGTTTTCTATTGTTTCTTGTGAGAATTTGTCGTTACAATATGTAAATTCAATAAATTATATTGTGAGGTTGTTTTCTGGGTTTGGTGGTGGGTCATTTTTGTACGAAAGTCCTTTGACGCATAGAATATTTGGTTTAAATCTGGCGTTGCAATGGCATCTTTGACGTCCACATGTACAGGGCAGGAGCCATGGGTGTACTGTGTTTTCTTGTGGATTATTGTTAAATGTTCCCGCGTTCATGAGGGTGTAGCATCTAGATTTTTGCATTGATAGGATTAATTTTCTTAATTCCCACACTGCTTTGTTATGTCTTTTAACTCTAATGGCCTGTATGTGATGATGGTTACATTTTGATAGTACATGTAGCCATGTATCTGCGTCTGTGGAGTTACAAATGGAGCATGTGATTGATGGGAATCTTTCTCTGCCAAAAAATAGTTGTTTTCTAGCATTACCCATGTATTGACCAGTGCGGAATTTTAAGAGGTTTGTTTTTTGTGAGTCCGTGATTGTGGGGTTGGACCAAAATGAATTAGATAATTCATTATCTATATCTGGGTTCATTGTCTATTTGCTAATATTGGAGAAACGTATTGTCATTAGTTCTAGGTTATTTTCTCGGTCGTATTTGGTTATGTATGTTTAGAGACATCTGACAGGGCCTTTGTCATGCCCTTTCCTGGGTCCTGGCCATGTGTCTTTTTGGAAGTAGTATGGTGTAGTATGTGCAAATTCATATGTTTTTGTAGCAAAGAAATATTCCTTTTTGGCTCCATCTTTTGCAAGTTCATCTGCTTGTTCCTTGCCGTCAATGTTGGCATGTGCTTTGACTTTGTAGAATATTGTGGGTTGTGTATGAGTTTTTAGCATTTCTACCATGGATGTTAGTATAGTTTTGTCGGCATGATTGTTGTGTAGGATTGGATGTTTAAGTTGTGTGTTGAGGTTGTACAGACAGTTGAGGCAGTCAGTGAATATATGTGCAGGTTCGTTTGGGTATTTGGTAGTAATTAGTCTCAATGTTTTATGTATAGCCATTAGTTCTACTCTAAAACTAGTTTATAGGCCAGGTAGTCTTTTTGATATTTGTATATCTACTTTTGTCGGGTTGTACATTCCATAGCCAACTTTTTCTTTTTTCCAATGTCCATCATCATCTTGGACAGGAGGTTTGAAAGATCCATCAGTGTAGTAGCTATGTTGTGGATAGAATTTTAGTGTAGTGTTCATTACGAAGTTTGGTAGTGGTGGTGTATTTGTGGTGTCGGGTTGGTATGGAGTGGGTATGTGAGTATATTCCAAATTTTGCTTTTATTAACTGGTGTATTAGGGGGTGGGTGGGGCAGTTTGTGTGTGATATTGTGAGATTTGCAGGTTTTCAATTGTTGTTTTGATCATGTCTAATTGGTTAGGTGTGCCAATGTTGTGGTTTTGGTGGTGAATGCAGAAAACATGTATTGCAAGTGGTTTTGTCTGTGGTTTATGAATTTCTAGGGTAATTGTTGGTTCTTCATATGTGATGGTGTTTGTGGCAAAGTGGAAAATCACATGTGTGTCTGGGAATGGCCCAGTATGTGGGGAGAAGTTTTGGTGCTAGTTAATGTCTGGTATTACTAGTATAGTGATTGTGTTTGGATCGTTTTTGGTTGCCAATCGTGCCCAATGTATTGCTTGTTGGGCCATTTCTTCATTATGTGGGTGGGCATAACCGACTCCTTTCCATTTGTATTGGAGGGCGATACCGAGTGACCCAAAAAATTTGTCTCTTGCAAATGGGGAGAAGAATTGTGAAATTTGTGTGGAACATGTTACTAGTGAAGAGAAGTACGAGTGAATGATACTGAAAGTTGTAGTAATGGAGTCAAGGATGTTAGTTGGTAGAGTATATTGGGATGCTTTTAGTGGGTCTTTTTTGGAGGTTTTGTGGTTATATCTTTGATATAGCCATACTATTTCCGTTTCGAATGATTGTGTGGGTGGTACTAGGCCGTGTGAGCTATAAATTGCTTTATTGTATTGTTGCCATAACCATTTTAATTTGGTGGTTGGTATAGTGATAAAGTGTCTTCCGGTATCTTCAAATATGTGGGTATGTTCATTTTGTATTTGTATAGTATTATTTTTGGTAATTATGTATTTTTCCGAGTTGCATTATTTTATAGATATATGTGTGAGTGGGATTATTGTAGGTGGGGGGATGAATCTTGTATCTCTGGTTTGTACAGGGGAGAAATATGCATTAATAATATTTTTATAATGTTTGTGTTGTAGTTTTGTGTAGTATTATGTTAGTAAAGTAATGTTGTGTTCAATTACTATTGGTTGAAATATTGCACATTATGCAAAAGATGATTCAATGTTGTACATTATGCACTTTTGGCCATTCTTTCCAAAATTTAGAAGATAATGAGTATATTTGTATTTTTATGTAATTAAAACAATAATCTTTTTTAAAATCAAATTTAAACAATTTCGACATTTAACCCTTAAAGGGATGATGGAGATAGTAGATACGTTGGCATATATTTGACATTTGATGTAGATAGAAAGTTCCAATTTAAGACCCCAATAGCTCATGAAAATCATGTCGACGTGAATTTTAACTTTACTTTTGATCTTAAACCCATAGGAGGTGTGGCACTATACCAAATACAATGGAATATTGTTGTATAATACTGGTCGGAAAGGGCTCTTTGGACCTTTAAGGGTTAATCCAATTGTATGGATGTCATAGAAAATTCATCATCTACAACTTTCATTTGTATGTCAGCCTTGAAGAATGGATTTAGTGAGCATTTTATAGTTCAAAACTTTAGATTACTTTTTTGTCGAAATAAAAGCTCATATGAAATGAAAAGACCTAGTAAATTCAATTTCGATTCTTTTCCAAATCGAACTTCACTGACATGAAGATAACTTGAAAAATTAATGTAAAAAAGGGATGAAAAACATCACCACATATGAAAAATTGTACATTGATTTTTTACATTGTCCAAAAAACGGACATTCATAAGGTTAGGGGTTGACTCATCCGGTTCATTTATTGAGCTTAACCATCCTATTTGTGCCATGTGACTATTTTGGGGACTATATATACCAGTTTGTGGTCATAAAAGACCCAAATGATCAAAGTAGGACTTTGGCCATTTAGACAATTCTAATGACTTCACATTTTTTTGATTAGTTTTTGATATTTTATGGTAACTTTTACTACCTACAATCTACATGGAAAGTTTTGTTTCATGATATTCAGATAGATATTGCAAAATTTATGAAGGTTTGAAGTCGTTTTGTATTATGCAAGTAGGCTTAACAAAGTTCAATTTATTATTATTATTAGAATACATTTAAATATACTAGTAATTTATTATTATTATTAGAATACACGTAAAAAACACAAAGAGTGTTGTTTGAAGGTACAAGGTAAGGAGACTCTATGCTTCAACACCCAAACCACAAAAGTTCAAATAAAATATAATACCGTACCAGGAAGGCAGGGTCGGTAAAAAATAGGTAAATTTTGTCAAAAATGATTGTTTTTTTTTTCGCTTGTAGATTTATATAATATTTAGCACACGCCAGAATGGCAAGACCAAATTTGTCAATGTCTATTTTCTACAAATTTTATTGTTTCTAACTAGAACGACAAAATATTCAATAAGAAAAATTAATAAAAAATCATATCAAAGAATAAAATTTTCAAAAATTCACAAAACAAACCTTTAATGATTTTATAACCCCAATAAGAATATTCATGTCATTTTAATGATTTTTTTAATACGGTATATAATATAAGGGTAAGAAAATTTGAACTTGCGTGGTTTTAAAAACATTTGGAATTGTCCTACCCTTGTGGAGGTAGTTAGAGAATTATTTGGTGGGCACTGTGTCATTGGCATTACGAACACATACAACACCCAATTCCCTAATTTTGCACTTGGCCAAGTGCACTCATTTCATGAGCAAATTTGGCTTTAAAAAAATTTGTTTGAAAAAATCTGTAAAAAACACGGATTTTTGTCTTTCTACAATCTCTTCATTGTAAAGAAACAATTATTTATTTTATTTTCTATCCTTATCTTTATCTTTTATCTTTTATCTTTATCTTTTCTTTTTCTTTTATCTTGTTTTTTTCCTTGTCTTCTTTCTTGTCTTCCTCTTGTCTTCCTTCTTCTTTTTTCTTCTAGTCTTCCACTTGTCTTCATTTTTCTTCTTTACGTTGCCATTTTTGGAGTTTAAATGATAATTTTTAAAAATAAAATAAAAATCCGGGAGCAGGTTGAATCCATTACAGGCCCGGAAGAAAAAAAAAAGTTTTTTTTTTTTTTTTTCCAGGCAGGGAGGGTCCGCGCGCGCGGACCCTACTCTTATTTTGACCCTCCCTCTCTCACTCCCCCCTCTCCCCTATATAAAGCCTCTCTCACTCTCCCTCCTTCACACTCTCATTCCTCCCCTTTTCCTCTCTTGTTCATCTCCCTCTCTTCCTTCTCCCTTCTCCTCAATATAAAGGAAGAAGAGAGAGGAGGAAAGAAGAGTGAGGGAGGGAGAATGAGGGAGGGTTTATAAAGGAGAGAGGGGAAAAAAAAAAAGGAGAGGAGGGAAGGAGAGTGGATCAAAAAAAGAGTAGGGTCCGCGCGCGTGGACCCTCCCAGCCCGGAAAATTCGGAAAATTCGGAAAAAAAAAAAAAAAAACTTTTTTTTTTTTTTCGTTTTTTTCTTCTTTTGGGCTTGTACTGGATTCAGCGTGCTCCCTGATTTTTTATTTTTATTTTTAAAATTATCGTTTAAACTCCAAAAATGGCAAGGTGAAGAAAGAAAAAGGAAGACTAGTGGAAGACTAGAAGGAAAAGAAGAAAGAAGACAAAAAAAAAGACAAGAAAAAAAAACAAGATAAAAGAAAAAAAAAGATAAGATAAAGATAAAGATAAAATAAAAGATAAAGATAAGGATGATAAATAAATTAAATAATTGTTTCTTTAGAGCGTAAGGGATTGTGAAAAGACAAAAATCCCTGTTTTTAAGAGATTTTTTCAAACAATTTTTTTAATGCGCTTGGGGGCCAAGTGCATGATTATATGGCCAAGTGCAAAATTAGCGAATTGGGTGTTATACTCTATTCACGTCGGCCTCTTGAGAAGACCGGAGTTTCTATCTATCTAGTTAGAGAATCTTTTGAAGAATGTTTTCTTGATTATCTTAATAGACTCTCAACTTAACTTTTCAATATAATCTTCAAAATTGCAATTTGTGAAACACACAAATTGATTTTGAAATTGGTGAGGATTTTCACTTTCAAACTTTAAAAGGAAATGTTTCAATAAGTTAACAAATGGATCATATGGTTGAACCCACCATCATATGAACTCTTAACATTGTTTTAGAGGGGGTTTTGGAAAGCTATTTTTTACCAATTGCACTAAAAGAACTTCATGAGTTAAAGAACTAACAATATAAAAAGGATAAATCTTATTTTCTTTATATAGGTACTTGGCATGCATTGGAGGTGGGAAGAAATCTTTAATGTCTACTTTCAAGATGAAGAGTTCAATTCTTTTCTACCAAACCACTTATGCACCAATTGTTGCTCAACAATTCTCTTCACATTTGAAGAATTTTCAAGTATACTTGCGAATTCCATTCTAAAATCCTTGGATTTGGAGGGATTCATTTGAATTTGGTAGTAACCATTGCTATTTACACCGTGAATTCCCTATTAACCCCTAAGCGCCCCGGCGTCCATATTTTGGACGTTTTTGAGGGACATTCACCTTTGAAGAGCTGTAACTTTTGCAAAACGTGTCCGATTTTGCTGAAATTTTTAATAAACTCTCTGCACAATGTATGGAATGTGCGGTAAAAATTTCACATCAATCCGAGATGAATTGAATTTTTATTGATCATTTGAAAGTAGGTATCTTTTTTTTGGACAATTCTGTGAATTTTGATGGCAGCAACTTCGGGGGCTTGTATCTCCTTCATCCCAAGTCCGTTTTCAATAGAACTTGTTGGGTTGAATTTCCCTTGAAGTCTAGTTATCATGGTCAAATTTTCAGGTCGATCCATGTTGTTATGAATGTTCGAAAGTCATT
This sequence comes from Pohlia nutans, assembly GCA_022496805.1. Lineage (NCBI taxonomy): Eukaryota > Viridiplantae > Streptophyta > Bryopsida > Bryales > Mniaceae > Pohlia > Pohlia nutans. The sequence continues at coordinate 24,346,714 of CM040085.1, read as the reverse complement.
TTAGTGCACGGGTCTAGTTTGAACACTTTTTGCTTTTTGGTTCAAATGGGTCACTTTTCGGGCTATTTTTTGACATTGCAAGGCCATTTTAGGGCACATTAAAAAATTTCATGAGGATTTTTTGGTACCAATGTGTTTATATGATGATTTTGAACTACTTTATAGTTGAAAGTTTCTTCATTTGAGTAATTTTAAAAACAAATTTCACCTCTAACTCTGTTGTTAGGAAAATTTCAGCATCCTTTTTTAGCACTAAAACACTATGATCTTGCAATCTATATTGCCAAATGACCCCAAAATTGATCCACATGATCTACAACATGTATGTTACAAGATTGTACGCTTGAGATTTCTATACCTCACTTACATTTAGACCTATAACACGTCAAAAGCAATGATGATTTTAAGCCCAAAAAAACTAGGGACCCTTAGGGGTTAATCAATAAACTATATGTAGCGTACTATAGAATCTATTCTTCAAAGGATGTATGTAGCCTTCAATATAAACATTAGTACCTTGTAAACCTTCATGTTGGTTTAGAAAATGAATTGACCTTAATTGGATTAGAAAATGAATTGACCTTAATCTATAACTCCTCAAGAGCCAAGCGTTCAAAATTTGAATGATAGATGAATTCTAACATATTCCATGCATGCATAATTTTATTTATTTTTGGTCCCTCCAAATGATTTGAAATTCTAGTATTAGTTATATAAAAAAATTATGATAGAAATTTCCAAAACTTTTTGTTGCTAATATTGTATAGTTCAAAGAGTACAAATATGTTTCACTTGAAGAACTAACTTCCTTAGTTCAAAAATTAGCCCTTCAAAAAAGGATTCAAAAAATAAATATGATTTTTTAATAACCATAATAATTAGAATTTTACATTTTAAACTTAATCAAACAATATTTTTGTGAAAATCATTGGTATTTGATGTTGGAAGAATTTTTATTTTTGGTATTGAGCGCTATTCATAAATATTGGTAAATACAATGGTGGATTTAATCGTATGGATATGATATGTGGATATGATTTGTGGATCATAGTTTAAGGTTTTTGTTTGAAAGTCATCGTTAAATTCTTCTTCTAAGTTGCCCTTTATAATACATCTTCACACATTTAGCTTGAAATTATGATTGCCCCATAGTCCTTGAGAGTGTTGAGTTTTTTAAAAATTTACTATGAAAAACTAATTGAAAAAATAATTTGGTGTTGATGTAGAAACAACTGTTGTAGATTGTGAATTTTAGATTACACCTCAGTCTATAGTTAAATTTACATATACTATCATAATTTCTCAAATTAAAACATCAACTCTTTTTGATGAAACATACTTCCACTCTTTAAGCTTCATAAAACATTGGAGGAGTGTGGTTTTGAAAATTTCTTATCGTTCAAAAGTTAATCAACTAGCGCAAGAATTTTGTATGATTTTAATGGATGAAAAGGATGAAACTAAAGGTACAAAATGATTCATTAATTGTTGATATTTTTAAATGATAGAGTCGGGTGAAACTAAATTAACACTGATTTCAAAAAGAGGTTGGAGTTCCTCTTTATATAATCGTCTTCAAAGAGACTCTTCATTTACCGATGATAAAGTAGAAGACTTGGCATTATTCTTCTTACTACTGTACTCGGATATTTAATTATTTTTCCCAAATGAAATGAATATTATGTGAGATTCGATGGATATTCTCTAAGATTCTATTTTTCATTGTTAAAAAAAAGTATCTTGAAAAAATAATTTCGTAAAAATTTGGGCTTCTCTTTTATTCTTTTATTATTTTATTTTATTTTATTTTATTTTTTCCAACCCTGCCTTCCGGGTACGGTATCTGCCCAAAACTGTGGAAGAATGGGCTCTGCATACTCAGTTATTACTCATGCTCGAAGCAGCCTCGTTGACAGAGGGGCCTTGTAAGTCAGAACATGACAACACACATGTACCGTATACATGACTTAAAATTATAGGGACTGTATTCACTTTATGAGTCACTGAATGTTGATGACCTACTAGAAAAACATGCTTAGCGTATGTTCTCACTTGTCATTGAAATATCATTACAGCGGCTTTCCATTGAGCATCTGCACCTTCCGAAATTAGACATACCGATTCTTTCCATTCATGAATTAGGAGGTTCAGCTAGGATTTTGCTCTCACGATGAGCCAAACATGAATGCAGATGGGAAGGTCATTGGTATGGGCCTACAAATGTGACACGTGGAAAGTTTCATTTCAAAGTGACATATGACAACAAGATAAATCATCGTTCTCAATGTGGGCCATCATTCCCCAACGTTCCATGGTAACCCGAAAGAAAGCATGGAAAGCATCGGAAGGTGCAAGTGTAGAAAAATCTCGTGAATTGGGGTTTTTGATGTGAACCTTTTCCCAATAGAAAACCGCCTTTACTGGTAGTAAGGGTTTTAGGAATGAATTCAAGTCAGATTCAAGTACACTTTTGAATTAGGTTCACATTGCTAAAATCATTCGTAAGACCAAGTATGAACATATTCTTAGAGTGTGCTAAGATACTAATATTTAATCGTGACACTGACTCAACTGCCACACACAATACAAGGGTACACTATTAAGATTTGACAATCAAAATGAAGTTAGATCATAAAACATTCAACGTTGACTTCAAGGCATCTAATATATACTGCAGTACCATAGTAGGGTCGCCAAATATCTCCCACTCATACTTCTATTCACCAATAACATGTTCCACACAAATTTCAGAATTTTACTCTCCTTTTGCAAGAGATAAAGTCTTTGGATCACTCGGTACCGCCTTCCAATACAAATGGAAAGGCATAGGCTACGCCCACCCACATATTGAAGAAACAACCCAACAAAACACGCAATTCGCTATTTACGCACTTGGCCATATAATCATGCACTTGGTCCCCGGAAGCATTAAAAATATTGTCTAAAAAACTGTCTAAGAAACAACCATTTTTGTCGTTCTACAATTACTTTCATTGTAAACAAACAATTATTTAATTTAATTTTCATTCTTATCTTTATCTTTTATCTTTATCTTTTATTTTATTTTTTATTTTATCTTTTCTTTATCTTGTTTCATTTATCTTATTTCTTTCTTGTCTTCAATTTCTTTTCCTCCTTGTCTTCCCGCAAATCCTTCGCCCGCACCAAAGACCAAAAAAAAAAAAAAAAAAAAAAAAAAAACCTTTTTTTTTTTTTTTTTTTTTTTTTTTTTGATTTCGTCTTCTTTTTTGTTTGGGGCTCATGAACCCTGAAAATAGAAATTTAAAAAAATAAAAATTTAGGGTTCAGCCGCCGGCGGCTGAACCCTAAACGGCGGAGGATGCACCAAAAAAAATAAAAAATAAAAAAATAAAATCTATTTTTAGTCTGTTGTGGGCTAGTGGATGCGCGGCCGCGCACCCACTACCTCATTTTCTCCTCTCTTCCTCTCTTCTCTCTCCCTCTCCCTCTTCCCTCTTCTTCTCTCTCCTCTCTCCCCTCTCCTCATATATATAGGAGAGAGAGAAGAAGAGGGTGAGAGGGAGAGAGGGAGAGAGGGAGAGAGGGAGAGAGGGAGAGAGGGAGAGAGGGAGAGAGGGAGAGAGGGAAAGAGGGAGAGAGGGAGAGGAAGAGAGGAGAAAATGAGGCAATGGGTGCGCGGCCGCGCACCCACTAGCCCACAGCAGACTAAAAATAGAAAAAAACTTTTTATTTATTTATTTTTTATTTATTTTTCATTTATTTTTTTGGGTGCATCCTCCGCCGTTTAGGGTTCAGCCGTCGGCGGCTGAACCCTAAATTTTTATTTTTTTTAATTTTTATTTTCAGGGTTCATGAGCCCCAAACAAAACAAAAAAAAAAAAAAAAAAAAAAAGTATTTATTTATTTATTTATTTATTTTTATTTTTGGTCTTTGGTGCGGGCGAAGGATTTGCGGCTGCCACAAGAGGAATGAAAAAAAATAGAAGAAAAAGAAGAAGACAAGAAGGAAGACAAGGAGGAAAAGAAATTGAAGACAAGAAAGAAATAAGATAAATGAAACAAGATAAAGAAAAGATAAAATAAAAAATAAAATAAAAGATAAAGATAAAAGATAAAGATAAAAGATAAAGATAAGAATAAAAATTAAATTAAATAATTGTTTGTTTACAATGAAAGTAATTGTAGAACGACAAAATCGTTCTTTTTTAGAGAACTTTTTACACAAAAAATTTTAAGCAAGATTTGCTCATGAAATGAACGCACTTGACCAAGTGCATAAATAGCGAATTGCGTGTTACAAGCAAAAATTTTGGGCATGATTGGCAGCCAAAACCGACCCAAATAACATCACTATACTGGTTATACCAGATACAAATTGGTACCAAAAAATTTCCCCACACAAGGGGCCTTTTGCAGACACCCATATAATTGCCCACTTCGCAGCAGATTCCATCACATATGAAGAACCAACAATCCCACAAGAACTACATAAACCAAAGACAGAACCCCTTGCAATCTGCGTTCTATGCATTCATCACCAAGATCACAACATTGGTACACCATACCAAATAAATACAATTAAAGCAGCAATTGAAAACCTACAAATTCCACAATATCACATACAAAATGCTCCACGTACCCCCCACAACACACCGGTCAATAAAAATAAAAAACGGAACAAACTCATATACCCGCCTTCCATCAACCCAACCACTTTAAACACGCCACCTCTACCAAACTTTCTGACAAACACTACACCTAAATTCTAGCCACAACATAGCTACTATACCGATGAATCCTTCTTTCCTCCTGAACAAGCTCCCGACGGACATTGGAAAAAAGAAAAAGCCGGGTACGGAATATACAACTCTACAAAGGCTGACATGCAAATATCAGCAAGACTACCATGCCTACAAACATGTTTTCGAGCTGAACTAATAGCTATCCATAGAACACTTAGATTAATCACTACTAAATACCCAGATGAACCGGCACATATATTTACAGACTGCCTCAACTGCCTATACAATCTAAACACACACATCAAACATCCAACCACACACAACAATCACGTGGATAAAACCATACTAACAGACATGGTAGAAATGTTAAAAACTCGTACTCAACCCACCACATTCCACAAAGTCAAAGCACACATTAACATTAAAAGCAACGAACAAGCCGATATACTTGCAAAACTGGGGGTCAGAAAAGAATACTTCAGAGCCACAAGTTCATATGAATTTGCACATACTACACCATTTTATTTTCAAAAAGATATATGGCCAGGACCTATAAAACGGCCAGATAAAGGCCCCGTCAGATGTCTCCAAACATATCTAACCAAATACGACCAAGAAAATAACCTTGAAGAAATGGCAATCGAATTTCCAAACATTAGCAAATGGATCATGAACCCAAATATCGATAACGAACTATCCAACACATTTTGGTCCAATCCTACAATCACTGACTCACAAAAAACAATTATATTAAAACTTCGTACCGGCCAATACATGGGTAATGCTAGAAAACAACTATTTTTTGGAAGAGAAAGATTCCCCTCAATAACATGTTTTATCTGCAACTCTGCAGATGCAGACACATGGCTACACGCACTTCTAAAATGTAGTCATCACCACATTCACGCCATTAGAGTCAAAAGACACAACAAAGCAGTTTGGGAACTCAGGAAATTAATCCTCTCATCACAAAAATCTAGATGTTACACCCTCATGAACGCAGGAACATTCAACAACAACCCCCAAGAAAACACAGTACCCTCATGGCTACTACCATGCACATGTGAACAACAAAGATGCCATTGCAACGCTCGATTCAAACCAGACATCCTCTGCGTAAAAGGACTCCCATACAAAAATGACCCACCATCACATCCATCAAACAACCTCACAATTCAATTTATTGAATTTACATATTGTAACGACAGATTCCCACAAACAACAATAGATATCAAAAATCAAAAATACCAACCACTTATCGACAACATTATTAATTTAGGATGGAAAGTTGACCCACTCATAGTCATCACGGCAGGAGCTAGAGGCACAACACATATCCCCTCGATGAAACTCCTTGAAACAAAATTTAAATTACCTGAAATTGCCATTAAACACACATTCAAAGAAATAAACACCATTGCTATACATCATGCCGGATCAATTATTCTCCATAAAAGAAGAATAGAAAATAACCAACCACTACCAATAGATTACTAAATAAAACAAACTACCAAACAAAAGGAGGGTAATGGTGAAGACCACTACTTATTTCTTTTGTATTTTTTGTTTGATTAGCTCACAGTACACACTTGTCTCAGGTAGATGGGACGGGGCCGGTTGGTTGGTACAAACTTTCGTGGCTATGAATAATTCACTAGCAGCACCAAGTCATGTATATCACAATAAACGCTCAGACGGACTCCACGGGAATCGAACCCGGACCGTACAATTGTAACATAAACGCCCTTCTCCAACCAACCTTGGAACCATGACTTGGCGACCTCCAACAAAACAAACACCAATTTATACCCGCGCTTATTCTAATCTAACATATTTTACTAGTGTTACTAGTATTTATCTCTGGTCACTAAAGTGTCTATTCTCGAAAGAGGTGAGTAGTCTTGTACAATGGACCTTTGTCCGGTGGGCATTGGCTCATTGTCAAGACGAACAGACACTTTATTTACGCCGGCCTCGAATGAAGACCGGTGTTCATATCTATATCTAGGGTCGCCAAAAAACAATTAAAAAACAAAGAAGTGAAAAATTGGAAATTACGAGGACAAAAAAAACAAAAATATAATAAATTAGTTTTAGTTAAATTTTGCTATTCCTAAGCTATTTTGGGTCATTTTGGGCCATTTTTAATCACTTTTTTTCTCAGGAACGAAAACCAAAAAATGTATTTTTTGAAGAATGAACCTCATTTTTCAAAAAATATTAAATACTTGTTCACGGGGTGGCGACCCTGCTATGGTACTACAATATGCTCAATACATAACGGACATTCCATGGTATGGAAAAGTGTTAATTTTTAATTTTATAATTTTTTCTTAAATTCATGCATACATAAGAGTATTGAGCATGAGGAGGGAAGTTTTTGATAAAAATATGCACTGCAGTTCCAAATGGAGAAGGGCCATTTCAATTTGCCAACAAGTCTCGCAACAAGCGTCCTGGCCAAGTGAAGGTAGTACTCGCCCACATGTACGTTGATTACATTGTACTGCTGTTAGTCATAAAGTCACATATGAGAGGGGGCACCACGTGTAAACCTCGCTATCGATGATATTGAGGCATGGATAAACGAACTATCTTCACTGAACTCTTTGTTCACAATAGTTTTTGGGCCAACGTTATAATCATTACTACATGTTGGCAAAAGCGATGAAAATTAATATATTGTTTAATCTCTAAACGTCCTAAAACTCTTCTTTGGCTATTTATTTTTGCGTGTGTTTTTTTAATTTTATATTTTAAATTATGCAATTGCTATTGTGTTTCACTACACCAAGATATTTCAATATACAACGTATTTGAATATATTTTTATATTTCAGAACGATTATATGAACAAACATGTGGAATTAGACATATGGAGTCCTAGGGACGTTGAGGGGTTAAAAAAAATATTAAAAATTTCTTAATACCGGTATGAGATTTAACATGTGACCTAAAGGTACGTGCACACCTGACGTTATGGACCGATTGAGGAGCGATAGTTGGGGCTGAAAAAACGTTGTTGTTCACACCTCCGTTGTTTAGTAAATGCCGAGCCTAGTTGGCATCCCATGTGGCATGAGGATAAGAGCGGAAGTTAGAGGCGACTGAAAAAGGTGCTTTACAGCTAACTGAGGCTTTAGAGCAAGTGGGTAGTTAATAGAAAATCAAGGAATTTGGACATTTCAGAGGAAAACCCGTGCTCTTATCTAAATGAGCTCCTCCTGGCACATTAACAAAGAGCGTTGTCGATAGTTATGCCTAAAGGTACGCTGCGGGCACAAAATTCTGGCGACTACGACCCACGTAGCAAAGCCAGCATGCAAGAATGTCGGCACTCCGGGACGTGGGCGGCCGTTTACAAATTGACGCACCGGAACTTAAAAAAAGCAGGAAGAAATCGTTTGCGTACCTGAATTCTGATCGCTGTTGTCGCTTGCAGGTACGGTCCCGTCGCTGTCCTCACTCTCTGCATAGATTTGCAATTAGGTCCTCGTTTTTTTCCCCCCCCCACCCTGCTTTGATTCTCAATCAGTAACGACCATTGCAGTCGCTGTTTTTTTTGTTACAGATTCAATACTCATGCCTAGGCAATAATGTACTTTCGATTTGGTTTTTTGTTTCAGTAAAGAATGCTTGCTTGATTGCTGGCTGAGCAATCTTTTGGCTTTCTGTGTGCACCCTGTTTGCATGCCCCATTTACTTTCGTGGAGAGGCAGCGTTTAAGTCCACGGTGGGCAAGCACAAGACTGAATGCACAGCCTGACCTCTTTGTCATGAGAACTGATTTTTTGAAATTCCAGTAGATGTTTACTTGTCTACTTTGTTTTGCATTGCAGATTTTTGCAATGGAGAATTTCAACAATGCCCAAAGCTACGGCGGCCCCATTCGTCCCACATCCATGCCTCATCACGGTATGTTTTATATTTATACGTGCATTGATATAATTTAGCAATCAACAACATTGCTTGTGTGGTGGATATCAATAATTGACGTTACTTAATGATTTTGTTTGTATAGTCTATAATAGCTTCAATTTTGACCTGCAAAACAAACAAACACTCTCCGATGCATAAGTAAGGATCTGCATTATAAAGAATAACAAAATTTACTTCTCAACAAAATTTACTTCTTACAGTTTCATTGAAGGTTTGTAATCAATGCTTGTTTATGTTCATGATGACCATGCTAGTGCTACATTTGACCTGCAAAACAAACAAACGTTCTCCGATGCATAAATAAGCATTTGCATTATAAAGGAAAAAGACATGGGTTAGGGTTTACTGTTTATGTTACGATTATTAATACATGATTGCTTTTCTTCATACAGTTCATGGTAGTTTCTATTGTGACTTGCAAGGATTTTATAAAAACTCTCTTTCATGTAGAATGACGCATTTGTATTAGAAGGAAAAAAGAATTTGTATAGGGTTTAGAGTCTCATTTATGATTTGCAACCGATGATTGCCGTAGCTCATACACTGCATGGTAGCTTAAAGCGTGACCTGCAAAACAAACAAACACTCTCCGATGCATAAGTAAGCATTTGAATTAAAAATATTTATAAAAAGGAAAGGGTTGAGAGTTTTTTTTACCATGCGCGCTTTCACACTTGACCTGCATAAGAACAAACACTTCTCCGATGATTAAATGAGAATTTTTCTATTTGCTATTGGACAGTTCATGACAAAGCATATATTGTGCAGGTTCACCACTACTAGCTACTCTATCACAGACTCGACCCGGTGGACTTGGACGGGGGGTACTTGGCGTCGCACGCGGAGCCCCTGCTAGCATCACTCCAGCATCTGCAAGCCAGCCAAAAAAAGCTCGCAAAGACCGTGGCCCGAATTGGTTACCTCAGGAAGTCTTCGTGCTCATCGCTACGAAGCGGGACATGTACTTAGAAGAGCTGGACACCGTGGATGGTCGGGACTTGATGACCCCAGACACTACAAAGTGGAACCGTGTTTCTGAGCACGTTATGCATGCTGGTTTTTCGCCGTGCTTGAGAGATGGTCCGGCATGCAAAACCAAATGGAACCAGCTCATTCCAGATTATAAGCGCATTGCAGATTATCTGAGTCGTACGGGCAGAAAAGTACCTGATTACTGGGAGCTATCAACATCGGAGCGCAAAACCGAAGGACTACCCCGACAGTTCGCTCAAAATGTTTTTCACGCCATCCATGAGTGGTTTGGCAGTAGACCACAGATACAACCTCCACATGTGCGTGACCTACTAGCACCCAACGACTCAAACTACAGGATACCACGACCCGAGAGACTGGAACAAGCCGAGGAGGCGGACAGCGAACCTGAAACGGAGGATCCCCTGGACATGTCTCAGCCAGAACCAGTGGAAACAACGGAAGAATCAACACTAAGTCGGTCGCCACAGCGAACTCCCTCCACACCAGCAAGTGCTCATACTCTGCCGGTCACAAATGGGAGTCCCAGTGCCAGGGCTTTCTCCGGGCTATCCCTAGGAATTACCCCCGCAGGTAATAAGCTCCTCTGACACATCCCAATTCGCTGTACAGAGAAGGCCCAATAATACTGCTGTACGCAGAAAAAGTATGTCTGGTCACACGGTAATCGCGGAGGCCACGAAGGCCACTGGAGCTGTTATAGCGGCTCAAATGACAGAAATTGCCAATGCAAGTCGGGACCTCGAGAGGTCGAAGATCGAGGTGCAACTCAAGTTATTCACAGAGCAAATGGAGTATAGAGAGAGAAAGATAGGAGAATGTACGAAAACGCCGCAATCGCTAATGAGAATGCCCGGTTAGCGATTCTTAAACAAGGTGAGATGGTGTCATGCCTTTCCCAGCTCTCTACGGTGCTGAGTCATGGATTAACCATGTCAAGTGAACAAACTTTGCCACAGATGGGACATGCTCCCCACCCGGACATCACAGCATCAACTGCCAACTTCTATGCGGCCCCTCGGCCCAACATGTTTGCTACACCTAGTGCTCCCACTACATTGCTAAGCAGGCACTTCACTACAGTGGCAGCCGGACACCACACTGCAGTGCCAGCCGACCCCTCCAACATTGTAACAGCCGGCCCCTCCAACATTCTGCCACCCGGCCCCTCTCATGCTGCACCACCAGCCGGCCTGTCCAACGCAGCACCAGCCAGCCACTCCAGTGTAGCACCAGACGACCACTGCAGTCCAGCAAATATGCCTCGTGAAGGAGACACTCCAGAGCACTAGATTAGAATGCGAGCTACGGTAATGGCAGATTGTAGTGGAGCCTACAAGGACAGATCGCTTGATCATTACCAATGTACAAGCTTCGTTTGTTTTAATGCCTGAAGTTAATGTTTCTATAATGTTATGTGTGATTCATAGACTTTTCCATGTGAAGTTCATGTTTCTTCAATGTTATATTGCTGTAATGTGTGTGATTCATAGACTTGTGCATTTATGTTTAAAAAAAACAATGCCATTCATTCATTGCATACATTGACATTAATACATAAAAGAATGGAAGTTCTCATTACTATACTGGAATTCGGTGTTCAGGTTTCATATACTTTTGCATTCATGCCACAGAAAATGAATGCCACTCATTCAATGCATACAGTCGAATTAATACAAAAAGTTTTCAGAAAGGAAAGAACTTGACTTACATGATGCCCGCCTCTAAGCGTGATGGTGCCGTTGCATCGTAAGGTACACCCCCAACGCTGTTCTCTTCTGTCTCCCCAATTCGGTTGCCACGTGGTCACCAATCACTTCACCTGCTTCTGGCATGCCTCCATCGTCATCTACAACTTTGCCGTCTAGTCCCTTCGTGCGTAACACTCGCAATAAATCTTCCACCTCTTCGTGCGACTGCCCCATTAACACGTTGTGCAAGATGGCACAGCACAAGATAATGTCGGGAAGAAAAGTGACCAATAAGTCGGTCTTCTCTAAGAGCTCCCTGAAAGTCTGTTTCAAAATACCAAACGCGTTCTCTACTACACACCGACCACGACGCAACCTACGATTAAACAACGTCTCTGCGACAGTGAGCTGGCCCTGTGTCTGGTGTGGAACAAGAAGCCATGGCAAAAGCGGGTACCCTAAGTCTCCTATGATGTAGGGGGAGAATCCGTCTACTAAGTGCCCGACATCTAGAAGATTACCGTGCATGGCTAGATTGTACAGACTAGACCTACGCAACATGCGGGAATCATTTGTTGATCCGGGCATTCCCAGATACAAGTCTAAGAACCTCTTCTCACTATCCACTACAGCCTGGCAGTTAATAGTATAACCTCCCGATTTGAAATAGTAATAATCCGCGGGAACATATGCAGGTTTGGATATAGATACATGCATCCCGTCTATTGCCCCTACGACTCCCGGCAATCCACACAAATCAAGAAACTTAGACTGTTTATCACGTAAGCGCTCACCCTGTGGCCAACATATTTCGTGCCGCATGTTCTCGTTCACGGCATACACGACCTCCCGCAACACCTTCGACACCGTGCTGCAGCCTATGGCGAACATCTCGCTGCAAACTGCCAAATTTGCACCGTGAGTGAGTTTAAACAATGTGCAAGCAACGCGAATTAGCACAGGAATCGCAACTCTGTACTTTGTGTCTGCCTTCATCACATGCGGCCTTAACAGATTAGCCAATGAAAACACAGTTGACTTGGTCATTCTGAACATTTCGACCCAGCGTGTGTTGTCATATTGCTCTAGGAGAAACCGAGAGAACCAGGTAGTGGACCGTGGTTTCACCCAATACCCTAGGTCCTCCTCAAGGTATGTAAAAGCTGTGCACAATCTGAAGTTGTGCAATGCTGAACTCATAAGGTTGGTGGGATCAGATATGGGCCCATGGAAATCATGCACAATGGCAAAGAAGGGGTCAGTCGCTTCCTCAGCATTCTGAACGAGTGTTAATGTCTCAAGGCCTTGTTGAATCTTCAGCATCATCAGTATCAACCACGTCGTGAATGCCACACCAGTGGACTGATTGGCCATTGGGTCCATGACAGATACGGGCCTTCAGTGTGTGATATGAAGACTTGTTCACCCTAAATCCTAGCATACACAGCAACAACAGCACCGTACTTTAGAGTGAATACTTGCATATCATTCGAACTCTAGAAAGAAAAAAAATTTGCCATAGTTTCCCCCAAGTAATGCTAAACCGAAACCAGAGAGTCTAATTCTACTCCCATTAAAGAGTGTATGGAAATAAACAAAAACACTAAAACAACGTACCTTTAGATGCAGAGAACCCCCTCCTTCGTCTTTAAAATGTCTGCAGTGTACTGTCCATGCAGTCCCTTCTCTGCGCATGATCACACACCCGCAGCCCATTAGATCAGATTCGACGTTACTGCAGAAGACCCTAAACCCTAAAAAATAGAAAAAATTGCCGTAGTTTGGCTCAGACGGTGGAACACCGATGCAACAACGGGAGGAAATGAAAGCAGAAAATATTCAAATATTTACAAGAATCACAGTGGCACTTCAGTCAAAGGAAAAATAAAGTTTACCTCCTCAGACGAGAAATACCGGAACTTGTCCTTCACAGCTCCTGCATTTTCTCACACTAAATTGCGTATTTCTGCATAAAAAGACATACACAACCCACTGTTTTAGAAGTAGAAGAAGCTGCAGAATCTGAAACCCTAAAAAAAATAAAAATGGCCATAGTTTCCATTAAGGGACCCTCAACTGATTCCACGGCACCCACATAAGCACAGATTGAGCAAAAAATCTAAAACACGCACCACACACACATTTTTAATTTCAAAAACATCAATGTAAATTGAAAAAAAAAAACAAACAAGAACAATTACAGGGTAGCCAAAAAACATACCTATTGCGTGCAATTCGCTTGCATCTGCCGAACTCTACACAGAGTGACAAAGGAAATTGCCGGACCGTGAAGGGAGCAGAAATTCAGAAACTAACAACAGCGCCTTCGCCAACAATTCAGCGCTCGATCGCAAAGGAACAACAACTACACGCACTCTACACCGATATAAATCCGTGTTCACAAAGCGTCCTGAACCCTATCGTTAAATTCCGTCGAAACACAACGAAGCTGCAGCAGGCGACCTACAATCGCAAACGCCCCTAAACACTGACTACTTTGTTGTTTTCCTTGTAAAACTACGGAGAAATCATCAGTGCAGTACACCTTTGCGCTCAACCGCCCCCGCTGACACAAAAAATCCACCCAAACTCTCACATACTGCAGCAAGCGCAGCGCTGAATGCACATGAACGACTGAACACAGAGTTTTCCCAATGAAGAAATAGGTGCGCAGGACAGACAGACAGGGCAAGAGAAGACAATCTGAGTGAAGACAACCTGAACCTGAAGAATTTGACAATCTGAGTGAAGACAGGCTGAAAAGGAAAAGCCAGAATTTGACACCGTAAGACCCCCCCACCACTATCCATCGAGTGTGAACACCTCGTCCAAATCAGGTGCATTACAAAGCCAGCTGGCAGTTATTTAAATAAATTATCCGTATATGTGAACGCACAATACGTAAAAACCCCGGCGAATACGTACTCACGCCCTTACTATACGGGAACCACTACAGGCACAGGTACCCCGTGTGAACTAGCTTTGAGATATTTCGATCAGCGCTCTTATCGTCCATTCACAAAAAATAACTAACGCCAGGTGTGCAGGTACCTTAAGTAGATGAAATGACGATATCAGTGAAAATGGGTTTGGAATGAAAGTCCCTGCAACTGAGGGCTTCTTTACACTAGAGACGAGAAGCCGTGAGGAGAGAAATTTCAGCCAATGGGAGACCTAGAAACCGAGAAGACCAAAGAATGTCACTTTACACCCGAAATTTTCAACCCAAGGGACAGAAAGAGGAGAAAATGACATGGACAACACTTTTGTCCTTCGTGGCAACAAAAGTGCACATTTTTCAAGGCCTTCAAATTTTGCGTCAAGCCCACTTCAAGAGGTGGGTTTGACGCAAAATCTGGGAGGCCGTTTGGCCAAAATTCTCACAACCAATCATTTTTTATTTTTTAAGAATATTTAAGAACTTTATTTAAAAAGAATCGGCACTTTATTTTGTGGCCCCTTTTCAATTTATACTATATCCAAAGGCCGTCAAGTTCAAAGGTTGGCTTCTCAAGGATGAGCCATGGCCCTTGTGAGGTTTTCTCCACGGCTTCTCGCCTCTAGTGTAAAGAGGGCCTGAATGTTGAAAAATATAAAGGACAGTAGCCGGCATGGTGCCCCAACTCTAAACCCCCCTCGACATTAATGCAAGAGAACAAAACATGCCCCCTATTTTGTGCATGTAGGGCACACCTTAAAAAATTCCCCTCTTCCAAGGGTTTCAAACTCTTAGAGGGGTCTTCTAAGACTAATTTGGGGATGTACATCCCAAATTTGCAAAACAAATTGCCAAAAAAAGACCCTAGGGTGCCCAAAATGGAAATTTCAGAAAATGGGGCCCATAATAGTGCTTGCATTTACGTCCGGGGGGGGGGGGATTTAGAGTCGGGGGCATGGTGTTCTAACAGTGAATGCACTTTAAATTATGGTCTCTTGCCCCATTCAGTATATTCAGTCAAAAACCATGTTCAGTTTTCATTCATCACCAATGTTGGGCAGGCAAAACAAATCATGAAAATAAAGCATTCATTTGTTTCCAAAATTAAAAATTAAAAATAACAATAAAATTAAAAAATCACTAAATCACTAAATCCTGACATGTTTCAACAATTTGTGCTTTTAAAAAATATTGCCTCCACTGATGTCGGTCACTCCAAACTCTCCACCAGTTGGGGCAGAACCAAGTTTTTTTTTTCTTTTTTTTCTTTTTTTTCAATATTAGAGTTAACCGAAAAGAGTGTCTCAAAGTGGAAACTCATCTCATACTCACCTTCAACTCATTTTCAGTTCAAAAAAACGACAGAACTAGTCTATGGTGAGTTGGAGGATAATCTAAAGCAAGACCCTGCGCCACCGTAGGGCGTGGAACTCGTGACCTCCCCAATGCTAGAGGAGAGTTCCCATCCACTCCCCCAAGCCAAGTGCCCCGACCATGGGGACTATTCATGAACAATGGTTGTCAGAAAATTTATTTATAGAGAGGAGACTCCTCTCCAACTCCTCTTCAACTCCCCTTTTGTTTTCAATTAATTCAATTGCATTATGAAATATGAGAGTGAAATTGGCAACTTGCCAAAAAATAATAATCTATTTTTGGCCTCTAAGAAAAGTGTAACTAGGCAAATTGTAGTTCACTCCGTATGTTGCATACTATTGCGTATTGTGTATCTTTTTCTGGCACTTTTCATGACCATTAAATGGGAAAATTGTATCATACTTTGTAGTTATTATTGAGGTAATTGATGCAACGTAGTATTGCTAGAAGCCAAAGACGTACGGGTGCTAAATAATGGTGTGTGGGAGGAGGGGTTAGGCATGGGCTGATCTCTAGAGTGTCCTTGTGATGAGTTATCCCATATGGTTTGTCCATGGTGACCTCCTAGTGTACACTACTTAAGGTGGAAGGCCTTTGAGTAAAGATTATCTCTTTCTACGCATTCCTTGTGTTTGTGTGTGTGCCTTGTGCAATCTTTTCTACCTTCAATAGGTTATGGGCCCACTCATGTGTGTTTCATGAGTATTAGATTGCATTTGTGCAAGTATTTTGAGGTCGGTGCGCAACGGGCGGTTTTGGAGCATTGTTGGAGGTTTTGGAGCTTGTTGAAGCGTTGGTGTTTCTTGGAGGTGTGCATGGGCTGAAGTTACATGTTGGAGCACTCTCTTTGGTCAATTTCTTCCCTTGATCTCCTTCTTTTCTTTCTTCTATCTCTTCGTTGCGAGTGGAACTTCGTTTGGTTCAATTGTGAGCATTTGAGTAAATGCAAGTGATTTGTGAGGTGTGAAGACTCTCGTGGAGGGTCTACCATCTGATCCTAGTGATTAGGCACTTGCTTTGAGGTGTTGCATGTGTTTCATGCTCTTGGGGTGCTCAAATTTTCATTTGGAGCTAGTTTGTGCACAAAGGTGCGGTTTTGAGCAATTTCAATGCGATTGGGGTTTTGAGGGACTTGTGTGAGTTCATGTGCATTGAGTGAGTGCTCTTGAAGGACACAAAGGTGTCATTGACGTGCATTGAGTGTTTGGGGACACTAAGGCGTCGTATTGAAGCATTTGGAGTTGTTTTGAGCTCCATTGAGTGATTTGAGGGGTTTTGGTGAGCCTCTTTGCATTTTTGGGTGAGGGTTCTCACATTTGAGTGTTGGGAGGCGTGTGTGGAGCACAAAAGTGCTGATCTAGTGTTTGGGGTTGTTTTAAACCCATTGGGTGCACAAAGGTGCAATATCAAAGCAAAAAAATCACAAAAACAAAGTTGTGTGTTTGATTTTGAGGTTTCATTTGTGTGGGGAGGCATACGTAAGTGAGGATCATGGCATCTTTTGAGGGTGAGGGTCCCAAGGTCGTGGACAAGTTCGATGGGGTGAATTTCCACTTGTGGAAATTCAAAATGGAGATGGTGATGGCCGAGAAGGAGTTGTGGGAGATTGTCGAGGGTAGTGAGGAACCTCCTTTCTCTTCTACGGATCCTAGGATCATGCAAGCGTACACGAGGAGGGAGAAGAAGGCATTTGCCATTTTGGCACTCAACCTCGCGGATTCGCAACTTGCGCACATTCGTTCGTGCAAGACACCCGCGGAAGCATGGTCCAAGCTTTGCAACATTCACGAAGCGAAAACATTGGCCAACATTTTGTTTTTGAGGCGCAAGTTCTTCACCATCAAGATGGGCGAAGAAGATGACATGTTGGCGCACATCAACAAGGTCAAAGCTCTCGCGGATCAACTCAACGGTTGCGACGTGTCGGTTACGGATGGTGACATCGTGATGACACTTTTGGAGAGCCTTCCATCATCATACGAGTACCTCATCGTGGCGATGGAGTCAAGACCCATTACGGAGCTCACATTGGACTATGTGACCTCATGGTTGTTGCACGAGCTTTCGCGGCGAAAGGAGAACGAGTCTCGAGAAGATGGAGCGGCACTCGTGGCGAAGCAATTCAAGAATGGAGGCGGTGGGAGCTCAAGCGACAAGGTGTGCTTCTATTGTGGTAAGAAGGGCCACATTGCCAAATTTTGCTTCAAACGCAAGAGGGATGAGAAAGGGGAGAGTGCAAACAACACTAAAACTCGTGACGATGATGAGTACGCATTTACGGCTAGATATGAGGCAAGCATGAGCGATGGCATCGAGGGTGATGCAAGCATGAGTGATGGTATCGAGGGTGATGCAAGCATGAGTGATTGGATTGAGGTTGGTGATGAGTATGCAAACATGGCAAGCAATGTATCGTGCAATGGTAGTACGAGTGATTGGATTGTTGATTCGGGGGCTACAAGCCACATGTCACCACATAAAACTTGTTTTCATTCGTATGCTCTCATTAATCCAAGGAGAGTGATTTTGGGAGATGATACGGTGCTTGAGGCCGTTGGCAAGGGCCAAATTGTTGTAGACACCGAGGTGAGGGGTCGTGTGAAGACAATCACTATCCAAGATGTCCTCCACGTTCCCAAATTAACGGCAAATTTACTATCGGTGAGGCAATTAGTGGCAAAGCACTTGAGGGTTGAGTTTAGTGATAAGGGGTGTTATGTGTTGTCACCGAGTCGAGATGAGGTGGCCATCATTGAAGAACACGAGGGCTTGTACCACATCAAGTTCTCCAAGGTGCATTCGAAGGAATCGGCGGCGTTGGCGCATTCAAACTTGAAGGACGACAAGTTGGCGTTGTGGCACCGTCGACTTGGCCATTTGAACATCAAGAGTGTGAAGACACTACGCGGCATGGTAAGCGGTATGGACCTTCATCAATTGAAAGTGGATGCTTCTACATTCACGTGTGAAGGTTGCATTGAAGGCAAGCAACAACGGTTGCCATTTGCGGGTGAAGGGGCGACACGGGCCACAAAAGTTTTGGAGATCGTGCATTCGGATGTGTGTGGCCCCATGAAGACCACATCGATGGGAGGTTGCAAGTACTTTGTGACCTTCATCGATGATTTTTCAAGGAAGATATGGCTCTACCCTATCAAAGCCAAGAGTGAGTGCTTTGAGAAGTTCAAGGAGTTCAAGACATTGGTGGAGAACCAATCCGAGTTGAAGATCAAGGTGTTTCGGTCGGACAATGGCGGCGAGTACATGTCCAAGAAATTTGACGAGCTTTTGAAGAATGAAGGCATCGCACGCCAAACTTCGGCCCCGTACACGCCTCAACAAAATGGAGTTGCGGAGCGCGCAAATCGCACCATTGTAGAGATGGCGAGGAGCATGTTGCACGCTCAAAACTTGAAGTTGGACCTTTGGGCGGAAGCGGTGGTGAATGCGGTATACACACGCAATCGGTGTCCAACAAGCGCGGTTGAAGGCATGACGCCGGAGCAAGCGTGGAGTGGGAGGCAACCATGTGTTGCACACATGCGCATCTTCGGATGCATTGCATATGCGAAGGTTCCGGACGAACAGAGGACGAAACTCGAGGCTAAGGCCTTGAAATGTGTGTTTCTTGGGTATTGTGAAGGTACCAAGGCGTATAGACTCATGTCGGTGGACACGAGGAAGATCATTCGGTCACGTGATGTGACATTTTGTGAGGAGTCTACGATGGAGGCTCCTTTGGAGGTTGGTCCAAGTGGGAGTAGTGGAGACGTTTTGGTGGACACACCCTCCAAGTCTCCTAGTGTTGTTGATGTAGGTGATGATGACGGTGATGACGAAGCTGGCGACACGGAGGTTGTTGAAGCGCCATCGAGCTCAAAGGCCAAGAATGGCGCAAAGGGCACGCAAGAGGAGCAAGTTTCTTCAAGCGAGCGGCGGTACCCCGAGAGATCGCGCAAGCCACCTGGAGAATGGTGGAAGAACCACATCTTCCCTCAAGTGGAGGACGAGCATGCGAATGTGGCATTATCGGATGGTCCATTGACCATTCGAGAAGCCATGCAAGGTGAGGATGCGGTCAAGTGGGAGCGCGCCATGCAAGAGGAGTACGACTCTCTAATTGCTAACGGTACGTGGCAATTAACTCCCATTCCAAAGGATCGCAACCCCATTGGTTGCAAATGGGTGTTTCGGACAAAGAGGGATGTTTCGGGTATTGTTGTGCGTCACAAGGCAAGATTAGTAGCCAAGGGGTTCGCGCAAGTGCATGGGGTGGACTTTCACGAGACATTTGCTCCCGTGGCCAAGTTCACCACCATTCGATGCATTCTTGCCATCGGAGCGGCCTTGGACTTGGAGATGCATCAAATGGATGTGAAGACCGCATTTTTGAATGGCGATTTGGAGGAAGATATCTACATGGTGCAACCTGAGGGGTTTGTGCAACAAGGTAATGAGCACCTTGTTTGTAAGTTGCAAAAATCATTGTATGGGTTGAAACAATCTCCAAGAGCGTGGTACCAAAAGATTGACACGTTCTTGGTTGCACACGGGTTTACTAGGAGCATTGCGGATCATAGTCTCTACTTCATGCAAGAGGGGCAACATGTGGTGATTGTGATCATATATGTTGATGATTTGATCATTCTTGCAAGCCTCATGAGTTTAATGAATGCATTAAAAGGCATGCTTGAGAGAGAGTACGAGATGAGTGATCTTGGAGAATTGCACTTTTGTCTTGGTGTTGAGTTTGTGCGAGACAGGGCTACACGCACTATCACCATGAGTCAAGGCAAGTATGTGATGGACGTGCTCAAGAGATTCGGGATGGAGGATTGTAAGCCCGTGGCAACACCATTGGATGCAAACTCCAAGCTCGTCAAGCTTTCGGAGGAGGAGTATGCGATGGAGGCTAAATCGATGGCGGAGGTGCCATACAAGCAAGCGGTGGGGTCATTGATGTATGCGATGATTGCGACACGGCCCGACCTTGCGTATCCAATTAGCGTGGTGAGTCAACACATGGCGAGACCGGGCTCGATGCATTGGATGACGGTCAAGAGGATCATGCGTTATTTGAGGGGCACAAGCGATGTGAAGTTGTGTCTTGGAGGCAAAGACATTGTGTTGAGCGGCTATTGTGACGCGGACTACGCGGGAGACACGAGCGATCGAAGATCGACAACGGGCTACATGTTCAAGGTCGGATCGGGAGCGGTGTCGTGGAATAGCAAGCGGCAACAAACCACGGCGACATCAACGGTGGAGGCCGAGTACATGGCTACGAGCCATGCCACGAAGGAGGCCATTTGGTTGAGGCAACTAATGGTGGATGTGGGTTGCACACAAGGTGAGGCTACAACGATTATGTGTGACAACCAAGGGTGCATTTCACTTGCAAAGAACCCTACACATCATTCACGCACGAAGCACATTGATGTGCAATACCACTTCATTCGGGAGAAGTTGGAATTGGGAGTTATACATTTGGAGTATTGCCCAACGGAGCACATGGTGGCGGATGTGCTCACAAAGGGTCTTTGTAGAGACCGACACCAACGATTAGTAATAGCATTTGGACTTAGAGGCTTTGGCTCTACGCAAAGTGGGAGTATTGAGGTAATTGATGCAACGTAGTATTGCTAGAAGCCAAAGACGTACGGGTGCTAAATAATGGTGTGTGGGAGGAGGGGTTAGGCATGGGCTGATCTCTAGAGTGTCCTTGTGATGAGTTATCCCATATGGTTTGTCCATGGTGACCTCCTAGTGTACACTACTTAAGGTGGAAGGCCTTTGAGTAAAGATTATCTCTTTCTACGCATTCCTTGTGTTTGTGTGTGTGCCTTGTGCAATCTTCTCTACCTTCAATAGTTATCCCCCTAAACCTCCTCACCCTCCCCAAATTTGGCAGTTTTGCAAAGATGCATTATAAAATACAACTAAGAGGGATATTTTGAACTTGATTTATGAATAAAAGTTGTACAGTAGGGCCCAAGGCAGAATGGCGTTTTTGGTTTCCTAGTGGAAAAAAATTCAAGTCTGCCCACTTTGAAAGCCTCTAGAGAGATCAAAAATTGGTATTTTACCTTGAAATTTTTACCATGAACCTGAAATCAAGTTGTTAGTATGCCTACCAAACTTCAAAGCCAAATAATTCACCAAAAAAAAGTTATTCAAAATCTACCAATATAGGTAGCTGTGGAAAAAGTTTCACTCCTACCAACTTCGACAACCTCCCAAGAATTGAAAAAAAAATTCCTTACTTTGATGTTTTTTTGGTAGAAACCAATTTGTGTTAGTAATATATGGTAAAAATCTCAAGTCTAAAAGATTAGTAAAAAAAAAAGATATTCCCAATCTACCAACATGTGTTATTTTGCGGTATGCTTGTGGAAATCATTTTCACTACAACCAACTTTGACACCCTCCCAATGGCTAAAAAATGGCCCATTTTCCATGAAATTCTTGTCACAAGATAAGCTACATGTTAATGACAAGTGTGCCAAAATTCAAGCTCAAAAAGCTTACACAAAAAAAATAACTCACAATCTACCAACGTGTATGTCCTCCACTTGCCTCTGTCACTACTTGTAACCTAGTAGGCATGGAATGACATAGCAGAAGGAGCTTTTGACCACTAATAATCTTCCACTCTCTTGAAATAACTACTCTTAAGTCACTTGTATTTTTAGGGCATATTGAACCATGTTGAACTGCATCTTTCAAAATCTTCCAAAGATTCTCAATTGGATTGAGATCATGAGAGTTTGCGGGGCAATTAAGCTTCTCTAGACGGTGTGCTTGCCTCCATTCTTCACATAGTTTGCTTCTATGGACAGGTGCACCATCTTCCAAGAGTAATCCTTGTGGTATTTTTTCCATAAAATGAAGCAACTCCCCATTGTAAACCACTTCCACAAAATCCTTTGCAGAGCGCCGATCTTTAGGCATAAAAACAAGTTGTGACTCCTGTCCTCTAGAAAATGCACCCCAAATCATCAAAGAAGTCCTCCCACTCTTGAAAGTTGGAACTATACAACTTGAAGCATAGCGCTCAGACACAGTTCTCCAAACATGAATTTGTCTAGAGTTTTTTCCAACTTCAAAAGTGGACTAATCTGTCCAAACAACTTGCTCCCAATCTTCTGCACTCCATCGACAATACTTTTGAGCAAAAGCCAATCGTTGAGACATGTGGCGAGGTGTCAAAAAAGGTTTTTTGACTGCAATTCGACTATGAATGCCACTATCATGTAAAGCCTTTCAAATAGTATTTCTACATACTTTAGTAGGATACATATTAGTAATGTCAGAGAGCGTGATGCGACGATCAGCTTGTAAAACACGTTTTATACCACGAACATCTCTATCACTAAGTTTTTTTCCATATTTTTTGGCACACGTTTTGCTTTTGTAGGTTCCATTTTCTCAAAAATTCTTCACCAACCTCTGAACTGTTCTAACATGGACTCCAACAATAGCTGCAATTTCAACTCCTTCTTTCCCTCCTTCACTCAAACCCACAATACGTGCACGAATTTCATTTGGAATAGCCATCAATCACAACTTTAAATCTGAGAATTTGATCTAAAATTTTAACTACCTAATCACATGTCCATACATGCTCCCCTCCCAAATCAACCTTGATGTGCATAATGTGCTCCCAAATCAGCTTGTGCATACCTTCACTCCCAAACCAGTATGTGTAGACCTTTCCTCTCAGATGAACCCTCATGTGCATACTCTTACTCCCACATCACCATGTGCATACCTTTGCTTTCAAATAAACCCTCTCAAATCATCACACATTCTACAAGTCACTTGTGATATTCAACTCTCAAAACAAGCATTGATGTAGAGAACAAAAGCTCCTTCATGCGTATGTGGTGTTCAAATTCTTAGCAAGTGTATTCATTGGGATGTGACAAGTGCGCACAGTTAAATTTGGATGTTCTTGATTTTTGTGTAAGCTTTTTGAGCTTGAATTTTGGCACACTTGTCATTAACATGTAGCTTATCTTGTGACAAGAATTTCATGGAAAATGGGCCATTTTTTAGCCATTGGGAGGGTGTCAAAGTTGGTTGTAGTGAAAATGATTTCCACAAGCATACCGCAAAATAACACATGTTGGTAGATTGGGAATATCTTTTTTTTTACTAATCTTTTAGACTTGAGATTTTTACCATATATTACTAACACAAATTGGTTTCTACCAAAAAAACATCAAAGTAAGGAATTTTTTTTTCAATTCTTGGGAGGTTGTCGAAGTTGGTAGGAGTGAAACTTTTTCCACAGCTACCTATATTGGTAGATTTTGAATAACTTTTTTTTGGTGAATTATTTGGCTTTGAAGTTTGGTAGGCATACTAACAACTTGATTTCAGGTTCATGGTAAAAATTTCAAGGTAAAATACCAATTTTTGATCTCTCTAGAGGCTTTCAAAGTGGGCAGACTTGAATTTTTTTCCACTAGGAAACCAAAAACGCCATTCTGCCTTGGACCCTACTGTACATTATAAATTTTAGATTCTATCCATACGGTTAGATTTGTGATTTCTATCAACAATATTTTGTATAAAGTTTGAAACTTGGAATTCAAAAATATCTTGTAATTCAATTACGAAGGTCTCCACTAGCATCTCCACTAGCACTTTGTATAGCTCTTTGGCTCTGGAAAAATGGATGTGTATGGTGAACAATTTATTTGGCCCGTGACACTGGATAATCCACTAAAAATAAGGGCCATCAAAATCACTCTTACTAGTGTGTCTTCTCTTCTTAATTGCACATCATAATTGCACAATCCATGCGTGGTGACTTGTGAGTGGCTCACTTAATATTTTCAAGAGTTTAATTTAGTGATGTTGATGGGGAAACTACATGATGAGGTTTGACTTTTTGGATGACCTTCAGAGTGCAATCCAGAGTGCTAGTAGAGATGCTCTAAGACTAAAATTTGAAACAAATCAATAGGACTTTTCAAATGGCCCCAAGTACTCAAACCATCAAAGCCACATGGAAAGAAGTTATTACTAGAGATGTTGACCTCCACACATGGACAAATGAAATTCTGTTGACAATGACGTAGTGTTTGATTTGAAATTTAATTTTGTTTGACATGTCTATGGATTCAATTTGAAATATGGTATAAATTGAACCATATAGACAGCACAAATCTCAAAATGAACATAAATTGTTATGTACTGAACATAAATTGTTATGTAACATAACAATCCCATAACAATCCTGTATGTACAATGGTGAGTCAGATAAGAGAAATTGATATGGCAGTGGAATTTGTGTCTCATGAGCAGCAAGTTTTTTAACCCTTTAGTGCCCAGGGTGGTTCTGGAGAAACCACCGTTTTTTGGGTGATGTTTCTTTAGAACTCTCTGTTGAAATTAGTGATACTATTAATAGTATCCAACTGTATGAATGGAAGCATAGCTTAATGAAACAAGTGTCGGTTAAATCTTGGTAAGATCGGACCGTTGGATTGGAAGATTATAGTATGTCTTTGAACCGTATAATGCACACTCAAAAATGAGATTTTGGTGGGTGTGTGACTTCAAGGTTAAAATAGAATTTGGGTTAAATTTTCAAAAATAAAAGTAAAGATGTTCAGCAATGGCCTGTGTCAACACCTCTTCATTGCAATCTTTCATGTCAAGAACAGACTCGTACATAATTATTGTGGATTTTATAAGTGAGAGTGACTTATCCATGTACAGTTTAGGACAAAATTGATACATTAAAATAAGAAAGGAGTTGGTACATTGATGAAGATCAGACTACATACACTAATGGAACATGAATAAGAGAACACAATCAATAAAAATACAAGATAACAAACTTGCAAACACAAGAAATACCACATAGTATATGTGTTGTATTTGTAAGTATTTGCTGTTTTTTAAGGTATTTGCAGTATTTTGGTGTTTTGTACATAGGTATTTGGATAGCTAAGAAAGTCAGATTTCAAAATTTCTTTTTGCATCATCTACAAAATCAAAAGTTACACCTCTAAACTTCAAACATCGGACTGAGATGGTTCACAGATTTTCCAGCATTTCATTTTCTAGTGATCTAGTGACCACTTAGTGGTTACCTGGGCACTAAAGGGTTAACCCCTAAACATCACAGCGTCCAAAAACTGGACGACTAACAGATTCAAACCCACCCTACGTTCTCATTAATGCTTGAATGTAAGTCATCCAATTTTTTGGAGGTTCTTCACCAAGTTGTTGTCCTATCTAATGGTTGGATTTAGTCATACTTGATTACATATTTTTCTAAAATTACAAATGTAGAAGTATGTCAAGTCGTTGACCAAGCCGAAATTGCATTGACTACAATTTAAAAATGGCCTTGCAAAGGCCAGAGAGAAGCGATGGGGTTCTGAGCGCTGGGAGGTAGAGAGAAGAGCGATGGTCGCTTGCGCTTCTAAAGGCCGGTCGTGAGTTAAGCTGCCTTGCAAACGAGGGTGAATCCTTTTCCGTGAAGTTGTGATACTAGATCTGGGTTTCAGATCTGCAGGGCTTGAGCGATCGCTGTAGGGGCTTTGGTGTCGCTAGATCTAGCAGTTGGGTAGCGCGTTGTTTTGCAGATCAGTGGTGATCTGTGGTTCCGGCGGCTGTGAGCAGATCGATGGTTCCGGCGACAGTAAGGACGGCTTCGCCTGCTTGTGCTGATCAGTGGTTCCATCGCCTTTTCCGTATGAGGTTCGAGCGATTGAGAGACTGTTTCCGGCGACTGAGAGTCTGGATCCGGCGACTTGTTTGTTGTGGTCCCGAGCGGCGCTTTTCTGCAGATCTGTGGTTCGGCGTAGATTGAAGCTCCGGCGTAGATCTGCCGCAGACGAGCTGTGGAACCTGTGACGCGTTTGCTCAATCTCTTCGCAAGATCCGTGGTCTCCCCGGGTGTTCTGTGAGTGGGTCAGTTTGGGAGGAGTGGACCAGATCAGATCATTGAGATCCATTCGAAATCCATTCGGCGAGAGAGAACGGGGACCACTTGGTGCAAGAAGTTCGCTGTGTTGCTTTTTGAGCGCAGATCGGGATCAGTAGGTGGAGATCGGTGAGTGCAGGCCACTCGTGCAGATCGTGGGAGGTTACTACGGTGCATGTGCGTGATGATCGAGCTGCAGATCGCTTGCTGCATCACCCGGCCGCTAGCCACTCCAATCTGCTGATCCTGCATCACCGCTACAAACCCTACTTGGTCTGTGCAGGCCCTGCAGCGCCCTGCCGCTCAAAGGCTCGCATCGCCAAACCTTGCTTCATAGGCCTCGTAACTTATCAGCCACCTCCCGGCTGACCCTCATCTACAGCACCGGCTCAAACACACGTCTACTTCAAAGGCTCGTGAAGCAGCCAAAGTTTGCATCAGTTCTGCGCATGCACTGCAGATTGGTAACCTATGTTGCTGCAGTTTAGCACATTGGAACCGGTAGTAAATGGTGTGATGATCTCGTTGTCGTAAGAATTTGTATAGTCTATAATCCTGAGCATGCTGGATGGACTTGGGCTGAGTGTTTGGCAGACCAAACAATTCTTTGAACATTGAGCCTCCACACTATCCAAAACCGGCCCCGATTGTACTAGCTCAGCCACCTAGAATAGCAGAGGCTAGAGCTCATCTTCTCCACCACTACAGCGAGCACGACATCATCACCAAAACAGCAGATCAACATCGACAGTGGATTCTAACATCGACAGTACATCTCCAAATTATTGCAACTTCAACAGTGTGTCACCATCAACAACATAGTAGTAGACTATCATCATCGAAGGTAGCACAACAACTTCCTTCATCAAAACAACTTGAGGTACTACTCCTAGCAAAGATACGCATTTCTCCTTTTGCAATCATTATTTTTTCTTTGTATTTGATAGACAGGAAAGTCAAACTAAAAACCAAAAAAGAAAACACTAACAATGTACACTCAATACACAAATTCCTCTACTACAAAGCCCCACTATACGCGTCAGTGGAAAGTAGAGGAAAAACACCAAAAGAATTCAATAGCAACTCTAGCCCAAACCATACATTATGCTCAATTTTCTCTACTAAACTAATCAAGATTAACCTAGTATCTTTAACTAATGTCATAACTTGCAGAAAAAAGATGACAGGACAAGGAGGAGGAAGGGGCGCTGCTAGAGATCTGACGGACGACCCAGACTTTGTGATGATGGATACAAACTCTCCACCCCAAGGACAGAAGAGGAATGGAGGCATCAAAGCATCATCAGCGGAGAAGAGGAGCAAAGCATCATCAGCGGAAAAGAGTGGCAAGTCAACATCCAAGGAAAAGACTTCACCATCACAACACTATTGGCTTGGATTTGAGGCGATGGAGAAGCTAGCTATTGACGAAAAAACACCGGAGAGCTTTGAACCAGCCCCAATCCAGATCTTTGTGAAGAAAAGCCTCTCAAAAAAAGAAGCAGCAGAGCTCCTTATATCGGTATTCTCCTATCCTCATGTCAGTCAAACTCTTTTTCACTCAGATGGCATAGAAGGGCAGCATTTCAATATTACTTAGCTCCCATTTGAGGTTGAAACAGACCCAGACACTGGCCTCTCATATGACTATCATGTAGCCATTAATTTCCAAAAACCAACCCGGCAATACACCCATGAGGTGATCCTAGCATTAGCGCAAGCGCGTCTGAAAGATATGAAAATTTCACTAGGGACTAAGATAGCAGAGCCCATTGCAGTTCTTTGTAGGAATGGCTCTGCAAGGCATTGGTCTGGCACGATCAAGTTGCATTTGAAGCATCCCGGGGTAGATGGCATAAATCTACTCAGTGGCGTTAGGCCTTTTATCCTCACCTTGGATACCATTATGACAGTTGGGAAAGTCTGCAAAAGCTACAACACCATAGCTAGAAACAATATGCTCTCTGTGAAGATCAACAGTCTCTCTCTTGGGAATGTCACGGGTCACAGTCTTTTCAAAGAAGTAGTTGTAGAAAGCTTCAAAAGGGGGCAAGAATTAGAGATCACGAGTGTGCAGAAAAACACTATTGAAACATGGGCATGGTTGGTGGCACCAACTCCTTCTCAAGCAGAGAAAATTGTGCAGTTCAAGGCTACTTTTCGCAATGAAATTATAGCACCCACCATCAAAATTGGAGAGAGACTTTCTACAACTCAACTGGCCAAGAAGAATTGTTTGATGTTGGTTTTGCAAGGATTGAAGCTCACAAGAACTATAGAAGAGACACTTCACAAGATTAAGGAGATTATGGGGCCCAAGAATGTATCCTCTAGTTTCTTTCCAAAGCAACGCGACAACCTGCACAGCGGATCAGTCAACATCAAATGTCTCAACCCTACTGTTTATCGTCAGTTTGTCAACAAGACACACAAGATTCACAACTCCCACGTGACTTTCACTCCACACCCGAAGAACTTAGAAGGAACACTGCCACCATCAGAAGAGCAACATAAGCAATTCGGATTCTGTGACATCAACACCGCCATCGTGAACACCATAGAAGCATTGCAGAATGCACTAAGCAACCAAGGGAAGAAACTACGAGCAGAGAAAGAAGTCATCATCGAATTCAAAGAAGAATTGTAGACAGAGTTGAAGAAGGAGTTGAAAGCAGAGCTCGCGATTGAGTTCAAAGAAGAATTGGCAACACAGAAAGCAAACATCATCACCACTACCAACACTTATGCCCAAAGACTCAACTCCAACTTGCACGAGATAATGAGAAGGCAAATGACAGAATTTTCCAATGAGGTCTCAATAGCAATCATGGGTAAAGAAGGAGGATCCGAGCTATTAGCACTTTTGCCTCCACCAAGCAACCAGCCAAACATGTGAAGAAAAACAACCCTATAGCTACACCAGAGTTTTTTCCTCTAAAGTTCTTTTACCTCATAGCATTACTCAATGCTAAAATATTAACTCAACAAAAACAAAAAAACAACAAAAAAGCTATACCAAAACACCAAAAAAATACAAAAAAAGGCTCAGAAAACTCTAAACAAACAAAAACAACTAAAACCTTAAAAAATAATAAAGAGGAAGCATTTTTTAATGCTTTCAAACAAACAAAACAAAAAACAAAAAACAAAATATTTAGCCTAAAAAACAAAACAAAACGCAAAACAAGGTTCCAAAAAAACTCAAAACAAACAAAAACACCTAAAAACATAAAAAAAAAACAATAAAGAAGCATTTCTTAATGCCTTTATCCAAATAAAACAAGAACAAACAAAACAAAACACACAAAACCAAGCAAAAACATCAAAAACCACCCTACAAACCTCAAAAAACACCTCTTCAAAAATAACACTTTCTCTCCCCACCTTTTATTGCTACTTAGTGGAGATATTGAAACTAACCAGGGCCCAAAAACATAGACAAAAACCACCTAAACCACAACATAAACCAAAACATAATATCATCCATAACTATCATAGTAGATTCAACAGCTCAAAAACAACAAAAATGGACTCAGCCTACCGGCCTCGACCAAAGAAATAATAATAACAACACTCAAAATAATAACAAAAATACACGCAAAAAAAAACCCTTAAAAAGAAAAAGAAAATACACACAAATGCTATTTCTCATATTACTACTATTACTACTCCTTGGAGACATTGACCCCAAGTTTAAACTTGGAAAATTTAGAAACCCCAAGTTTGAACTTGGGCTACTGTGACCCCCAAGCTCGAACTTGGGCTACTTGGAAACCCCAAGTTTGAACTTGGGCTACCTGGGAACCCCAAGTTCGAACCCGGGACAGAAACGAACACAAGACAAACAAATCACCAACTTAATAAAAACTCTAACATAAACAAAACAAAATCCATTATTAATAGCACAAAGTACAAAGTAAAAACTCACCTTTTTCAAAATAAAGCATTTTCCTTACATCGTTTACTTTTACTAAGTGGAGATATCAAAACCAACCCAGGACCGGTGCCCAATATTCTACAACATACAAAATACATAATACACAAAACAAAAAGAAATATCAAAAACCCCAAAAAGAAATACCCCAACAAAAATAAAAAAACCAACAAACAAAATAAACAAACTCGGCCTGATGGCCTCGGTCAAAATAAACACCAACAACAATGGACTCGACCTACCGGCCTCGTCCAAAATAAACAAAGAAAAAATAAAAAATAAAAAATGGCCCAAAAATCTCTTCTAAAAATAAACTTTTTTCACCGAATATTAATATTATGCGGGGACATAGAAACCAACCCCGAGCCCATGCCCGACTTACTAAAAACACACCCACCCGCACATAAAAGAAGATCCAAAACATACTTTATACCAAGTACGATTAAATTACAACCAAAATACCAACATTTAGCAAAACAATTCTCACCTATTCTAAATATAACACATCCAAATCATGCGGAAACCATTAATGACTATCCACATCTATCAAATTATATTTATCAAAATCAACATCATCCATCACCTAGAATACTATACGCTCTTATCATTACAATTAGTCCATCAAAAGAAACATGTGACCAACTTCTAATACAAATTCCAAACCCTGACTGGACAACTCTACTACTAGAAAAAAATGTCCTTACTACAAAACCCACCTGAAAGACACATTTCAACTAAACACCCATACACAGAATTCACAGAAAATAACCAAAACCTAATAAACCCACCAAATACCATTCACAAAGAAATTTACGATTTTATACATCAACAAAATGATTCTATAACCCTCCAAAACATGATTGATAAATTCTCATTTCTCCCTATTAACTTCTTAGAAGAAACCTTAAAAATATATGAACCACTACATGAATATAATCATCCCCCACCACTTCCAAATATACCCACAATACAACCACAAGAAACACAAACAACAAATTATAATACAAGATTTATTACATGGAATGCCTCATCACTAAATACGGCCCTTCCAAATTTACATGAACTAATCACCAACACACCCGATGAACCCGCCATCATCACAATACAAGAAACTAAAATAACCGCTACAAAATCTACCAAATACATACAAAACCTATTTCCAAAATACAAACTAATTTTTAACAACACACAGGCCCTAACAAGATGCATGCAACAAAGACTACCATATATACCTGCAAGAGGAGGTCTCCTCACACTAATACATCAAAAATATGCATACCCCGGCAATGTCACAAAAATCCCAACCCCCAAAGAAATATCACCTTATTTACAAATAATAAAAATAGACAACAAACCATTACAAACGTGGCTAATTATCCACATGTATATGCCGTCACATGCAGAGGACATACAATATATACCAATCATCCAACAAAATATAACACAACAAGTCAATGCACATCCGAATACCACACACATACTATGTGGTGATTTTAACAGAGACATAGCACTCATCGGACGACAAAATGGAACCGACACAACTCCACCACAAACGGAAGACATAGAATGAAGAATATTTACAAATAATCTCCAATTAGAATACATCCCAACAAACTGCCCATACTCAAGACAAAGGGGACAAAACTATAACCAAACCAGCTTAATAGATGAATACTACATCAAAACACCAGATAATACTTTATACATATCAACTACAGACAATGACCACAACCTCAACTCTGACCACTCACCAGTAACATTATACATACCAATAAACACCTTACTAGCAAGACCCATACCAATCACAAACAAAACAACGAGAATACTAAACCCCATACTACAAGAAAACATTGAAAAATTCAAAATAGAATATTTTGAAGAAAATGCGCTGCAAATAAATGAACTCATCACAATACTATCAAATGACCAATTAACAGAAGACCAATGGCAAACATCATGTTCAAAACTAGATCACATGATACAAAAAATTTCAGATAAAATTCAAGAAACTTGTAGTGCACCACCACTCCCGACACTAACAAATCGTACTTCCCAACAAGGAGGTTTCTTACCAAGAAAACTACAAAAAGCATGGAAAAAACACCTATCTACCTACCATCTAATTAGAAAAACAATTTACATAACAAAAAATACACAAAATTGGCAAACGCATCCAATAATCAAAGAATTAAAAACCCATACAAATGTAACCATCCCACCACTCCCAACCCAAGAACATGATCAACAAGAATGGATCCAATCACTAGTAGAAATAGCCAAGACACTAAAAATACAAGCTCGTAAAATCACCACAAAATATACCCAAAGTTGTATAAAAAAGGCAATACTAAAATACAGACAACTATACGACAAAAGCCCAAAGAAAATAAACAAGAAAGTTTTCAAAAATCAAGAGACACCACCATTAGATTGCATACTGGATAGAAACAACAACATACTAACCAACCCAGAAGACATAGTAAACGAAATCCACATACAACAATCAATTAGCAATAGACCTACAGTACCTACATGCTACTATCAACCCGAACACCCATCACAATGTACTTGTGGAGTTAGACAATACCCATGGCACGACCTTGATGGATTCGTAGTAGAAAAAAGAGGAAACCCACAAATCCCACTACATAAGCACTTTGACAAAGAAATATTCGAAATGTGTCTCAAACATCTATCTAACAACAAAACACCAGGCCCAGACAAAATTCCCAACTCTATACTAAAAAATATGCCTGAAAGTTTCCACATACTACTCTTTTTATTTTTCACTCACTGCTACAAACAAAAACAAATCCCAGCCTCATGGAAAATAAGTCTAACCATACTATTTTATGAAAAAGGAAATCCCGCACAACTGCCAAACCACAGACCAATAGCACTTGCAAACACAATATACAAATTCTTCACTAGTAGACTAACATACATATTATCAGCGTACGGTGAAGAATACCAAATCCTACACGATAGTCAAGAAGGATTCAGAGCAAAAAGAAGTACAACAAGACAACTACAACTACTCATAGCAGCACTAGAAGATGCAAAATTCACAAATCAAGACATATATCTACTATATATAGACTTCAAAAACGCATTTGGCTCATTAGATTACGCAAGACTCCTAATTATAATGAAAGACCTTGGATACCTGGCAGATGCAATAATGCTAGTCGGAAACATCTACTCCCACTCAAACACTATATTTACTGGGGAACACTTTGGAAAAACAAAACCAATACCGATTCAAAGAGGAACCATACAAGGAGACACACTTAGCCCATATCTCTTTTTAATTTTTCTAGAACCACTCTTGAGGTGGTTACAAAGAGGAGAAAATGGATATACATTTGGTACATCAAAAATTAAAATCAACTCCGCAACATACGCAGACGATTTAGCAGCTATATCAAATAATACAAAATCACTACAAATACAATTAAACAAAATTGACAAATTCTGTGAATGGGCAGGCATGGACTTGGGAGTCACAAAATGTGCCGTCACCGGTTGCCCAAATAAATCCAAAATGCTACCAAACAAATTCAAAACCCACATGACAAACCAAAAAATCAGTTACAGAGACCAAACACTACCAGTACTCCATCAAAATGAACCTTATGTCTACTTGGGCATACAATTAGTTCCATCACTAAAATGGAAACTCTAAACACATATCACCACTACTAAAATAATAGACCAATGTAAACAACTATCAACATGCCCTGCCACTATCAAACAAAGAATCAGTATGGTGGACACAGTAATCAGAGCAGACATAGCCTACAGCTTCTTTGCAGTCCCATATTCACTACCAACTATTAAAAAACTTGATAAGAAAATTATTGCAATCCAAAAAACAATATGCGGACTACCTAAAAGCACTGCAAACATAATAACACAACTACCCCATGATTTATTTGGACTAGAAGCCTTCTCTCTAAAAAATGCCTACCTTAGATGCATTGGTGAACAACTTCGAAATGCACTTAACGACAAAGAGAGACTAGGAATAATATATAAAGGATTAATACAACACATACTTGTTAAAGCCGGCGGTGCCGAAGATATCCCACGAATTAAACGCCAAGATTGCATTACATCACCTACAACACGTACATTATTCCTTCTGAAAACAGCAGGTGGTATACACCTAAAAAGCACAGGAGAAAACTTCCAACTCCACATGACCGAACTAGAAAAAGAGTGGCGATCTACAGTCATAAACGAACTGCCACACTTAAACCCAAAACTCTCCATAAAATTACTATATAAATTAATGGCATACAAAATCTACAATATAAAACAGATTATCCTTCCTAACGGCACAAAGCTAATGTCACCAGAAGAATTTAAAATATACTATCAAAACCCAACTAAACTAGACAAAAGTGCACTAAACTTAGCCGAACAACTCTTCTGTGAACCAAAATGTACCCAAGATTGCCCAAATACATGTCAAATACACTTACCACCCCGTACACTAAAAGAAAAATATAAAATATACAACCACGGAATAACACCAAGAACACCAATAAACCCCGTACAACTCCCTCAACCTCCACAACCACAACAACCAGCCCCACCACAAAACATAAAAAACGATCCCATAAGATCCCCCATTCGCATAATATTAAACCACAAAACAATTACAACAAAAGACAAATATAAAATACCTAAAAAATACAACACCTATCTATGTCAATGGATAGACTCAAACCTCATAACATACAATAAAGGGTTACAACAACGCGAACTATTTCCACTAAATCTACCAACAGCAATACACCATAATCTAAACCTACTTACAAAATACTACACAGATTATAAAATCAAACACTATCAAAATATCATAAATACACAATTTACACCCTAACAAAATAGAGACACAAGATACATCCCACCTCCAACAATAATCCCCTACAATAAAACATCCACAATTGAATGTCACCCAGAAAGAGACATAGTCACAAACAAGTGCACCATTCAAACACAAAATGATAAAACCCACATATATAACGACACCGGTAAATATATCACCACCATTCCGACTACAAGAATACAATGGTTATGGCAACAATATAACAACAACAAATACAACATCCACAGACTAATACCTGCTATACAAACATTTGAAACAGAAGTAGTCTGGTTATACCAAAGATACAAACACAAAAACCACAAAAAGAATACAATAAAAACACCACACCATACCATTCCATCCAACATTTTAGACACACTAATAACAACATTTAATATAACACACTCATACTTTTCCTCACCAATTACATGTTCCATAAAATCTACCCAATTCTACTCAACATTCGCCAGAGACAAGATTTTTGGCTCACTAGGGACAACCTTTCAATACAAATGGAAAGATATCGGATATGCACACCCAAATGACGCCGAAACAGCACAACAAGCAATACATTGGGCAAGACTAGCAGCAAAACAATACCCTGAAACTGTCACCATTTTAGCAATCCCAGACACCAACTGGTACCAAAATCTATCACCGTACAACGGACCCTTCCCGGATACGCACGCCATTATACATTTTGCCGCAGACACCATTACATATGACGAACCAACAATACTACTAGAACCCAACAAAACCCGAAACGAACCACTTGCAATGCACATATGGTGTATTCACCATCAAAACAATAACATTGGCACAATAAACCAAATAGACATCATAAACACAACAATTGAAAATCTACAAATTTCGCAATATCATACGCAAACAGCACCACCCACACCACCAAACACAAAAGTTAACAAAAGCACAAAATGGAACAAACTCATATACCCGCCCTATGACAATCTACAAAACATGTGGGTAAATCCCCTTCCAAATTTCGAAATAAACACTACACTAAAATTTCTACCACAATACAGCTATTACACAGATGGATCTTTTTTACCACCTAAAGAAGCTGATGACGGCCATTGGAAAAAAGAAAAAGCTGGATATGGAATCTACAACCCATCTAAACCAGATGTACAAATATCAAAAAGACTGCCTGGACAACAAACATGCTTCAGAGCAGAACTAATGGCCATACATGAAACACTTTCACTAATCACCACTAAATACATAAACAAACCTGCACACATTTTTACTGATTGTCTCAATTGTATTCATGTTCTAAACACACAACTAAAACACCCAACCCAACAAAACAACCACGCCGATAAAACCATATTAGAAGAAATGGTAAAAATGTTAAAAAAGCGTACACAACCAACCACAATATACAAAGTTATAGCACACGCTAAAATTAATGGAAATGAACACGCAGACCAACTCGCAAAAGAATGAACCATGAAAAGAGGTTATCAATTTGCAGCAAATCCACACGAATTTGCACATACCACACCTTACTACTTCCAAAAAGACACATGGCCCGGCCGTATCAAACGACCAGACAAAGGACCAGTTAGATGTTTGGAAGAATACATAAAGAAACATGACCGTGAAAAGAACCTAGAAATATTGGCAGAAGACTTTCCCAACATTAACAAATGGACAACAAACTCCATCATAGATACCGAAATGTCCAATGATTTTTGGAATAATCCATAAATAACAGACTCACAAAAAACAAGCATACTAAAATTTAGAACCGGTCAATACATGGGAAATGCCAGAAAACAGTTAATTTTCGGCATACAAAGATTACCCTCAAAAACATGTCCCATCTGTAATTCACAAGATGCAGATACATGGCTACATGTACTTTTACTATGCAAACAACACCATATACACGCACTAAGAACCAAAAGACACAATAAAGCGGTATGGGAATTAAGAAAATTAATACTATCCTCAAATAAATCAAGATGCTACACTCTCATGAGTGCGGGTACATTCAACAATAACCCACAAGAAAACACAGTTCCTCCATGGTTATTATCATGTACTTGTAATCAACAAAGATGTCAATGTAATGTCAGATTCAAACCAGATATATTATGCATTAAAGGCCTCCCATACCAAAGCCCACCTCCTCTAAACCCCGACGATAACCTAACCATACAATTCATAGAATTCACATACACAAACGACAGATTTTCACCAGAAACAATTGGCAGATTTTTTTTAAAATACCAACCTCTAATTAATAACATCATACAACTAGGTTGGAAAGTAGATCCTATCATAGTCATTACAGTTGGAGCTAGAGGAACCACACACGTCCCCTCAATGAAACAACTAGAAACAAAATTCAACATCTGCGAAACCTCCATAAAACACACATTTAAAACTATAAACACCATAGCCATACAGTATGCCGGATCTATCCTTTTATATAAAAGACGTATAGAGAATAATCAAACAATACCAACAGACGTAGTACATTAAAAGAGGGGGTGTAGTGGTGAAAACCACTGCTAGCCACTCTTTTCAAACAACTAGCTCATCTTGTCTCAGGGATAGGTAGGGCCGGTTGGTTGGTACAACTTTCCTGCCATAACAACTCACTAGCAGCACCAAGCCCATGTGTATCACACCACTGCTCAAACGAGCCCAATAGGTTTCAAACCCGGACCACATAAATGTGATACAACGTCCTTCACCAACCAACCAAAGAACTCATGACTTGGCGATAATAATTAACCCAAAACATACCTTTATGCTATCTCGCACCAAACCATCATTAATTTGCTATTTTTGTTACTGTTTATGTTACTTTATTTTGGTTACTATAGTGCCCATCCTCGAAAGGGGAGAGTAGTATTGTTCCAATGTCCCTTTGTCCAGTGGGCATCGGGTCATTGACATTACGAATGGACACTTTATTCACGCCGGCCCTTATTATAGGGTCGGTGTTTCGATCTATCTGGCCTTGCAAAAATGAGGTCATAGATTTAAAAAACACAAAAATTTCAAAGAATCACCACTATTAAGAGTATCTCATTTCAAATTCATTCCAACAAATTTTACTCAAAAATATTAAAATTTTGTTTGTAATGGAATTTAAAAGGAATTTTAAATTTTAACTTTCAAATTTTATAATTAAATATTGGTGATAGTATTAGTGAATCGAACCATATGGATGGAATCGAAAATTCAAAATCTAGAACTTTCATTTGTATATCAATTCCAAAATATACTTCTAAATAGTACTTTATGATGATTTTTCTCAAATTGTCAATTCTAGGGACACCCTGGTACGTTTAGGGGTTAAGGATTTTGAGTGGTAGCATCAGGGGATTTTTTTTGTTTTTGGAGAAGTACTAAAGTGGCGGCATAAAATAAAATGGTGTAACCAAATATTTTAATATTCATCTATATTTTGAATAGAACTATCTTTTCATCCACGTATTTGGATTAGTTTATATTTAAACAGGCAATTTTAATAATTAGAACAATTAGGCGTCTTCATCTAATTTTTTTTCACATTTTCCCTAAACCCCTAAAGGCCCACGAGGATGCATTCTGTTCAAAAACAATTTCTTTACTTTAATAACTTATATGGATTCCATATTTTTGACTCAATGTTAATTAAAGAATTGTAGATATTCGTTACAAGAACACAATTTTTTTTGAAGATGTTTAATTATGTTGATCGATCCGCCGAGAAAAAACTAAAACGTCAATGCAGGTGAATTTGGGACATGGTAGTTAGGGAGGTTGATGACTTGGAGGGCGTTTTCACACTAGGGTGTCAAATTTGTGAAAAAAAAGAAAAAGTGTACAATATGTGTACAATATTTAAAAAATTTGTCATTATTGCATCATTACCACTATATAATAATTACAAAAATGTTTAAAATATATTTTAGATGGAATATTTTTAGAATTTTTAGAATATTTTCTACATGTTTATATTGTTTTGGAATATTTTAGAATATTCCAAAAATCTTTTGAAATCCTTACACCATTTACGCATTGTAACAAATAATAATGATCACAAACACTAGCTCACCCAATCACCAACAAGTCACTTCACCGAAACATCAATCCTCAGGTGGGTCACTCTTCATATATTTTGGGTACCACGTGCGGCGAGGGCGTGTTTTTTGGGGGGCTATTTACCTCCTAGCTGAAATTAAAAGGACCCCTATGATTACTTAATGGGTAAAAATGGCCTATATTATGGACTCTATCATTTTTTATAAAACGGTGACCAATGCAATTTTTTATATGCTATCTTCCTTGTAAAAGCTTAAATATAATCTAAAAGTAACATGACTTTAAAAATTTGAGAAAAATGGCCTCAAGAAAATGACCAGAACTTAACCTTCTTTCATACATTTTGGAAAATGTGCACTTCTAGACCTACTTTTCGTCCACCGCGCAGCTGACCGCCCTTTCCTACCAACTGTGCTCCAGCTGTTCCCCCCCTCCCAAACAAACTGTACTCAGTTTAATACCTTGGATCCCATTCGCAATTCCCTAAATTACATGTACTAAAATCATAATGGACCAAAATTGTGGTGTACCTAAATTATTTATAATGGCCTGTACTCTTTCATTGCATTCCATCTTATTTGTAATTTTTTTATAAATTCTTATAAATTTTACTTATGATGAATAAAACCCATGCTATTTTCTACCGCACTTTGTTTGTAAAATGCAGTAAGTGACCCACCCGAGCATCAATCTTTTGAAATCAATAATTGTTGTTTTGTTTTTAATTAGTTTTAAAACACCGTTTCTTGTGAGCATCTAAATACAATACATCTTTGTATGCCTTTGAAATTTCAAATGCCAATCATGGTTCTAAAATTTATCAGAACATTTGCACTGAATGACATGTTGATTTTGCTTAAAAACTTCATTTAACAATTCAAGATCAAACCTTATAATCATGTACTAATCTATACGGTAGATTGTCCTAAAAACTCATATACAATCTCACGACTAAGTCCTCTGTGAGCTTCAATGGTAAAGTTTTCTACATGAGCACTAATTGAGAAATACAACTGCATTTTTGAGAGCATCACGAGAAGTAATAAAATTTTAGGGATGAGAATTGTCCTTTAGGAGTTAAGGCTTGATACACATCAATTATTTTCGGTTCTTTTTGGCTTTTAAAGCCTAAAACATTTCACTGGGTAGCACGAGGGGCTATCAAGAATGAAGGTGAGCAAGGATAAAATGGATAGAATCATCCAATTGTGCACTTTCATCTATAACATCATCTATTATTGAAACTTTCATCCCATTTTTGGCGAATCAATAAGATTTTTTTAGGTAATATCATCCATTTAATTTAGCTTTCTTTCTAGTATATTGGTGGCAATACCAAAAATGGGGTAAGATTTTGGAAAAAATTGCAAATAAAAAAATCATTGATTATGAGCTGAATATTTAATTTTAATTTTAAAATAAGGTTGACTTTGGAAATGAAATAGTCATGAATGTTCTTCAAGGTTCTCTTTTTTCACCATAAACAAACAATTTCCCCAAAACTTTGATATTTCATTTTTCTAACCATGCCCTCCACCTACGATATTTGGTGCCAAAAATGTGACTAGTCTAGGTGTTTCCAATGTTGAATCCAAAATTTGCAACATTTAGGGGGTATAAACAAGGTTGCTTACGTGATCAATTCTTTATACATGTATTATGGAGCATTGTCGACGAGTTCTTTTAGAATTATTTTTATTTCTTATGAAATTGATGAAAGGTATGATCTGGATTTAGAGGTGTGGTGTTAACTCCTATTGCAAAATAATAATAACATAATAATATATTCAATATTGTTCGGAGAAAATGCAAACAAACCAATTTTCAATTAGGCAAGTATTTTGTTAGGAATCCATTCCTATTGACGCTCTTACATAATAACTCAAGGTTTCTTATAATATATTCTTTATTAATATCCATAAGTAAACAAGATGACAAGTGAGAGGAAAAGCTTCCTCTCACTTGTTATAAGGAAGACACCATAACCATCCTAACCATCCTAACTACCTCTTTGCTAAGTACTAGTAAGTCCAGACGAGTGTCTACTCGTAACATTACTCCCCCCATAAGGTTGAAAGGTGCGGGCCCTCCTTCTACGCGAAGTTGATCCTACCGCATCCGGGTGCCAACGGTGAAAATCCCGAACTGCGTCAGCCGCATTCCGCAGATTCTCCACCGGTTCCCAGGAATTTTCCTCTGGCCCATATCCTTCTCAACTGATTAAATACTGTAGCTTCCGCCACCGGCCGTGCAGCCGAGAATCCAAGACAGCATGAACCTCCCACTGAACATCCCCGTCGGGTGTAATAATCGGTGGAGGAGGTTGTGGTACCGCTGTAGAAGGTTAACATGAAACACATCATGAATTCGAAGGGTCTTGGGAAGCTTAAGTTTGTAAACCAAGTTAGAAAGCCTGGCAATAATTGGAAATGGACCGAGGAATCGTGATGCAAATTTCTTGGAAGGAGCCGTCGTTGAAATATTTTCATGTCGTAGGAATACCTTCTCACCTACTTGGAATGTGGGTTGAACCTGCACTCCTTGATTGTAATAGCGTTGAGCTCGCACACTTGCGATGTCAATCATAGTCTTCACCTCGTTGTGTACTTCCTGAAGATGCCTTATACGGTCTTCTGCTGCCGGAACGGTGGTCGAGGTCGGAGTAGTGAAAGATAATACAGGATGATACCCATATGTTGCATAAAACGGGGAAAAGCCAGTCGACGAATGAGTGGAATTATTATATGCGAATTCAGCTAACGGAAGTAAGTCGGCCCAGTCATCCTGACGACGAGTAGTGAACATACGCAAATATTGTTCCAAAATCTGGTTTATTCTTTATGTTTGGCCGTTGGATTGAGGATGGAACGCCGTTGTTGTAGAAGGATTAATACAGAGGAGTTGACATAAGCGGCGCATGAACTTTGATATAAACACAGTCCCTCGGTCAGAAATAATATCCTGGGGAGTACCATGAAGCTTCCATATGTGTTGTAAATATAATGACGCCGTGCCATTAGCACCAATGGTTTCTTTCGTAGGAATAAAGTGAGCCAATTTGGTATTTTTGTCGACCACCACTAAGATAGAATCATAACCACTGCTTATTGGAAGTTTAACAATAAAATCCACTGTTACTTTTTTCCAAGGAGCGTCGGCGGCGGGAATAGGTTGCAAAAGTCCGTTGCGAGCATGGTGGGTGGGCTTGGAACGCTGGCATGTATCACAGCCATCGACGTAGCGGTGAACATAACGGCACAGTGATGGCCAATAAATATCCCGAGACACCAGCTCGAGGGTCTTGGCACGTCCTTGATGGCCTGCAGCAGGGGCGTCGTGACGCGAGCGTAAAATCTGTCGGCGAAGTTCCTCGTGGTCAGGAACAAAAACTGCTCCTTCGAAACGGAGAAGGCCGTCCTCCCAGGTGTATGCCTGGAACCGACGACAAATGTCTGCAGGTGCTGCCCCCGGGTTGTTTTCAAAGAACGCCAATATTGGCCTGAGCTTGGGGTCCTGTCTCAGGTTTTCCTTTATCTGAGTAAAGATGCGCGCGTCAGTCCACACCGGCTCGATTTGTTCCAAGTAAGCGAGGCGCAAGAAAGGCTGAGGGTTCTCATCTGTCCCATCCATAACATCCACCCGTCGAGATAATACATCGGCCCTTCCATTCAAAGAGCCTGGCCGGTGGTGGATGACCAAATCAAAGGCCGAAAGCATCTCAGACCAACGAGCTTGACGTCTGTTGAGATGTTTTGTAGATAGAAATTGTTCTAAGTTTTTATGATCGGAAATGACACGAACCTGGTGAGGAGAACCCTCGAGGTAAACGCGCCAATCGCGGAATGCTAGCACAATGCTCAGAAGTTCTTTGTCGTAAATATCATAGTTCTTTTCAGCGGGGTTCATCTTAGAGCTCCGAAATGCACAGGGATGAAGATGTCCATCATCACCCCTTTGAGACAGGATGCCCCCGGTGGCTGTGTCAGAAGCGTCTGGCTCTACCACAAATGGCTTCTCGAAATTGGGATGGATTAATACCGGAGCCTTAAGAAACCGGGACCGAAGATCTGTGAATGCAGCATCGGCCGTAGGAGTCCACTGAAAACTGTGGCCTTTCTGTGTTAAATTTGTCAAAGGAACTGCAACGTGTGAGTAATCGACTATAAAGCGTCTGTAAAAATTTGTAAAACCAAGAAACGCTTGGAGTTCTTTTATCGTTGTTGGAGTCGGCCAGTCTTTAATAACTTGAACTTTGTCTTGACACATCTGAAGGCCATTCGCAGATACTGTCATGCCCAGAAATTCGACTGAATCTTTATGAAATTCACACTTGGCGGCCTTTGCATAAAGACCATGCTTGCATAACCTCTGCAAAACCTCGCGAACCACGGCTTGATGATCCTCTAAATTGGTAGAAAAAATAAGGATATCATCCAAGTACACTACCACTGAGATGTCTAATAGATCGCTGAAAATGTTTTGCATGTGAGTTTGGAATTGTGCCGGGGCATTGGTTAACCCAAATGGCATGACCAAATACTCGTATAACCCGTAACGAGTTTTAAAAGCGGTCTTGAATTCATGCCCAGGAGCCATACGAATTCTATGATAAGCTTGGCGAACATCCAACTTTGTAAATATTTTTGCACCAGTGAGGCGGTCCGTGAGCTCTGGAATCAAGGGCAATGGATAACGGTTTCGCACCGTGACATTGTTGAGGTTGCGATAATCTACACAAAATCGAATAGAGCCGTCTTTCTTCTTGGCGAAAACAATAGGGGCTGAAACGGGGGACTTGGACCTCCGGATCCACCCTTTGCCCAAGTTTTCCTCGAGATAACGTCGAAGCTCCTCCAATTCAATCGGGGACATAGGACGCAATCCTGTATTACGAGGTTCCTCGCCTTCCTTAAATTCTATTTTCATGTCCGCGGAACCATGGTTTGGAAGTTCGTTAGCCGCTTCCTCACTGAACGCCTCGCTTAAGTCTGCATACACTGCCGGAATAGGTGTGGGCTCAACAGAGGTCACCTCAGAAATCTCCAGGCAATAGATTGCTGCTTCCCGTGTTAACTGATGAAAATCTGTCTGCGACATCCGGTTGGGCCCGGTCGTTCGTGGTTGGTGATTTGCTGGTTTCTCCCCGTGGCCTTCCTCCCGGGATAAACCACTGAAACACGTATGTCGGCAATAGAAAGAGTCGAA
This sequence comes from Pohlia nutans, assembly GCA_022496805.1. NCBI lineage: Eukaryota > Viridiplantae > Streptophyta > Bryopsida > Bryales > Mniaceae > Pohlia > Pohlia nutans. The sequence continues at coordinate 24,302,025 of CM040085.1, read as the reverse complement.
CAACACCTTTTGCTGAGACCATCGGATGGTTGGGTCATGGCGAACAAGCCAAGGAATGCCAAGGATACAGTTATAACGCCCCGTGTTGGTGATGTCCGCAAGTAATTTCTCCTGATGATCTCCCACGGTCAAGTCTACGGTTGCTTCGTGAGTGATGAGTCCAGAGCTGATAACTCGGCCATCAATGACTCGAACCTCCCGTGGTGTAGCTTTCAACCTGATAGTAGCATTACAGTGCTTGGCAAAGTCAGGGTGCATGAACACTCCTGTTGCACCGGAGTCCACAAGTGCCACGGCCGACACTTTGTTCATATGCACATTCATAGTCAGATGTTTCTCCATATCTATGGTAGCATGGACACATAAAGCCAAAATATAATTTTCTTTATTTATATAAGAGCTATTACATGTAGCAGAGTCATTTGAGTTCGGACGTAGAGGCGTGTGACGTGCCTCCTTATTATTAGTGCCCGGGTACTGCCTCCAAGTGTTCAGTCCCGGGCTGCTCCTTTTCCCGAGCCTTCATCGTCAGTAGCAGCCAACGTAAGGGGCTTGGAAGGATTAGTAGGACACTGTGAACGTATGTGACCCATCTTTCCACACCCCCAGCACCTTCCTTGACGTTGATACTCCAATCTGTCAGCCGTTGTCTTAGCAAGAGCTGTAGATGCGGTGTACGTGGCATCTAATTCCATGGGAGTGGGACCGGTTGACATCGAAGGTGGCCGGGATCGTGCAGCATATTCTCGTGGTGCCGAAGTGGAACCCGTAGGCCGCCGGTGTTGTTGTCGCGTCCAGAGTCTATCGTCAATTCTTAAAGCCATAGACATCCATTCTTGGAGAGTGCGAGGCTGAGTCTCAGCGGTTGCGATGGAATCGAAAAGATCGTCTTTTAAACCAGCGCGAAACCGAGCCACGAGACTTGGCTCATTCCACTCTACTTGGGCCGCATGTTCGTTGAATGTTGAGATATAATTAGCCACAGCGCCAGTCTGTCGAATGTTTGCAAGACGGTCCTCAGCATTGCCGCGTCGATCTATCTCACCGTAAACAGCCACAAGAGCCCTCCGGAAAGCTTCGTAATTGTGCAGTAAATCATGAGACCTGCCTTCATCCAAGGCTTGAAGGATGGGCATAGCCTAGTTCTGAGCTGCCCCTGTTAAGTAGGAAAGAGCATACGCTACCTTATCCTCGTCAGAATTATAAGTGTCAGGGTTGCTTCGAAAAACCAGTTGAAGTTGGGCGAACCATTTGTATACCTCTCCTCCCTTTTTCCCAGTGAACTTATCCGGTTTCGCCACCTTGAGTGCCTTGCCGCGGTGGTGTTCCCCTTGATATAAGTTGGAATTTGACACCGCGGTTTCTCCATCATGCAACGGTGTAGGGAGAGGAGGATTTGCTCGTTCAGAAATTTGTTGAACAATATGAGGAATCGCCGCTTGGAAAACATTCTGAACCTGTTGTTGTATAAACATAGCCCAGTCGGGCCCTGCTTCATTTGGCACAGGCGGAACACCTTCCGTGTTAAGTCTTTCTTGATCCATGGTTACTGGTCCTTATCTTCTGTAATATGTTGTATCAAGATTGCACCTCCATTATCCAATGTCACCATCGAGCAGCCTTGATGGCAAGATGGTCAAAATCAAATACTGCAGATAATGGATTTTATTCCAATTTCACTTTCTCTTGAGCATCTCGCTGTTCGTGATTTATTTTTTTATTTTTTTTCATTCGCTATTTGTGATTTTCAGAAACTCAGCGATCTATACATTGAGTCGTCAAAAATAATTCAGGCGTCCAAGAATACTTAAAAGCTTCACTCGTTTCTCCAATACCTCATCCATTTGATTTTCTTGTATCAATTTAACTCCGAGAAGTCGAAATAGATAGGTCAGTGATTACTGCTTGGTTGAGAATGACATTCTGCAGTGGTGATCATTGTAAACAATATTTGATGCCAATGAGAGCCATGCAAGGAAGCTCAAATTTGATCTCATCCTCTTGCCTTCATATCCTGCATGTTTCCTAAGAGCGTGAACACTCGTGACTTGTCATAATGTTAGGAATCCATTCCTATTGACGCTCTTACATAATAACTCAAGGTTTCTTATAATATATTCTTTATTAATATCCATAAGTAAACAAGATGACAAGTGAGAGGAAAAGCTTCCTCTCACTTGTTATAAGGAAGACACCATAACCATCCTAACCATCCTAACTACCTCTTTGCTAAGTACTAGTAAGTCCAGACGAGTGTCTACTCGTAACATATTTCATTGCTATAGCTTCTTGCAACTAACTAGTGAATTGTCAGGTTTAACCCCTAAAGGACCAACCATGCAAAAAATGCATGATGCACATAAATGAACTTTGATTTCTCATCCATCATGCACTTTTTGCAGTGTAGGTTTTTTTATTGTGGATTTTTTTACTGTAGATTTTATGGGAAGTTAGCTTCTTGCATGTATCAATCGATTAGAAAGGGGATGATTCGTGAATTTTTTATGCCTCATTTCATGTTGCAATGATTCATCCAAAATTTCCAAGACTTCAGTATAAAAGTGCTCTTGAAAAACCAACTCATAAAATTAAGCAACCAAAAAATCTCCAAAAATCACTACACTTAGAGTATTACATTTCAATTCATCACAACAAATTTCATACACAAATTGTCAATATTTTATTTGTAATTGAATTACAAAATAATTTGAATTTTTTTTTCAAATTTTATACAAAATATCAGTAATATCAATTGCACATCTAATCATATGGATAGACTCTAAAATTCATAATGTACAACTTTTATTCATACATCAAGTTCAAAATATCCCTCTTAGTTGCATTTTATAATGCATCTTTGCAAAACTGCCGAATTTAGAGAGGGGTGAGGACGTTTAGGGGTTAAACTATGAAGCACATAATGTAACTTTTAGTCATAGCAAAGGTTTAAGAAGGCATTCAAGATGAAGCACCCGCTTGCATCAAACAAATAAGGTTTCAAAACTTCAAAGAAATTAACTAAGTATATGCAATTGAAATCATATGCTTTTTTCAATTTCAAATTGAGAATCTAAACTTTTAAAGTATATAGTCAAGAAATATTAAATGAAGGGGATTCAAAGTTTATTAACCCCTAACCGCCCAACCATGCATATTTTGCATGATGTACGGATTTGAAATCCACTTTCTCATTCATCATGCACTTTTTGCAGTGTGGATTTTTTACTGAAACTTTTATGGGAAGTTAGCTTCGTGCATGTGTGATCCGATTAGAAAGGGGATGATTTGTGAAATTTTTATGCCTCATTTCATGTTGTAGTGTTCCACCCAAAATTTTGAAGATTTTAGTCTAAAAGAGCTCTTGGAGAAGTCAACTACTAAAATTAAGCAACCAAAAAATCTCCAAAAATCACTACACTTAGAGTATTACATTTCAACCCATCACAACAAATTTCATTATTAGATTGTCAATATCTTATTCGTAATCATATCACAAAAGAGCTCTAAATTTTAAGTTTGAAAATTTATACACAAATATTGGTGATAGCAATCGCAATCTAACCGTATGGATAGAATCTAAAATGCATAATGTACAACTTTTATTCATTCATCAAGTTAAAAATATCCCTCTTAGTTGCATCTTATAATGCATATTTGGAAAACTGCCAAATCTGAAGAGGGTGAGAACGTTTAGGGGTTAACCCCTAAATGCCTAGAGCCCTTTCCAAATTTGGCAGTTTTGCAAAGATGCATTATAAAATGCAACTAAGAGGGATATTTTTAACTTGATGAATGAATAAAAGTTGTACATTATGCATTTAGATTCTATCCATACAATTAGAACTATGATTGCTATTACCAATAATTTTGTATAAAATTTGAAACGTGAAATTCAAAATTATTTTATAATTCAATTACGAATAAGATATTGACAATCTACAGATGAATTTTTTTGTGATTGGTTAAAATGTAATACTCTAAGTGTAGTGATTTTTGGAGATTTTTTGGTTGCTTAATTTTATGAGTTGACTTTTTTTAGAGCACCTTTACACTGAAATCTTCAAAATTTTGGGTGGAACACTACAACATGAAATGAGGCATAAAAAATTCACAAATCATCCCCTTTCTAATCGGATCACATATGCGTGAAGCTAACTTCCCATAGAATCTACAGTAAAAATTCCATACTGCAAAAAGTGCATGACGGATGAGAAATTACGGATGAAATCTGTGCATCGTCCAAAAAATGGACGCTTAGGCAGTTAGGGGTTAACTTAGTGTGGCAAGGTGCAAAAAAATGTTTTCATTCCCTTTAGATTATAATATCTTGCAATCGATGGAGCGAAGGTTTCAAAAAGAATTCCACATATTCTTATACTAATCTAGTGCAAGATCCTATAGTTAAATATGAAAAAAATGTTCATTTTCTCTCAATAAATTAATCCTTAATTTCCTGAGGGGTTTTGCCATAAACTAAATGTGCTATAAAACGCGTGTTACATGAATTTTTTGAAGTTCTATAGAACATGAAAGTTGTGATGCACAACCAATAGATTTTATCTATACAATTGAATACCACTAAAACACTTTGGATTTTTTATAAATGAATTTAAAAATATTTCTTTTGAATATTCATAAAAAATAAAAATAAAAATAAAAATAAAATTTTTAAATTAAAATTGGCTAAAAGTATAATGTTCATAACATAGTCATAAGTTGCCAAGATTTAGGATATTTTATTTTGTAGAAACACCAATTTAAATGATTATAGACAAGAATTGGATAACATAAACACTTTAAATGAGTTGAATTCTAATGAATATTTAAGCATCTTATTAAACTTATAATTTTAGCCAATCATAATGAAATTTAAGAAATAATTATTAATTTTGTATTTTTTTATGAATTTTGGAATTTTATAGCTTATAAATTATATATATAATTATTTATGATGAATTTTTGAAATCTATTTTGATAGAATTGAACTAGAATTCATAGTCTAGAATTAGTCTTTGTACGTCTTTGCAAAATTAATGCATTATCATGCATTTTTCAAACATTTGCAAGTTTGACAACTTTTTAGACTACTTTAGGCACATGAACGACCAACTTTATTTATTTATTATAAAATTAATTAAAAAAAAATTCACAAATCCAAACACATGTTCTTATAGCCAACTTGATTCTAACGAGGTTGGGCTTTTGAAACACTCAATTCGGACACTTTTTGCATGTTTTACAACCTTTTCTATTTTTGGTGCGACCCATTTTGGGTCGTCCAGGAACTTAAGGGTTAAAAATAGTAGGTTTGGTTTATTCTTTGAGTAATAATACAATCATGGGGTCTAATAGGGTTTACCATTGTTTTCATTCACGCAAAAAGTCATCTATCATGGATAGCACTTGTATCTAAGTCCAAGTGGCCTACAGTAGGAACATTTTCCATGAGTTTGAATGCTTCAACTAAGGTTCACTAAGGAATTTTTCAAAGACAAACACCTCAACATTGTCTTAGTGTTATAAAACTTTCTAATGATATTCTCTCAGGGTATTATCTCATTTGAATTTTTTGTTTTTTTAAACTTTAGAATAGAATGTCTAGTTTTAACCAATCATACCAAATTAAAAATTCTATTTTTTTTTTGGGTAATTTTTGTGAATATTAAATGGTAAATGCTTCTAAATTCATTAAATGAGTGTTTAGAACATTTTTTGAAAGTTTGACTGTACAAATAATTACAAAACATCATGCTCCTTGTTTTCTCTTTTAAACCAAACTTCATCAAAGTTGCAAAAGTAACATTTTATAACAAATCTAGATTTTGCCCTTATCCCTCTATCATTTAGGCGTTAAAGTACAACGGGGATTATAAAAGTGCACATACATTTTATTTTTTCAAAACTGATGGAAGAGTAACGATATATGCATCATGATGTACTGAATCACAAAAAATAAATGCAATATTGAAATCTAACAGCAAGATCAATTTATTGGCAACTTTTCCCAACAATTCTCTACAATCATTTGTCATAATTGTGGAAATTTAAAGAAAATACTATAATTTACAATTACTGAAGTTTTCTTTGATAAGTGTGATCTACAAGGGAAGAAAAAGCTAGTTTTATAATCAAATTCAATCTCAGCCATCTCCACATAATATTGATTAAGAAGAACTTGCAAGACTGTCTTTCCATACTAAACTATCTCCTTAGTGAACTTTGGTGTTCAATTATGCATAGTACACAATCTTAATTTGAAACACGTAAACTAAAAATAATAATTGAACCAAGTCATCTCATGTCCACTTTCAATAGATTTTTGGGATTTGAAGCTTTTATGCAACTATGAGACATGTAAATATTTTAGTCAGAGATTGTGAAAGAGGCATAGAAATTTGAAAATGAAAAATGGGTTGTGATCATAATTTCAGTGCTCAAAGTACAGTGGGGTGACACCGAAATTGGCACCTTGTGCAATTCCAGGGATAGTGCCCACACTGCTGCCAACTTTGACACCCTCCCGAGGGCTGGAGAATTGTTATTTTAACATGAAATTTTAGAAACAAAATCACTATTATGTTGAAAACATGTGTACTAAATTTCAAGGCCAAAAGATTGATACAAAAAAAGATATTCAAGATTTACTAACAAGGGGTAGCTGTAAGAAATGTTTCACTACTGCCAACTTTGACACCCTCCCAAGGATTGAAGAATTTTTTTTTCCCATGGAATTTTTGGAGTAGGAATATCCTTATGTTGTTTACACATTTGAAAAAATTCAAGTCCAAAAGACCCACAAAAAAAATGATATTCCAAATCTACCAACAGGTGTAGTTGTGAGAAACAAAGAGGAAAATTGTCTCACAACTTTGACTGCCTCTCTAGGGTTGGGAATTTGTTATTTTAAAATGGAATTTTTGGCACAAAATCACCTTTTAGTTGAACACACATGCAAAAACTTTCATGTTGAAATAACAAATACTCAACTCTAGGGAGGCTGTCAAAGTTGTGAGACGATTTTCCTCTTTGTTTCTCACAACTACACCTGTTGGTAGATTTGGAATATCATTTTTTTTGTGGGTCTTTTGGACTTGATTTTTTTCAAATGTGTAAACAACATAAGGATATTCCTACTCCAAAAATTCTATGGGAAAAAAAAATTCTTCAATCCTTGGGAGGGTATCAAAGTTGGCAGTAGTGAAACATTTCTTACAACTACCCCTTGTTAGTAAATCTTGAATATCTTTTTTTTTTATCAATCTTCTGGCCTTGAAATTTGGTACACATGTTTTCAACATAATAGTGATTTTGTTTCTAAAATTTCATGTTAAAATAACAATTTTCCAACCCTCAGGAGGGTGTCAAAGTTGGCAGCAGTGTGGGCACTATCCCTGAAATTGCACAAGGTGCCAATTTCGGTGTCACCCCACTGTACATAGTAAACCATCTTAGTTATTTTGACTTCTGTCCAACTAGGAAAAGTTGCGCAATCAAGTAAAATTTCATCTTCAAAAAAGAATAATGTCATTTGAAACCTTTTTACTTAAGTTATGCTCAATTATGTGGATGACAACTAAGAGTGACAAGTTTTACGTATGTATGACTAAGAGTGACTCTTGTGTGTATGTTTGACATCGCGATGAGAATTTGTTTATGGTTTTGGAATGATTTGGCTATTTCATCTACTTTATGTTTCTGCAGCTGCTAGACGATCATCCAAATTTCGATTACACTATTGTTAGAGCTATTGCACTACGGCAAAATGAGTCTTTTCTCAGTGGTCACTACTCACTTGGTAACTAATCACAACTTACAAAAACCAACTATGTCTTTTGTGACCAGTTGCACTCAACAAATGAGAAGTGACCACTGAGAAAAGACTCATTCTGCCATAGTGTTGTGACACCATCTCAGTTAACTTGTCTCTGTTAACCCTTAAACGTACCACTCCTTTGTAGGAAAGTCAAACTACACAATTTAGCCTTCAAGATTTATCAAAATATATTTTGTAATATTTTTCATGCATGGAATTGAATGTTTCCTATCAGTCTTGAAATTTTCAGATTTTTTTGATTTAATACGGCCTTTTTAACAAATTTTTAAGTCAAATACTTCAAAAAATATTTTTTATTACAAAAAAGCTTTAAAAAATTAATATTTTTTTAGGAGCAGGTACAAATTACAATGGAGAATCATATGATATGTTTTCTATAGAAAATTTCTATTTAAATTTTGAAATTCGAAAGGTGAACATCCTATGTAGTGTAATTCAAACCTTGAGCTACAAAGCTTGCACAAGCAATAAAATACTCAATAATTGGAATTTTTAAGATTTGAAAAGTGGAGTTCAAACTAGACTTAATAAACTTCATTTTCTTAGTTGGGTGTATCAGCAACAAAAGTCATTTTCAAGATCAAAATTGGGTTTGACCAACAAACGTCCAGAAACTGGATGCCTGGACGTTTAGGGGTTAACCTAAATTTTCCTAGAGTTTATTGTAACATAGAGGTGAAGATTAGCTGATTGTCAGTCCTGCACATAATGTGAGCGTCTGCTTCACTTGCTGGATGATTTCTTGAAGGGTTGTGACGACCAGAGTTTCAACTTGACTGAGAAGTGAGAACCTGCAAGAGTTGCACGTTGGAAGTTCGGCACGGTTTTAGAAATAAATTGCAGCTGTTGCCTTTCTGAATATATAAGGGGTGCACTAGTAGCAGAACTGTCGTTTTTCATTCCCCACTTTGTGGAAACAGTGAACAGTGACGGAATATTGTGCCTAGGTTTCTGTCTTCTTGTGACCAAAACCACTCACCAGCATCGACACAACCTATGTGCCTGGCGCGGTTTCATTCCTTTTTCATTTATAGTAAGTGAAAAAGGACACATTTCCTACTAGTGGTGTCACACCTCTTTCTTCCCATTCTCAATCTTTGGAGAAAGCGTACGTGGCACTTTCTCCTTGAATTGTAGAGGACCCATTCTCTGAAGATTGAGAAGCTTCATTCTTCTCCTTTGGAGGTCACTACAAGGAGAAGGCGTCGCTTTTCACTCGGTAGGTGAGTCAAATGGCGCCACTTCGCACTCACTGCGCTCAAGACTTGGTGAGTGCGATTTGTCACGTCGGACAAGTGCGTACAGTGAACTCTGATATTGTTCTGAGTGAGAAGCGACGCCTTTGCTAGTAGTGGGTGAAGAATAGGCATGAAGATTGAGAAGCCGTGGAGAAGATTGAGAAGCTGTGGCCATTCTCATTCCGACTTCTTCATGGAGATTCTCTCTCCACACTAGTAGGAAATGTGTCATTTTTCACTTACTATAAATGAAAAAGGAATGAAACTGCGCTAGGCAAATGGGCTGTGTCAGTGCTGGTGAGTGGTTTTGGTCACAAGAAGACAAAAATATTAGCATAATATTCAGTCACTGTTCACTGTTCCCACGCAATGGGGAATGAAAAACGACAGGTCTTCTACTAGTGCCACGTTCTCAGTCTTTAGAGAATCAAACTTCTTGGGAAAGCTGTGTTTCTGTGTAGTGAAGTTGTGATAGAGTGAACACTTTCATTATGGTATTGGTTGTTTATTTATTTATGGTGCTATGTAACATGAAGTCGATTTGATGGTAATCCCTGTATAGTTTCCATTTTCTGTGCTTGATCATTCTGGTGAATAGTTACCATTTCTGTGGCCATGGGATTCGATGACCATTTCGTATTTCTATTATTAAGGATGCTTTTACCACCAGGTTGAAATGAAAGAAGTTTGATGATTTGGTTCTTTTTGGTTAATAGAAACGAGATCCCTTTCAAATCAAAAAAAAGAAAGAAGAAAAGAAATCAATGAAGTTGACGTTGAATGTTGTTAGAATTCTTGAGAAGAGCCTGTTTTTAGGCGGATATCGAGGGCGGATATGCCGACACTACGGCAGAATGAGTCTTTTCTCAGTGGTCACTTCTCACTAGGTGAGTGTAACCAACTTTGTCTTATATGACCAGTTGTAGTGTTGCACTCATCAAGTGAGCAGTGACCACTGAGAAAAGACTCATTCTGCCGTAGTGTGATCTTCACCATGAACGACATGATCAAGGCTAAAATAAAAGATCTCGGCTGTGACAACACCAATTCTAGAAGGTGCTCAATTTTCTCAAAAGGTAGGCAGCTCACATGATGGTTGCGGGAGTGATCGAACTAGGTAATGAATTACAGTGTCACTCTCCTACCTTCACTATTAGCAAAAACATCGCTTCTCACTCGGAACAATGTCAAAGTTCAATATACATATTTGTCCTACGTGACGAATCGCACTCACCAAGTCTTGAACGCATGGGCAGTGAGTGCGAGGGTGCAAGGTGGCGCCGTTTGACTCACTTACTAAGTGAAAAGCGACGCCTTCTTGATGTAGTGCTGAGTAGATTAACTGGTGTCTTGGATTTTCTACGACCACACAGTGCATCTTCTCTTCTCACATGATTATGCTTACTCTTTGCGGCTTACAAGAAAGAACTATCAATATCACAAACTTCATGCTTTTTTATATAAAAGAAACTCTCTTGGATATTTCTCATGATGAATCAAGAGATATTTTCTTTCACCACGGGGTTTTAGTGTTGTTGGTACTAGTTCAAAAGTAAGTAATACGGAGTTATTGTCATTGAAAAAACCTTGCAACACAAAGAAATAAAATAAAATTGCAACCAAGTTCAACAACACATAGTCAGGAAATTTCCATGACCTAAATCTCCATCCCCAAAAAATTTCAGCCTTTAAAAAAAATCTGAAAAATTTATGAAGCTGTTATAGAATATTCTAGCCTACTTGAAGTGCCTTACCGCTAGAGTCTGTATAGATTGTTACGATTATTCCAAAGAAGATGGCTTTCCAAATCCTAAAAGAATTGCCATCCACTTTTAATTTATAAATGAGGTGCAATCCCTCCTTGCATGCCTCAATAATTTTTGTTTTAAATTAAAAATTTGTTATTTGTTTTTTCTTTCTTAGAAATCGACATGAAATCTAAAACTAAACTGGTTTCTCAGAAAACAGAGCATCCATTTGAATTACAAAACATTTCTATTAAAGGCTCGCACTTCATTACATTATACGAAGTAAATGGTAACAGTGTCTTAAAAGACCATCATGAATAAAGTGCATGTTGGGGGTAGAATCTATCTATGCCTTAGGGGCATGGCTAGGGGCATGGGACCATGGGTAGCAAGGTCTCCCGACCCTTTGTTGCCCCTTTTCAAAAATGGACTCTACGACTCATTACAAATACAAAGACGGTTGGTAATGCCCTAAGAGCATCTCCAGTAACACTCTGGATAGCTCTTTGGCCTAGGAAAAATGGATGTGCATGGGTTGGTTAACAATTCATTTGGAGGGAGACATTGTATACAACAATCCAGTTCAGGGCTCTCAAAATGACTCAAGTTAGTATAACATCTCTTCTTAATTGCACATTGTGATTGCACAATCTATACGTGGTGACTTGTGAGTGACTTTCTTACTATTTTCAAAGTCTAATTGAGTGATGTTGGTGGGGAACTACATAGTATGCCCTATACTTTTGGGATGAGGTTCAGAGTGCAATTCAGAGTTGCTGGTGGAGATGCTCTCAGCCGGAAGACATAGGGTTTATCAAGATTTGATAAACCCTGGTGAAAGTTTCAAATTCCAGCAAGAATTAGGGTTTGGGGTGCCATCATCCCAAAAGGGGACTGAGTTATGACATGGACAACTATATTTAGTCATGACATGGTCACATGGATAACTATCCAGTTTATTTTCAGTAAGTACACACCATCATGTACTCCATCACGACACCATGCATTCATTCATTCGTTCCTAACTTACTACACTGAAATCACCATAGACTGTGGGTGGATGATTGCTGTGGGTATATTCATCCATTTGAACAATGTTTCATCATTTGGGATGAATTTTACCACAGTATTTGGGGAAAATGGTTATTAGTGTGGCTGTTAAAAAATACCGTGGGCCATAGTATACGGTGATTAGCTATATACTGTGGTTAGCTCCGCCTCGCTCGCCCTCGGCATCACCGCCCACCAAGCCGCAGACCTCCGCCCCCATTGAAACCATCGCCCGCTTCCGTTCCTTTATCAACAATCCCTTTTCACGCATTTGTAAGTTCCTGTGCTGTACAGTAGTAGTTCATCTTCTTCCTTCAATCCTCACGGAGTTTCTCATCCCCTGTTTTTTCAAAATTTGGCGCAACCAATCGTGTTTTCGACTACAAACTGCAATGCAACCTCGTGTACTCCGTTTTTGAATATCTGGGGCGATCAGTGTGTCATTGAAGGTGATTTGGATCGAAAATAACGGAAGGAAGAATGGCGCACGCACTCGGAGTTTGCTCGTCACGGGTTGTGGGCGCATTTGATCAGGGAGGCAGCAATGGTCTTCGTATGCAACGACGTTCTTGTAATAACAACAATGTGGGGCTGTGGAAGCTGAGGAGACCAAGGTCTTTGGTGACAAAAGCCATTGTGAGTAGCAATAGTAGTACTAGTAGTACTAGCGGCGCGGCTGTGGTGGAGGAGAAGGAGGTGGCGGAGGTTACGAGGTGGCGGGGTTTTGAGGTGGACACGCGCATTGAGCAAGAGTTGAAGGATCCGAGTGGCTTTCGTAATGTGAGGAGGACGAAGCTTGTGGCTACCATCGGCCCGGCTTGTTGCAGCTACGAGCAGCTTGAAGCTCTGGCGGCCTGCGGGATCAACATCGCCAGGCTCAACATGTGCCATGGCACGCACGACTGGCACCGCGAAGTCATCCGCAACTGCCGCAAGTTGCAGCGCGAGCAAGGCTATGGCATTGCTGTCATGATTGACACCGAGGGCAGTGAGATTCATATGGGCGACCTCGGCGGATTGTCGTCTGCGAAGGCCGAGGTGCGTTTGAATTCTTCATTGCTCGTGTGTGTTTTTGGCGTGTTTTAATATAATGCTATTTTTTTTGTCCCCAAAAAAACCCTTCTCAATACTCGAAAATTGGTCTATCTTTAGTAGTAGTATGTAGTTTTGGTGTCACTCTCATTGTCCGTCCCGTTTGAAGTGGACAGGGCTCGTGTTTGAAGTATAAAACATGGGACAAATATTGCAGAAAATAAAAATGCCAAAAACTAGGACAATTATTTCCGGACAGAGGGAGTACATGTTTCAGGCTGATGTAGAATAAGGAAATTCATCTGCTGTTTCCTTTGATTGTGAAGGATGGGGAAGAGTGGTGTTTCACCGTGCGAATGTTCAGCGGTTCGTTACCTGCTTTCACTCTCCCAGTTAACTACGAAGGCTTTGCTGAAGGTAGCTTTTTCATAACATCTTTTCATGAAGTAATTCTAGAGCAAATCGTTGTGCATGAAATTGAAATTGTCATTGTCAAATGTTTTGAATCCTGTGCATGAAATTGAAATCTTACTTCATGTTCGTTTCTTATCGATTCATGTTCAAAACCTCTTGAGTCAACCCCTAAAGGACCTAGAAGCCTGAACTCGGCCTCATGTTTTTGTTTTAGCAGTTTTGAAAAGTCCTATGTGGACTTCCTTTTGTTCAAATTTATTTGTTGTTTACCAACACATTCACTGATATAAATTTTGATCCCATGTGAATTATATTTCTCACTATATGATCGATTGAATTTGTCATTTTAAAACCGTGAATTACATGGATCGAATGTTAGGTCAACTGATAGAAAATTATTTGAAAGCAACGTAAATGACTAGTACCGGTAAACACCTGACATCCTCAAAACATACCAGAATTAAAAGATTAGACTCTTCAAATGACCATTGGAAATGTTTCTTGACCAATTTTGATTTTTTTAGCGAGGATTTGATAAAAAACCATAGATGGCTTAGATTTGAAAAAAACTAGCGGTAGTCAACTTTCATGAAATACTCTAGAATTAGTTAACTTAGGATACATGTCCAAAACTTCTTTCCCTTTCTTTGAGCATACGGTTGCCTCGTTTGTGGACGCACATGATATTCTTGTTACGTATCAATGCAATTTCACACAATTAAGGGTAGAGCGAATATGCTGTTTTAAAAAAAAAATCTCCTTCCAACAAACACGGTGAATTGATAAGAACAGTTTTGGACGGTTCTGTTGTGTACAGACGTGAAGGCTGGCGATGAGTTGGTAGTAGATGGAGGAATGGTGAGGTTTGAGGTTTTAGAGAAGGTGGGTCCAGACGTGAAGTGCAAGTGCATTGATCCTGGAATGCTTCTGCCATGTGCCAATCTGACTGTATGGCGTGATGGCCTCATGGTCAGAGAGAAGAATGCCACACTTCCCACAATTTCTGCAAAGGTAAATTGTTCTCCTCCTTAATCTTTTAATTTCGCATTGATCAGTTCATCCTTGTAATATATATCACTCCATGGGCCAGTTGGCTTTTACATCAATGACTTTCCATTCTACAGATTATGAGGTTAAATCAGTGTTCCACAAGCTTGTGAATGGGTTGCAGGATTGGGTTGACATTGACTTCGGCATCTCAGAGGGCGTGGATTTCATTGCTGTATCGTTCGTGAAATCCTCGGAGGTCATCAAACATCTCAAGAGTTATGTTGCTGCACGGTCTCCGGAGAGGTAAGATGAGGTGCTTATTGAAATGTAAACCTAAGAGCGAAAATTGGGCGAACAATTCATCAATCATATGCCCATCTCTTAACCCCTAAAGAACCAAAGATTCATGGTTTTAGAATGACAATTTCAATCAATGATATCGTTAAAAAAATTATAATTTAGATGGGTTCAAACTTTCTATCACTGAAGATCATTGCATGTGTTGGTCAAAAAACAAATACATTTGAATAAAAGGAAGTCAAATTTGATAAAAAAATCACTTGGCTTCTGGGTCCTTTAGGGGTTAAAACGACATAACATGGTTTTTCATTGCCCAATATAGAATGAATGCAAGTGTATGTAGTTCAATTCATATACTATCCTCTTGCCTTCTGAATTCCACAATGATTTGCAATCACAATGCAGGGCGATTGGTATAATTGCCAAGATCGAAGATGCAGAGTCTCTGACATGTTTGGAGGATATCATACGGGTTTCGGATGGAGTAATGGTTGCAAGAGGAGATCTCGGTGCTCAGATGCCGCTGGAGGAAGTTCCTGCTGTGCAACAAGCCGTAGTTGATGCTTGTCGTAACCTGAACAAGCCCGTGATTGTTGCGTCCCAGCTTCTGGAGTCCATGATTGAGTATCCCACACCCACTCGAGCAGAGGTAGGCCTTCGCTTCTCTTTACTTTCGGCTGATATTTTCCATCATAGGCTCAGTGAAGCTCTTTGGTCTTAGTCTACTATGACTGCTCATTTGCGCACCCATTTCTCCTTAATTGCTCACCAAAATCAATTGAGAGCAATAATAGGAACTGGCAATGAAACTCCATGTTCCTATGACTGGTCACCAAAATCAATAAATAAGAACAATGAAATTAATCACCCTTGTTTTGATGCGTGTACAAAAAGAGGCAATTTCAGATTAATAACACTTTGTTGAATGAAAGTAGAAGTTAACTTTGAGGTTGTGGTGAACAAACTTTTTTTTTTCAATGTGAAATAGAGGCACTGTAATTGGTGTGAGAAATAATAGGTGTGAGGAATAATAAGGACAGCTACGCTACATCCGTTCATGTCCGTCCCTGATACACTTGGTCGCTGTTCTTCCAGGCTTTGATTTCCCAAAGTGCCTTGTTCCTTGGATCAGATTATTGACAAATCTGCACTAAGTTTACTTGAAACTTTTTAAATTTTATTTTTTATTTTTTACAGGTGGCAGATGTATCGAATGCTGTGAGGCAAAAGGCCGATGCGCTGATGCTTTCGGGCGAGTCAGCCATGGGCCTGTTTCCTCAAAAGGCCATTGAGGTCTTACGAGGAGTGAGTCTGCGCATGGAGCATTGGAGTCGCGAGGAGGATCATGCTGAGTCCGTTCCGTTGCCAGAGATTTCCACCACGGAAACTGGAAGAACGTCCGAACAGATCTGCAACTCTGCCGCTCAAATTGGTACGCACCCTTAAATCTCCATGATGGCTTCTCAACCTGTCAAGGCAGGTGCCGAACTCCTTTTTTTTGCTCGAGGAAAATGAAAGTATTACTCCCTCTGTCCGGAAATAACTGTCCTAGTTTTTGGCATTTTTCAATTTAACGTTTTTTTTTCGGCAAAAAAAGAGCTGTCTCAGTACTCAAAAACTGGTTTATCTTTAATAATAGTACGTAGTTTTTGTGTCACTCTCATTCTCCGCCTTGTTTGAAGTGGACAGGGCTCACGTTTCAAGTATAAAAATTGGACAAATATTGCAAAATAAAAAATGCCAAAAACTAGGACAATTATTTCCAGATTGATGGAGTACACAACGACGCCTACTTACTATCTATCCCTAAAGTTGACACCAGTGTTGTTGTACTTGTTATACATGGTTCTCAGTGAAATGAATGAATAAGAGTCCTTATGAGAAGTAGTGGACTTCAAATGGGTATTTAGAATGAGCCATTGTCCAAGGTTTCACTGTAGAAAGATGCCATACCAGTCCAAACACTGGTTGACACCTTTTGGCGTCTGAACGATGCAAAAGTCAGGAACAGTAATACGTCGTAATTCATGTACAACTAGCTGGTGCTTTTGTTTCTGGCTATTTTTTGGGCCCACTTCCATAACATTGTGTCTGAACAAACGCCTTTGAAATCAATGAAGAGTGAGCCAAGAAAACAAACACTCGTTTTGTGCACAATCTTAGCTCATGTTATGTTTGTTATGTGGCTCACGTTAAAATTATGTGTTTCCTTCCATCCAGTTCTTGGTTGGCATGTGAGCTCATGTGATAGTGATTACATGCCTGACAATGGAATAAATTACTTCACAAGTAGGCCAGTTCTTTAGTACTCCGTAGTCTTTTTGTGCTACAGTAAAAAGGTGCAACTTATATACTATTCTAGAATGTCATGTTTATGTGCGTGCAAGCATTGAGGTTTTAAAATTTTATTTTTTCGATGAGATGTTTATAAACTGGTAAAAAATAGAGTTGGTCGCTATCTCAGCTACTTTTGAAAATGAAAGTGATTACATACCTGACAATGGAACAAATTACTTCACAAGTAGGCCAGTTCTTCAATATTTTAGTACTCCTTATTCTTTTTGTGCTACAGTAGAAAGGGTGCAAGCTATATACTACTCTAGAATGTCATGTCATGTGCTTGCTAAGAATTGAAGTTTAAAAGTTCATTTTTCCGATTCGATGTTTATAAACTGGTAAAAAATAGAGTTGGTCGCTAACCCAGCTACTTTTGAAAATGCAAAAGAAAACTCTTCTTGTAATGGTTTTGAACAGTTTTGGATGTGGTTGTGCAGCCAACAAATTGGGAGCGGATGCCATATTTGTGTATACACGGCGAGGCTACATGGCATCCCTGCTGTCAAGGAATCGTCCAGATTGCCCCATCTTCGCATTTACGGAATCGCCGGACGTCATGCGGCGCATGGACCTGAAATGGGGCGTGACGCCGTTCCAATTCCCGTTCCGAAAAGACTTGGAGAGTAACCTGCTGCAGTCGCTGGCCCTGTTGAAGGCGCACGGAATGGTGAGACCTGGGAACCTGGTGGTGGCTGTCTCGGACGTTTCCTCATCCTCGCAATCAGGAATTCTGCAATCTGTGCAAGTCCACATAGTCTCTTGAGCTTAAAGTATCACATAGTATCTCCAGTCACAAGTGTGTCTTGTCTCTTTGTAATTGAACAACTTCCTGCTCAGAATTTTCACTTTCATGGAGATTGGATGGCATGAGTCTAGCTTGCAGCAGCTTCACTAGACATGGCGCATTGTTTAAAGAACCTCAAGAGAGGGCCTGGTTCAGGCTTGCAATACCTGCGGTCTGTATACCTTCGTCAATACATTTGTCAAGCTTTTACAGTAAATAGCAAGATTTGGAACAGGGACAAATATGTCCACAGCAAGTACAAAACGTTTCTAGTGTTTATGACTTGTGTAATTGGTGGTGTTTACGAGTTGTGTGATTGGTGTTTATAAGTTGTGTGATTGGTGTTTATGAGTTGTGTGATTGGTGTTTATGAGTTTTGTAATTGGTGTTTATGAGTTGTCTCGTACTGAGTTTGAAACACGAGTAGAAAGATGGTCTTTGAGCACCAAGGAATAGTGAGCACCAAGCACTACAAGCATTTTGAGGCCTCCAAAAGGCTGCTGAAACTGCCATGCAAATAAATTAATTCCGTCGACGAGAGTATCTTGGAGAGGGTTTTCACCCAGAAAAATAACAAGAGAAAATCGTCGGCGTCGTCTTCGGGGTAGGCGTCGTCGTTATCGTCTCCCTGGTTTTCTAGGGTTTCTTTTTTTCCAACTACCGGTAGTGCAGTAGGATCCTTTCTCTCTTGTGAGCTTGAGCAGGCAGGATCGCATTCACCGAATTGATCGCCAGTCTCCACAGATTGAATCCATTTGCCACCCCAGTACTGGTATGCTTGCTAATCTCTTCCACTCCTTCATTGTCTCGGAATCACACGTTTGATGCAATTGTCGTAGCTCTTACTAGCAAATCAATTCAGAGCTGCTATAACGCATGTATAGCGGTGTCACAAGTCAAAACTCCTGAAACAAAAGTGTGGTGATCATAAGGAGACTATTTGCTTTGATTTCTCATAGACTTGGTGAAAGAATGAGGTCTTTTGCTTAGTAGGACTTTAAGTTGACTTATGCCTTTACCATAACATTAATTGATGATTGATCTACCCCATGGCGCCGTACGTCCGGACTGGTTATACACCATCTCTGATGACACCGTCATTTTTCAAAGAAAAGAAACAACCTAATGTTGCTGAAACCCTTGTTGTTATTGTCTGTTGTATATTGAGTTTCTGATGGACATGAATTGGGTGAATTGGTGCAGCTGCAATTGCTGGGGGCTTTGGCAGGCGTGTCCGGAGTTATCCTTGAACGTAAACTTGTTGGTGGGTACTGTGGTAGCTCTCCCTTGTGAAGAACTACTCGGTAATCACTACCGGAGAGTATGTTAGCTACCGAGAGGAAGAAGTGAAGTGAAATCCAGGATAGCAATGCTAAGAGTAACTTAGTAATCACAAGTTAGGAAATTTGTGAACGAATCAGGTAGCAGAAACATGAACAAACAACTGATCGGTAGACACAAAGGAGGAAGGATTTTTTGCAAGACAGATAGGTATCTTGGAAAATATGTCGTGCCAATGGGTTTGGCTCTATTGCTTTTATATTAGTACAACCAGATCTGACAGTTAGGTCACATTGGTAAAAAAGCATTTCCTAGATCTACCTGCTGGGGTAAGTTGGAAAATTACCGGGGTAAAAACTCAGACCGGTAGACCTACCGGTAGCTCCTAATTTACGGTTAACATACTGTACAGTGGGGCTTAATAAGTCTTGCAACCCCACTATGAAGTCCTTCAAGATTTTCCTTTTTAATATCTTTTTAAGAAAATTCTATCAAAACTATCCTATTAAATCTATTGCTTTATGGAATCTTAACCAACATATAAAATTTCAATATCCAAAAATAGGAACTCCATTTTTGGCGAATTCTTTTATTTGTTTTTCACGGCTATACATATTAATTAATTGAAAAATAAATGTGACGATTTAAAAAAATTTGATTGCACATGTATTTTGGAAACATCATTGTCCACATCTTTTGTATTACAAAAACTCACACTGTGTAGGTAAAATTTTCCTCTATGTGACTTTAATGAGTTTAGTAATTTTCTTTCAAACACATTCAAGGCAAAGGAAAAGAAGTTCATGTATTACACAAAGATTTGAACAAAAGTAGTCATATAAGGTACCATAAGAGAGCTATAGTATTGTAGAAGCCTACTATAACACAATTTTACATTATGTCTTATTCACTAGAAACTATGTTCAAACAAAGAGGTACATCCACTACCATCGAGTGCTACCACCTTTAGCTGCTATCACAGCTTCCATTCGATTTGGCATAGTAGAAATCAACTTTTGGATGCAATCTTGAGGTATATCCTTCCTTGCCAAGTTCACTGTTGTCCACATTTCATCTATGTTTTGCGGTCTACGTCTTTTTTGCACTTGATCTTTGACTTGTTTCCACACGTTCTCAATAGGATTGAGGTCAGGAGAATTTGCTGGCCATTCAAGCTTTGTCAATCCAAGTTGTTCCCTCCAAAACTTTTGTGCATTGCTGCGATGTACTGGTGCACCATCTTCCATCAAAATGAGGTGGTCATGGTGGTCATGGTGCCAATAATAATTCTCTAATGCTCCCTCACACACTATCTCTACAAAGTCCGCAGCAGTGCGTTTGTTAGGAGGGAATAACACCAAATAAGACTTAGTAGAGCCAGTGAAAGCACCCCATACCATAATTGAAGTCCTTTCAGATTTGAATGTAGGTGCTAAGCAATCTCAATTGTAATGTTCGTAAACTGTCTGCCACACTCGAATTTGACGTGATTGTTTTCCGACTTCAAATGATGACTCGTCTGTCCAAATCACATTGTTCCAATTATGAACCGTCCAGAGCACGTGTTGTTTTGCAAAGGCCAACCTCTTAGCCCTATGTATATTATTCAAGAACGGTTTCTTGACCGCAATGCAACTATTAACACCGAGCTCATGAATCTCTTTACGTAAAGTCCCCATGCCCACATGAGGTGTAATATTCTCACAAAGTTCCGCAAGAGGAGCACGGCGGTTACTACTAAGATCTCTCATGAGCCTTCTCCTACCTTGATCACTCAACTTATGTGGCCTACCAGGCTTATTTGTTGGCTTTACAGAGCCACATTCATTGTATCTCTTCAAAACCCTTGAAATTGTTGATTTGGGTCTTCCTACAATGTCTCTGATTTTGCTCAATGTCAAGCAAGCTTCTCTCATGTCAACTATCATATTTCTCACATCATCTGGCACATAACTTCCTGTCATGATGTAAAGTTCACTGACACTACTTAAAACTCCACAAAGTCTACTTCTAGAACTCTTAGCAATGTCACATACTCAATATCCTTCACAAACATCAATGTTTTCTCACAAAACTTCTAGGCTATGTATGCAAACAAAAATCACTACAAGTATGCACACTCTCATGTCTATCCTATCAACCCCAAAGCTTGTCGAAATCCACTATTTCTAATCTCCTGCAATGAAATTTTCAAGTACAGCATGCAACCTTTAAATTGAGCTTATTGTTTTCTAAGTGATCCACTTGTCAGAAAAGAAGGATATTTTTGAAAAGTGTCACGAGTCACATCAAGCTACATAACTCAGCTTGACACATGCCAAAAATCTCAATCAAATATCCTAGGTAACATGCTAACATTGTGTTCCGGAAGGAGAGTAAATGCCTTTGAGTTTCTAATGGGGTTGCAAGACTTATTGAAGACCATTGTACATGTACATGTACAGTATCCGGCAATAAGTCTTGTAACCCAAGGCATTTTACTTTTAAACATACAATTTCATGCCCAAAAAAATTGCTTGATTGTTTAGCCCCTAAAAGCCCAAGGGGTATTGGACAAAACATAGATGTGTTATAATATGTGCCTTCCATATGTTTGATGAAGTTTGGTTCAACAGGCAAAATTTAGGGCATCATCTCTACAAATTATCTGTACAGTCAAACTTCCAAAAATAACTTTAGATCATTTTTTAATGAATTTAAAAGCATTAATCTTTGAAAATTTGTATAAATTATTATTTTCAATTTAAAAATTTAAAATTTAGTATGATTGGTTAAAGTTGGGTTATGTATTGTAAAATTCAAAAAAGCAAAAGAAATGATGGAGGGAACATCATTACTTTCTCCAAATAGCAAATTTTATAACACTAAGACAATGTTGAGGTGATCCACTTTGAAAAATTCTCCCGGGTAGAGTTTAACTCGGATTGCCATAATTCAAATTGCATTGGAAAGTAGACTTGATGTAGTATTTTAAATTTATTTTATTTTTTTCAAATTTTTTTTTTTTTGTTTCGGGCAGCCCGAGAGATTCGGACAACAACCAGAAAATGGTCGTTTGAGCATTTAGGGGTTAGTTTACCTTACTTTGTCTTGAGTTTGGGTGCTTGGATTGCTTTCGATTTGAAAACAAGAAGCCAAAATTTCACAGCCCTGTGTTACTAAAAAAAAGTAGTAGTATATCAGTTCCAAACATGACATGTGAAAATTTTCCAATCAAATGTGTATACAACATCCAATATTCCATGCAAATACTAGAATGTGGCACAAGAGAGTGATAGAAAAGAGTTCAAAGTGTAGGTGTTGACTTCTATTTTGGACACAATGTTGTACACTTTATTGGTTCTTGTTCTCCACCACCTTGACGTGCTTTTTGAGACTAGGTTTCTGGAACGTCATTTGAAGGTGGGGACACCCAAAAGTGTCAATGACCCAAAAGTGCCATCTTCATATTGTGTACATTTCATTAATCAAGTTACATTTTCTTAAGAAACAATTTTAGAACATTTACCAAAAAGAACTTTGACTCTTCATAACCATTACAGAAAGTCTAAACCCTCAACTAGGTCTCCAGAGGAGGAGTACAAGGGAGTCTCACAATTTTTATTTTTTTGTACTACATGGCTTTTTCCCCTATCTCTGCCCAAAGCAGGTTGGATATATTTGTTCTTCTAAAATGATATCGTTCTAACCACATGGTGTCACTTGTTGGATGTTACTGTCCTTCATGAAGTTTACACAAGCTGACTCCCAAAGTCTGTCAGGAAGCCTATGCTCCCCAGATTCAATATTTAGCTTTGCTGCTAACATGGTAGGGGCCTTATTGAGGGTTCAAATTTTCTCTAATGTCTTGCATACAATATCCAAACGAAACATTCTTTGAAATAGTGGAATCCTCTTTCAGTTGCCAACAAGAAAATACAAATGATTGGTGAGTCTAATAATAAAAAGTGCGCTCATTAGCAAAAAATGATGGTTTTGAATGTCCCTACTTTACATAACAATTTTTTTTTCTTTCTTGGTCAAACATGTCAAAAAGTGGGGGATGAAGATGAAGAACATCATGAATTTGCTCTTGGAGTTGTCTATGTCTCAATTTCCCTCTTCATTGATGTGAACCATCAAACCTTGACCCTCACAAGTTATGTCACCTTAAGCCATCCTATAAGATATGTGATCAAGATGCAATGCTTAACCTAAAGTGTACTCTCGTAAATTGGTGGTTTTTACATTATTTACCTACTAATTTAAGATATCAAATATCTTGAAGTTATTTTTTTAGTAAAAATATGAGACATTTAATTGATCAAAGGACTATATTAACAACTCAAATTTTTAATTTTTATTATTTTTATTTATATTTATTATTTTTTAAAATTAATGATTTATGATATTTTATACTCTGTATTGAACTAAAGAATATTGTCAATGCTAGTAATCACACTAGTAATTGTTTACATTCTTTAGTGCAAGTGTTATTAAAAATCAAAGACTGTGATATGGGGTAACCTCCATAACATTCAGTAGCCTTCATGCCCATTGCCTTTCCTTCATCCACTCTGCTCATCACCTTGAGCCACCACTCGTCCACTTAGCTACTGATGAAGTATTGTTGGGTGTGAAATATTTCACACCATCTACCATAGAGTCAAAGTAGTGACAGTGCATGCTACTGAATTTTATGTTCAATCATCTTGAAGGAACTTCTTTTTCTTTGGTTTAAATACATATAGGATAATCCAAATCAAATAGTTTTTAAAAGATATTAAAATACTAAATATAGTATTTAAACTAGTTAAATATTCCAACCCTTTACTGAAAATCAAATTTTATATATATATATATATATATATATATATATATATATATATATAGATATTCTTTTGCATATTTTCACAATCACCATCATGCATTACAAAACACTACGTAACACACTATAATTATGTACACATTCAAGTTCTTTCAGTGACCCTCATTAGGAGAGATATGGGGCTTCAAGAAGGCCCCTTCCCTTTGTCAAACTATTGATCAACAATAAACGAAAAACAACCAACCAAAAAAAAATCAATTTTTTTTGAAAAAATAATAAAAAGATCGCAGTCTGACGTGGCAGACGTCAGATTGCGATTTTTTAAAATTTTTTGTAAAAAGAAATATATTATTTTTTAATCCCGGCCAGCTGAATTCAGCTGATCCAAACTGGGGACCTTCTTGAGGCTCCATATCTCTCCTAATGTTGTCCGATGGGCACTGGACGGGGCACTGGATCATTGACATTACGAACGGACACTTTATTCATGCGAGCCTCAATAGAGAACCTGAGTTTCTATCTATTTGTGCACATTCATGCATGAGGTGTGATAATAAAGAGTTCTGAGTGTATATTATTATTATTATAATAGTAATAATTCCAGCACTTTTAAAACCTTCCTGATTGCACGTGTGGATTGACCACCTCCCTCGTCAGCGAGATTCCCAGAATAAGCAACTTATGGATTCATTCCGGAAACTGCACCTGCAAATACAGTTGATACAGTATCCATACCCAATTAATTACCCAGCACACTTTCTGACCTTACATCCGGGGTTCAGTTCCTGTACAGTCCACTACATCCTGCCTGCATCCGTGGCTTTACCCTATCACCTCCTTATTATCACACTCTTCAATATGGAGTATTACATTATTCACCAATGTCAACGTAGTATAATAGAGCAGTGCATTGGAGCACCCTTTTGAAAACTGGATCGAAAAAGAATCTTCACTTACATCCACTTTTCTAAGTGCTGAAGGAATGCCATTTGTATTCCATGAAGTTTGGAACTACTATATCATTATAGTTAACCGAAAAGAGTGTCTCAAAGTGGAAACTCACCTCATACTCACCTTCAACTCGTTTTCAGTTCAAAAAGATGGCAAGATTAGTCTATAGTGAGTTGAAAAATAATCTAAAGCAAGACCCTGCACAACCCATCGGAGTGGAACTCATAACCTCCCCAATGTTAAAGGCGAGTTCCCACAAGTTCCCCCAAGCCAGGGCCCGGGAAGAAGTGACAGTCAGTTACAAGTCAGCCGATTAATTTTTGGAAATGGCTGGTTGATTTTCAAGAATAGAGGCAAACCACCGAACTAAATGACTAAAAAATAATTATATTTAGTATTCAGAGACTAAATATATGGGATATAATCTTCAAAAACCGGTTGCTTTTGGAAAATAAAGGACATTGACTGGTTGCCTCAAAAAACTTCCCGAACAGTGCCCCAAGCCTATGGCTCTATTCATGAAGAGACCAAGGGATTATTAATGTGTAAGTCGTATCAAAAATCGCTAATATGAGATTCTTGACCCCGCATAGACTATGTACATAGTTCTCCTTGTTTTTGGTTAACTCAATTGCCACGTAAACTTAGTTTCTAATTGTAACTAGATTATGGTCCCATTGCAAAAGGGTGTTGGCTCCCTTTACTAAGTTATGCTATGAAGGGGCCGGGTTCCTTATCCTTCCTCAAAACAATTAGCAGTTGTTTTTACAATGCACTGAGTGAGATCAATACTTGGTAAAATGCAATGTAACTAAAGTGCCATTGCAAGAATTTCAAGAATTTCAAAAAGGGATATTCTAGATCCGATTGAAAAGGAAGCAATATTCAACATTACTGGTATACAATATTATGATGTTACATCCCTTTCTACCTTTTGAAAGGGAGCTACATTCATGGAAACTTACTCCTGTTTTGACTTCCAATTTGTTGTCTTTATAACATTGTTAAGTCCTTACTTTTGTACCCCTACTAAAGTTTTCAAGATTCTCTTTGATGCTCTTGGATGCTTTTTGTTTTCACATCTTAAGTTTGTCTTACTTGCTTGACTCTTATTAAATTCTCTCATAGAATGGCAAGTGTCATCTTTCACTCTAGTTCCAAGGAATATATTGTATCAATTTTAATTAAACCAAATAGTAGGGGGTGCAGAACCCTACTGTTATAGAATGTAATGCCACTCTTGGGATTTAGTTTGAAAATTCACTTTGTGTACTTGATTTGAGAACTTTTTCAAAAAGAAAAGAAAAAAAGAGCAATGTTCAATATCATTCAATGTTATGATATCAGATTCCAATACCTACACTGAATGTTTGCTATTGTGATTGGGTACTTTCCACATGCCAATTTCTGAACTCATCAAGCTTCTACCCACTTGGTAGAATAAATCAGTAGCTACCAATGGGTAGCAGTTGTTGGTATACCAAGCATTCTCCATAGGGGTAACAAAATCCAATCCCCACTTTATGAAAGGCACCACAGGGTTGATAGAAAAGAGTTGGGAGTGTACATCTAAAGTCATCAAGAGAATCTCCAACTGTCATCACCTTGTTCGTGTTTGGATGGATGAAAAATGTAAGTGTATGTGACCACCATGATAAGAGCATCCACATTCATGCCCTCAAAGAGTCTAACACAGGGGTGCAAAACCCCACTAATGCAACCCATGCCCTTCAAATCTAAGTTTAGTTGACTATATCTCACATTCTATCCCACAGTCCATTGACTATATCTCACATTCTATCCCATAGTCCATTGACTATTTGATGTGCACTTTTGATGTTTGAGGGGCGTTTGAGGGTGGAGAAGTGTAAGTTCAAGGGCTCTGCAAATGTAGATGAAATAATTTCAACGAGTCAGCTTTAGCTTGCATGGGTGCGGAAGCTCTACTTGCCGTGAAGTATTGCCGTGAAATATGTTCATCATCCGTATAATGGATGATGCTCTGACTTTTTAAGGGTTAATAATAAATTCTGCTTACTGTAGGAAGTGGATGACCTTTCCAGGAGGATCAGGGTCAACAGAATATCCCATTTGGCTTGATCAATCACCACAGTAAACTTACCAATGCAAGTGCTGTCAAAGTAAATGGTCCACCCCAAATCCCCAATATGATGCAAGTGGCCATGTCTACAGAATCCATTCCAGCAACTGAATGTGGCTGCCATATGTAAGCGTATTCGAATCTACGTACGCATACAGCTGTGCCCCATACCATTAAGGAGTACCATATATGAATAGTACATTGCAGTGGCTGCAAAAGTGTTGAGTGAAAAGCTTTCATGGCAATTAGTGGCTCACAGATTGACTTGGGCATGGACTATGTATCAGTATTGTGATCATAGAGTCTACCCTTGAAATGGGACATTAAGGGTAGCACGCGCAAACTTGGTCGTGGTGACCCAAGTTGGCGTCACTTCCCCTAATAGACTCTTCATTCGTGTTGACCTTTTGGGCTAGAGTTTCTCTCTCTTTTTCTGAGCATGGATTTTGCATTTCCCACAATGCAACATTCTCACTTACTGCCTTCTGCTACACGATGGTAAGGTCTATTCTTGAACACGACTGTAAGGTCTTTTTTGTACAATGTACTCGAATTGTAGAAACCCTAACAAATGCGTTGAGGGTCCTCTTAGGGTGATAATTTTTTTTTTAAAAAATTGCTAAAAATGTCATTTGGAGCTCAAAATACCATTATTTTCCAACCCAACAACCCTCTCAATGCCTAAACCCTTTGTTTTGAACTTTCTTTTAAAAAAAATTTTAGGTTCATCTTGTCATCCAAATTGAGGGAAAACCAAAAAATGGTCTCAAGAGCACTTTTTGATGACCTACTTTGTAACAATGATTTTTTTTGCTAATTTGATCAATTGAGGTAATAAATTACATGTTTTTCTTCATTTTGGTGTACACTATAATTTACGAAATAAAATCTCGAAAGAATGAAAGGAATGTTGTGAATGACCCTGAAATATAAGAAAAATTGCATATCCTTTATGAATTAATGAATTTTTGAATTGAACCTTCGAAATGTTGATGTAGAGAAATAACTCTTCTACATTAGCATTGTAAAAAAGGAATATGCTCAAGACTGTTACATATGCATATGTAAATTACCACTACACCAATCATTGCCATTACTATGAGTCACAGGAATATAGTATCTTCACAGTAATTGCGGTATTAGAACAAAGTGCGATTTACAGTAATTGAGAATTCTCACAGTGAATAGTGAGGATTGTGTGTAAAGTCTCACACTAATTGAGGGTTGGTGAAAAATCTCACACTAATTCTGTGACTCACAATAATGGCAATAATCGGTGTAGTAGAGAGGTCTACTTGGAAGTGTCAAATTATGTTGCTAGAGCATGGTGCCAAAGAGTTGGTGTCCTAAAGATCTTTTTTCTACTACACTAAAATTGTGATTTAGTGTCCAACGAAAAATTAATATCTTTCATCACGATTCATTCAAAGGTAAGGGGGAATAGTGTTCCTACAACACATAGGAGTTTGCCACTTATCATTCCCATGTCCATTGAGAGTGCCATATTCCTTTCAGGTGATGAGAGTGACATGAGTTGGCATACCATGTTTATCATGAATTTTCATTTGTCATTGGAATGCTACATCCAAAAAAGGTTACTTTAGTGGAATTTTTTATCATTTTGAATTTTACAACAATTTTTTTTACAAAGACACTTTATCTCCAAAAAGTTAACTCTTTAACGTCCCAATTCAACACTGTTTTCAAAGATGCGCTATAAAATGTTTGATGAAACCCTAAAATGGAGTAGATGTACAAAGAAAACTTGTAAATGTCAATGTGAAGATCACATCTGTACGGTTGGATGCATCATATTTTTTATTAATATTTTTTATTTAATTTTGAAAGGTTTTCTCTTGAAATTCAATTAAAAATCAACACAAAAAAATTTCAAAAAATTGTAATGAAATTGGAATAACATGCCCTACGAGATGGTATGGTTTCCATTATTTGATTCTACCTATTTTGGAAAATCATGTTTGAGGTCTCACTTTTTGAACTAAGAATGAAACTTGACATAAACCGATTGTGTTATTTTTCTAAAAATCATAATATCCTATTTTGAAGATCCAAACCGTTCAAAGAATAGTCAACTTGCACAAGAACCAAGAGTAATTTTGGTGGATGAAAACTGTCCAATCTAGATGAGATCCGAACAGCTTCAATCTGTTCGTCGTCCAATATATGGACGCTGGCGCGCTAAAGAGTTAAATAGTGTTTGTGTTGAGAAATAGTGTCTGAGACACTAAATCATAATTTTAGTAGTGTACAATATTACACTAATTGTTACTTGGAATTAGGGCTATGATTCTCCCACTGTCCCATGCTGATGCCTATAATGTACTTGCTGCTGACGGTGAGTTACTCAATGCAAAAGAACTGATTACAATACTGTATTTGGAACGTATTGTGACATGCATGACATTGCAATTATAGTTACCAATTTACCAACTCCAACTCACTGATGGAAGTTATAAGTTAGCTAATTTCAACATGGGGATGGTGCATAGGAACGTCGTTCTCAAATATTTTCACAAGAGTGGAGAGAAGAAGCAAACGGTTGTGGTGAAGGGGTTCTTGGCTACTTGGTGTATCGATAAGATTTTTTGTACTTGTAGTATTTTCTTAGTTAGATGGAATCTTGCTCCCACTCTCACTTGCATGCCACCCCTTATTTGGGACCTGGCTAATCGTTTTCTTCTTTCTCCTTGCACTTTAATGAATTGGTTTCACTCTTTTGGAAAAGAAAAGAAAAGAAGGGTTGACTAATTTCAAACTAGGCATGATCCTCCATGCCCATGTCCTAGATGATGATGTTATCATCTTTATAAGACAAAGCCTAATATGCTTCTTTCAATCAATCATCATTGATTTAATTTCATATCAAAATTGTTAAATGCATAATTTTAATGGCTTTCCAACAGGCTATTAAGCTAAATACACCTGATTGTAAAATTTTAAGGGGTTAAGTATGGTTTTTGTTATTAGGAGATTCAAATTTTAAATACTCTTGTTAGCTAATCAAAACTTATTCCAACGCACCAAAGAATGTATTATTTCAATATCATATATAAGAGTCACAAAGGATCAAAGTTTTATTGGTATATGATCTAAAACCAATACAAGTTTAAGGTGATCAGTTGAAGTAGTGTACATTTTCAAAACTGGATAGATGGATAGACAAAAACTCCGGTCCTCTTTCAAGGCTGGCATAAATAAAGTGTTTGTTCATATTCTAAAAATCAATATATACTCATTGTGCAAAAATTTACTCGATGATAAATACACCACATGACACCTTAGAAAGAGGTACACCGAAAATCACCATATACTGTGACCACAATATTTATGAGAGGCTTTACTAATAATTAATTTTATCAAAATATTGTGATGAAATTCATCCAAGTTGGATGAGAATTTGTCCAAATGGATGAACGTACCACGCCATTCACCCACCCACAGTATATGGTGATTTCGGTGTACCAAGGACAGTACTCTCTTTTTGGGTCAAAATTGGCGAGTCAATAAAACTACCCCAGCAAACTCTTATTGGCTTTTAGACCAAAATCATTATTGCTTGACAAGAAACACCTTGTTGGCATAGCCAGATTCTCAATCTCGCTAGGCTATTTGACACATAAGCTTAGATGGTCAAATTAGTGTGACTCAAATTCTACAAAATTTTCCGTCTTCAAATGTCCATGTCAAGCTGCTATTAACTATTTATTATATATATATATATAAATCAGATTTTAGGACTTGTTAAGAGCACTTTGTTAACAATTTCAAAGCAAATGGCCAGCAGAGGTCAATCTCCTATTAATACATAGAACTGCATTGCAAACAGTTTACCACGTTTTTTTTTTAATACTGATTGCATCGAAAGAAGAAATATATTATAACACCTAATTCATGTTCCCACCTCAAAGGGGGGAAAATAAAATTTTAAAAAAAGAAAACCACCGCACATGTTTTTGAGGTTGATGAATGCTCACTTGAACTGTTGGTCAGTTATTGAAGGATAAAAAAGAGACCCAAATAAAGAGGATGAGGGAATCTGGAAAGGATGAGAACAGACGCAAGGCTGGCTGGCGTCCCATTCCTCACCCAATCCAGCTTGGCCACCACATGAAAAAGTCCCTCTTGCCCACACTACTGAAATTAGTGTATCCCCAATATTAGTATTCCGCGTGGAAGGATCTCAGCATCCAGAGCCTGATTTTACTGTATACCATATTCACCCGGACCTCTTTAATGTCACAGCCTAGGCGCCCAAAATGGAGTTAACCAAAAAGAGTGTCTCAAAGTGGAAAGAAACCTTAAACTCACTTCCATGTGAGCATCGGGCCAGTGGATACAACTAAAGAACAAAAAATGAGGTCTCAACTTCCACCCATGTTCGGTGAGCGTTGAAAGCAGACTTTGCATTTCACTCACTCTCACTTTCCATCAGTGGGTTATGTGATTGGTTGCTTTGAGAAAAGTTTTTAATTATATCTATTGGATTGTTCTACCAAGGTGTGCATGGAAGTGCTTTGCACTATTTATATTGATGGTGAGCAAGATTCCATGACTCTACATGGAGGGAGGCCCTT
Source organism: Pohlia nutans (assembly GCA_022496805.1). Classification (NCBI taxonomy): domain Eukaryota; kingdom Viridiplantae; phylum Streptophyta; class Bryopsida; order Bryales; family Mniaceae; genus Pohlia; species Pohlia nutans. The sequence goes on along the minus strand of CM040085.1, from coordinate 24,270,563 downwards.
TAAGACTCGTTTTGAGTTCAAAAAGACTGCAAAAGTAGTTTTTGGTGAGTCGGAGGATAATCTAAAGTAAGGCCCTGCGCCACCGTAGGGCATGGAACTCGTGACTACCTCCCCTATACTAGAGGAGAGTTCCCACAAGTTCCTCCAAACATAAGGGATTGTTCGTAAAAGGACCAAGGGACGATTGATAAAACAATGCTTGTCGAAAATTGATTATATTGACATGCGAACACACTACCATAGAAGGTTAAAAACTACTCTTTTGTTTTCGGATAACTCTATTGTTTCTTGAGAAATTGAAAGAACTAGCGGTAGTTTCTTCTATTTTGAAATCATTATGTTATGCGATCAAGATGCATCAGTTGTTATGTTAGTTTTAGTGGTCCCAACCAATTAAGACATGATACGTGCCATTTTCATAATAATTTATGGAATTTTTTTTGGAGGTTTTGAAATTCACTTAGTCTAAGTGTGAATTTTGATTGATCAATATCTAACTAGAGGTCCGTTTTCCCCATTCATTGATTTATATCATAGGGAGAAGCCGATAAGGTTGGCATGTATGTGCCGAATTTTAATTATTATTATTTTGAAAAATAAGGTTCGACAAATAGAATATTTGCAAATATTATCTTTTTCACTGTTATTTTTTATTTTGGAAATTTCATTTCTCTAAAATTTTGGCTTGTATTTAAAACATTTTCTGTCCAACTTGCCTTCCACATACGATATACAATTCTGTACCAATATGAATTAGAGAATGAATGTATTCAATTCAACACTCTTCGCGACTAATATAAGGTAAACATACCCATTGCTAATACTCAACTAATACCCAATTAATACTCAACATTGCTAATACTCAACATACCAACTAATACTCAATTCCACCCCCTCATGTACTAAAGGCATACATTCTAGAACACAAATTTATACCTCTCATAGTTACATGAGGGCAGAATTATTAAATGGTAACGCGCATGTTACCTAACTTACCTTACTCGGACTGATTGCCAGAGTGGCATTTGGATGATACCCTAATATAGAAGATGTGATATTAGAGAGACTGTAATATTAAAGAGGTAAACCCCTTACTAGACCCATTCACACCGCACCGATCGTCCCTCCCGAGGCGGGACTTCCGGGCTTGCCCCCCTACAAGAGCTCTCGCGCTGCACTCGCGTTGCCACACATATCACAAATCTCGGTGGCCAAGACTCAATCGACCCGCCTCGCCTTCACGAGCCGTTGTTTGCAATTCATCAACCAAAAAGAAATTCATTCAAGAAAACGGACAACAGTCCAATGGTGCCTGTCTCGCCGCGATCAGTATGAGAGACTCGTAGTGTAGCGGGATTTGCCCAGGCCGGGGGTAAAGATTGTTTGTTTGTTTGTTGTTGCGAGCGATGGGGATAGGGGGCCGGATGCTGGTGGACTTGCAGATGAGTTACGTGAAGCAGCAGTACAGAGCGCACGATTTGAAGTCGCAGATTGTGGAGGTGGACGACGGCGCCACCAGGTTGCGTTGCTGGGTGCCGTGGCAGCAGCCCGAGCGCGGCGTGTGGTCCGCTGGGCCGGCGGACAAGCCTGTGCTCTTGTTCCTTCATGACTTTCTTGGCGATGGCACGATCACCTTCGAGCATCAGATCGCCGCCTTCACGAAAGATTTTAATGTTTACGTGCCAGACCTCGTTTTCTTCGGTCGCTCCTCGTCATCCCTGACGCCAAGAACCGAAGCTTTTCAAGCGGATTGTATGGTCAAGATGCTGCACGCCCTCGACGTTTACAACGAGGTGAGGCGTGGATTCCGTGGTGTTCCAATTTCGAATTGGAAGTCTCGTATCTTGACAAAGTATTTCAACAGAAATTGTAGATGGAAACCTTCAAACGGTTTCAAACGGGTCTTATGGTTCTGTCTTTTTAGGAACTGAAATTCTGGCAAGGTTCTGTGGGACACGGACTGAGACTGACGGACTAAAGTGTTTAAACCGAAATTGCAAACGATCTTTAATTCTTTTGAGGAACTGAAATTTTCTTTGGAATGTTCACGGACTGAGATTGTGGATTCTCGCAGGTGATTGTGGTGGGAGCTGGCTATGGCGGAATTGTAGCGTTCTGGATGGCGCATCTGTACCCAAAATTTGTGGAGAGAGTGGTGTTCGTGGCGGCCGGGACGCACATGACGCCCTCGTCGTACAAGCCGTTGCTGGCAGAGCTTTCCTACGATGAGGTCTCGGAGTTGCTATTGCCGACGACGACGAAAGGATTGCGCACCCTGGCATCCGTGGCGACCAACAAGCGCGTTTACAGGCTGCCCAAGTTTGTGTGCAAAGACGTTTTGCAAGTGAGTGTCTCCTGAATCCATGAGAAAGTAGAGCTCAGAATTTCCTCAAGAAGGAATGAACGTATAGGCCCACTGTTCTATCAATCTATCGTTCAAAGAGCCAATAGGAGAGAGAAGAGCGTTTAACAATATTTAGACAGACAATCTTGGGCCAGTCATGAAGAGTGCAATGATATGAGAGATTGACGGTTGTTTTATGTTGGAGCTGTGTAGATGTTCTTTTCGATACAGCGTTATGAGAAAGTTGAGTTGCTGAAGAAAATGGTCTGCGGTGCACGAGGAGCACCTCCTCTCCCACACTTGTTGCAGGTATTGATTGTCATGGAGCATTCTTTTTCTTTTCTCTCCAACTGTCACCGTACATACTCATCTGTACACTTTTGCTTTTCTTTTTCAAATCTTTTAATAATCTCGGGTGGTCCTTTTAACTGAGAGTCAGTTAGTGATAGCGAATTGAGACTAAGCTGTGTTTCAATAATGTAGAAAGTTATTATACCCAATGAAAATGAGACGTATGATAAAAGTAATAGTAGCAAAGACTTAATTTATTATTCCAGTGAGGACTGGAGGTCAGAGCTGGTTTAGAAAAATGGTATTGACGACTATAGGTTCCACTTGTGGATTTCTAACAGTTGTAGGGTTTGTAAGTGAGCCCGCAATAGACAGTTCTTGAGCATGTTTTCTATGATATAACCTTTTTATGATGTAATCTAGCCTTTCAAATCCTTGAATGGTCTTTCCATGACTGTTCCATTCCGCCCTTAAAGACCATTATGTGAAGTAACCTAGCCTTTCAAGTCTTATTCAATTTCACAGCCTTTCACTTCGTCTTTAGTGGTGCAGAGAGAAGCAAAGCCCTAGTGTATAGTAGAATTATGAACTGTAATTATCCTAAGAATGTTCTAGGAATAGTGACATTCATTTGAATTTTTAATACTAAGATTTCTGCTGAAGATATAACTTAGACACATGAAAGTTGGTAGTACCTTTCTTTTTGTGCTACAGACATTTGCAATTATCAACATTCATGAATAGTTTCTGCACAAGTTTCTCAGCTAATGATGTTCTTTGTTGCGTCTTCAGGAGAAGAGTTTGATAATATGGGGTGCAAAGGATCAAATCACGAGCCTGGAATTGGCCGTCAAGTTGAAGCTGTAAGTGACATCTTGCTAGTAACATTCATTTGGAAAAAAATGTAGAAACAATTAATGGAACTATCTTTCTGTTTGTGAATCAAAAGCACTAGCTATCATTCTAATCACATTCCTTCCACATCATTCAGTGGTATTGAAACGACTAGTGTTGAATGCAACAGGCACTTGGGCAAAGCGACAGACCTGGTGGTACTGGACAAGTGTGGGCATTTTCCCCACGTTGAAAATCCTGCAACTTTCAATCGGATCCTACGCAACTTCTTGAAAAGCTCAACTAGCTAACATCAGAGAACCCGAATCTCACCACAACTAGTAGCCAAGGAAGCATTTCTCCTGCATCAAAATCGGCCTTATGCGAACAGCATTGATCAACCTCTTTCAATGGAGATGGTTTTGAGTTCATGCAGATCCATGTTTTGATCTTATAATTACTAGCTTGAGACGAAAATCAACTTTGAGTCCAAGCCTGCAATTATGCGCAGAAACCAGAAAATGAGATTGATGGATGGATGGACAACATGACCCAGTCGCGTGCGGTGTGCGAAAGATTTTACAAGAGATCTCCCAGCACACATGTACCAAGACTTAGTTGCTATTCTATCTTTTGCAGCAGACAGGTGACTGGTACCATAGGGAGTTTTTGAATTCCACTTCCAGTGAGTATCTTTCATTTTTCCATATCCAACTGCTGTATATACAGGTGTTATCAGCATACATAGAAGATTTTTTTTGCATATAGAAAATGTATATTACTCGCAGAATTTCTTATGCCACAATCTGGATTGGAGTGTGCGAATTTACATAGAAGCAGTTAGAATTTATTTAGGGAACCTCAAAGGGTCGGGAAATTAAATGTATACTAGGATATTTGTACGAGGATTTAGTACATGTGAGAGATCAGAGCTGGAAAATGGATCCTTTCAAGCGGGGTCCTGATTCGTTTATAGTTATCAACTGAAAGATACTTCATTGAAGCATCAAAATCGTCTTTTTGCCAGAGTATATAAGATTCGCATTTTTTTGATTATTTTTCCTTTTCCTTTTCCCTTTCCCGAGTGGTATTGTACTTTGGTTTGTTAAAATGAAACGTGTCTGAGGATTACCTCTGGATCAAGCTCAATGCTTCTCTCCTTGTAACAGGTGGCTTTTTCAAGTACTTGCTGGTAATTTTCCTATGAGAATGTTCATAATATTTTTGAGCTCATCTGTCTTAAAAGCTGAAAGTTGGGCCAATTTTGACATGACCCTGGGCCGCCGCGCCTGACGCCAGGTGGCGGGCCGTGGCGGGCCGGCGGTCCCGCGGGTCCAGGGTGGCGGCCCATGGCGGCCACGCCCATGGGGCAGGCTCCGTCATCCGCCACGCTCCGCCATACGTCACTTCATATCACGCCACACTCCGTCATACGCCATTTCATATTAAAAAAAAATAACTTCCTTCAGGGCTAATACAAAATTTGATCCATTTAAATTACATTTTTTACAATAGTGGTGTCAAGATTTGTACATTTGGTGAATTGTGAAGTTCAGATTTGGAGATTTATAGTACACATCTTCTAGAAAAGAAATTTTCAATTTGGAGTTCTACAACTATCAAAATACCTATGAACGAAACGCAAAAATATTGCAAATACTTGAAAATACAATAAATATTTACAAATATTACAAATGTACAATGTGGTATTTCTTGTGTTTGGAAGTTTGTTATCTTGTTTTATTTTTTAGGATTGTGTTCTCTTGTTCATGTTCCATTAGTGTATGTGTTATGATCTTGATCCATGTACCAACTCCTTTCATATTTTAACGTATAAATTTTTGTCCTAAACTGTACATGCATAAATCATTCTCACTTGTAAAATTCACAATAATTATGTGTAAATCCGTTCTTGACATGAAAGATTGCAACTGAGAAGTGTTGACATAGGTCATTGCTGAACCTCTTCACTTTCATTTTAGAAAATTTAACCCAAATTCTATTTAACTTTGAAGTCACACCCTCCAAAATCTCATTTTTGAGTGTGCATTATAAAGTTCAAAAACATACTATAATCTTACAATTCCACCATTGAATGATTCTCTAATTTTGGAAAATTGTCTCCACTCCAATTGAGAATACAATTGTACAATTACTTTCTAATTTAATCCATTCTATTCTGGTAGTATCAATCATAGTGGAACAACTCAGTGAAATCCAGTGAACCCAACTAAGTACCATGAGCACTAAAGGGTTAAAAATACTTCACAATAATGATGCAAATTGAGTTTGAATGCTGCTTTTGAGACCAAATACAACACTACTGTAAAGTACTCCGGTGTAGTAGAAAAGGGATACTTACGCACCAAGGAATAGTCAGAACATGATGCCAGAGGCCCATTTGATGGTACTAATGCAATGCACCATCTGTTCTCAACTGATACAACACCACGTAAATAAAGGGCATAGTTGCATACAATACATTAAGTTTATCAGCTGCCAATTGGTAAGAGCACATGAGCACTGGGAGTGCCTAACATTGTGTACACCAACTACGCCTGGGTGACAACAAGGTCCATTTTAGTCTATAGGCTACAAGAGGCGGAAAAAGATCTGGTCCAGAACCAGATTCCGAACTCTTTACATTTCAACTACTTCAATTTCATAAAGATCTTCACATGAAGCTCCCAAATCTCTCAGTATCTTTCTCCAAACACCTGAATGCTGCCACTTTAAGTCAGTACATCCCATTTCAGCAGAGCCCCTATCTGATGTGTATCCAGTCCAGGTGTGGACCCTCATAATTCAGTGCAAAGTAGCTTGCTCCATCTGCCACAAAATCTGATGCAGTTCAAGCAGTGTCGATGACCCTCTCGGTTGAATAGAATTTGTGACCGTTCCCATCAGTTACCTTGATAACAGGAATCCAGCATCTTGACAGGAAGTGTCTCCTCTCAATATGCCCTGCTTGAAGCTACCTGGTCCTTGATTGTAGGTTTGTAAAGACTAGCTTGGCAACAGGGATTAACCATTCAATTACTTAAGACGACCTTCCTTCCAGCCAAGTGATTCCAGAGAATCAGGTCGGATGAGAAACACTCTCCTGCTTCCCTTCCATCTGAACACAACCACTCCCTTGTACGACGTCCGAGGAATACCATCTTTCCATTCCTCAAACACACCAAATTTCCGTGCCAGCCTTTCGAAGTCATGCTGGCTATTATACACCATACTGACGTCCTGATTCGTCCTCTCCACCATGTGAAGCCAATCCATGTTGATGTTGATTACAGGCATGGCGGTGGCGATCATGCGCGCCAAGTCTTTGTTGAACTTCTCTTCGTTCAGCATGTTCTCCAGTCCCTTGGATCTCCAGTCCACGAGGACGTCGTTCAGTTTGATGGGCACCAAGTACTGGTAATAGAATTGCCCCATGCTGGAGCCGTGTTCACCGAAGTTGTAGGTTCGGCATACCTCAGGGCGAATGAACTGACGACCCTTGCGAGTGGAGTTCAACCGCAGCCAGTCGTCCCAATACGCTTCGGGCCAAATCGGAGAAAGCTCGTCCCAAAACTCCCGGGTAAGCATCCACCCCAGTCCAGGGAAAAAATCAGACCTGTACAGAGCCTCAGCGTCGCTCACAAACTGCTTCTGACCATTGTCATTCCACGATGAAACAGCCACCACGGATTTGTCACAGTCCAGGACAGTCGCGGTGGCTTCGAAGTAGTCAAAGAAATCGGGCGCTATTTCCATGTCGTCCTCCAAAATGATCACCTTCTCAAAACCCCGCACATCAAAAAGCTCCGAAAGCGCAAACTTGTAATGCCGTGCAATTTTGTAGTAAGCCACCATCTCCCCTCGATTCCTTGTTGGCGGATCACCTTCCAGATGTTGCATGTACCCCACGCCAGCGAAACTCTTTGCTTTGGCTTTCACCGCTTCCATGGGCCCATCCTGAGCCACACAAACAACAAAGCCAATTCTGTAAAAGCTGCAAATGAGATACCATAACCTCAATGGAGCCCATGGCAACCAAGAATGAGCATGGTTGTACCTCATAATCTTGTCCTTCTTTAGCGTTACGATGTCCTTTTCTTATATGTATACACTGTATATTTACTCGTATAATCCGTCTCATGTATTCAAATGCGACAATATACTCATACTCAAATACAATGATGTATTTAAATACACTGGTGTAGTAAAATACAACAACAATCACACAATTGTAAGCAAACACACATGCAAAAACACATGAGCACAGTGATCTTTAGGACATTTAGGGGTTAAATAGTTTTCATCCATTGTGCGGAGTGCAAAGACACTTGATTGAGCACATGATTCAACTATTGAGGTTATGTCTACAAATGAGATATCATAACCTCAATGGAGCCCATTTCTATAGAGATGGCAAACAAGCATGAGCATGGTTATACCTCATAATCTTGTCCTTCTTTAGCGTTATGATGTCCTTGATTGAGCACATGATTCAACCATAGAGGTTATGTCTCATAACACGCTCTACTTTCACGTTACCTAGTCGATGACAATTGGGGAAAGAAAGATAGTGTACCTGAGATACAAAGAGTGGGAATTTTTGCGCAACTGCGCGTTGATACTTGAGGACAGAGTTTAGGGTTCGGTCGAGGTAGTCGGGGCGATTGCAAGCCATGACAACCACCGCGGCAACAGGTTTCTGCGAACCCTCTAGTTTCGGTGCCGCTTCCTTCCCATTCCCATGACGGCGGTACTCTCCCACGAGCGCATTCAGTTGCGCGTATTTGTTCTCCAGCTTCTCCTTCTCGTCCTCCAAAGCCACAATTCGCCCCTGCTGCGCGCTGAATTGGTCGATGAGCGCTCGCTTACTACGTGAACACTTGGTCTCGCCCTCCACCGCCTGCGCAATCCGGTCCGCGTACTTCGTCTGCACGGAAAATAGTCTCGCCTGCAACAGAAGGAAAAACAGAGCCGCTGCGACCAGCCCGAGACGCGCTCCGCACTCAATCCGCGCCATCACGAAAACAACAGAAACAAACCGATCCCACAAACCCTAAAAATCAATCACACCATTCCCTCGACCATGTTCAAATTTCAGCTCGATCAGAGCAAGGCATCCATTGGAAAACCCTAAATTGGCAAACCCTAAGGTGATGTTGGCGAAGCATCTGGGGGTGGATTGCTACTGTAACGATGCCTGTCATGGATCACACGCAGAGATGATGACCGATTTCAGGATCGAAGAAGCGTAGCTTGTGATCACGATGTTCTCCCCACGTTGTAAACAGTAATCAGTGAAAGTCATACAGCGATCAAATAGTCAACTACCGACATGAAACTTCCAAAAATGATAATGAAACCTTCTGTGAAAAAAAGGTTAACCTTTTCAGCAAATAAAAAGCTCAGTGAATCGTCAGCAAAAGGTGAAGAAATGGTCAAATCGATCTGCGGCATTCGCAGACGGATTCACCGATCTGCGGGTTGCAAGTGAGTTTGCTAAGAGCATCCCCAGTGGTTCTTTAACCCCCTAAGCCTCCATCCAAGCTCATCCGGCTTAGGGGGTTGGAAGAGGCCCAGTGGTGGCCTGTAAATCCCTTTATCATCCAGGTCGCGGCCTGTAAACGGCTGTCGACCTGGAAATTGCAGCCCGTTTCAGGCCACCCGTAAGTGCCGCAAATAGTAATAAAACAAACCCGAAACAAAGAAATCGGTTTACAGGTTTAGGGTTACAGGTCGATCGCAATTCCATCGAATCTGTAAAGGTACGGGAACTATTCGTCGAAGCACATTTAGGGGCTTAAAGGTTAAAGGACCACTGGGGATGCTCTAACGACTCTGACGACGCGGGATTGAAAACTGGTGGAAGTCCGGTTATGAAGCGGTTTCTGGTGCACCCGGGTATCTGTCAGAGTTAGTTTCCCCGTCCCGGTCCCCTGGCTTTCAGATATGGAGTATAAGACTACACCGGAGATGTCAGATTAAGATTGTGATGCGGGATTTCAGTTTTACTTTCTAAATCAAGCTCAATGGGATTTTGAAACCAACAATGGTGTGTACGAGCATCTCCACTAGCACTCTAGATATCGTTTTGGCTGTAGAAAAATGGATGAGACTGGGTTGGCGAACAATTTATTTGGCCCGTGACACTAGATAACTAGGGCCCTCAAAATCACTCTTGCTAGTGTATCTTCTCTTCTTAATTGCACATCATAATTGCACAATTCATGCATAGTGACTTGTAAGTGGCTCACTTACTATTTTCAAGAGTGTAATTGAGTGATGTTGGTGGGAGAATTACATGGTGTTCAAAGTCTGCATTTATGGATGACCTTCAGAGTGCAATTCAAAGTGCTAGTGAAGATGCTCTAAGCCTGCCCTGCCTCAACAACTTCGCGCGCGTAGCAATGTACTCTTATCAGAATGTTACTAACTTCACTTACATGCTAATCATTGACAGTGCTTCCGCCGGCCAAGCCGTTCTTGGGCTGGGTGCTCTGTATTATTTTACCCTTGCAATGAAACAAGTTTCATTTGAAAAAATAATAATAAAAATAAAAATTACAATTGTGTGTAAAAGTAGCAGCTCTAGCCAGTGAGATTTGACTCTTACCGGAGAGAAGTTGTGAACCTTATTTTGTTGGCACCATTATGTTTACGTAAGGTTTAACAAAGAATGCATATTTTTCTACAATTCTATTCTCAATATTGAAATTGATACAAATTTTAAAAGTGGAATGTACACCATGACTCCCCCATGTTCATACTATATGGTACTAATTTCCACTCATGATGATACCCAAAATGCTTACTTGCAATGATCGGCATGTCATTGATTTGCTTAACCCCTAACCATCTCAACGTCCATATTTTGGACGTTTTTGGGGTACATTCACCTTCGAAGAGCTGTGACTTTTGCAAAACGTGTTTGATTTTAATAAAAATTTGGAAAAACAAACCGCATGATGTATGGAATGTGTGGTAAAAATTTCAGATCAATCCGAGATGAATTGAATTTTTGATGATCATTTGAAAGTAGGTATCGTTTTTTTGGACAGTTTTTGTGAATTTTGATGGCAGCAACTTCGGGGGCTTGTATCTCCTTCATCCCATGTCTGTTTTCAATAAAACTTGTTGAGTTGAATTCCCCTTGAAGTCTAGTTATTATGGTAAAATTTTCAGGTCAATCCATATTGTTATGAATGTTTGAGAGTCATTATAGTGCACGGGTCTAGTTTGGACACTTTTTGCTTTTTGGGTCAAATGGGTCACTTGTCGGGCTACTTTTTGACATTGCAAGGCCATTTTAGGGCACATTAAATTTTTTTCATGAAGCTTTTTTGGTACCAATGTGTTTATATGATGATTTTTAACTACTTTATAGTTCAAAGTTTTTTCATTTGAGTAATTTTGAAAACGAATTTCACCTCTAACTGTGTTGCTAGGAAAATTTCAACATCCTTTTTTAGCACTAAAACACTATGATCTTGCAATCTATATGGCCAAATGACCCCAAAATTGATCCACATGATCTACAACATGTATATTACAAGATTGTACATTAGAGATTTCTATACCTCACTTACATTTAGAGCTATAACACATCAAAAGTGATGATGATTTTAAGCCCAAAAAAGCTAGAGACGCTTAGGGGTTAAATAGTGATATTGATGATTTTGAGTCTCAACTGTGGTGGCTTCAGAAAAAGTCTACATACAAAATTGGGAGAATTGATGTTTTTACAACATTCAACCTTAAATGCAACATAATGATCAAATTGTCTTGTAATAATGTCCATATACTGGTATAGTGGTGTTCAATTGCAATGAATGAAGAGCTTAATGTACCCATAACCTCCATAGAGCCCATATGACAAAGAGGTGGCAACCTTGTATTGGATGAAAGACAACAAGGTTATTTTCCATAACCAAGGTTGTTGTGAAATTACAGTGCCCTTCTTTTGGGACCCTTGATGGAACATTATTGAAGAAGATCCAATGGTTCAAGATGCAACTGTAACAAGAAAATACATGATTGACCAAGGGCCATCCATGGAGGTTATGTCCGGCTCTCAAAGGTGACCTAATCCATAACCAGTCAACTATGTCCATGCATGTTGTAAGTTACAATTTTGTTCAAGGATGTTGCATGTGAGGTACAATATCACTAAATTCAAAACATGTTGGAGCCTCAACATGCATATATATATTACTGTGGTTTCTCTTAATTATCATGGTCCACAATATATGGTAACGCTACATGTGCCCAACTTACACACCCTTCAGGAGTTAACTTTGTATGTGCAGTTTCATGGAATTTTCACAGCATTGAGGAAGTAGTACAACATTGTTAAAGGATTCTTACTCCAATTTCAAAAACTAGACTCCAGAACTAATGACAACAACAATCACCGACCCCAACTGGTAATTCGTTTCGGACACCTGTCGATTCGTCAGTGGCCATCCATTCAGCGCTCCTGAGAAGGTACTCGCTCATGTGGTCGTTTCACATCTCAAGTACAACGACTGATTCATAGACACAGATTAGCAGCCAGGTTTCAGACACCAGTTCCACAAGTTTGCAACTCCCCACGGACAGCGGTAAGTTAAGGTAAATCACCCTATTTGTGCCATGATTCGGAAGTCACCCTACTTGTGCCACTATCATGTAATTGTTAGCAATGTTGGAGCCTGACTCGAGCAATGTTGGGGTATAACTCTAACAACGTTACAGTTTATTCAGCTATATTTAGGAAGTGTAATGTTGCTATAGTTATGATCCTAGTATGTTGCTATAGCTATAGTATGATAATATTTTAAATGTAAGACACTAATATATAGTGATCACAAAGTGGCACAAATAGGGTGGTTTGCTTTATATATGAATCCTTGGTGTTCAAAAGAAACAACCACGCCCATGGTTTTAGGACCCAGTACCACTAGAAAGAGTTCTGATATGTATTACGAGTATATGTATGTGTGAGCTCTAGAATTTAATCACTACGTCGTCTCTTACTATTGCACTCTCCCTGGAGCCTGGTTTATGACGTGCCTCATCTAGCTCCTACAGTCGATGATCTGGAACTGAACATGATGATGATGCATATAGTTGCATTTTATCGAGACATGTTAAAGAGGAAAGTGGCAAACTCACAGTCTTCATCGTCCTTGATCCAGTGTCCATTGTTGTCCATCATTCGCTCATGCGCTTGCACTCTTTTCCTGCCTTCTGCACCTTTGGGATCGCACGGCGGAACCTGAATCAACACCATGCACCGTTACTGTTTAAATCTATCACTGACATGTAGTTGCCTAAAAAGAATCCCCTAGATATCTAGAATCCCAAATGCAAAAACTCCCGTCGATCCACACCAATTTAAAAGATAATCGCACCCTACTCCAACATCACATCTTGTGTTGGGTTTAAATACGTCAATCTTGAATGCTCATTACTTTTGCAAACGGTATCGAAATAATACATATACTTACTTGCTAACAAGAATCGATAAATATTCTTCGATAGGAAGCAAAATATTGTGATGATATTAAATTCTCCTGCCTTATATCAATGATAGATAGCTAGTATTTTAGTTGATGAGATGGAGATCGGTGCATTGGGGACCAGAAAAGAACCTGGTCGATCTCCACTGGTCAACTATTCAAAGAGAAATGTACATCCGTTAAAATCTATACCGGTCCTAGTTTTGAGCATTGAATGTCACTCTGATTTATCAAATATGACCATTCATGCATGGGAGCTAGTACGTACTGATCAAGAGATTCTAACTGGTTTAATTGTTACCTTGAATGCCGGCTGCGGGGGCGATGGTTTCCGTTCGGGTGCAATCCTGGCAGTCGACGACGGCGTTAAAGTCGCCCGCCATAGCTTCGCCAGCTTCCCGAGCGATGGCATGGATCCGTCGAATTTCAAAAGCGATGATGAAGATGATCTCTTCGTAACTTCGTGGTGCGCAGCTTTCTCGATGGGAATGGTCCGCTTCGCGTCCTCACCCGCGGCGGGGACTATGGCCATCCGCTTGGATTTCAGGGACTTAGTTCTCTTGTTGAAGAGGCCGCATAGACGAGTGGAATAGTAATCGTCGTCCACGAAGGGCCCTGCAGGCTCCACTTTGGCAATGACTGGAGGTGGAACCGAATCTGTCCAATGCGGCAGAAAAGGTCGCTGCAGCGCGCTTCGAAGCTCCGGTGCCAGGATGTAGACTGGAGTGGTCTCAGCAGGCTTTCCTTTGTAGAGGGTGAGAGCCTTGGAATCATCGTGCCAGGGCTACACAGGCCAGCGATCGAGCAGTCAGTAAAGTGTATCTGCAAACTAGGGAACGAAAAACATTCTCACAAGATAGATAGAAAGATAGATTCACAAGATAGATAGAAAGATAGATAGAAACTTCAGTTCTCTTTTTGAGGCTGCAGTAAAGAAAGTGTATGTTTGTCCCCAATATGAATCAGTGCCTATGGGACAAAGAGCCATTGCTGTCAAACTACTCCCCTTTCGAGAGTATCCCCTTTCGAGAGTAGACACTCTAGTAACCTCATTCTCACAACGTTACATGTAATTGTCTAAGCACGTCACAATTGTCAGTCTGGTGGCAATTGTGTCACTGATTTGTAAAAGAAGATTATAATCTGTAATCCTTCTATTCATCCTAAGCTTTTAGGATAAGCCTCTTAGAGCATGCATTCTCTAGTCCCATATTTGCAAAAATGGTAACCAAACATTGGATATCATTGTTATCTTTGATAATCTTGTTCTTCTTTAGTAGTGATCTTAATGAAATATGATTGAACAAGATCCAGACATTGAGATTATTTCTAGTAAAATGAAAGTACAACCAACATCCCTGCGACTAAGAGCCAAGTCCCATGGGTTTAAGAAGTTGCCCATGGAAGTAGGCAAGAGGAGGGGAAAAGTGGAACTTGGGTTTGTCTCATATTCGGCCATGAAGATGTGCATGTTCCATGAATTTGAACATGAACAAATTTGATTGGTTAGGCAGAAGTTGCCATGAAGTCTTGGACTTGAAACCCTTCATACTTCATGACAACTTCTCCACCACTTCCTTCTCAAGAGCTCACTTGTAATGTAGAACTTGGTCCCCGAAGTCCCTAAAAACTTGTCTTTTAGTGAGATTTTTCACCCATAGAACTTGGCTCTTAACGTGTTATTTCTCAAAAGGAGGCCCTACTTTCAAGTGACCTAATCTACAGCTATTCTCTACCAAATCAAGTCACTTAACCCCTAGGCGTCTAAAACGGCCAAAATGATCATTTGCATCACTGAACTTTGCAATGGTGGCCTTTTCTCATTTTACCTGGGTTTTGTGATTGCAATACATCATTTTAAAGCTCTTGTTCTATACCACAAGATAAATAGTGTGGATCGTGTCAAACTGAAGTCATTTTCACACAAATAGATGATTTACAGCAATGCCCAATTTTCCTACACGACAGAAAATACAGTGGACGCTTGGTTTTTCACGAGCTCACCTGTTGCACGGCGAGTGTGGCGGGGCGTACGAAGGGCGCTTGCTCGGAGTCGGATTCGACGGCATCAGGCTCAGAGCCGGTGTCGCCGAAGACGGGAAGGTCGCAGGTTTGGCGGGCGGCGAGCCAGCTGCGTTGCAGCTGATCCTCATCGTCGGAGCTTTGCATCACGTCTTCGTTGTCCAGCGCCAGTAAGTTGACCCCCTCGGAGCCGAATCCATACTCGTGGTCGCCTACTGCTGGATCAGCATTACTAGCAGCAGCTCCTCCGGATCCTCTCTGGTGTCCATCGATGGTGTTCCGGATCGATTGCAGCTGCTCCAGCGCGAACGTCCCGATGGCCAGCAGGCCTTCCCGCTCGTGGCTGAACACGAACCGGATCTTGTCTTGTAATTTCTCCTCCGAGTCCGCCAGCTCGGGATTGACGACACTACTGGGTGCCGCCTTGCTGGTGCTGTCGAAAAGGCCCTGCTGTTGCCTACTGCGCATGCTGCCTTTTCCGGGCATGATCGATCCCATTCCTGACTGTAAGGATGTGCAGCGATCCAACCCATGGCTGCCACTTCTTGGATCTGCAGCGTTACATCAAAATAATATTAACTGAATTGCGAGCCTAGCTGCTCCGAATGAATCGATCTCGGTGCGATGTTCAATCTTCCGAAGCTACGTAATTCACTAGATTGTGTACACACCGAGCCGGTATATATTATTGAAAGCGAAACAGTTCGAGGATTACCTATCAACGAGAGGTTTCGATACTAGCTTTGAACCGAATTTGAGGCTACCACCGAATTATGCATAATCATACCATAGACAAGCTCTGTAACGCTCAAGCACTCCGTTAGAACATGATCGATGGACAAGAAGTACACCTGCTTTACTGACTTGCTGACGACCTTGTGGCTGTGGATCCTTGCTCTTCCCCCACCCGAATAACTGCAACACACCACACACCATGCAGAAACTTTAGTCTCTCAGCAAACACAAATGTTCACACTTGACAAACTTCTGCAAGTAATGACGATCACTACGTTGGAATGTTCACAACTGACCTTCATGTTGAAGTCGGCCTAATAAGAACTGTGGTTACAGAGTTCCGATACAGAGCAACGCCCATCAAAGTCTGAGCAGCACTCGGCGATCAACGTCGGCTCAAATTCTAGCAGGAATCGTATATGTCATGTCCCAGTTGCATACAACCTTAGTTCGAGGTATTGAAAAATACCAACTGACCTGTAAGTAAGATCCCACTACTGTTACTATTAGAACTTCGCCGTACGTACAAGGAAGACCGATTCACCAAATGGGGCTATCAGCTGAAAAAGAAACCAAAGCCTGCAGCTTCCCGGAGAGACACCTAGCTACCTGATCGCCTAGAAAATTTCAAACAACGACAAAACATAATTATGCTTGCATGCAACCTTCGAGGTATTGAAAAATACTAACTGTCCTGCTAGTAAGATCCTACTACTGTCACTATTAGAACTTCGCCGTACGAGGAAGATCGATTCACCAAATGGGGCTATCAGCTGAGAAAGAAACCAAAACCTGCACCTTAAGAGAAACCTACCTGATCCCCAAGAAAATTTCAAACAACGACCACGCACTCACAACATGATTATGCTTGCTGACATATATCCAGAGAGAAGTTAGAAGCGAGCTATATAAGCTAGCGAAACCCGAGAGAGAGATCATGACAGGGACGTAGTACCTTGAGATGGAGATGCACGCTCACACGAAGCTGGTCGTCATTGCATCGATCAAGGCCGAAGAGATCGAACTAGAGAGCGAGAGATCGATCTAACGGCAGGTGAGCGGGGCAATGGAATAACATGATCAACCTGGTGCTAGACTGCTTGCTTGCTAGCTAGCTAGCAGGCTACTATGCCTTGAAGGGTGCGCACGAACGGGGGGGCGCAATCAAGCAGCACGAGATTCGGGGCCGCTGCCTGCATTGGAAATGGAGTAGATACGAATTGCTAGGCGGCATGAATGCGTGTAGGCGCATTATGGCAGCCCCACTCCACGCGTCGTGAGCGATCCAGACAGTGAGTCACTGGCGGCATCTAACTTAGTGGCATCTAACTTAGCGGCATCTAACTTAGCTAGGCTCCATCGCCACGAAGATCGTGGAAGTGAACGTTCAGACACTCATCACTAAGTTACACTAAGTTAATCAGAAACTCTACTCGCCTGGAGAACAAGCTCAAACGGCCTCACACAACTTATATGTTATGTGATGCCTGGATGGCACTTCTGTTTAGAGAAGAGAGGGAATGAGAGTGAACGGGATTTGGTTCTTCTGACGGTGCCAAGGAATTCCGGCTACTTTTGCCGATATTGAATTCATTTCTTTTTCCTTGACTTGGTTTTTTATTAGATTTGCTCAGTTCCTATATTATTATTGTTTTAGGTATAGAAACTGTTACTGCATTTCCACCAGTGATTTGTCGCGCATTTTATCAGGTGGCAGTCGCCTTTCTATTTCTGCTCTTTATTTAATTTTCTTGTTTGGGTATGAATAGAACAAGTCTAATGCATGTGAGGTGAGGTCAAGTCTCTCTTAAGGTTCTCTTGACGGTGCGTTCTAATTCCAAGCAGATTGAATATGCTGGATGATAGAAAAAATTAGTTCCAAAATTATCTCTTGCTTATTCTCAAAGCTACCGGTAACTTAACTTAGTGAACTTTTCAGTTGCTCGAGTACTCTCATTTTTGTTGAATATCAAAATTAAAATAACGCCTGCATTGTATTTTTTTTTTAAGTCCAATAACGGACTAACCACTGGTTTCAGAAGATAAAAAAATAAAATAAATAAATGGAGCCATAGCCAATGATTTCAGATTAGTTAACGGTTCCCTAGATAGTCATGTTGACAATGGATGACGACTGGTACAATTTTTTAGTTTTTTTTGGTAAATGGGAAATGGAATTCAGTAATTTTGTAGAGGAAGCAGTACACCGAAATCACCATATACTGTGGCCCACGGTATTTACGAGAGGCTTTCCTAATAATTATTTTTTCAAAACAATGTGGTAAAATTCATCCAATTTGATGAAAAATGTTCAATTTGGATGAAATGTTGTTTAAATGGATGATAATCTGTCCAACTTGATGTAGTTTCGCCCTAGCCTAGTAACCTATTTGTCTTAGGTTACGTTTTACATTTTTTGGGATGGAATTTTTAACTCTCTCATACAATATTTAATTTAAAAATTTGTTAAATCTTGTTACAACGCATTGAAAAAATCATCCCAAGTAATGTAAACAGAGGGGTTTTGTACTGGTAAAAGTCAAACTTGGAGTTCATTTTTAGAACATCCCTACTATAGTACCATGTGTTTGGTCAAACTTGTTGGCTCGGCAACTTGCGGGCCTCCAATAGTCATGTATTAATTAATTTTGTGTGGAAAATAAATGTTATGTGTCATCTTGTGATTGGTTTGGGATGATGTGGACCTCTCAAAATGTGACGTGGAAATTTAATTTCCATACTAATATGTACAATCCAGACCCTCATGTGTAGTAGAGTTAAGACAGCACCTCGTGAAGAGTCTTTGTCGGCTCTTACAAGTTGGGCTCTACAAAGAATTAGCTTATTTTAGTTTATTCTTTGGACTAGAGGACGGGTGTTTGACGGGTTGGACGGACTTGCTAATTCCTCAAACATTAGAGAAAAAATGAACCCTCACATGGGCCCTCCGAACTCTCTTTATGGGACCCCTCGATTGCATTTAAATTGTATTTTTGTAGCGACCATTCCCCTATTTACGCTCACCCTGTGATGTCAAAGGTGACAGAGGGGGTCGAATGTAATTGGAGCACGTAGTGTATGTACTGAAGTAGGCTAGGGCCCGAGGTACAAGAGGGAGCCCTTCATGATGTGGTACCTTGAGATTCTATCTTTTTTTAATTCAAGCACTATAGTGACATGTGTGAGTATTGTAGTTGAAAACACATGACCGAGACGCAATCATTCCTCCCACATGTGATCAATTAATAAATATATGGATTACAAGGCTCCACTACGCACTTGTCCCTGGTACTAGTAGAGTAGAAAATTCAATTAAAAGTAATGAGCCCTACATGTACTGCATGTACCCTTCACCCAAGATACAGACATGTTTTTGTGTCCTTGCCCTACCCCATCTAGCTCCATAGAAATAGGTGCCAATGTCCAAGCTTAGAGGCCCATTCAAGGGTTCATTTTTTCTCTAATGCCATGGTCGATGTCTTTCACAGACCCACACTCACTTTTATTAACCCATAAAGGACCGTAAGGCCCCCACGCAACTTCTGGAACTAGAAAGTGAGGAAATTCGGGTTCTTGGGCTTTGAATTGTAGAATGAGCCCGGGGAGGTCACTGTCAAAATTTTATTAAACCACGTGAGAAAAAATATAGGGTACATTTAATTCATTGGAGCAAAAATTTATACAAATTTTAGAAATACCATAGCCTGGATGAAATGGCCTATACGGTATTATATCTAAAGTAGGGTAGGTGAAAAGTATAGGTAGTATTCTATTTTTATTAATAAAGTAGGGTCTCAAATATTTAGAGGAACGAAGAATTTATGTGAGTTCTAATGAAAATCCTTGGATTGAATGAGAATCGCCTCAATTGACTATAAAATAACTTAATGGTGGAAATTATATTTACCTATAGGGTCTTGAAAAATACCTCAAAGTACCATTTTATCTACTAATAGGGTGCAAATTATTTAAGAAATTTAGATAAATAGCCCACCTATAATTAACCCCCGACCGCACGTGGTTTACAAAAGTATGTAGTATGTAACCTCCCCGTGAGAATGAGCAACAAAGAGACCCTGGCTCTTTTTGAGAGCCAAATCTGTAGGTACTTCTTGATCGGAAATTCATCAAGTGAGTGATTTTTGGTGATTTTTTTGAGTTGTACCGAGGGTATTTAGGGGTCACTTCAGTCCCTCATATCTTCCTCCTCAAACCTCCAAATTACCTGAAAATTTTTGCACGTGTTTAAAATGATGATTTCTACCCACGGTAAAAATTTCAAAATTTTTGGAGCACTTTTGAACAATCCGATTTCAGCATGTGTACAAAATACCCCAAACAAGTTCCATCAATCTTCTCAACTGTGGTATTTTCTCAAAAATTGTGCGATTTTGTTGATCTTTTTTCCTTTAAAAAACTACGTAAGTCTTCTTTAATTTCAACGGTGCCGATCGTCAAAAGTACCCCACACCAATGAGGAATTGAGCTTGCTACAAGAGCTAGTCAAGAAAACAAGAGCTAAGTTCAACATCCCCCGGTCCTTTAGGGGTTAAAAGAGATTGAACATTGAACCCAACTTCTATTTGAGGCACGACGGGCCCAAGTGCCTCATCAAGAGGGATTGTAAGTTGCATTGTTTGTTTGGGATTGCATATGACAAAGCACACTGTACACACAGCAATGCACTCAAACCTCTTTACCATAGTCTTATCACTTGGGGTCCCACTTTTTCACTATCACATAGTTTGAATGTGTGACAAATGTGCTCCAATCAACGTGTGTGGTAATTGTTGAAGATATTCTTAATTCTTATTTTAGGGTCAAAGCAAGGTAAACTAAACTACTTGCAATCCCTGTGAGGAAGCAACAATGCAAGGTCCAAAAATCCATTAAAAAGGAAAAAATTGTGAATTTTTTTTTGTTAATTAAATAAAAGATATGATGCTCAACAAAGTCTCACCAAAAAAATTGCAAAATTCATCTTCATTAGGTATTTGTGTGTGTTATAATAAGGTTAAAGTGGTTTAAATTGGAAAAGCAATTCCGACCAAATTGAAAAGTAAATATAAAACAAGCTAAATTGCATTAAATATTATTTTTTCAAGATTTTTTTCTTTGGATCCCTCATACGCACAACAAACTTAAAGAATATATAATTTATATTCAAATTGAACACAAATACATTTCATCAAATTTGCTTCCGAATATGATTTAGACATTTTAGTATTTTAATTAAAAACTTTGGATTTAAATACCTAATAGGACAATGGAAGGCTCAACCAAATTAGAACTTGAACATAAGACTTGTTAGTGGTAATTTATGGCTTTTAACCAAAAAAATTGTAATTTCAGCATTCAAGATGACTTTATTGGTTCAGTTTACCTTACTATCGCCTTTCATAGCGTTTCAAAATAAGAAAACACACTAGTAGAAATTTTGTCAAATACATGTGTCATGTCTTTAACAACTAAATTCCGCATTGTGACTTGTCTATAGTGACTCAAAATCACAATTTCAATCATTATGGACAAGTCATAATGGAATTTAGTCATTAAAATCAAGTCAAATTTGACAAGATTTCTAAAACACTGAATGGCATATTTAGTGTCTGGAACACTATTTCTCCAAATCCAAACACTATTTAATTTTAGGAAGATATAGTGTCTTTGTAAAAAAAATGAATGTAGTGTTCCAATGACATATGGCAACTTTATAATAAATATGGCATGCCACCTCATGTCACTCTCATTACTTGGAAAGAACATGACTCTCTTAACCCCTAAAGGACCACGACTATGTTTCTCTCCAAACAATCCAAAGCTGCCTAAAATGACCCCTTCTCATAAAAAGGCAAATAGTTTATGATCTAAAACCTTTTTGACTAATCCAACCGTAGGATATTTCAACCAACTTGAATTTATCAACACTTACAAATTTTCAACCGTTCATGGTTCGTCAATAGTAACATTATAAGGTACAAAGTTGGTTGCATTTTTTTTTTTGGCCCCTTGCCCGAGTTTGAAACTTTTTTGAAAAGGCTCAAAATGCAAAGTTCAATCTCAGATTTGGTAAAACGGATTTGGTAGTCGTGTGTATGGAGGTGTTAGCTCATTGTGTGCAAAAATTCAGATGCATACTTAGCTCATTGTATGCAAATTTTCAGGAGCTGCCCATAGTTAGGTTTTTCACCTTTGCATGATTGTATCTTCTGATTTGTACATCATTTACGTACAAAATTACCATTCCGTCTTCGTTGCAACGAGTAGAATCACCACAAAAAATCTCAAAAATTCATGATCAAAACTCCATCCACACTGAGCTGACCGAACTTGAAAAATTAGCCTTGGTCCTTTAGGGGTTAATAAAAGTGGGAATGACGAGTGGCAAACTCCTATGTAGTGTCAAGGGACACTATTTCTCTTCACCTTTGAACGAATTGTGGTAAAAGACATCAATTATCTCCGGACGCTAAATATGCCATTCAATGTAGTGAAAAGACCTTATTCCAATCATTTTGGGATTTTTGATCATCAAAACTACTTTTAAGAATTTAAAATTTTGAAGAAGTGTATGAAGTTAGAAATTATTAACTTTCTCAAAAGAAATTTCAAAAGATTGTTATTTAGTATTTTCAAAAATTAAACAATTTGAGTAGGCCCTCGATCCAACCTTCCAAGATTATGTACTTGTCACCACTTCATGTAGAGTGCCTAAACATGACACAAAAAAAAAACTTCATTGGAGACAATTCAAGTACATGATAAACTTGATTGGCGACAAGCACACTTCATGACATATATCTTCAAAATTATACCAAAAAAATTCAATAGTGACTTAGATCGCAATCTAAACATTCTTAGCACCGGTCAATATATATGATCCTACGGCATTGATTCCATCAAGATCTCCAAATGCCAGTCAAACCAACATCTTCAAAATTTGTCAATTTATATCAATTTTTACAATTTTTGATTATGGTAGTTCTTAGTTGGTGAATACTAAAATGTAAGAGATGACTTGTTAAAGACTTATCATACGCACTTGACCATATAATCATGCACTTAGCCCTCGGGAGCATTAAAAAATTTGTTTAAAAAATTCTCTAAAAACCAACGATTTTTGTCTTTCTACAATCCCTTACATTGTAAACAAACTATTTATTTATTTATTTATTGTCCTTGTTTTTATCTCTTTTTTTTATCTTTTTTTTATCTTGTTTTCTTTCTTGTCTTCCTCTTGTCTTCCTTCTTGTTTTTTTTTTTTTTTTTTCGTCTATTTTTTCTTCAATCTTTTCTTTCCAATTTTGGATCTTCTTGTGTAGGTGCGCATCCCACACCCGCACCAAGGTTTTTTGTATCTTTATTTTGTATTTTTTTCCTTCTTTGTTAGGGTTTAGCTTGCGCTGAACCCTACCCACAAAAAAATTAATTAAAATTTTAAAATTAAATCAATGTGGGTACAACCACCAGCTAAACCCTAAACGATTGCAAAGAAAAAATAATAATTTCTTTTTTCTTTTTCTCATCTGTTGGGTGCGCAGCCGCGCATCATATCCCTTCTTTCTCCCTTTCCCTTCCCCTTCTCTCCCCTTTTCCTCTCCCTTTTCCTCTCCCTCCCCTCCCCTTGTATAAAAAAGCTCGGGGAGTGCACTTAAAGTTAAGACTAGGAATCACGTGAGTGCGTACTTTTGACCCCCCTATGTATGTACTAAAATATCATCTAAAAATTGTAAAAAAAAAATATGAAGTTGTTAAACACAATCTAAAGTTCTTGTTGTATAAATTTCAAAGAATAATCAATTGTAAATATTTTAAATTGATTTTTGAAGCAAAAAACAATACATTTTAGTTCAAACTTCTATCATTTTTTTAATAATATTTTAAAAACTTTTGGTCCTGAAATTTATACCAAATGATAGATATATACGTAACGATTTGGCACTTAAAAAAATCTTAATTTAAAAATTATTTTAAGGCCAAGTATTGTAGGGGGTATGCCATTAAAACGCACTCACGTGTATTCCTAATCTTAACTTTAAGTGCACTACGCGGGTAAAAAAGAAGAAACAAAAAAGGAAGAAAAAACAAAGAAGAAGGAAAAAAAATTCATTCAAGGTAGGTACAACCGCTAGTTGTATCCTAAACAGCGATGGATATATATATATATATATATTAAAGTAAAAAATTAAAAAATCTTTATAATTCCTAATTCTTTTTTAATGTTCTTTTAAAATTATTATTCTTTTTCTATTCTCAGCCGTTGGACGCGCGGCCACGCACCCTATCCCTTCCCTCTCCCTTTCCCTTCCGGTTTAAGATTACTTACTATTCTATTAACTATAGGTTGACTTTGAATGATTTTAAAGCATTTTTTGAATGCTCATGGGGACAATTTTGTATTTTCAAGGGAGACCACTTTGAAACTTCATAGATGATACAAATTTTACTGAAAAATATGATTTCACTTGAATTCAACTCTAAAAACATTTGTCTTTCTCAAAAAAAATTGTGACACATTTAGTATGTTCTCCAAGATGTTCAGATTGTTTAAATGGATGGTAACAAATACTTTTACCGTACTTAAAAATGAGATAGCAAATGGAAAGTTAATTTAGAAGCTTGTAGGGGGTTGCAAGATTTTGAAGAGACTTTGGTTGAGTCTCTAAAAGTAGAAGAATTGTTTACTTTTTGTACTCCATAATCTTCTCTTTGTGCAAGCTTAGAAAGTCGACGAGCTTCTTCTTTTCCAAACTTTAATTAATGAATTAATTAAATTTTTGATCACCTTTAATTTTTTTCAATATGAGGAAAGTGTATTATTATGTCATTTTAGAGAAGGTCATAATAAAGAGGTTTGAGAAAATGCTTGGAGATCCTTTACGAACCGAAGCCCTAAAACCTGTGCTCTTTATGCAAGCAAATCGACTTCTCGAGCAATCAGACATCAAGGACGAAGTGCTGGCCGTCTACCCAAACCACTTGCATCCCGTCACTGGAATCTTACCTGCGGAGCTCAGGGCGATAGGAAATTGAAGAGGTTGTGTGCGGAGAGCTTTGGATTGCAAGCGACGCTCGGTGCAAGTGACCATTACAGAAGAAGGTACATTTCTTGGCTTCAAATGGAATTTTCCAACAGCTTTTTCTGGTGTTTGTAGCTGCTTTTCAGCAATTGTAACTCTATGTTGTGTCTACATGAGTCTGGTTTAGGGTTGTGCACTTGCTTCAGAGGCCGACGAGCTACGGATTTGATTTGGAAAATTTAGGGTTTAGGGTTTGGCTGGACTGGATGTTGCGAATTTGAATTGTGTGTGTGACGATTTCGAAACCGAGGAAAATTAGTTCGTATTTGTAATCGCTCTTAACGGGAGTGGTGATCGGTCGATCACCTGTTTTATTTTCAAGCTAAGGTAGTTGCATCGAAAACGTCGCTGGACACCTCAAAACATTTTACCAGTAATTTTTTCTTGAAAGACAACATGTAATCCACTTTTATTACGTTTTGGAACTCTTGTGCATTAGTTGCGAATTTGTGAAGTTGGCATGGCGTAGTGTTCTAAAAGCTTCCCCGCCCTGAAACTTTCACCAGTGGTACATTGAAGAATCCATTATCACCTCGTGTGTTAGAACTGCCTCGGGGAGGCATTTAGAGCAGGGGCAGTTTTAGCACCCTCTGACTTACAAATGTTTCAATGCATTGAGACGCAAGTGCTGAATTCCCATAGAATTGCGCCGGTTTTTTTCCATTGGTAGATTGTTAGGAGCGATCATTTAACAACTCAGCACATCGTCTTTTACTTTCCGAAACTCTAAAACTTTAATTGAGTTTCTGAATAGTATCTCAGCACATCGTTGTTTGTCTCCTTTTGCAGATTGTGTTTTGCTGAAGTCGCATAGAATTGCGCCGGTTCTTTTCCATTGGTAGATTGTTAGGAGCGATCATTCAACAATATTCAGATCTCTGTGTGCGAGTCTTTTATTTTCCGAAATCCTAAAACCCTAGTTGAGTTTCTGAATAGTATCCCAGCACATCGCTGTTTGTCTCCTTTTGCAGATTGTGTTTTGTGATGGAAGATCCGGAAGCGCGGCGAGCGAGGCTGAAGGCCATGCGAGAGGAAGCCCAAGGGGTGTCACAAAGTGCAGACCCAATCCCAGACAATTCCACTGCAAAGCTTGCCAACCCGTTTGAAGATGCAGCTCCCACATCTGATGCGCACACTCCGCGGTTCAATTACTACTCCAACCCCGCAGCCGGCTTCGTTCACACAAAACGGAAAGAACCAGGACAACATAGTCGTCCTCAATGGAGACCTAAATTTTACCCACCATCACCGGTGCCTCCTCCTCCTGTGGCTCCTCTGGTCGGTGGGTTCGGCAGTCCCATTCCTTTGTACCATCCCCAGCAAGGCTATGCTCCTGCACCTCCTGCTCTGGAGCCCCCGCAGCGACCTGGCGAGGGGACCTGGCCCATCAAGAGGCCGAATTTCGGCTCCGGGCGGGGGGCAGGACGAGGCAGAGGGTCCGGGCCTGGAAGAGGAGGCTTTCAACCGGGGAATCAAGCACGAGGACGAGGAGGTGGAGGTGGCTCAGTCTCTGCAAGGGATCGTCCTGATCTTTTCTATCAGAAGTCCATGGTTGAAGATCCATGGCGGCACCTGTTGCCGTGAGTGAGTACTGATGCACCTTACCTTCTTTGCCAGCCCCTGGCTGTTTTGCCCTTCTGAAAGCTGAGGATACTGTACATGACATTTTTTCTTCTCTCCTGCTGAACCGTAAGTTTGCAATCTCTTATACCACTCCTAAGCAGTGAGTCACTATGAGAATTGTGTTGTTGAATTCCTCTCTGAAGACCTTGCATGCTCTTTTATCAGATTAAATGTTGTACATAGGTTTCTGCTCAATATTGTAGATCACCTTCTGTACTGGATGATTCAATTTTGAAGAAGAGTCTCTTTTATCAGATTGGATGTCGTAGATAGGTTTCTGCTGCAATATTGGAGATCACCTTCTGTGCTAGATCATTCAATTTTGGAGAAGTCTCTTTTATCAGATTGAATGTTGTAGATGGGTTTCTGCTGCAATATTGGAGATCACCTTCTGTACTAGATAATTCAATTTTGGAGAAGAGTCTTTTATCAGATTGGATGTCGTAGATAGGTTTCTGCTGCAATATTAGAGATTACCTTCTGCACTAGATGATTCAATTTTGGACAAGATTCTCTTTTATCAGATTGAAAGTTGTAGATAGGTTTCTGCTGCAATATTGGAGATCACCTTCTGTACTAGATGATTCAATTTTGGAGAAGAGTTACAGGAAATGGTACATACTGAGTCATGAAGTGACGAGGGAGTACTATATCTTGTAACTCTCCTTTCATCTTGTCTTTTCTTTCACCTTTTTTTAATTGTCTCTGCCCTACCAGGGGAGAGACTACGAAAAGGCCTCCTTTTAGGCCTTTTCAAGGAGTTACATGGTTGAACAATATAAACAAGCCGTAGAAGTAAATTTAGGGTAAATACTAAGGCAAAGTCCACGCAACTAGTTGCTTGTTTTCAAAAGTGATTGTGATTCACAACATAATGTTTTATGCAATAATTGTAGGGAATACCTATTGTAAACTATTTATTTTGAAAGATGAAACATCATCATTGGAAAGAGTTGAAAAAGATTTGTTTTTGAAGTTCAAGCATTACATTATTTGAATTCAACGAGGTTTTTCACTCAAATTTTTAGACATGTTGCAACATGTTGATTAACCCTTTAGTGCCCAGGGTACTGTAGCAGACAGCTCTGGATTTCAATGGGTTTTTCCACTGTGGTTGAGACTACCAAAAATAGAATGGGTTAAATTAGAAAGTAACCGTACAATTCTATTCTCAACTCGAGAGCACACATTTTATTAAAATTTGAGAATCATCCGATGGTGGGATCGGAAGATTATAGTATGTATTTGAACTGTATAATGCACGCTCAAAAACGAGATTTTGGGGGGTGTGTGACTTCAAAGTTAAATAGAATTTGAGGTAAATTTTCAAAAATAAAAGCAAAGAAGTTCAGCTATGCCCTATGTCAACACCTCTCTGTTGCAATCTTTCATATCAAAAATAGACTCACACATAATTATTGTGAGATTTATAAGTGAAAGTGACTTGTCCATGTACGGTTTAGGACAAAATTTTATACGTTGAAAATTGACAGGAGTGGGTACATTAGTCAAGATCGGATTACACACACTAATGGAAGATGAAGAAGAGAACACAATCCAAAAAAATAAAACAAGATAACAAACTTCCAAACACAAGAAATACTACACAATACATATGTTGTATTTGTAAGTATTTACTGTATTTTCAAGTATTTGCAGTATTTTGCGTTCTGTTGATAGGTATTTTGATAGTTGTACAATTCCAAATTGAAAATTTCTTTTTCTGGAAGGTGCGTAATGTATATGCGCAAATCTAAACTTCAAAACTGAAGTTCCAATTCTTCACGGATTCTCTGCTATTTGCATTTCGGACGTTGTAGTGACCATAATGTGGTTTACTGGGCACTAAAGGGTTAAAAGATCCTATAGTTGGGTTCTTTAACCCTTTGAAGTCCCGATTCAACATTGTTTTCAAAGATTCGTTGTAAAATGTTTTATGAAAAACAAAAATGGAGTTGATGTACAAAGCGAAGTAGTAAATATTAATGTGAAGATCACATTTGTACGGTTGGATTCATCATAATTTTTTATTTATACTTTTTAATTAATTTTGCAAAGTTTTCTTTTGAAATTCAATTAAAAATCCAGAAGTAACACAATTTTAAAAAAAAAATTGTAATGAAATTGGAATAACATGCACTACGAGATGGTATGGTTTCCATTATTTGATTCTACATATTTTGGAAAATCATGTTTAAAGTCTCACTATTTGAACAAAGAATGAGACTTGATATAAACCAATAGTGTTGTTTTTCATCACTGTGTTGATTGGCATCGTTCAAACTTGCAATGCAATGACACAACCTTGCCAGTTTGTTCTTGTTGGTGAAATATGGTTTCAGCGCTCTGAGAGATCATGGACTTTTGAAAGATCAATTGATAACGTGTCGACTTGAAAAAATCTAAAGCGGTAGACAACGAGCTGATATTGGATCATTTTGATAGTAGAATATCTCTGACATGTTCAATGTCAATCTCTTTCCTCTTCCGTCGGACTCGCCCTGCCATACGCGATGAAACATCAATGGCTATGGCACCGCGTGCGATGGATACCTGCCCTTGATGCTATCTATATCTTGTTGATGTATATATCCACTTCCCTTGTAGCAAGTTTTGAGGTTGATAAATTTGCATCAAAAGGTGTATCTAGACACATGCTATTTATTTTATTTTATTTTAAATTAAAAATACATATGTGGTAGGTATGTGCCTATCTCTTTCATAGCAAAACTTTTCATTTTTGAGAACTTGCCACGAGAGGGGTCAGTATATGTCCACTCTCTGCTTACCCCATACATATATATACACACTTACACATATTTTTACAAATTGTCTCGACTATATACACGTTCTAAACACACAACTAAAACACCCAACCCAAAAAAACAACCACACCGATAAAACCATATTAAAAGAAATGGTAGATATGCTAAAAAAGCGTACACAACCCACCACAATATACAAAGTTAAAGCACACGCTAAAATTAACGGAAATGAACACGCAGATCAACTCGCAAAAGAAGGTACCATGAAAAGAAACTATCAATTTGCCGCAAATCCACATGAATTTGCACATACCACACCTTACTACTTTCAAAAAGACACATAGCCCGGTCGTTATAAACAACCAGACAAAGGTCCAGTTAGATGTCTAGATGAATACATAAAGAAATATGACCGAGAAAATAATCTAGAAATATTGGCAGAAGACTTCCCCAACATCAACAAATGGACCATGAACCCCATCATAGATAACGAAATATCCAATGATTTTTGGAATAACCCATAAATAACAGATTCACAAAAAACAAGCATACTAAAATTTAGAACTGGCCAATACATGGGAAACGCCAGAAAAAATTAATTTTCGGTATACAAAGATTCCCCTCTAAAACATGCCCCATTTGTAACTCACAAGATGCAGACACATGGCTACATATACTCTTACTCTGCAAACAACACCATATACATGCACTAAGAACTAAAAGACACAACAAAACAGTTTGGGAAATAAGAAAATTAATACTATCCTCAAATAACTCTAGATGCTACACTCTCATGAATGCGGGCACAGTCAACAATAATCCACAAGAAAACACAGTTCCTACATGGTTATTACCATGTACTTGTGGCCAACACAAATGTCAATGTAATGCCAGACTCAAACCAGATATACTATGCATCAAAGGCCTACCATACCAAAGTCCACCTCCTCTACTCCCCGATGATAACCTAACCATACAATTTATAGAATTCACATACACAAACGACAGATTTTCACCAGAAACAATTGGCAAAAAAAATCTAAAATACCAACCTTTAATTAATAACATCATACAACAAGGTTGGACAGTAGATCCCATCATAGTCATCACAGCTGGAGCTAGAGGAACCACACACGCCCCCTCAATGAAACAAATAGAAACAAAATTCAGCATTTGCGAAACCTCCATAAAACACACATTTAAAGCAATAAATACCATTGCCATACAATATGTTGGATCAATCCTTTTACACAAAAGACGTATAGAAAATAATCAACCAATACCAACATAATAGTACAATAAAAGAGGGAGGGTAATGATCTACACACTTATATATATATATATATATATATATATATATATATATATATATATATATATATATATTTTTTTTTGTTTTAAAAAATGGGAATGCAAGAGTCTGAGGTAACACATCATGGGCTAATTATATTGAAATTTGACCATTGCGTGTTGTTTGAATCTTTTTTATAATACAGACTATACACATATGAAGACGGTGTTCTAAAATTTTTGTGTCGAACTCTGGTACGAGCCAACTTAGTCTAATTTGTAGTATGAACTATTCGCACATAAAAATTCTAAACCATGGTCCCCTTTTTGAGAATTTTTTTCAACCCTAGTCCCTATCTTTGGCTGAAAATTTATAACTATTGCATTGAATGGTGTTTCTCTATTTAATACAATTCCAAAGCCAACTAAAGAGGGAACCATGCAGATAGTTGGATTGGGTTGAAATCGGGTTGAAATTGGATTGAGTGTTTTTAATCAAACTCAAACCAATAGAAGGTTGGGTTTGGATTGAGTTGAACAGTGGCGAGAAGCATTGTTCAATGTAATACAATAGTATACTAGCAGGTTTGACCAAAAATAATTCTAAAAACAAATGCTTAAAATTTTTAGAAATTCTTTAAAGAAATTTGTAAGGGAAAAAATGGATTTTAGAATGAATATATTTTGTGTAAATCTATATGTAGAAACAAGTTAATATTAGATAGGAGGCTGCTGAACCTGCTAGTAAACTACGGTAGTATAAATTTTCAACTAAGGGAGGGGGACCACAATTGAAAATTTATTTTAACTCCTAAATGTGCCGACCCTTTGAACACAAGTAGATGCTAGCCTCAAAAATAATTATTAGCATGGCTCAGATGTACATAATGTATACATGAGAGGACCATTGCAAGCATAAAATCTACCCAACAAATTTGACGTACTTGCATTTGGAGGCCTCTCCAATATTATCAACATTTCCCCATCACGAGAGATTTACTTTAATTGATAAAGAATTTAATAGGCTAGTAAAGGTGACTTGGATGAAAGTCATTCGGTATTGTATAAGAAAGTTACAAGGCTTTGAATATGTTCATGATCTAGTTTCTAAATGTTGAGACGTTTAGGGATTAACCCTTAAACGTCAAGGTAAACCCCATGGGCTTATTTAAAAGAGAATAATCAAGAAAAAAGTAGATTTTCTCAACCAAATCAAACGTGGATTGGTGCGTTGGAAAGCTACTGAAAAAGCGATCTAGATTGCAAATTTGCGCCTCATTTGAGAGATTGTGGAATCATTGGTAAGCAATCAAAGTTATGAAATTGAACAAGTTTTTGAGGTTGGGGCAGTTGAGATGCCGCAGTGCTACAGTGTTGGCCAGCAGTGTCCCGTAGAGCCGTTTTTGCTTTTTTTTCGTTTTTTTTTTTTCCCTCCGAAAATTTAGATGCCTTCCGGGCTGCCCCGTCCAGGCCCTCTTGACGTTTAAGGGTTAAGAGGGGATGAAGATTGAAATTACTCTCTTTGTGTGACCTTTGGTTGAAACTATTTTCAACCCAAAAACATCTAGAATTTTCAACACAACCCAACTCAACTCCCATGATGCTCCCCTAATCCCATGTGGCCCTTGTTGGATTAAGTTTGGTCAACCCCCTTGAAAAAGTCAACCAACCAAACACAACACTAGTGATGTAGAGGGGCCTAAAACGTCCTAAACCCTAATTATCCCAAACATATGCTGTATTGACCAAGGCAGTGTGAACGCAGACCGATTTCCACAGACCTTCGTATTGCAAGAGTCCGAGGCAACCTCCGACATTCTTCTCACAAAGAACAATCTCGTAGCTAACATTCATTTCTTACATTTTTTGCAGTCATTCATTCCGCACATTCATGTTGTTGAAATCGGTGATGAGGTGAGAAAAAATCTACCGTTTCATTCCATTCTCTTCACCGACAATGGGGTTGGATGCGGATCATCAGCACGATGGCGCATTGCAGCGGCACGTCATGGCCTTGATTGTGGCGCACTTGCGCGACCACAATTTGAACCAGGTTGGCTGTTTGCACGCCTTTTTTTTTCCTTTTGAGATTTCGGGATGAGCAAATTCATGGCGTCAGTTGAACTGATTTAAGTTTCTCGTTTAGGGTTTAAGGCATTTGATTGAGGTTGGGTTCCGAATCTCAAAATGCAAGCAAATGCAATTCAAAATTTGAGATTAGGGTTAAAGACCGCGCTCTGTAAGGAGGCTCATGAAAGTAAACAAGTACCTTACATTGGAGGTGCCTTTGGTTGCCTGCACTGAGCTGTTTAAGGGTCTAAGGTATAGGGTTTAAGAATTTAAGCTGATTATGAGGTTTATTGATATTCTTATTTTCAATTGCAGGCGGCCATAGCTGTCTCGAACGCCACGATGACGCCGTTGCAGACTGAGGTTCCACCAAACAAGCTCCTTGACCTCGTTCGCAAGGTAATCGTTCTCGTTTCAAAACCTAGTAATCAATTGCATTTGCTTGTTTTTGTACGCCGTTTATTTCAGTTACTAATTGTTCATATTGCATTTTAAACTGGAACAATAAATTTTTAATGACTACTGGGAGAAGAATGAATTATCTTCTTAAAAATTAAACATATTGTAGTAAAAAGAAAAAGGAAATATAAAATGAATGCTTGTCCTTATCGGTAATTTGCTACTGTTAGGGCTTGGCTGTGGACCGGGAGGACGCGGTTCCGGTTTCTACCGTCGACAAGAGTGGCAGTGGAGCCACTTTGGCTGGCTACGGTCCTTTGCCAGCAGTGGCCAGGACTTCTCTGGATTTTAGGTAGTTTCGCATACCTTTTCAATTTGTCAATTGGTCTATGTGGGTGTTCCTGCACAAAAATTAGTAGTGATACAAGGATTTACTGATATGATGTGTACAGCTCAGTGCAGGCCACCAAAGGCACCGCCAAGGCCACCAAAGCCCCCAAGTATGACTCTCGACATGTCTCGGAGCACAAGGTTTGTTTACTTTCGTGTACCTTCTCGGTCTCTTACAACATCTTTAACCCTATTTCAAGTTTGTTCATGCGTCCACGGTGACCAGAATGGTCACCATGTTTTTTTTAACAGTTTTGAGTAGGTCTTATTTGAACTTCCTCTTCGAATTTATTCGTGTTTTTGATCAACACATGCAATGTTCACTGATTCCAGTGATATAAGATTTGGTCCCGTCTGAATTATATTTTTCATAATATGATTAATTGAATTTGTCATTTTAAAACTGTGAATCCTTGGTCCTTTAAGGGGTAACTACTTAGAAGAATTATGGAGGTTTTTTTTACAGCCTAAAATGACATGGTTAGAGTATGTTTTGGGTGTTGTAGAACATGGCCCGTTGTGCACGGTTCAGTCCCGATGGACGACTTGTGGCCACTGGTAGCGCAGATACATCGATCAAGCTGTTTGAGGTAACTTTTGCCCAAGGCCCTCTCATTCACTGTTTGTATGGTCTATACTAAACATATTTCTCATTTTCAGACGTTCAGTGCAAATTTCTAGTATTCTCAGGGAATCCATTGTACGATGTCACTTTGGATTTATGCCGTTTGGTTGGATTCAGATGCTTTAAAGTAGTAGCAAATTTATAGGTAATTCTTGTCATTTAAAAAAAGAAAATTCTAATGAGCATGACTTTTGGGTAAATACAGGTCGATAAAGTGCGGCAAATGATGGTGGGGGCAGATACTGGCTCCCGTGAATCTCCCATTCGTCCAGTTATACGAACATTTTATGATCATATGCAGGTTCTTCTTGAACGCAACATTGTCTTTTTGTATTCCCAACGCGTTGATT
Organism: Pohlia nutans; assembly: GCA_022496805.1. Taxonomy (NCBI): domain Eukaryota; kingdom Viridiplantae; phylum Streptophyta; class Bryopsida; order Bryales; family Mniaceae; genus Pohlia; species Pohlia nutans. The sequence goes on along the minus strand of CM040085.1, from coordinate 24,236,248 downwards.
TCTGCACATTGTAAACGAAAGAGAGAAAACGGAAAAAAAATTCTCTTTAAATTCATTTTCAATATGTTGATCTCGATACACAACAAAGAATCTTTCCCAGAATAAACACCGAAATGTTGTACTGAATTTTTTTAGTGTAATGGTCCATCAAGTTTGAGGTATATTACGGATAAAATAAGTGTAGCTTCTTTGCTGAAATATAACCATTAATGTTGGGATGCAGCCAATTAACGACCTAGATTTTCATCCGCAAATGTCAATACTTATATCAGGTGCTAAAGACCGCACCATTAAGTACGTTTTTCGTCCCATTGTTTTTACCCTTTATTGTTCACTTTGTCTATGTTGCTGTAGATAGTTTTTAATCTTGCTGAACGTCATCAGAGATTTTGAGCACTCTAGTACTCTAGTGCTGTTAAGTTCCTTGTAAGACTGGTGTTGATGATGTAATTGTTTTATGCAGGTTCTTTGACTTCGCCAAATCAGCTGCAAGACGTGCTGTGAGAGTTATTCAGGTTTGATTTTTCTCTCTTCTCTCTGGCGCATAGGATAGGTCCTTGAGGTGCATATACCTTTTGGCGGGTGTAATAGGCTGAGGTGGCATGGTCTTGTCTAGTGTTAGATACTTTAATTTGAAACATCTTGTTGTGCATGATCCTTTTATTATATTCAGTTTATTGACTTAGGTGTATTAAGGACGTCATTGACAACTGAATATTCTTTTTTCACTCGAGCCTATTGAGCAATTGTTTTACCAGTATGTTATTAATGAGTGCAGGATACACACAATGTACGTTCAGTTGCGTTTCATCCCTGCGGTGATTATCTACTTGCAGGTTAGTGAGCTTCGACATATTGATTTATTGGCAACAAATTCATTCTATGAGCTACTGTGATCTCCTTTATAGCTTGGATATTTGATGGTGTAACGTGATGGCATCGTCGTTTGGTATCAAATCGAAATGCTTTTTGATTGGAAAGAGGGAGCATCTGAATATTCTATGTAGGAAGTATCGTGATCCGGATGAAATTTTTAGCCCCTGCAGGACCAAGAAGCCCAAACTGGGCTCCATGTTTTTTTTAACAGTTTTGAGTAGGTCCTATTTGGACTTCCTCTTGTTCAAATTTATTTGTTTTTTAACCAACACATGCAATGATCTTCACTAGTTCTGGTGATATAAAATTTGGTCCCATCTGAATTATATTTTTCACAATATGATCAATTGAATTTGCCATTTTAAAACTGTGAGTCCTTGGTCCTTTAGGGGTTAAATGCCTGTGACCTCTCTTGTGCCATTCTTCAGGAACGGACCACCAGATTGCTCATTTGTATGACGTGTCGACATTTCAATGCTACTTGTCTTCGTCCCTCCAAGACAACCATGTTGGTGGTGCTATTAACCAGGTAGCGTATCTAACGCCTTAGTTAATCAGATTGTTGGCCTTTTTCTTTAGAGTTTCTGATGCATTGATCGCTCGATGGCCTTGTAATAGGATGACAAAGACGACGAGGAGCATTGCAAAGATGTCTTTTGATCCTCTGCTTGAATTCTGTTCAGTAAGCTTTGAAAGTGTAAACGGTTTGTAGGTCCGATACTCTGCAAATGGAGGTTTGTATGTCACTGCAAGCAAAGATGGGGGTGTTCGAATCTGGGATGGCTTGAATGCACGATGTGTGCGAGCAATTACTGGTGCTCACGGAACCACAGAAGCAACCAGTGTCACCTTTACCAAAGACCAGAGGTATATTCTAGACCTTTACTGATATGGAATAAACCAGAAACTGCCGCTCACATGATACATTTTAATTATTCTGCACATATCGTATGTCATAGCAGACCTGGGCCTTTTGTGTAGACGTAATTGCATTGATTTTTTCAACATGGCACGAAATATGGTTGTCTTCTTGTGCAGGTATGTTTTGTCATGTGGGAAGGATTCTCAGGTCAGGTTATGGGAAGTAGGCACTGGGCGGCAGGTGAAGTCTTACCAAGGTGCTCAACATCCTCAAATGCGTTGCCAGGTGTGTAGTCCCAGCCCTGAAGAGGTTTTTCCATTTTGAGAATTTCACTTGGTCTTAGTTGCGTAAAGTCCACTAATGAGGTACATAAGCTTGACATGGGCCTTCTTTGTTTGAAGGATTCTGATCTCTTGATTGTTTCCTAATATCCAGTGAGGCTACGTGAATTACAGCAATACTTTTTCATGATCTCAATTGATTGCCTTTTTTTAGTTTGTGCATCATTCCTGAAGATTTGTGTTGATAGTGAAGACATTGTTTTCCCTTTGTGCTTCAGTAAACATGTGGGAAGTTTTTCAATGCAGGCAATTTTTAACCACACGGAGGAGTTCATACTTTGTGTCGATGAGTCGCAAAACGAGGTATACCTAGTTCCTCTTCAGAGCCTCGTGCATAGTTTGTCCTCGTGCAACTGATAGCTTTGTCTAGTGTTAGGGTAAGGTATAAAACACCTGAAACTGTCAAAATAAGCAATTCAGCATAGTTGGTGGCACTTTTTTCAAGGTATAATATTTTTTTAGTATTACCAATTGAGAAGGATGATTTTGTAAGAAAAATCGTGGATAAGCTATGTAATTGCGATGAATTTTTAAACTGGAAGTTGCCTAGACCACTTAAACCGTCCCATAGACTTGTCAGAAAACCAATCTCTTTAAAATCCAAACTAAATCAATGGTTTAAAAGCACTTCATGGAATGGGTTTAGAGCAAGTCTACATAGCAGGAATGGGTGCATAGATGGAATTGGGTGTTTCTACCTTAACCCTTAAGAAGCCCAAATTGGGCCTCATGTTTTTATAGCAGTTTTGAACGGATCGTATGCAGAATTCCCTTTATTCAAACTTATTTTTCTTTTGATCAACACATGCAATGTTCTTCATTGATTCCAGTGATATAAAATCTGGTCCCATGTAAATTATATTTTTCACAATACGATCGATTGAATAAGTCATTTTTAAACTAGGAATCCTTGGCCCTTTTAAGGGATAAGTGCTGATGCTTTCCCAATGATGAATGTGTGCAGATTGTGGTGTGGGACTCATTGACAGGTGATGTCGTGTCACGGATTCCATCAAACCATGTGGGTGCACCGCGGTGGATCGAACACTCGCCCAGTGAAGCAGCCTTTGTGAGCTGTGGATCCGACCGCTCCATCCGCTTTTGGCGAGCATAACATTCAGTAGTAAATGTAGGGACTGACCTCCCCCAAATGAAATGATGAGGAATATACCTCATCATCTCTTCAACCCACCCTTAGCTAAGGGGGCACATGGCAGGGGCTGGTAGAACTCCAAGGATGAAGCTGAATGAAACCCCAAGGCAGCCCCTGCATGAGCTATTGAATGTTTTAGAGAGTGCAATACTTTAGAGGTGCTCACCCATGTTTCTGTACACCCAAAACGGACGCCATCCTAAAAAGAGACTTGTACAATTGGACCCAAAAGTAACACTAAATCTAGATATTTTTTTGCACAAGATGTACACTCTGAACATGAGAGCCTAGTGTCGATTTTGGATACACTTATAGACAATACTTTGAAAATTCATAACTTATTTATCCAATGTTCATAAGGTTCTTTAATCCTACTGTTGACCTCATAATCTTGGCCATTATTCCCAAATCATTGTAGCGGATTCGGAATCATGGGCAAGTCCACATCATCTTTAGCTAAAAATTGGGTGGTGAGACATTGTATTTAATGTTCAATACTACTGTTGGAAAGGGTGGACTGCACTAAGTGCTAAAGAACCTTATGTTCAAATATTGCATGCTCTTTCATAAGTATGTTGGAATCCTCTTTCAGTTGCCAATAAGACCCAATAAACATAAATCCATAGTGCAATTGTCATTGTAAGGTATGTGCACACAAATCCTATGCCATGGATTTTGAAAACAACTCCAGTGTGGGACACCAAGGCTCACATCCTTGATCAGGCGTTGTGATGCCATGTACATAAACATTTTCAGTTCCTATTAAAGAAAGATGATGATTACACAAGTTTTGAGGATTTTGGGATACTGTACTCTGAGAGCAGGGTCAGCAAAAAAAATTCTGATAATGGAATTTTATTTTTTTTGGTAAATTGTATTTTCAATAAAAAGTTTGTTTATGCTAACATAAACATTTATTTGAAGAACCTATTACGGTATATAATGTGAAGTGGTGCATGCACGCATGCTCCCCATGACAATTTTGTCACCAGAATGGTCATGTTGTGTCGGGTGTCAACACGGGCCTATTTAGTTTATTATATAACACAAAGTGATGTACAATTATTATCCCGGTTTTGCAACTGGGATGGTCGTGTCAGGCATAAATATAGGCTAACATTGTCTATTATGTAATGGAGGCCTTGTATGCACGCAAAGACAATTTTGTTGTTGGGATTGTTGCACTAGACCTTAGTAGAATCCAACCTAGTATTTTCAAAATATGGCATCTATTATTATAGAATCTTTCCAAAAAACATTTATTCAATAGACATGTGTTGAACTTGCTACATGCAACCCTCCCTAAATATTAACTTTCAAAGTAGGAATTTCGTAACATTTATAGTAGGGTTAACACCTTAACAAATAGAGGACTTTCATGAATTAACACTTATAAAATAACACTTCTTTATTGTATCATGTTATATTATTATTATATTATCCTTCACATAGGATGAAATATGAATCAATGGTGCTTTGATGCAACGTTGTAGCAAAACCAAATATCAAATCCTTCTCCAATGCTAAGAGGTTGGAAATTGCTTTAGAAACATCTTCCTAGTCGTGAGCATCGAGAATTCCTAGGTATTTTGACCTTATTGAGTGACTAGGTGTTCATATACACTAATGTCCCAAAGACTCTTCATTCTTTCAAAGGGTGCCATTTTTTTTTATTGCATGTTGAAAGTAGTGGTAAATATTGTATCTTAAAATGAGCCAACAGTTATGAAGGTCTAATTAGCAAAAATGGGGGTATAAGGGAGTCAAAATTTGTTAACAATTAATGTTCAACATTTTCTAGTTAGCAATGCTGGGGAGAATAAAAATATTAACAAATAGAGTGAGTTAATGTATACTCCCTTTGTCCTATAATAAGCTTCTTTATTGCTCTAACTACAGGTATCTTGTTTGTTCAAACTACTACTACTACTCACTCAAGGTCCACACTATTGGACTAGTTAATTTTTCTATTTTGAAGGTTGAATCTTATTATGAGACAAAGGAGTATACATGTAACATTTATGGAAGGTTGACTGTAATAATTTAATTACAACAGTATTGACACTTCAATGACAAACATGATGTCTTTAACCCTTGAGTGCCCATGCTTTGTTACAAAAAATTGCCTAAAAACTTGGATTTCTTTATTCAAGGGCTGCTATGTACAATATGGTTGCTAATAATAGATTTAGTTGTATCATTATGAAAGTGACCTATATACCACATTTGTTGCCACCAACCAATGGATTTTGTTATTATAAGCTGTATCTGCACCATATGTTGGGCTAAAAATCTATACAAATTCAGATGTGACTTTTAGGATAATCAAAATCTACAATAAATTTCTATAAAGAGCAAATTTAAGGTTAAGCTAATACTGAACTTGTCAAATTTCTAATGAATCCATAGCCATGTCTACATCATGTGAGGAATTTCCAACGATTTAGTGAAGCAACACATACACTTAGGGCCTCCTTCTATGCAGAGTCAAGCCGGTCCTAAAATTTAGCTCTCCACCGATTAAAATAGCACAAACCACTTCCATGCACCCTCGGTAGAGCAATCCAATAGATAAAATTAGAGATTCTCCATAAAGCAACCAATCACTTAGCCCACCGATGGCATGGTGAAGTGGGTGACTTTGCAAGCCGCTTTCAACGCTCACAAAGCATGGGTGGAAGTTGAGACCTCATTTTTTGTCCTTTAGCTATATCCATTGGACCAATGCTCTCATGGAAACCCGCCCTTAGTATACAATGAAGCAATGATTCTTATATTGGAGCATTCATGATGTATGCAGTGAGTCAATGGAAATCAACACATAGAAGTAAACACACTTCTATTAGAACACATTTAGAGAAAAAAAACAAAGTAATAAATTTCCAACTACAAAAAAAAACCACATCATAAATGGTGTTGTCTTTACAGGTATTTGCTGTATTTTCAAATATTTACAATATTTTTACATATTTAATAGTTGCACAGCTCCAAATTGAAATTTTCTTTTTCTGGAATATGTGTATTATAAATCTCCAACTCTGAACCTCACAATTCAAAATCCAATTCTTCACAGATTTTCCGTTATTACTGGGCACTAAAGCTGTTGGAATTTGGAATCGAGTCCAATACCTAAAGGTCTAACCGAGAAAGAAGAAAAAGGCGTTCAAATACATGAGCGTGTACAATTGACACTTAAGATGGACAAGCATGATAAAAGCCTTCCAAATTCTGGACAACAAGACCAGGACAAATGCAGTGGGTTCTAACAAGTCAGTCTTACAAATTCTAACAAGGTTTACATCCCTTCGGTCATTACAAAGCAACCAGACACTTCAAATAGAGCAGATACTTGAGCATCTCTTACTGAATAAAAGCGAATGCAAAAATTGAGGAAGCTCTATTCTCTGTAATTAGGTCAAACAACTCTAAGCATTTCCATAGACGGAGGAATCCAGATGTCACAACCTAAAGTTTAGGTCATCAAAACCTGAACCTGAAGGATCTCCTCCTGTGCCAGGGGCTCCATCGCCAAAACCCTAAACCTAACTCGTCGCCGCTTAACGGTAAGACTTCTGGAAACGAGAGCGGGCACCGCGACCTCCGAACTTCTTGGGCTCGCAGCGACGGGGGTCGGCCACAAGCAAAGTCCTGTCGTACCGCAACAAAACGTCCTTAATCTCTTTCTTCGACTGCTCATCGACGTACTTCTGGTAGTAGGCCACGAGCGCCTTGGCGATGCTCTGCCGGATGGCGTAAATCTGGGAAGTGTGACCTCCGCCCTTGACGCGGATGCGCATGTCCACGTCCGCGAACTTCTGCCGGCCCAGGAGCAGCACGGGCTCGAACGCCTTGTAGCGCAGAATCTCGGGCTCCACCAGCTCGATAGGGCACCCGTTGATCTTGATCAAACCCCTGCCCTTCTTGCAGTAGGTCACGGCCACGGCCGTCTTCTTCCGGCCGAAGCACTGCACGGACTCCGTTGCGGTCGCCATGGCGATCACCTCTGCATTCAAGCGATAGCGCAACGAAGCGAAAAGAAAAGAGAACGTCTGAAGTGCTTGACGAAGGAAAAGAGCCTCCCGTCGTGGTTCAGGGTTTCCTGAACACTTTGTTGTTGATACCCGGTGCACGGGTCTTTGCTGATACCCGGGGAAAGGGTCTGTGATTGATACCCGGTACACAGGGTTTCCACAGCCATAAATAACTTTAAAAATAAATTGTGAGTAAAATCATCTTGCTTACACTGTTTAACCCTTAGTGTGCATGGAGCTATGTGGGGCCATGTTTGATTGTTTCAGTCAAACGTTGAATTCCGCCTAAGGGCCTCTTTACACTAGAGATGAGAAGCCGTGAGGAGAGAAATTTCAGCCAATGGGAGGCCTAGAAACTGAGAAGACCAAAGAATGTCACTTTACACCTGAAATTTTCAGTCCGAGGGACGGAAGGAGGAGAAAATGACATGGACAACACTTTTGTGCTTCGTGGCAACAAAAGTGCACATTTTTCAAGACCTCCGGATTTTGCGTCAAGCCCACCTCAAGAGGTGGGTCTAACGCAAAATCCGGGGGGGCATTTGGCCAAAATTCTCACAACCAATCATTTTTTATTTTTTAAGAAATATGTAAGAACTTTATTTTTTTAAATCAGTACTTTATTTTATGGCCCCTTCTCACTTTACACTATATCCAAAGGCCGTCAAATTCAAAGGTTGGCTTCTCAAGGATGAGCCATGGCCCTTGTGAGGTTTTCTCCATGGCTTCTTGCCTCTAGTGTAAAGAGGGCCTAATTCCTAATTTCAAATGAAAATGGTTTCAACTAAGAAAATGTGGGGGCTACCATTCTTTGAAATTGTGTTTTTTACAACACTTTAAAGCTCATAATCCCACTCTCCCTAATAGAACCTCCCCTGCGACGGGTTGCCTCGAACCAACTCGTCTGCTTGCCGCGGGTTGCAAAACAACTTGTGCTTGTCAAAAAAAAAAAAAAAAAAAAACTCATAACCCTAAAATTCCAATATACACTACAGAAAATGTTTTTCTATCATAAATTTTTTTTTGTGTAAGCTCAAGAAGCATGCCACCTACACCTTGTTGTTCATCACTATTAATTGCATTTTCCCTTTAAAAAATCATACTATTTAAAGCATGTTTGATATTAATATGATTTTTACAAGAAAAAAGCTTTGAAAAACTTATAAAACTCATTTTTATTTACATAATTATGAATAAATCAGGGTAAATTGGTTTTAACAATTATTTATATGAGAAAAATATCCAAAAAATATAATACATTTTAAAATGTGAGGAATTGATGAGGTCTGACCAAGTAATTGTAGTGTGGACGCCTAAGGGTTAACCCCTAACTATCCAACCGTCCATTTTTGGACAATGTTTTCATCCATGTTTTCTCAACCGTCATGAACTTTTTTCAAAATATTACAAAATTCTATGGCAAGATAGCTTCATGCATGTGTGATCCGATAAAATATTTTTGAAATTCAAGTTTCAAATTTTATACAAAAATATTGGTGAGAGCAATCGCAGATCTAACCGAATGGATAGAATCTAAAATTCATAACATACAACTTTTATTTATACATCAAGTTCAAAATATCCCTCTTAGTTGCATTTTATAATGCATCTTTGCAAAACTGTCGAATTTAGAGAGGGATGAGGACATTTAGGAATTAACCCTGAAAGGACCAAGAAGTGTGAACTAGGCCTCATGTTGTTTTTAGCATTTTTGAGTAGATTTTAAGTGGAGTTCTTTTGTTTAAATGTATTCATGTTTTGATCAATGCATGCAATGTTCTTCACTATACTACTTTTTGCTAATAGTGCGTGTGGTACTAATTCCAAAGACATTCTCTATTTTGCAAAATCATGAAATTAGCAAAGGCTGAAATTTTTCTTGAGTGGCTGAAATCTTCATTTCACACTGATATTACATTTTAGTGACACCTTCACTAACTAACCTCCCTCAGATAGATAGATAGAAACTCCGGCCTCTTTCAAGGCCGGCGTGAATAAAGTGTCTGTTCGTAATAACCTCCTTCACAATAAACCTACTTCACTATTAGCATTAAGTAGTGTAGTTCCGATGATATGAAATGTGCTCTCATTTGAATTATAATTTTCACAATATGATCAATAGATTTGTCATTGTAAAACCATGAATCCTTGGTCCTTTAGAAGTTAACCTCTAAATGATAGAGGGGATAAGGGCAAAACCTAGATGTGATATAAAATGTTACTTTTGCAACTTTGATGAAGTTTCAACCAAAAGAGAAAATGAGAAGCATGATACTTTCAAAAAATGTTTTAGATACTCATTTAATGAATTTAGAAGCATTTATTGTTGATTATTCACCAAAATTTAAAAAATTATTTTTAGAATTTGAAATTTTGTATGATTGGTTAAAACTAAACATTCTATTCTAAAATGATCGATGGAAATTTTTTCAAAGAAGAGAGCATCATTACTTTTCCGAAATAGTAAGTTTTATAACACTAGGACAATGTTGAGGTGTTTGTCTTTTGAAAAATTATCCTCGGTGGAGTTTAACCTGGATTGACATGATTCACATTGGGTTGGAAAGTAGACTTGATTTTCTATTTGAAAATATTTTATATTTTATTTTTCATCTTGGGCAGCCCGTAAAAAAGGGTAGCGACCATAAAATGATTGTTTGGTCACTTAGGGGTTATGCTTTGTTTAAATCATAAGCCCTATATGCACTCTCTTTGTGTTCATTGGGACCTTTTGGCGTCAATTTCTTTGTTTTTTAGCATGCATTTTTCACAATCCATGCTAAAGTTATGAAAGCAATCATTAACACTTCAAGGTTACCGTGGCCCACTCCAAAGGCAAAACCTTTCACGCACTACCATTGTTTAAAAATATATTTTTAATGTTCTTTATGTTGGGTAAATCCCTTGCTCTAGGGGCTTACTCTACACTTTGTGTTGTGCAGGTGATTGTCAATTTTTTATACAAGGCACATTACCCTTACCCCATGTGGAAGGTAAAGGTATTGTTAAAATCTTGAACAAGTATTGATTTCAAATTTCATTACTTTTATTGCCTGCACAACATCAGGTATAGCCAATACACCCAAAATGTGACTTAAAATGGCACACTATTTTTGAAACTCCACATTTATTATTGGCAGTTCCTTAACTTTGCTTTGGCGAAAGAATAAAAGTATAGTAAGAACTCGTAATCCTTCATTGTGATTAGACCAATTCATTGAGGTGGATCACTTTGCTTGAATTGCTTTGTAAGTGTTTTTAGACAAATTATTCTATGTAGTAAAGTTTTAGAACACACTACTACGGAAAGGATGATGTGTGACTCAGAAGATTAAGTTATATACCAGATTTTGTGACCAGTGATATTTTGTTGCTAATTTTAGTCAAATTGTTACACAAAATTTGGGTTGCCTAGTTGATACAAAAGATTTTGGAAAAGAAGAAAAATAATAGCCAAATTTCCTACATAGAGTCAATAAGTCTAGCTTTTTTAAACCTAGGTATCTCCCATGTATTGCCTAAGTAACACCTAGGTAGCACGTGTATTACCTTGACATTTCAAACCATGGAAATGTAGCAGTAATGTTAAATTGTCTCCTATTAAAAAACATAACATAATAGAGCATTGCAATGGAGCACGCTTTTGAAAACTTGATCGAAAGAGAATCTTCACTTACTATAGATTCACTTTTCTAAGTAATGAAGGAATGCCATTTATATTCCATGAATTTTGGAACTACCGTGTCATTGCCACGTAAACTTAGTTTCTAATTGTAATTAGACTGTGGTCCCATTGCAAAAGGGTGTTGCCTCCCATTGCTCTATTAGAGTTAACCAAAAAGAAGCGCATCTAACCTCCTTTTTTACTCTACTTCTAACCTCTCTATTGAACTATACTTGGGTTGAATAGTGTCATGTGATAGACTGTCCCCTTGTGAGTCATGGAGTTGGAGCTTTGGTGGAAAGTGTGGGAGCCATAGCGAGGTATGGAGAATAATGAAAGTGCCTTGTTTTAGATTGTCTCCCAACTCGTCATAGACTAGTTTTTGGTCTATTTATATTTCAATATGAGTTCAAAAGGAATTCAACATGAGTTTGCCAAAACTTTTCTCTTTGGACTGACTTTTTGGTTAACTCTATTATGCTATGAAAAATCACTACTTGGGACTAGTATAATTTAATTACAGACTACCAACACTAGAAGACCTGTCGTTTTTCATTCCCCATTTTGAGGGAACTGTGAACAGTGGCTGAATATTATGCTTATATTTCTGTCTTCTTGTGAGCAAAACCACTTACCAGCACTGATGTGTCTGGCGGGATTTCATTCCTTTTTCATTTATAGTAAGTGAAAAACAACACATTTCCTACTAGAGAAAAAAATTATTGTGTACCTAGCTACTCCCTTGTTGCGATTCGATGCAGACCAAGTTCAGCAGTCACTGGTAAATCAATCCAAAGAAGGTCCAGAGCTCTCTAAGTTAGTGTGTTGCAGTGCCGCGCTGCTTGATCAAGTCCAGAGAGACATCCCAGAGGCGAGCCGCGTCGTCGGGGTTGAGAGCGTGGGGGCGGACGCCGGGGCCCAATTCCACGCTGGGATTCACAAACGCTTCATTGTTGTCTTCGAAGTAGCGCCCGCCGATGCCTTCCAAGAGCGGGCTTGCCGCGAGCAACACTTGCGTGGAGGCGCCCTGTTGCGGTGTTTTGAATTTCCAGCTCTTGACCATCTCTTCCAGTTCCGGGGTGATCCGCATGTGCCGCCCGATGCCCGTTTGAATGACGCCAGGATGCACTGCGTTCGCATTGATTCCCTCCTGCAGCGATTTCTTTTTTTTTCAGTTTCAAGGAAGTGCCATTGGCGATTTGAAAATTGAAACTTGAAACATAGATAGCATTCTTTTTTGGTGATTCACTACAAATACATAGCTTTCTATAGAGGTCTTGCACTAGAAGAAAAGAGGGACTTGTTCACTCAGCCTAGAGTGGGGTTCTGAGTGAATTTGGTCACATCTAAGTGAACATGCTCAGTGTACAAGTCCCTCTTTTCTTCTAGTGTTGGCTATAATACATACCAATGATTGATAAGGGAAGATTATGGCGATATACTCTACTTTTTTCCCAAATTTTCTTATAGCAACATAATTTTTCAAATAAAAAGTTGGCGATATATATAAAACACCTGCTTCCACCGCTTGGTCGCTTCGATAGCGAACAACACATTTGCCGTCTTGGACTGCCCGTAGGCGGCGAATTGGTCGTACTTGCGGCGATCAAAGTTGATATCCTCAAACACCACGGGCGACACGCAGTGCCCATTGGAGCTCACAGACACGATGCGCGCATTCCCACCTGCAATTTTTTTTCATTTTATCAAGGGAGTCCGAAAATTGAGCAGCTTAGCACTTCTATTTTTTAGGAGATTTACAACTTTTTTTTATTACAAATACATAGCTTTCTATAGAGTCCTTGGCTATAATACATACCAATGTTAAGCGAGATTATGGCATTATACTCCATTATTTAACCCAATTTTTCTGATAACCCAATTTTTCTTATAGCAACATGATAGAAAGCCCATTTTTCAAATAGCACGTCCACAAAAAAAAAGCACTGGTTCCCACCTGCAGCCAGGGCGTCGTGCAGCCCCAGCGTCAATTGGAAGTGGCCCAGATGGTTGGTGGCGAATTGAAGCTCCCAGCCCTCCAGTGTGCGGTGGATTTCCGGGAGCGCCATGATGCCCGCGTTGTTCACCAGGATGTGCAACGGGCCGCGCCACGCGGTGGTGAACGCCGTGATGGATGCGTGGTTGCTCAAGTCCAGAGGGGAAACGAAGACGTTCTTGTTGTTGGTCGTTGCTGTGATGTCCGCCGCCACTCGTTTGCCGGCTTCCATGTCGCGAACTGCAATCGTCACCTCCGCTCCTGCAGACGCCAGCGCGCGCGCTGTCTCTTCTCCCAGGCCCGATGAGCCTCCCGTCACGATGGCTCGTTTGCCGCTCAGGTCGACGCCTGCAATGACATCGTCGGTGGTAGAGTCTTTGTTGAACGGTGTCGTGATGCGTTCTGTACTAGTCGAAGTCATGATGTCCTGCACAGCACTTGGGAAACATGATTCAAGCATTGAAAGCAGCCAGGATCCTGTCTTCAGAAAAACCAACCGGTTCCCATTGCAGTTATTTCATAATACAATTAGAAAAAATCCGTGGATTCCTCTCGATAATTAGCCGGAGGCTTGGAAAATCAACCGGCCATTTTAGAAAATCAGCCGGATCATTTTACACTAACTGCCGGTATTTCCCGAGCATTGGTCCTGCAGTCCTTGGTGCGGCTATGGCCAAGCCATGAAGACTCTGTGTATCAATCGGCAACCTTTACTTATTAGAGGTGCAATTGAGAGACGTACAGACAAACTAGGATTATAGTAGCTTCTATCAAGGTGTACTTTCCCATTCGATGTCATTGCCATGCTAGACCAGAAATAGGGCATTTTGGGGGGTGTCAAAGTGCGAGTATTTGTCCCAGCTTTTGTGTGCGCTTCTGCAATGTAGTTTCACAATGAGTTTTCAAGCAAGAACATGCCCTTATCTACTTGAATTTCAGTGGCATGACCTTGCAATTTCAATTTTGGAGTAGAAGGTAAATGTTTCAGAAAGAGTTTCGCAATTCTAAGTATAGATTACAGGATGCACCACGTACAAGTCCCCAATTTTTCATGGAATAAGAATACCGTAGAAAAATTGGGGACCTATCTCTATTGAGAAGGGCAATATTCCCCATTACTTTTCCAATCTAGTTGTCCAGTTTTAACAGAATGTGTGTTACTGGCAATTCTCTATCAATTAATGTTCAGCTAGGATACATCCAATTCTCTATCAACATGCTACAAGATAAATAGAAACACCGGACCCCTGTAGGGGAACAGGCTACAATGTTATAATAGATCACTGGCAAAAAGTGGAATGGAACTGTGAATTATCAGGGACAATACTTACCAGGAATCAAACTCCAGCACCACCGTTGCACAAAACAAACTTCAAAACTTCACAGTTTCACCTCTCGAAAACTTGTTCAATTGGAAAGCAACTCACTGCAATGAATTCCCTGCAATGAATTCTCACACAGATCCTCCCGGGAATTTAGAACCAACGAACTCTTGCACATCAGTATAGTTTCAACTTTCAGAACATACATGCCGAAGTGGTAATAGCAAGGTGCACAGCCAGGGAGACATAAATTATACTGAAGCGTTACTTGGAGGGGGGGTTTATGAATGGGAACCTTCAGCAGTTGCTTCTTCATCAGGCACGTCAGTAAAATGCTCTGCTCTTTACACCGAGAAAAGGCACGTACCACGAATGTCCACGTCAGATTTTGAAAGGTCCACATCACCTTAAACCAATGAAAAAGATGACACGTGGAAATGTTTAGGTCAACGAAACTTAAGATATTATCTGTGTCGAAACTGACCATGCCGAAGGGAAGCAGCTTATTAAAGTCGGACTAAAACCGACAATGATAAGTCTAACTTCCTGTGAAATTAAGATATACATTTCCACTCAATTTTGTACGTTAAAAATTAAGTAAAAACTTAACTTTTCATTATTATTATTAGATGATGGCATGTGTGTCATCGAGTGATTAAAAAATTTATAAATTTCGGTGAAAAATTGAAATTACTTATCTTTACCAATGAAATTTTCACTGTGGTGCCTAAAATCTTCAAGTAAACCTTATGCTCTCAATTTAGTGGGTATCCTAAGTAGCAAGAAGTGTCAAAATCTGTTGGCAAACAATAGAGATACTTGTAGCAAGTCAAATCTTCCATGTTGAATCGGTAAATAGCAAAATACTGAGTTTCAAAGTGAAAAGTGGGTTCTGCCTTTCTATGTCTTTAGATTGACCTCGGATCATTAAGTTGAATTAACCCTTTTGTCATGTACTATTGAAGGTACATTTGATATCCTATAGGGTATAGTTGATACTCTAAAGAGTGTCGTAGAGTTTATATCCTAAGGGATATAGTTGATATCATGTGGGGTATAGTTTATACTCTGAGGGATAAGAAAAATTGATATCATGAGGGATATAGTTGATATTCTATGGAATAGATCTTGATTGTACTATGTGGAGTATAGTTGATACTCTGAGGAGTATAATAGAGTTGATATCTTGAAGGATATAGTTGATACCATGTGGGGTATAATAAAGTTGATATCCTGAGGGATATAGTTGATACCATGTGGGGTATAGTTGATATTTTGAAGAGTATAGTAGAGCTGATATCTTGAGGGATATAGTTGATATCATAAAGGGTAAGTCTTAATTATACTCTGAGTGGTAGGTGTGATATTACATTGGAGGAATGAATTCCGAGAGGATGAATGCACTAAGTATATGTGAGGATGGTGAATGTATAAGCAGAGATGGAGTCAAGATAGACAACTCAAAGTGGATGAGTTGTGTTTGGGGGTTGAAGAGTAAGATGCTTTGAAGAACTCCAAGTTAAACAATTGTGCAGTGGAGTTAGACATCTCCATCTACATGATAAATGTACGGGAGTGAGACAACTCCAAGATCAGGACGAGTGCATTTGAGATAGCTAGCCCCAAATGAATGATCTTTGAGATAAAGATAGATAGCAATCTTAAAAGAATGAGTACTAAGACTTAAACTGACAAGTACTACTACTTTAGAGATGGACTTTAGATGGAACCAAAAGTAGAACTCCAAAATTAGTAGTAAATTCTTAGACTAAACTGGTAGTCATCTTTTTTATGAGATACCAATGGTATTCAAGCATTGAGAATCTTTAAGAGGATATTAGTGATTGGTTTTGGGTATTGTCATGAGTGGAAATTAGTACCATATACATTGAACATGGGGGAGGCTATTGATCAAAGTGGGTCATGAAGTGACTTTCCACTTTCAAAAATTGTACTAATTTCAATAAGTTGGGAAATAAATTGATTTTTTCTGCATAACTTCCAACATAAGAAAATTATCTCCCTATTAATGAATGGTCCAAAAAAAGGTCTAGGTAGCTTAAGTTATCGCTTTTAGATACATCTACCGTAGAAGGTCTGCAAATTAGATATGGGGTACTTATCGGCAATGTACAAAAATATGGCATATGTCAAAAATACACACAACTGGACAAAAAAAGTTTTCATATGACTTACTCAAAATTTCTTTTTGTAAAAACATTAAACATCGGACTTTTGGTCCTTTAATAGATTGCATTGAAGCCCAACCTTTGAGATTGAAATAGCAATCTATGCCATCAATTCAGTATAATTACAACTTTTTAGTACAACATTCTAATGGACGAATGCACGGTACTATCAACTAATTTTTTTGACCCAGTGCACTAGAAGTGGCAATTTTCAAATTTTCAAAAAATCATAGACAAATATAAAGAACTAATCTTGGTATGAAATTAATTTTATAGGAATGTTAATTTTGTGTTATCGGCACCAAAAAATTCATATAGTGGTTATTATATTCTCATAAATACATTAGATTCCTTAAAAACATTTCATATCCTATACACAAGTGCACCCCAATTTCATTCAAATTTCATGAGAAAATGGTATTTCATTTAACCCTTAAATGTCAAGAGGGCTTGGGTGGAGCAGCCCCAAAGGCATCTAAATTTCTAGAGAAAAAAAAAACGGCTCTGTTGGCCAGCACTGTTGCGGCACTGTAGCACTGTGGTACTTTTCAAGAAATGATATGAGCTACCCCAACCTCAACTCCTGTTCATTTTGATAACTTTGATTGCTTGCCAATGATTCCACAGTCTCCCAAATGAGGCACAAATTTGGAATCTAGATCGTATTTTTGTAGCTTTCCAACGCACCAATCCTTGCTTGATTTGGTTGAGAAAAAACTACTTTTTTCAATTATTCCTTTATAAAAAGCGCGTGGGTTTTTTTGACGTTTAAGGGTTAATTTTGAGCTATAAATTTTTCCTATATTCAAATTTGTAAAAATAAACAACTTCAAATTTTTTCGGAATTTTTCCAGGATATTTTTCAATCTTTTAGTATTCGAACTAAATAATTTTGTATTTTTATCTAATTTATTCATTTTAATTTTAATTTTTTGATGTTATTCTTTTTGGATGTTCTTTAAAATAATATTTGTCAAGTGGGAGTTTTAACAAATTTTCAAATTTAGAAATAAATGTGGAAGATTTTAAAATCAAAGTTTGGATAGAAATTCGGATAGAAATTGGTCAAAATGGTATTAAAACGGTAGTTTTGAAATTAAATTTATTCTTAAGATAGAAAAATTTCATTATATGGTTGATATATAGTTGATGTGTACTCATAGTGCATTTTATTTTTCATTGTGCCAATGCCATACATTTTGAAATTGGTTTAAAAACTAGTGTTTTAAAAAAAATGCACAATGTGCACAAAATGCATTGAGGTGCACTAAAGTGTTGTTAATCTTAGCGGAATCTTTGTCTATGAATTGGTGGATGGTACCGTGCCTTTTTCCTAGTAAATGAGTCTACTTGTGATAGGAGGCACCAAGGATAGACCTTGCTACCCATATCCTTGAGACATAGATAGATGAACTACCCACAACAAACTATTTATTCACAATAGCCTTTAGTGATTATTTCTAGTAAAAAAACACACTTCCATAGTTCCAAACAACATTGTAGATAAAGGTAATTGTACCTAATTGCAACACCTATTTAAATGCACCACTCAAAAATCTACACTGAGAATGTACACCACCTCAACACTAGTTTCAAGGTCATCTACCTATAAATTTTTTCAGAAGCCTTGTAATTTTTGCATACGGAATCCAAATAATGCATTCTTTAGAGTGTTGGAATTCTCTTCAAATGCCACTAAGATCATTAAAAAATCCAACCATTACATTAATAGAAATTATGCTTATAGTGTGGCGAATTAGGTGTGGTTACATGACGGGTTACATAATGCACCAATAAAAATTTGAAGGTTTATAACTTTTATAGATGATATCAAAATAGTGTGTTCTTTATTGTTTTGGAATTTTCTTCAAAAAGCCACCAAGAACATTGCACCAAAAAACCAACCATCATGTTAATAGAAATTAAGCTTAAGGTGTGTCCGATCAACTAAAGCGTTGATGTTAGCGTAATACCCTCCTAAAACCCGATAAACCTAGCTCTAAACAACAACCATTCTTTCGCTGATTTCAGACCTGCGTAAGCAAAGACGCAAAACCCACGTCGGAAAGCGCACTTGGATTTACCAGAAGTAAATACAGATGCAATCAAAGGTTGTAAAAACGGACACGAGCCATTGTACCTCTCTGATTGCGGTAGTATCACTAGTAGGAAATGTGTTGTTTTTCGCATACTATAATTGAAAAGGAATGAAACCGCGTCATGCAGTTGGGTTGTGTTAGTGCTAGTAAGTGATTTTGGTCACAAGATGACAAAAATATCTGCGTTTTTAGCTATTGTTCCCTCTTTTGTGGAATGAAAAACAACATGTTTGCTGCTAGTGTATGAAGATGAGAAGAAGAAATTGACCTCTTCGGGAACGAATTGTAGAGATCGCAAAGGTCATGGGGCGTGATCAATCAGTGGGAAAATTTGATGAGTTGCTTGGGCGATAGATCATTAGAGTTGTAAAGGTGCAATGACTTGAGTTAACTTAGAGCATCCGTACCTATGCACGCTAAAGCTAACTCGCTAAAATTATTCATCTACATTTGAAGAGCCCTAGAACTTACACTCCTCCACCCTCAAATGCCTTTCAAACATCAAAAGTGCACATCAAATAGTCAATGAACCAATCACAAGTAGAATGTCAGATTAAACTTAGATTTGAAAGGCCATTTCTTAACACGCTAGGATTAAGGATCAAGAGGCATTTTTTAAGGGCCCCTAGAACATCTCCACCAATGCTAGTTAAAAGCCTCACACACTTCATAAGCAAATGAAAAATGCCAAGGGCCCTTTCAAAAAGCTTCTTGACCCTATATCATAGAGTGTGTAAAAGATGATACTTCAAATTTAACCCCTAAAGGACCAAGGGTTCATGGTTTTAACCCTTTAGTGCCTAGAGTGGTTATGAAGAAACCACAGTTTTTTAGGTGATGTTTTTTTAAAACTTTCTTTGTTGAAATTAGGAATACTATTAATAGTATTCAACCGTATAAATGTAAACATAGCTTAATGAAACAAGTGTCGGTTAAATCTTGGTAAGATCGGACCGTTGGATTGGAAGATTATAGTATGTCTTTGAACCATATAATGCACACTCAAAAATGAGATTTTGGGGTGTGTGACTTCAAGATTAAATAGAATTTGAGTTAAATTTTCTAAGAAAGTGAAGATGTTCAGCAAAGCCCTGTGTCAACACCTCTCCATTGCAATCTTGCATGTCAAAAACGGACTCATACATAATTATTGTGAATTTTATAAGTGAGAATGACTTATCCATGTACGGTTTAGGACAAAGTTTATATGTTAAAATAATAATGGAGTTGGTACATTGATCAAGATCGGACTACATACACTAATGGAACATGAACAAGAGAACACAATCCCAAAAAAGAATATAAGATAACAAACTTCCAAACACAAGAAATACCACATAGTATATGTATTGTATTTGTAAGTATTTGCTGTCTTTTGAGGTATTTGCAGTATTTTGGTGTTTTGTACATAGGTATTTGGATAGCTAAGAAAGTCAGATTCCAAATTTTCTTTTTGCATCATCTGCAGAATCAAAAGTTACACTTTTGAACTTGAGACATCGGACTGAGATGGTTCACGGATTTTACGGCATTTCAATTTCTAGTGATCTAGTAACCACTTAGTGGTTACCTAGGCACTAAAGGGTTAAAATGAAAAATTCAATCAATCATATTGTGAAAAATATAACTCGCATGTGACCAAATCTCATACCACTAGAATCACTGAAGAACATTGCATGTGTTGGTCAAGAAACAAATAATTTTGAACAAAAGAAAGTTCACATAGGACCTACTCAAAACTGCTCAAAAAACATGAGGCCTTCATAGTCCTTTAGGGGTTAAGTTTAGTTGATTATATCTTACATTCTACTTGTGATTGGTTCATTGACTATTTGATGTACACTTTTGATGTTTGACGAGTATTGAGGGTGGGGAACTTTCAATCGAAGGGCTCTTCAAACATAGATAAGTAATTTCAGCGTGTCACTTTTAGCGTGCATGGTTGGAGATGTCACATATATACATATATTTGTCATCGACCATTCATTTCAAGCATGGTTGTCTCGATCTGTTGAGATTTTTTTCTACTAATTGGCCGACCGAGTTGTTGTCAACATTTTGAGTTACAGAACACAGTCCTTGAGTAAGTTTCATTGTAGGTAATTACTTGAAGAATGGCTCTGCAGATTGGTTTTTGAAGTGATAGATCATAACACACTAATTTGATCTAAGCTGAAGATTTTGTACGATTCGAGTTTGGGAGCTACATCATTTCTTCACCTGGGAGTACGTGAAGGTAGCAATTACTTTGTGGTGTCCAGGTATGTCTTATCAAAACAAGGAAACTGGTCGCTTCTCACTGCTGTTTTGAGCCATTCTCCAGTTGGTGAGTGCTTTTGGTCACATAGGACTAGGGTTTCCTCAATTGCAGTCAGTGAATAGCGACGTGTTTACTTGTAGTGCATCAAAGTGCCTTATCTTGTTTCAAGATGTTGAATCAGTAGCTGACATAGATTCGAAAATTTTGAATGTGTATTGCCAGTTGTAATCCTGCGATTTGAACATCGTTGATGGTGGTATGGATACTTGGAAAGAAGTGTCACGTGTAGCTTGTGTACACATTGTACACATAAAATCTAGTGTTCGCTGAATGTGCATAGTTCTGTGAATAGTAAACAAGTCTGCTAATTGGAGTTATTCCTCCTAGCTTACAAGTTCAAACTCTAAATGTTTGTTTTGGTTTCTTTTGAAGGAATGGATCCCAAAGCAGCAGGGATGCAGCCCCAAACAACAAGATTGATTGTTAACATAAATCTAAGTCTAATGTAATATACTAGTTTTAGAATAGAATGAATAGACGTAACCTTTGGGGTTACATCTTTCTTGTATATATAGTAACCTTTGGAAGAACACTTGTTGTTGTTCATACAATCAATATTATAAATAAAGTATGTCTTCTTTTTAGTTTTGTGTCTCTATCTTCATGGTATCAGAGCGATTCGTAAGCTTGTAACATGTTTATTCAAGACTTATAGATAAACATTTATATGAGTAATAATGTATTTCTTCACCGTCTCTCATGACATATGTATTCATGAGAATTTACATGTAACCTTGAAACTTGAAGAAATACAACAGAAAATTGAGCAAATGGCATTTATAAAAATCAAAGAGATTGAAGAATGATCTTACAAATTTTTTGTAAGTAATTATAATTTTAATATTATTGTTATACTTGCCCTTGTTTTTAAAATAGTTCTATCCAACGATAAGAACATTTGAAACAAGATGGCAACCAACAATAATACAAATGATGCACTAACATCTTCTTTAGATGTTAAAATTCCTAATTGAGAAACTTAGTGCTACCAATTTCTCGGTGTGGAAAATAAAAATGGAAATACTTTTCCTCCAAAATGATGTCTTAACTATTGTTGATGGCACATTGCCAAAACCCCCAGATGAACAAGTTCAAGCCCAACGAAATTGGCTTCAGAAAGATAAGCTAGCTAGAACAGATATTCTATTATGTGTTAATAATAGACAATTGGAAATGCTCCATAGATTGGAGACTTCAAATGCAATATGGTTAATATTAAATAGTGTTTATGACCACACAGATCGTTCTACAAAGCTTCTAACAAAAAGAAAATTCTCAAATTTGAGACTGAAAGAAGGAGAATCTATTTCTTCCTATCTTGAAAATTTCTATAGCCTTTTAGATCAATTGGCTGGAGAGGGGGTGATTGTAGACGAAGAAGATGCAGTTTATCAGCTTTTAGACGGATTACCTGAAAGCTTTGAAACTTTCATTAGGTCAGTAGGAAATCTACCCAACTTAACCTTATCTATATTAACAGGAAAGTTGTTACATCATGAGGTAATGTTCCAAAATAAGAAAGGTGAAACAAGTACCTCCGACATGGTACTATATGGTAGAAATCAAGTCCGAAATTATTCATCCAGAGGAAAAACTTTAAGAATTGGCTCACGACAAAACCACATGAAAAGAATGTATGCTCAGCAAAGATACCAAAGATATCCTCAACATGCATCTAACAAATTCCCTACCTCAAAGAATTTTAATGGTCAATATAGACCTCCGAATTTCAGTCGTGATAAAAGTAAAGTTCGTTGCTATAATTGCAATGCATATGGACATTATGCATCCGAATGCTTAAAAACCCCAAATAGAAATTCATTAAATAAAACACAAGCTAATTTTAGTAAAGCCTCGCAAGACTTACCCGATATTAATAAACTTGAATTATTTGCTGCTATTTATAGTGAGCAACCCAATGATAATTTGTTTGACTCCCAAACATGCCTACTAGATTCCGGGTGTACAAGACATATGACACCTCACAGAGAATGGTTTCGAACATATAAACCATTAAATCCACAAAGCACCGTATTCTTGGGGGATGGGCGTACCCAACCGGTAGAGGGTGTAGGAATAATTACAATACAACTTTCATAAGGACTTACAATTGACATTCACAATGTGTTACATGTATCAAGACTAGGTAAGAGCTTAATTTCCATAGGACAACTAATGTCCTCGGGAGTAAGATTGACATTTAATAAAGATATTTGTTTTATTACCTTTAACCCCTAAACGTCCCAACGTCCAGTTTCTAGACGACGAACAGATTCCAACTCACACTACACTCACATTACTTCATGGATGAAACTCATTCAATTTTTTGAAAATACTTTATGAAGTTATTGTCCTATCTAACGGTTGGATTTGGTGTTACTAGCGTACATATTTTTTTAGATTACAAATGTGGAAGTATGTCAAGCAGTTGACCAAGCCAAAATTGCATTGACTTTAGTTCAAAAGTGAGCTTGCTAAAATGAGGTCATAAATTGAAGTAACACCAAATTT
The DNA here is from genome assembly GCA_022496805.1 of Pohlia nutans. NCBI lineage: Eukaryota > Viridiplantae > Streptophyta > Bryopsida > Bryales > Mniaceae > Pohlia > Pohlia nutans. Next base: position 24,212,884 of record CM040085.1, on the reverse strand, counting down.
TCAAAAAATCACCATTTCAAGAGTATTTCATTTCAAATCCATTCCAACAAATTTCACTCAAAAAATATCAATATTTTGTTTGTAATCAAATTTAGAAGGAAATTTTAATTATAACTTTGAAATTTTATAATTAAATATTAGTGATGGCGTTGGTGAATCTAACCGTACAGATGGAACCTAAAATTCAATATCTACAACTTTCATTTGTATAACAATTCCGAAATATTCTTCTAAATAGCATTTTATAATGATATTTTTCAAACTGTCAGTTCTAGGGATACCCTGGGACGTTTAGGGGTTAAGTCCTTAAATCAAACAAAAGTACAATATCACATCAAAAGGATTGGAAACCTATATCCCATAGGTATTGGAATAATTGCCGAGTTGAATTTATCCATAACAACAAACTTATCATTATCTAAGTATAGTTTATCTACAATTAAATGGCACCAAAGGTTAGGCCATGCCTCATTACCAGTTTTACACCAAATGGTACACAAGAACTTGGTAACGGGATTGAATGAGCCTATAAGTAATATACCTTTGTGTGAAAGTTGTTTAAATGGTAAACAACACCGTAAAAGTTTTCCAACATATAGCACAAATAGAGCTACGAACCTCTTAGAACTAGTCCACTTGGATGTGTGTGGACCGATGCAAAACACTGAATTAGGAATTTTTGCACTTGGCCAAGTGCATTGTCCGACAGCCACGACGGAACAAAATTTGCAGTTTTTATGAAATTTTGCCCCTCTAAAATTTCATATATACTCATTTTTTGAATAGCAACAACACATTCATTCATATTGAATTTTCCATGAATTAAAAGAAAATTAAACATGATGTGCAATAATATTTTAGTACAATTTGATAGAAGTCAAAACAAAACGCTTCTTTTTATAAACAAATGAAGGCATACACTATAAAGTAAATAATATTTGCATTATCCTACTACATTGCCACTATCCTACTCCCTTGCATACATAGATGATCTATATTATTGCTCCACTACGACCTATTCATATGTATAATTGTCTTCTTCTCCCAAATGACGATACTTCACTCCCTTGAGGTCATGGTATAATCCATTGACTCCAAGCGTCACAGAATGATCTGCCAATGTCAATTGAACAAATATAAGTCAAATTTGGACTACTTTAACTAAAGAACTACATTACTAAGTAACTTTTATAATTTAAAAAACCCTAAGATGAAATTTCAAGGCCATTTTTTCCTAGAAATCGTAACGTTCTGAATTGCTTTCAGATCGCAGAAATTGGTAGCAAGTTCTTGTGTACATTGCGAAATATGCTAAACTTAGTTTCTTTTATTTAAAAATCTTCAAACCCAACATGAAATTTGAGCGCCTCTAACCTCTAAGGACCCTAACATAATGTTTGTCTTTCAAAATGCGGAAATTTACATCAAATATGAACATATATGGAAAAATCTACTAAATTTAGTAGATTTTGTCTATAAATCTTGAAACCCAATATGAAATTTGGGTGCTCCTAACCTATAGAGGTCCTAGCGAATTTCTAGTCTCTTGAATTGCGGAAATCTACATCAAATTTGAGCATTTATAGCAAATTGTGCTAAATTTAGCAGCTTTTCACTATAAATCTCAAAATCCAACATGTAATTTTGATGCCCCTAACCTTTAGGGGCCCTAAATTTTTTTTGTCTTTTGAATTACGGAAATCTACATCAAATTTGAGAAGTTATGGCAATATCTACTAAATTTAGCAGCCTTTTCTATGAATCTCGAAACCCAATATGAAATTTGGGTGCTCGTAACCTCTAAAGGCCCTAATTAATTTTGTCTTTTGAATTGTGGAATCTACATCAAATTTGAGAACTAATTGCAAATTCTCCTAAATTTAGCAACTTTTTACAATAAAACTTGGAATCCAATACAAAATTTGAAAGCCCCTATCCTCTAGGGGCCCTAACAAATCTTTTGTTTAGGAATTGCAAAAATCTACATCAAATTTGAACATTTATGGCAAATTTTGCTAAATTTAGCAGCTTTCTACAGTGACTCTCGGAACCCAACATGAAATTTAGGTGCCCGTAACCTGTTGGGACCCTAACAAATATTTTGTCTTTTGAATTGTGGAAATCTACATCAAATTCGAGCATATATGGCAAAATTTGCTAAATTTAGCTATTTTTGACTATAAATCTCTGAACCAAACATGAAATTTATGTCCCCCTAACTTCTAGGTGCCCTAACATGTTGTTTGTCTTTCAAATTGCAAAAATCTACATCAAATTTGAGCAAGTATGAAAAAATTTGCTAAATTTAGCAGCTTCTGACTACAAATCTTGAAACCCAATATGAAATTTGGGTCCCCCAAACCTCTAGGTGCCCTAACATATTGTTTGTCTTCCAAATTGTGGAAATCTACATCAAATTTGAGCATGTATGGCAGAATTTGCTAAATTTAGAAAATTTTGACTATAAATATTGGAGCCCAACATGAAATTTGAATGCCTTTAACCTCTAGGGGCCCTAAAATACTGATAGTCTTTTGAATTGCAGAAATGTACACCAAATTTCATCATGTGTGGTATATTATGCTATATTTAGCAATTTCAAAGAGAAATCTGACATTTAATATGAAATTTAGATGCCCCTAACCTTTAGGGGCCCTAACATGGAATTTGTCTTTTGAATTACAAAAATTTATGAAAAATATGAGCTTGTAGGACTAAATATACTAAATTTAGTAGCTGATGCCTATATTTTTTTAATCCAAATTCAATGTTTAAAATGCAATCATACATAAATATGTGTAATTAAAAGTAAGATCAAGTGATTCGAGGTGAAAACAAGAAATGAATGAGAAGTTTTCGAAAATAAACAAATTTTTGATAATAATACTTACCAAAACTTGTTATACATCACGATGTTCGCTCCAATCAAACATGCCTACAAAAATTTAAAGAAAACAAGGTTAAAACCATCGTAGATATGCATTTTTTTTTTAAATTGGTGAAAAAAATATCATCTACACATCTTAGAACGCCTATATATTGAGTTGTATAACCTTACTAGTATCATTTTGCAAAAAATACAATAGTGAGAGCATGACCTTTGAGAGGTAAAATGTGAAATGTGTAGAATATGTGATGACTTAGGCATTATATACTAGGAATACCTAGAATGGGCTTTTAAAAAAGCCATTCCATAGTTGGACGCGCCCTCCCAAAGGACGCGTCTGTCAACCCCGCAGAGCTCCGCGAGGTTGACAGGGCGGCCAAGGCCGTGGCCCTGACCCTTGGCCAACCGGGCCAAGGCCATGGCCCTGGCCAGCCAAGGTCCAAGGCTAGGGTCAGGGTCTAGTCTCGTTGAATTTTTTTAATTTTTTTTAATTTTAGTATTTTAATTGTTATTTTTTATTATTGTTTTTAAAGATTTTAACTTTTTCTATTTTTAACATTACTTAATTTCATTTGGTTTTTTGAAATGGTTTTTAGTTTTTTTTTAAAAATTCTTTACTATGTTTAGTTTTTTAAATTTTTTTTGGTTGATTTTTTGGGGTTTTTTTTTCCAAGTTTATTTTCTTGGTATTTTTGTTTTTATGTAAAATAATTGGTTTTTCCTAGGATTTTTTGAAATTTCAATTTTTTACCAAATGAATCATTTTAATTTACATTTCTCTCTTCTCTTTTCTTCTAATTTTTTTTCTTCCTTTACTTCAAACAATTGTTCATTTTCTAATTGATTTGACATTCAATGTTTTTAGTTTTTTTATTTATCAATAAAGAAATAAATATAGTATTAGAATGTACATAACATAATACTACTATGTAGAGGAGCATGCTTTTGAAAATTGAACCCGAAGTTTATCTTCATTTGGATCCTTTCTTCTAAGTTATGAGGGAATGCCCTTTGTATTCCATGATTTTTGGGACTACCGTGTTAGTAGTCTCAGTACCACGTATATTGAGTTTTTTTGTTCTATTTAGGGTGCTAGAGTTTGAACAAGGCAAATGGGTTGTGAAGATGAAGGTTGTGTTAGATTGGCCTACAAGGGGACGAGGAAGGCAAGACGAGCGGGGATCTTGTTGAGCAAGGTGTACAAATTTCATGAAAGCATTGTAGAAGCCATCTTGTGAGGGACACGGATGGGTTATCAAAAACGTAGCTATATTCTCATGGGAAAACGTACTAGTAAGAACAAGGGGTGGGCTTGGACAAAAGAACAATGTGCGAGTGCAGGGTGAGCTAACGGAGGCAAATATCAAAGTTTCAACAGAAGCAAAACCGCATTTGGTGGAGTGTAATATTGCACTACTATTGGAAAAAATAGACAACGAACGCTTGCATAATGACTTGGATGCATATTAATAGGTTTAGTACGTTGTATGAGACACATGGTACTATGAATTGTATTACGTAGCAGCAATAGCTAAAATGTATAGCACAACGTGCAGTACTCGTTTGATGTGCATAGGTGCTTTAAATGACTTGATGTTTTGGTAGAAAATGCAAATAACTTTGTATCCATTTTCATCTACCCCCTTAATACATTGTTTTGTTGTAAATGAAGTACCAGTGTAACATTTAATCCATGTGTAACCAAATTTTTGCATGATTAGAGTAATTAGAAACCTCCAAAATTCTCACTTTAACAATTCTTCAATTCTCAATCCTAAAACCCACGAGTACCAAAATTATACCCCCTTGCAACTTCAAAAAAGGTTCATTTTTGTTCGATGGGGGACAAGTGCATTGTCATACCCCCAAGTGCAAAAATACTTAATTCGGTGTTGCAAGTCCAATCATTAGGAAGAGCTAAGTACTTTGTAAGTTTCATTGACGATTTCTCAAGATTTACCATGGTGTACTTCTTGAAAGCTAAATTAGAAACTTTAGGAAGCTTTCAAAAATATAAAACATTCGTAGAAACTAAGATTGGAAATAAACTTAAATGTTTAAAAAGTGATAATGGCGGGGAATATATCTCAAATGATCTCAATTTATTTTGTGAGAAAGAAGGTATTCAAAGACAACTTACCGTCCCATACACACCACAACAAAATGGTGTAGCGGAAAGAAAAATGAGAACCTTGGTCAAAGCTGCAAGATGTATGCTTAATCAAGCAAAGTTACCAAAAAGTTTTTGGGTTGAAGCAATTTCAACAGCTTGTTACATACAAAATCGTTTAGCAAGTGTAGCCTTAAAAACAACACCCTATGAGTTTTGGACAAAAGAAAAACCTGACATAAGTCATTACGCATATTTGGATGTCCAGCATATGTTCATATACCTAATGAAAAACGTCGAAAGTTTGATGTTAAAAGCCACAGATGCATCTTTATAGGTTATAGCAATGAAGTCAAGGGCTACAAAGTTTATGACTTTAATACTCGACGAGGGTTTATGACAAGGGATGTTGTTTTCGATGAAATCAGTGTATTAGGACTCAAAACCGAGACGAGTCCGGAATACTTTCAACTATTGTCATCACCAAGCAATCAACCAACATTACCTTTGCTTCCGGAAGCTGTGCAAACCCAATCATCATCTCCTACTCAAGCATCACTCGACCAATCCCCTTCTACACTAGTACCAAATCCTCAAAGTTTCTCAACACCAACTGCATCATCAACATTTAATCTTATTCCCTTAGAAGAGGGATTTGAACAACTTGAAGAACCACTTAATCAATTTTATCCACTACCCCATGACACCGATGATTTCAATACTCCAAGTTCTTCTACCTTGAAACCTAGTTCAAAGGAGCCTACAACAAAGGAGCCTAGTTCCTCTACAAGGGAGCCTACTTCTTTTCCAATGGAAGCTACACCTCCAACCGTTCCTGGAGATCCTACAACTCAACCTACTACTCGCTACGGTCGACAAATAAAGCGACCAGCTAAGTACCAAGAATTCCTCTCCTATGCTTAAGCTTTTTCCGCAGAAACTAATGAACCCAACTCTGTGAGTGAAGCCCTTAGTGCACCAGATGCACATCTATGGAAACAAGCTATGGATTCCGAATATGATTCTCTTATTAGAAATCATACTTGGACTCTAGTTGACAAGCCTAAGGATAGGTCAATTGTTAGTTGTAGATGGCTCTTTCGAAGAAAATATAATTCCTCCGGAATTACTTCAAAATACAAAGCCCGTTTAGTGGCCCGTGGTTTTTCACAAGTTCTAGGTATTGACTACCATGAAACTTTCTCTCCTGTTATAAGAATGACCTCACTACGTGTTTTATTTGCCAGAGCCACTCATAGGAATTTTGAGATTCATCAACTAGACGTCAAAACGGCTTTCCTTAATGGCTACTTAAAAGAAGAAATTTATATGGATCAACCCGAAGGTTATACTCAAATCCCTGGAAAGCTGTGTAAACTTCAACGATCCTTATACGGATTGAAGCAATCCCCTCGGGTGTGGTTTGAACGTATTAATTAGGTCTTGGCTTCGAGACGTTTGGAGCGGACTCCAATGTTTATATTAATACCCATAACAGTCATACTCTTTATATAGGATTATATATTGACGATTGCATCATAATGAGCAACAACTTAGAATACTTAAATAACACTAAACAAACACTTTTTCAAGAATTTGATATGACGGATTTAGGAGATATTCAATATTGCTTAGGAATTCAAATTCTCCGAAATAGAGAAAAAGGTATCATTCACCTCTCTCAAAAAAAAATATCAATGACATACTTAATCGCTTCAACATGGGACATTGCAAACCTTCTACCTTACCTATGGCAACAAATCAAAAACTTTCAAAGACCATGTCCCTGGAAACAAATTATGAATTGAAAGAAATGGACCTATCCCCTACTCCCAAGCAATTGGCTGCTTGTTATATTTGGTTGTAAGCACACGATCGGATTTATCCTTTAGTGTATCTAAAATAGCACAATTCATGTCGAATCCGGGCTTAGATCATTGGACTGCAGTAGAAAGAGTATTTCGCTATTTACAAGGTACTCGAGATTTGGGATTAACTTATATAAGAAGTGAAGAACCCTTTACCCTTCAAGGATGGTGTGATTCCGATTTTGGGGGAGGTATAGATGAAAGAAAATCTACATATGGGTATTGCTTTTTATTATCTAATGGTGTTATTTTTTGGCAAACAAAGAAACAACCTACAGTAGCATTATCAACGGCAGAAGCAGAATATATGAGTCTTACAGAAGCAGCTAAAGAAGCAATCTGGTTAATCAAATTGCTATATAATTTAAAGTATCCACAATCCTTATATATTGTGACAACCAATCAACCATTCTTATGAGTCTTGAGCAACGTTTCCACTCAAAAACCAAACATATTGAAACAAGACATCACTTCATACGACAACAAGTTGAAAACAACCAAATTGAACTTATATATACTAGTACACAACATACGCTAGCTGACTTCTTTACAAAAGTGGTGAAACAAGAAAAACACTATGATTCAACACGTCAATTTCACATATTAAGTTCAAATATTATTAAGAATCAGATTTAGTTTTAGGGGGAGTGTTAACATAAATCTAAGTCTAATGTAATAGACTAGTTTTAGAATAGAATAAATAGACGTAACCTTTGGGGTTACATCTTTCTTGTATATATAGTAACCTTTGGAAGAACACTTGTTGTTGTTCATACAATCAATATTATAAATAAAGTATGTCTTCTTTTTAGTTTTGTGTCTCTATCTTCATTGACGCTGAAACAACAACTAGCTAACGTGATGAAAAACACGGCTTCCTTATACATAGAGTCTATTCGCGATTTGGAGCAGGATGAAGGTTTTCTTGAGGTTGTTAGACGAGTTGTGGAAATGCTTTGGGCTAATCCGAACTGTACAGAAGTGCAGGCCCTTCCGGAGACTCAGTGTGAATATTTGAGAGGTGAAACTTCTCTGCACTGGGCTGTGAGAATGGGGGATATAACCATGGTCGCCGAGATCTTGAAAGCAGGCATAGTGAATTTCTATGCCCGCGATCATAGCTATAGGGAAGCCACTGCCTTCCATTATGTAGTAAAGTTTGGAGACATGGACATCGTGAAATTAATGCTGGACAAACACTTGGAATTAGAGAAGGAGGATGTCTCGGATTCTAACAGTCTTACTGTCCTACATAGGGCTGTAAGAAGTGGAAATATAGATATGGTGAAATTAATGGTCGCCAAACACTTGGAATCAGAGAAGTTGGATGTTAATGCCACGGATATATTGGGATTTACGGCCCTTCATAGGGCTATACTATGCAATGAGGATGACAACATTAATATGATTAGAGAGCTTTTGAAATGCAAAGACACCATGAGATTGTCGGAGGAATGTAAAAATGGACAAACTCCTCTTCAAATTGCACATGAGAAGGGCTACAAAGACGTCCAAAAAGCATTGATGGAGCATGAATCAATGCGGCGGTATGTCGAGGAGCTCTACAAAGATCGGCAAGTGTATGTGGATGCAACAAATGCCATTCTTGTGGGAGCAGCTCTCATTGCAAATGTTACCTTTGGCTCATGGTTGCAACCACCATTGGGCTATTTGCCCTAGGGCTCTGATGAACAACGGCCGTCATTAAGACAACCAGGGGTTCTAAACAAGGGGCTGCAAGTTCCCTTTGAAGTGGCTTTGAAAGCATTGAAGAACTGGATGATTGGTTGCCTTTTAATTTGCATAATACCTCATCTGCAATTAGTTAGAATATTGTTGGTGGCTCATATTTAATCTAGACCTAAGTTCACTTCTTCTTAATTCTAAATGCTATACTACTTCTCCCGAAACTGTCTTCCCACATACTCCATGATAGGAATCCAAGACTAATTAAATACACTAGCCCTCTAATAATGGTAGGAACTATCATGTACCACCGGTATTTCAATATTGGTGTCAATACAATGCACCCTGCTATTCCAAACGCTATTATAACAAAGAACACAGAGCATGCCAACATAAAAGCCGTTATCAAAAGATTCTTGCGGAGGTTCTCCACTGTTCGCTTGATAAAATACACATTCCTTGGCAACACACTCCTTGCACCAAAAACAACCGTTGCAATGGCAAAATAGAATGAAAAGCTGTTGAAGATCCAAAACGCCCCTAATCCTATGTTATGTTGAACATCCGCATGATTAGATGTAACTCTCACAGGAGAATTATACCTACGAGCATCCTCGAAATCCTCCAAGTTTTGAAGGTTTGGATCAGACATTGCTAAACGCAGTATTGAGGCTTGAGTTGGTGAAGAAGGGAGTGTTGGAAATTATTGGCACGGCTGTAGGCTACAGCAAAGAGGGGTTGTGTCTCACAGCCGAGCATTGTTTGGAAAATCTTCCTACAAGGAGTGCAAGGAATTTGAGAGTTGGAGGCCATCGTGTGAACATCTTAGCAAGGGATAAAACAAAGGATATCGCATGCCTGCAAATTACAGATGGAGATGGAGAGCACGAGTTTATTCCATTGGCATTCCGTATTCCAATTGTCCAGAAAATGGACGTTCATCTGATGTCGTATCCATGCATGATTGATGATGAATTTGAGACTGTGGTGGCTACAGTCACACATGGCCAAGTTGTCAATCAATGGGATGCTTTTCTTTTTGGGGTGGATTATGCTTGCTTTCCAAACAGCTCGGGAGGTGCAATTGTTCATGCCAACAAACTTATTGGTATACATGTGAAAAACATATTTTCTGAAGAGGATGTAATTGAGGAGGAGGATTCTGATGAGATGGATAAGAACATATCTGATAGATTAGACCGGCTTGAGAGAAATCAGATTCATAAATCGTCTCTAGGATATTTTGTTCATGCTGGAGCGATTGCCAGTTTTCTTACGGAACACAAGCTGATGAATGTGTCACGTTTCACTCCATCATCTTCAATAGCATCTCAAGGTCGTGCATCTATGGTTTCCAATAGAAGGCGCCGTTTCCAAGAGATGAGGGAAGAGTACCTGTGATTCTGTTGTATGAGGAAGAGAAGAAACGGAGATAAGGGAAATCGTTGAAGTTCACGAGATCTAAAGATCCAGATATTTGGTGGTTGCAACCATGAGCCAAAGGTAACATTTGCAATGAGAGCTGCTCCCACAAGAATGGCATTTGTTGCATCCACATACACTTGCCGATCTTTGTAGAGCTCCTCGACATACCGCCGCATTGATTCATGCTCCATCAATGCTTTTTGGACGTCTTTGTAGCCCTTCTCATGTGCAATTTGAAGAGGAGTTTGTCCATTTTTACATTCCTCCGACAATCTCATGGTGTCTTTGCATTTCAAAAGCTCTCTAATCATATTAATGTTGTCATCCTCATTGCATAGTATAGCCCTATGAAGGGCCGTAAATCCCAATATATCCGTGGCATTAACATCCAACTTCTCTGATTCCAAGTGTTTGGCGACCATTAATTTCACCATATCCATATTTCCACTTCTTACAGCCCTATGTAGGACAGTAAGACTGTTAGAATCCGAGACATCCTCCTTCTCTAATTCCAAGTGTTTGTCCAGCATTAATTTCACGATGTCCATGTCTCCAAACTTTACTACATAATGGAAGGCAGTGGCTTCCCTATAGCTATGATCGCGGGCATAGAAATTCACTATGCCTGCTTTCAAGATCTCGGCGACCATGGTTATATCCCCCATTCTCACAGCCCAGTGCAGAGAAGTTTCACCTCTCAAATATTCACACTGAGTCTCCGGAAGGGCCTGCACTTCTGTACAGTTCGGATTAGCCCAAAGCATTTCCACAACTCGTCTAACAACCTCAAGAAAACCTTCATCCTGCTCCAAATCGCGAATAGACTCTATGTATAAGGAAGCCGTGTTTTTCATCACGTTAGCTAGTTGTTGTTTCAGCGTCAATGAAGATAGAGACACAAAACTAAAAAGAAGACATACTTTATTTATAATATTGATTGTATGAACAACAACAAGTGTTCTTCCAAAGGTTACTATATATACAAGAAAGATGTAACCCCAAAGGTTACGTCTATTTATTCTATTCTAAAACTAGTCTATTACATTAGACTTAGATTTATATTAACACTCCCCCTAAAACTAAATCTGATTCTTAATAATATTTGAACTTAATATGTGAAATTGACGTGTTGAATCATAGTGTTTTTCTTGTTTCACCACTTTTGTAAAGAAGTCAGCTAGCATATTGTTCTATGAAGACCTACTTGAGAATATAAAACCGTAGGGGAGGTGTACAACTAACCTTTAAAAGAGATCAAGAAGCTCAAATTGGGCTTCATGTTCTTTTTTTTTTAGCATTTTTGAGCAAGTCGTTTGCAAGTCATACAACGTTTGTGTTTTGACCGGCTCATACAATGTTCTTTACTGATTTCGATGATAGAAAATTTGGCCCCGCTCCAATTATATTTTTCACAATATAATTGATTGAATTTGTCATTTTGAAACTATGAATCCACTAAGAATTTGTCATCTTGAAACTATGAATCCACTAAGAATTTGCCATTTTGAAACTATGAATCCACTATGAATCCACTATGAATTTGTCATTTCGATGATGTCGCAATCTCATCATGAGTATAAAGAGTTGCCATATGGGAAAAACACTTATATGATGGAAGTTATGACAACTTTATTTACTTTTGGATTGCGGCTAGGAGTTCAGTAGAATGGCCATAACTCCAAACGCACTTAAGTGTTTTACTCCACATGGTATCAACTATATCTCTCAAGATATCAATTCTACCATACCCCACATGGTATCAAGTATATCCCTCAGAATATCAACTATATCCCTCATGATATCAACACTACTATACTCCTCAGAGTATCAAATATATTCCACATAGTATCAACTATATCCCTAAGGATATCAATTCTAATACACTCTTCAGTGTATCAATTGTACCTCATAGGGTATCAAATGTACCCCAAAGGGTATCCGACAATCTCCCCCTTTTAAAACACGTCATTGTCCTCAATGACAAAGTTTATGTAATTATGCCAAAATTTATCTTTTTTTTATCAGCATAATGCTTAGCTCTATCATGAAAATTCTTCATAGTCAACTTTAGAGTATCTCTCATTTCATTCATCTCTTTTATCATATCATTAATACTTTCAAACCTTGTATTAAGAGTTGAAGTTGAAATCGGAACTCTACGTTCTTGACCTATATAGCATAGAATGGATTTACATTAATACTACTATGTAAGCAAATTTAATCATATGTAAGCACTTATCCCAAGAATGTTGTTTCTTACAAACATACATCCTAAGCATATCATTTAGAGTTCTATTTGTCCTCTCAGTTCGACCATCAGTCTTAGGGTGATAAGTAGTACTTAACTTGATTTTGTTACCATACAACTTGAAGAGTGTTGTCCAAAATTCACTCACAATTTAGCATCCCTATCACTTGTAATCTTGGATGGTATTCCTTGATGCCTAAAAGCTTGTTTCATAAATAAATTAGTCACTACATTCTCTTTACTTTTAACATAATCAATTTCATAATCAAACTCTTGCAACAATTCCATCCATCTACAATGCTTTCTACTCAAATCTGGTTGGGTTGATAAATATTTCAAAGATTAATGGTCAATTTCAATCTTGAACTTCAATCTATGTAAATAATGCTTCTACACTTTTAAAGCATAGACCATAGCAAGCAATCCCTTTTCATTCACTTGGTAATTCAATTCCATTGACTTTAGCTTACAAAACTCTTAAGTAATTATCTTTTGTCTTGCATCCAAACAACACTAATAGCTAAATCACTAGCATTAGTGTGGAAAACTATGTTTCCTTTATTTTTGAGACACGAGTTCATAAATCATCACTGTGTTTCTTCCTTTGCTATCAAGACACGATTTCAACGACTTTCAATCCAAAACAATTTGAAAGCCTTCCACTTCCATTGATTCACAATTAGATCATTTACCAAATCTAAAAGTTCAACAAAAAATTATCTTAAACCAAAGATAGTTTGTTATTTTTGTTCAAACACATAAAATTTCCAATGTCCATAAGATAAGAAAAAATCATTATCTTCTCCCTCATTCAAACAATTAGACATTCATTCAAATCTCATCTTTTTAAAATTCATCTTGCACCTTGTTCATTTGTACAAAATGTTTGCAACAAAAAAATCACAAGATTTAGCAATGTCAGCTTATCTTTGATTGTATAGATCTTTTGTCCACAAACTTGAAGCAAACCATTCTCTCTTCATATTCATCAACGCTGCCGACACACAAATATTGCCTCCAATACTTGGCTCCCCTACTTCAATTGCTTCCTCTGCACCCTCCAACACCAATGATATTAGAACTGGAATAATCACATGTCAAAGAGGAATCCAAAAGATTTTCTCTTGACTTAGAGTGCCAAGACCTTTTCCTTGGGTTGTGGATATATCTTCCTTCTTGGGCTATGGCTCCTCCTCCTTAAACCCTTCAATCCACCAAACACCTTAGTATCTCCAACAACACAACATTGGAATCTTCATCACGTACGTCATGCACATGCATTTTTTTCCTCTTCTCTTTTCTCTCTCCTCTCAAGGCAATTAAAACTGCTTTAGCCATCAATTGTAACACTTACTACTCATATCTATTCCCTTCAACATTACTATAGCTAATAATCTCATTGTTAGCATTAGGTTCTATTGCTCTAACTTTCATAAGAAAGAATCTGCTCTGATACCAATTGTAACAAACCACCTAACGAAAATAATAATAAAATAAAATAAACATGTATAAGCTTTAAGAGCAATACAATAGCTCAACCACTCAACCATAGATGAGAGACTCCAACCAAAAAGTGTCCTCTCATCTCTCCCGAGCTCGATTTTATAGCACTGAAAGATAACTATCAGTTTAGTCTAAGACTTTATTATTACTTTTGGAGTTCTATCTTTGGTTCCATTTAGAGTTCATCCTTAAAGCAGTAGTACTAATCAATCTAAGTCTTAGTACTCATCTTTTTGAGATTGCTATCTATCTTTATCTCAAAGATCACTCGCTTAGAGTTTTCTATATCAAGTGCACTCTTCGTGATCTTAGAGTTGTTTCACTCCCATGCATTTATCATGTAAATGAAGATGTCTAACTCCACTGCACAATTCCTGAACTTGGAGTTCTTCAAAGCATCCTTTCAATTGAAGCTCTCCAATCCCTAAGCATAATTCATCCACTTTGAGTTGTCTATCTTTACTCCATCTTTGCTTACACACTAACCATCCTCACATATAGTTAGTGCATTCATCCACTCATGATATCAACTCTACCCCTCATGGTATCAACCATATCCCTCGTGATATCAACTCTACCCTTCATAGTACAATCAAGATGTACCCTTTAAGGTATCAACTATATCCCTTGGTATATCAACTCTATCCCTCAGAGTACCAACTATATCCTTCAAGATATAAGCTCTACAATATCCCTCAGAGTATCAACTATACCCCACATGATATCAACTATACCCCTCAAGATATCAGCTCTACTATATTCCTCAAAGTATCAACTATACTCCACATGGTATCAACTATATCCGTCAAGATATGAACTCTACTATACTCCTCAGAGTATCAACTATACTCCACAGAGTATCAACTATACTCCACATGGTATCAACTACATCACACATTTAGAAAGTCATATTCTTGCAATGTTTTACGTCTCTTGTTGAGATGAACAGGGATGATTATGTTCGACATAGGTTTTACATATGTTTATCGTAGGAAAAATGAACGAAGGACATATTGCAAACATGTAAATTTTATCATGATGCCTTTTTCATGTTTGTAATATGTCCTTTGTATGTTTTTTATACGATAAATATAAGTAAAACGTATATGGAACATAATCACCCTTGTTCATCTCAACAACATAAATAAAACATTTTAAAGACATGACTTGTCAAGTTTGTGATGTATATCCCTCAGGATATCAACTCTACTATACCCCAAATGGTATCAACTATATCCCTCAAAATATCAACTCTATTATATTCCTCAAAGTATCATCTATATCTCATAGAGTACAATCAAGATCAATTCCTTAGAATATCAACTATATCCCTCAGAATATCAATTCTACTATACCCCTCAGAGTATAAACTATACCCCACATGGTATCAACTATATCCCTCATGATATTAACTTTACTATACTCAGAGTATCAAATATATCGTATATGATAACAACTATATCCCTCATGATATCAATTCTACTACACTCCTCAGTGTATCAACTATACCTCATAGGGTATCAAATGTACCCCCAATGGTACCTGACATCGTACTAGACTTGGTGCTTTATAATGTACTATAGAAAAAATTGGAAACCAAAAATAATTTATGTCATTTTTAAATCCAATTTGGAGTCTCATTTTTTGGTATGTATTGCGTAAGTGTTGAAAAATGGAATTTGTCAAATTTTAACTATAAATGATAAAGAATAGCCTTGAAAATCATATCCCAAAAAGAAATTTGATTTCAAGATATGATTGGAAGAATACAGCAATTTAAATTATAAGCAATATTTTTCAGAATCTAACCACACTAATTAATGCAATTTTATTTTTATTTTAGAGAATTGTATAAAATTAAACTCATGTATATAAATTTTACTCAATCATAAAACTCTAAAAAAAAATAGAATCATTTGAAAATTCATTCAATAGAAAATATGAAACCAAAATTGATCATCAAATTCTGAAAAATATTGCTTGTAATTTAAATTGCCATATTCTTGCAATCATATCTCAAAATCAATTTTCTTTTTGGGACATAAATTTTAAGGCTATTCATCATCATCTATGGTTAAAATTTGAGTCAAACTTCTTTTTTTAACCCATCTTCATATTGACGCAATACATACCAAAAAATGGAACTCCAAATTGGATTTAAAAATGGCATAATTTTTTAATTTTTTTAATTTTTTTATATAGTACTCCCTCCGTCCCAAAGATATAGTCCAATTCACGATTTTTTTGCGTCCCATTTATATCGTCCAGTTGTTGATCTAAACCTCAATCCAAGCATTATTTAGAAGATCCAACCCTAGGATCTTGAAGTTATCTTAATGTTTAAGTAACTTGCCAAATTTGAACCATTGATTCTTCTTCATTTGTGAGATCATAATAGTCAAAGTTGGCTAAATTTTATTCCTGTGGAAACCAAAGAACTATTTTCGGTTTTTGAGGATCTTTTGGGGTTAAGTGTAAATGCTACCATTGGGTGTGGGCTTTTGTTATTTTTTGATTGGAGTGGGGACGCGGGCCAAGCATCGCGGTTGTGGTCGCGATGACCGTGGCGACATTTCTGACGACCACTGGTGCCTTGGCAAATTGCGTGCAATAACGGTGGTGGTTTTGGCACCAAAACTAAGATTTGTAGAGGGTGACAAAGTTCAAACTTTTCAAAAGTAGAAGAGGCTTCAATGATTTGCATACTCGCACCACAAAATTATGCAAAAAAAATATTTTGAGCTTAATCTTGTTGTTTGAAGACAAGTTGGACAATATCTTTGGGACGGAGGGAGTACATTGTAAAGCACTAAGTCTAGTACAATGCATAGAAATTTCATTCTATGAAACAAATTATCTTTTAATGAAAATATTTCATCCATCAAAGGAGGGCAGCCAACTACTTATGTAACTATTTCACCTTGCATGATCCAATCATGCACCTGCATATACACCAACATGTGTCAATCCGTGTTATATGGTCCTTTAGGGGTTACCATAGCTTCTAGTGGTGAATTGAAGACTCTGGATATCCAAGAGATTTACAAAACCCGAGATGATTTCATGTCAACTTTTCATCTATTATCCAGAGGGTGGGGCCTTTTCAAAGTATTACTGGAGGTGCTCTAAAGACACATGAGAGACTTGCACCATCAATATTATCTCATAGACAACAATAAAATTTGGGAAGAAATCCTTCTCTATTGTACCATACCATTCTTAACCCCTAAAGGACCAAGTGTCCTAACTAGGACATTTAGAGAATCGGGTAGGTTCCGGTGAACACATTTTTAATCAAATTTTGAAGAAAATTTAATAGTAGATTCCCCAATGTGCCACGAAAACGGGGATTCTTTTTTTTTTGAATTCCGACACCATATGTGAAAGTTATGAGGAGAAATGTGTTTTTTTCGAGAGAAAGGGCAGCGGGGCAATAGAGAAATAGTTGAATTTTAGGGGGGAGGCAACAAGATGGGCGGCGTGTGGAAAATGGGGTAGACTGTGGGGGGCAGAAGACCACCCCATTTTCGAGACTCATTTTAAAAATATAATTTATTTTTTTTAATTTAAATTATTTTTATAAATAAATTTTTTTTTTTAACAGAAAATTATTATTTTAAATTTTAAAATATTATTTTTAACTACAAGTTCAATTTTTATAATTAAAAAGTATTATCAAAAATTTGAAAAATAAAATCATTTTAAAAAATAAAAAATAAAAAATAAAAATCGTCCAATGAAGGACTGCCATGTGGCAATACACCTTGAGAGTTAGTGGGGTCATAAACATTGGAATGGGTTGGCACTTCAATTCCCTTCCTCCACCCTTTATCTCCCCCCTAACCCCCTAAGTTCTTAGAAAATGTGCTACATGTCTTCTAAAACTTGGAGATTTATTTTATTTTCAAATTTTTTTTCACCATTCTACAGAGGGTGGAATGTACTTGTGTTTCACTGCTCAGATTCGCATTTTAAATAAAGAAAGTCAAAAATATTGCAATTCCAAAAACATATAGTCTTTTATGAACTTTTAAACCCCCAACAAGTGCAAGGTGTTCTTCAACATCCTAAACATCTCCAAACGCAACGAAAATCGGTACACAAGCAAGTAACATCATATAGAATGTGAAAGTGAAGTGCGACATGTTTCGGTAGTGATGTTTTTTTGATGTAGCCATGGTCAAACGCATCTGAAATTTTCGGGCATGTGTTTTTTTGGGGTGTTTTTTTCCATCAAATGCAATTATCTTGCAATCCATGTGGTCAAAATCAACAAAATTTGTTGTGTATGTTTTTCAAATAGTTTAGGACAAGATCTTACGGTTAGAAGGTAAAAAATAACATTTTTTTGGATTTTTTGCATGGGGGAGTAAAAATGGCAGCATTGGAGTGTTTTTGGAGGAAAAACACTCAGGTCCTTTAGGGGTTAAGCAATAGGGTGTTGCATCACCTACTGCTTGGTTGACTTTTTACTAATACAATAACTTTCCTTGGAACATGGAGTGAAAGATGACACTTGCCGTTATATGAGGAAATTTAGTAGGAGTCAAGCAAGACAAACTTAAGACAAACTTAAGATGTGAAAACAAAGTGCATCCAAGAGCATCCAAGAAAATCTTGGAAATTTTAGTAAGGTACAAACTCTAGGGCTTAAGAATGTTATGACAATAAGGAGATGAAGTACTGCTAAAAGTAAACCTGATTCCTCCCACTTTAATCCCATATATTTCATGATGATACACTGGAAGCAAAAGTACTGTAGTTACTGTAAATTTAAGTTAAGCGTCTAATTATGACATATCCTTCCAAAAAAACTGATCCCAGCATATGATCAAGAAAGCCAACATGAAACTGCAGAATACACACAACTCACCGCACAGGAAACAGTGCACAACTAAAGAATAAAACCACAAGACCAAGGCAAGGAGTCAAACAAATTCAGCCTCTTCTCAGGTGGGACGCTCAAGTAGGAGAAAAGAATGTTCTTATCCTCTGCAAGGAGTATCATGCTTGAGGAATGAACAACTCAGACAGGTGCATTGCTTCAACAGCAAAATAATTGGTCGAAGAACCCTCCATGGATATAGCAAATGATAGCCAGGCCTTCGCTACAACCTGCAGCAGGATGCCTTGGATCATAAGAAGCCACATCCCAAGCCTCCTCAGACGACATGACAACACCAAGTTCTCGGGTGTGTATGTATTCAACATCATCTTGAAAAACTAAACTACAGGATGCCAAGTAAAAGAAAAACAGAGACCAAAGAATTAGATGATGATCAACCCAGAGAAGGCATAGCACGTCGTGGACAAGGAAGTTGTCAATTCCAACCAACGTCATCGATTGGCAAACATGAATGTGTCATTCTGCATCCAGCATATCTGCACATTCACACTACACCAAGAGGGTTGGAGTTGGTATAGTGTTGCGCTGCAAAACCCGCGACCTTGGCAAACTTTTTCATCAGGGGGAAAAAAAAGCTCCAAAGATGTAGATATGAACATGAAAGATTAATTTCGGATAATAGAACCCTGAGATCTTTGCTTTAGTATCTTACATCATCACCAAATAGTTCTAAGATCATCCCATTCGTGGAAAGAAGCTTATCCTTCTCCCGCTTAGGGGCCATCTCCATACTCTGGCTCCATAGATCCCCAAGAGCAGCTCCTTGTCGGACGTCTTCCTTGGGCGGTGACAACTGTCTACTTGGTACAGCCTCACCGAGATCGCCGGGACCGACCTCCAGATGGTCCCTGCCATCCCAATGGGGGTGCTCTCCCCACTGCGGTCCTTCGCGCACTAAACTGCCAGACTCAAGGTGCTTGTCATCCCACACTAACACAACGTGGGAGTTGTCTGGTGCTATATGGTTGTCTTCGTCTAGCCCCGTTAAAGAGGAGCCCATCGGGGCTCGACTATGGGCGACTTCCGCAGGAGGAATGTAGTTGAACTCTGCAAGAGGTCTGAATTTCAGCATCGCTGCATCAGTAGGAACTTTCACAAGCATGTCCTCTTCGTCCGCACTATCGCTGAAGAGCTCATCCTCTTCATCGTCGTCCTCGTCGTCCGTGGATCCATACTCACTCTCCTCACTCTCACCTGGCAACTCGCCCTCGTCGTCATCACTGTCAATCTTCACACCCCCTAATCTGTTCTGAAGAGCGCGTTGCCGCAACACAAACACGTTGAAATAATAGCTGTTGAGTTCCATCCGGGTTTTGTGAGGTAAGGCATCAGGAAGATAATCCCAAAAGTTGAGGCTCTTGGAAGCTGGGTGCGACCGAGCCACAAGTCGGAAAGTTCGTTCCTCCTCCCTGCTCCAGGCCTGCTCAGCAACGTACTCCCCCATGTGATCAAGTCCCATGGCCACAAAAGCAGGTCCAAGCTCGCTCCGAAGCCGCGCTCTTGCGGCCGCAATGTGCACTCGCACACAATGGATGGAACCGGGCTCCGGGCAATCACAAGAAGCCGGTCGTCCTCTGCCTACTGGTCTAAATGAACTATCAACTGCCTCTCCTGCTGGAGGCCACACTTGGACACCAAGCCACCTTTCGTTGTGTTCAGCATCATCACTGCTACCGGAGGCGTCCTCCCCGCCTCTGGGCACACTGTCCCGGGGCACCCACACGGGTATATCAGCTTGAAACTGTGGCCCTAGGGGAATCCTTTTCCGTTGCTGATTGTGGTAGCCAAACGCAAACTCATTGTAGCTGTTTGCTGCGTGGCGACCCGAGCGCTGTCCAGGATAAGAAGCTCCTGCTGTTCCCCAATCTTGGGACTTCGGCCCGGGGGGAGGCTGAAATCCCAATGACTCCAGTCGCTCTCGAGTGGCGCGGAGTTTTTCCAGAGTTTGGGCATCTGGTCGGACTGTGTCCTCGTAATATAAGGAAGGCATTTGTCTCCCCTGCAAGGAAGAACCATTCTGATTTAAGCTTCACAGGACCACACTACACTAAAAATAGAGCTCTTTGCAGCTGGAAGAGCAGAACAAGTTGAAATGGGCATGTCCGCAATACAATTTTGGACACGACATAGATCATAATGCTATATAAACATGGCCAAATACCACATAGCCAAAGCCAAAACCAAAATGTCAAGTAAACAAGATGGGCTAGGTATGCCGGCTGGCCATAGCCAAAGACCACATAGCCAAAACCAAAGTTCCAAATGCCAAAAGGCCAACTATATCTAGAAAGCCAAGTAGGCCAGGTAAGTATGACAGCCATTTTGATTTTGACTTTGAGTTTCCGGTTTTAGGTTTTCAATATTTGGTCTTTGGCCACGACCACTTGGTATTTGACATTATGATCTACGTTGTGTCCAAAATTGTATTCCATAAGAATGAGGACAAATGAATCCAAAAATATTGTGAAAAATGAATTGAAAAAAAATACTACTATCAAATTTCATAAAATCAAATTTTGAAAATTTAAAATCAAATCGTTTCTTTAGCATTAGGTGCATTCTCCGCTCTCCTTACAACAAATCGACTGACACCTGTTCCCAACAACTCATCTCTTCCAATACACTCAGTAGGGACTCATTAGGTGTAAGAAATCATGACTCGGGCTAATAAGCATGGAAATGGCGTTCCCTACTGTCCCTGCAACAGTGGACTACAACCTCCCATTTCGGAATTCCATAACAAAAAATGTGGCACTCAGTCTGCATCTCCATAAAATCACACTCGGTTAAAATGGTGCAAACCTGATTGAAGCCATCGCTAGAGCGACCAGTCTCCTTCCAAAGCACAGAACGCACTTTGGCAGTCAACATTTGGCATTGGCTGGCCCAGAGATCATCAGCATCATGTTGCTGCCCTGAGGTTCCCACAGAAGAATCATCACCAGGGCAAACAGCCACACACCGGATCCATTCAAGCATTCCACGCAGAGCCTCACGCTGATGCTGCACATTCTCCTCTCGCACGCCTTCATACCAATCCTCACTCACACCCTCGTCTCGACTACAACTAGGGTTTGGCTCATTCACCCAATCCTCACTCATGGCGGATTGTCGACATTCTCCATAGTCCCTGCCTCGCAAATCCCCAATCATGTCCTCATCGGATACCCCATTCTGCGAATGTTTTCGATCAGTCTCCAACGCTTTCAGGTACTTGACATACACGAGCTTGACAGCAGGTCCACAGTCGGACCCGAATCCTAATGCTTCCGAAACCGTGCTCCACAGCTTCGTTTCAGTGACTTTGCTGTAGCCTCCCAAGCTGTGCACTCGCGAGTGTAAGGAAACGAGATCCACGGCTTTGTTGCCTATTTTCACAGGCAATGGCCGTGTACTCTTGCGCCTGCGAGCCTCCAGAATTCGCCCCACTATGTCCGGGAGGTCATTGAGCTTGGGCCGCTTGTGATGATGATTCTCACTTACCTCAGACTGGGAAACGTCGTCGCCCAAGTCCACGTACAAAACATCCTTGCGCTTATTGTTGGGCCTCGCCATCACCCACGCCCAGCTGTGCTGCACCCTCCTCTCGTGCATCACTGGGTTACGCCATTGATGGTTTTGGTGAAGGGAGCTCTACCCTAATGTTTGAAAATTCTTCCGTGGTGCTGATGTCATGGTCCATGAGTGATTCTCTTAGAAACTGAGTGAGGAGTGGAGGGAGCTAATTGGAACGAACTTAACCTAGAGTGGGTGAGTGAGTGAGTGAGTGAGTTGATTGAGTGTAAACAGAAAAACCAAACGAAAGGGAAAGGGGAGGAAAGAGTGAGTGGAAGTGAAGAAGAGAAGGGGAAAAAGGGCAGAAGAGCTGGGGAGAGAGAGAATGGGGAAAATGAAGCTGGCTGGGGCCTGTGGCTTCCTTTTATTGCCAACCCCAACTTTGCCATGTCATCACATATCACACTCATCCGCCTTCAGCCCCCCTCCCCTGGCTACTTCCTTCCTTCCTTCTTCTTCTTCACAACCCACCTGCCGAGTGTAGTATTGCCCATTTCATTCATCCATCCATCCATGGGCAAGTTCGTTAGTTGGAACACCCACATTTCATTCATCCATCCATGGGCAAGTTGCTCTTCTTGGTTGGAACGCCCACGTTTCATTCATCTTAGGGTAAGTTGCTCTTTTTGGTCGGAACATCCACGTTTCATTCATCTTAGGATATAAGTTCTTCTTCTTGGTCGGAACACCCATATTTCATTCATTTTGGGGTAAGTTCTTCTTCTTAGTCAGAACACCCACATTTCATTCATTTAGGATAAGTTGTTGGTTTTCTTGGTTGGAACACCCACATATTATTCATTTAGGGCAAGTTGTTCTTCTTAGTTGGAACACCCACATTTCATTCATCCAAGGGTAAGTTGTTCTTTTTAGTTGAAACACCCACATTTCATTAATCCAAGGGTAAGTTGTTCTTTTTAGTTGAAACACCCACATTTTATTCATCCAAAGATAAGTTGTTCTTCTTAGTTGGAACACCTACGTTTCATTCATCTAAGGGTAAGTTGTTCTTCTTAGTTGGAACACTCACATTTCATTCATCTAAGGGTAAGTTGTTTTTCTTGGTTGAAACACCCACATTTCATTCATCCAAAGGTAAGTAGTTCTTCTTGATTGGAACATCTGCGATTCATTCATTTAAGAGTTGATTGGTGATAAGTTATTGAATTGTATAGAGAATTTTTAGTAATTAACTCCTAAATGTCTACATGGTTCCATATGTATATTTGCTCATATAAGTTGTCCATGTACTTGAATATGTTGTATAATTTTCAATTACAATGGTGAGTTTAAATATGTTAGTATAGTGAAATACAACAAGTATTGTTCCAATGTCCCTTTGTCCGGTGGGCACCGGGTCATTGACATTACGAACGGACACTTTATTCACTCCGGCCTTGCAATAGGGTCGGAGTTTCTATCTATCTATCTGAAATACAACACCAATGTCATGCTTGTATGCAAAAAATACATGGCCAAAGATGATCTTTCATTGGGATGTTTAGGGATTAATTATTTTATTGCAAGTTAATCTACAAGTATAGTGACTCACAAAACTAAATACAACATTGAGTCAATTTCAATTAAAGAGACTTACTTTATTCATTTGTAAATAGTATCTAAAACTATAAACACAAAAGTTGTATACTACATACTATACGATTTGGAAAAAGAATTCAATTCAAAAGCAATTGTTGTTTGTAAATAAATGGATTACAAAGTTGAATCCCCTTGAATACTCAATTTTGTAAGCAATTTGTAAATCACTCAAAAAAAGTTTCAATGAATGTTTTTGAAATTACAACCACATTAACATCTTTTGGATATGTTTATATACACCATTTAAAATTGATCCTCATTAAAATTATCAAAAAAACATTGAATACATACAAAAATACAAATAGAAATACAACAAAATGTAAAAATTATTGATTTGAATAGTGTTTGAAATTTTTGATGGAAAAAAGGACATGTGATCTCAATCACTATCCTTTGAAGTAGCATATACCGATAGGTAGCAATTGAGGCTATTGTTGCATCTACATTATATACCGTACATGTCTATTAGGGTCAACACGTCATATCAATAAATTAACTAAATTTAAGAAAATGGGTCATGCATGGTATGAAAAAATTATTTTAAAAGACCTCTTAAAAAAGATTCAATGCTTTTATTACAGGTTAGCTTATTAATGTGAAGGATTTGTTATTTTTCATCTATTTGTGGCAAGCCTTGGTGTGCTTAATCTAATTCAAAGCCCTAATCTCACTTAGTAGTTTTTTGTATGTGTTAATATCATTTGTTGTTGTTTTGTATCTTTTTCCATTTGTGTCTATTGCTATTGGATTGTAGTACGCCTTTGCTCTTTTGTGTGTGTATAAAGGAGTGCAATGGCTTCAAAGCTTAAGAAAATAAATTTAGCTTTCTTTACTCAAATTACCAAGGAAGAAGAAGAGAGAGCAATGGAAATGGAATTTGCAACTTCTCGTGCGACTTTGAAAAAAAAGTTGGAAGAGGAACAAATAATGCCAAAAGATATGTTGAAGAGACAAGTGTGGTAGTGAGAGACCTAAGAGGAACAAAGATGATATTCATTTATTCAAGGAAACACTTAAAAAAACAAGCAACAAAGTAAGAGATCAATGGATGATTGCAATCTACGGTCACCCAATTTTTTTGTCGCAGTGTAGGAATTGCTGCGTTTTTCCAATCTTTGGAAAATCACCAATAAATATTGAGATGGAATCTTCTTGTAAAACAAAGGGCATTGTTTGATGAATTACAATGTCAAAGTGTCTACGACAATTTTTTTCTTCTAAATTTGGTTATTCGGCTTTAAATTAATGAATAACTCTTGGAAAAGGTACTTGTCACTTGTCAAAAGTGCACCTATATGCACCTATAATATGGGACATGCTAGAAGGGGGTCAAATTTGAACTTCACAAATTTATAGTAATATACCATAAGTGCGTACAAAGCTACTATATTCTTTTATGGGGAGGGGGAGGGGGGATATTACACTAACTTATTTTTTAATTAATTTTTTTTTGATGTTTTTGTTTTTTTAATTTTTTTGTGCAGTTAAAACTTGTTTTATTCTTCTTTTGGAAATGAAATAATGGTCCAATTTCAGAGGTGGGATATGAAATACATTTTCCATAAAACCTAGCTATAGAAATTATGTAAAAACGGCTCTAATTACACTTGGTGGGTAAAAAACAAAAAATGTCGTTGAGTAAAGCTAAAATTCTCGAAATAAACTTAACAATCACTAGAGAGGAAGTATTAGCACAAACCCTATTTTGAATGGTGATTTTTTTATCTAATTGAAGGTTGAGAGGTGTACACTACACCTCTAGTGCATGAGTTGTATGGGTTTTAGCTACACTAGGTACACCCCCCTTTTGGGGGACCATAGCTTGCAATCATCCCAATACCAAAACTGGTTCACTCCAAGTCTTTGGCCTCCTGTCTATGTTGTTGTTAACCCCTAAAGGACCGAGAGGTGTTGAACTTATCTCTTGTTTTTTTGACTAGCTCTTGTAGCAAGCTCAATTCCTCATTGATGTGGGGTAATTTTGACGATCGGCACTGTTGAAATTAAAGAAGACTTATGTAGTTTTTTTATGAAAAAAAGATCAACAAAATCGCACAATTTTTGAGAAAATGCCACCGTTGAGAAGATTGATGGAACTTGTTTAGGGTATTTTGTACACATGTTGAAATCGGATTGTTCAAAAGTGCTCCAAAAATTCTGGAAATTTTACTGTGAGTAGAAATCATCATTTTTAATATGTGAAAAAAATTCCAAGTAATTTGGAGGTGTGAGAAGGAAGATATGAGGGTCTGAAGTGACGCGTAAGTACCCTCTGTGCAACTCAAAAAAATCACCAAAAAATCACTCACTTGATGAATTTCCGATCAAGAAGTACCTACAGATTCGGCTCTCAAAAAGAGCTAGGGTCTCTTTGTTACTCATCCTACAATTCAAAGCCCAAGAACCCGAATTTCCTCACTTTCTAGTTTCAGAAGCCGCGTGGGGGCCTTACGGTCTTTTAGAAGTTAAACAACACTGCCGGTAATATTGGAGATCCATAGAACTTCTTAAAGTCTATCTATAGAAAGTTAAGAGACTTGAGCTGTGTGAATGATCATATGAATAAAAGAGCTTTGTATGGTTGGTTTCATCAGTCAAATAAAGCTTTGAAGGACAACATCAAGAGTTGTATAGAATTTAACACTTGTTTTACAAAGTCCGCCCAATTCCTGCTTTATATTTCTTTTTTAGCCCCTAAGCGTGCAAGGAGCCCCGTGGAGCCATGTTTGGTAGTTTTTCACTCAAACATTGATTTTCACCTAATTCCTAATTTCAAATGAAACTATTTCCAACTAAAAAAGTGTGGGGCCTATCTTCTACTTTCTAATCCAATTTATCATTCTTCAAAATTTTGAAAACTGTGTTTTTAACAGCACTTAAAAGCTCAAAATCCTAAAATTCCAATATACATTGCTAACAAAGTTTTTCTATTGAATTTATTTTTATGCAAGCTCAAGAAGCATGCCACCTACACCTTGATGTTCATCACTATTATCTACATTTTCCCTAAAAAAATCAAAGTATTTAAAGCATTTTTGTAATTACTAAGATTTTTACAAGCATAAATTCTGAAAAATCTTATAAAATTCATTTTTATTTAAAAGAATTTGTAAAAATCAGGGTAAATTGCTTTAATAGTAAATTATATGAGAAAAATATCAAAAAATATAGTATATTTTAAAATGTGAGGATTTGATGAAGTTTGACTCGGTAATTGTATTGTGGGTGTTTAAAGGTTAAAGAGAAGATTTGTAAGGCTTTGAAGAAGCAAAGGATTGTTGGTCATCCCTTGTATGGGAGTTGCATATAAAGCATAATCAAAGCTATCATCTTCAAAAGAGTGCCACATTTGATAAAGGACTATAGCGGTTTTTGCATAAATAGACAAAATCATTCATCAAAGTTTAACTAAATTGGAGTTACCGAGCTACAACAACGGCAACATGAAAGCTATTAGCAAGAAACAACAACCAACAGCTACGTGTAGGTGGTAAGAGGCATGTAAGGGGGCGTCAGGGTAGGCCAACAATGAGCAAACCTACATTACAAACTTAAGCAAGGCTTGTTGAGTGATGTGCAAGAGTTGCACCCTAACCTTACATCAAACATGTCATTTGTAAGGGCCGACTACAACATGAATATAATTCTTTTCTCTTTCACCCTCAAATTTATCTTCTCATCTTAAATCTTCTCTCCTTCACATGTAATGTACCTAAATGGAATATAAATGATCAATTGATGGATGAATGTGCTAACTACACTTTTCCATGGCTAGTAGGCAAGCATATGTTAAGTAGAGTTAGCATTCTCCCTATGATTGAGGATTACACAACTCGGATGGATGAGATGTGCAAAGGAGCAAGTCATCTCCAATTGGATGAAAAGTGCAAAGATCAAGATGATCTATGCATTAGAGTGAGACATCTCCTCATCTGAAATTGATATTAGAAAAGTTGGAAGACTCTGGTGTTATTGATGAAGACTAGAAGATTTTTAATAAAAATATATAAAGACTCTAGTACAAGTGATAAGACTAGAAGATCTTTAACTAGTAATAATAAATAAAGACTCTAGTGCTAATTTAGCTAAAGACTCTAGTTCTATGTGATGAAAACTAGGAAGTCACTTGTAGTTTTGTACAATATGATTTGGCTTGGGTGAGGGGAGAACTCTATTTTTAAGTGCTCTCCCCGTTAGTTGGGAGGGATGAGCTATATTTTAAGCCCTTGTGGTGTTTTTCTTTGCATTAGTTGATGTAAAGGTTCTAGTACTGAATGGTTGAAGGTCCATTACATCATATAAGAGAAGGTAATTGCAAAGAATCATGTCCCATCTTCATCATATTTTTATAGCACTTTAGCTCAAACAAGCAATTTCTAGAGCAGTAATTGTTGTTTAATAGTTTGTTCATGTAGCAACAATTTAAAAATGCGGTGAAGTGCGAAAACAATGAAATGTAAAGTCTCATAAAATTTCTAAACCTTTTTGGAGAGAGATGAGGGGATGGAAGCTTAAGGGACAAGCCTCATATTTGGAGACCATTTCAATGGCAAATTAGGATTTGAAGCTCAATAAAGAACAAATAAGGTTTGAAGGCTTCAAAGAGAAGTTAGGTTTAAAAACTTTAAAGACAATTTAGATTTAGAAAAAGAGAATATTTTTATATAGGAAGAGTATTGTTTTCGTATAACCCTACCACCACAAAAATATTTAGTTCTAAGCTTTGGGAAATCGGTAGCGTTGCATGCAAAATCAAATTGTATGTTCAAGTGCTATCATAAGACCACTGATATTTTATAGTGATCAAACGAGTTTGTCCAACAATGAGAGGGTCGGTGGATATCCTTTGGTGTTGTTGGAGAACATTGTTTGTGAGCAATGCAAAGATTTTAACCAGAGGGGCACGTTCTTCTTGCCGTTTTGTTTGTCATATGAGCATCTGATATTGCTTCACATCAAAGAAGGCTTGGAGTGTTTCATAAGTGTCTGAACCACATACTTCAATCTATTAAGGATTTAGGTTTCATATACCTCATGTTTGAATTAATTCATTGTTGATATATCGAGGTTGAAGAAAATTTCACCAGGATACAAACATGTGCTAAAATATGAATTTCATATATTTGCAGAGGAACTATTTGATCAATCCATTTGACGCAGAGCAATTGGTGTTTCCATTCCTTTTTGCATACATTTGTGATCATCCATAGGCACACAAGGTATTTTTGGATTTTGGATGCCCATTACCTATTTATGTTTTTTTCTTTTTTAAACTACAATTCATCGTGATTAACATGTTTTGTTCAATGAATTGATGTACATATGATTCAGGTAACTAGGACTTACGACACAAGCAAGTGTCAACATCCTTCCTAGATTGTGTTTATGTTCTAAAAACAATTGAAGTATGTGGTTCATACACTTGTTAAACATTCCAAGCCCTCTTTGATGTGAAGACATATCAAATGCTTATATAACAAGCAAAATTGTGTCCCTCTAGTTGAGGTCTTTGCATTGCTCACAAGCAATGTTCTCCAAAGACAACACCAAAAGATATCCCATTACAAAAAATTCAAGCCTCCAAAAGGTTGCTAACTCAACCAAATTGCCATGCAAAAATAACAATATAAGAACAGTAATAAAATATTTAAAAATTCACAAAAAAATATTTAAAAAATCCAGTCTGATGTGGTTAAAATGGTGTCACATCAGAATTTATTTTTTAAATATTTTTTGTAATATATACAAATATACATATTATTATTATATTATTCTTAAATAGCAGTTTAGTTGAATTAGCAGCCTTTTGGAGGCCTAATTTTTTTTTGTAATGCATTGACCTTCCCATTGTTGGACAAACTTGTTTGATCACTATAAAATATCAATGTGTTATGATAGCACCTTAACATGCAATGTGATTTTGTATGCAATGCCATCATGTTCAAAACTTTGGAACTGAATAATTTTGTGGTGGCAGGGTTATACAAAAACAATATTCCTCTTATATAAAAATATGATCTCTTTTTCTAAACTTAGATTGTCTTTAAAGTTTTTAAACCTCACTTCTCATCGAAGCCTTCAAACTTTATTTGTTCTTTATCGAGCTTCTAAACCTTACTTGTTCTTTAATTAGCCTCAAAACCTAATTTGCCATTGAAACGGTCTCCAAACATGAGGCTTGTCCCTTAAGCTTCCATTTCCTCATTTCTTTCCAAAAATGTTTTGAAACTTTATGAGACTGTACATTTTATTGTTCTCCCACTTCACCGCTTTTAAAAGTTGTTGCTAAGGTGACATACTATGATTATTGAAAAAATTGAAAAATATGAAGTTACAAAAGCCTCTTTAAAAAAAGGGGGGGGGGGGGGGGGAGAAATTTTAGAGGCTAGTAATATTATGCTCGTGGCACCAAAAAAAATTTAATTACCTCGTCTCACTTTAAGACATTTTTTCAACTCAAAAAAATTCCAGCTATCTAACTTTATCACTGAATGCAACTTCGTAGATTATAAGTTTATATGGTTCACATGATGGTTTTGAAAATCTACCCTAATTGCACCATGACTCAAGATTAGATATGGTGCTACCATACATGTGCAAGGCTTAGAGATATTAATTAATCAACAGTTTTAGCAAGAACTATTGTATGTATTGATATCTCGGGGAATTCACTCAATGTATTTTATGAGTATCACGTGCGAACAAATCTTTGACCCCCTATATTACATTGTAAATAATCAATCAAACAACTTGAAAAAATTATGGAATGTTTCTTTATGTTGAAAGTTTATATTGTGAATTTTTGGAAATTTTCTTTATTCAAATTAATTACTTATAAATTTTTGAAGTAAATAAATGCACTATTCAACTAGTTTTTGTGTTTTTAGAGCTTGTTTCAATTGTGTTTTTAAAGCTTGTTTTGAATATAATTGAAATAAGAGCTTAAAAAAATAAAAGATATAATGAATATGTGACCACACTAAAAAATTTGGAGCTAAATCAAACTTTATTAAAAATTATATAGGGGTTGAAAATCACTTGTTTGCACGTTTTTACGTAATATTTGGAAGTGACCTCCCCGAGATTGATATTGGCATGCCTATGCATTGAAAGACAAAATGAAGTTGCACTAGTGAAATCTCAAACCTAAACACCTTTTGGTCCCAATATCCTTTGAATCAACATAAATTTGAACATCTATACCTTGACAGGAAACGCAACTGATAACGTGGTAGTGTTAACCTTAGTTTTCCTTCACACTGAAATGACAAACATCAGAGTACTCTACAGCTACAAGAAATTGGTCTACATATAGTTTGAGCACTCAACTAGTTTAAAGAGCTGTCATTCTACATGGGGAGGAAAGAAAGTACATAGATGACCAATTCTCATATTGAGCAAACAAATAGATTGATTACTGACATAATTCATGCCTCCATAGAGAAAAGGACATTTTTGAGTAAACCAAAACCTCTACAAACTTCGTGTTAAACCCTCCTAATGAGATGAAATTACATATAATATTGCGCCCTTGATGATTCAAAGCTCTAATACTATGCAAGCTCAAATTTGCTCGAAGCGGGATCCAAAGGGCAAAAGTAATAGCTCAATCTGTCCACACTGCTCTTTCAATTTTGTTATGAGCCAATGACAATCCCTAATGATGTTCATCATGCCCAGGTTGACCGCCTACTCCTGTAACCTTCAACTGCAACCAAACACAAGTAAGAGTGACTACAAGCAATAGAGTTTAAGAAAAAGAGGCATCTTGAGATTTTCATTTACATTGCAAGACATGGACATATGGAGAAACAATTTTGAAAGGCATTTGCTACGAGAGCGTTTCTCAAACAAATTCATACATTAGTCAGTTAATGCCAGTGAAATTTACAGAATACCTGAAAGACTTGGGCGCAAACAGAGCACTCATATGTCTTTTCCTTTTTTAGGTGAAACCATTGAATGTCATGTTCATCCTCTATTTGCACAACAAGAGCAATGTTAAATTTTAGAGCACTCGGTATCACATAAAGTTACGAGACAACACTCATTGTTGTCTGCTTGCCATTCAGGTCTTCCTTCCCAATTATTGTAACGCACAACACGAAAGAGTTTCTAAAGATTCTCTAATTTTTACATAACTTGTAGGCCCAATCCTTACAAATGCAGACCTTGGAATTTGCCCTTTTTCTGATCTTAACCCTTGAAGGACCAAGGATTTATGGTTTTAAAGTGACAAATTCAATTGAACACATTTTGAACAGTAGAATTAAAATGGAACCAAAAATTATATCACCAGAATTAATAAAGAACATTGTATGATTTGGTCAAGAAACAAAGAAATTTGAACAAGAGGAAAGTCCACAATAGACCTACTCAAGACTGCTAAAAATAACATGAGGCCCAATTTGGGCTTTTTGGTCCTTCGGGGGTTAAAGTTATGATTGAGGAGCTCAAAATGATAATAATAATAATATTATTAATAAATAAATAAACTCTTACCACCAACACCTCCGCAACACCCAACAATCCGTACATCGTAGTGTGACTCGACAACCATTGGAGCCTCCTGGATGTTAGAGGTGTAATTAAACAAGTGCAAGCTTATCAACAAGTGAGTTCCTCGCAAAAATTGTAAGGCTTTTTTCAACATAGATCATGTGAGACTACAACACAGTAAATTCGACAATTTGAATTATGCCATCTTAGAATCATACATACAGCAGAGTCCTTATAATTGATACAAGGCCAAATAAGGTTGCCAAACCAGTCCAATTTTGCGTGTAATACAGTCATTACACTACCACAACCGAGTCTTTAGCAAATACTTAAGAGAGACCTAACCTTTGTGCCGATTGGTCCACGAGGGGGAGTAAGGTCGAACCGCATTTTGCCCTGCAACAAACGGAGAAATTAATTCCAATACATAGTCAACACGGATCCAATAGAGCACAAAAATTGCCTAGTTGAATTCCACATTTAGGAAGAGGTTCTACATGTTGCTTCCATTCCAATTCCTCCCGCTCGGCTCCAGTTGCAATCCCGAATTCATCTGACATCAAATATGGAAGCTAGATTTATTAACATTCTCAACAAAATCTGTGTCTATTACCCAATATCCAAGTCCTTGTAGCTGTAATTGATTCCCAATTAATTCCAGCCTAAACATTTCCTAAGCTTAAACAAATCCAAGTGACTTCTCAAGCGGGCTCTCAAGTCCTCCAACAGAAAAGAACGTTGACTCTTGCTATACTGAATCCATTGATATTGAGAAAAGTGTCCTGCAATAGAAGAGATCAAGAACTGCAATCTACTATTTGAAGTTTCACTTTAGTCCACACTGATTGACATTAGTAGGGCGCAACTAACGAACCCTCGTAACATCCAGCTGTGGCAACATGGAAAGTACAATTGTAACTCAAATCTTGCGATGAAATATGCGTAGCCACAATAATTGTAAATTTCTAAACTCATGAGATAAACCTCCTTTTGAGCATTTGAAAAAAGGAATAAAATAAGGCT
This sequence comes from Pohlia nutans, assembly GCA_022496805.1. Taxonomy (NCBI): domain Eukaryota; kingdom Viridiplantae; phylum Streptophyta; class Bryopsida; order Bryales; family Mniaceae; genus Pohlia; species Pohlia nutans. The sequence continues at coordinate 24,179,575 of CM040085.1, read as the reverse complement.
ATGTACTCACTCGTTCGATTAATTGAGACACAGAACTGTCATTCTTGGAATAGAAATTGACCAACAAATTATTTGGTTCGAACGTGTCCTTGGTAGCATATTTGCCACGGATTCAAAGCCAAACCGACATTCATGGATTCCGACAATGCATGCATACCCTCGATCGCAAATCAATGATATTTTAGCCTTTTAGGGCATCCTTAGGTGTATTAATTAATGAATGACCACGTAAGAATCTATACACACGACAAAATGAAGTACAGAGCAACGTAGAAAGAAACATGATGGTAATTTTAGTTTTTATTGCAAATAATGGAAAAAAGAATGGTGGTCAATCAATTGAGAAAGAGAGTTATACCGTAGCGAGGAGTAGTGGCATGGAAGCATTGGGGAGAGGATGAAGAGTAGTTGGGGTGCAGGGCTACGGACGCGGTAGTGAGCACACGAGAGAAAGTTTGTCGTCTCGCTATTGTCTTGAACATGGTGCTGCAATGTTGCTCCCTTCCCTGATAGACCCAACTCTGGATGGATTGATAGATCTCCACAAGGGAGTGGAATGGAAATGAATAAAAAGCAAGCAAACAAAACCCTAATCATCCGCAGGCTAATAACGAGAGCTTTTAGACACAACCACCAACAAATAGTCGGACACTAATGAGGCAAGAGAGAAAGACGAGAGAGACATAAAGAGACCAAGGGTGTTGTCATGTCATAGCGACTAGACCCGACTACCCACCCCCGCCATACTTATGTAATAGAGCCATGCAATAGCCCTCCATTGCGCAATAGGTTATCTTCATTGGAAGTAGCTAGCAACCATGAGGTTTCGCTTATAACTCATAACACCCCGACCAATGAATAAAGATTACCTTTTGTAAAAATATTGAGGTTAGTATATATATGTATTATATTTATTATATTTATATTATATTTATCATATTAATTATTACTATTTTATCATCATTATTATAATTCATAAAATATTATATTTATCATATTTATTAAGTTTAATTAAATTAAATTAATTAATTAATTATACTTTTTAATTTTTAATTTTTTATATTCATTTTTTTAATTTTAATTTTTTTGTTTAATTAATTAATTTAATTAATTAATTAATTTTTTTATTTTTTATTTTTTATTTTTTAAAATTTAAAATTTAAAATTATTTCTTTATTTTAAAATTTAAAATTCTTTAAGTTTTTTTATGTTTTATTTTTTATATTTTGAATTTAATTTTATAAAATGTAAATTTTTTAATTATTTTATATTTTGAATTTAATTATTTTATATTTTAAATTAAATTAAATTATGTTTAAAAAATTAAAATTTTAAATTTTTTTTTATTCTATTATTATTGTTCTTTTATTTTTTTATATCATATGTGTTTTGATTTGGAGGTAGATGAAGTGAAGAGAATAATAGGATATATTAAGGAATATAATAGGACCCAAAAAAGGCCATAATAAGACCCCGATAAAAATTATGGTACTCAAAAAAATAAAGCTTCCTAAAGGGCAGCATGAGAAAATTACATTGAAAATGTATAATATAACCCAAGCTCTACATGAACATAGGTATGCACACTCCCTATGACGGTTTTGTGTTAAAAAGTTGTGTTGAACGCATGAACAATCAATAGTCGTGACAAGCCCTTGCAGGGGTTTGCCTAGTCTATTGTATTATGCATAGTAGTACCCAACACACATCCTCTCCATATCGGTTCTACTTGGAAAACTCTATATGCTAGAACCAACCTAGTTATACTACTATATAATGCATAGTGGTATACACGCACACGCACGTTCTCCATGACAGTCATCTGTCACTAAAATGGTTGTGCCAGACATTGGCATAGCGAAATCTAGTCTATAATATACGTATAGTGGTTCCCACAGGTATACTCCCCACAACGGTTGTGCTACCGGAATGGTCGTGGAGAGCTTTGATAGAGACCAATCTAGTCTATTATATAATGCATAGTTGCAAACCATGCACCCATGCATGCAAAGTTGGTTCCACCACCAGAATTGTTGTATCGGACTCCAACATGGACCAATGAACCTAGTCTATCACATGACCCAAGTCGTGCATGCACACACGCTATGACCATTCGACTGTTGAAACTTTCATGCAGGTCTTAGACACATGCCAAATTAGTATTTGATATAATAAATATCATACACATATGCATGCGAAGATGATTCCAGGGTTGTCGTACTAGGTGGGTTGAGGTCATCAAATATGCCTTATGAGCACGGATGAATAGACCACTTGGTCCAATAATTCTCATAGGATTGGACAAATTAGAGTTTTGGGTACAAAGATACGCCTAAAATCTATAAATTAGAAAGCCTTATTGTTTGAGATCCCCTAGTATTTTAAAAATCTTCATTGGAACCAAGAAGGTTAGAGAGATCAAATTCATTTTATACTTACTAAATCTTTGAAGTAGTTTGCTCCAATAAATGAGTGATAACGACTTATTAGAGATTGAAACTTGTCTCTCAATTTGAATTCATCTCAATGCAGACGTCTTTAAACTATTTCAAATGATAGTCCTATTTGTACTATATGTTGAATTCCATTCATGAGGTTGGTGATTTCATTCCTACTAGTATCAATAACATTGGGTAAGTTTTGGGGGCTCAGCTAGAGGGCTCCAAAACTCACCTAGTGCCTTAATATGTGTTACCACTTGATTTAACAAGGAAAAAAAAAGGGAGAGACGACTCTCGCCACTAACAAAAAGTCACCCTTGCCAAAATGCCGATGAAGAATTAATCCTATTATTTGGCTATGGATTCAAAGCTCAAGTTTATTGTGTGTTTCTAATTTTTTTTTAATTGTAAATAAAATATAATAAAATATAATTGAATTTAAATTTTTTCAAATCCATTCAAATCCATCTAGAAGAAGCATAAGGTAAGTGACCTAAAAACCATCCTTGATTTATGGATAGTTCAAGAAATTTAAAGAAAATTTAATAAACTTTCTTGTCCCCAAAATCTATAAGAAGCATTCTACTTTATCACAACTTCATTTACTTACAAAATATTTGTGTTACTTGTGAGTTACATGATCCTACTTGTAAGCACAAACCAAAAATTATTTATACAACATGGAAGTTGGTCACGTTGCGTATGCTCATATTCTTTCTTACCTACATACTTAGCATGTGGTAGAAACTTGCTTTTTAAATGGGATGTTGTGATCTTGATGGCTTATTTTTGCCTTAAGAGGTTCTTTTTTCATCAAGATTAAAAATGACATGGACGCGTGACCATGAGAAAAAGGGGCCTTTTAAAGAAGAATTCTCTTTTGTTGTACATTACATGGCAACTATATCCAAAGTCCCTTACAAAGTATTTTATATCTAGTACATACTTAGTTAAATTTACACATAAAGATGTGCTCAAAAAGATCCATTCCCAATAAAATGCATTGTCTACGAAGCAATTTCACTTCAAATTTGATAAAAATTACACTTTTAGAATGCTAAAAATGGGGGATTTACACTACATTTGTTTTACTAAAAACAAAGGTTCCAACACGGAGATATTCAAATTTGAAATTAATAAGCAACTCAAATTTTTCTCATTTTTTGATTTTTTTAATACTCCTTTGCACATTTTTGTCCATTTTTGTTCACTCTAACCAACATTTTTTTCTTTAATCGAGGAAGAGAATTCTTCATCTTAGTACCCTTCAATCCAACTTTTAATTTGAGAAAAGTATTTTTTTTTCTATGACTTAAAATTAGAAAAATTGTCAAATTGATTTTAAAGTTTTAAATGTTAATATTTTTTCAATAAAAAATTATTTTTGCTTCAAAAATCAGTAGCTTCATCTTCATTTTGTGAACTTTCCAAGCAAATAAAAAGATTGTAGAATTTGAAAAAAATGAGCCTAATATGAGTCAATTCTTTTGGGAATGGATCTTTTTGAGCCAAACTATAATATGAAAATGTACAATTTCTTCATTCTATGTATACAATGTACATGAATGTCTCAAATAACATCCCTTTGTATATTCACGGGCTTCAAAGAGTTTCCTCCTTGAAATCTACGAATAATTTTAAAGAAAAAAACACTTAGCATAGATATGTCAATGCTACCTTCTACTTGCAATGCATCATAGAGTCCAAATTTTTTTAGGTGGCGAAATATAGCCAAAAAGGAGAATTATTTGTCGAAAGAGCTAAATTTGGACCAAAAACTCATTCCTTTATCGCCAAAATATTCATCCATGTTGACATGTTTTCATCCATTTGAGCAAATTCTCATTCAACTATGATTTTTTTTCATTGGTGCCACTTGTTCAAAAAATGAAAAATTGTAGAAAAATCACACAATACTCTTTATCTGAGGGCCGCTTTACATAATGGACCATGGCTAATAAAATCTAAAGCTAATTCACAAGAAGTATTGGCTTAGGCCAAGTAGAGAGGAAGCTCTTGCACGGCTTGGAGGAAGTGAATTGGGTTCCTATTTTGTTTCAATTCAATTTTCTTACCTAGGTCCGTGTCAGACTTTGTTTTTAGTGCATTAGAATATAATTTCAACTTATTAGAATATGAATTTTAGGGAACGATCTTGACTCCCTCATGTAAAGCTCTTGGGGTTGATTTTGTAAATTCAACCAATCAGCTACAAAGATTCAAGCATGTCAGAGCTCCAAATTAGCCTTGACCCATCATGTACAACGACACTAAGTTTGTAATTGCGATTCACCTACATCAACAATCCATAATTTCTTCATATAATATCCAAATAATTAATATTTAAGTGCATTAAAATCCTCTCAAAAACAAGAACAAGAACCACACATAATTCTTACATTCTAACAATGGAAACCACCGAAAAAGCTTTCCATTCTTAGTGGCCATGGCCAGAATTAGGGCACGGGACGAAGACGACGATGGCTATGGCGCATCGGCAAGGAAGGAACCCGGCAACGCGGCCATGGCGGTGCTGATGAAGACCTGACTCGCATGGAGGTCCCACGCATCATCCTGGTCTCTCCTCTCCTCTTCTCTATGTACTCACGCACCTCTGTTGCATATGTTTTATTAGGGCATCACAGTGTTCAATTTTAGTGTTGCGAGGGTAGCGGTATTGTTGTAATTTTAGAACTGAGAATTTTAGTGTTGCGAGGGTATTATTGTTATAGTTTGCATTGGAATTTGTTCTTTGGAAGGAGTTGGATCCAGTAGATTAGTGGAAGGTAGGGGAATCTGGTATCCAATTTGGTATAACTGAGATATTTAGTGCTGCGAGGGTATTATTGTTGTAGTTTGCATTGGAATTTGTTCTTTGCAAGGAGTTGAATCCAGTAGGATGGGGATTCCGAGTGGAGGGTCGTTTGGAGGGTCGTCTGGGGGAGATAGTGCATTTAGTAGTGGAGGCCGATTTGATGACAATTCTTCGAGTCGTGGTTTCTATCCCAACTCTTACAATGACCCGTATTATTACAACAACAACAACCAGCGACGGCCATACAGCGGCGGTGGCGGTGGCGGTGGCGGTAGCGGCGGTGATTGCAAGAATCCCTGCACCGTCATCGCCTCCTTCTTTGCCCTCTTTGGTACTTCCCGAAACTATTGTTGGAGCAGAGTATTAGGGTTCCAAGATCAACTGAGTTCATAGAACCCTACTGCAATTAACCCCTAAAGGACCAAGAAGCCCAAATTGGGTCTCATGTAGTTCTAACCAGTTTTGAGTAGGTCCTATGTGGACTTCTTTTTGTTCAAATTTATTTATTTTCGACCAACACATGCAATGTTTTTTTTACTGATTCTGGTGATATAAAATTCGGTCTCGTTTAGATTATCCTTTCGACAATATGATCAATTGAATTTGACACTTTAAAGCCATGAACCCCTGGAGGGCCAAGGATTATAAAATGATTTAAAATCGGATGGGGCCAAATTTTATATCAGTGAAGAGCATTGCCTGTGTTGGTCAAGGAATAATTAACCTACTGAAAAAACATGAGGCTCAAGTTGTGCTTCTTGGTCCTTTAGGTTATTTCTTTTGAACCATAAAATTATGCTTCATGGCAATGAATGACGTGTGTACGCTGGAGAGTTTTCCATCTTCAAAGTTCAGTTGTTCAGAATAGGTGCACTGTTAGATCTATTCAGAAATACAGAGTGACACGCTTACATTCATATACAAATTGTTTTGGTCATGACATCATCTCGAGAGTTGATGTGGTGTTCCTTCTTGTAAATACATATTTTAACCCCTAAAGGACCATGAAGCCCAAATTGGGCCTCATGTTTTTCTTGGTAGTTTTGAGTAGGTCAAATGAGAAGTTCCTTTTGTTCAAATTTATTTGATTTTTGACCAACGCATACAATGTTCTTCAATGATTTTAGTGATATAAAATTTGATCCAATCTGAATTATCTTTTTCACAATATGAACAAATGAATTTGTCCTTTAGGGGTTGACTGGGTGAGTGACTATCTATTATTTTTCGTGCAGGATCTGTATGGATGATTTTTGGACTCTTCAAGTCGGATCAACCATTAATGTCTCTGAATTATTCACGTGTCTTCTCGGCCAATTCCGTCTTCATCAAGGAAATACAGGTTAACGTTTTTCCTTACTCCTATGAGGATTTTTCTGGCTCGCTACTGTGATACTAAACATGCAAAAATAATCTTGATTTGGATTTCAGATTACTTTACCTCTTTGATCACATGTTTGAACTGGTAGAATACAGATTATACCACTTTTGAACTTGGAGATGTAGATGAACGCATCAATTATGTGATTTCAGATTCGAAACCTGAGAGATCCGGGTCCAATTGTCTACTCGTTCTCTGAAAGGCCTGCTCTCAGCGATTCAGTCAACTATAATGAAACTCATGACGACTTTGTGGAGTCATATAGCCACAAGGTAAGCAATGTCACCCTATTCCCTCACCCCCTTTTAAGAAAAGATCAGTACGGCAATTTGAAGACTATCATTGATAGCATTGAGAAAAGTCCAGGTCAGAATCCAGTGTTGTATTATTTGACCTCTTTTCAAGCATCTATCAATGTACTTGATGTTCACAGGAATGGCGTTTCTGGCTTAATCAAGGCTCCACTATTGAGCTCTCGTATGATGTAAAGGGTGTTTCTCAAGATTATCTTGTGCTTGCTTTTATCCGGGGTATGTAAATGAACCATCTTTATATCGTTCACTGAACTTCAAAACGGTTACAAAAAAAGTACACTGAATGGCGTATTTAGAGGAGAATTGATGTCTTTTACCACAATTCAAAGGTGAAGAGAAATAGTGTCCCTTGACACTACATAGGAGTTAGCCACTTGTCATGGCATGCCATATTTATCATAAAGTTGCCATATGTCATTGGAATACTATATTCATTTTTTTCTTACAAGGACACTATATCTCCCTAAAATGAAATAGTGTCCCGGGACACTAAATACGCCATTCAGTGTAGTGCTTTTTTATTAGTGTTTGACTAAGTAATCCTGCAGTATGCTCTATGTTCATCTGTGTTTTGATATATACACAAGACTTGTTTGTGAAGGTGTCGTGAACTTTGTTGATATAATTTTCGATTAGTTTTTGTCATATTTCTTGAACAATTGAACAGATTCCAAGTGTCTAAATGGAGTAGGCTGGTTGTACAATTTTTGGGAGGGACTTTGCAGGGACTGATGGCTTGGAGGATTGGACCAGAGCTCCGAACACTCCTGCCAAAGCATTGAAGTGGTATCGAATACATGGTACGTATACCCTCTTTGTTTGCGGTAAATAACATAGTCAATACGTTATCCATCAGAGCTCAGCTTACATGACGCCTCAAGTCTTGTTATGGTAATCAGCGCGGGGTGTCTGTGAACACTTGATAGTACAGTAAATTCATTGCAATTCTTATGGGTGTTGGAGAGTTTGTCACACCTGTCGCCAAACTCGTAATCTCTGGGACAATCAAACAAGAATCATAACTTCTAATCTTGTGATATACAGGCCTTCAGAATTCCAATGTGCAAGGGTAATTCAATTTGAAGAGTGTGGCTGTATTGCAGGTAGTGGTGTTAAAGATTTTGAGGCAGACCGGGACGGTGATTACTTTGTTGCCTTTGGCAATCTTAATTATCAAGACATGGAGGTTTTTGCTCAACACTGCCTTTCGGCACTTGTGATGCTTTCTGCATTTGCAGTTTAGGATGTAACGTATTAGAGATCTTATGAAGCAGTACCCTATACTGGCATTTAACCGGGAAAACTAATATTGGGTGGAACCAATATTACCACTTAGTTCTGGATGAAGATTATAACTTGAAAACTTTATTGTGTAGTTGTTTTCCTAAGAGAAGGTGATAGTTTTTTGAAGCATATGATCTCATCAATGGGGTCTTTGGAACAGGTAACTTCCGAATTGAAGATACACAGCATACTTTATAGCGTCAAAGGCGCAGACAAAAGGATAGCGCTTACATCTGACGTTGAAGCAATTAACATCCCTTTACCTCTCTTTCGTGCCAACTCTGTATTGCTGACTACACCTAGTGAACCACAGGTGCGCTCACTTTTTCCAGTGAATTTTCAGTTCAGGTTTTGGGCTTTTTCTAGAGTACAATTAACTGTTAAATTTTTGTAATGTCCCTGGGTTAAGCACAAAGCCTTTTGTTGGCTGCAGGAGGGTGCTGATGTTTGGGAGGTAGCAGTTGGATCACCTACATCTTAATCTGGGGTATTGAACCTCGTGACCACACTATACATTTATGTTCAGTCTCACGAAACCACTTCTAGCCTTTGAAGCTTGTGAAATGCTTTCATTCAAACATCTAGAGTACCTGTCTCTATTATTATTCACAACTATCGATCACACTGCCTCTATTTCCCATGAAAATAATAGATTTAAAAAAAAAAAAATCACTACAACCTTAAAAATCAAGTTAACTTCTACTTTTATTCAACTAAGTGTTCCCTATTGCCTCCTTTTGCACAGGAGTGTTTAATTTCATTGCTCTTATTTATTGCTCATAATTGAATTTGGTGAGTAGTCATAGGAGCATGGAATTTCATTGCGGGTTCCTATTAGTGCTCCTAATTGATTTTGGTGAGCAATTATGGGGACATAGGTGCGCAATCACTGGTGCACGGGACATGTACCCACCCTATATTATTACATGATAGATGTAACCTTTTTGAATCTGAACGAATTCTTTTGCAGTGATGGAATTTTGTTTCCTCATTGAATGCCTGTTGCAGGTGCAATAGCTGTGGCGGTAGTTACGGTTTATGGTGTAGAAGTAGGAGGCCTAGGGGTGCACATATGGCGAAGAAGCCGGGAGGAGCTCCCTTTACTGGCTCCACAAAATGATCAGGCAGTGCATAGTCATGCAACCAGCAACTCTTCCAGTGTTGCAATCTCGAGTCCGCGAGGTGATGGGGATGCAAGTCCTTGTGACGACCACCAACTGTGCACCATTTGCTTGGACGCACCCAAGGATTGCTTCTTTGATCCTTGTGGTCATCGCTGCACTTGCTATGTTTGTGGTCAAAGGTCAGTTCCCCTTTCTCGATCACTTACCTCAAGTCTGAAAATCAGAATGAATAATTTTTTAAAATCAATCTCCAGATTCCAACACACTAAAAAAAAATGTATTATTTGGATACTGTATGAATAAGTTCTGACGTTTTGCTTGTAAGTTGCGCGTACAACCATGAGTAGACTTTGAATCTTCAGTTGCTAAACATTGTCAGAATCATTAGATGCTGCATATGTACTTGTGAGACACATTTACATTTTTTAGGCCTATTTTTAATCTATTCATGCTTATAAGGAAACTCTTGAAATGATTGTTTTTTGCTTCAGCAGTAGCTTTTGTGACCTAGAAGCTTCATGCTGTGCAGGATCCAAGAAGGAAACAATGGATTATGTCCCATATGTCGACAACCTATTCGAGCAGTTCGCAAAATCTTCGACTCTTAGGACTTGAAGGTTCAGTGTCAAACATTCTGCTGCAAGATGAGGTTTGGTCTTTAGTTGAGTTGCAGGCCCTTGAGCTGTAATGAAATGTCTCGATAAGTAACTTCAAGCGTAGAGAGTGTAAATCGTGTATAAACAATCAAGACACCAAGGTTGTTGCTGAAGGTGTCAATGGTTTGATGTACCAGACATCCATCACAGCAAGGTGTAAGGTGCAAGCTGCTGCACCAGTACGTTGTTTGTTTTCATTGTTAGAAAGTTAAAATGTGATGTCTGGAAATCTGCAGGTGCTGCACACATGGGCGGTCCAAACGTGATGTTTGAACAGGTTCAATAACTTTTGCAATTTGAGTTCATGAAATTGTACAATAGTAGTGAGTTTTGAAGGCAAATTTGTGATTTTGTATTCTTGTTTTTCGTAACAACTTTAGCATTGACTATTTGTTTGAAATTATGTACTGTTACTCCTAAGGCCTACTCAGTGTTGTTTTTTTGAGGGAGGATCCTAGGAAGATGCATTGTTGCCATGTAGACGATAAAACCAGTCAATATTTGAACCACATTTACTCACTGAACATTTGACCGGTGTTTCTTCACAGGAAAATGTATCCCAAACTCTTCACATGTAAACCATCTTTAGATTTTTAGATATGTGATATTGAAGCAATTGACCAGGTTTGATACTTAAACAAAAGCTGATACCAATCAAGTTCTTGTTTAGAGACCCACGCCACACCAGGGGTTGATTGTGATGTTAGGAGGGTGTTTTAAATTGCGGAGGCCACACTTAATTTGTTACATGTATCAACCCGGTTTTTGAAGGATAATCCAAATATGACGATGTTAACTGTGTTTGCACAAAACCTTCTATAAACAAGCATAACACCATGTAAAGTAGAGTGTTATGGAACATCCACAAAAACCCTAAAACCCATGCAGTACAATGGCATGACTCAAGTTTATTTTGGCTCAATGCACTGAAACATTGATTTTTGTGTATTTCTTGAGAAAACACCTCCACTCCTTTAGAGGTTAATAATGTTGCTACTTCAAACCTTGGTACATTCAACTTAACCACCCTAGTTAGGTGGAGACTCTGTTGTCATGTTATGGGTTAATTTTAGATGCCTTGACTACAGTGAGAGTAGGGTTTTTTAATTTTTGGCTTTTAAATGCCTTGAAGCACCAGAAAAAAATGACGAGTATCAAAATTTGAAACTGCATGCAGTGCAGCTGATCATATTCACATTGACATGTATTCTTGCAATCTTCACTAGCTTTGGAAGGATTCAAAATGCAATTTGTTCAAATCAGATAAGGCAATAAATTTTAAATCTCATGCTAGAGATATACATTTGTACAATTTTGAATCTTGTGAAACACGTCAAATGTTACAAAAAGTACCACACCAAAAGGAAAAGAAACTACTGCATGCTTTTAGCAGTGAGCACTGATTCATAACACTTTCACCTCATCAGAATAACGTTTCAGCTGCTTGAATTCGTCATCATGTTAGTAATCTTCACAAATGATAACCACCGTTTATGGATCCGCTTGATCTATCAGAAACACACCATAAGTCTGATCAGTGTTGCAACAATAGATCACGGAAGTAAGGTATGTACCAGTGTTGGACTGGTATGGCATCAAGTTGCAGTGAACTCCCAGACAAAAGCACGTTTTAGATATCTGTTTTAGATGTCCTTGAGATGAACAAATGTTTACTTAGAGCGTGGATTTTTTTTGAGACCCTTCCGATACTAGACCAACACTGGTATGTATACCTAACACTAGTAAAAAAAATGGCACTGCCGAGGGAGATGCCCATGCAAGTAGTGCCCAATTCCACGCATGCATAGTGATTTCGCCTAGACATCTCCATGGGGACGCCACCTTTTCTACTAGTGTAAAAGCCGGTCCAAATAAGCATCTCAACAGGTTCCTATTATGAGATTGCATTAATTTGTTGACAATTGAATGAGCGTTCAAAGTATTTTTTGGGCATTATATAAAACAAGGACGGTGTAATTGCAAGGCTCTACCCCAATCTTCTTTATATTTGTTGTAAATACTTGAACAATTTTTAAAATTAATTAATTTTTATCAGAGTAGTATAAATGAGTAGATAATATATATATACTCTATGTTGTTTTAGGATAGTATATTGCTTGCAAATTTTTATTTTTTCTTAGCTTAGTTAGTGTTGTGTAAAAACGCATGTTTTGAATCATCCTAAAATGGGCATTGTGCAAAGGGTGTTCAATAGAAAGTGGACTTTCAATAAGTGTAAATTGTTGGGTGATCTTTGTCCCATTGGACAAGTCCGATAAACTTTGATTTTTTTTAAAGTATTGATTATAGGTGTATCCAAAATCTATCCTAAGGGTCACTTTACGTATGAAGTCGAGCTTGTTTTTTAATCCTCACCTCTCATTGGTTCAAATCCTGAAATCAACTCCAACAAGGTCTGACACGGGCCCAACTCCAAGAATTGGGTGCACCCAAAATAGAAGGCTAATTCGTGGGCTTGGGCCTGTTTTTAGATTTTCAATAAATAAATATTATATTATTGTAATATAATATTTTATTTTTTGTCGTTAAAATACTTTTTCCAACAATTAGCACCCTTTGATTGCTTGCAAATTTGAACGGCTCTTTTTGGTCTCTTCTTCCCTTCATCTTGCTCCGTCTCTTTGGGTCCAACACGGTTAGACATGGGAGAAATAGACTCCATTATAATCTTATTATATTGAGTACTTGAGGCTGGGCTTAAGGCTAATACGGGCTGAAATTTGGTTGAATTGGCCCAAGAAAAAATGGCCTCGAATTCATATGTAAAGCAGCCCTAAGAATTCATATGCAAGAATCTATAGGGAGGGATTACTTTTGGGGTAAACAGGGTTGGAATTAAATCTGAGCTCTGGAATTAAAATGAGAAGGCAAGGGATTGAAAGTGGTACCTCTGAATAGGGAGTGAGAGTTTCAGAGCAGAGGCTCTGAATGGGAGGTGCCAGAATGGAAGAGGGTAGGACTTTGCCTAGGGCAGGTTGTGCAATATTGCCCAAATAGAAGAAGGGAAGCACCCACTTGGCTTGTGGGAAGGCAAATTCGGACAAATATGCTGCAGCGTGGTCTTCCAGAGTTTGCTTCTGGCTATACCTCTCCTGAGCCTTGGAAAGCTCCTCTTCCTCATCAAGAGCTTGTGACAGTGTCACAACATCCTGCAAACATACCATGAATCATCCACATCATTCTCAATCTATCTATCCCCAAACATGGCAACCTTGCATCACTGCAAGCAAACTGGTCGTTTCTCACTTGCTATTTTGATCCATTCCAGAGTTGGTGAGTGCGTTTGGTCACATAGGACAAGGACCTTTTTCCGCGATTTCAGTCAATTTGCTGATTTTAACTCGCTTTTCATTGACTGAAATCGCGAAATAGTGCATCTGCTGTTGAATATGACAAGAGGATACTATTTGCATTTCGACATATGTAGGAGAGTGATTTTATAGAGCTGTGGAGAGATCTTTGGGTACGAGAACCAAATTTGTTAAGAGCAATTTTTTATCACTACCACACGATAAAAGCTGGTCCAACACAAATTAATAATTCAAAATGAAATTTGAAAACGTTATCTAAGTATGGTGAACGGGGAATATTGAGGAATGTTTGCAGTGCCAAAATGAAAAAAATGTAAAATAATAATTATCTAGCACATTATAACTATTAACCTACAATATGTATGAATTTCTTATGCAATTATTTGAAGTTGGAGGTTGTAGAACACTATTGAAGGGATAGTAGACAATCCCATTTCCATTCAAAGATCAGTGGCTAATAAGTCCAACCAAGTGTATGAACATAGTAGTTGCTGTTGGTAACAGGGGTCGGACGGCATGAGGTCCCTAACAATTAATTTGAGTATACTCTACATCACTCACAGCAAGTTAGTTCCAAAGAGGCTTGTATGTAGAGAAGAGCGTACTAACCTGGAGCGAGGAGTTGCAACCCTGACCAAGGGCATTGGACATCGCATGGGCAGCGTCACCTATCAAGACGGCCTTGCCTCCAACATCATGGAACCTGCTACAAAATACCTGTCCACAGAACCACCACCGCCGTAATTAATTAAGAATTCCCTCAGCAGGTTGACATAAAAACACATTAATGGTGCAGCAGAATCTAAATAACATTCTTGAAAGGAGCTGCAAACCTCACATCTTGAGTTCAAGAATGAATGCGTTGATACTCAGCCAATTATTATACACAAGTGTAGTTACTGCCAAACACAGTGCAGCTACAGTGAAAAGAATGAGCGGTGTTTAAGTAGAAGAGGCATTATTATTTGTTGATGAATCTTCCCAGATCGTCTACCTCCTAGATCATAAAATATTACAGAAAATATCAGAAACTGAAATACGTGAAACCTTCATTGAGGATGTGGGACGCTGATTAATAAAGGCCTCGGCAGCTTCTACGGGCACTTTCAAAGGTGGCATGTACTTCTCCATGTACGCCTTCAACTGCAAAACCATGGTGTGTGTGTCAATACCATTCGCCGAACGTTGCATATGTTTTTGAACAGCAGTAATCTTTAACACTGTTTGATTCCAAATACGGCATTTAACAAGAGCTATTAATGCTGAATCATCGGTGAAAGAATATGTACCTCTCCTGCTGACTGAATGCTAAGAAGCTCCACTGGGGTGGTGCCTAGTGACCATTCTATTAGCACGGACATCCCGTTTCCAGGGGTTGGAAAACACGAGAACCGCAAGCTTGTTTTCTCGGCTGTGCCTGAAAAGGGAAGCCTAAACCAAGAACTAGATTGTTTCCCCTCCTCCACAGCATCCTCCTTAGTCACCCTGCGAAAGTTACCTCAGATGTTTTAACCCCTGGATTCATAATTTGAAAATGATCGAATTGTGAAAAACATAATTCAGATGGGGTCAAATTTTATAGCACCAAAATCAATAAAGAACATTGCATTTGTTGGTAAAAAAGAAATATAATTGGAGTCCCATATGACCTAATCAAAACTGCTTAAAAAACAAACTATGAGGCTCAATTTGGGCTTTAAGAAATGCTTGCAATCCCGCTTGCAATACACTATAACAAAACATGGTAAAAAAAAACCGCACTCAAAATTGACTGCGGTTCTTTTTGCCACGTTTTTGTGCATGCGCGCGTAGTGGACTGTTAGCTTCTTTTGCGATTTCTGACTACAATTTTTAGAATTTTGGGGCGTGTAATATACCGTTGGAAAACTATTGAAAATACCTTTCCAATGGTATATTCCACGCCCCAAAGTTCCAAAAATTGCAGTCGAAAATTGCAAAAAACAGTGGTTGCGCGCGTAGTGAGCCTGCACAAAAAAGTGGCAAAAAGAACCGCAATCAATTTTGAGTGCAGTTTTTTTTTACCATGTTTTGTTATAATAATACTAGCTATAATCCATTCGAATAAAAGCTCTCATCAGATTCTACACAATACATATTTCAGTTCGCAACACTACAAGGAAATTGGTCGCTTCTCACTGCTATTTTGAGCCATTCCAGAGTTGGTGAGTGCTTTTGGTCACATAGGACAAGGGTTCCTCGATTTCAGTTTGTGAAAAGCGACGGGTTTGCTTGTAGTGCAAATACACACCTGAACGCATGGACGGCTTCCTCAGAGAGCTGGGGCGGCCTCGGAACATACAGGACCTTAAACGTGTAGGGCATATTGGTTTGCTGGTAGTCAAAGCCTCGTTGCGTTATGAATTCATTGCGTACAGCAGATCTTGCACCATCTGCACCTACCAAAAGATTATATGACACTGGGTTCACTGACTTGCCGTCGAAGGTGACCGTATGAGACTTGAAATCCACTCCTTCACAGCGTGTATCAAAATGCACCTGTACACAATTCACAAACAGAAATTTCAAAACCTGGCCCATATATAAGTGCATGTCAAATACTCAAAGAATACCCAACTGTCAACTTTCAAACAGGGTTTTTAGTAAACTTATAACTTCTAGACAACATCATAAAGAGAATCTTCCCTATGTTTCATGAGGAGGTCTCACTATGGTCATCATTCCCAAAACAATCTCGGGAAACAATAGCGTTTTACTTAAAATCCTAGGTGTCATTCTGAACAAACCAAATCAACTAATCAGACTTGATATGATGTTTTCTCTGCAAAGTCATTCCTGTTCTCTGTGCATTTCAACTAAGGCAGGAAACCAAGATCTCCACATCTCAGTCACAAGTAGAATCTACTCATAATTGATTTTCAACATTAAGAAGCTACCGAGACTGGAGTTCTCACCATGTTGAAATGCACAGAGAAAGGGGAATGTTCAACAGCTTTAGAGACAGTGTAAATTTATTATTTTGCAGCAGATGGCGTTACGACCTCCAGATGGTCTTTGGAATAGCGGCTCTCCAGATCAGCAACAAGAGTGGCAGCCAAGGCCCTTTGGTTGATGAGCAACGACGGCTTGCCAGGGTTCCTCTTCAAAGCGATGGCGCGCTTGCCGGAGTGCAAGACGAATTGCGAGCTCGGCATTCCGCGTTTCTCCACTTTCTCCCAAAGCCCACCGTCCACTCGTTTGATTGCGTCTTGGCCGCGAGCGCTCAAGCCTACGCAATATTGCCTCTCCTTGTACCTACATTAATTGTCATTACGTAACTTGCATGGGTGCCTTATGCAGCGATTTGTGCACTATTCATTTAACAATAGATTAACCCCTAAAGGACCAAGGATTCATGGTTTCAAAATGACAAAATCGGTCGTATTGTAAAAAATAGAATTAAGATAGGTCAATTTTTCTATCACCGGAATCAGTGAAGAACATTGTGTGTTGGTCAAAACACAAATAAATTTGAACTAAAGGCAGTCCACATAAGACTTGCTCAAAAATGCCAAAAAAAACATGAGGCCTAATTTTGTCTTCTTGGCCTTTTGGGATTAAGCACTATTCATTTGACATTATGAGTGCACTATTCATTTGACAATAGATTCAAAAAATAGGGTGTGCTATAATTTGGATTAAATCAATATCTCTGGTGTGCAAAACCATGCTACTTCTGTTTGTCAATGTAGGCGCTAATGAAGTAACTATTGGTGTGAGCAGCTTCCTTCTTCAATGTTCTTAAACTCAAGATGTAGAGGATCATGTGTGTCCAAGGAAAAAGAAGGGGAGCTTCGTGCATCTTCCATGAATTAGGAAATGGGCCGTGACAGGTGTTAGAGCTCCTTTCAAGAATGTTATGCATGTACTCACTCTTGCTTCGAATTTGAATCGATTTGAATTTGGGTCGAAATCTGAGAAAAGATGAATTAGTAAGGGAGTACTCACAGCGGCAATGGGATGCGCGGGTCGTTTCGAGCTTCGAAGATGCGCACAGGGAGGAGATGGGGCTTGGGCTTCGCTTGCTGCAACAGCAAGTGCGCCAGCAACAAGCCTGCGGGCCCTGCTCCCACGATCACGGTCCCAGCTCTCTCCGCCATTGGAGTCTGAAGGTCGAATTCCACTCGAGCGGTTCGCAATCGCAATTGGGAATGCAGTGAGTTTTCGGCGGCTCCGGAAGAGAAATGGTCTAGTGCAGTCGCATTCACGGAAGAAGAAAAGAGAATTGCAAGGCCGGCGTGATTGAAGAGGCCGTTTGTTTGGTCAAGAGCCACAGCAAAGTGCACAGGATAGTGGGAGAGAGAAGATTTCACGGAATTGCAGAGGCAATGCCCATACAGTAGTAGTGATGAGCTGATCGAAGGTGACGGAGTGAAGAGCGACGGGCATGACCACTGGGGGCTTGGATAGAATGCCATGCTTGGCCCTGCCGCTTTCAGGGCCACTCTCGGGGCCACTCAGTATATTAGCCTCAATTACACCTAATTAGGGCCCTTTACACTTTACACTGGCTATTTCTCACCCTCCGTGGAAAAACTAAAAGGGCTAAAAATAGAATTTTGGGGCGGCTAAAAATAAATGTCATCAAAGTGTAGATCTCATCGCACTCGTCAAAAAAGTATGTAGGGTCCCAAATGACTATTTTTAGCCCTTTTAGTTTTTCCATGGAGGGTGAGATTTAGTGTCCGGGACATATAGCAAAATAGAGCAATGGGAGTCAACACCCTTTTGCAATGGGACCGCAGTCTAGTTTCAATTAGAAATTAAGTTTACGTGGTAATGACACGATAATCCCCAAAATTTATGGAATACAAATGGGCATTCCTTCATTACTTATAAAAGTGAATCTAAGTGAAGATTTTCTTTTGATTCAGTTTTCAAAAGAGTGCTCCGTTGCACTGCTCTATTATGCTATGCACTATTTCTGAGTCTGGACACTCTTTGATTTTAGGGAAATATAGTATCTGTGTAAGGAAAAAAAATGAATACAGTGTTCCTATGGCATGTGGCAACTTTAAAATATACATGGCATGCCACTTCATGTCACTTTCATCACTTGAATGGAAGATGGCACTCTCAATGAAAGTGGGAATGACAAGTGGCAAACTCCTATGTACTGTAGGAACACCGTTTTTCCTCACCTTTGAACGAATTGTGGTAAAAAACATCAATTCTCATTAGACAGTAAATAGCCTATTTAGGGTATTGTACTAGGCCGTATCATAAATCGAGTTTTTGCGGGAGCTTTTGTAACAAACTTCTAAAGTAAAAACACCTAAAATCGCAAAAATAAGCAATTCGGTATAGTTGTGGGAATTATTTCAAGATATAATTTCTTTATAGAATTAGCAATAGAAAATGATAATTTTAAAAGAAAAAATGATAGGAATTGTGGATATGCCATATAATTGCTATGAATTTTCAAATTAGAAGTTGTCTAAACCACTTAAACCATCCTATAGATTTGTCAGCCATGACTTTCTATAAAACCGATTTTTATAAAATCCAAACTCAATCAATGACAATGAACTTTGGAGAGTGGATGAGAAGGATTTTAACTTCTTTGGGATTACAAGTGGTCAGTTTTGGGTGATTGGGTTCCTTAAGTGGTAGTTGTTGAAGGAACCTATATAATCAAAACAAGGAGTTAAAAACTATGGGTCATTTCACCTTAAGGTATATGTACTAATATTTGACATTTGTTATGAATCGGCATAAATTGACAACATTTTGAATAAGGTTCTGTCGTATTTTGATTTGCTTAAGTAAAGTTTTATTAAGTAAAAAAGGTTTGATTAAGTAAAAAAAGAAAAGCTCAACATAAAATGATAAGATATTTACACTTAAAGTTGTATTTAGTAGGGCACAAACAAATGATAGTAGGATCAATCAAAATTAAGCACAATACCAAGCGATTAAAATATGATCTAGGCCATGTAGTAGAAGATTCTATTGGAGGCAATTATATCAACCGCACATCATGAATGTAAAAGGCTAAACATTTTCTAATTCTCCTTTAGATGTTTGTGGACATTCCTACTAACTACAAATTTCATTTGCAACATTTTTGTCAAACTTGCTTTGTACAAAACTACACAAACTACGATAACATGTGCTGCCAAACTCACTACAGTAGTAGTCAATTTTGAGTCACTGAAGACATGTTGCAACATACATTTAGTCGTTAAAGACAACTCACATTGGACAAGATTTCTATTAGTAACTCTATTTTGCCCTACCGTTATTTTGAAGGCACATGGAGATTCAATAATAGAAACACTTGGGACACAATGGCATAGATACATGAAATTCACAATATCATGAAAAATGTAATTCAAGGGAAGGAGTAAATCACTGAAATCAATAAAGAACATTGCATGCATTGGTCAAAAACAAATACTTTTAAACAAAATATAGAACCTCAGGTAATACACCCTATTTGTGACGTCTATCTATACATCCATTTCACAATAATTAAATTTGGTAAAAAAAACTACACAAGTTTGTAATGTGCACTTTTTTAAACCACTATGAACTACAGATGTAAAACATGTGCACAATCTTCATTTGCACATTGCGAGTGAAATTTTGGGAATTAGGAGGGGTATAACATACTATTGGAAAGGTCTCAAAATGCGCTTCTAAAGGTACATTACACACCTTCTAATTCCAAATTTCACTCACATTGAGCAAATGAAGTTTTTGCACATGCTTTATATCTGAAGTCTGGCCATAGTCGTTTAAAAGATTACACATAACAAACTTGTGTAGTTTTTTTTTACCAAGTTTTCTTACACCTTAAATATGGATTTTTAATTCTTATTTTTTAATAATATTAATTTAAAATAATAGTTTAATAATGGTTTAATTTTAATTTTAAAATAAAAATTAATAAAAATTAAATAAATTTAAATTTAATAATAATAATAATATTTTTTCCCAGATTTTTAATTTAATTTTATTCATTTCGGTTCATGAGGGTGCTGGTTGCATTCACAGCCCTTTGGAGATCTCAAAATCTTTCTAATGTTAGAGTTTTTTTTAATGTGATATGGAGCAAGAAGGGCCACAGATCGACTACTAATATTTTAAGACTTTTTCTAAAATGAGACAACTTGTAATTTGATTGTTCTTAAATTACAAAAATAATAAAAATGCTACAATGTTTTCATTTATACTACTTGTTTCAAAAATGAAAAATTGCAGAAAAATCCCTATCGATTTAGGGTTGAATGGATGGTATAAAAACATCGCCAATGCTACTTTGAATAGGGGACTACGATGCCCTATTCTAGGTTCGGGTAGAGCCGGCGAACCCAACGCGGACAAGGTCACGGACTCCAAGAGAGCGGCCTCGCTACTTTTCTTGAGTAACTCACAACATTTGCAAGGCTATGTCTTTTTTGAGTCGGCGTGGCTCTTCCTCACCATGTAGGTGCCTCCAATTGGCACGCAGGACCATCCCTGCCAGCTGCCGCTTTCAACTGCGTGGGCCCTCAACCCGGCGTGCCGTGGACCCCCCCACCCCCCGCCCCCCCCCCCCCCCCCCCCCCCCCCCCCCCCCCGTGGGGTCTCACTCTTGGATAGGACAAAGTAGGACAATTGCTTTAAAGTTGACTATTCACTGGTTAAACTCCTTTACAAAAATGTGCATAACTCAAGAATTAAAACTCCAAATCACAAAATTCTTTTTGGAGGTGAAAGATTGCTTGATTTTGAAACTTTCCTTTGTTGATCAGTACTCAAAATGAGTTAGTCTACTATGCACAATTGAGCCTCGAAAGTCTAATCACAACACATTTTCTTATCATTCAACTCATGCACATTCTTCACTACCTTACTGAAATTTGTTCATATCTCATTCATAAAAACTTCAAATCACAAAATATTATTTGGAGGTGGAAGATGACTTGGCCTTCTAACTTTTCTTAGTTGAAAACATTTAAAAATAAGATCATTTTCTATGCTCAATTGTGCACCAAAATCTATTGAAAACTATGATGTAGTGAGAATTCACATGGGCTTGCAAGTTCTTATCCCATATCATTTGGGAGTGACTTAGAATGAATTTGGTCACAAGACCAATTCTTTCTTCCTCCAAAACACATACTCGATTACTCAAATGATATTAAGATGTGAAAAAAATGGTAATTTTTTAGCATTTTGGCAATTTCAGAAATAACTTATGTGAAATTCGGCAAAAACTACTTACAATTTCCAAAAAGAATTGGCATGTTCTATTTATGTGTATTTCATTCAATACCGATATATAAATTTTATCACATATGTAAAACTATGATGGTATGGAGTTTCAAATTGTCATATTGATGATTTTTACAGAGCATTGGTTTTCATTTTTATATGTAGCTCCAAATTCTACACATGTTTCTTTGTAGAAATAAAATGACAACTCTTATTGTAATTATTTTGTATATTCTTCACTTTACTATATAATTTCATTTATTTTTACTTCAACTTAGATTATCTCATTTATTATATAGAATTTACAATCAATTCATCATTATTGAAATATTATTTTCTAATAATGCTAAATGATTTAATTTTGTATTCTTGTTTTCAGGATACCCTAAAACCTTAAAAAAATCAAAGTTAAAATTATAAAAAATATTTAGTCAAAGTTTAATAAATGATAACATTTACCATCAAATTAAAATATATACAATGCATTGAACATTGTTCTAGAAAGTTAAATTTTATTATTTTTAAAGCCTATTCAAGATCAATTAATTATCTATGAAATTTTATTTGATTTATAAATTAAATTTAAAACAAATTTTCACCTTAAATACAAAGTTCTTTGTTGTTACTTTCTTTTATAAATTAAAGATCATTGTAATTTTTTATGTTGGACTTATAGAAAACAACTAGTGCGGCCATGTGATGTTGATCCAATGTTCCTTGTGATTTAGACATGCTTTTACTTTTTATTTTATTTTTAAATTCATTTATCCATAATTTAATTCAATTTATGGTGAGGAAATTTGATTAAGAATCCATAACTTTTACACAATAGGTCTAAAAATTTCAAAATGACTTTGGTGCATCCCTACTCACAAAGAGATTTCCGACAATGCCAAGAATGACATCAAGAACTCCCAAATTTCATTTTTCATAATTTAATTCAATTTGTGATGTCACAAATCACTCAAAAATCCATAACTCTCACAATGTACCTCTAAAAGCGATAAAATGATTTTAGTGCACTTCTCCTCGTTTAGAGCTTTCCGACGGTACCAAGAACGTGGCCGGCAGACGCACGGTCAAGGAGATCTCAATTCTATTTTTTCCTCATTTTTCCTCCTCTCCCTCCTTTTTACTTTTTTCCCTCCCCCTCCCCCTCTTTTTGCCTTTTTAGCTTAGAGTAGGTCCTGGCGCGCCCCCCCCCCCCCCCCCCCCCCCCCCGTGGATGTTAATGCAAGCATTGTTCACCCATTGGGCCCATTTTCTGAAATTTCCATTTTGGGCACCCTAGGGTCTTTTTTGGGCAATTTGTTCAAATTTGGTTTAGGAGGACCCCTTTGGGAATTTTAAACCTTTGGAAGAGGGTGTTATTTTTTAAGGTGGGCCCTTACATGTTCAAAGGGGGGGCAATTTTTATCCTCTTGCATTAACGTCCCAGGGTGGATTTAGAGTCTTTCGTTTTTCCCGACCCTCACCAAGAAATTCCAGCCTTAACAAATTGCCTCCGGCCTCAATGAGCGGTGGAGATGCTCTACAACTACCATACAATATACCGTACAGTAGCCCCCGGTAATGATACATAATTTTGGTTTATTTAAGAGTTGTCATTAAAACTTGACATATTAGAATATTTGATTCAAATTTTGACATGTTGTAGTACACAAGGTGCATAACACATTCAATTGAGTTTTGATCAAAAATTAACTTTTTTTTATCTATTTTTATATGAAAATCAAAACTCCGTTTTTTACCCTCAATTCAAACAACTTTGAATACAATTTTTAGTAACAGTGGAAAGAATGGTTTTAATGGAAAGAATGCAAATCCTTTCTAAAATCATGTGCAAAAAAGAATTATGACTTTTGAGGTCTTATTGACTAAGATATCAACGTGTGAAGTTATCGATCCAAAACTACTCAGTTTTCAATTGTACTTTAATTTTTTTGCATTTTATCTTAAAATGTCCCAAAACTTGTCATTTCTTGATAACAGACTCAAATACCTACCCAGTTCACTTTGTGGTTTTGGATTTGATCATTTTTTTTTCCTGAAATCCCATTTTAAAAATCATCGCTTGACTTCATATGTAAAAAATATGTATCATTACCCGGGGCTACTGTACAGTATTTGAATTCAAAACACACATGCAGCAAAAATACAACAGGTGCTGTCACTTGGTAGGCAGTGAAATTCTTACATTAATTAAAGGAATAAATGACACTGACAAGCCTCGGCGACGAACAAAGCGACGAAACGTTTCAAACGTTGTGAGTGGTGGGAAACCACAAACGGCAACGCAAATTCAAACCGCCTATACAAGTATTCAACGAAACCGCTAGTCCCGTCCCCGCCCTGCTCTCATCTGTCCCTTTCGGCGGACGAAGCTTCCCCTTCCACCAGCGTCACTCCCATCTCACTAGTAACAACACAAGCGTCGCCTACAATCGCCCCTGCATTCCACCCTCTCGCATTACCATTTCACTCTGCCGCCATAGCCAGCCAGCCAGCCAGCCAGCCTCATTGCCGTTCCTTCAACAAGCCTCCGGTAAGAGCTCTGCATCCCTCTGTGTATCGATTATCTGTTTTCACCTGCTTCAGCTGCTTAACCGCTTCAGCACCAGTGTCTCGGAACCTTGCGTAGGTTGCACACAGAGTGTTTAGGGTTTGCGGTGACTTCTTAGCGTGTGAGGTGATTTTCGGTGACTAAATGCGTGGCAATTTGTCGTGTGTCGGTGGAATCTTGATTTAGTTTCGATCACAGGTGGTGTTCGTAGCTATGACGGAATCTGGCGCTTCTCCGTCTCCCTCCAGCCCTCCGGAGAAGAATGTATGTGTTTTTTTCTGACTGCTTATGTACCTTTCGTTGCAATTGGCGTGGTAGTTTGGTAACGTTGTCGTGATCTAATGATTGTTTTGGTTTATGAGTAGTCGTTGTGAAGTGTTTGAGTTTGTGAACCTGTTTGAGAGTTGATGCCGCATTGTTCACAGAATTAAGCTGTGGTTTACGCTTGTGTGACTGATAATGTATGGGAAGCTGAAACGGTTTTTTACTGTTTTATTTGTTGTCTGCTCTTTGTAATTGGCGTGGGAGTTTGATTAAGCTTCGGCCGTGAGCTTTTGTAACGTTCAAACCGGTCGTGATCTGTTATTGTTTTAGTTCATGATTGGTTTATGAAGTCGTTCTGAAGCGTTTGAGTTTGATGCCTTAGGTAAACCTGTTTGAGAGTGACTACGGTTGTTGATGCCTCTTTACTAACAGAATTAAGCTGTGGTTAATTGGGGAATGATTCTTGTGTGACTGATAATGTAAGGGAAGCTGACAAGTCTTTGTTTCTATGCTCGAAGGACATGGCTCTGGAAGGGAGCCCTCCTGAAGCTGTGGATACGGAATCGAATGTTCAAGCTATGGATATGGACTCTACGGCTTTGAACACTGAGGTCGCTGTGGTCACAAGCTTACGAGACGCTGCGAAAATGGGAGAGAAAGAGACGAGCATTGACGAAAGTCATCGCAGCGAAGCCGTGACGCCATTGCAGAAACCGGCACCGACTGTAATATTTCATGACCCCAGAATTTGGCATTACTCATGACCGCATTCTTTCTCTTCTTCACTTATTCTCGCCGTATTGTTTTCATGTCGATAAAAGATACGTATAGGGCTCCAGCACTTGATTCTTCTTGGGATTATTAAAAAGGAATACCAAATGAAAGAGGGAGTAATTTACATTTTGTTTTAGGTGCTACTCGTTGTAGTTTGTTTCTCAGAAATTGCAATGTTCATTGTATTATGTAACCAAGATGAACAACAGGGTTACCAAGTTACCAACAGAGTCATTTTCTGGTAATCCTGTTGTTCATCCTGGTTACCTTACATAACCCTCAGCCGGTGGTGGATGGATTCCGCTCATATACGACTAGATTTTGCTCTACATCCAAGATTAGTTTCGTTTTCATCTAGCAATCATGATCAACAGTTTACTCCGAGTAACCCTGCTACTCTCGGCCAATCGGAGTCCAGGATTCGGCACCTCAGACACCGGCTGAGGGTTACGTGTTCCATTCCTTGGCCCTTAGAGCGAATTTCCATCTTCTTTGCCGCGCGTGTGGCTCCTGAGCCATCAGTATATTGTGATGCTTCTATCTTATTTCAAGCCTTCCTAACGAAGGAGACGTTTCGCAGGAGATCCTGCCACCGAAAGGGCTAAACGAGACCAGGACGGAGCTGCTACAACGGGTACAAGCCTTGAAGAAGGTAAACGTTGGATGTAACCAGAGTCCGACCTTGACCTGTGGGCAATGCCCACTGGATGTTACATGATTGACAAATGTTAGAAACAGCGGAAATTTGTAATATAAAGCATTTGAGAAAACTCTTGTGCTCATTACATGATTGCTGTGCTCACTTTTCGGCAGGATCTGGAGAACTGGCGGGGAAAGTTGGATACTCAAGTCAAGTCTTACAGGGAGGTCAGTCTTTTTCCCCTATACATTGGTTATTTTCATCGTGTTTATTGGGGATAGTCTTGTTTGACAACTTCCCTAGGTGTCAGCTTTGGAAGCATATGTAAATTTGCACATAGGAATTCGGTTAGCTTTTATACTCTTGAGTTCAAGCAAATATTTATCGACTTGATGATATTTTGTAACGTCCAAGAATCTGGATCCGAAGCAGCTGTAAAATACTTTCGAAAATGGTGGGATTTTATGTGTCCTCGCGCTTCTGAGTCCAAGATGGTTGAGATCCCTGTCCTCATACATCTGGCTTATTAGTAGGTGTTGCACTTGCACAGGAACTTGGAGAACTTCGGAGCTCTCTCAATTCAGAGGTTGAGCAACTCCGAGTTGTGAGTTCATATTCTTGGCGTCATTATTCTAAGGCTCTAGAGCATACTACCACTGTATCTGCGTTTGCGTTGGCGAGAATGTAGCTTCTCAATTAAATTGCCGCTCTTGTCGTTGATTCATCCTTGCAGCCTGCCATTCGATTGGCCAATGGTATTTGGTTGCTATCTTGTTCAAGCCATTTAGTGGTGGACCAGAGTACCCTTCAGTTTAGTGTGGAATTCATCGGATAAATGATTTTTATTTTAATTGTATTGGCAAGCCTGTATAGAGAAGTTCTTATCTTTTGGTTCGGATCGCTCTCAACCTTTTTTGCTAACAGTGCATTCTAT
This sequence comes from Pohlia nutans, assembly GCA_022496805.1. Lineage (NCBI taxonomy): Eukaryota > Viridiplantae > Streptophyta > Bryopsida > Bryales > Mniaceae > Pohlia > Pohlia nutans. Next base: position 24,152,833 of record CM040085.1, on the reverse strand, counting down.
TTTCTTTCAGGAATTTCAGGATTTAAGGAACACCTTAAAACAGCAGCGGGAGCTCACATCCGCTAAATTTAAAAAGCTGGTACTTGCGCATATCCTTCAAATTTCTAATTTGTTGAGTTGATTGCGTCATCAGTTGCACCATGAGTTTCATGAAGATGATTGATGAATGTTTATTCTTCTATCGACAGTTCTTCGTGCCAAGCCTCCCTAAGACTTACGTTGCCTCAGAAGTATGCACTATTATGCTAGGGTTCGGTTTGTTAAGCAGTGATTGATGTGGGCTCCATATTTCCAAGGATGCTGCTCACAGAAATTTGTTTTGGTTACAGGATGAACCTTTAAAGACAGCGATTGATTCTAAATCACCATCTCCAATTAAGGCTGAAGTCACCGATTAGAGATCCATACATCCCTAGTTACTCGTACATAGTATTATCTGAGGTGGTAGTCTCAACCATAGAGTTAAGTTTTCGTCTGGCAAGCGTCGTATGAGAGACCTGTATAATTTGAGTCTGTATTCCCCCTCAGCACGATCCACAAATTGGAGATGTCGTAGGTTTACAGGGGAAATAGATGTATGCACTCTATGAATTCTTTGGCTTGTCTGTTTTTTCCACTCGACCTCCAGAGGGAAGCAATGTCGCACATTAGATCATTATAGGATTGTACATTGCAGAGTCTTTCTGCGAACTCTAACTACGTACCTGGCGACAAATTCTGAGTTTCTTAAACCTATACCTATCATGATAGCTGATAGCTGGTTTTGATGCAGAGTAGATTCTTTTTACATCATCGATCACAGTAATCAGACTGTCCGTTACCTTTCCGGAAACAATTTTTGGATGCCTGTCATTTTTCCCGCCTGTCACGTTTTTATCCTCCATTCTTTCTTGCCCTCTCCTTTTCCCTTCTTGCACCTTGTTTTCTCTTCATTGCAGATGCATGTAGAATAGTGAACCGATAGGCATGTAATTATAAAAGCCAAAGGTCAATGTGATCAATTCCTGAGAGACCCTTTTTCATAATTTTTTGTATATTCAATCCTAAGTTCACAGCCTAGATGCCATCCCATAGGGTTTATGACTTATGTTGTTCTACATGCGAGGCATATTCACTTCTATCATGTGTTCATGTTGAACACATTATTGTCTATTTTGTGTTCTATGTGATAGGTAAATTACTTTCTTGTTTGTGCACTTCTACTCAGCATTGAACCCTCAAACGTCCACACTACAATCACCTAGTCTAACTTCATCAATGCCTCACACTTTAAAATATACAATATCATCTGGTATTTTTCTCATTTAAGTTATTGTTAAACCGATTTACCCTGATTTTTTCATAATTATCTAAATACAAACGAAGTTTATAAGATTTTTCAAAGTTTTTTCTTGTAGAAATCATAAATTTTTTACAAAATACTTAAAATACTTAGTATGATTTAATGTGTCAACACTTGTATTTTAATGAGTCAACACTTCTATGAGATAACAAATTCAGTGTATAGCCAAACGAAAAAAATCATTGTTTTAATGTTTCCAAGAGAAGAGCGGAGAGAAGAGAAGGTGACTGGAAAATGGGAGAAAAAAAGGGGCACTTCCTCATCGTTCAAAAATGCTGTACCTTATAATGTAACTAGAAACAGTACAAAACTCGACTAGTATTTTCGTGTGGCATGCAATGGAGGTGCAGGATTGAAACCCTAAATGCAACCCTAAATGAAGATGGACAAAACAATATTCTGAACTGCTAAGCGCATGTGAGATTTCTTGCTCTGAGTTTAGTTAGTGGAAGGAAAATCTAGTACGTTACATGACCATGAAGAGATTGTTATTACTTACTCCCAGTCAACAGGATCCTCACTAGGAGCAATGGGAGGCCGCAAGGCAAGAAGAACCTTCCCCAAAACCCTATTTCCTAAAACCTTAGATCCAGGCACAAGAGACAGATCTTCACTGTCCGCTACGACATAGAAGCATTGACTTTCATCAGTTTCAGTCACGGACTTGTCAACGATCACTAGAGTGGGCTCCTGCAACATGGCAACACCGTTTTTGTTGGATTTCAAAGGAAGCTTTGAAGCATCAGGAATCTTCACCGCCACAGGAGCTCCCGCACCGACAACAGAACTCCAGCCTGGGAGCGCAACCCAAGACGGCCATGGCGCGGTGGAGAACACGTTGAACGGACCTTCGCCCTGAGCTTGAAGAGAAGGTACTTGCTCTAAAGCATTCACAGTTGCGTCTGCAATTGGTAGCAGAATGGATAGCTTGGTGCCCACGGGCTCGCCTTCGAGAAGACGAAGGACTTGCAGGTGCACCAATTCCTCCACCTCGGGCTCTTCAACGGGCCCTGAAACGGTGATTTTTTTGAGTCCCATTAGCGATTTGAAAATTGACAACTTGAAAAATAGGAAGCATTTTTATTTTTTTGGCGATTTTCAATTTTGTTTACTACAAATATATAGCTTCCTATAGAAGTGTTGGCTATACATACCATAACCTCAATGCAGCCTCTTCTTGCCATTGTGTCAAGATATCATTGGACTAGAGGAAAGGGATTAGAACTGATAATGCTAGTGTGCAGGTAGCATTAACTCTTCACCAAGAAGCAAGCCTGACTCATTATTTGGACTCTACATGCATGCTCAATTTCACTTTTTCTTTGCTTTTTTGTGCAACTACCACATTGATCTTGAGATCCAATGCTTGGAAGTGGGTTTCATTGAGATTATGTCTGGTAATTAAAAAGCAAGCAAGACAATCGCAGGCTGGTACCTCCCTCGCCTGTTGCCATGGCTTGGTAGGTCCTGACCTGCAGTTATACTCCATAGTCTTGCCTGCTTTTGAATTACCTAAGGGAAGATTATGGTGATATGCTCTATTTTTTTTTTTCCAATTTTTCTTATAGCAACATCACAAGCCCATTTTCAAATAGCAAGTTGGCGATATATAGCCACAAAAAAATTCGCTAACCTGTAATCTTCGTCAACGTCTGCTCCAGCTTGGCCTTGGCCTTCTCAGAGACGCAAACCGCGAGCGCTTTCTCAAGTGACGATACGATGTCCTCCTGGTTCTGAAACTCCGTGCTCTGTCGATAGAACGCGTACGCCAAGCAGTCGCCCGGGGCCGAGGTGAATTCCTTGTGACCCTCGGAGTTTCTGCGCCGGTCGAAATCCTTCACTGATCTTGCGAGCTCGCAGGACTCCTTGGGGCTCATCTTGCGTTCGATGATGAACTCCGCGGAGGCTTTGCGCTGCATGCCGGACAGGATCCGGAGCTCGTACAGCAACTCCCCGCCGCCCAGGTCGAAGAACCGCAGCTTGTCCTCCTCGAACCCCGAGGCTTTCAGGGAATTTCGCACCTGCGACGCCACCACGATGAAAATGTGTATTAGCCCTTAAAGGCCCAAGGATTCACAGATTTAAAATGACAAATTCAATTGATCATGTTGCGGTAAATATAATTCAGATGGGACTAAATTTTATATCACTAGAACAAGAGAAGATCATTGCTTGAAAATCATTTTTTGAAAAGATCCATTCAATATTAACTTCAGTCATTGTAACCTACCCAAATTTTCAATGATTTGCTGAACAGACAATTTGTTCTTTAGGGATTAGGATAGATCCCATTGAGGTGACAATAGATTTGTATATTTGGAGTGTAATAAAGGTATGCTAATTTTCCAAAATTAGATGTAGAGTATGAGGATGGAGTGAGAATTGCAACGTCTTGCACGAAAATACTTTGAATTCCAAACGATTAATGACAGAGGCTTTAATGGGAGAGTAGTCTTACACCAATGGCAATGGCTCTTTGTCCGGTGGGCATTGATTCGTTGGCTGGACGAACGTACACTTTATTCATGCCGGCCTCGAAAGAGGACCGGAGTTTCTATCTATCTATGACAAAGGCATTGAGGGAATTTCGCACCTGCGACGCCACCACGATACGGTTCTGCTCCACACCCGTCATGCCTGTCGCCTCGTCGATCATGGACGGCGTGTACCCGGCGCGCGACAGGATGGGAATCAGACCTGCGTACTCGTGCCACAGCCCGCGCCGCTCGCGCAGAATCTCCAGCTGATCCTCTGTGGTGGTGGCGCCCGGGGGGGCCTGGATCGTGATCGGCGGCCGGAACGGTTGGTACAGACTCTTGCTGCCTCCATCCATTGCCCTAACCACAAACATTCGCACAGAATTCTCTGTCCTCTGCTTAAACCCTAATTCCACTCTCAGCTTCGACGCCTTCTCGCCGAAGCTCGGAGTCGGAAGCGCGCAAGCCAGCACTTCCGCCTTCATCGCATGGCACGTCTTCATATTCATGACCAGCCAATCCTGTCCCCTAATTCGCCAAGAAGGTCCTCGTCACTGCAATGCAACGAAATCCCGGGAGTGCACTATGTTAAATTCGTGAAAGTATACGTGAGTGCACAAAAGGGGCATTAATTTGAACATTGCCGTACAATATATACATACATTTGACATATTTAGAGCTGAAAATATTGACGGATACTTACATTAAAAATATATTTAGGACTGAATAGATCTGTGCTTTTAAAGGTTTATGAATGCAGATGATTCTCAAACATAATGTAGAGTGCACCCCGGGCTGCAATGCAACGAAATGCGCAAGTTCATCGCCATTCAAACCGCAGACACCACAAACGCTCACAAAAACAGCAAGACGGAAACTCCAGTTATTAATACCACAAAATGCGATCAAAAATCAAGCACGAAAGGACGACGACAAACCCTATCCATGTCATACACAGAGTATACAAAACCTTCCGTACCTATCCAGAAAGTCATCATACCGTAAACCAAAACAAGGGTGCTATCGATAGATACAGAGGGCCCAGGGCCCTGGTAATTTATCAAACATTTTTCAAAACAAAAACCGTAGGATTAAGTAGGTTCCTCAAAGCTGAATTAATTTATTAACACATGCGCGCCCCAGGTGCCACCAAAAAATAGTGTTTGGCATCCAAAATACCTACTGCAAGCAATCTCGAGTTGCAATCTCGAGTGACGGAGGAGTTGATAAACCCATTCTCTCATTTCACAGTCGAACAATGAACAACCAATTGGAGTGGACACTCATGCAGAACACTACTGTATCTAAACCCTGTTATTATGCGACACGAGCATCAATTGTGCAGAGCAATAGGTAACGACTGAATCCAGGTGTAAAAGAATTAGCAACTGAATCCTCGACAGACCCTAAACCCTAAGAAGAGTGAGTGTCGTTGGGCCATTCGCTGCATTCCTTCACAGAAAGTCCGCCATGGATTGAAAGCCAAATTGAACGGCCAAATGAAAGCTACAGGGCAAAGAAAGAGGCGACAATAACAAGCAATGGAGTGGGCAGCAATGGCAACGAAGGAAGGGTGTGGGAGTTGCAGGACACAAACCTGAATGCCAAATTGCTTCAGGTAAATTGCCGGAGAAAGAAGCGTGAGCGCAGCTACGTTACGATGAGGCCATGAATTCAGCACCATGCATTCGAGTGTACAAACCGCAGGATTTTACCAGCTCGTTCAGAAACCAACTGATTCAGAAACAAGTGACGACGACACCAATGCTTGTGGGCTCCGTTCAACAAAAGAATGCGGCTCTGGTCGCCTCGATGGTTGCTAGAATAGAATGGTTTTGGGTTGTGGGTTGCAAGAGAGTGAGGAGGCAGAGGACCGCAAGTCTCACCGAGTGTGGTGGGCTCTTGTACAAGAGCACCTTATCCATTGGCCATGAAAAGGGAATACAAATATCTTGGAGCTTCTTGTTGACGTGGCCCCACACATTAGCCCTTGCAAGCGGTGATTCCATTTTCAGCTTTAAAATCATTACAAAAAAATTTCAGGCCTCCAAATGGCTGCTAACTCAGCCAAACCGCCATGCAAAAATAATAACATAATAATATATAACAAGCAGCTAAGCTACAAGGAGCTCTGACCAAAATAGCATGGATGAAGGACGAGAATGCATTTCAGTGGAATCATGAACGGAATATATTTGCTACAGTTGTTTTTAGCCCAAGAAAATGGGTGTCCCCGCAATGCCTCTTCCCTACGGTCAGAGCCAATAAAATTATAATGATTTTTCACAAAAAATATTAAAAAAATAAAATCTGACGTGGCACCATTTCGGTCATGTTAGACTAGATTTTTTTTAATTGAGGAAAAAATGTTATTTTTTATTTTTTCATTTTTTAAATTTTTATTATTTTATTATTTTTGCATGGCAGTTTGGTTGAATTTGCAACCTTTTGGTGGTCTGAATTTTTTTGTAATGAGCCCAATGGCTACACTTGAAATACAATGAAGGATTTTTGAAAATCTGAAAGAAATAATAGTCAAATAGTTAGGAAAAATTTAGGTGAGTAGCCAAATTTTGCCTAGGTATTACCTAAGTATCATCATGGTAACACCAAGTGTCACCCAAGTATCACCAAAGTATTGTGAAGAAACATGCTACCTGGGAAAATTGAGAAAAAAATCACTGTTTGCAAGGGTTCACCATTTTGCTATGACTGCATGAAAGATAGAAAAAATTCAAAACATGTGATTCTTGAGGCATGGCTATTGTGGAATTCCAACTCTCCACCATCATTCTTTGACTAAAAAACCACGTCGCATGTTCAATATTCTAGAATCCTGTTAACGGTAAAATAGTAACTACCGGTAGTCTACCGACCTGGTTTTTTACTACTCCGGTAATTTTCCAAGTTATCACAGAAAGTAAATCTAGGAAAGCCTTTTTTACCGATCTGACAGTTAGGTCAAATCGGGTTGTACTTTGTATATAAGCAACATAGCCAAACTCTTGGGCAAGGCACATTTTTCCGAACTCTAGTTTCATTTCTCTCTTTACTTTGATTCAGTTTTCCTTTTCTGCCTTCACTCCTTCCGAGTACTATCACCTCGGTACTCGCGTTATTTTGTTCCCCTGACTATCTGGCATGAGGTTCGTACTAACTACCGAGTGCAGGTCGGTAACTGCAATAAGTTCTGTATTCTGATCCTCATAGAATTTTAGTCTAGAAGTCTTGTATTCTGAATATTTCTCGTTTCTATAGGCTCGGTAGTTAGATACCGAACCGTTGTAGAAAGAGAGGAGCTACCAAATCCGCTACAGCGATTCTCATGCAACGATTTGTTTCCTAGGTACAGCTCACAAGGGCTAAACAACCTTATGCATATCAGAGGCTGAACATATCTATAATATTAGGGGTGTCACAGCTCTTTCTTCCTATTCCCAATATTCATAGAATGGATACGTGACACTTTCTCCTTGAATCAGTGTAAAAGATTCATTTTTTGAAGAATTGAGAAACTTCAATTTAGAGCCCGTTTCCATTGCGCGGCTCCCGGAGTTGGAGGTCAAGCTACATTGAGGGCAAGAATCAAAAAGTTTATTTTGAAATGTTCACTCCGCGTTACACAGATGAGAAAATTCAGATCTACTTATCCTCTAGTTTTCCAGTGGTGCAGTTCAACTTTTGCACAACTGGTCGGAGCCGGAGGTTTAGAACTAGAAAGGTCATTAGGTTTACAACTAGAAAGGTCATTACGTATACAACAATGTGACATCTCTTTTTCCCCATTCTCAATCATTAAAGATTGTGTACAGTACTAAACATGTACAAGTATACATGAGTGCATAGTACTAAACACGTACAAGTATACATAAGCGCATGCACAGAGGGGGTATTAATTTGAACATTGTTGTATTACGTATACTTACATTAAACATATTTAGAGCTGGAAATATTGTTGTATACTTACATTAAACATATATTTAGGACGGAATGTATATGTATACAAAGGTTTTTAGACATATAACTTCTCGCATACATAGAGTTTTTAGAGGGGTCATATATGAACGCACGTGATTCTCAAACATAATGTAGAATGCACCCCGGGTTGTGTACGTGGCACTTTCTCCTTGAATTGTGGAGGACCCATTCTCTTGAGAAACTTCATTCTTCTGCTCCGGAGGTGAAAATTGGGCTTGAAGATTGAGAAGTTGTGCAGATTGAGAAGCCGTGGAGAAGATTGAAAAGCAATGGCCATTCTCATTCTTTACACGACCTCAAAAGGAGTCACACCTTCTTTATGAAGAATATCCAGCATTGACCCCACAATTCTCTCCCCAGGTTCTCAATCTTCAAAGAATCATTGTCGGAATAATTGGAAGATCTTCTAAATGATAACGTCTTCAGCAGGGTACCCTTGAGGGCTCTAGACTCGGCCTTAGTGCAAGTGTCATGAGGTCTCAAGGAAGAAGTCACAACATTACATTTGAAGAATATTTTGCAGATAATCCCACTTATAGTGATGGCCTTGTCTACTAACACTAAATCCAAGTACACCAACACTAAATATAAGTACAGTAACACTAAATCCAAGTATACCAACACATTTTAACCTTTAACTGTCTAAGCATTCATCTATGGACGATGTATAGATTTCATCTATGTTTCCTCATCCGTCATGCACTTTTTGCAGTGTGAAATTTTTACTGTAGATTTTGTGGGAAGTTAGCTTCATGAATGTGAGAACTAATTAGAAAAGGGATGATTTTCAAATTTCTTATGTCTCATTTCATGTTGCAGTGGTTCACCAAAAATTTCTAAAATCTTAGTTCAAAAGTATTCAAAAGTGCTCTTGAAAAAATTAACTCAAAAAATTAAGCAACCAAAAAATCTCCAAAAATCACTACACTTAGAATATTACATGTCAACCCATCATAACAAATTTCATTCATAGATTACCAATATCTTACTTGTAATTGAATTACAAAAGAATTTTGAATTTTAAGTTTCAAATTTTATACAAAAATATTAGTGATTGCAATCATAGATTTAACCGTATGGATAGAATCTAAAATTTATAATGTACAACTTTTATTCATACATCAAAATATCCCTCTTAATTTCATTTTATAGTGCATCTTTGCAAAACTGCTCAATTTGGAGAAGGCATTTAGCGGTTAACAGACCAAAATTTGAATGTAAACCCAAAACCTGATCGATGAAGAGATTGTTGTTGATTATAGTACTGCACTAATTCCACCTATCTGTTGAAGTTCCCAATTGCATTACAAGTGGTTAGTTTTAAGTTCTTTTGGAATTACAAGTCGATGGTTGTTGAGGACACCTACTTCACCAGAATTTTGGGGTTGTAAGGGAAGAAGCGAGGTTTATGGGTCATTTCTCCTTAAAGGATGGTTTTAATTTAGAGGATGTTGGATTGAACTTTGGTCCTCACGGTAGGTGGCCATGTGGGAAGGCCATCTAATACCCAGGTGAAAGCACGAAAAACTGCACCAAAAAGTTAGTCTACTACACTAAAATCATAATTGTTTTGGTCAAAGGCCATAAATTTATATCAAAATATATTGTATTTTAGTTTTAATTTCATGAAGCCCTCTAGAGTTCTTATCGGTACTTGAATCCAAATTTTCAGAACAAAATCTTCAAATTTTTTTACAAAAAGTAGTGTTTGAAAATGAATGCCTAAATCCAATCTTGGTTGCAAAATTGGTGGCCTTAAATACACTCAACATAAATATATTTTTTATGCCCTTTGAGATAATAATAGAATTGAGGTCCTTGTCCAAAAAGAAAGTAGAAAAAAAATATGTTTTGATATACATTTTGCTTGTTTTATATCAACTTTGTTGATTGTACGTAACTACTTTTTCAATTTTGGCCACTTCTACGTCAATAAAAAATTTATAACTACTTATTGAAGATCATTTTCTCAAATTTTTTTGGTAGACTTTATAAAACAATAGGTGTTTTATTTTATTTTTATTTTTATTTTTACGAAATTCAAATTTATAATGTATTTTTGAACCTTGCATTGTTGAATGGTCATAAGAGTTAGAGGTGGTACACTTTTTCGTGCTTTCACCCACTCCCCAAAATGCGGTCTATTTTTGCAAAAATCAATTTGTAGAGTTGAAGTACATTTGGGGGCAGTAGATTCTCTACCTAGACTACTACCTACCATGAAGATTGGAAGTCTAATCCAACGGCCTCCCATAGTCTAAATATACTCTCAGGACCATTTTATAGGTAATTGGCATGCTTGTGAAGCACTTGACTAGTTGATTTTCTATTGAACGCAAATAGACTTTAGATTTCACTCTATAAGGCATGAGGAAGAGTATGGATGAAAAAGTTGTTAACATGTCTCAAATTTTCATAGAAACAACAAAACACTATTCGAGGTTTTTGGCTTGAAAAGGCTTGTAGCGTGCCACAAAGACAAAAAGAATTTTTCATCACATGGGTGAGCATCTTGTCTTCAAACTCGAGAAGGTTAATAACATCTCCAAGAAGACGCTAGATTCATCTTTGTCATAGTTTTCACATACAACTAATGATTTGTCCAATGAAAGATACCGTACCTTCCAAGCAGCTTCGTCTTTAATTAATTCAAAAAAGTCAAGACGAATTTTTTTGGAAAATATGAGTAGGTTTTGCCGAATACCATAGTAATTGTTTTTTGGAATAGTCGAAATGTTGAAATATTACCATTTTTCCCATTTTTAAACATTATTCAGAGTAGGAGAGTGTGAGATGTAGGGGAAGAAAGAGCTGACCTTGTAATCAAGTTCATTCCAAGTCACTCCCAAATGATATGGGATATGAACTTGCAAGCTCATGTGAATTCTCACCACACCATATTTTCAGTAGACTTTGATGCACAATTGAGCATACCAAATGATCTTATTTTGAAATGTTTTCAACTAAGAAAAGTGAGAAGGACAAGTTGTCTATCACCTCCAAAAAGAATTTTGTGATTTGAAGTTTTTATGCATGATATATAGACAAAATTCAGTAAGGCTATGAAAAACATGCATGAGTTGAATGAGAAGAACATGTGTTGCGATCAGACTTTTGAGGCTCAATTGTGCATAGTAGACTATCTTATTTTGAGAATTCTTCAACTAAGATTAGTTGCATTTTCACGTAATCTTTCACTTCCAAAAAGAATTTCGTGATTTGATGTATTTTTGCTCAAGTTATTCACATTTTTGTAAAGGAGTTTAACCGGTGATTAAGAAGAACAAGAAGTGAGAGTTCTACATATCCCACATTCATTGTTGGCACTAGTGTCCTGAATTTTGTATAAAGCACAAGACTATACAACACTCTATCATTACCTAACAAGTGAAGTAATCCATATTGTGGTACTAACTTGCAAGGCCCATTTGGATGAATGATGAAAATACAATATCATGTTTTTTCAAGAAAACGAATTTAACTAATCTATAAAAATAGCAAACGAACATGACTTTTTGAAAAATATTAAATATTCGTTTGAAGCATGACGAAGCTGCTTGGAAGGTACGGTAATAAGGTTCACGGAATTTGAAGAGCACAAGAGAACATGCAATTTCATGATTATGTGCAACTTCACAAACATGCAATTTCATGTTCAACTTCATGAACATGCAACTTCAATGTAGCTTCATATTGCTCCAAGTGGGCATATCACAATAATTTATCACAGTGCTTTTGCTTTCTGGAGAATCTTAGAGTGCTTTGTGCTAGGTAAATGACATATCTTGTGTCTTTTTTCGACTCTCATCTATGAAATGGCCCTAACTTCAAAACCTATGTATGTATCAATATTTATTAATTGTTTGGAGCCAAAAGTATTTTCTTACAAGATGTTCTCACTACATCCCTATATTCTGCATCTAGTTTTGGAAAATTAGCATACAATTATACAACCCAAATATTCAAATCTATTGCTCGATCAATTGTCACCTAAAGGAGATATATCCTAACCCTAAAAGACAAATTGCATGTTCAACAAATAATTGCAAATTTGGGTAGGTTACTATGAAGTTAATTTTGAATGAATCTTTTCAAAATATTTATTAAAGATGCAAATCTGTATAAGCTTTGTGAAAATATAATTTTTTGCATTAGGCAATAGATTGAAATGTTATTGGGTTCATAACTCTAAAGGTAGCTCATGCATGGTGCTAATAGAGGAGGCAAGTCGTCAAGCAAGTTGCAAAAAAATAACTTGGTTCATTTACTTGCACTTTAGCTATTAATATCTTGTCCTCAATAAACGTATAAATCATAAATTGAATTTTTTTCTACACATTTTCATCATAGTCTAATACAAAACCCTATGGTTGAAAATGAAAATTTTAAAAATGATTTTGAGTCAATGTACTAAAAATGACAGTTTTGGAGCAATTATGTATTAGTTGTTAAGGACAATACTCAAAATTATTCAAGAAATATTCACAAAAACTTGTTTTATTGAATAATCTAGAAGACCAAAACACGACAAGAATTAGAGCCAAGGTTTCAATGAGTGTGTTGATAGGACTAATGAAATCATGTTTCCTATCTTCACTTACACCTTAACCTTAGAAAACCTTAGAGCTCAAGTAAAAGCTCAAGTAAACCAAAGTAAACTATAAGTGAACTAAAACAGACTAGAATGTAACTATGTCCTTAACATTAGTGAGTCAAATTTTAATGTAAAATTGTAATTTTTTTTTTGTAAATTTATTGTAATTGGTGTTTTTTTTAAATATTTTATTATTATTATTTTAAACTTTGTAATCATTATCGAGATTGTGATTTTTCTAAATTTTGAAATCCCAATTTTTTTTTTTGAAATCTAGCAAGTGTAATTGCCATTTTTTTAACATCCTCTCAGTGCAAGATGATTTTCGGTATATTAAACACCTCAAATATTTCTGAAAATTAACACATAGGTAACCAATAAGACTATCAACGCAATGGGAAAAAAAATTCAAAATTGAATAATCACAAGTTCTTTACAAAAATGAGTCAAAATCCACCAACTTGTTGAACAAGATGCAAAAGAAATTCTCCTAATTTGACTACTATAATTTTGCGATCCATTAAAGCAAATGGGCTTAAATATTTTTCACACATTTTCATAGTATTGTAGGACAGTATTTTATTGTTGAGAGTGAAAACAACTTTTTTTCATTATTTACTCATTACACTAAAGATGACAGTTTGGGAGCAATTCTTATGAAACACAACTTGTCTTCATCCTTTAGAGGTAAATATTGTTATGATCCATCACATTAGGAGAGAATCAGGCCTTCAAAAGGCCCCTTCCCTCTGTCAAACTGCTGATCAACAGTAAACTTATAACAACCAATCAAGAAAAAAAAAATTAAAATTAAAAAAATTAAAAATATATATATAATAATGATAAATCTCAGTTTGGCATGGCAGACGGTCTGCCATGGAAAATGGTATGCCACGTCAGACTGTAGTTTTTTTTATTAATTTATGAGTTTAATTTTTTTTTTGTAAAAAGAAAATATTATTTTAATCCTGGCCAATTGAATTCAATTGATCCGAAGTAGGGGCCTTCTTGAAGCTCTATATCTCTCCTAATAATTGGTAGAACCACTGCAAGCCATACATAACATTCTTGACCCTACAAATCCCATCCTTATAGAAAACTATCCAATGCACAATATAGATACCTTTTTACGCAACTTGATACCAATTCGTTTCCAAGTCCTTATTTGCCCTTGTAAACAATTTTATATCAATCAATAATTGAATTAGCAAGAAAAAATCTTTGTCTAGGAGAAAAACGAGGAATTTCACACCACCTTCTTGTCTCTTTTGTTTCTTTCTTTGATAATTTTTTGTCTTCTTCTTTGAATCCACTATTGTTAGCTTTTTTGAATCTTGTTTGTTTTCTTTATTTACAGACTTCTACATTTCTCACTAGTGAAAGAATCCTATTCGATAAAAAAAATACTTAGTATTGTAGAGACTCTAGAAAGATGATTCTCACACTAGAACAAAGAATGCTGAGTAGATTTTTTTTTAATTTTTTTTTTTTTGACAAATAACAAGTACAATACCCGGTTGTTAGGGTCAGCAAAAATAATTATAAAAAGAGATGCCCAAATTTTGTGCAATTATTTTTTCAAAAAAAATATTTTCTGTAATGAAAAAGAAAATCTTAAAAATATCCATAAAATATTAGAGAATATTTGCATCATTTCAAAAAAATAAAATTATTTCCAATCCTGATGTCCGGGACTCCGGGTACAGTGCTCACGCAGCACTGCAACGAATCATCTCAAATAATGTAACAAAATCTATTTAGTGTGAAGTACACTAAATAAAATTAGTGTAGCTGCCCTGAATGGACTCATCTACCTATTCAGTTCTTCTTCTTCTTCAATGTCTTGTGTTCGCCAAACTGCGGCTGCGTCTTTCTCCTTTGCAAGTTTCGCTGTCTCAATTCCGAAGCATTCTCCATTCTTCATGTAAGTCAACAACTCTCCTCGATCATCATTTTTTCCCTGTCGCCAAATTATAGGGTTTAGGGTTTAAGGAGCATGAATTGTCGTTCCTTTTTTGCAAGTAATTTTCCTACTCGATCCGGGTGTCCACTTGCTCAGTTATGGAATGAAGTTTGGAATTGGTACGAGATGGTGACGCGTTTAATTGTTTCGTGCTGGAGCAGACAATGGTGCAGAGGAGCAGGAGTTGTGCTTATCTTTTTTGAATTAGTGAAAATTCACCATGAGTGGAGGTACTGCGGATTTTTTCTACCGTGAAGCTCGCAGGCTTAAGTATGTGGCCCGCTCAGCTTTCAAGGTAATTACGAAGTTTTTTTTTGGTAAGCTTACAGACATCTGCTAAGATTGCAAGGCCAATTTATCCCGACCAATCATCTTGCATCCGCCTATTTAGAATCCAGTTGCTTGACGAAAACACTATTCACACTCCTACGCTTCTTCAATGACAGGGAGAGTGTTCACCTCATTTCTGAACCTACAATAAGTTAAAAAAATCCAGCATACTCTAGGGTTTCTTTCCTCCAGATACAATGGAAGATCTTGGATTCAATGTGCTCTTCGAAGACTCTCATTAATCACAAACCCTAGTGAGTGAGTAGGGTTTGTGATAGAGCAAGAATGGCTGCAAAGCTATGCAGATTGTCCTGTTCAGGGTTTTATTTAAAAATGCGCGGAAAAAAAGAGTTCTGTAGGGGTTGATCTCATTGACCTTTTATTTTTATAAATACACTAGGATCCTCCATACTTTGGATATATTAGATGTTCTTTGAAGACTCTCATTAATCACAAACTCTACATAGTGGAGTAAGTAGGGTTTGTGACGGAGCAAAGAATGGCTGTGAGGCTATGCAGATTATCAATACACTAAAGTCTAGATAGGACTTCGTTGCTTTCAATACCTTATTGCAGGGCAGGTCCTCTATACTACTCCTGTTCATGTATCCCAAATGTGGTCATTGGCTTTTTAACCCCTAAGGGACCAAGGCTTCATGGTTTTAAAATGACAAATTCAATTGATCATATTGTGAAAAATATAATTCAGATGGGACCAAATTTTATATCACCGGAATCAGTGAAGAACATTGCATATGTTGGTTAAAAAACAAATAAATTTGAACAAAAGGAACTCTACATAGGGCCTACTCAAAAATGATAAAATAAACATGAGGTCCAATTCAGACTTCTTGGTCCTTTAGGAGTTAATATTGATGAAGTCAGGTGCGGGTGCTTTGCAGTTGGTGGAGATACAAAAGAAACACCGGATCATTCGACCAGGTGGATCTGTGCTGGATCTTGGGTGTGCCCCGGGTGCCTTCCTACAGGTTTGTTGGCCATCTAGGGTTTAGGGTTTAGGGTTTGGCTTTATATGAACAATTGCAACGCCTTAATTTTTTATTTGACGATTCTGATGAGAGGAAGTAGTCTTTTGCAGGTGGCGTGCCAAAATCTGGGTCCAGTGGAGAAAGGGGGTGTGGTGGTTGGAGTTGATATCAAGGTCATCCTCTTTTACCCTGCCAATCTGGTGCATGAAATACCCTACGCTATTGTCAGATTCGATGGAAATCAATTTCAAAAATGAGATGTTGAAAATCTTCTGAAATTTTGAAAGCTAAACGTTGAATGTTAAGGAAATTCCCACAACATGGACTACTTAATATCGCCTTGAATTTTGGCTATTTTTAATACAATCTACTCAAAATTTGGAAAAATGTTGAATTCCGAAAAATTTAGAAACTAGACGACTAAAGATCCAGGGCTCTAAAATTAGTTCTGTTCGTCTTTCGCTTGCCGAATCTGACCATACTGTACGGTATATGTTGTTGGGTGTTTTTTCCTTTTTCTCTTTTGGGGTACGGTTTTTGTTGTGTGATTTAGACTCATCATGAAGAGGGGTTGATGGTATAATTTCAGAGCAGAAGGTGAAAGTACCTGTGGATCATTGTGACGGCCGCGTACGGACAGTTTGTGGCGATGTGATGCAGATGTCTCCTGCTGCTCTTGCGTCTTTCTCACCTTCGGTATGCCCTTTTTATTTTGAGCTCCATAAGAAATTTGATTTAACATTTCAGGTCTGTTTATATATGCTGACACTTGTAAAACTTAAAACCTGCAGTGTAATTGACAATGGAATCTAAGAACAGTGACATATGTTGTTTAAACCTCAACTCTGGGATGGTTGCTACCACCCCACTGGTTTTGCAATCCTGCTCTCTCATGGACTTGTTTGCAAGCTGAACCTCTTGCTTACTGTCATGTTGGTGCTACTTGAAAACTCATTGGAATTGAACAAACAAACCATCCCAACCTTGGACAAATCCACCTTGTCAAGGCCATCCACTAGAGTTTGCCTTTTAGTTTACGAATTCAATTAAGATTTTAATAAATACGTGAATTCAAGAGATGTGAAAGAGCGTTGTGACAGCCGCACTTCCACCAGCTTGTCCTTCTGCTTTCTGTGTTTTTCCATATTTGAACAATTGCAAATTTGCAATGGCCCAAGATCAGTGACTCTGCACTCCTTTAACCACTAAGCGTCCACAGTGACCACCATGTTTCTCTTAACAGTTTTGAGTAGTCCTATTTGGACTTTCTCTTGTTCGAATTTATTTGTTTTTTAATCAACACATGCAATGATCTTCACTAGTTCTAGTGATATAAAATTGGTTCCATCTGAATTATATTTTTCACAATATGATCAATTGAATCTGTCATTTTAAAACTGTGAATCCTTGGTCCTGTAAGGGTTAAGCGCTGCGGAGTGATGTCAGGACGTCTCAATAACAAGCATTGAATTATGATGTCTGCTCAGGGAAAAGGGTATTCCGTGTTGGTATCAGACATGTGCCCATCAGTGTCAGGCATTGGATCAAAAGATGCCGCACTCTCAGCAGAGCTGGGCATGTGTGCATTGCATCTTGCACTAGGCCAGTCGGAGGCAGATGATTCTATACCTGCAACTGGTGGGATACTTTTGCCGGGAGGCAGCCTCGTCATTAAACTTCTCGAAGGTGAAGAAAGTCAAGGTACTTGTCATCACAGTCTTCTCTTTACACCTTCATGCGAGTTCCATGCAGTGTGTATGCGTTACGTTTTGTATAAGCAAATATCAGTGCAAAATTGACTCCCTCCGTCCAGAATTCTAGGGCAACCTTGAAGTTTTTGACATGGTAGTGGAGCTACACTTAATGGGCTATTTTGTGTCTGGGACACTATTTCTCAACACAAACACTATTTGATTTTAGGGAGATATAGTGTCCATGTAAGAAAAAAATGGATGTAGAGCACTGTAGTGTTCCAATGACATCTCATCACTTGGAAGGAACTTGGCACTTTCAATGAACGTGGGAATGACAAGTGGCTCACTCCTATGTATTGTAGGGACACTATTTCTCCTCACCTTTGAATGAATTGTGGTAAAAGACATCAATTCTCACCGGACACTAAATAGCCCATTTATTGTAGTGACTCATGAGAGGCCACATTTATCTTCCTAAGTTTATGGAATGTATTGTCCTTTCCAAGTTTTGAGAATTTAGTGCACAAACATTAAGAATTTGAGAATTAAACTTCAAAGCACCAATTTAGTTACTATTATTAGTATATATTTGCTTGTTGGCATATTGGAGGGGATTCCAACGCACAAAAGAATAGGCCATTTGCATATTGTATGCAAAAGTTATTAAGGGTCAGAGTTTTATTGGTAGATGTACCACATTGGCAGATATTATTGGGTACATGTTCCTCACGGTTAGATGGACACTTATTTTCAGACACATTTCATTCACTTGACACTTATTTCTGGACAGAGGGAGTATTTAATCTCTCAACGTCTAGCATGTGAATTTATTACTCTTAGAGCATCACCACTAGCACTCTGGATTGCACTCTGAAGGTTATCCAAAAAGTCAGACCTCACCATGTAGTTCCCGCACCAACATCATTGAATTAGGCTCTTGAAAATAGTAAGTGAGCCACTCACAAGTCACCACATGGATTGTGCAATCATGATGTGCAATTAAAAAGAGGAGATACACTAGTAAGAGTGATTTTGAGGGCTCTGGTTTTTAGTGGATTATCTAGTGTCACGAGCCAAATAAATTGTTCACCAACTCAGTCTTATCCATTTTTCCATAGCTAGAGCGGTATCCAGAGTGCTAGTGGAGATGCTCTTATCCCTGAAGAGTACACTCTGAATTCGTTATTTCACATTCCAATATCACATTCAGTATGTGCAGAGAATATTTGCTATTGTGTACACCTGTGATCTGACACTTTCCACATGCCAAGTTCATTGGTTACCAAAGGGGCGATATTAAAAGTTATGAGTGTATGCTGATGCTAATACTTGATGGTGCTGCAGGCTTTTTCAAACTCTGCAAAGGAAGATTTCAGCAATTAAGTTGGCTGCGGCCTAAGGCAACACGGAGCACGTCTAGAGAAATTTATTTCATTGGAAAGGGCAGAGTGAATAAATACCCTTCTGTGTAGGAGAGACGATTCAAATCATTTGCTGATATCATTTCCATTTTTGCGCAGTTTTCCAGCTACCTGGATTGTGTCATTGAAGGCCATGGACCATGGACACCCATGCTGTAATGTACCGCCTCTTAGCCCATCTGGATGTGTACTGTCTACAGCTATGGATGCAAGAGAGTTTTTTCATTTGAGGAACAGCATTTTTCTGGCGTATGACAATGTATTCCCTATTACCTTTTTCCTTTTTCTTATTTTCCTGTTTTGTTCTGAATCATTAGATGTTACTCTATATATGACTGATCTGAAGTAAAAAATGGTTTCTTTGTGGATACCATTGAATTAGTTGGTGTCCTTCACAGCGATTTTTTTAATGTCAGATCTTGAACTCGGGGGGTTTAAAGAAAACCAACTGATTAGATCTCCAAGAGAGTCAGTTGACAGATGTTTGCAGGTTGCACAAAACTGAGATAATAGAGTTAACCCTTAAGCGTCCACACTACAATTATCTGGTCAAACCTCATCAATTCCTCACATTTTAAAATATATTATATTTTATGGTATTTTTCTCATATAAAGTATTGTTAAACTGATTTACCTTGATTTTTTCATAATTATTTAAATTAAAAAAATTATAAGATTTTTCAAAGTTTTTTCTTGTAAAAATTAGTAATTACAAAAATGTTTAGAATAGTATGAGATTTTTAGGGAAAATGTAAATAATAGTGATGAACGACAAGGTGTAGGTGGCATGCTTGTTGAGCTTACATAAAAAGAAATTCGATAGAAAAGCATTTTTTGCATTGTATATTGGAATTTTAGGGTTTTGAGCTTTAAAGTGCTATAAAAAACGCAATTTTAACAATTTTGAAGAACGATAAATTGGACTAGAAAGTAGAAGGTAGTCCCCACACTTTCTCAGTTGGGACCATTTTCATTTGAAATTAGAAACTAGGTGAAAATCAGCGTTTGATTGAAAAACAATCAAGCATGGCTCCACAGGGCTCCTTAGAAATGCATCTAACCTCCCTGTTTATTCTACTTCTAATTTCCCTATTGAACTATGCTTGGATTGAATAGTGTCGTGTCATAGATTGTGCCTTTGTGGGCCATGGGCTTGGAGCTTCGGTGGAAGGTGTGGGAGCCATAGCGAGGTATGGAGAATAATGACAGTGCCTTGTTTTAGATTATCTCCCAACTTGTCATAAACTAGTTTTTGGTCTATTTATGTTTCAATGAGTTCAAGAGGAATTCAACACGAGTTTGCCAAAACTTTCCTCTTTGGGCTCACTTTTTGGTTAACTCTAATGATATCTAGAACTCAGCTTGTATTTGAATAAGTACCAATTTTATAGCTATGAGTGACAAGCGACAATGTTATTGTTAGGACGCTATATAATACAGGTAACTATCTCACCGTATTTTGTGATTTCTTCTAGACAATTTCCAAACTTCAAGGATATCAAGTCTATTTTTTGCTCCACTTTTCTATTTTGAAAAATTCCAAATATTGAATACTTTATTGCATTTTTAAACGTTGTGGGTCAAAATTTGGCCTTCATCCTAGAACACGAAAACCTATCAAATTTTCAAAATAATTTATTTTGGGAGATTCTTTTTGCACAATATAGTTTTCCAGTGTGAAATTCACCGTCCACCAAAAAATTAGATTATTTGAAGTTATTTTATGGTTATCATATTTTTATCTCATTTAAACCTAAAAAATCACAAGAAAAGATATGCAGTCGAATTTTCAAAGATTACCATGGTAAACTTTAACAAGTATGGATGACTTGTAATCAATGAGTCATCAACCATTAATGAATCATTGACATGACCATAAAGAATACTTAGAATACTATGTGAACTTAGAGTACCATATTGAGAAGTTGAATTGGATTGCAAATTCACCCAATCTCAACCCAATTGAGAATGTCTCAAAGATCCTCAATGAACTTGTTCAACATGGTCCAAGTATCGCTCAAAATTTGAAAGAATTGAGGCAAATTCTTGAATGCCAATGGAATTTGATGTGTGAAAACAAACTCCTCAAGTTGTGTCAATATATGCCTTTTGAATTGGAAGCAGTGATCAAAGCACACACGTTGGTAGATTGGTCAAGTTTGATGATTATCAAATAACTTTTGTGTGTAGGAGAAGTATAGACATTCAAGTAGTTGAGAGCTTGAAGTAGTTAAATGTAATAGGGGATAATCAATACGCAATTGCATTTATTTGAAAATATGTAACTTTTTAAAATTTCCTCTATCTAGATAGTTGTTTAATTTTTATGTTTGTGACTAGCATGTCATATTGGAACTATCATAAATCATTTTTAAATGAATTAATAAGGTCAAACACCAAAAACACTTTTTAAATTCATCAAAAATCAACATTTTATTTTTAGAACGTAAAACTTGGTATAATTGATTATAGTAATGTTAAATAAGAGTACAAATTGAATTATTTATAAAATACTAATTTTGTGTCAAATTAGATAAATTTTTGCATTGGTGAGTAGAAGAGGTGATAATCTTTTTATTTTCAATATTTTTTTCAAAAGTCTATTTTCAACAATTTAATCAATTTAGTGTTGGAAACTTGGAAGTGACAATTCAACATTTTAATGTAAAAAAAACATTAAAATTTAAGTGTAAAAAATAACAACCTTTTTTTTTTCATAATAACAAGTTAAAAGGTTAATATCCTTGAGCACGTTCAAAGCACAATTAAAAAATTTCACATGGCATGGGCATTGATGAACTCTATACTACAGGTACAAAGCCTGGATAGTAGGCACATCAATTAATCTTTCTTTCTCCTAATTGGCCTAAACCTACTCTCAATAAAGGATGATATTCCCTATGTTATTAATCCATTTTCTTTCAAATTTGGTGCGGGGTTGTTCTGAGATGACATTCCTAAGTACATTATTTTTTATTTAAAAAAAATTTGGACACTCCATCATGGAGAAATTCTGATTTAATCTCAAGATTACACCATTAGATCTACATGACGTTCTTTAGCCCCCTACTGTTCACCTTCGAATCTCAAGCATTTGTCAAGGGGTCGGAGGAATCGCAGAGAATTTTCTCTAACTTTAGTTGGGCCAAGCAACGTTATTTTATTAGTAGTTTACACTGTAAAGAAAGGGTGTGGTCCAACAAGGACTCACTAGTAGAAAAGGTGGCACTGTGAAGGGAGATGCCCAGGCAAGTAGTGCCCAATTTCATGCATGTATAGTGATTTTGCATGGGCATCTCCCTGGGAGCGCTACCTTTTCTACTAGTGGTTGAAAAACGTTAAGGGCGGTTTACACTACGGACCAAGAAATCGTCCCATGCAGCTCTAAAATCTGTGATTGGCTCCATCAACTCGTCCCGAGATGACTTGGGTTTACACTACAAGGAAAAAAGAAAAGTGACCAAAGGAGTTGAGGTCCTTAACCCCTAAAGGACCAGGTGGACACATTGTGTCCTTGAATAATTTCATTACTTTAATAACTTGTTTGGATTTCATAATTTTGACTCAATGTTAACTAGAGAATTGAAAATGTTCGTTTCAAGAACACAAAAATCCTTCAAGATTTGCAATAACGTTAATTGATTCATCAGGAAAAAATTAAAACGTCAACGTAGGTGAACTTGGGACATAGTAGTTAGGGCGGTTGATGACTTGAAGGGCGTTTTCACACTTGGACGTCACATTCGTTAAAAAAAGAAGTGTCCGATATGTAAAATATTTGCCATTACTGCATCATTAACACTATAAAATAATTACGGAAAATATTTAAATATATTTTAAATGGAATCTTTTCAAAATAATTGGAATATTTTCTACATATTTTATATTATTTTGGAATATTTTGGAATATTCCAAATATATATTTGAATTCTTTAAAACATTTTTGCAATGTAAAAATTAATAACGATCACAAACACCGGCTCAACGAGTCACCAACGAGTCACGAACAAGTCAATTCACCCAAACATAAATCTTTGAGAATCAATCATTGTTGTTGTATTTAGTTTTAGAACACCATTTTTTGTGGGCACCTAGATATAGTACATCTTTGTATGCTCCTAAACTTTCAAACGCTAATCATGGTTTTTAAATTTATGAGAAAGTTTGCAATGAATGACCTATTGGTTTTATTTTCAAAAAAATTCAGAAATCAACTTATAATCAAACCTTATAATCATGTAATATATACGGTAGATTGTTCTGAAAATTGATGTACAGTCTCATGACTAAGTCCTTTTTGAATTTCAATGGTGAAGTTTTCTACATGAATACCAATCAAGAGATACAATTGCCTTTCTGAAAGCATCACGAGAAAGTGAATTTTTTTAAGAATGAGCATGGTCCTTTAGGGGTTAAAAGGCCTAGAAATAGGCCTAGTGGATAATGTTGAAGGGTCCCCTGGATTTTGTGGTGAGAGAGGCAAAAAGGGTTCTCCCATTGCCAAACGAGGAGACCATGGGCTTGAAATGCCGTTTTATTATTTTTTAAGTCTCGGTCCAAGTTCGGTTTACACCTAGTGAGAGGCCCAAGGGATTTAAAAATTACATTTTTTTGAAGTGTGACCATGGAATTAATCCATTTTCCTTGGTCACGGCTCTTGGTCTGTAGTGTAAACCGCCCCTTATGTTGCAAATTTCTATAGAAATTCTCAATCTCCAGATGGAGTTTGTACACAGGCAAGGGTCAGTTTTGGCTTCTGTGTACAGTTATGCGCGTTCCATACAGATGGACTTGCAATGTACAGACAGGTACTGGTACTGGTACTGCAGCGAACTTACAACGATGTTTCTGGGCAGGTTCCAATTAAATATGCTAAAGACTTAGTTGATCATAGTACAGTACGATAATATATTGACCATAACTGATTCATTCTTGATCGAGCTGTCTTGGTTTGGTCTCATTTCTACAGTAGCAACACTCCTCAACAGTAGAAACGATGCCTCTACAGTAGCATTGTAAACCAGGTTCTGTCTCTAGCGTCCTAAGAGCAGCTCCACCGCAGCCCTCCCAGAGTCCCTCGCACTCCAGGATTAGATGAAAAGTCCGAAGGGCCCTTCCAAAATGCTTCTTGACTCTGGATCCTAGCGTGTTAAGAAACGGCCCTTCAAATCACTATTTAGTTGACTACATCCTCACATTCTACTTGTGATTGGTCCATTGACTATTTAATGTGCACTTTTGATGTGTGAGGGGCCTCCAAGGGTGGGGGAGTGTAAGTGCAAGGGCTCTTCAAATGTAAATGAATAATTTGAGCAAGTCATCTCTAGCGTGTAGGAGTGGGGATGCTCTAAGGGAGGGACCACTAGGGAAATCCGAAATGCCTACATAACATAACATTCAGTAGCCTTCCAAGAGGGTGCCTTTTAGTTTCATCCGCCTTTATATATGGAATGACCAATGATTTGTAATTGAATGAACTATTGAATCAAATAAACAATTACAAAACAATGTTGAACTGTGATTGAGTGAGTGCTTTTGATTACTATTCACCATGGTTGATTGCTCTTGCTCAATGCCACATGTCCCCATAGCTACTGATGTGATGTGGAATATCCCACATCATTTCATTGGGGGAATGAAATGATGTGGGATATTCCACATCATTCTGTTGGGAGAAGGCAACAGTCACAGAGGCTACTGAATGTTATGAAGATATTCATAGAGGATTCCACAATTATTTGTGACAGCAAAAGGACATTTGTCAGCCAATAGACATTTAGGATTTCCCCAGTGGACCAAGCACTAGGACCTCGATCAAGAATGTCATGCACGAGAGGAGTGTACCTATAACATTCAGTAGCATTCAGCCACTCTGCCTTTTCATCCATCATGTGATTTGTAGTGCATTTTGTGATTTCCATCCATGTAATGCATTAAGTGCAGTCCTTTATTTTTCATTTTTCAAGTGGAGAAGAAAGCACGAAGGTCATAAATCATTCTCAATGGAGGGACAAAAGAAGTGGCGCAGTGTTCAAGCCTGAATTTTTTAATTCAGGTTGCCCATTTCGTATTGGTCAGCCATGCACCACAACATTCTTGGATTTAAAGTATTATTACTTAATATAATGTTGCTCTCTTTAAAAGTGAGGGGCATGTGGGGATGTGTCAGCAAAGACTATGCATGGTTACCTTCCCTTTTAGTTTTCCAAAACCTCCATCTGTGAGAAAACATGGGTAAGGGCGGACTTCCATGTGAGTGGGTGGTGGGTGGAAGGCACTAGAAGACAAGAATTGAGGTCTCAAGAACCACCGATGCTCCACCCATTTCGGTACAAAGGAAATTTTTACTCTAGAATCCTCCTGTTTCCACCCATATCGGTGGAGCTTTCTCCTTTGGAGGACCGACCACCCACTGCCCCCTTGCATGGAAGTCGGCTCTAACTAGTGATTGTTCTTGGATGATAATGAAGAATATGCTACACACATTCTCGTCAAGAGCAAGGCAGAGCCGGTGAAGGCTTCCAAATGTTATGAGCCAATCCCACACACAGACCACTGGCTCTTGCCTTGATCGATCTGGCGCTTTACACCTGTGCATCAGCAGTGGTTGACCGATCGACTGTCGTCCGGACCATTCATGAATATATAAAATGATTATTGTCATATGACTTGTATATATCCGAGATAGATCCCGGCGCGCCTCTCCATGGATCGATAAGTTCAGGAGTTACTGTACGTGCATATATATATATAAGTTATGCAGCCTAGCTGATCATCTTCGTTGGCTGTTTCCAGTGCATATACATATGCCAGACTGATTAAGCTACGTCGAGCAAATTGCGGTGCAGACTGATCGATGCACTTGAATTGCTACGCAACTCTCTGTGTTAACTGTTCCAAAAACAGCTCTCAATCTAGAACTTCAGTTTAACAGTAAGTTAGCTCTTCCGACTTTCAAGTGTCTGATACCCTACAACTTATCGAGTTCAGTGCACTTATTATAAGTAGCTGAAATGATCATTCTGCGGTTTTCCATTTCCGTTTCCGGGATAGATCCGTCCTCTCTATCACAGGGAGATAAACACAAGATTCCCATATGGGAAACAGGGACACGATTGTAACTTTCCCAGATCAAAATACACTACAAGAAAGTTACAATTCTGGGAATTTTGTCCCACTTCCCATATGAAATCCCATGTGGGAATGTCTTTATTTCTCCTTGTGTATGGATCGATAAGTTCAGTAGTTAAACCCAGTGACCACGTAGAAAAAGCGAAACCCTAACATGGGCATCATTCCATTCCTCTTTTATTGGGAGCTCGATCTCCTAGCTTGTGTGGCATCACTGTTTCTAGTTTCCAGAAAACACTGAGTTTAAATGCAATCATGCATACACGGTATATAAGTTATGCCTGCAGACTACACTACAGTAGCTGATCGTCTTCGTTGGCTGTTTCCATGCACTTGACGTGCCGCTGCGCAACTCTTTGTGTATTTGATTGTTTCAAAAGCAACTCTCAAGTTAAGCTAAATAGCTGAGACTTAATTCCTGCAGCTCTTCTGACTTTGAAGTGTCTGATACCGTATAACTTATCGAGTCGGTTGACTTATTATAACTTGAAGTGACCTGCAGTTTTCCATTTCCGTATAACCACAGGGA
Source organism: Pohlia nutans (assembly GCA_022496805.1). Taxonomy (NCBI): domain Eukaryota; kingdom Viridiplantae; phylum Streptophyta; class Bryopsida; order Bryales; family Mniaceae; genus Pohlia; species Pohlia nutans. Next base: position 24,126,385 of record CM040085.1, on the reverse strand, counting down.
ACCTTGTCCAATTCACTGGGAAGTAAACATTACTGCCAAACTGCTGTTTACAGCAAGTTTTGCAAGTGGTTGTTCAATTTAGCAAGTGATTACCAAGAATTTACCATCATTCTTGTACCCATTACTGCTTGGTAAATTGGACAAGGTTCCCTGTGAACGTAAACCCCTCAACGCCGTTGCAGCCAAAATCTGGCTTTCAAGTGCTGTTCAATTCCAACTGCTAAACGGGTGATTTCCATTCAATTCTTTTCGTGAAGGATTTTCATTGCTCATGCCACCTCTTCAAGTTAAATTCAGGTTATTCAAGTTATTTTTGGATTTTACATGAGGTTCCAACTGCTAAACGGGTGATTTCCATTCAATTCTTTTCGTGAAGGATTTTCATTGCTCATGCCACCTCTTCAAGTTAAATTCAGGTTATTCAAGTTATTTTTGGATTTTACATGAGGTTCCAACTTCAAAAAGAGACGTAAAAATGGTTCACTATGTCATGTATTTTGGATTTTTGGATTTTTGGATTTTTTTGCGTAAACTAAATTTACGTCATGAAGATGAGTTTTATTACATTTGAGTTTAACTTGTCAAGTCTAGTCTTTAGTTCACTTTGAATTTGTGAAAAACTTTGAAAATTGAGTGTTGTATTAGAGTTACAAGTTTGGTGGGTATTACCATGGTGTAATGATTTATTCTAAATTTAGATGCACAGATGATTTTCATTTAATGTACTTTTCTTCAGTGTAATTTATACCTTTGAGTAAAAAAATGGAATTTTTGAATATAATTTTTTAATTGATATGAATTTTCTTTACAATCACTTCAGAAAATCACAATAATTTCAAATTTCCACCAAAATTTATGAAAAAATCATGATTTGTAGTAGACACCCACTAAAAATATAAAGTTGAATTTTTATCTTATTTATAGTGGCAAAATTGAGTGGGACATGTAAAACATGATTCCACACATGATTTGTTATAGACCTAGGCGTTTAGGGATTTAACCCTTAAACGTCAAGAGGGCCTGGGCGAGGCAGTCCGGAAGGCATCTAAATTTTCAGAGGCGAAAAAAAAAAAAAAAAAACGAAAAAATGAAAAAGCGGCTTTGCTGGCCAGCAGTGTTGCGGCACTGTAGCACTGCGGCACTTTTCAAGAAACGACCTCTGATGCCCAACCTCAACTCCTGTTCATTTAAATAACTTTGATTGCTTGTCAATGACTCCACAATCTCCCAAATGAGGCGCAAATTTGCAATATAGATCGCTTTTTCAGTAGCTTTCCAACGCACCAATCCTCGCTTGATTTGGTTGAGAAAATCTACTTTTTTCCTCAATTATTCCTTTATAACAAGCCCGTGGGGCTTGCTTTGACGTTTAAGAGTTAAACTTGTGTAGACTCAGGGAAAACGTCCACATGACACTTGGAAAGTTCCTGTTCTGGTAACCAAGCCTACACTGCATTGTCGATCCAGACCACAAGAGAAAAATCCAAGGTAGACACACCCATTACTAGTTTACCACCCATTACTAGTTTACCACCCATTTATCAATTATGCTATTATGTACAAGAGATATGCATTTGTTATTTAGAATGTATGTTGTGAGTACACGAGGGCAAAATTGAGTGTTGGGTGGTATTCTCTCTGTCCAGGAATAATTGTCCTAATCTTTCGTAGAATAAGAACACTATAGAAAAATTGGGGACCTATCTCTATTGAGAAGGGCAGCACACCCATCACTTTTCCAATCTGGTAGTCCAGTTTCAATGAAATGTGGTCCACTCTTAACGAAATGAGTGTTATTGGTTTGGTCCCTTTCATAGGAGAAAACATGAAAGATATTGACTTGAAACATTTTGGTCCAAGTATCTTGTTTTGGTTAATGTTTTGAGTACTTGCAAAAAAGTTGAACAAGTGAACTGGTACATAGGACATTAACCACAATGAGACGCTTGTATTGTGTCCCACTGTGGAACATGTAGATTTTCTCTTGTGTTTTCGATAATGCTACAATAGAGGCATCATTCATCAATGATAAAGAATGATGCTTCTACAATAACATTATGAATCTTTAATTTAACCTTTAAACGCCCGAAGGGGGTCCCCCACCCAAAACTGCCTCATTTTGGACATTTTTGTTGATGATTTTTGAATGCTTTTCAAAACCTTTTTTCCACATTCCAAATGTCGGATCTTGTACTCCTATGCCTTATAAACCATCCTTCAAAATTTCAAAACATTTGACTATACGCATGTCAAGATTATAGCAAATGAAGTCGAGATTTTGAAATTTTTGGCCCTAAAAAATTCGGGCAGCCTTGTTTTGATGGGCTCTCAAACCCAAAAAATAATTGAAATGATGTGCCATTTTTTACCATCCACAAGATGAAGTAGTTAACAAGCCTATTCGAAGTGTTGAAACTGCCTTTTAACATTGAGGTGTTTCACTTCGAAAAACCCCCCTAAGTGGTGTTTTGATCAAATTAATGGACATAGTTCCAATTGGTTTGAAAAGAAGACTTGTTTATCTATGACGTCGTATTAATTTTGAAAAAAAGTTATATTTTTAGGCCTCGGCAGCTTGGAAAAATGGGTTGCGATTACAAAATGGTCTCTTGGAAGCTTTGGAGTTAAGAGTTTTCTTGCATTAGAAGAGATTTGAAGCCTAAATAGGGCCGTTTTAAGACTCGTGCCAAAATCTAAATTTTTATTGAAATTTTTATTTTAATAAAATATTTTTTAAAATTAAAAATTAAAAATCTAAAGAAGATATTATTAAAAAGTATTAAATATTTATATTCATATTCATATTTTAAATTATTATTAAAAATAAATATCCAGCCCAAGAGGTGACGACATCAGATTCACATCAAATTAAAAAAATTTAAATTTGTCAATTTAAAAAAAAAAATTGTCAATGTTTGTGCATGAGAACTCATAGCCTTTTAGAGACCTCAGATTTCTTCTAATGCAAAAAAGGAACCAAACCAAGGTAATTTATGAACGTTGTGATCAAATTTTCTAAAACTAATTCAACTAAGATGCATGCAGTCATAGTTGCAATTAATACCAATTGAACGTAGGTACTATTTTAGAATGTTTGAATCTTATTAGGTCTTATTGGTGAATGAAAGAGAATTTCAATTGATTATGGTGACAGTCATTAGAAAAATATAACTTACAAAGTTTGGGTTTCACTACAACTTGAGATTTTTCAAAAAAATTAAGATTCAATGATTTATTGTAATTTCAAAGTGAGCGCCTATTAGTACAAGGTAATGATTTACGTAATTTTAAAAACATGGATGATTTCATCTACTATAGTGTTCTTCATTATGATTTACACACACGGGAAAAATGGATTTTTCGAACATATTTTGTAATGAAATGAAATTTCTCAACAATTCATTCTAATGATTATTAAAAAATTAGAATTCCATCAAATTTCATCACAAAAAATAACTATTTGTAGGTGGCACATGCCTTCATTTACTAAAAATATAAATTATAATTCTTATCTAATTTTAAGGTACAAATTTGAGTGTTCAAGTAAAACTCAATTCATGATTATAGGTCCGTCCTTATGGGATTAAACCGGTAGTTACACTATAAGAGACACTTATAGGTCCCTCCCTTATAGATCTTAGACAACTCATTCTTACTTAACCTCTCACAAAGAGAAAAAGACTCAATTTTGACTTCAAATATTTTATTCATTTTTTGTCAAACTAAGTATACAACCACTCATTCTCAAAAGAAATTTTCTTCACTTAATTTCAACCTAGATATTTTCTTCACTTCACTAAAAAAATGACCTAGATTTTCTTTTAATTTTCAAGTGTTTGTAAGTTGCTTTAACCTTACTATAATTTATTTTAGGGCATGTTCTTGACACCATTTGTTTTGAGCTAGGAATGAAATTGAAGAGTTTTTTGAGAAAAACCCACCATCATACAATATCCAACTTCTAATTTTCAAACTTGTATAGGCCATGAGTGATGAAAGATTCACCTTAGAAATGGTAGTGATGGCAGTGGCAATAAAAAGCCTTGAAACTTTTATACAACTAGGATTTTCCACCTCACTTTAACCCTAAGTGATTATCTTAGCTCTAAATGATTACCACCTCTTTTGTATTGCCACTTTGACACCTCGTTTTCACATGCCTTTCAAAATGACAATAAAAAGATAAGTTAATGAAAAAGAAAAGGGACTTTGATAGGCGTTACAAAATACTAGTCACATGATATGAGTAGGTTGCATTATGTCAATAGTCGATACCAGTATGTTCTTTGAGAAAGGAAAACATTCACTAGAACCTATCTCACACATATCATTTTTAAGCAGTAGGGTACTACACCGCCTACTGTTTGGACGGATTTTTACTAATACAATATTTTTTCTTAGAATATGGAGTGAAAGATGACACTTGCCATTATATAAGGGAATTTAGTAGGAGTCAAGCAAGTAAAAAAAACTTAAGATGTGAAAACAAAGAGCATCCAAAAGCATTGGAGAAAATCTTGGAAACTTTAGTAGGGGTACAAAGTTTAGGGCTTAAGAATGTCATGAAGGAAGTAATATCCTTGGACCAAATAATTATTAATTATAGGGCAAACAAGTGTTATTGTTGTGTCCCAAACAAACAATATTGTTCACCCTTTAACCCCTAAACGTTCTCACCCTTTTCAGATTTGGCAGTTTTCCAAAGATGCATTATAAAATGCAACTAAGAGAGATATTTTCAACTTGATGAATGAATAAAAGTTGTATATTATTAATTTTAGATTCTATCCATATGGTTAGATTTGCGATTGCTATCACCAATATTTGTGTATAAGTTTTCAAACTTAAAATTTAGAGCTCTTTTGTAATATGATTACAAATAAGATATTGACAATCTAGTAATGAAATTTTTTGGGATGGGTTGAAATGTAATACTCTAAGTGTGGTGATTTTTGGAGATTTTTTGGTTGCTTGATTTTAGTAGTTGACTTTTTCAAGAGCACTTTTAGACTAAAATCTTTGAAATTATGGGTGGAACACTACAACATGAAACGAGGCATAAAAATTTCACAAATCATCCCCTTTCTAATTGATCACACATGCACAAAGCTAACTTCCTATAAAAGTTTCAATAAAAAATCCACGCTGCAAAAAGTGCATGATGGATGAGAAATCGGAGTTCAAATCCGTACATCATGCAAAATATGCATGGTTGGGCAGTTAGGGGTTAATGTCCAAATTTACCACTGATTTCAAAAATGAGTTATAGAATGTTTGATAAATCACAAAAATGGAGTTGGTATATAAAGAAAAGTTATAAATCTCAATGTGTAGATCACATTTGGATTTATCATATAATTTATTAATAAATTTTAATAAATTTTGCAAGGTTTTCTTTTGAAATTCGTTATAAAATCCCAAGTGAAAAATAATAACAAAGTTGGAATAATATGCACTATGAGATGGTATAATTTCCATTATTCGATTCTATTTAATTTGGAAAATCATTGTTAAGGTTTCACTTTTTGAACTAAGAATTAAACTTGACATAAACCAATTTTGTCATTTAAAAAAAATCATAATATCTTATTTTGAAGATCCATACCGTACAAATGGTAGTCAACTAGCCCAAGAACCAAAGAAAAATTGGATGAATGAAAATTGTACAAGATGTAGTCAAGAGAAGGTTTACAGCTTGTTCATTGTTCATTACATGGACACAAAGCATGTCAAAGGATTAAACAAGTAGTGTCGATTGTATTGTTAGAGCATCCGCACCCATATACGTTAAAGTTGACTCGCTAAAATTATTCATCTACATTTGAAGAGCCCTTGATGTTACACTCCTCCATTTTCAAACGCTCCTCAAACACCAAAAGTGCCTCCAAAAATGCACATCAAATAGTCAATGGACCAATCACAAGTAGAATGTGGGATATAGTAAACTAAATTTAGATTTGAAGGGCCATTTCTTAACATTCTATGATTGAGGGTCAAGAGGCATTTTTGATGGGCCGTTAGCATTTTTCATTTAGTTATTGAGTGGGTCATGGGTGCGGATGCTCATAGACCTAGTAAAATATTAGATACAAATTGACATTGTTGGTCTATTTTGAAATGCCAAACACAACCTATTTTTAACCTCTAAATGTCCTCATCCCGTCCAGATTGGGCAGTTATGCAAAGATGCATTATAAAATGCAACTAAAAGGAATATTTTGAACTTGATGTATGAATAAAAGTTGTACATTATAAATTTTAGATTCCATCCATACAATTAGATCTGCGATTGCTATCACTAATATTTTGAACAAAACTTGAAACTTAAAATTCAATTTTTTTTGTATTTCAATTACAAATAAGATATTGACAATTTGTGGATGAAATTTGTTGTGATGGATTTCAGAAATGTAATACTCTAAGTGTAGTGATTTTTAGAGATTTCCTGGTTGCTTAATTTTATGAGTTGACTTTTTCAAGAGCACGTTTAGATTAAAATCTTCAAATTTTTTGTTGATACACTGCAACGCAAAATGAGGCATAAAAGTTTCACAAATCATCGCCTTTCTAATCAAATCAAATCAAATAATATAGTAACGTTCACATAGTGACGTGTGTATATTCATTAAGACCAGTGGCTGTCCATGATGATGTCTTGTACAACATGTAGAACATCATAGTGGATGTTGGAAGAGGCGTCTGAGACAATATTGTGGACGTTCGCATAGGGACGTGTGTATGTTTACTGAGACTAGTGCCCGTCCAAGATGATGTCTCGTACAACGGGTAGAACATCATTGTGGATGTTGGAAGAGACATACGAGACAATATTGTGGACGTTCGCATAGTGACATCTGCATATTCAGTTAGACGAGCGGCTCTTGAAGATGATGTCTTTCATAACGTGTAGAACATCATATTGGACGTTGGTCGAGACGTCTCATAGAATAATTTGGACGTTCGCATACTAACGTCTGCATGCTCGGTGAGATGAGTGGCTGTTCAAGATGATGTCTTCTATGACGTGTAGAACATCCTTTTGACGCGGACAATTTCAACACATTCGAACGACCATGTCTCAAGAGATGTCATTATCCACACGCTGATATTTGTCGCGACATCTCCCATGTCTTCTGCAACGTCAGCCACGACGGGACGAACATGCACAGTAGTCATACTCGATGTTGGTGACGACATCTACACTGACATGGCCAAATCAAACATGGTATCAATTGTGACATTAGGTCCGCCCGCGAAAATGTTGAATCAGACATCGTACGCGTCAATACAGACGTCTCGGTGAACACTTCTCTATCACCAAGGATGTCTACCGAAACACATCGGATGTCACATGGGACGTCCAAATGATTCGAAAACCACCCAAATCTCTGCTGGCGGGGCATGCCACGTCATCTTCTGGCAAGTCCACGTCAAATTTTGGCGGGACCACGTCGTCTGCCACATCACCAAGGGGTCGGATGAAAACCATTCCCACGTGGCACTGCCTGTAAATGTGCCGCTGATGTGGCGACGACGTGGCATCCACATAGCACACCTTCTGGGCTTGCAAACGCACGTCAAAAAACGCATGTCACTTCAGACATCCACCATGTTAAAGTGAATTTCATGCATGTTTTGGCCTGTTTTTTTTGGGCAATTTTAGGTGACGTTCCAAGTGACATCGACCCTATTTTTTTAAACGTCTTCTCACATTTTTTTGAACATCACAAAAAACACTAGTTTCTTATAGTGGAAGCAACCTCCCATAAAAAATTCAATAAAAATTCACACTACAAAAAGTGCGCGACAGATGAAAAAACAAATTTTTCTTATGTACATCATGCAAAATATGCATGGCAAGATGCATGCTTGGGCAGTTAGGGGTTCAATACATTGGTATAATTGATATTGAATTCATCATTTGAAATGGCACCATTTTTAAATAATACATAAAACATTGAAAACATAAAGGTTTAAGGATACCTCTTCTTTTAAAAATTTGTAAAAATTAAATCCTTATAATTATACCTTTAATTATTGCTATCAAGAATGTTTAAATTTAAAAGTCTAAAATTAATGAATTAGAAAAAAAATCCAAAACAAATATTAATTTGTTTGGTATTTGTTGTGATGGGATCATGCATTATCTTAGGTACTTAGGTGGTGACACAAAAAAATGGGAGTAACTCAAAAGTTTCATCTTCATTCGATGTATATCTACAATTGACACCATTGGTTCTTTGTTTAGTGGACATTTTCCCATGGGTGGGTCAAATAAACACTTTATTCACGCCATTCTCAAAAGAGAACATATAAGCCTGTGAAAATGTGAGACTAGAAACCCATAATAATAATAATTGAATATATCTTCTTAGCATTGTAAACAGTGAGGTATGTACAACCAATTTTGACCTTACCTAAATATCAGCCCATATATTGGACCAAGAATGAAAATTCAAAAGTTGATAAATAAACTTACATGGAATTTTTGGGCTCTTGTGCAACTATAATTTGTGTCATACAACAAGACCACCATTTTGGATGTTCATTGTATCTTATACTTTGAAACTTTTTAACTTTCACTTGTTGATGCTTCTTCTTTGGAGCATTTTAATCAGTGACTGATTGTTATTCTCAAATTTCTTGCTAATGGTTATGCCAATTGACTTGGAAAGATTTTTTCCTAGTCAAAATGTTTGGAGCTCGTATTTTGCTTGTGGATACCACCCATATTCTTCTTGTTTGACAAAATTGAGATTGGAGTTAGTATATGAGGTTTGAAAATAGGGATACAATCGTCACTCGTAAGCATGTTCTTAATTTGCAAAGTGGCACACAACATTCCCTTGTCCAAAATGCCCTCAAAAAATGATGTTCTAAAACTAAACACAACAACAATGATTGATTCCAAAAGATTGATGCTTGGGTGAAGTAACTTGTTGGTGACCGGTTTAGTTGGTGTTTGTGATCGTTATTGATTGTTACACAATATAAAATGTGTAAATATTTCAATTTTTTTTTGGAATATCTCCAAAATATTCCAAAGAATCTAAAATGATTATATTTCAAATATATTTAAACATTTTCTGTAATTATTATATAGTTTAATGAAACAATATTAGCATTTGAATGTTTTACATACTATACATTTTATTTTTCTTTGACAAATTTGACGCTCTAGTGTGAAAATGCCCTTCAAGTTATCAACCTCCCTAGCTACCATGTCTCAACTTCACCTATACTGACGTTTTTATTTTTTCCCGGCATATCGATCAACGAAATTGCACATCTTGAAAGATTTTTGTGTTCTCGTAACGGACATTTACAATTCTTTAGTTAACATTGAGTCAAAATTAAAGAATCCAAATAAGTTATCAAAGTAAAAAAATTATTCTTAGACACAATGCATTATCATGGTCCTTTAGGGGTTAAAGGATCAAGGATTCGTTGTTTTAAAATGACAAATGCAATCAATCACATTGTGAAAAATATAACTTAGATGGGACCAAATTTTAGATCATGGAGAACATTGCATGTGTTGGTCAAATAAAAAATATATTTTGAACGAAAATGTTTACATATGACCTACTCAAACTATTGGAAAAAAAGCACGAGGCATGCATAAGGTTATTTAGCCCTTCTACTGTTGACCTGTGAATCTTAGCCACTATCTTGAATCACTATAGTAGATTCGGAATGATGGACAAGTCCACATCATCCCTAGCTAAAGATTAGGTGGTGAGACATTTTATTTAATATTAAAGCTTCTACAGTGCTACCGTTGAAAAAGGTGGACTCCACTAATTGCTAAAGAACCTTATGTGATTCAGGCTTCTTGGTCCCTTAGGGATTAACTCATAAAAGCCCGAGGGGTATTGGACAAAACATAAATGTGTTATAACATATGCCTTCCATATGTTTGATGAAGTTTGGTTCAATAAACAAAATGAAGGGCATCATCTCTACAAATTCTCTGTACAGTCAAACTTCCAAAAAAAACTTTAGATCTTTCTCTAATGAATTTAAAAGCAATAACCTTTGAAAATTTGTATTAATGATCATTTTAAATTTTAACACCCAATTCCCTATTTTGCACTTGGCCGAGTGCAATCATTCATGAGCAAATTTGGCTCAAAAAAAATTCGTCTAAAAATTTCTCTAAAAAACAACGACTTTTGTTTTTCTACAATCACTTACATTGTAAACAATTTATTTATTTATTTTTTATCCTTATCTTTATCTTTTCTTTTAGCTTTTCTTTTATCTTTTCTTTCTTGTCTTTCTTGTCTTTTGGCGGCGGAGGGGGAATTTTTTTTATTTTTTAAAATTTTATTTTTTGCTGGTTTTCTTCTTTTGTTCAGGGTTCAGGGTGGCTGAAACCCTAACGGCGGCGGAAGAAAAGAAAGGAATTTTTTTATTTTTATTTTTTCCGAATTTTCCGGATTTTCCGGCTTTTGCGGCTGAAGGGTCCGCGCGCGCGGACTTTATGTGACTCTCCCCTCCCTCTCTTTCTCCTCTCACTCTCACTCTCACTCTCCTCACTCTCACTCTCACTCTCACTCTCACTCTCACTCTCACTCTCCTTCTCACTCTTCCTCTCCCACTCATATATACATAGGGGGAGGGAGAGGGAGGGAGAGAGGGAAGGGAGAGTGAGAGGGAGAGTGAGAGTGAGGAGAAAGAGAGGGAGGAGAGAGTCACATAGGGTCCGCACGCGCGGACCTTTCAGCCGGAAAATCCGGAAAAAAAAAAAAAAAAACTTTTTTTTTTTGTTTTTTGTTTTCCGCCGCCGTTAGGGTTTCAACCACTGAACCCTGAACAGAAGAAGAAAACCAGCAATTTTTTATTTTTAGTTTTATTTTATTTTATTATTATTATTATTATTTTCTCCCTCCGCCGCCAAAAGACAAGAAAGAAAAGAAGGAAAAGACAAAAGAAAAGATAAAGATAAGATAAAAAATAAATAAAAGAATTGTTTGTTTACAATGTAATTGATTGTAGAAAGACAAAAATTGCTATTTTTTAAAGAATTTTTTAGACAAATTTTTTTATTGCGCCCGGGCACCAAGTGCATGATTATATGGCCAAGTGCATAAATTGGGAATTGCGTGTTTTTTAGAGTTAAAAATTTAGCATGATTGGTTGAAGTTGGTTTATCTATTATAAACTTCAAAAAGCAAAAAAAATGATGAAGGGAACATCATTACTTTCCCCAAATAGCAAATTTTATAACACTAAGACAATGTTGAGGTGATCCGCTTGGAAAAATTCTCCTAGAGAGTTTAACTCATATTGAAATAATTCAAATTGTGTTGAAAAGTAGACTTGATGTAGTATTTTAAAATAATTATTGTTTTTTCAATTTTTTTTATGTTTCGGGCAGCCCGTTAAATTTGGGCAGCGACCAGAAAATAGTCGTTTGAGCGTTTAGGGGTTAAACTCCTTTCCTCATATCTTACAGGGAGGGGTAAATATTCAAAGTTGGAGTGCACATCGCGGCACAGAGTCAGCACCGGCCAGGTCCCGACCCGGCCCGGGCCCGACCCGTTCTCTTCCTCCTTTCTTTCCTACCTCCTTCGTGCTTCACAAACCCTCTCTACTCTGCCATTGTTCTCTCATTTCTGCCTGCGCCCGTCCATTCGCTTGGTTTTTGCTGCTGATGGTAGCGTTGCCGTAACGCAGACTGCTTGTTTTTGCACCGACTTTGTTGTCTGCAGCCCGAGAAGCTGTTGGAGCTCGTTTTTGGTGCAAAAACGCGGAAGTACGAGAAGTTTAAAGGTTAAAGGGAGGGATTCAGACCTTAAGGGGAGGGAAACGAAGCACGAGAACTTTTAGTGACGAGCATGAAAGAGGAGACCACAAAGTAGCTGATAGCGATCATATGTTCACTATGTTCAACTCTGTGTTCAACTCCTCGAAAATAGAGGGAAGTCTGCCCGTCAGCGGCGGTGGCGTCAGGTGCGTCAGTGTTTTTGCTTGAGAGGTGGCTGCGTTTTCATGAGTGACGGTGACCAGTTTGATCTGGATGTTGCCGCATCTTTCGGCTCTGGCTTGAATCTTGTATTGTTATTAGATAGTTAATATTCCACTCTTGATCTTAAGAAAATTTGATGTTGACGATCCGAGAGGGTAATAAGGCTGCAGAAGGCGCTGATCACGAACCGGATCACTGTCGGTGAACCTCCGACGTAAATTTGTGGTCGGTATGGGATCTGAGTGTGAGATTGTGCTCTCTTAATGGCCATTTTGTAGGGTTTACGTGTTAGCATGTTGTGTCATGGCTTTATTTCGATCTTAATGTCCTTTTCTCCCCATAAGAACGTGGTGTTTTTCCTTGAGGTTTTCTCCAATTGGATTATTGACCTCAGCTAGCGCATCGCTCGAGTGCTTTAGTGATGGTTAATACTCGTGAATATTGATTTGATCGAGGCTTTTCGCGCATCCAGGGGGTTGTGAAGGCACTGACTACCGTATTTAAGTTCCAGATTTTAAGCTCATGTTCAGTAATGAGTTAGTATCTAGTCTTCAGATTCGTATCATCGATATAAGAAGTTCAAGTTCACAATGCCCTAAACTCTAACTCTATCCGCGGTTTCTTTCTGCTTGAGGACAAGTGCTACCATATCATCCCGGATCATGGACTGACTTGTTCATGAGGTTGAGAGTTTTGCAAATATTGAAGTAATCTTATAACCATACTTTATTCGATTCATAACGATTCTTTATACTGAAACAAGTTGTAAGTTAATGACGTTATCATTTTACTTGAAGCGCTAGTGACAGAAGTTTAGCTCATACTTTGCTGAGAGACCTCGTAGTTCTCACTGGTTTAAGGTCTCCTTAATTATCAGTCTTCTGGATATGGATTAATCAATGGTTTTCGAGAAGAAATAGGTGAGGTATCTGGGCTGCAGGTGTCCACTCTGATCTGATTTCTGAAGAGTGAATTTCAGCAAAATGGCTCAAAATGGATTTAAATGTAAAATTCTAATTTTCAGCAGAGGAATTTATGAGTTCGTCACTATTTTGTGCAGTGAAAACAACAAGTTTAGCTATGGCTATTCAAGTTTACGGGGGAAGAGAGCCTCTATGGAGGATTTCCATGACACCAAAATATCAATGATTGGGTCTACGGTTGTTGGATTGTTCGGCGTTTTCGATGGTTAGTTTCTCTTACCCGTGAACCGGCGAGACTATACCCTCAGGTCGGATCTTGTTTTGCGGTAATTAGTAGGGTTCGGACGTGACCAGGTTTTTATTACGAAAACAAAATCTTACTATGGTGATTATGCAGGTCATGGTGGCTCCAGAGCAGCTGATTATGTCAAGCAAAATCTTTTCAACAATTTGCTAGAGCATCCTCAATTTCTTAGTGACACTAAGCTTGCAATTGGTATGGAATTTTCGGCACCCTGAGAACCACTCCTGGCATATTTGTAAAGTTGGTTGACTTCGTTAGCAGCTATAGGATTGTATCATTTTACATGAAAATTGATTTATGCTTTGTATTGTACATAGAAAGGTGCGTCTCGGGTTTGCTAATATTTAGAATTGACTTGACAGCCGAGACCTACAAGCAAACAGATCAGGAGTATCTTAAAGCTGAAAACAATCAGCACAGGGATGCAGGGTCAACTGCCTCTACTGCCGTTCTGGTGGGAGATCGATTACTTGTTGCCAATGTTGGCGATTCAAGGGCAGTGGTTTGTATTGACGGGAAAGGTGATTATGTGAACCTTACATAGCTTGAGCTGTTATTCAAGAACACCATCTTATTCAGGAATTGTAACTTGAATTCTGGAGCGTGTTTGCTCCTCTCATTTTGTGTGGGGTCCACATTCTGTGGTCAATCATGCTTACAACTTGGAAGCAATTACTCTAGGTTGCAGTTTCATAGTTTGTCAATATTAAAAATCATAGTGGAATTTCTGATTAGTCATCACGACGCTGGCCTTTTCTATCCAAAATAAGCTCACAGCCCTGATTTCGTGTTTTACTCTTGTCGCTGACTTCAGCGACTGCTCTTTCAATTGACCACAAGCCAAACCGAACTGACGAACGTCAACGTATCGAGGACGCTGGAGGAGTAGTCATGTGGTCTGGTGAGTGTCATGTTTATAACACATCTTTTGATGTCACATGGGATCAAAAAGGTCATGTATTCTCATAGATTTAAGTGGTTCTCAAGCTCATCGGTAAGTGTCAAAACATTTATCATTCTATTTTGTTACAAGCTGGAACATGGGATCCCTTTTCTTGGTGTGTCTTGCGGATAATTCAGTTGCATGTTTAATCTTGTGTAGTGCATGCTTCTTCACTTAATGTGCTTTGGTATTTCTGTATGAGATGTATTAGCTCAATGAAGGAGTTGCTTTTGCAGGCACTTGGCGTGTAGGCGGTGTTCTTGCTGTCTCTCGAGCATTTGGTGACCGGCTTCTGAAAAAATATGTCGTTGCTGAACCGGAGATTCAGGTGGAGCACATTGTTTCTTGCTTGCTCTCCCTCTTCAGCAATCAATTTTCTGCTCATCCTGCAACGGATATTGGGTATAGCCGTGGATCTGATTTCTCTTGTTTCTTTGCAGGAAGAGTCGATCACCAGTGATGTGGAGTTTTTGTTGCTCGCCAGTGATGGTCTCTGGGATGTTGTTTCCAACCAGGTTTGTTTCAAGACTTCGTTTATCTTTCGTTTAATTATCAATGGAACGTTGCTACACTGAACTTTCATGGCTGTGGGCCAAAGTACACACTTATCTGATTTTAGGTGAGGAAAATGGAATCGGGGAATATTTATAAGTGGCTTCAAAGTAGGTGAATGGCTTCTTTGCATACTTCTCACCAAATTCCTATTCCTAAGCATGTAGCTGGGCAAAGTCCTCTTCTCATATCTAAATCGCCAGGGATCATGTGCCAGTAATCGCTCAAAAGCTGACGCTCGATTGCTTCATGGGCCATGCTATCCACATTACCTAAACCCTTGCAAGTACAAATGAATTTATGTGCATTGAAAGTTATTTTTTGAAGTTTTAACTGGTGTTGTATCGAAGTTTTTATCATTTTCTTGTACGCTTATACACTTGTTTCTGTGGCTGGTTCTACAGGATGCTGTGACAATGGTGCAGAATATCCAGGATGCTGAAGAGGCTGCCAAGAGGTTGACAGATGAAGCTTTCAAGAAAGGAAGCGCAGATAATATAACTTGTGTCGTAATCCGCTTCCACCACTGATTCAGGAATTGTCAACTTGTTTGCATTCTGAAGGCATTAAATAGATCTGGAAAGTGGGACTTCGATTGTTTTTACCAATCTGGTAAGTAGTGAGCTTCGTGTTAATGAAGGTAGAGTATCACTTTAGACATAGCATAGCATAAATGTTCGAGGTCTTATCACACAGGTTTTCGTTTGAATTGACCGCATTCTATCCAGATTTTTTTACTATCCCCCTGGCTTCCTCTCGGTTGGCTGGTGTACACAGACAGGGTTTGATTTTTGAATGTCCAGCTGCTTGATTCTATATTTCTTAGCTGTCTTGACGGAAAGACTGGCTTTTTCTCTATAATTTTTTGTTATGCATTGAGTTTAAAGGTGCATGAGATTAATAAACAAGGGTTCTCGTGCTAGGCGGCAGGTTTTTGTGATGCGAAGCTTCCAGTTAAAATGCGGATGGGTCATGGCATCCTTGCTGTTGTTTGGCTTCTGAACTTCCATGTTAAGTTATTGGAGATGCGTTTCTCGGAACTTCAGTTACATGCCCTATCGTTTACAGGTGGCAAAGCAACGGTCACTACACTGATGACTGATCAACTAAGTTTGAAACGTGTCCAGGCTTGCGTAGGATGTAAGAATACTATTGTGATTAACTTCGTGTGTGCTGCAGTCTGTTATGTCACATAGAGTCTGCTGATAACTTAATGTGCAGTGAATTGTCTGACACACATGTGGCCTACCTTAAAATAGTGTCTGACTACCTGGCTTCACTTGGTGTCTTTCTGCGTGGCTTCTGCCTTAGACTTTTCCTAATATAAGACTTACTTTGACTTTGGTTGTAATCTTGTACACTCTCACCTCGTTACTATCACCCTCTCCAGTATCTGCAGGGAATGTTTGTTATTGTGTACTCCCTCTGTCCCATATTAAGCTTCCTGATTCCCTTGTCAATTTGTCCCATAATAAGCTTCTTGTTTGCTCAAACTACTATTCCTAAAACTACTATTCCTTCTTAGGGTCCACACCATCGTGCTCAAGGTCCACACCATTGGATGAGTTAACCCTTAAGTGTCCACACTATAGTTACTTAGTCAAACCTCATCAATTTCTCACATTTTAAATTATATTATATATTTTAGGTATTTTTCTCATATAAGTTATTGTTAAATTGATTTACCTTGATTTTCTTCATAATTATTTAAATAAAAATGAATTTAATAAGATTTTTCAAAGTTTCTTTCTCGTAAAAATCACAGTAATTAGAAAATTGCTTTAAATCTTATGAAGGTTTTAGGAAAAATGTAAATAATACTGATGAACAACAAGATGTATGTGGCATGCTTCTTGAGCTTACATAAAAAGAAATTTGATAGAAAAACGTTTTTTGTAGTGTCTATTGGAATCTTAGGGTTTTGAGCTTTAAAGTGCTGTAAATAAGGCAATTTTAACAACTATGAATAATGACAAATTAGACTAGAAAATAAAAGATAGCCTCCATAGTTTTTAAGTTGAAACAGTTTTCATTTGAAATAAGAAACTAGGTGAAAATTAGCGTTTACTGAAAAATGACCAAACATGGCCCCACGGGGCTCTTTGCACCCTTAGAGGATAAGTCTTCTATTTTCAGGGTACAGAAAGCTTAGTATGGGACAAAGTACACATGATCGGACACTTCCAGAACTCATTGTTATCACTCTAATTAATATCACATTCTAGTACCCCTATGTCCCATATTAACCCTTAATCGTCAAAGTAAGCTCCATGGGCTTATTTATGAGAGAATAATGAAGAAAAAAGTGGATTTTCTCAACCAAATCAAGCGAGGATTGGTGTGTTGGAAAGCTACTGAAAAAGCGATATAGATTCCAAATTTGCGCCTCATTTGGGAGATTGTGGAAACATTGGCAAGCAATCAAAGTTATCAAAATGAGCAGGGGTTGAGGTTGGGGCAGCTGAGGTCGATTTTTGAAAAGTGCCACAGTGCTACAGTGCTGGCCAGCAGTGGCCAGCAAAGCCGTTTTTTCATTTATTATTATTATTATTATTTTTTCTCCAAAAATTTAGATGCCTTCCAGGCTGCCCTACCCAGGGCCTCTTGACGTTTAAGGGTTAACTCTTTGAGTTCGAGATGATGTACCGATTTCAAAGATATGTTATAGAATGTTTGATGAACACAAGAATGGAGTTGATATACAAAGAAAAATTGAAAAATTGAATGTGTAGATCACATTGTACTGTTGAATTTATCATATTTATTATTAATAAATTTTAATACAAAATTTAAGGTTTTCTTTTTACATTCAATTAAAAATCTCAAATTAACAATTTTCCATTAAAAATTGATGTAATGAATTTGGAATAATAGAGTTATATGTAAAGTCATCTTGAATTTGAAGAATCTACGGAATTTTTTTCTTTATTATATTCTTATTTGTTTACTCCAAATAATTAAAAGGTGTAGAAGATCTTGGTGGTCTATTATTATTAGGTGTGTAAGAGGTGTCAGTAAAAGCTTGGTGGTCTTCAAATTAGGCAATTTTTTTTTGAAGACCACCAAGCTCTTAACCCCTAAATGATAGAGGGGATAAGGGCAAAACCTAGATGTGTTATAAAATGTTACTTTTGCAACTTTTATGAAGTTTGGTTCAAAAGAGAAAATGAGAAGCATGATGTTTAGTAATTATCCGTACGGTCAAACTTCCAAAAATAGTTTCAGATACTCATTTAATGAATTTAGATGCATTTACCATTTAAAATTCACCAAAATTACAAATTCTACTTTTAGAATTTGAAATTTGGTATGATTGGTTAAAACCAGACATTCTATTCTAAAATTTTAGAAGGAAAAATTATCAAACGAGAGAACATCGTTAGTTTCCCGAAATAGTAAGTTTTATAACACTAGGACAATATTGAGGTCTTTGTTTTTGAAAAATTCCTTACTAAACCTCAATTTGCAAATGAAATGTATCAAACAACAGTAGAACATGATCTCTACCCCCAATTTCGACAAAATATCAAACCTTGAAAAATGTCATTTCCTTACCATGGGTAGTCACTGTTGTTTGGGCTGCGACCAAAAAATGGTCGATCAGTCACTTAGGGGTTAAACACCTCTTACACACCTAATAATGATAGACCACCAAGATCTTCCACACCTTTTAACTATTTGGAGTGAACAAATAAGAGTATAATAAAGCAAAATTTGTAGTATCTTCTTCAAACTTTGATGAACTTTACGGATAATTCTAATATGCACTATGAGATGATATAATTTCCATCACCCGATTCTACTTAATTTGGAAAATCATTTTGAAGATCTCACTTTTGAACCAATAATGAAAACTTGTCATATACCACTTCTGTTATTTAAAAAATAAAATCACAATATCTTATTTTGAAGATCCATACTGTAGTCAACTAGCACAAGAAACAAGAGAAATGTGGATGGATGAAAAACATCATTGTATGTGGTGAAAGGATGCATCAGAAATCATCTAGCATCCACTATGTAAATGCATGCACGTCAAAGGGTTAAGCTTAATGTACCTTGAAAATAAAAGGCTTACATAACATTCAGTTGCCTTCATGCCTGGTACCTTTCCGTCATGCACTTTGCTCATCACCTTGAGCTTCCACTTGTCCACTTAGCTACTAATGAAGTACTGTTGGGTGTGGAATATTCCACACCGTCTACTATAGAGTCAAAGTAGAGACAGTGCATGCTACTGAATGTTATGTAACTCCTTCAATGGTGTGGACCTTGAGTACAATCATGTGAACCCTCAACCAATAGGAGTACTATTTTGAGCAAAAAAGAAGCTTATTGTAGGACAAATTAACAAGAGAATCGAGAAGCTTAATATGGGATAGAGGGGGTTACCAAAGAGGTGATATAAAAGAGGTGTGAGTGTAATGTAAGGTGAGTGGGCCATAAACCGATGGCGATCTTAAACAAAATCCTATAATTACTTCATGAAAGACACTTCATTGTGCCAAAAACCAGCAATTACCAATGTAGTTTAGTGATTGTTGACTTTGAATGACTACTTGAACTCACCTCATTTATGAGAACTTTGTGTATTCTAAAGTTTTTTGTGATCCTTCAAGACAAATTCTCTGTCAATTTCAACCCAAGTTTATTGTCACAAATAGGAAACCTAGACCTTGAACTTCAAAAAATCATAACTTATTTGATATAGCTTCAAAATTATGATTTAGATTTGGAGTAGATTTAGAATCAGTTTGCTAATTCATTCAAACTACCACATTGCACTTCAGATTACTATAAATAGTCACAGTGCTTAAAGTGTCGGTTTGTGGCCCACTCACCTTAGTGGTCAGAGGAATTGACAGAAGTTTGATTTCTCCCATGTGCATTTCTTGCCTGGCATGGACTATCTTCCTCCCTGCACAAACATTTAGGATGCCAGGACTTGGGCTAGATACCACCTTTATTCAGGAATAGCTTTTTTCCATATATGGTATGTAGAAAAATCAAGTTTGAATTGGACACTATTGAGTTGGAGGGCAGTGGCAGGGTTGGCAGAAAAATATTTTTAAAAACAAACGCCAATTCTTTTTGGGAAATTAGAGTTACATAACATCCTTTTAACGTCCGGATTAACACTGATTTCTAAGATGCGTCATAGAATGTTTGATGAATAACAAAAATGGAGTTGATGTACAGTACCCACCAATAAGTTTACGTTCATTCAGCTTTCAAAGAATTGAATCAAATAATTAAATTTATAGAAAATATTAATATTAATATTAATATTAAAATATATTAAGCCATTTGAAGTGTGAAAAATTACGTTTTTGGACAATTTTTGGATCAGATATTAAAAAAATACAAAATTTATATTCAAATTGAACATTTCTTAACTGAAAACTTCAAACCTTGATATTTTAGTAAATAAGACCCCAAAACTCATGAATTTTTTTCACATGATTCTACAAAGGATTTGCATTCTTTCCATTGAAAGCTTTATAAACCATAAGTAACAAAATTTGTATTCATAGTTGTTTGAATTAAGGGTAAAAAATGAAGGTTTGAATTTCAAATAAAAATAGATTTAAAAAAATACTTTTATTATCAAACCTCAACTGTATGTGTGGTTCATCTTGTGCACTACAACTTGTCCAAATTAGGCTCAAAGCTTATAATTTTTGTAATTTTTATTGGCAATTCTCTAAAAATTTGAATGAACGTAAACTTGTTGGTGGATACTGTACAAAGCTAAGTTGTAAATGTCAATGTGAAGATCACATTTGTACGGTTGGGTTTATCATTCTTTTATTATTAATAAATTGTAATTGAATTTTCAAGATTTTCTTTTGAAATTCAATTTAAAATCTCAAATTAACTAAAGTAAATAAATAAAATTGTTGTAACAAATTTGGAATAACATGCACTACAAGATGGTATGATTTCTATTATTTGATTCTACTTATTTTCAAAAATCATGTTTAATGACTCACTTTTTGAACTAAGAATGAAACTTGACATAAACCAATCGTGTTGTTTTTCCAAAAATCACAATATCTTATTTTGAAGATCCATAATATACAAATGAAGTCAACTAGCACAAGAATCAAGAGAAATTTGGATGGATGAAAAACTTTACAGGATGTAGTCAAGAGAAGGTTACAATCTGTTCGTCGTTCATTATATGAATGCATGCACGTTAAAGGGTTAAAGACCACCAAGCTCTTACACACCAAATAATGAGAGACCATCAAGCTCTTTCATTCCTTATAATTATTTGGAGTGAACAAATAAGAGCATATTAACCCCTAAGTGTCCTTAACTTTTTTGGGCTTAAAAACATCATTGCTTTTGAGGCATTATAGGTCTAAATGTAAGTGAGGTATAGAAATCTCAACCGTACAATCTCGTAGTTTACATGTTGTAGATGACGTGGATCAAATTTGGCCACATAGATTGCAAGATCATAATGTTTTAGTATTATTTAATTGAGTTTCAAAAGAAAAGTTTGAATATTTAATTACAATTTATTAATAAAAAATATGATAAATCCAACCGTACACATATGATCTTCACATTGACATTTACAACTTAGCTTTGTACATCATCTCCATTTTTGTTATTCATCAAACATTTTATAACGCATATTCGAAATCAGTGTTGAATCAAGACATTAACCCCTAAGTGCCCAAGGGTTTTCTTGAAATGCTAGATGTGTCATAATGTCTATCTTACTCAACTTTTATGAGCTTCAATTTTTAAACATATGTAGAGCACAATAGTAAGACAACATCCATACGGTTAAATTTTGGAAAAATACTATGAATTATTTAATAATGAATTTATAAGAATTTTCTTTGAAAATTCATAGAAAATACATGTTTAGTCATTTTGACTTGGAATCAAGTATGATAGGTCAAAAACATTGGTTTTATATGGTGGTTACCTTGTTCATGTTAGAACTAATCTTATTTGGTAGAAAACTTAAAGATTCCATTCCAGGCAGATTTTCAAAATTTTGACAATTTGAGATGCTGTCACTTTGAGGGCTTTAGAGGAAAATCGGTAAACGTTTTTCAAAATTTATTTTTGGAAAAGTTGCTCAGATTCAATATCTATAAGGGAAAAAAAATGACGCTCAAAAATTGTTATTTTTACAAAAGTTATGGACGTTTAAAGTGGGCTGAACTTTTTTTAAACTCTGAAATTTTGGATCGACCATATATGGGCGATTAGGCAGTATAGGGGTTAAAGAGTTAAACTCATGAAAAACTAGTTTTGCCATCAAAAAGATGTTCATGAGCTTGAAGAAACAAGAGTAGGATGCAACTGACTTCGAATATTTCTTATAAATTAGAACCTGCTATGTGGATTTAGTGGGTCAGGGTGATCACTGGTTCTAGGGTTGATTGTCCTATTACCAACCACTTAAACAATATGACCTATATTTGGCAGTGGTAAATCCGGAAAATTTTATGACCGCGTTCGAAATAGGATTTCATGAGGATTGCAAAAAATTGCAACTTATAAGAATAAGTATTTGAATAAGTACAAATTTTCAAAGTGAAAGTCATAGGTTTACCTAAAACCGATCACATGCTCTAATGTACAAATGAGGTACATCTTTCCTTTGAAAATCTAGAAATTAGGCAAGAATCAGGGTGGTTGGTTTTGGGTACCTGGTTGGTAATAGGACAATCAACCCTATTGACTTTGTACTTTGCATACAATTGTTGTGGTCATGCCAGCTACCTGAAATGATTGTCCTGCATGAGTATGTGAAAATATGTTCTCTTCCAAAAAAAGCCTCTTTCCAAGCCAACAACAACAAAACAAAACCAAAAAAAAATTATGGAAAAAGGAAAAAATTGAGGAACAAAAGGACAAAAAAGTCTTGTATGTGTAGGTTAAGTGCACCCAACTGAAGTACCACCACCAATGTTGCATTGAAGTGGTCCTCAAATTCTTCTTTGTGTTCACATTGGCTCATAAATTCTTCACCAACTTCTAGTTTGGACATTGACCCATAAATGATTTTAAACAAATAAATGATTTTAAATAAATAAAAAGAGCATTGATGGTTCCTTTCCAAACTCATGTTGATGGTGGCAACAACTGCATCTCATGGCTTTCATGTATGTGAAATAGTGTAGGTAGTCTGTCAATGTGTAGGTGGAAGAAAGTCAAGTTGTCAACATATCTTTTGTTTAGACCTACTGTGATGGTGTTGATGACATTCTTGAAATTCACTAAAATTCTATAAGATTCTTTAGCCCTTGTAAGTTGTACCTCGGAAAAAGAATCGTTATAATGGATTCTAAAATATTGGTCATGTCACGTCATTCTTTACTTAAAGAATGATGGTGGAGAGTTGGAAGTCCACAACAAGCCTTGCCTCAAGAATAAATTGTTTTGAATATTTTATCTTTCATGCAGTGAGAGCAAAAGGGTGAACTCTTGCAAGGGCTAAAGAACCGTATGTTCACTCTAAGACTTTTTTTGGACCTATGTAGCCACATCTCTCCAAATACTCTATGGTAAAATCTGGTCAAAGAAAGGGTGAGAGTTCCAAAAAAAAAAAAAAAAAAAATCCTTACCTAGCTCTCCCAAGAATCGTAATTGTACCGGAGGAAAAAAAAATTGAGGAAAATAGAATTCAAGTTTATAAGCTATGTTGTGAGGCCTATGCAAACCACAATGTTTGGCTCAGGAATGCGGCAAATGTTTTACAACCAACCGTGAAAACACCCTCTTATAGAATTTTTGATAAAATATGTGTAAGTCCTTGGATATTAGATATAATACAAGTCAATATTTATTGATTTATTCAAAATGTCCACTTGCCAAATGTCCACTTGCCAAAGCGTTAAATATGTTCTTAATGAAATTGTGTAGTCAAGTATAATTCTAATATATTTTATGTGTAATCTTTCTTATGTGGTTTGTTTTTACAATTTTACAACATCATTAGCTTATAATTAGATTAATGCATCATTATAAAAATGTAATACAAAACCAATAAATTCGAACTTGTTGCAAATAAAAACATTATCGAAAATCATACAATAGAGGTTCACTCAAAGAAGTAGAATATTGTACTGTGAAAATTTAGGAATAATAAGAAAATTATTTTTTATGATCATTGTTTTTAAAGAAAGCAACTCATAATTGTAATTAGTAATTTTAAAATTACCATTTCATTAGTCATTACATGGCAGGGCTTACCAAACACTATAATTATATGTATAGATCTATATGTATTTTTATAGATAATACCTATAAGTTACATACACGTATATAAATATATATTTAAAAGTACATTTTACTATTGTATGTATATGCACTAATATAAATTGCATTTAACGTTCTGATATGACAATATTACGAATTATGTTATTAGTACTAGAATTTGCAATGCCATTTGTTATATATCATTGGTGCATCACTTCTTTTCATCTCTTTACATTTTATGAATAGAAAACTTATAACTGAATGTGTGTATATAGACATATACAAACATGTAGGCATATATTTACATTCAATCTTAAAGCATTTATGCATCCAAATTTATATACACGAATATGACTTTTGTAAGCGAAAAATGGTCTTAAGCTTTTTGAACTTATCAAAACAAAGTGATACTAAGAACACACTTGCCAACTGATTTTTAGTTATGAAATATTTTTATGTATCTTCAATGTCATCTTCTAATCCAACCCAGTCAGTAAATGCAAATAAAAATTCTTTAAATGTAATTCTTCCATCTTTGCTCCAATTCATTTCTTCTGTACCATCATAATTTAGTAATAGTACATACATTCTATTTAAACAATTGAAATCAATAAATGCGCCTAATTTTTTAACTTTGATTTAAAAATTAATATAAAATATGCATTTTGAACTTGATATTTGTTACATGATAAATATTTCAAATGCAATTTTCACTCACTAAATCTTTCTACACCAACATTTCCTCCTTTTTCCAAATTTGTATCCTTGATGGCACCAACTAATTCTTCTTTTGTCACAAAGCCATCATGGTCATGATCAAAAAATACAAAAGCTTCTACAATTGTATCAAATGTCTTTTCAAGATTTGGCAAACCAATTCGTGATTTCTGCATTTTTTGTAATCTACATAATTTTAAATTGAATAATTTTAAATTAAAAATTAAAAAAATGTATTCAACAATAAAGCATTTAGAAGTTAGGTAATATTAGTTATTTTTAATTGTATTGGTATCTTGAAAATTTAGATAGGATATATATTATGGTATTTTGGACATTTATAATACATGAAGGAAATAAACAGTTTTGATTAATTTTATATTATACATACATAGAATTTATAGGATTAAAAAGAAAAAAAATATATAACATTCAATTATACAGGATTTCAAATTACAAGCAAAAATTACTCTAAGGCTTATACATTGGCTTTGCCGTCACTACTTTCTGATGTAGGTGATCCCAAAAGGTAAATAAGAGCTAATATTACAATGAATTCTTTAAATTCAATAACATTACTAGAATCCATATCACATTCTTTATAAAAAGAATGTATTTCTTCTTCGGAGAAATCTACTTGAAGTTCTTTAAAACAAAGTTGCAATTCATTTAAATCAATTGATCCATTATTGTTTTTATCTGAAAATATTATTTCTAAGTTAGGCATAAACTTACTACCTTAAAAGTGATTTAATTATAAATATGCACTGGCATGCATTTAGATATTTATCATACAATTTAATTATTATCAATAATTTAAAATATTTATATGTACAAAGCTGACCAAATTTTTTAAATACACTTTTGACTTCTTCAAAAGATTTATCAATCTTTGGAAACTTCATGATTATGCTATTGAAAGATTTTAATTTAATTTGACCAGATTGGGCTTTTTCTGCCATAGCTTGTATTATGCGCATGTCAATTTTGGTTGGTTCATTTTTGCTTTGCTTAATTCCCATAGTATCACTCTTTTATCAAGAAAATGCTATAATAGTTGTTTGGATTTTGGTTTCTTTTCCTATAATTAGATAATATATTGAAAATTCTTTTTATAAAACCAAAGTCATAACATTATTTTGCAATCATATTCTATTTTGAAAGAAGATTTAAAACATGATACATATTCTATTTTTATAAATGCCATTTATAAAAAAAGTGCTATTGTTGTTATAAGTTTAACTATAAAATATCATTATGAAATTTTATGTTTAAGAAAAATATTTTAATTTATTTAAAAATATGTTTTATTGTATAAATGAAATGATGAGATATCTTTATAGTTCAATCTTACATAACATTATTATTTATTGAAAGATCATAGTTATAAGAATCCTAAAAATAAATAATTCAATTGTGTAGAATTTTCTTACCATTTTCATATTCAACTTCAGTTTTGGTGATGTATACTTTGACAACTATTATGTTGAGCTAAAGATGAACTGAATTTCATTATGGAATATTTAAATCATGATTATGCAAAGCAATTTCCTTGATTTTAACCCTTAAGTTCTTGGGGGTTTTTGCCATAAACTAAATGTGTTATAAAATGTGTCTTACTTGACATTTTTGAAGTTTTATAAAATATGAAAGTTGTGATATACAACATGTAGATCCAATCTCTATAGTTGAATACCACTAAAATACTTTAGAATTTTTATATATTGATTTTAAGAGAAAAATTTGAATATTCATAAAAAATACAATTTCTTTTTTAATGTTTTTAGATTAGGATTGATTGGAAGTATAATGTTCATAACATGGTCATAAGTTGCCAAAATTTAAGATCTTCTATTTTGTAGAAACTCCAATTTAAATAAGTGTAAAAAAAAGAATTGGATAAAATAAACACTTTAAATAAGATGAAGTCTAATGAAATATTTAAGATTCTTATTAAACTTATAATTTTAGCCAATCATAATGAAATTTAAGAAATAATTATTAATTTTGTATTTTTAATGAATTTTGGAAGTTTATAGCTCATAATTTATATATTTAATTATTTATGATGAATTCATGAAATCTATTTTGATAGAATCGAATTAAAATTCATAATATAAAATTAAATTTTATACATCTTTGTAAAATTGATGCATTATAATGCATTTTTTCAAAAAAATTCAAATTTGACAACTTTGTAAACTACTTCAAGCACATGAACGACAAACTTTCATTATTGATTATAATATTAATTAAAAACATTTTCACTTATCCAAACACATTTTTTTAGAGCTAACTTGATTCTAAATCTACTCTTAAAAAAAACATTTGGCGCTAAATGTTTTTGAATTTGACAAATTAATAGTAATAATTGCATATGAAAGTAGTATTGAATTTCTTTTGGTTTAAAATTTATTTTTTATTTCCATATACTTATCAAAATACAAACCATATAAATGTTTTAGTTGATATTAGTCTATAAAAGGTGTTTTCTAAAATGCAAGGTGATTACATATAACAACTATTCTCTTATTATGATAAGTGTGAAAGACAAATAGGGCAATACACGAATGGAATTGTATTTGAGGTTTTTTAAAGTCAAATTCAAAATTAAACTTTTCCAAAATAATAGGATTGTAAGTTTCAGGATTATAAAGTTTAATTTATTTAAAAACAGATTTAGACAATGCTAATAGTTAATTGCTCATATATAACCAACCAATTTAGTAATAAATAAAAACCTAAAAACCTCAAGATGAAATCTGTACAATGGAATAAATTCTTTCAACATAATAGGGCGTTTTTACACTAAGGCGTTTTTACACTAGGGCATTAGGTCTGTGAAAAAAAAAGTGTAGAATATGTAAAACATTTATCATTACTACGTCATTAACACTATATAATAATTACGGAAAATGTTTATATATATTTTAAATGGAATCTGTTTTGAAATCTTTGAAATCTTTTATACATATATTATATTATTTTAGGATATTTTTAGAATATTCCAAAAATAATTTTGAAATCTTTACATATTTTATGCAGTGTAACAATTAATAAAGATCACAAACACCACCTCTACGAGTCACCAACAAGTCACTTCATCGAAACATAAATCTTTTGGAATCAACCATAGCTGTTGTATTTAGTTTTAGAACATTTTTTGTAAACACCTAGATACAATACATCTTTGTATGCTTTTGAAATTTCAAGCGCTAATCATGGTTTTAGAATTTATGAAAATGTTTGCAATGAATGACCTGTTGATTTTGCTCAAAAATCAAAAAACAACTTATGATCAAACTTTATAATCATGTAATATACAATAGATTGTTCTGAAAATTAATGTACACTCAACACTAAGTTCTCTTTGAGCTCCAATGGTGAAGTTTTCTACATGGACACCAATTGAGAGATACAACTCCATTCTTGAAAGCATCGCGAGAAGTGATAAAAGTTTATACGTGACACATCATCCCGCACTCCTACGACAAGGCTGTATACGTGGTGCCTTTGAATTTGAATCGCCCTTCTTCATGCAAATGTTTAAAATGGGCCACAACAAAGTTCAATGGTGCCCTTGGCTTTTCTCGATGAGTTAGGAATTGGATGCTACGAGAGTTTGAAAAGTGGGTTTTAGGGTTGCTATGTTTGTGAGGGTAAAGAATTTTGGAGATTGGAAGGTACTTCCCCTCCCCTCCCCCCCCCCCCCCCCCCCCCCCCCCCCATTATCAAGGATTGTGAACACAATGGAGTAATAAAAAGCCCAAACATATGACTTCATTTGGAAGATATGGCCGATTTGACTTTTGGCACCCCTGAGTTGACTTTATAAAGAAGTTTGAATTTTGGACTTTTGTACCGGAGCACATTGTAGAGCTATGAATGGGTGTTCGAGAATGGTATGACACTTGTTGATTAGACCTCATATGCATGAGTTATGGATGGATGAATTTTGAAAACTTCATCCATTCATTACTTGTGCATACGATGTCCGATTTTCAAATGCTTTACCATTTTGGAATGCTCTTGCATAGATGTATATCATGGTATTTTTATGGATACTTCAGAAATCACTTTTATACGTGTTGAAGTAACGGATGCGTAATAAAAAAAAAGTTTAGGGAGAAAACAAAGACACATATGGGGGAAGAAATATATATATATATATATAATATGAAAATATAGATATACATAGCCTCGGTTACATGGGTATCCTATCCATATTGGGTTTTTTGGGGTCCGCTTTTATTGCACCAACTCCCCCATTTTTGAGTTCTACAATTCCAACGGTGTGATCAGTTCACGATATATTGTCACCATTTGTGAGATATAGCAACTTTGACTTTTTACGGTTTTCTAGCTGGCTTTCCAAAGGTTTCATCGGTTTAGGGTTTTTATTGCACCTACCTTCCATTTTCGATGTTTGAGATCCCATTGGTGCGATGTCATTTCTATATGGAGTCACCATTCGAGAAATACAAGTGTGACTTCTTGTTGACTAGTATGTGCGGACTTTTTGGGTTTGACTTTTTGGATTGACTTTTCTTTGGAACATAGTGGGGCCCGTCATTGTGATTCCGGAATGATATGGCACTTGGTAAATGGACTCTCAAACGATGAGATATGCATGGATGAATTTTTCATTTTTGAAACTTCATCCATCCATTGCACATGCATGCAAAGACGAAACAGGGAGTTTTATACTCTTCTGGGAAGCATTTACAAGCATCTACAAGATGGTTCCTTTGTAATGTTCCAAAATTAGATACTCAATGGGGGTAAAACTTGATGGGGCCCATTTTGAATGTTTGCATGAAGAAGGGCGATTCTAATTCAAATGCACCACATCATAGGGCCTTGTCATAGGAGTCCGGAATGACGTGGCACGTGCCAATTAGACGTTGCATGCATGAAGTTTAGGGTTGAGGGTTTGAGGCTTTTGGGTTTTGGATTACAAGAGTGTTCATAGGCGTATCGGCATATCCAAAACCTTATTTTTATTGGACCTATCCCCCATTTTTGAGGGCTGCAATTCCAAAAATGCAAACTAGAACCCTAAGATCTTTGCCATTTGCAAGATATAGACACTTTGACTTCGGTTGACCGGAGTTTTGACTTTTTAGAGTTTGACTTTTTGGGTTGACCGTTTCCGGATGTGTGTGGGCTCCAGATGGGGGTTTTTGAACTAGTATGGCACTTGGCAATCGGGCACTTTATGCATGAGATATGCATGGATGAAGTGTGTATTTTGGAGACTTCTTCCGTTCATTGTGCATGCATGCGGAGTGGGAACGGGAAGTTTTTTACATTTTTTAAAAGCGTTTACAAGCATCTACAAGGTGGAGCAGTTACCTTTGTCTAAAAATAAAAATTTATTGGAGTCAAATAACGCAAGGACTTTTGTTATACCTTTAGTGCCAGCAAAGCAGATTATGGTCACTGGAATGTCTAAAATGCAAATAACTGAAAATCTATGAAGAATTGGAGTTTTTATTATGAAATTTAGAGTTGCAGATTCTGTAATATACATCTTCTAGAAAAAGAAAATTTCAAGATTGGAGTTATGCAACTTTCAAAATACCTATGAACAAAACACGAAAATATTGCAAATACTTGAAAATACAGTAAATACTTACAAATACAAAACATGTACTACAAAATATTTTTTGTGTTTCGAAGTCTGTTATTTTGTTTTATTTTTTTGGATTGTGTTCTCTTGTTCATGTTCCATTCGTGTATGTGTTTTGATTTTGATCCATGTACCAACTCCTTTCAAATTTTAACATATAATTTTTTTTCCTAAACCGTACATGGATAAGCCACTCTCACTTATAGAATTCACAATAATTATGTGTGAGTCCGTTTTTAACATGAAAGATCGCAACGAAAAGGTGTTGACATAGGTCATTGTTGAACATCTCAACTGCCACTGTGCCACTCCACAAAGTTCCACGAAGAGCTGGTTGATATGTGGATGTGGTTGCAAAAGTCGGAACTCAAAAGTCGTGGAGTCTCCACTCTAACACTCCAAAGTTGAAAATTTGACTGCTAGCCTACTGGCAGTCTGACTCTTAGTGTAGATGACCGACGCTACTCATATGCCATGATGAACAGTAGATGACAAACATTTTACATCCAGCCCTTCAAGTAACGGGACCACTTGGACATGAGGATAATGTTTTGAAGGGCTATTTTGCTAAAGGTATTTTTTCAAGTCCCAAAACCCATTTGAAGGGCACTAAAGACTTCAATTTTGAGCACTAGTTGTTTGCATGGTACAATTCACCAACTTTTGTGTCGCAGTGCACAACTTTGTAGTTGTTTTGACTTTTAGAAATTAATTAACTGAACTTCACGAACAATAACCTCAAAGTTTCAGTTATCAAATATTACAAAAAATGACATTCAGCGAGCTTAGGGGTTATTATGTAATCTAAATTAATGTTTATGTAAAAACTACACTAAATGGTGTATTTGGTGTCCATGAGACTATTTCTCAACCTGGAAACTATTTAATTTAGGGAGATATATCACTAGTAGGATTTTGGTCCTTTATATAACTAGTCATTTGTGACTTATATGGTCCTTTGTGACTCAATTCTTTAGAAAAGAAGTCGTTTTGGACCATTTAAGTCACAAAAGACCAGTTATAAAGGACCAAAATCCTACTAGTGTATTGTCCTTGTAAGAAAACAGTGGATGTAGTATTCCAATGACATATGGCAACTTTATAATAAACATGGCATGCCACTTTTATGGCACGCCACCTCATGGTACACTCATTACTTGAAAAGGACATGCACTCTCAGTGAAAGTGGGAATGACAAGTGACAAACTCCTATGTAGTGTAGGGACACTATTTCTCTTCACCTCTAAACTAATTGTGGTAAAAAACATCAATTCTCCCTGGGCACTAACTACGCCATTTAGTGTAGTGCCTTGTCATAGTGCAAAAGTTCACTCAAAGAGGGTTGTGGATGGGAATTTTTTGAGCTATAAATTTTCCAATGTTCAAAATTTCAAATATGTGAAGAAAAGTTTGTTCCAATTATTTTCAATGATTTTTGAATTTGCTTCACTTTTAAATTTTAAAATGTGTTATTTTTGGTTTAAAAGAATTTTTCTATTTTTAATTTTTATTGAATGTGCTTGACAAAGAAACTTTGCAGGTGAACTTATTTTTTCAAATTCGAATATAGAAGCAAACAAAGATTATATTTACATTCAAAGTTTGATCATAAATTGGTAAATCTGTTATTAGAATGAGAGTTTTGATGCTCAAAATCTCCAAGATAAAATCATTTTGACAAACTAAAAATGATTTTATTCTGTGGCTATTGTAGACCTTCACAAGAGTCGTACTTTTGGAGCGTAGGAGACCGTAATCCATGTGATTTATAAGCTTCTCATTAATTGTCGCGAGTAATATGACCGGCAATTTGTGTTTGAATTGTTGCAATTTTCCATCACATTAGAGCTGTCAGATTTTTTTTATTGGAATTGATGAAATCTCTATTATTTTCAAGGTGTGTGAATGTTGAGATTGGATATATTGTTTATGAAGTGCTGCTGAGAAATGTTGAATTCAGGTGGATATGTTGAGCTGCAGTTATCAATCTGCTTTGCTAGAGGAAGCAAAGAAGGAGAATATTGAAACCCTGATTCTTGTATGGAAGGTTCACTTGTTCTTGCATTGCACTTTAGCGGAATGGCTTGTGTGTAGTTCTGAGAGATTCGTGTGGATTGGTGGTGGGTGTCAGGGACACAAGAATGACCGACAAGAGATCAAGAACTAGAAGGCAAGAACTGACAAGAAACTCGGATTAACATAATGAATACACGATCAACACCAAGAGAGGTGAGCTAGAACTCCAAGAAGTGTGTTGTCGAGACTGAAGAACTCTTCAGCCTCGACTCCTATATATACTTTCTAGAACTAGGAAGCTTCTAGAACTTTTTGCCAACTTGGATGCTTCTAGAAGAAGTTCTATCAACTACCATTGGAGACTTCTAGAAGGTTCTAGAAACTTGTTTCAAGAATGTTCTAGAAACTTCATTCTAGAATGTTCTAGGGACTTCATTCTAGAATGTTCTAGAGACTTCATTCTAGAATGTTCTAGAGACTTGTTTTTAGAAAGTTCTAGAAACTTGTCTCTAGAAGGTTCTAAAAACTATGTCCCTAATATCACCCCCTCCTTTAGCTTCGAGGTCTCCGAGAAGCAATGTTGTTGGCAGTCAGTACCAACGCAGAAAGATGAAGATCTGCCGCATAACATCTGCTATGAACTCCAATTGTTGTTCGCGAGGCAAGTGGTTCATTGGTCCTTGCAGCCAACGGTAGTGGCCCACGCCTTCCACTTCTGACCAAGCATGAACTTCCGTGTCTTCGTTGTGGAATTGTCCTGCAAACACACCTTCTGGCAGATTATTGAAAGCAGGCTCGACTTCCAATACAATCACTAGCGAACGATTACTTGGTATCCTCCGTCTTCGTCGTGGTGCAGGCGGTTCTTCATCTCGGGGTCGCCTTCGTGAGTTCGTCGGTTAAGATGACATGACTGGCGTATTGTCTATCTCTTGACTATCCATACAAGAAGACCAAACTATGACTATTGGAAAAGTTCTACTCTTATCTCAAGTGGAGAAGCTAACTACATTGACTGTGAATTTTGGTAGTGTTCTCCCTCCCTTTTATGTTCTTGGGTAGGCAAGCGTCAGAGAGAAGCTATCGTCGAGACGGCTTAGGTTTATGAGGATATCGTTGATGGAACTCCTGTACCTTTTCCGGCGCATTGACGAGATTTTCGGCTGATTCCCATGTTCGTTCATTAACATCATAGCCGCTCCAATGCACAAAGTACTCTAATTTACCCCATCTTCGCCGTGAATCCAGTATCTTATCCACCTCGTATTCTTCGTGGTTTTCGATTTCGATACTAGGTGGCGGACGTTGCACTCTTCCAGGGAAAGACGACTCTCGATAAATCTCCAATAAAGAGACATGAAAGACTGGATGTACCTTCATAGCAGCTGGTAACTCTAGACGGTAAGCCACGAGATTGATTTGCTTCTGTACGGCAAATGGTCCCAATCTCCGGTAGTCCAACTTATCACACGGTCGTTTCGTCTTGATATTCCGTCGGAGAAGCCATACTTTATCTCCAATCTTGAAAGCAGGTGCCTGATTCCGAAATTTATCCGCGGATGCCTTGTAAGCCTCTTGGGCGGATTGTAGTTGAAGCTTCAATGTCGTCTGAAGCTCGGATAGTTGCTTCACAAATCCTTCTGCTGCTGGATTGCTATTCGTTGACGAGCTCAATAAGTCGAGCTTCGGGTGGTATCCATAGTTGGAGAAGAATGGCGTGCTTTGAGTCGAAGCATGAAGAGTGTTGTTGTAAGCAAATTCGGCAAGCGGTAAATATGCGGCCCAATCGTCTTGCTGATAGTTGATGCTACATCGTAGATACTGCTCCAAGACTTGATTCACCCGCTCTGTCTGACCGTCAGTTTGAGGATGAAAAGCCAAAGAAAGCTTGATGTCCACCTTTAGTATTTCAAAGAGGGATCTCCAAAACTTGGATACAAACTGAGTTCCTCGATCTGACACGATATCATCTGGTAGGCCATGATAACGATACACGTTATCAAGAAAGAATCTTGCTGTGTCTTCACTTGATGATGTCTTCTTGCAGGGGACAAAATGCGCCATTTTTGTAAGTCGATCCACCACAACAAAGATGCTGTCAAATGAATTCGATGGCGGTAGATCCGTAATGAAGTCCATAGAAACTGAAGACCACGGACGGCGTGGAACAGGCAATGGTTGCAAAAGCCCATATGGGCGATGCCGAGGGGTCTTAGATCTTGAGCAAATGTCACAAGAGAGGACAAACTCTTTGACATCCTTCCACATTTGAGGCCACCAAAAATCTCGGGAAATAAGCTCTAAGGTCTTATTGAACCCAAAATGTCCCGCAGCTGGAAAGTCGTGACGAGATTGAAGAACCCGAAGTCCTGTAGGTCCTTGTGGAATATACAACCGCTCCTCAAAGTACAGAAGATCTCCCTCCACCTTGAACTTGTCATCATTGCTACGTTGCCTGATGTCACGAGCTACAGAATCTTCAATGGTCGCAGCACGCACCTGGTTGAGGAAATCGGCGTCGATAGGTACGACTGCAGCACAAATCCTAAATTGCTCTGGTTTTAACAATGTCGTACACTGCTGATCAAATGCTGCTTCTCCAGCCTTTGGCGCAAGATACGATCTCCTCGATAACGCATCGGATAGTCCTTGTTGTTTCCCAGGCCTGTAGTTGATAACAAAATCAAATCGAGATAGCGACATATTCCATCGAGCTTGACGACGATTCAAAACTCGAGCCGACATGAAGTATTCCAG
Organism: Pohlia nutans; assembly: GCA_022496805.1. NCBI lineage: Eukaryota > Viridiplantae > Streptophyta > Bryopsida > Bryales > Mniaceae > Pohlia > Pohlia nutans. The sequence goes on along the minus strand of CM040085.1, from coordinate 24,091,336 downwards.
ATTCTTGTGATCCGTGTATACTGTCACTGGATGTGCAGCGCCTTCGAGAAAGTGACGCCACTCTTGGAAGGAATCTACTATGGCAAGGAGTTCCTTATCGTGGATCTTATAGTTGATCTTAGCAGCAGAGAATTTGCGGGAATAGAATGCAACCGGGTGGAGCTTCCCGTCTACGCCGATTTGCAAAAGCACAGCTCTCAAAGCAAAGTCTGAAGCGTCGGTCTCCAAATAGAAAGCCTTTGCAAAGTTGGGGTGTACCAAGATTGGAGCCGTAGTAAATGCCGTCTTAAGATCTTGAAATGCTCGCTTTGCTTCAGGTCCCCATTCGAGTTTGTCCTTGCATGTCAACCGAGTGAGCGGAGCGGCGACTTGAGAATAATTCTTGATGAAGATCCGATAGAAGTTAGCAAATCCAAGAAAACATTGTACATCTCTAACCGTCTTTGGAACTTCCCAAGACACAATTGCTTCCACTTTCTTGGGGTCCATCTTCAAGCCTTCTGTAGTCGCAACGAATCCCAAAAATTCCATCTCTGTTTGGTGAAATAAACACTTCTCCAACTTGGCGTAGAGTCCTCGTTCGCGTAGTTTCTTAAGAATCAACCGTACGTGTTTCTCATGTTCTTCTTCGTTCTTGGAAAATATCAGGATATCATCTAAACAGATGACAACAAAATCGTCGAGGTACTCCCGAAAGATGTCATTCATCATGTGTTGAAAGACTACCGGAGCATTGGTAAGACCAAAAGGCATGACATTATACTCAAAATGACCATATCTTGTGCGGAAAGCTGTCTCCCATTCGTCTCCTTCTTTGATTCGCACGAGGTTGTAGGCTCCCCTTAAATCGATCTTTGTAAAGATCTTTGCACGTCCAAGTTGATCTAGGAGGCCAGAGATCAAAGGTAAGGGGTAGCGGTTTTTCTTGGTCACCTTGTTGAGTCCTCGGTAGTCCACGCACATCCGCAGTGAGCCGTCCTTCTTCTTCACAAATAAGATTAGTGCTCCAGCTGGCGACTTTGAGTGACGAATGAAATTTTTGGCTAGATTCTCGTCAATGTACTTTCGCAATTCTGCCAACTCTGTCTGTGATAAGTTGTAGATTGGGCCAAAAGGTGGCTGTGCTCCATCCTCCAAGTCTATAGCGCAATCGTATGGTCGGTGCTCTGGCAGCATGTCGGCGTTCTTCTTTTGAAATACGTCTTCAAAATCCTTGTACTGCCCCGGTATGTTTGCTGTTGAGGTCGTCTCTCTGCTAGTTGGAGTTGCGTAAATGACAAATGGTGCGCCTTCCTTAGACGATCTTATGAGCGCTCTTGCTCCAATAAACAAGGGTTTTTTAATTTGTGGTCTCCTAACGGGGTTAGCTTTTACAGGGAATGTTATTTTCCGTAACCTCCAATCTATGGATGGATTATGATCTACTAACCAGGAAAGACCAAGAATAACAAGGCTTGATGGAGTTCTAATGATATTAAAGACAACATAACTACTATGGTCTTTAAACGTCACTTCTATAGGTTCTGATTCGTGGGTGACACTGCCAGACAATAAAGGTCGTCCATCTATCACCTCTACGTGAACAGGCTTAGACTTTTGTATTAGACGAATCTTGTGGCGCTTAGCAAATTCTTCATCTAGAAAACAAGTAGATGCCCCCGAATCTAATAAAGCTAAAGTTTTTTGTTTCTGAGGACCGAGAGACAGAGAAATTGTAAAACAACGGGTAGGTTGGGCAGAGAAATAGGAACCCGATTGTTGTCGTGGCATTGGATTGTCCAACCGCACGGTTCCTACTGTGGCTGGGCATCGTCGTTTTCCGGGATCACCGCGCTCCTAGTCTTAACAGTGCGCCGGTTCTGCTTCTTGGGGCAGTTTCCAACCTTGTGGCCTTCTTCTCCGCAATACAAACATAATCCTTCTTCCATACGCCGTTTCTTTTCTTCTGGAGTAAGAGTTCTGACACGTGCCGCGTCAATTTGCATGTCTTCTGCCTCCAAATGTGAACCCAAGCTCCTTGTCGTCATAGTTGCATCGTAACGAGTCGCTTGGTGTCTAGGGCGATGGTCTTGGCGACGTTGGAATAGACAGTTGTCACACTTTACAGCTTGGCTAATGGCTTCGTTGAGTGTTTGCAGATCCGGAAGAGTTAATAGCAGGTCCTTCACATCGTCCCTCAAATCCCAATAAAATTGACTCACCAACGCCTCTTCACCCCAATTAATGTCACTCGCCAATTGTCTAAAATCCGATGCATAGACTGATGCAGAGCGCGCCCCTTGTCGTAGTGACCGAATCTTTGTTGTAGCCCATCGGACCTTGTCATGTTCACCAAATGCTTCTGCAAATGCCTCCAAGAATGTTTCAAAGTTGCTTAGAATTGGCGATCGCTTCTCGAACAAGGGAGCAAACCACGACAGAGCTTGTCCTATAAGCAAGGTTCCAACAAGCCCAACACGTGCCTCCTCCGTCGGATAACGTTCGGGCTGCAAAACTGTTATTAACCTGATTTGGTTGACAAAACCTCGAAATTTGGAACGCGTTCCATCGAACTTGTCAGGAAGACTAACTCGAGGCTCTTTTCGTTGTAGCACTACTGGGTCTTGTTGAATTGAAGGTAGAGTTGCTTCTTCTGGTGCAGAACTTTGGGGCTGGTATACTCTAGAAGGCGCTATCACAGATGCTCCATCGCTGTGAAGCCCTGCCATGATTCCTTCGATCTCTGCAGTCCTATGTGACAACGAAGCAAGAGCATTCATGATGGCGTCCAGTTTGGAATCCAAACTTTCCGCCATACTAAAGTCTTGATCTCCGACTATCCTACGAAAGGAGAACAAAGATTTGACAAGAGAACAATATTGGTTCAGAGGAGGGTGCTCCGCAACCTCTAAAATGCCTTAAGACTCCAAGAAGAGGGGTAATCCACTCTTTCCAAGAAGAATAAGGCTCCAATATTGAGGTGGAAGAGATATCAGTTTAGAGGAGGGTAATCCGCAACCTCTAAAACACTAGCACACCTTCAAGAAGATGGGTAATCCGCTCTCTAACAAGAAGGGACTAGCTCTGATACCGGTAAGAATGCAGTCTCGACAAACTGTCAAGGACACAAGAATGACCGACAAGAGATCAAGAACTAGAAGGCAAGAACTGACAAGAAACTCGGATTAACAGAATGAATACACGATCAACACCAAGAGAGGTGAGCTAGAACTCCAAGAAGTGTGTTGTCGAGACTGAAGAACTCTTCAGCCTCGACTCCTATATATACTTTCTAGAACTAGGAAGCTTCTAGAACTTTTTGCCAACTTGGATGCTTCTAGAAGAAGTTCTATCAACTACCATTGGAGACTTCTAGAAGGTTCTAGAAACTTGTTTCAAGAATGTTCTAGAAACTTCATTCTAGAATGTTCTAGGGACTTCATTCTAGAATGTTCTAGAGACTTCATTCTAGAATGTTCTAGAGACTTCATTCTAGAATGTTCTAGAGACTTCATTCTAGAATGTTCTAGAGACTTGTTTTTAGAAAGTTCTAGAAACTTGTCTCTAGAAGGTTCTAAAGACTATGTCCCTAACAGTGGGACAACAAGCAAAATTTGTTAGAAAGAATATTGACTTAAGAGTCGGGACCTATTATGGAGAGATGAATATCGATTCCTGGAAATTGGCGACATGGGAGGCAGAGCTCGAGAAGAATGAGGTGTTACACTCTCAGTGAAACATGCTGTACGTGCTCTTTGAATGTAAGGAATTTGACTTTATTGGCTTTGATTAATCAAGTGGCCACCTTGTCGTCTTGGTCGGTTTTGAATTTGGAAGGCCAGAGGCGCGATACTGCTGTTGCTGATTTTATACAAACAAATTTTTTAACTTTTCAATTATTTGGAATTACACTCGCTATTGTTGACCTTCACAGGAGTCGTACTTTTGCAGTGTAAGAGACCGTAATCCATGTGATTTTGCAAGTAAGAACCAAATTTTGGCGCACTATCAAGGGAATATCAGATGCTTAGTATGATTTTTGGTTTCTACAGGCTTTGATTACTTGTGAGATAACACCTAAGTTTGGTTTACATCCTAGCCGTAGTTAAGCTCTATCAAAATCCGTTCTATGCTAACTCTGCATTGGAGTTTAGAACTGATATAAAGGACATTCCGGTTTCTCGCAAAACATTGTGTTGCAGTTTGACTGATTGATGGCCTTTTTGAGGCCAGTTTGTCGTTTCTATTTGCGAACCAATGTCGTGCTTCTGTGCTAGGATGAATAGGACCTTCACTTCGGATGACCATATTTCTGGTTTTAAACACTGCTGCAGAATTTTGATGTTCATTACATACATGAAGCTGTTTGGTCATTCAAACAGACTATCTGTAGAATTGCTAGTCTAATCTCTCTAGTTTGTATGTATTCCAACTTAACCCTTGAACAGCCCGAAAGCCCTTTGCGGCCGTTTTGTGGCCAAATAGTATATTCTGTATTTGGTGGTATTTCATCAAAATAACAATGACCAAACACTTTTCAGTACAAAGTAAAATTAATAATCATGATTATTCCATTAGGTTTCTTCTTCCCAAAGGTTTGTGATTTATGAGCGTCTTTGAAGAGCAGGTATCAAGGTCATTCTATTTATGGTCTAATGAAAAGGGCTCGATCTCATTGATTTTCATAAATGCACAAGAGTTCTCTACACTGAGTTTTCATATGCATGTAGGTTTGACCTAATTCCTTACCGTGATTTGTGAGATTTTGTGACCATTATTAGAGTTATGTATGCTTAGATTTTCACATTCAATTAGATCCGTGATTGTTGAATTTTCATTCACAGGGTTAGTTTATACAAAAGAAAAGTCATTTTGTTTATCGTCTAATGAAATGGGCTTGATTTCATTGACCTATGGTTTTCATAAACGCACAAAAGTTCTCTACACTGAGATTTCATAATTATGCATGTATGTTTGACCTAATTTCTTTCCTAGTGATATGTGAGATTTTGTGACCATTGTTTGAGTGATGTAGTACTCAAATTAGAGTTTCACATTGAATTACACATGCAATTAGAAGGTCCGTGATTGGCAGTGTCGATATAGGGTTTGAGATGATTCAGAAGTTGTGGTGGTTGTGAATTAGTTGTTGTGGCATGGAAATCGAAAGCCGAGTTCATAATACAAGATGTGCAAGTGGATCCTCCGCAAGCCATGGAGGTTTGTATTCAAGTGACACATTTATGTATAGTGCAATTTGGATGTTTATTAGTGGTCAGGAGATGATATCACTTGTTGCAAGTCAGAGATTATGAGAGATTGGGTATGAATCTATCTGTAGACATCAGAAGGAAGGTCGAGTTTTTGAAGACCACCATTGGCGAGCTATCTAAATTGGGTTTGAATCTAGTCTTGCTTGGTACTTCTATGAGCTTGAAAATTGCAAGCACGGGGCCAGTGTCGTAACTTTGTCAGAATTCAAGTATTAAATGGTTCCATCATTCTTGTGTCAAAATATGATGCTTTAATGTATAGATTATTATTACATGAATAAATAGTATAGTAACCATCTTTGATAAATTAACCATCTTTGAATAAATAGTATATTTCTCTATATATAAATATACATATTTTCATTTTGAAACCTAAATTAAAACCACTATTATATGTATTATACAATATTCTATATATATATATATATATATATATATCTACATATATATATATATATATCTACATATATATATATATATATATATATATATATATATATATATATATATATATATATATATATATATTCCAATGTATCATAAGATATCAATCGTCACTGGTAGTGCGGAGAGCAGTGAAGCCCTAGTTAGCTTTTTAAACAAAATGCATAATGTGCAAAAATGTGCACAATTAAAAATCACAATAATACACAACTCAAAATTCCCTCAATGTGGTGAACCGTAACATGCAAACACCTTCAATTTCATATGACTGATTTCTCAGGGCGATCACAACTCCTTACGTTTCGTAATCACGTGCGGTAATGAGGTATTTAATAGGGGGATATTTATGCACCTCTCAATATTTTTCCCTCCCTATTTGTAGATAAAAAGCTACTTTGACGTATTTTATAGCACCCTATATTTATTTGTAATTGTTTAGAGAGGCTAATTCTTGGCACAATATTTTTTTTATAAATCGTACAAGTACCAAATAGTGAACGAAGTACTATAGCATTGCGAAACCGAACTCCACGCTTCACCTAACTGTCTATGCTTACCCAAACCCTAAGCAAGCCTTACCTTGAAATTGCTCTACCAAAACTTGAGCGAAATCCTAATCACAAAACCAACAAAGAAGAGACGAATCGTGAAAGCTAAACCCTAAACCATATACACACAGAAAACATTGCAAAGGAAGTGGCCACTCTACAGGACCAATTTGCATGAAAGAAACCCTAGAAATTGCTCAGAAAGAGCGTAAGCTTGACAATCGAGGATTGAGGTTGTGACAAAACCAAAACCGATTGCAGGAAGTGTTGAGGGTAATGGTGGAGGCTGTCAGGTTCTAAACATCCAGCGAGGTCCCACAAGTTCAGCACCGTTGCAAAACCCAACGGCCGTGGAGGAGCGCCAACACATTCTTTCCTCCAAAAACATCCCACGACATTTCCCTTCATACTAACGCGCTTGATTCAAATTTGGACAAAAACTACACACTTTTTCATCCAAGTAGTCAAACCATAATTATTCTACTGATCCTACTACACACTTTTAGAGAGATCCTATGTCTATGACTCTATTTTTTTCTATTGATTACTAAAATGGAAGAATTATCCACCACCCTATTTTACATATAATCATGTAGGGGACATATTTCCAATGCTATGGTAGATCTAACGAAATTATAAATTTTACTCTAAACAAATTAAATTGACCCTATGTTTTATCTCACGTGGTTTTCTAGAATTCCGATAGTCACCTCCCTGAGACTGATTTTCATCTTCTTTGCTAAGCTTACAAGTGAAAATTTGGACTAAATTATTCACTTCAAAAGTTGTTCAAATTTCCTTTGTTCTTGTACTTGGACAACATTTTAGTAGAAGAAACGTTGAATTTAGCTAGTTTTACAAATATCAATGGGTACCCCGGGTTCTTTGCATTGCAAGGCAACGACTAATTTAGAAATTAGAAAGAATTACAAGGCCCAAGGTACTTGGAAATTCAGTGTCTTGACCGAAGGTTCAATTAATCATATTAAAGATTGGTCAAGATTGTCAATGCTTGTCACGGCATCTGATGGGGTGCCTACTCATCCGACCAATTGCGCCCATTTAATTAGCCTCACATTTGTACAATGTCAAATTATTCGAAGATGTTCGAGTAAATTTTAGGATATTAAGTATAATTGTAGACTTTAGGTGGATTTTTATACCCAAAAACCTAATTTATGCAATCCTAACAAACCTCTTGGTCACTTGGACCTGATAGTCTATCAGTCCACAAACAAAAAACACCTCCAATAACTCTAATCTGCACAATACGATAACTTTGCAATTGTTAATAACAGTGCCATTTCTCGAGGCCGGGTGCACTCTACATTAGGTTTGAGAATCACTTGCGTTCTAATAAACCCCCATATGCGAGGATTTATTATAATATCTCTTCCTTTCAAACCTTTGTATACAAATCTATTCCATCCTAAATATATGTTAAATGTAATTAAACGTGAATATTTTCAGCTCTAAATTATATATTTATTGTATGTATACTTCGTACAACAATGCTCAAATTAATACCCCTTTTGTGCACTCACGTATACTTTCACAAATTTAACATAGTGCACCCCCCAGGCCCCGGGTGCCATATTGCAGGCGTTTGTCATTGTCCATCATGGTCAAGTGTATTGTACAGTAGGGTCCAAAAATATTTCGAATTTTGGATGTGCTCCCAGCTTTGTGCTTAAAAAACAGTTGCATTCAATTGCAATTTTTAAATTAAAAAACCCTGCTAGTGCTTGCCGGCACGTAATCTAGCACGTGCAGCATCATCAAAATTTTCAAACAAAAGAGAAAAGAAAGAAAAAGAAGAAAGAGAATTACAAATTTCTTATTAAAAAGTTGTCAGCCAGTGTTGACCGCACTATAAAAAACTTAGTAAAAAAGAACCACAACTGAATGCAGATGCAGTTTGTTTGACCTCATTCAATACCTTTCTAATGGTATATTACACGCCCCTAAATTCTTAATATTTGACCGCAAATCAAAAAACAAACTTCTGCAGCCGTTTAGGAACTGTAGCAGAATGGGAAAATAACTAACTATAGTTGAATTCAACTGCGTGTCTTTTCTACCAAGTTTTCTTATAGTGCCGGCTTGCTGCTCTAGTGTTGACATTAAATCATTACACTAGAGTTTTCCGCAAACTCGACGCTACTTACAACCTCAATTTCATTGAAATTTTGGGAAACGTAAATTCAGTGAACTTCATTAATTAGCAAAAAACAGAGCATGCGCCGGATGAGCCGGTGCTGGAGACAGAAGCAGTGATTTGGATTTGGCATCAAGTAGAAGAATAATCCGGGGATTTAGCAATTATTGACGCTCAATAGAATGCAATGGACATAGTACTCAACGGTGCAGGGATGGAGCATCTTGGGGTAGTCGAGCCGAACCAACTAAATCCTTCGTTGGTCGACGAAGTCCCGCGTTTGGAATAGGAGGGGACCTCGGGGAGGGGGGGGGTAGTGATATGTTGGAGTAGCAATATACGTGCGAACAAATGATAGGGTATTTTAAAAACATGGGGACAAAAAATTATAAATGGACTTAGAGTAATATAGGGTATCAAAAATGGCACTGGACATCTTTAAAGTACTATAGGGTATGGAATAATAGGTAATTTGGAATTATAAGTAATGCAAGCCCCTTTTCTATTAACCCAAAGTAGAAAATTACATAATGATAGCATGTGGAAAAAAAAAAAAAAAAAAAAAAAAAAAAAAAGTAATACCTCCCTATAAAATAGTGGTTGTTCGCACCTATATCCTTAACTTTTTAACACACTGACCCCCCCGAGGAGGTGACACAACACGAGGATGTGAACGCAGAAGTTACCCATCCAAGTAATGTTGTGTTTCAAAACACAACCGGTGAAAGAAGCGCAACATCTACAAAACTCCAAAGATTGCAAGTCCTCGTACAGACATTGGAGGCGGAGAAGCAGGAGTTGGCCAGAAAACACACGGATGATCTTGCTAGAGAGAATGAAGTGAAACAGGCCCTAGAGGACGGCAATGCAAGACTAAGGGCCCAAATTGCCGAAGCCGTAATCCGCCAGCGTCGGCTTTGTATTGAGGTGTCACCGCCGCACGTGCCGCTAGACGACGTAGTCGAGAGAGCATCATTCGGCTTGTTGGACGAGAGGGTGGTCCATGGAACGGATGCGGCATTCGTGACAAGACCACGGACATTTTTTGGAACCTCTCATAAGGAATTTTGGACCCCACTGATTTTGAACGATTTCAGTGCGTTTATCGTTAAACACTGATTCCGCACGTCATACGTGGATTTAAAAGTGTCATTATAATACGGAAGTGACATGCAATACTAGGATGTTGATGCAGTGTCTTTACAATGATTATGGAAAAAGTGTTGTTTCCGCACGAAAGTCGTGCTTGACGGAATCCGTGCGTTAATCGTGTATCTACATTACATAGCTAATAAGACACGGATGACATGCGATTGCCTTTAATGCGGATCTAGTATCGTATACGTATCATATCAATGCCTTTTATTACATCCGTGCGATTTCAGCAATCTATGATAATGCAAATTATTGTCGTACAACATCCGTGTAGTTATAGTACAAATTTTCAATTTGAGAATGTGTGACTTATATTTCTCGACGTCACTTGCGTTCAAGGATGTGTTTTCGCACTACAGTAGCATGTCATACTTCTCGACAAAAAAAGTTTATAGTGTTTTAAAACTATTGATTTATTGATGAAATATAATAAATAGAGAAAATACCAAAAATATTTTAATATTCTCTTTTGGAATCTTTTGGAATCTTTCAAAATATTTTATACTATTTTGGAATATTCCAAGAATATTTTTAAATTATCCTTACGGTCTAATTTCCCAAAACATTTTTAGATCTTCATTTATAGAATTTAGAAGTAATGAACATTAAAATTTCAATGAAATTACATTTTATATTTTTAGAATTCAAATTTGGTATTATTGGTTATCATTGTACTTTTCATCATGGGAGAAAAAAAATTGTACAGAAAAGGACAACATTACTTTTTCAAAATAGTAAAATTTGTAACACGAAACAATGTAGAGGTGTTGTTTTTTGGAAAGTTTCCCTAGGCGGAGTTTAACTTGGATTGGCACGATTCAAATTGGGTTTGAAAGCATACTTGATTTCCTATTAGAAAATAATTATAATTTAATTTAATTTTTAATTCTTTTAGTCTAGGGCAGCTCATAAGGGGGCATCGACTAAAACATGATCTCTCGAAGCATTGCAAGTTAAATTGAGTTTAAAATCAGACTTTCTTTGAACTCAATTTGAGCAACTTTTCAAAAAATAAAATTGCAAGAGCTTTTAATTGCTTGCTACAACATTCAAACCATTGAATTTTTTTTCTAGGTATAGAAAAAAGCTTGTATAATGGAGTGCAAAAAAAATTTGGAATAGAAAGAGTTTTTTACATTGCTAAAAACATCTAAAGTCTACTAAAAATAAAAAACAGCTAACAGCCTTTAAGATTTTGGCAAAACAAAAAAAAAGTTCAAAAAAATTTGAAATTTTTTTTAGATATAGAAAAATGCTTGCATGATCTACTAAAACAAAAATTGGATTTTTTTTTTACATCGCAAAAAAGCATCCAAAGTCTGCCTAAAAAAAATTAGCTCACAGCCACCACGATTTTGGCAAAAAATAAATAAATTCATAATATTCTGAAAAAAAATCCTAGATATAGAAAAAGTCCTGCATAATCTAGTGCAAAAGAAAATTGGAAAAAAAGTTTTTGTCACATTGTTAAAAACATTCAAAGTCCGCTGAAAAAAAAAAAAAAAAACAGCTCACAGCCATGATCTGCCATCACGATTTTGGCCAAAAAAAAAAAAAAAATCAAAATATTTTGAAAAAATTTCAAGATATAGAAAAAGGCCTGCATGTTGTAGTGCAAAAAAAAATTGCCAATGGTTTCATTCCTTTCTAGTTATCAAAAGAGTTCGAGTACTTGTATCAAGACTTTAAAGTGGTTTGGTGGTTTAAAGCATGGTTTGTAGTTGGGAGGTCTCAAGTTCAATTCCTACCACCGGCAATAGAACTTCGGAAACAGTGGTGGGCTCCACCGCGGGTTCGGGTAGCACGAGTAGTTGGTTCGGGCAGCCCGAAATAATGTTCGGGTAGAGAAAAAAAATTAATAAAATTATTTTGACCAAATTTAGATATAGAAAGAAAAAAAATCTGGATATAGAAAAGATGATGTCACACGGAAAACACACTGAAACAGTGTGGGTTTAAAGACAATTAAAACACGACATTTGGCAACTATAAAGAGTGAAGAATTCATACGTTTTCAATAGATGTATCAATCGTGTTGAATCAGTACTATATCCGCTTGTACGGGCATGATATCATATCAGTGCAGTTATAATGAACAACGCAACGATGCGAATCAGTGCGAAAACTTTACGAACCCATGAAATATCGGAAATCGCATTGAAATCGTTCAAAATCAGTGGGGTCCAAAATTCCTGATGAAGAAGTTGGTGGATGCGGGATTTGATACTGAAACTGCACTTGCATCAGCCTCTGAGGAAGCCTTGGCGCTTGTTCTTCCTACCCGGCCCGGTGTGGTGGCTGTACTTGTCAAATCATTTGTTAAACCTGCAGGTATGTTTCCCTCAAGCTCTTGGGTTCTTGTGTTTCTTGGGTTCCCTTTATATACTAGTATTCATGGCAGAAGTTTCTTCAGATAATGTTTGATTTTTGGACTCAGATAATGTTTGATTATGAGATGACGTTTTTGTTGTTTGTATGAAACTAACGTTTTCTGTTTCTTCATCGATAACGTGATACTGGGATTTGTTGAGTTCTTGATATGTAGGGTTTTGTATCTCGAGTTTGCGTGCTCTCCTTGGGCTTTTTAAGGGGACTTGAGCTGTGAGTTGCCAATTTTTTGTAATTTTGAGCTATAATTTTGTGAGTATATTTTGGAGCTGCGTTTTGAACCTCGATTCTCAATTAGTGGATACTTCAGTTTGAGTTATCTGTCGTGATGTTGCTTTATAGTGTGATTTCTACAATGTTGCCCCTTATTTCAATGAGGGCTATCTTTCTAAATTTCTAAGAGTTTCTTTTTGGTTGCTTGGTTGTTACATTTATGGTAGCAAGGACAGTAACGGTTACTCTTGCTTTGGCCTTTATTACTCTTGCTTTGGAAAATTTGCAGTGTGGGTGGATTTAATCGCCCAGTCCAACCGTGCTGTTGCATTCATTGCTCTATTAGTGGATACCTTAAGTTTAAATTTATTTGTCGTGATGTTGCTCCCCTTTAATCTACAGTGTGATTTCATCAATGTTGCCCCTTATTCAATACCTTGGCATTCGATTTTGTCATTCTTGGAAGGTCATGTTCTATTGAATTGAATGGCATACCATTCCCTCTTACGGACAATGTGTCGTATCATTGTTATCACTATGTTATCATGTATTCGTACAAGCTCGTACAAGGACATCGTAGTATGTTTTTGTCCAATCCAGAGTGATTACTTCTCACGCTTTGATGTGTTTTTATGTCATAATAGATGCCGCTCAACAACATGAGTTGATGGTTAGGGAATGAGATTGCGGTTCATCTACTTGCCGTTGTGTTTCTCTATCTGTAGGATTTAGGTTTTGTCTTTGTCTTTGTCATAGTTAGGGTTGAAACAGTGCACCTCAGTGAACAAACTTCTTCTTGTTGGAAGCAAATTTCAATAGTCTTTTAGGTTCGACTTAGGCTTAACTAGGCTTAGTTGTTCTTGCGTAAACCCGAAGCCCTATTTTACAAATCGTTTTTCCCCCTCCCCCTAATTTTTTTCTTCTCCTTCTACGAGTGCTAGAGGTCTTTTGTTTTCAAGTTTTCTGAATCTTATGGAGCTTAGATTTATGGAGGTTGATACTTCAGGTGAAATGACAAATGTGAAGATTTTATTTATCCTACTTGGCTATGTTGCATGCGGACTATGGTGTACGTGTCTGTATTTGTATTGACAACGGAGCATGTGGATTCTCACAGTGACCGGTGTGTATGTAGAGGGAGAGCCACTTTCAAAGAAGACAAAAAGGTCACCAGATGAATTCAAATTTTCGGTTCCAGCTGAGAAGTCTGAACTTGTTGCGCAACAGAGCTATTTCAAGAAGCTGTTGGAAGCCCCTCTTTATCTTCCTAGTAATGATGAAGCTCTTCGGGAGTTTTTGTCCGCTACACCAATAAAGCTCCCAGCCCTCCTAAAGTCAACTTACACTGCAGTAGGAGTGCCTAACTATGTGGACGTTTGTACTTTTGAAGCGGAGAAACCCTTGGCAGCTCGAGTCGAAGTTGCATTCGACTCATTATTAGATAGCCCTCCAACCAGCGAGGCCACAAACTCAGCTCGACTCTTCGCTCTCACTAGAACCTTCCTAGAGTTTTTAGACAGACATGCTCCTGCAAACAATGGCTTACTAAACTTATCTACGCAGTTGGATAAAACCAATGCCACAGGGACATTAGCAATGTCAGCACTTCAGTCGTTTAAGAGGCCTGATTTCCTGGGTTTTGTGAAAGAGGTTCTCATTCTTAGATGGGAGAAGAAGTTTGAAGCATCAGATTTAAAGATAGCTATGCAGGAGAACTCATCAAAATTATGCGTATGGAGCCCTCTGTACTATGGTACACTACCTTATGTGATTGGAGGTTGTTGCGGTGGGCAACTGTTCCGATGGCTAAAGCTCTCTCCAAATGGCAAGGAAATTGCGGTTGAGTCTATCTCTGACCTTTACGACTGGAAGAAGCCGAAGAGTGTAGCCTTGCTCCAACATAGTACCATTCGAATGCACTGTCTCTTACAAAGACTACAGAAAGAACTGCCTCATTATCCCCCTGTGAAATTATATAGGCTAATTCCTCGTAGTGCTGGTGGAGAAGTTACTGTGTATCTTGATCGTGTTTACAAAGAAGTTCTACCATTGTCAGAGGGCCGATGCCATATGCTTAAATTGCTATATGATTCAATCAAAGGTTCTAAGTACCTTATCCATGCAAACAACTACAAAGAGAACAACAATTTCCGTTGGAGACCCGAATGCAGGGCCTGGTGTTTTGAAGGATTTGGTAGCTGCCGTTCATGACATCTTACATGGCTTTGTGGAGTTGCATAGAAAAGGCTACACCCACAAGGATCTAAGGTGGGAAAACTTTATCAAAGTAAATGTCGAGGGTGTATGGAAATGGATGGTTGTAGACTTGGAAGCTGCAGTTCTCGACGAAGAAGAATGGGTTGGTGATGGATTAAGGAGTTGGGATGCAAGAACGTTGGAAGATCGTGACGGAAAGAAAATATACACCAAGGGATCGGATATGTACCAACTTAGGAAGCTTATAGTGGAATGGTTGGATGCGTCTGGTATAGGTGGTGAGGAAGGTCGAGCGATGAGGGCCCGGGGAGAAAATATGCAGCAGGACCGTGGAGCAGCAGCGAAGATGCTTGAGGATATCTGCATGGAAGGTTGCGAACGTTGTGGCAACTTTGACACACAGCCGAAGAGAGGATTCTGACACTCTTATCCGCAACTCTTTGGGAGGTGATCGATGCATTCACAATATAACGAGCCAACCCCATCCAAATCTAACGACTCTTGATGAGTGCTTAGAAAATTATATCTTCAATTTATGTAGATATTAGAAAAATTTAAGAATATTTTGCGACATATTATGAACATTTTAGTCGTTATTAACGACTGGTTACGACCATATTCTAGTCGTTTTGGAGTACCAATAACTTCTCAAACATCGTCAAACTTTAGTATATTGTAGAATGACATATAATATATGTAATTACTAATTTATATTGCATTACCAATTCAAATGATAAGATTATTGCTTATTAATCCGTTAAATTAATCATTGGTTACAATTTCCTTGGCTTGTTATACTGTGAATGTACCCTGATCTGCTTTCCCTGAAATTCGTGTTCATTGTACGATTTTATGATCAAAGCTTAGTCTGGGCTATGTGTATGGGTATCCGAGTCTGAGTCTGTCCATTTTTTATGTCTGCAAGTCTGATGATGAGGAGGATCTTTTTGTAGTGTTTCTAATCTGATTTTCTCTTGGGCGGACATCTGAACATTTTCTATACCATCTACATGAATCGCCCCTGCACTGTTGCTGCTTCCAGATCTTATCTTCTACCACACTCACTACTTCATCTGCCTACCTTTTGTGCCACACTCCTTCGCAACGCCCCCACTGTTCTAGACCACATTAAGTCTTATGCCCTGAGATCTTGTCTGATAGCATACCGACTGGTTTATTTGCCTATCTTGATCTGACCTCCATCATACTGGCCACACTTCTAGACATTGTCAGCGCAGTTAGCTTCCGCAAGGTCGTTCTTTACCTATCTAGATGGATGCTTTGAATTTGACCACTTAAACAGTAGCAGACAGGCTCTTCTCTCATTGTTCCTACTCCTCAGTGATGAATTACAGCGTTTAATTAGTTCTAAAGCTGAGGACACAGAAGCCTCTGACTTTGCTAGAATCCCAAAGTAAACCTCAATGACTTGAGTTGCACATGCCTTGTGGGCGTATTATTCGACCTAATTTTCAGGTCTATACCCAGCCTGGATTGGAATCTTTTTTTCTTAAGTCATCCGATATGCGAAATTCAAGTAACTATGCTTCTTTCGCGTTTATACGATGAGGGTCCATTCTCCAAAACACGTACCAAACCCACCTGCTTTTGGTTGCTTTGGAGAGTCCTTTGGAGAGTCCTTTAGAGAGTAGCTAGAGACAAGAAAGTCATGATTTTCATTCAAAGAACAATTTTGTAGTGTATTTTTTTCAATTTTCATTCACATGATCATCATTCTCATTCAATTATCCCAAAATTTATACCAAAAAAGTGTTATTTATCATTTAGAAAAGTCCTTGGTGAGTCATTAAAACCATTGATGACATAGCTTTTCTAGTGCTTTTGATAGCTAATTGTTTACAATATTGCTTTCATCTTGTACTATGTGTTTTATATACATGTTGGAAACATTGACATGTCACTTTCCTCTCTAATTACAATTTAAATCAAACATCACATTGAAAATGCCTTGAAAAATGCACTGAAAAAGCACTGATGACAACTTAGGTGGTACGTGTTTCAGAGAATGGACCCATGACACCTTTCCTTTTTTGCAGGAACTGCAGATGGTAGCTTCTTGGAGTTTAGTCACAGAAGTTCCAAACAGAAGGTGTCCAGCCCAGAAGAGGTCGTTAGGCTGCTCAAGGATCACGCCATTACGAGATTCAGGCTTTATGATGCCAATCACTCTATTCTTAGGGCTTTAGGAAATTCTTCTATCAATGTGATCGTTGGGGTTTGCAATGGTGAGGTGGAAGATCTTGCAAAGGACTCTGAGAATGCCCTTAAATGGATTGAGAAGAAAATATTGCCATTCGTTAACCCCTAAACGTCCCAGCGTCCAAAAACTGGATCACGAACAGATTAAAAGCCTTGCAACTTTCTCATACAGCCTTGGATGACTTTCATCCAAGTCACCTTTCAAAACTTATTAAATTCTCTACCAATTACAATAAATCTCTTGTAATGGGGAGTTGTTGATAATATTGGAGAGGCCTTCAACTACAAGTATGTCAAATTTGTTGGGTAGATTTTATACTTGCAATGGTCCTCTCATGTACACCTCACGTACACCTCACGTACACCTCACGTACATCTGAGCCATGCTAATATCTATTTTTGAGGCTAGCATCTACTTCTGTGCAAAGGGTTGGTACGTTTAAATAGGAGTTAACCCCTAAAGGACCACAACTATGTTCTCTCTAAACCCTCCAAAGTATCCCTTCTCATAAAAAGACAAATAGTTTTTGATCTAAAACCTTTTTGACTGATCCAACCGTAGGATATTTCAACCAACTTGAATTTATTACAACCTAAAAAATTTCAACCGTTCAGGGTTATTCAATAGTAAGATTATAAGCTTCAAAGTTGGTTGCACTTTTTTTTTTGGGCTTGTTGCCCAAGTTTGAAACTTTCTGAAAATGCCCAAAATGCAAAGTTTAGTCTCAGATTTGGTAAAATGAATTTGGCAGTTGTATATGGGGGCATTAGCTCATTGTGTACAAAAATTGAGATACATAGCTCATTGTATGAAAAATTTCAGGAGTTGCCCGCAATTAGGTTTTTCACCTTTGCATGATTGTATCTTTTGATCTATACATCATCTACGTACGCAAATTATCATCCCATCTTCGTTTCAAAGAGTAGAATCACCACAAAAAATCTCAATAATTGATGATCAATACTCATTCCATACTGAGCTGACCGAACTTGGAAAATCAGCCTTGGTCCTTTAGGAGTTAAAGGCACTAATGTCACTGCTATTGCTGTTGGGGATGAGGCTTCTATACGACCTCTTCCGCACAGTGTGAAGCAGGTGCAGGCCATGCGGAACCTTCACCGAGCTTTGGTGAAAGCGAAGCTTGGCATTCAAATCGAAGTGGCTTTCCCTCGGACTGTTTCTGTACACACCAATGAGCTATCTTTTGCTAGCTTGAAATCCAGTACGCCTGCAGAGGAACAAGGGTTTGTACCAAGCCTCAATGAGAATCTTGCAAAGCACAGACGACTCGCAGATGACAGAGGCTTCGTTTGGTGTGTAGTGAAAGAATTCAGATGTTTTCAAAAATAGAAGATTCTAGCAATCCTAAAAGCCATTATCAAACCCTCTATAACATCTAAATCGTGCGTCTTTTGAGAAATATGAACACTCCACTAGAATCACAATGCCCTAAAATGGGGGGTGGGTCACCTCCAAACTCCAAAATACCTCACCAATCATAAAAGTAAACTCAAATGTACAAAGTCAAAGTGGCCATATCTCCCAAACCATGATAGCATAATTGAATTTCATTACATATTTGGAATCACAACACATGAAAATAGAGGGGTAGATCACCTCAAAACCTTAAAATAAGTATGCTAGAAAGTCAAGAATATCCATGTAACCCTAAATCCTAGACCCTTGTATATGCGACATCCAATTGATTGGATGAGCATGATCCTTTAGGGGTTGAAGCTATTAACAACTTTTAGAAAGAAATGATACAAAAATTAGACAAAATCTTTAAAAACTCCCAAGTGACACAAGACTTGGAAAGTCCACTAAAAACCACTTGAAAAAGAAGTTTAATTTTGTATTGTTTTGGAAGCACATGCTAATATTGATAGGTATAAATTAGGAATTCAATACAAGTGTGCCAAGATAAGTTAGTGGAATAAGATACAAGAGTGCATCACCCAACATGTACCAAGGTCACACTCTAATGCCAGTACAACGATAGTTGGAACTCAAGACATTGGAACCATCATTCACTACAATAAAACCAGGACACAAGAATCACTTATTAGTGTCGACGTATTTTTAGAGTGGGTGTCACTTATACTCTTATAGTGTCACCGTGTCACCTCTCACTAGTAGATCGCCTGTCAATGTCACTAACAGGTGATCTTTGTGCGGTAGATTTGTAAATACTGTAATGTCCTCTCATCCATCTACCAAAGCTCAGCACCCATGGCTACCCGCTTCAAGAAACCCTAAAGCGTGAATCATATTGAGGTAAAGTTGAACTTGACAACATCATCCGTAAATCGTCGCCGAGTAACTTGAAGAGCATTTCAACGAGCCCCAAGCTCGCATCGCAGTCTCATTGCACGGACCAGACATTAAAAACACATCATCCAATGAACAAACCAGCTTGGGCTGCATGAAACTTGCTATGTAACGTTAGAATGCTATATGCTTACCACGAAGAGTGATCCAATGCTGCCGACTAAGAAACATGAAGTGGAGATGTCAACTACAGATGATGAATGCAACCACTTGTTTCAAGTTCAACCAAAGAACACCGAGTGATCACATGAAAGACATGAGGAAACTGCTCCTTCACAAATGTCCAGCTGCAACATATTGACTTTGAGAAAAATGACACTCGCACACCTGGTCAACGCGCACAGTTGTATTACAGCCAAATCATAAACACAAAAGCCAAAGAATACATAGAAAAGAAACAATAAGCTCAAGTTACTCCCATAACAAATTAGAAGCTTCCAATTGCAATACAGGTCCACCAAGCTCTCAATCTACAGAAACATGTCAATTTTCTTTGCATTCGACTTTGTGTACATTAATTCAATGGTCAACGCCCGTAAATCAAAGACCAACAGGCATTTTGAAATGAATACGGTGTGAAAAAAATAAGAGGTCAATTTTGAGCATGGTACAAGAAAAAGCTTCACAAATGGTGGATCACTGATAATATCACCTTGGATAAAGCATACTGCTGTACATCCAAGAGTATAATGCTGGCTCTTCAATGTTGCCCATCAGGAAAGCAAGTTCAAATACTGAACCAGGGTTTACTCGTTTACTCCATTACATACCTGGCACACATAACAAGGTCATCGAGTCCAGAAGCACTCTTGTTTATGCAAACTTAAGGTTTGAAAAATGTTCTAAAAGCCTAGAGCTGTCTCATCTAAGTGTACCCTAACTTACAACTGTTAGGAGGCTGTTGTAAATACTGTGAGCATTTCAAAGACTTACAGTGATCATCTCGAATGAGGTGGAAAAACCACGTATTGGGCAACCTTGTAGAACCTGCTGCTACAAACAGAGTTGCCACTCTTCTGCCCAGTTTCATTGTACAGGTCCATATCCTTTGACAACCCACAGATGGTTGGCTACTGCCTCCAAACTGAGCCGCTTGTTAGCATCTGTAACCAACGCGCCACGACATTCATCTTCATTATGAGTTCAGGCTCTATGTGTAAAAAGGAACGATAATAAGCTGATGTAGTACCCCAAGGAAATTCTCAAAGACATTCCCTGGGCCCTGGCAGTTATAACAGGTTCACATGTGCACCTCGTAACTATAGATCTACTTCTAGGTCACTCGATAAGCAACGAGATGTAGAAAGAAATCTATGCCAGTTCATTGCAACCCAATAATTTCACAATTTATCCAACCACGCAATAAAATGCGATGATGCTGAACAAGGTCATACCTTTACACAGAAGTCCTGTCAATAAGTCTGCAAGGTCTGGTTCAAGGTGATCAGGAATATGAAGAGAATCATTCACGATCTGCACCACCCAAAGCACCAACATCCTGGATGAGTTGAGAGATAGAAGATGGAATACAACTAAACAGTACCAACATTCTTGATATCTTCTAACTCCCTCGAGAAAGTAGTTTCCCAGGCACAAGGGATGCAAGTTCCTAGGAGAAAAAGGCTGATGCAAAGTTCCAAAGCGAACAGTATGATAGTATATACCTTATCGTACGTGGACTGTAGATTGTCTCCCTTAAAGGGATAAGTCCCCAACACCATACAATAAAGAGTACACCCCAAAGCCCACACATCTGCTGCCTTCCCGTGGTATGTCAATCCTGATAACCACCAGAAAATACTCGTATCAAATGAAATCATACACGAGCATTTAAGCATTCATGACTAGCTAAGAGTGTTCGTGAGACCTATTTGATAATTGCTTCGATAAAATTACGTTCAGGAACTCAAAGCTGAAACTCGGTTGCTGATTTATGACAACAAGTACATATGATGAATGTCCAAACTTCCTCACCTAAGCAGCATTCCGGAGCTGTGAAAACAGGGGTCCCAGGGGACCTCCGAAGCTCATCGTTTCCATCCTGTAAAATACGGTTCACATACATGAAGAAACTACCAAAAACAATAAATAAATGAAACTGATACAAAACAGCTTCTTCTTCAAACTAAGAAGCAAACCACCAAGCAATAAATAGAACATGAGAGTTTTCTGAAGAAAACCCAACAATACCTCAAACTTGCGGCTAATCCCAAAATCGCAAATCTTGATGTGCCCATCAGAACTAACAAGAAGGTTTTCTGGTTTGATATCACCGTGAATGATGTTCTGCACACATCGCACCGGAAATCTACCTTTTAGTATTAGACCAGCCAACGTCCAAGGACGGAAAGAAAGCAAAAATTGAGGTGTTGTGAAGAAAAAGGTAAAATGTCACTAGGACATAAGAAATGCTACATTTGTATGGAGGTACATGAGGCCAGCCACAACATCGCGCAGGTATGCACGGGCATTGGCTTCTCCTATTCCCCCTGGTGGACCACAACCTTCAAAGATCCACCCACCCTCCACGTATTCCAGAACTGCAAAAACAATTTTGATCAGGACCTATGAGATACAAACACAGTAAAATACCCAAAAAAACCGTCCTTACATCAATGAGGTAAACTCTATAACTTGAGATGATCTATATGGTTCCCATGTAAAAGTAGGTGTATAAAAAGCTTTTGAGATCCAAAAGATTGTTGATATACCCATGTAGTAGTTGTCACTTTGAGGGTCGTCAATGACTTCTATCAACTTCACAATATTGGGATGGTCAAGCTGCTTCATAATCATAACCTGCTTAAGCAACCAGTATGAGAGTGAGATTAAATTAGAAAATAGTAGCAAACGTAAGGCAACATAACAGACTATCTCCTCATCTAAAGCTTTCCACAAGGAGCCCATCAATTTTTCATAAATGCTACATTAGAGAAACGTCTAATTTTTGACTGATTCTCACAAAACCCTGAAGAGTAGGAATGTGAACTTAACAAGTATTTGAAAATGACATGATGATGCACAAGTTTTCCAAATTGCAGAGTAATTAGGCTAGAAAATACGTGAATTTAGACTATATTCGAAGCTTTATGACTCCTACAGATTTACTTATGAAGATCACATTTGAAAACTTCAGAAAGGCCACAAGAAACAATTACCTCTCTAAGTACATCCATCATGGCGGTTTCAGAAGGCGACACTCGTAATTTGCACAACCGAGATTTATGGAAGATCTGTACGATGAGAACACCCCATACATAAATTTGAACCGCACAAAACAGTAGTGTTAAGCATCTCAAAACTCTCACCTTTAAAAATACGATGCTCAAGTAACAAACTTCGACTTTCATCCTTGGGTGTTTTACGGATTGACAAACTAATTAGAAATGCTATGAGGGGTCAAAATAAAGCCGAGGTATTTAAAAGTTCTGCTATGAAACTCCCCAGTACACATCTTGGAACAAAATACCCACTTGAAAACGTGTTCTTCAATAATCTGTTACAACAGTAACAAAATTCTGACTCCACATACCTTGAGTGCATAAAACATGCCGTCCTCCAGACTTCGATGCAGAACCTGCCTCACAACAAGAAGATAGGTGAGATTCGAAGCTCATGCCTGAAGATCTACAATATATTGAATTAGCGTTTCTCACAGACTCTATATACCGCATTCTAAATAGCACGCACACACGCTATAGAGTTTTGGCTCATAACCAAAATATTAACATTATGACAAGGACTCGGTCGCCATAAAAAATTGCTTACCACTTTGCCATAACTGCCAGTCCCAATCTTCCGCTCACGAACATACTCGTTTATCATCTTATTACCTTGTGAATCCTGGACGTCAGATAACACATTGTTTGTTTCAATAAGTCATTTCAGAGCAAGTTCTCTTGCGTACTAGCTACACAGACATTATGGTCTCATGTAAAAAGAACAATACTGAAACTAATGAGTAAACAAAGCAAAGATCGAGTCACGAATCCTTATACCTCTGAACGAACGACGTGGTGAGTGACTTTAGCTGGCCTGTGACCAGGTCGAATTTCTTCGTACTGAGCGCCAATGTATGAGGAGCCCAGCTGATTTGGGAAACTTTTCGTATCGTCAGTACAGGGAGTCTCGGTGTTGCAAAAGGGTGGTCTATACTGGGGGACAGGGAGAGTGGCCTTGACACCTTTTTTGGATGCAGTTTGAGCGGCTTTTTCAACTTCCTCCACAGTGAAACCTAGCAAATGCTCCTTGGAGTAATGCTTGTCAATGTGCAACACCGGTTTTGACTCTTTCCTCCGTTTCGGAAACAGACCACAGCAGCCAGCGCAATCTGACTCCATGGACTTCTATGCGGTGTCCAACTCCAAATATCTGCTCGAGATAAGAAGATTATTAAAAGAGACAGGGCATTGCGGTTCAAGTACAAGCCATTTTTCAAAATCACTCCTAGGAAGGTTCAGACTACCAGATAGCCTGCTGCTGCTAAAGACTAAAATCGAGTACCAAGAAAAACATTCTCTAATTCCCAGGATAAGATGTTAGCATGGGGATTGTTTCGACCAGATAGAGCACTGAAAATTATGACATCTAGTCCTGTTACACGTTCCCATCAAGTAAAGTAAGTCTCGCTAGCTACAAACCATCACATTCTCAATATGATAGAATCAACAGACTAACAAAAACGGTGTAAATATATCCAGCACTTAATTTTTACCATTAGGCATAAGGATTTTCGATTCAAATCGCCACAGCTTTGCTCCAAAAGTTCATCATTCAAAGATTTTAAGTGTCACGCAATTAAATGCAGGTAGTTGAAAAACTCTCTCCACACTGACAAAAGGATAAAGGAGTTTGCACCTTAAAGAACGGTCCGCAGGTCTGCAAAATCATCCTCCGCTTTAAACACCAAATGAGGACGACAACCCCTATCCACGTCCCACACAGAGTATAAGAACCTTCAGTATCCACAAATTAACCGAAATAAAGCATGCTGTCATTAGATTAAAACCGACACCCTAAGAAGTGTTTCGCTGCTGCATTCCAGAAACCCTAATAGTTGACTCCGCTCGAAAATGAGTCCGTCCACATGGAATGAGCTCAGGGAACGACCGAATGAAACCTGCAATGTGGAACCAAGGGCATACAGGCGACAATAATACGCGGAGTAAGAGACATGGCAACGGATTAGGTAGAGTGAGTTACGAGACACAAACCTGGCCAAATTGCGGTCAAATTGCGGCGGAAAAATGTCAGCGTGAAGAGCAGAAGACGAGGAAGAAGCGGAAGAGCAGCTGCGTTACGGAGAGGCCATGACGACGAAAGAAAATCAAGCTCACAAGCAGTCTGGAGGAGAGACCACACGCCTCTGAAGCTTTTGGCAACAACGCGGATACTTACGATTGCTCGGACACCCTCACGAGACCATGCTCACGCCCACGATGATGACGACCCCCGATTCAGAACCGGACCCCCGATTGATGAACAGAACTGGCCGACTGACCTCCCCGGGTATCAATGTTCAGATCAATCGGTTCCTCGGTTCCTTCAAATCTATCTTGACCGTACAGAATCCCATCCACGGTGTAGAGAATTACTAAATGCTCCCATTAACCCGTAAATGCCCACAACCCTCTTCAGATTGGGTAGTTTTGTAAAGATGCATTATAAAATGCAACTAAAGGTATGTTCGCACCTGACCTTAGAGGTGGTCTTACAAGGGGGTCTTACACCCTTAAAAAAGTGTGTGTTCCCACCTACATTCTTTAGTAATTACCAATCCTACATGGATGTACACATGGCACACTTTTAAGAATGGGTATTAGCTAACATTTAGGAGGACA
Source organism: Pohlia nutans (assembly GCA_022496805.1). Lineage (NCBI taxonomy): Eukaryota > Viridiplantae > Streptophyta > Bryopsida > Bryales > Mniaceae > Pohlia > Pohlia nutans. The sequence goes on along the minus strand of CM040085.1, from coordinate 24,066,569 downwards.
AAAAATATTTGAGCAATAGTAGGCAATTGTTAAGGGAGCACCAAAATAAGAAATGTTCCCTAGTTTTGAACACTAAAGAATGGTCTTAGCTAATGTGGCACTTGAGGGGCCATTATGTAATCCCCCTACTATTGCTAACACTTTTCCAAACCTCATTGATGACACCTTTCCTACAAAGAAGGTATTTTTCCCAAAATTGTGGGGGTGTTAAATTTTTATCCACGGTCTTTGCAAAGGCCAAGTGCGAACGGGCCTTAAGAGGGATATTTTGAACTCGATGTATGAACAAGCAGCTACGCTACAGGAGCTCTGACCGGAATAGAACGGGTGAGGAACGAAAATGCATTTCAGTGGAATCATGGACGGAATATATTTGCTACGGTGGTATTTAGCCCAAAAAATGGAGTGTCTCCGCAATGCCTCTTCCCTACGGTCAGAGCCAATAAATTTTTACAATATGAATTTTAGATTCTATTCATGTGGTTAGATCTATGATTGCTATCACCAATATTTTGTATAAATTTTGAAACTTAAAATTCAAAATTATTTTGTAATTCGATTACAAACAAGATATCGACAATTTGTAGATGAAATTTGTTATGATGGGTCAAAATGTACTACTCTAAATGTTGTGGTTTTTAGAGATTTTTTGGTTGCTTGATTCTATGAGTTGACTTTTTCAAGAGCACTTTTGAACACTTTTGAACTACGATTTTGATAAATTTTTAGTGAATTGCTGCAACATAAAATGAGGCATGAAAATTTCACAAATCATCCCCTTTCTAATTGGATCACACATGCATGAAGCTAACTACCCATAAAATCTATAGTAAAAATCAACACTACAAAAAGTACATGAGGGATGAGAAATTTTGGATGAAATGTCTACATCATTCCAAAAATGGATGCCTTGGCAGTTAGGGGTTAATCCCTAACTGCCTAACCGACCATATTTGGTCAATCCAAAATTTTAGAGATACCAAAAATTCAGCTTATTTCAAATGTTCATAGCTTTTGTAAGAATAACAAATTTTGAATGTGATACATATATTTAAAGTTGTAACTCATAAAAGTTGAAAAAAACAGAGAGTATAACACATCTAGTTTCTTAAAAAAATTCTTGGCACTTAGAGGTTAAGATATCTTTTTGCCCAGCTTGATACTAATTTGATTCCAAATTATTATTCTACCTTGTATAGGTTTGTCTTAAGTAATAATTGTATTAATAATAAAGGTGAATTTCTTTTTTACGTAGAAGACAAATTAGGAATTTTAAACCCCATTTTTTTAATTTCTTTTGTCTCCTTTGAATATTTTGTTGTCTTCTTTTTTTGAATTATTTGTTGTTTGAGTCTTTTTTTTCTCAATAGCAAAATAATCCTACTAGATAAGAAACTATTAGATAGTATAAGCTCAAGTGTAAAATGGGTGAACTATAACATTATTTACCAATGGTAGAGGTGTTTTTAATCTAAAGCAAGAATATTGGGGAAATGCCAAAATATAGGAGAATAAGACAAGCACAGAAGCCACTCTTATTGCCTCCGCAAACACTTTGGATACAAATATTCAATACAAACTTTGGAAGGGAACTTTTACAAAGCAATAAGAACGTTATGCTCTATTGTGAACGCATTGAATATTGTGCATATGTGGCCTAATTGAAAAATAATTCATTCTTATATATAGGTAAATGTGAGAAAAGTCATAAGAATTGAAATCATTTTTTCCAAAAAAAATATGAATAAGTTGTGAACTTTTGAAGCAAAATGCTTTGAATCTCATTTACAACGCTTAGGCTTCTCCACAAGCAATGCTCAAAGCAATGCAAGGTCTCTTATTACAATAAATCCATCCACCTATGACCAAAAACAATAAACACGCAATTCGCTATTTATGCACTTGGCCAAGTGCGCTCATTTCATAAGCATATTTGACTTTAAAAGAATTATTTAAAAAGTTCTCTAAAAAACATCAATGTTGTCTTTCTACAATCACTTACATTGTAAACAAATAATTATTTTAATTATTTTTTATTCTCATCTTTATCTTATCTTTTATCTTTTCTTTATTATTATTATTTTTTTATCTTGATTTCTTTCTTGTCTTCTTTCTTGTCTTCCTCTTGTCTTTCTTCTTGTCTTCCTTTTTTGTCTTCCTTCTTGTCTATTTTTTTCTTCTACTTTTTCTTCAGCTGTGGCTGCTGAACCCTAGACAATGGGAGCAAAGCAAAAAATAAAAATAAAAATAAAAATAAAAATCTTTTTCTTATTCTTTTTCTTTTGTACTTTGTTTGGCCGTGGGGTGCTGCTTAACCCTAAATAGCGGCCGCCAAAAAATTAATTAATTTTAAAAATAAATAAATAAATAATAATAATAATAATAAAATTGGCCATGACGTGCTACTGAACCCTACACTACGGCTGCCCAAAAAAATGAAAAAATGAAAAAATGAAAAATGAAAATCTTTTTCTTTTTCTTTTTCTTTTTCTTTTGTACTTTGTTTGGCCATGGAGTGCTGCTGAACCCTAAATGGTGGCCGCCAAAATTAATTAATTAATTAATTAGGCTGTGGCGTGCTACTGAACCCTACACTACGGCCACCCAAAATATTTGGTGTTTAAAATTTTAAAATTAATTCATATATATATATATATAATTAAAAAGATTAAATATTAATGTATCATTATATATTATTTAAATTATTTAATATATATTTTAATATTCAATTAAACTTAATATTTATGATTAAATTTAGTTAAAATTTAATTTAATTTATTTATATTTTAGTTCATTATAAAATTAATTATTTATTATATATTTTATTATTTAATTTAATTCATTCTAAAATTGATAATTTGTTGTTACAAAAGTCAGGTTGTCTCAAAAACCTTGATTTTTCAAAGCAATAAACTTTATTTGTTTTGTGTAATTATTTTTTTGAATTAGAAGGCATGTTTTTATCATTATAGTGCATTTTTAAAAACCTTCAATGGTATAATACATGTTTAATTTGATGAAGAAACAATTTAGTCAATTTTAAATTCTTAGCACTTATAAACTCAACAATAATTTACATTTTACAACTCTTGTGCCCTAAATCTCAAACTTTCTTCTCTTTTTAAACTTAGGTAGAAACATTCTTATGCAGGGAGGGGAGGCAACTAGACTAGTGTTTTTCTCATATTATGCAAAGTACTTCCTAGATGTTGGCCAGAAGTTATAAGTGTTAACTCAACAATGATTATAATTTACAACTTACAACTCTTGTGACTTCAAACTCAAACTTTCTTCTCCTCCTATATTTAGGTAGAAACATTCTTATGTGGGGGGGGGGGGGGGGGGGGGCTAAGCTAGGCTCCTATGCTAGTACATGATAGATTGGTGCTTTTCTCATACTATGCAAACTACTTCGTAGATGTTGGAAAATTATAAGTGTTGACAATCTCAACATAATATAGACTGGTGCTTTTTTCATATTATGCATCATAGATTGTTGTTTTTGTTGCATAATATGAAAAAACACAAGTCTATCACACACTAGCGTAGCGTAGAAGCCTAGCCTAGGCCTCCGCCCCCGCACATTCAAATGTTTCTACCTAAATTTAGGAGGAAAAGAAAGTTTGAAATTGAGGGCTCAAAAGTAAAGGAAGAAGAAGTAAGAGAGGTTGATAGCAAAGGCTAGACTTATATATAGTAGTAGAGGCTATGTGAGATGAGGCAAAATAGGACTCACATTTATTTGGAAACGGCAATTCTATGAAACGTGTAAGTTAAGAAATGTTTGTACGCGTACACTTCTTTTTTTAATCTCTAGCAGATAAAAAATGAGGCTTGTAGAGTCTAGTCACACAAAACTAGTTTGATTGATTATATTTCTTTTACCTATTTTATCTCAATGTGTAATCTAGATAGTTATATTACATTAAAATCACCATATATTGTGAGTGGATAATTGTTGTGGGTACATTCATCCATTTGAACAAATTCTCATATGTTTGAACAATGTTTCATCCATTTGAACAAATTTCCATTAAACTTGAATGAATTTTACCATATTATTTTGGAAAAAAATAATTGGTGTGGCCGTTTGAAAATACTGTGGACCACAATATATGGAGCAAAAATAATATTTATGATAAATATGGAACTTGTTAGATAAATTTAGATTTTTTAATATATTTTTTTTGTAAAACATGGCATTTAATTTATGAAATTTAACCCCTAAATGACAGAAGAGGCAATACCTAGATGTGTCATAAAATGTTACTTCTGCAACTTTCATGAAGTTTGGTCCAAAATCAAAAATGAGAAGCATGATGTTTAGTAAATATTCATAATTATAGCCTAACTTTCAAAAAAAATGTTTTAAACACTCATTTAATGAATTTAGAAGCATTTATTATTTAATATTCACCAAAATTACAATTTTTATTTTTATTTTTAGAATTTTGTATGATTGGTTAAAATTAGACATTCTATTCTAAAATTCAAAAAAGAGCTTTTTTAAAAAGAGAAAACATCATTAGTTTCCCGACATAGTAAATTTTATAACACGTGGACAATATTGAGGTCTTTATCTTTGAAAAATCCTCCTTGGTAGAACTTGATTCAGCTTGACATGATTCAAATTGGATTGGAAAGTAGACTTGATTTCTTATTTTAAAATATTTATTATTTATTGTTATTATTTTTCATCTAGGGCAACCTGTAAAAAAAGGGTAGCGACCATAAAATGGTAGTTTGGTCACTTATGGGTTAAACTATATTAAAATTTATAAATTAATTTTAATATAACTAAAATTTAATAAATTAATATTCAATGAATTAATTCTAATATAACTAAAATTCAATAATTTAATTTTAATATAATTTCTTTTTAATATTAATATTCAACGAAATATTAATGAAATAATATTTAATACTTAGACATTAATATTTAAATATTTAAATGTATTAAATATTAAATACCTTAATATTAATCCCTCCATCTCCTAATAGATGATGCTTTTGAAAAAAAGAATTATCCCAAATTACTTGATGCATATTATTTATTCAATTTGAAGTTGATGTTTTATAAATTCTAACAAAGAAAAATCACAAAACAAGTGCACATAGATTGTTTCTTGATTGTAAAGCTTGTCTTCGCTCATATGTGGATCAGAAACAACACATGAGCTAGCTAAAATCAATGCTAGCATATGTTCGTTGCATCAAAGAACACACTGCAACGAACATCATCATGTTGCCACATGCTACACATACTATCAAAAGAATACGATGTTGCTTTAATAAACAACTACTCCGAAATATAACCTTACAGGATTTAGAGATTTGATGAAATCATTATAATTTGCTTTATTTTTTATATTTTTTTCAAAAACATCATCTAATATGGGACAAAGGGAATAATATATTACATATTGAATTTAATTAAATAATAATTAATATAATAGAGTTATGCTTAAACTCTTTCATCTTGTGTTTTTCCTTTGACCTCAATGGAAAAATTCTATTATACTAAGAAAATGTTAAATTTAGTGTAATAGAAATATATTTAGAGTTAGGGTGAGGTGACAATTCTTACTTGCATGCAAGTGCCAAAGTTTCCATCACCACCATCACCATTTCTAATGCGAATCTTTGATCATTCATGAAGTACCTACACAAATTTGAAATTTTGAAATTAGGTATGGTCTATGTGGTACAAATTTGGCACCAAAACTTTGAGCCAATTCAAGAAAATGGAGTTGAGGTTTTTTATTGACCCAAAGTTCAAAATTTGGACCCAAACCACAGTCCGGGGAAAAGTTTTAGCTTAATCCTTAAACATCAAAGGATTTTCCTTCATTTTTGAGGGTTATTTTTGTCTTCGTATTTTCACTTTTTTGAAAATTTGTTTGTGGGCCATTTTCTTATATTTGAATGACAAGATGAGTCTAAAATTTGAAATTTTTGAATGAAATGGATAGAGAAATTCATTTGACACATTGGAAAAACAAACTTGATCAAGCACAAACTCATGGATTTATGGATGGTCAAACTTATGTTGACTTTAGATAAAACTCCAATTTTTGATGAGTCTATTCTTTACTCAATATTTTCTATTTTCACAAACAAGTTAACTCATTCAATAAATAATGCAATTTGATTAGGGGTTCTAGTGCAACATATTGGCTAAAAATGAAATATTGATGTACTGAATTGAAATTTTTGGTCCTAAATGCCCAGTTTGGTCACTAGTGACTATAAAGGGTTAGCCAACTAAGATCTTGGACCAACAGGTTTCACGAAGCATTCTATCGGCTAAGCCTTAAGAAAAAAAAGAAGACATTCTCTAAATTTCTCTTCAAAATGACCAATTTAAAAAATAAAATAAATTGAACTCGATTAATCGCAATTTTGAATTTCAAATGTCTAATCTGTAACTAAGACATAGCATAATAGAGCATTGGGAGCCAACACCCTTTTACAATGGGAGCATAGTCTTGTTACATTTAGAAACTAAGTTTTACGTGCAGTGACACGATAGTCTCAAAATTCATGTACTACACTTGGGAATACAAATGGTATTCCTTCATTACTTAAAAAAATGAATCTAAGTGAAGATTCTTTTTCGATTCAATTTTCAAAAGGGTGCTCAATTGCACTACCAAGCTCTTCCATACCTTTTAACTATTTGGAATGAACAAATAAGAGCATTTCAAAGCAAAATTCGTCATAAGGTTCTTTAGCTCTTCAACTATTGCCCTCAAAATCTTGGCCACTATTCCCGAATCACTGCAGCTGATTCGGAATACACAGGGAACCTTGTCCAATTCACTGGGAAGTAAACATTACTGTCAAACTACTGTTCATAGCAAGTTTTGCAAGTGGTTGTTTAATTTAGCAAGTGATTACCAAGAATTTACCATCATTCTTGTACCCATTACTGCCTGGTGATATGGTCAGGGTTCCTTGTGAATAATGAATAAGTCCACATCATCTTTAGCTAAAGATTGGGTGATGAGACATTGTATTTAACGTCAAAAGCTTCTACAATGCTACTACTCTAAATAGTGTATTTAGTGTGAGATACACTAATTTACATAAACATGTTGTAAGTTTTTACTGTTGACCAATTTTTTTACCCTCTATACTGGTCAAGATGGGGATCTTTCAATAGTATTGGAATCAATGTCTTTGGTAAATTTTTTTGTCGAGAGTAAAAATCTATAACATTTTCAAATCTTATAATTATCTCACACTAAATACACTATTTAGTGTATTGAAAAGGGTGGACTACACTAACTGCTAAAGAACCTTATGATGGTATCTTATTCAAACTTTGAAGGACTTTACGGATAAGTCTAGCGGTATTAGGCTCGATTCTCCCCGGACATTGGGGTGTGTCGGTGCACTACAGAAGTCACCGTTCAGTTGCAACGGCGGGGCTTTGCTTTGGCTGTGCATGGTGAAAGCTTCATTGTCGTCCCTCACTGATTCTGCTTCAGCAATTCATCATGGCCATGGCCATGACTGCCGCCTACACTCTTGTGCCCTGCCAATCTATTAGCCTACACTCCACAAACTCCTCGCTCACGCACCCTGGTCAGTATGCTCCTCATTTCATTTCCGTGAGTTTAGTTTTCTCTGTTTCCAGCTTCCCATTTCAAGGCCAGGACCTCCATGAATCATTCAGTGACGGGCGTTTTTAGGGTTTAGGGTTTTGGGGTTTATGGATGTATGATTGTTACAAAAGAGTCCTCGCATGGGTTTCCGAGTGCATCCTTCTCTTCCGTTTCGTTAACCCCTACAGGACGTTCTTTTGTTCAAATTTATTTGTGTTTTTGATATACACATGCAATGTCCTTCACTGATTCCAGGGATATAAGATTTGGTCCCATCTGAATTATTCTTTTCATAATGTGATTGATTGAATTTGTCATTTTAAAACCATGAAATCTTGGTCCTTTAAGGGTTAAATTCCACGGTGCTATTTTCATGGGGGTTGAAGGCAGGTCGAGGGTGATGTGCTCTAATTCTGGCAGCATCAAGAGGGGCGCAATTGGGCTGCAGCGTTTCAAGGAGAGCGCAGTTCCTGGCATGTACTGGAGCGACAGGTATGAATTAATTTGTAAGCTCCTTAATTACAACCTTTGTGAAATCTTACTTGATGTTGTACTTAGCATAATCTGCTCTAATGCTGTTTGTGACATTCCTAGAGTTTTGTGTTGTGTCCAGAACTGATCTCGGAGAGGAGGTATCAGTGAAGTTCACAACGGGATCGGACACTGTGAGTAATTTTCCTTCCAACTCCATCTTTAATGACAACCTCTGGTTTGTTTCTGTAGTGTTGAGGAACTCTGCATCTTGACTGAATAATGAAGGATAACTGTCTTCACAAAGGTGCATTGTGTTCATCGGTTGGTTGGCAAAGGGGACTTGAACTAGTGCTGGATTTGGGTCGTTAAACACACATTTCTTGGCATGAAACAGGGTTTAGGGTTTAGGGTTTAGGGTTTTGTTTGTTTTAAGGACTTTTAGATAGCATCATAAGGAAAAGCAGGTATTGCATGATTTGTGCGGAGGTTTCCTTATGGTTACAATGATTATATGGAGGCCTCCCTATGTATCATGAGGAGGACCTCTCCATGCATGAATCACAGAAAGATTATGCTGTCTAAAAGTTCTCACTAATTTTATGGAAAACCCTGTCATGAATACAAATTATGTTACGTTGTTGTTTCTGTGTACTGAGGCCATCAGATATGTGTTTTTGTGTGTAGGTGACAGTGTCCGCAAATGTGGGTGATAACCTTCTCAAAGTAGCAGAGCAGTGTGGAGCCATGGTTGTCACTGATGTGAGTGCGACAAATCACTTCCTTCCTGCCGGGACATTCTTTCCTGGAAGGAATGAGTTTATCATTTTTGTGTCCGGTAATTAAAGGTGATGCCATCGAATTTGGTTTGGCACTGAGCCCTTAGTACTGTAAGGCCCCGCCCGCACCAAGTAAGAAGACGAAACTAAACAGATGTTACTTTCGTACACTTCTCTTCTATTATCCTTAACTCTCCCTAACAGGTTCCTATTTCTCCATAAATGGAGAAATATCTACTTGACTCCAAAATCTTACTAACTAACTACTAGATTAATTAGCTTACATTCTAACTAATTCTTACATTCTAGCTAACTCTTACTACTCGATCAATTACTCTTACTATTTGATCAATTAGCTAGTTGCTCTTAACTAGTACATGCGGTCATGAATTAGCTAAACATTGTTACCGGTACCTAACCGCTCATAACATCTGTTAGCTACTTGCTTGGTGCGGGCAGGGCAAAGTTGTTTGCTCCCAGAATCTTTTTTGTGCGTGGGCTTAGTTGTTTGCTGAATCTGAGGGTTCAATTCGGCATGGAATCGAATTCCACGCAGGATTTTTGTTTTGAAGGATCTTGTTGTCATTGCGAAATGGAAGTCAACGGTGGCGCTCAGGAGGTACGGCACACTACCTTCTTACACAGTTCAGTCTATCAACACTGATTTTTGCTTACGTGACACATTCATTTTCTTGGCTAACATCATTGTAGGATTGAAAAGCGAATTCTACTTACAAGCCAATTCTTCACACTGACTATGAGCGAAAACCATATTGTAGTATCTCAAATGTCGGGCGTAGATAAATTCTCAACTGATGGACATGTGGCCAGCTGACCACCCATATCAAGCCTTTAGAGGATGCATACCCTATGCCTGCATGAGCCCTTGACTCTGAAAATTGGATGAAATATGCTTGCAAATTCAAGGCACAATATGAGCAAGATATAGTGATACTTCTATAGTCCCTTTATAGTCCCTCTATAGCTAATTCAAGGAAGGGCTCAGTATCCTAGATTGATGGACAATAATGATTGCCCACGTATAGTGATTGTGGTTGGTTCATGCACTATATAGAGGGTGATTATAGCGGTTCAAGGGTGTGTAGAGGATAGCTTCTGACACCAAACCTTGGATGTGATTATACTGCAATGGGATGAATTGAAAGGAGAAGGGTGTGCATGCTCTTAGTGTCAAAGTAATAACTTACATCATCACTCTTAAACGTTAATTATTACTGTACATTCTCAGGTGGGCTACCGTGCTGAAGTGAAAGGAGGGGAGCTTGTTCGGAGCTGTCTGTGTCCTGTAAGTTTTGCAAACGAAAAGCCTCTTTGTGTTCATGCTGAACAGAAATCAATACTTTTAACCCCTAAACGTCCTGACTCTTTGAACACAAGTAGATGCTACCCTCAAAAATAGATATTAGCATGGCTCATATGTACATGAAAGGACCATTGCAAGCATAAAATCTACCCAACAAATTTGACATACTTGTAATTGGAGTTTGACACACACCTCTCCAATACTATCAACATCTCCCCATCACAAGAAATTTACTTTAATTAATAGAGAATTTGATAGGCTTGCAAAGGTAACTTGGACGAAAGTCATCTGAGATTGTATGAGAAACTTACAAGGCTTTGAATTTGTTCGTGATCCAGTTGCTGAACGTTGGGTCGTTTAGGGGTTAAGTATTGGTTACTTTTAACCCGGGATATGGTTGGGGTTGGGATGGCAGGTGCCCAAAGGAAGACGCACAGTGGAAGTGAGCATCATCAATAGTGATGATGGTTGGGATGATCTGATTCTGTAACATTCCGCAGAGTGACCATCTGCTCCACAATTTTGGTAGAATAATAATAATAATAATAATAATAATAATAATACGAACACCTAGTTCACGAGGTTCAGAATTGAGAACACTGGATGGTCAATGTATGGCTCTTCGACCATTTCTGTCGCACGTTGTAAATGTTTCCATTTATTGGCGAAGAGCCCTCTATCGGTGGTGGTATCGAATGTTTTCTTTTCTCTTTTTTCTTCTTCTCTCCTGGATGCATAGGGAACTAAATCTAAGTCCCGGTGTCAATGAGGCTGAGCAGGCTTTAATTATTCATGAAAATACGTTCAGTTTGTCAACGTCTCTCAGGGCTCAGTGACCTTAGTAGATTTAGGTGGTTATTGTCTAATGTTGATGTAGCTATGATAATAATACTGACCAGGTACACAATATTCGTTCATACTAACCATACATGGAGTGTGATCTGTAATGCACTTCATGAAGTTTGACATCTGCAATCATGGTGGTTAATACAATTTTGCTTTATACAATTTTGGACATGACATAGACTATAATGTCAAATGTCATGTTGTCATGGCCAAATAGTAGGTTGCCATAGCCAAAGTCAAAGATCAAAAAGCTTGGCCTACCCTACTTGACATTTTGGTTTTTGGCTCTGACTATGTGGTCTTTGATTATGACAACTTGACATTTGGCATTATAGTGTATGTTGTGCCCAAAATTGCATTCCATGGACTTCTCGCGGCAGTCATAGAGTTTCAAAGCACACATAGAATTGATTTCCTATAGAAAAAGTAATGTGTATTGTTCTCCAGGAAGGCTGAAAGCACTCCCCATGAGTAGATGTGCAAGACTCAAGGACATGATGTATGCAAGGCCTTTTCAACATACGGACAATTGAGCATCAAGTAAATGTGGTCCTTGAAACATGTATATTTGACATGCTAGCATGTTCACTGCTTTTCATCTTGAAGAAGGTTGTTTTGATATTCATGTCCAGGAAGGAGTCCGGAAGAACCATCCATGGGCCCCTCTTTTTAAAATCATTTGGTCATGGCCTCTTGGTACGTTGGTCCAAATGTTGGATTCATGGATCTCAAGTAATGAAGACATGACACATGTCACTTTATCTTAAAACTTATCGGTTTCTTTTCCTAAAGGTTGTAAATTCAACCGGTCTGAAGTGCCAATTCCAATTGGTCAATCTGTAACTAGAGGTCGGTTCTCCCTGTTCATTGTTATCCATCGAGAAATCTCTCGTCCGAAAGGCCTTCTCCATGCCGGGATGACACCATGGATCGCCGCAAACTGGTCATCACCTGCTTGATAACAGTCTGCTGGAGTTTCTGTGTGCGTGGCCATGGCCACCTTTCATCCTTCACGAGTGCCGAGGTACACACACCGCTTGTGATTACTTCCATAGATTGGAATTAAAAGCATAAATTCTTTGACAAAATCTTCCCAACAGTAGTTAAGGTACAGATACCTATAACCGATAACTTAAGCATTTCAGCATAGTAGAGCTTGGGTTATCGGGACGGAGAAATTTTTTGTTCGTAGAAAAATAAGGTTCATGAAGAATGAGCATTTTTCCATGAATTATCTCCCAATATTGAAATTTGTATAATTTTTCAAAGTGAAAAGTACTTCAGAACCCATAACCGACATATACAAATGAGGTACATCTGTTCCTTCACAATCTAGGAATTAGGATATATCGGTTATTGGTCACCTGTCGGTTATGGGTGTCTCTACCTTATTCACTTTCTTTTGCGTCGGACTACACAAGCTGCGTTTAAGAGAATGGATGAAGTCACAAAAAAATCTCAGTGGCTGAATGCATGAATGTTAGACGGACGTGATATTGCAGACAATACAAGCAGAGGCTTTCTCACTCTGGAGGATCCTGTTCATTGTCGCTTTTCACTATCCTACGTGCCAAATCACATTCACCAAATCCAACCAAAAATTGGTGAGTGCGAAGTGGCGCCGTTTGACTCACAAAAGGAGTGAAAAACGACGCCTTCTCCTTGTAGTGAGAGAATCTGATATGGCAACGTTGGAGGATGATCGATGTACTTCAGAAGCTTGCGTTTCGCTTTAAATCTTCTGACATTCCACATGATTCACAAGTCAAATTAATTGTACTTCTTGGTTAGTTTCTGGGAGGCATTCAAAACTGAATACCGTGGCACAACAGGGAGTTCATCCATCAGAATTTCATTAACCCTTAAAGGTCCAAAGAGCCCTTTCCGACCAGTATTATACAACAATATTCCATTGTATTTGACATGGTTCCACACCTCCTATCGGTTTACGAACGAAAGTGAAGTTAAAATTCACGTTGTCATGATTTTAATGAGCTATTGGAGTCTCAATTTGAAACTTTCTATTTACAACAAATGTCAAACATACGCCAACGTATCTACTATCCCCATTAGCCCTTTAAGGGTTAAAGATGACGGCTCAGGCTCAATTGTATTCACTTCTTTTTTTTAGTGATGACATTTTAATACTTGGTTCCTAAACTACCCAATTTGTGCCATGTGACTGTTTGTGCCACTTTGTGGTCACCATGTATCAGTGTCTTACATTTCAATTTTGACAGTACATAGTGGCACAAATATGGTATTCAGGGGCAGCAGATATATTGTAAATTCGTTAAGAACCTGATGGCGCATTAAATTGGATCTCTTTCAGTGGCCAAATCATGGAGGCGGTATTGAAAACAGGAGGGAGGCGAAACATGAGCACAAAATCAGTCCTCATTCTGTAGCCAGCTTCAAGAGGAAATGGAGGGTGGAAACGAGCGGAGACGTGACCGTCACGCCCGCCATAGCCGACGGCGTGGTCTACTTCACAACCTGGGGAGGCGAAGTGTACGCTGTGAGTGAAGACCATGGCAGAGTATTGTGGCGCACCAATCTGACTCAAGAACTGGACAGTAAGACGCTTTTAGTGTCCCGGAACACTCCGGTTGTGCACAAACAGTACCTGCTTATGGGAATCTGGCTTCCGGCTCTTCAGATTGCCCTCGATCGTCGCTCCGGTCATCTTCTCTGGTCCGTGCTGTTGGATTCGTATCCTTACGCCGCCATCACTTGCTCCGGCACTGTGTTTCAAAGGTAAGGTTGATTGTCCTAAAACCACCAACTTAAGCAATATGGCCTATTTTTGGCAGTGCTAGATTCGAAAAAAATATATGAACGCATTCGAAATAGGTTTTGATGAGGATTGCAAAAATTTGCAACATCTAATTCGCATTTGTCAATTTTATACAAAATTCCAAAGTGGAAAGTAACCTGTCACCCAAATCAAACCTCTAGGTTTCCCCATGTCCACACCATGTGGTACTAACTTTCACTTATAATGATACCCAAAACCACCAACTATTTCTTCGCAATGCTTGGCGTGCCATTGGTCTACTTGAATAGTGAAATTGGTGGTTTTGAGTCTCAACTGTGGTAGCCCCAAGAAAGGTCTACATGTCATAATTGGGGGAGGTGGTGGTTTTAGGACATCCTACCTTACGTACACATCCCTTCATCCCTTAAACCCTAGAGCACCAAGAAGCCCGAATTGGGTCTCATGTTTGTTATTGTTGGGCAGTTTTGAGTAGGATCTATGTGGACTCCTTTTTGTTTAAATTTATTTGTTGTTTGACCAACACATGCAATATCCTTCATTGATTCCAGTGATGTAAAATCCGGTCTCATCTAACTTATATTTTTCACAATATGATCAATTGAATTTGTCAATTTAAAACCATGAATCCTTGGTCCTTTAGGGGTTAAAACACCGCTTTCACATGTAGTGGGAACATTGCACGTGGCACAAAATTATGATTCTAAATTTGAGCTGTGAATTTCTAGAATCAACAATCGTCAACCTTCTTACCACGCAGTTTTTGAAATTTTTGCTACGAATTGAAGTGTATTGGTTATCATTAATCCTTAATTTTCCAATTCACCCTTTTATGGACCATGGATTCATGGATTTAAAATGACAAATTCAATCAATCATATTGTAATTACACATAACATTCAGTAGCCTTCATGGCCACTGCCTTTCCTTCATGCACGGTGCTCATTACCTGGAGCCTCCACTTGTCCACTTAGCTATTGATGAAGTACTTTTTGGGTGTGGAATATTCCACACCATATACTGTAGAGCCAAGGCAAAGACAGTGCATGCTACTGAATGTTATGCATAATCAAATTTTATATTAGTGGAATTATTGAAGAACATTGGTAAAAAACAAATCAATTTGAACTAAAGGAAGTCCACATGAATAGGACCTACTAAAAAACACAAAAAAATACCTAAGGCTATTTGGGCCTTGTGTTCTTTAACCCTTAACTGCCCAACCATGCATATTTTGCATGATGTACAGAATTGAACTCTGATTTCTCATCCATCATGCACTTTTGCAGTAAAAATTTTTTAGTGAATTTTTTTATGGAAAATTAGCTTCGTGCATGTGTGATCCGATTAGAAAGGGGATGATTTGTGAAACTTTATGCCTCATTTTATGTTGTATTGTTTCACCAAAAATTTCGAAGATTTTAGTCGAAAAGTGCTCTTGAAAAAAAAAGCTCATAAAATTAAGCAACCAAAAAATCTCCAAAAATCACTACACTTAGAGTATTACATTTTAACCCATCACAACAAATTTCATCCACAAATTGTCAATATCTTATTTGTAATCAAATTTCAAAATAATTTTGAATTTTATATTCCAAAATTTATAGAAAAATATTGGTGAAAGCAATCGCAGATCTAACCATATGGATAGAACCTAAAATCCATAGTGTACAACTTGTATTCATACATCAAGTTCAAAATATCCATCTTAGTTGCATTTTATGATTCATCTTTTCAAAACTGCCCAAACTGAACAAGGGTGAGGACGTTTAGGGGTTAAGGGTGTAACGGAAATGTGGTGTTGTTTGATTCATGATTTACTGAACTAGCGTAATTAGAGGTGACTTCTGTGGAACATGTTAATATTGATACCCATGTGGAAGTTAAGAAGGTGGGTATCAACTGCAGCTCGTACTATGTGGGTGTCTCGTCACTGGAAGAAGGGAACCTGAACCAGCCATGCTGCGCATTTCAAGGCAGTATGGTGAGAATGGATGTCAAAACGGGTGGCATCATATGGCAGACGAAAATGCTACCTGACAACAGGGGTAAGTACGGGGCGTATTCCGGAGCAGCCATATGGGGGAGCAGTCCACCCATAGACGTGAAGAGGAGACATGTGTATGTGGCCACCGGGAATTTGTATACGGTGCCTCCCGATGTGGAGGCATGTCAAGAAGAGCAGAATAATAAAACGACGCCGGACGTGCCCAATCCTTGCATCAAACCTGCAGACCACTCCGAGTCTGTGCTTGCCCTGGATTTGATATCGTGTGGAGTAAGCATCTTGGTGGTTATGACACTTGGGTTCTCGCATGCGTCTCCAAACCCGCTGCTAGTAATTGCCCGAAGATTCCGGGACCTGACTATGATTTTGGCGAAGCGCCCATGATGCTCACCATCCGGAATTCTGGAGAGAATCCATGGCGGGACATTGTTGTCGTAGGGCAAAAGAGTGGCATTGTTTGGGCCGTCGATCGTGATGATGGGAATCTCATGTGGGATGCAGTAAGTAACTAACTTCATTTTCTATAATCGTGCTTCCATGAAAAATGCACGAGTTTTTACAAAATTGCATGACAAGGGTGTTGACCATAAGTACTCTTAAATCCTACTGTCTGATCTCCACTTTTTATTAGCAATTTGTATTTATACATGAGTTGGCATTCATTTGATGCGGCCACATTCTAAATTTAGACTATCAGTAGGCCATAAGAGCATCAGAAACAGGACATCCCATTTTCACAGAAATCTCAAAACTGCTCCTAGGCACTAAAGGGTTAAGAATGTTTGCCTACGCTAGTTGGTCAATACCAACCTCAAGGAAAAAGATAGGCTATACTTATGAATTCACTCTTTTCTTTTTTGTTGAGATGGATTGTATGATTGCTTTAAACCTTTGATGTGCCTGCGTCCATATAATGGACGAGGAACATATAAACCGATGTGATCTTCATATTGACATTTACAACTTTGCTTTGTACATCAACTCCATTTTTGTTTTTCATCAAACATTTTATAACGAATCTTTGAAAACAGTGTTGAATCGGGATGTTAAAGGGTTAAACCCAATAGACGTTGTACAATTTGAAACATGTTAATTGCTCTCAACTTCATGTTCAAATATTTTAGTGTTGTTGATGCTCTATTCATCTGTTGTCATGCAAAGTGATCTTACCTCAATCTATGCATTCCATTCATTTGACATGACTTCTACAATACTTGTGCCAGTACTAAGGGCTAATTTAGATTATGGACCAACAACATTGACGAAGAAAAATGGATTATTCTCATGGTCACACTTCATAAAAGTTTCATAAAAGTTTCATAAAATTTCACAAAAGTTTCATAAAAGTTAGTATGGGGAAAAGGATGTTGCACCGACCGGGAATCGAACCCGGGTATGTACCGTGGCAGGGTACTATTCTACCACTAGACCTCAAAACCCATTTCGGGTGAAATGCATTAAAAACCGAACCGAAGCCCAAGGAGGAAAATACCTCCGTTAAAAGGCCGGGAAAGCCTGAAAAGGGTGACACACGTCAGCCCTAAACACCCAGAGAGAATCCAAGGTGGCGAACTCGAAAACGAGTCACAGGGATTCTACCATAGACCACCACCGGTGCTAGAGGGATGATCGCCGCTGCCGGGGATCGAACCCGGGTCACCCGCGTGACAGGCGGGAATACTTACCACTATACTGTTAAATGCCTGTCCGGCTTAAGAGAAGAGAAAAGGAACATCCAGGCCCAAAGGGCCCGTAAACCCCGAAGGGTGTCACGCCGGCAACGACAACCTATACTTACCACTATACTACAACGACAACCTCACGGTTATAGGACTAGCTTTCCACAGCAAACCACGTCATCCTCAGTCTTGGATGCCTTACCTGTCGCCGCGAAGCACTATAACGGCATACAGTAAACACTAAACCTTGCAATGGTCGATCGAGTATCTAAGTAGTCGACTAGAGCATCAATCAGACATAGAACTCCAGGTACCATGGCTTGCCCTCACTAGTAGCAGACTTGTCATTTTTACTTCGTGGAAACAGTGAACACTAGCTGAATATTATGCTTATATTTCTGTCTTCTTGTGACCAAAACCACTCACCAGCATTGACACAACCCATGTGCCCAGCGCGGTTTCATTCCTTTTTCATTTATAGAAAGTGAAAAACGACACATTTCCTACTAGTGGGCCTCTAGCCATTAATTATCGTCATGGTTGTGCTTATGACTTGCACCCTGGCATCTCATGTTGGTAATTAAGCCAACCCTGATACAATTCTGCATGCGAGCAAATGCTGCACATCTGACGTCGCTAACTCAAAACTTAAGGTAGCATCAAACACTTACACGATCAGGTGCTGTA
This sequence comes from Pohlia nutans, assembly GCA_022496805.1. Classification (NCBI taxonomy): domain Eukaryota; kingdom Viridiplantae; phylum Streptophyta; class Bryopsida; order Bryales; family Mniaceae; genus Pohlia; species Pohlia nutans. The sequence goes on along the minus strand of CM040085.1, from coordinate 24,048,389 downwards.
TATGTATAAATGTGGATACATATCATGGAATGCTCATTTGGATCGGTGATCGATGCAACGGACGGCAGATGCAAACAAGTGTTCCAAGGGCTGGGGTGGGCGACGACGTGCAAGGATGGGCGGACGACTCACGTGAGCTAGCTAGGCCGGAGCGATCGCCACAACTGACGCAGGTGCGGCATACCTCGATCACAGCAGCAACATGTGCATCACACAGGGAGCTCATATGGTTCCCCTGTGTTGATTTCCCCATGAGTGTCACTTTTCCCTGTGATTTTGAGTTTTGACATGTGTACAACATCACCTACTTAAGCTTAGTCACCTACTTGTAGAAGGAAAGTTTCAACATGTGTCGAGTTCTGAAGCTCATAGGGGAAAGTGACACTTACAGGGGAATAACACAGGGAAACCATATGAGACCCCTGTGTCAAGGGCAAGTGCGTCGTCCAATGCCACATGTTTGAAGGCTGGTGTGATTTGCGATGGCATCAAACACAATGGCTAGCTGTGAGGTCATCCTTCGGTACGATCGATCGAAACTGAACTCACGGTCTATCTATGTATCTCAAACATGAATGCAATACAAAAACAAAAAGCATCAGATTACATCATAGTCTACTTCAGAACATTAGGACCAGTTGTGGCAGCTTCAGATTGGTTCTAAGCAGTACACTTACAAACCCGTAATGTATTTTCTTATGCACGCAATCTTCGTAGAGAACTCCTTCTCATCTCTTTCTATATATTAACTCTTCATAGTGTACTCCTCAAAATAAAATTCTACTTATTGTGTGATATGTGTTATAGGCTATGCTAGATAGAGTACTCCATGGACTCGCCACTTCGTGTAGTGGGTGCATGCTACCACCTTGTCGCTTCGCGACTCAAAGATAGTATGCACACAGTACATGTTGTAGCTCAAGCAGTTTAGGGTTTAGGGTCTAAAATTCTCTCACGTTGTTTCACATCATCTTCATCAATGTACGGGTAGATCCGGTAGTTAGTGTAAAATCAACCGAATGGTATTGCCAAATTACCGATTGAAACTCATAGTTTTAGGCTAAAATCCGGATAAAATTTGTGATACTCAGGTGCTACCTAGACATATAGGTAATAACAGGATAACTTCTTGTATAAAACTGGTTGTTTTGGAAAATATTGGATTTTTGCGGGTTCCTTTTGAAAACTCCCTGTTCAGTGATCCTCATAACTAGCTGCTCATCAAACAAGCAAAACATATGTCCACAAATAACCCTTGCATATTTTCATCCAAAAAGAGAATTCTTCATTCATAACCAACCACCTTTTGTTCATGAGCAACTTAGGTTAACCCCTAAACGTACCAACCCTTTGAATAGAAGTAGATGCTAGCCTCAAAAGTAGATATTAGCATGGCTTAGATGTACATGAGGTGTACATGAGAGGACCATTGCTAGCATAAAATCTACCCCAAAAAATTGACATACTTGTAGTTGGAGGCCTCTCCAATATTATCAATAGCTCCCTATCACAAGAGATTTATTCTAATTGGTAGAAAATTTAATAGGCTTACAAAGGTGGCTTGGATGAAAGTCATCCGAGATTGTATGAGAAAGTTGCAAAGCTTTGAATATGTTCATGATTCAGTTTCTGGACGCTAGGACGTTTAGGAGTTAAACATAACATACTCCAGGAAATGCGCGACAGATGTCATTATATCAATGGCTACACATTCAAGCTTAATTTCCCATAATCGCTTGTCGGGTTCGAGGCTTAGAGTGTTATTTTCCACCCCAAAATTCATCAGAAAAACGAATTCCATCTCCATCCCATTTTCACTTTTCTGCATTCCAACTTGAGCATTCTCGCGGCGGGGGAGATTGGATCCAATGGAAAACTGAACACTTGACTGAACAAAAACCATTCTGTTTTCTGGAGGCCCAGTCACGCTGCTCAAAACGGACTCGCATGAATGGGGAGAACCGACCTCTAGTTGCACATTGACCAATCAGAATTGGCCAGTTGAATTTTCAAACAACAAGATAAAAATTCAATAAATTCTTATAAACAAGTGACACGTGTCATGTCTCAATTGGTTGGGACCCCTAAATAGATATATCAGTTGGTGTATTTTCACTAGCAGAAAGGATAATGTTTGTGCACTAATGAATGGTGTTGAGCTCGTATGATGCCGAAGACCCACTATGGGCTTTGGGTATCATGTTGTGACACTATTCCTTGGAGCCTAAAGACCATCCTTTTCTACTTGACTATGGATGTGCTCACTTGGTTGTGTGGTCTTGGCATAAGCTTGTTACTTGAAAACTGAGCATGTGTTTAGGTTGGGAGACATGTTGGATGAAATTTGGTTCAAGTGTTGGGCGTTTGTATGGTACAGTCCACCAACTCCTCTTGGTGCACCAACTACATTTTGGTGCACATTTGTGCATTTTGAGCATTTTGTCTAAAATGCTAACTTTCAAACCACTTTGAAAATTATGTAGCAATGATTCAATGAAAAATGAGTGAACCAACTTCTACGTTTATGTACATATTTTTCAAAAAATAAAATTTTAATATGTTAAAATGGTTTCATCTTGAAGATTTTGAGTATCAAAACTCCCATTTTAACCCTTAACTGCCTGAGCATCCATATTTTGAACAATGTACAAATTTCATCCATGTTTTCTCATCCGTCATGAACTTTTTGTAGTGTGGATTTTTTACTGTAGATTTTATGGGAAGTTGGCTTCATGCATGTGTGATTCAATTAGAAAGGGGATGATTTGTAAAAAAATTATGCCTCATTTCATGTTGTAGTGATTCACCCAAAATTTCAAAGATTTCAGTGTAAAAGTGCTCTTGAAAAAATCAACTCATAAAATTAAGAAACCAAAAAATCTCCCAAAATCACTACACTTAGAGTATAACATTTCAACCAATCACAACAAATTTCATCTACAAATTGTCAATATCTTATTCGCAATTGAATTAAAAAAGAATTTTGAATATTGAGATTCAAATTTTATAAAAAAATATTGGTGATAGCAATCATAGATATAACCGTATGGATAGAATCTAAAATTCATAATGTAAAACTTTTATTCATGTACCAAGTTCAAAATATCCCTCTTAGTTGCATTTTATAATGCATCTTTGCAAAACTGCCAAATTTGGAGAGGGCTCTAGGCAATTAGGGGTTAATGACAATTTTACCAATTTATGATCGAACTTTGAATGTAAATATAGTTCATGTTTGATTCTATATTTAAAAATCCAAAAATAAGCCACCCTGTAAAATTTTGTTCTCAAGTACATTCAAAAACTAAATCCATCAAAAAAAATTACAATAGAGAAAAATTTAAATCCTCCCAAAAATGACACATTTTAAAATTTGAAACTTTAATCAATTCAAAAAAAATTGAAAAAATTGGAAGATATTTTTCTTCACGTATTTGAACACTGGAAAAATTCATAGCTCAAAAATCCATCCACAACCCTCTATTCTCCTTCTCTTTTAGAATTTAGAGTGCATATTATGCACTGTGACAATGCACTAGTTTACCTTTTGTTTCATCTTATATTAAAATATAACGTTGAATTTTTAATTTTCTATCAAAAAAAAATTCTTTTATTGGTATGGTCCATCCTACCGCTTTAGATTTGACAAAAATATTTTTGGGTACAAGCATGCTCGAGGTATCCAAGTCAGGAACTAAGAATCATGAATGAAAGAATTTTTAAATGTCATATTTTGCAAATAAAATCGAAAGTAATATTTAAAAACATTACTTAGTATTAGAACATATGTAATCGTATCATTTTTATAAACTAAATTGTATAAAATTATTATTTTTAATTTTCTTACTTATTGAGATTTAGTACCTAATATCATATCAATGGAAAATAAACATGTATTATAAGAATTATACCATGATTTTTAAATCCGTTTCACTATCTTACAACTCACTTTTATGTTTCAAATTTGAAATCCAAAATAATCTTCAATTTTAAAGTCCTTTTACATGTAGCCCCTCCTTATAATATTTTGGAGAATTGTGAAAATTATAAAATAGTTACATACCACATTTCATGTTGCAAAATACTACAATTGATTATTAGAACATCATAAAATCAGTACAGTCAATTACAAAAGCTGTCCATTCAGTATTTATATTCCATTTTTATTTTTGAACTAGAAACTCATACTATGACATAGTCTTGAATGTAGGCTACATGAATCATATTAACAACTTTTATCAATTAACAACAATTCTTTAATGTACTTCCATATTGCCTATCCTACTTGAAGCAAGTGAAGCTATATTAAAATCATGCTTTCACAATAAGATTTGTAATTTAACCTACGTTAAAGGGGAAATTTTTCACAATTTATAGTGTGACATTCCTTATGGGGTACCCCAAGCATGCTTGTACATTTTTCTCTCTCTGAAACGAGCTTTACAAATTCTCATAATCCTCAAAAGTGTGCACAACAACAAGAATTCTAGTGGACCATACCATACAAACCATCTGCTACCATAGTCATGAAATAGACTAGGTAACCTTCGAAAGCCGACAGGCACGAGAAGGTTACTGGATATAACCTCTATGGATGGACTTTGGTCAATCATGTACTTTTTGCTACCACTTACAATCTAAACCATTAGATCTTCTTTAATAATGTTTCATCAAAAGTCCCAAAAGCAGGACACCGTAACTCCACAATAACCTTGCATTCTTTCATCGAATGCAAGAATGCCACTTCTCCTTCAATTATATTTGTTGTGGGTTTAAATGTCCCTCAAGGTACAGTTGTGTTTGTTTGAAAAATCTTCGTCAGAATCCTACCTGTTTTATTGTTTCTGCTACTGCTACCTGTATATTGACCCTTTAAGGTAGTGGTGCATATTTCCATCTGAATTTCAGGTTTGCATATTTAGGCCTGTGAAAGAAGAAGTTTATAATTTTTGGATGCTCCGCAAAGCTAGTGCAAAGGCATCCCAAAAAAAAACACATTTTTTGAGCATTTCTACAATTTTCTATGAATTTTTAAGCCTGAAAGCATAGAGTGGCCACTAACCACATGTAGGGTCTTGGCTTTCATGAGAGGTTGGATTCTGAAAATAGTACGCTTACTGCACCAATCAGAAGCACCCAACTTTCCAAGGCATAGACGTAATTAGAACTTTCCTAGGAACTTTTTAGGTCCAAGTTGGGTGGTTTCTGGGACCCAGCCCCCATATCCTAGGGGTCGGAAATTGGGACTGGTTGGAAATATGCACCGCTACCTTAATGTCTAGATCCACCACCGATTTCAAAGATGTGTTGTAAATTGTTTGATGAATCACAAAAATGGAGTTGATGTATCAAAGAAAAGTTGTAAATCTCAATGTGTAGATCACATCTATACGGTTGGAATTATCATATTTTGTATTAATATTTTTTTCACAACTTTGCAAAGTTTTCATTTGATATTGAATTTAAAATCCCAAATTAACAAGTTTTTGATAAATAAAAAATTAGAACGAGTTTAGAATACTATGCGATATGAAATGGTATAATTTCCATTATTTGATTCTACTTATTTTGGAAAATCATTGTTAAGGTCTCACTTTTTGAACTAAGAATGAAACTTGACATAAACCAAATTTGTCATTTAAAAAAATCACAATATCTTATTTTGACGATCCATACTATACAAATGGTCGTCAAGTAGCACAAGATCCAAGGAAAATTTAGATGGATGAAATATTGTATGGGATGTAGTCAAGAAAATGCTTACAATTTGTTCATCGTCCTTTATATAAACGCACGCATGTCAAAGGGTTAAAGATTTGGGTGAAAGTGAATAAAATTGTTAAAAACAATATAAAGATTTGTCAAATCTGAGATGAGTCATTAAACAATATGATAGATGAGAATATATAGAAGTGATGAATGGATGTAAAAAATTGAATAACGCACATTTCGTTAAAATTGGATAACGCACATTTCTTTAAAATTGGACCACATTTTGATAAAATTGGACTACCAAACTGTAAAAGTGATGGAGAATAAGTGGAAATTTTTTGGGGACCCATCTCTATTGATAAAGATAGCACCGGGGGTAGCACTCTCCATCACTTTTCAAGTATGGTAGTCCAATTTTAACGAAATGTGCGTTGGATGATTATTCTAATCCTACTTGCATTCCACAATGCATGTCCCTCTACCAACTACCAAGGATAGATTTTTTTTATAAAAAAAACCACAATTGTCGATTAGTAGTTTTTGTCGTATCTTGCTCTTATGTGTTGCGAGGTTGTACCATTTTCCTTTTTCCTTTTTCTATTTTGAAACAAATGATGGACATTAGAGTCATCCGAAAAGTATACACGAGGTATTCATGGCCCATTCACACCCGCATTGTCATGAATTTTGCTCGACTTTACAAATAACTCTATTTCATTACAAAAATAAAACTACTCCATAACATTTTCTTTTAAGCGTTGGGCTTGCCCCTTTAGTTAATTCTTTTTTTAAAAGAGTTGATTAATTAATTAATTAATTATATTTAAATAAAATAAAATCGCTGCAAGCAGTCCGTGATTTTAGATTCCAGGGGCATGCAAGGGAAGCCTGAGGTTGGCAAAGCCCATTCACACCAAACCCTTGTCGCACTTGCATCTGCATTCCTGAAATGGAGGAAGATAATTTGAGAAACAAAAACAATTATGGTTGATTGCCCTAAAACCACCAACTTAAACAATCTGTGTATTTTTAGCAATGATATCTTTGGTGAAATATTTTTCTTTCATTGTATAGAAGGTTTAACAAAGAATGCGTATTTTTCCACAATTTTATTCTCAATATTGAAATTGATACAAATTTTAAAAGAGGAAAGAACACCGGCACTCAATATCAACATATAGGTTCCCCATGACTACACCATGTGGTACTAATTTTCACTCATAATGATACCCAAAAACCACCAACTACTTCTTCGCAATGCTTGGCATGCCATTGGTTTACTTGAATAGTGAAATTGGTGGTTTTGAGTCTCAACTGTGGTGGCCCCAAGAAAACTCTACATGTCATAATTGGGAGAGGTGGTGGTTTTAGAGCATCCAACCTTAGAAGCCTTGTCTTTTCTTGCTGCAACTATTGTTCAAGTACTCTGCAACTGCATTACAATGCCGCAAGTAGAGTCATGCTCCTTTTTTGCGTTGCGTTCCTTTCTATTATGTGTTAGAGTAATTTTTAATTGTGTATTTTATATTTCTTGGTTGACAACAAATTCCCTCAAAGTTACGTGATCCATGCATGCATGCAGCAACATTGGTGTATGTAAATGGGCCATCAAGGAATGAAGACTTGTAGCCATGATTATAGCTTTGAGTCATGAATAGTCATGATGGACATGGATCTTTATAGGATATCCTTCATTCCAGGGAGCCAAAAAAAAAAAAAAATTGGCAAATTTTCAACAGAATCTTGTCTAATTTTGAGAGTGGTTACTTTTACACTAGAAAAAGTGGGCAAGAAAAGGGCAAAAAAATGGATGAAATCGTGAAAGTCTTCTCAAAATTGACTAAAATCATCATTATTTGGATGAAAATATCTTATAATAGGTAACTTTAAGGATGAGCGTATAAATGTGGATGACTCTGTCCATTCTATCCTTACCTGACTACAATTCAGGGTGCCTGTCGCTCTACAAATTAAAAAATTGGTTGATTCTTGAGATCAAAAGAAATTCCCTTCTGATGAGGAATCTGAGAAAAGATAGATTCAAAGTTTTAAATTCCAATCGCCGGAGGGTCTCCCTTCAGGTTCTGTGTGTGTATGTTCTTCTATCAATGGAATAAACGTTCATTTGATTCAAACAAAAAAATTAATTAATTAATTAATTAATTTTGTTTAGGTCCACATGTAACAAACTCGTTCTAGTTGGAAGACAAATCCAACTTTCTAAACTGCAACCCTTTTTGTTCAAAGGCTTACGGTTTAGAACGTGATTCAGGAATCCTTGAACCCTTCAGTTAACCCCTAAATGCCTAAAGCCCTCTCCAAATTTGGGAGTTTTGCAAAGATGCATCATAAAATGCAACGCAAAGGGATATTTTGAACTTGATGTATGAATAAAAGTTGTACATTATGAATTTTAGATTCTATCCATATAGTTAAATCTATGATTGCTATCACCAATATTTTTGTATAAAATTTGAAACTCAAAATTCAAAATTCTTTTGTAATTCGATTACAAATAAGATATTGACAATCTGTAAATGAAATTTGTTGTGATTGGTTGAAATGTAATACTCTAAGTGTAGTGATTTTTGGAGATTTTCTAGTTGCTTAATTTTATGAGTTGACTTTTTCAAGAGCACTTTTACACTTAAATCTTTGAAATTTTGGGTGAATCACTACAACATGAAATGAGGCATGAAAATTTCACAAATCATCCCCTTTCTAATCAGATCACACATGCATGAATCTAACTTCCCATAAAATGTATAGTATAAAATCCACACTACAAAAAGTCAACGACGGATGAGAAAACGGTAGGGGTTAAAGATAACTATTGCTATGGTAAAATTGGTTCATTATCTTACTTTGCCATTTATCCACCCATAACGGTTGCTTTTATGTTTTATTTCCATAGATCACCCAATGGTCACTAGGTCATTTCAATTGGAAGTACCACATGGTCTGTGATGAAACGATTTCATATACCTCACTAATTCTCATATACTTCGTTTGGTGCTTGCTAACTCTATATGTTTAGATGTGAACTTTGGATATAGCTAAATTATTTTTTATGGTTTATAAAAGACGTTCTCTTCATTCTTATGATGATTAAAATGAGACACCTTCTAAAATCTCATTTTCAAAAATAAAAAATACAATTTGCATCATAATTTTTATAATCTCAACTATGCAATGTTGGATTCTTTTATCATTTTTGCACACTACACATATGTTTTGGCAATGGATTGGTATGGTTGAAAGCTATGTTTTACTTGTTGTTGTCATCACATATGAGAAAAATAAAACAAAATAGCAACGGTGATGAACAATACCTTTGGTACTAAGGATCAATGATTTTAGTTTAAAATATCCAATTGCTACAATGTGAGGTGGTTGGCTAATTTCTTCGCTAATTTCAATAAAGGAAAATTAAAATCAAAATCAGAAATTTTAGCTATAATCTATGCAGTGAGGAAGGCATAGTAATCAAATTTAGAACATCGAACAATGGCTCGTAGTCCGAGCCTGGATGAATTTTAATAGGTGCACAATTGCTCTGTAGCTAGAATATCACGTTCACGCATTGGAAGTAGCACGCGTTGACAACATGTTGTTTTAGAGCATCGCGAGGAATTTAGATTAGGATTTAGGTTGGCGCCGCCCGAACTTTAAGCGCCTCGTCAAGGTTTAGGATAGCCATTGGTTATGCCTAGCAAACGCGTTGAGGATCCGCCAGGCTCATCATTAAGGGTCATTAGTCCAAATCAATGCAAAAATTTATCTTTGTAGTCAGAAACTTACAAAGCTCATTATGAAGTAACCCTTGTTGGCTCTAAACATGGCTGAAAATTAACCAATAATTTATAAGGTGATGTTTATGACTTAGCCAATGTACTTCAATTCTAAGATGTAGCTGAGTGATTGATTGAAAGTTAATATAGCGAGTTGCACGGGTGGAGCAATCAAGTGAACTACGCTCTTAAGAAGCCCCGACTCTAAATCCCCCTCGACGTTAATGCAAGAGGACAAAATTGCCCCCTATCAAGTCCTTATACCTTAGCAAGAGACATGACCCAAATTGAGAACACTTTGTGTGGTGACAAGTGTTCACGTGCAGTAAAACACAAGTTTTCCACTGGGCAACAAAGCACAAGCTTTCCATTGGGTAGCAAAGCACAAGTTTTCCACTGGGCAGCCAAGCCAGTAAAGTCCTTGATTCTAAGAACCAGTTCCTCCAGACTCCAAAGTATGATTTGGTCCGGAATGACTTTAAACTACCTAGGTAATAGCTAGGAGGTGGGCTCCCCTTAGGAGTGCTTAGTAGCACCAAAGAGGGCGGCGGTTCGATTCCGGTCGGATGCACGTCGTAAGGGCTAATACTTCCGAGCTTGATAGGAACCCCGTGCATGACAGGGATGACTCCCGGGCCTCATGTTATGGTGGGGGTGTCACTCTTAGTAGGAAATGATTAGGAACATTGAATCTAGTCCAGATATTGTAGGAAGAAAAATCCAAAAAAAAATCACCCGCAGGGGAGTACTGGAAACGTGCTCTCTTCATTCACAGTGTGATGTTTGTAATCTGTTGTTGTGCAATGGAAATAAAGCATCCATTTGTTTTAAAATAAAAATAAAAACATACTCCAAAGTATGAAGATAAGAAGCTGCTCATCCTGATAGATAAAAAAAGTGGGTGCCAGTCAATGACATCATGTGCAGGTCACAACTTACACTCTGTCAGATTCTTGCAACAATAATCCCACTTTGTTTTTCTGGGGGAGTTGTCCTGTCTCTGTGTCGTCATCTCCACCAAGTCATCAGTACTACCACTGTATAGTCAACTCAAACGGGTAGTCACCGTACATCTTATCTCATATAAAAGATAAATTTCTTTTGAATTTAAGAGCATCTCCAACAGGGCACTTCAAAGTCTGAATGACTCACCAAATACAAATGAAAAGGAAAGAGAGTTCTTTCAAAAATCATGTCAACTCTTTCAAAATTTCCTATATAGCAGATTCTATGTAGAATGGTAGATATGAGAGTTCAGCAGAACCTCACTCCCACTAGATCAATGAACATCGGTAGGTGGTAACTTGTCCATATCCAGAGTCATGTGTATGTCCCGCCCCCAAGGCACTGCCTTTTGTTCAGGGTGGTTTTCCTTGCAATGAGCTTCTCATTTGCCATCAAAACAAACAAATAAATAAAAATTCCTATATAGCGAGTCCCCTTTAAATCATATTCTGGTGTATTTATTGTTATGGATAAAGTTTTTGTTCGACCACTTTGCATGTGGTGGGTAGTGATTGGTTATCTAATTAAGAACATTTACAATGGTGGCTCGTTAAACTTGGATGACCCTATCAAAATATTCCAAAATATGATGAGCCTAATGTAAAAGTCCTCCACCCAAGGAACTTCAAGCATGGCCATAATTAATCAAAGAACCAATCACGAGCAACCACATGTAAAGTGGTTGAACAAAATTATTGTCGATTTAACAATAAATGAACCTAAATATAATTTAGAGGGGACTCGCTGTATAGGAAATAGTTAAAGTGTTCATCTCATATTTGAAAAGGCCCTCCTTCTTTTTCATCCTTATTTGGCAAGTCATCCATGCTTGAAGTGCCATGTTGGAGATGCTCTAATTATGGCCATGTTTGAAGTGCCTTGGGTGGGGGAATTTTAGTTCAGGCTCTCTATATTTTGATATATATATTTCAAAATTATTATTTTCACATTCCAAGTGTATGATCTTGTTGTGTTAGACCTTATAAACCATCCCTCAAATTTTCAAAACATTTGACTGTACAGATGTCAAGATTATAACAAATGAATTTGAAATTTCAGGCCCTGAAAAATCTGGGCAGTCTTACTTTCATGGGCTCCCTAATCTAAAAAGAAGAGTTGAAATGATGTGTTATTTTTTACCATCCTTAAGATGAGGTAATTAACAAGATGCATGACTCGATTTGATAAGATGTTCAATTCATTAGCATTTTTTCAAGACCTTGTAACGGGTGAGGAAATATGAGATTTTGGCTAAATTAGATCATCCCTTCAACTCTCCTCCAATTGGATGGCCCACAACTCATGGCATGCAACCCATGTGAGCTCAACAAAAGTTCCTTTGAAGTGCCCAATGAATCTCATTGGCTTAGATTTTTTGGCAAGCTTACCCGAAGTGTTGAAGTTGCCTTTCAAAATTGAGGTGTTTCACTTTGAAAAATTCCCCTAACTAGAGTTTTGATAAAATGGACATAATTCCAATTGGGTTGGAAAGAAGATTCGTTTACCTCTGACATTAAATTATTTTTTGAAAATTATATGAAAATTAGGACATGGGCAACCCAGGAAAATGGGTAGCAACCATAAAATGGTCTCTTGGGAGACGAGGGATTGAAGTCATGTCCTATTAAACAAGATTTCTACTAAGGTGAGTGGGCCATAAACCAACACTTTAAGCATTGTGCCTATTTTATAGTAATATGAGGTGCAATGTGATAGTTTGAATGGATTAGCAAATTCATTCTAGAATCATAATGTTTGGAGCTATATTGAATTAGATATGAATTTTGAAAGTTCAAGGTCTAGGTTGCCTATTTGTGACAATAGACTTGCCGGTTGAAATCAACAGTGAATTTACCTTGAAGGATCATGAAGTGACTTAGAATAAACATAGTTCTTACAAATGAGGTGACTCCAAGTAGTGCTTCAAAGCCAACAATCACTAAATTATTTTAGTGATTGTTGGCCGTTTTTGGCACAGTAGAGTGCTATTCATGAAGTAAATATACGGGAATTTCTTTATCGTCAGCGTCGGTTATTGGCCCACTCACTTTTATTAGTGCCACTTGATGGCCCCAATGCCATTAGACATGGGAGAACTGGCCTCCATTATAATCTTATTAAATTGAATACTTTAGATTGACTTTAACCTCTAAAGGCCCACAAGAACGCATTGTATTCAATAATAATTTTGCTACTTTACTAGCTTATTTAGATTCCATAATTTTGACTCAATGTTAACCCCTAACCGTCCCGACGTCCATATTTTGGACGTTTTTGGGGGTACATTCACCTTCAAAGAGCTGTAACTTTTGCAAAAAGTGTCCAAAAATACTTAAATTTTGAAAAAACTCCCCGCATGATGTATGGAATGTGTGGTAAAAAATTCAGATCAATCCAAGATGAAATAAATTTTTGATGATCATTTGAAAGTAGGTATATTTTTTTTGGACAATCTTTGTGCATTTTGATGGCTGTAACTTTCGGTGCTTGTATCTCCTTCATCCCATGTCCGTTTTCAATAAAAATTATTGGGTTGGATTTCCCTTGAAGTCTAGTTATCATGGTAAAAGTTTCATGTCAATCCATGTTGTTTTGAATGTTTGGGAGTCATTTTAGTGCACGGGTCTAGTTTGGACACTGTTTGCTTTTTGGGTCAAATCGGTCACTTTTCGGGCTACTTTTTGACATTGCAAGGCCATTTTAGGGCACATTAAATTTTTTCATGAGTTTTTTTTGGTACCAATGTGTTTATATGATGATTTTGAACTACTTTTATAGTTGAAAGTTTTTTCATTTGAGTAATTTTAAAAATGAATTTCACCTCTAACTGTGTTGCTAGGAAAATTTCAGCATCCTTTTTTAACACTAAAACACTATGATCTTGGAATCTATATGGCCAAATGATCTCAAAATTGATCCACATAATCTACAACATGTATATTACAAGATCGTACGGTTGAGATTTCTATACCTCACTTACATTTAGACCTGTAACACATCAAAAGCAATGATGATTTTAAGCCCAAAAAAGCCAGGGACGCTTAGGGGTTAACTAGAGAATTGTAGATGCTCGTTACAAGAACACACGAATTCTTTAAGATGTGCAATTATGTTAATCGATCCGACGAAAAAAATTAAAATGTCAACGCAGGTGAATTTGGGACATGATAGTTAGAGAGTTTGATGACCTGGAGGGTGTTTTCACACTAGGAAGTCAAATTTGTCAAAAAAAATATTTGTACAATATGTAAAATTTTTGCCATTAATGCGTCATTAATACCTCATTAACACTATATAATAATTACGGAGAATGTTTAAATATATGTTAAAAATAGTATAAAATATTTGGAATCTTTTTTCAACATATTTTATATTATTTTGGAATGTTGTTGGAATATTCATATAATCTTTTTGAACCTTTACACATTTTATGTAGTGTAAAAATCAATAATGATCGCAAACACTGGCTTTAGTTAGCATGTCACTAACAAGTTACTTCACCCAAACATCAATCTTTCATAATCAATCATTGTTGCTGTGTTTATTTTTAGAACACCGTCTTTTGTGAGCACCTTGGTACAATGCATCTTTGTAAGCCTCTGAAACTTCAAACGCATATCATAGTTCTAAAATTTATGAGAATTTTTGCAGTAAATGACCTATTGATTTTTCTCAACAATTTTCTCAAACAACTCATGTTCAAACCTTATAATCATGTATCATTCGGTAGATTGTCTTGAAAATTAGTATACAATCTAACAACTAAGTCATATTTGAGTTTCAACTGTGAAATTTTGTACATAAACCCAATTGATAGACATAGTTGCGTTCTTGAAAGCATCACAAGAAGTGATAAAATTTCAGTAATGAACATGGTCCTTTAGGGGTTAAGTCTAACATGGGTTGAAATTTGGTTGAATTCGGTCCAAAAAAAATGGCCTCGACTTCATATGTAGAGTGGCCCTAAAGTTTCACATTTTACCATAACCAGTTCATCCTAAATCCAAAAATAAAATAAAATAGTTTTTTTTGGAGTAATTTAGCTAAAGAATGTCTTGAAATCTGGTATGAACGGAGGGTACATTTACAAGGAAATAATATAGCTCTTTTGGTTAAAAAATAAATAAAAATCAGTAAGACTGAGTCAAGGTCCGCCCTCACATCCAGAAACAGAAAAGTGAAGTTTCGTTGAAGACCCAAATCCAAAAAAGTGAAAGTTGGACCAGAGACAATCTGATAACAGAGATATAACATTCAGTAGCCTTCGAAGAGACTGCCTTTTAGTTTCATCCACCTTTATATACGGAGTGAAGTGATTTCTAATTGAATGAACTATTGAATCAAATAAACAATTACAAAACACTGTTGAATTGTGAATGAATCAAATAAACAACTACAAAACACTGTTGAATTGTGATTGAATGAGTGCTTTCGATTACTGTTCACCATGGTTGATTGCTCTTGCTTAATGCCACGTGCCCCCATAGCTACTGATATGATTGGGAATATCCCCCAATGAAATGATGTGGGATATTCCACATCATTCTGTTGGAGGGAGGCACTAGTCACAGAGGCTACTGAATGTTATGGAGAGAGAGTTGTCCTTGGTTCCGAAAATTTGAGGTAGTAGATGAGTTAATCGAAATGAAGCAGACCTCTGCAGAGTCTTTGTCCTAATAATATCAATATCTGACCTTGACTCTAAATCCCCTAGACGTTAATGCAAGCACTGTTCACCCATAGGCCCCATTTTCTGAAATTTTCATTTTGGACACTCTAGGGTCTATTTTTTGGCAATTTTTTTGCCAATTTGAGGCCTATGGTCCCAAAGTGATTTAGGGGGACCCCTTGGGAATTTTAAACCCTTGGAAGAGGGGGTTATTTTTTAAGGTGGGCCCCTACATGCACAAAATAGGGGGCAAATTTTGTCCTCTTGCATTAACGTCGGAGGGGGGGGGGGATTTAGAGTCTTTCAATATCTGACACAGATTGTGCATGAAATAGTTCCTTGGCCCCTTCATGAATAGTCCCTTAGGCTTGGGGGAATTTGTGGAAACTCTCCTTTAGCATTGAGGAAGTCACGAGTTCCACTCCCATGGGTGGTGTAGGGCCTTGTTTTAGATTATTCTCCAACTCACCATAGACTAGTTTTGCTGTCTTTTTGAACTGAAAACGAGTTGAAGGTGATTATGAGGTGAGTTTCTACTTTAAGACACTCTTTTCGGTTAACTTTAGAGTGTCTCAAAGCGGAAAATCACCTCATACTCACCTTCAACTCGTTGTCAGTTCAAAAAGACTGCAAAACTAGTCTATGGTAAGTTGAAGAATAATCTAAAGGAAGACCCTGCACCGCCTATAGGAGTGGAACTTGTGACCTCCCCAATGTTAGAGGAGAGTTCCCACATGTTCCCCCAAGTCTATGGCTCTATTCATGAAGGGATCAAGGGACTATTCATGTGTAAGGCATGTCAAAAATTGCTTATATAAGATTGTTGACTCCGCATAGACTCTCTACAAAGCCCTCCTTATTTTCAATTAGCACAATTGAATGGCATATTTAGTGTCTGGTGACACTATTTCTAAACCCAAACACTATTCGATTTTAGGGAGATATAGTGTCTTTGTAAGGAAAATAAAATGAATGTAGTGTTTCAATGACATTTGTCAACTTTATAATAAGTATGGCATGCCACCTCATGTCACTCTCATTACTTGAAAAGAACATAGCACTCTCAATAAAAGTGGAAATGACAAGTGGCTAACTCCTTTGTAGTGTCAAGGGACACTATTCCTCTTCACTTTTAAACAAATTGTGGTAAATGACATCACTTCTCCTTGGACACTAAATACGCTATTTAGTGTAGTTTTTTTTTTTTTTTTTTCAAAATTTTACCAAAATACTACTTCAAGTTTTTGGGAATATTTTGTTTGCTAATGTCAAGTTTTTTTGGGATGAATTTGCAAAATTGTAGATGCTATTTTGGATGAAAGTATCTACATGGATGATTCTATCCAAATTTTCCATGGATATGTGTGCTAGAATTGATCACCACTCATGCTACTTCCTAAAAAAAAATCAATGCCCCATAGCTCTTTACACGGACTTATCTCTTTACTCTACTTCCACGTACATACAATTTTCAAAATAAGGGTCTAGGGAGGCCCAATTTTTTTCATTTTTTTTCATTTTGGGGATCCATAAACTATATTTGAAAATTTTATAATTCTAAATTGGTGCTTCGAGGCTGAGGCCACCCCCATGGAATTTTGGGAGTCTACATATGCACAAAATATGAAGCAGCCTTTTGTTAAGGGCCCCCCCAAACCTAGGCCCAAAAGACATTCGGAAGACGAATTTAGAGAACTCCCCAGACTAGTCCAGCACTGGTAGCAACACCCAAGAAAACTTGTGATCCATTTTTGTTGGTCTATGGTCCTGTTTCCAGGCATCCATTTGTACAGTATAACCACAACCATTTTCACACTAATCACATATCATGCACCACTATGCAAGCCTTGAACGTGTTATTTTATTTGAAAGTGAGTGTCATGCACTTCTCTATTCCCAGGCTTTTGGAATACACGATAAGTCCCCATCAAACTTATTTTGAACAATTCAACAGTTGGAAACATAAAATTGCATGGTGAAAAGTAATTAAGTGAGCTAATTAACCCTTAAACAACATTTCAGGTCTGAAAGAATACAGATCATACATTTAGGCCGGGCATGGGTGGATGACCAATCACAACAAAGAAATAAGCACACGAGGAATCAATTGTGAATTTGGGCAAGAATCAAATGATCTTCCAATACCTTTGATTTAAACATTGTGAACAAGCATTCAAGAATTTGTTGTTGCAACTAACCACGTTAAATGCCTCACCTTGTTGTGCATCCAATGCACCTTCTACAAGTTCCCCTTTTACCATGACATCAGAGCAGCTAAAACGATCAGTCCCTGAATATGAATAGAAAGTAGAATTTTGTTCAAAATTTTTCTGGGCCTGAACCCACTCGCCTTTTTTCACTGTACAATGAAGAATCTCACAGACTTTTCCCTCATATTGAATGAAATTATTTAGAGATCATCTAAAGTTTTGGCCCGAGGGAGCACCGTTGGAGAAGCTTTTATGTAAAAGCAAAACCAAACATCAAACGGTGAAATGACTCATCTCTTTTTGCACAAGCAACTTCCAAACTCAAAATCAGTAAAGAATGACTACTCACATGGACTGCACATGTACATAGATTAATAATCAACACACTTAACGTAAATTTGTGACTAGATATTATCGTCTCGTCTCGATCAAGCGATGATCGTTTATAAACGGTGGGTATGGTATGGTAGTACAAGTTATGGACCCAATTCAGTGCACCCTTGGCATGGGTGGTCCCTATGGAAAAGATCATTCCAGTTTGGTTGACTTTGGAACAGGGCAGAATGTAACTTAATATCATTCATACAGCCACTTCATCACGCCATTGTGGACCCAGTGAGGGTATGGAAAAACTCACGACAAATGTTCTCTTTCTACAGTGGAATGAATTGTACCAACACATTTAAAAAGTATGCGTACGTGCACACCATGCTATGACATCACCGTAACTCTATACACATTCGTACTTGTCAATATTCCCACTCCAACCTTGATCCACAAACCTCCTGGGCCACACCTTGCAATGGATATTTAATTGAATTTGTAGGACTTCCAAGGAAAATTAAAGTCTCGAGAGCCCCAGTGCATTAGAGGACCTTATTCCGTTCCCACCCCCAATTTTGTTTCATAAAAAGTGCCACTGCAACAATACACTTAAATTGTCCCTTTCATGAAAAAACATGGAAGGACATTCACCAATAAACAAGAAGGGTACTTGGGCATCAAAGACTAGAATTAGAGCATGGTGCCCAAGGCCCATATTGGTACTATTCTTTGGTGCTATCCCTTGGGCACCATGCTCTGGCACTATTCTTTGGTGTCCAAGTACCTCCAACTTTCTACTAGGGATTTGAATTGCCACACAATGCAAGTGTCATGTTGTGGTTAACCCTTAAACATCGTTGCAGCCATATATTGGCAGATGGATGTAATGGATCCAAAGTGAATTGAAGTATCACAAAGTAGATGAAGGAATTTTCATTCATTTCTTTTTGAGAAGGCTCTTCATTGATCATGCCACCTCTTCACGTTAAATTAAGGTCATTCAAGCTATTTTTGGATTTTACATGAGGTCCCAATTACACAAGGAGTCATAAAAACGGTCCACTATGTAGTGTATTTTGGATTTTTTTTGTTTTTTCCTATGTAAACTAAATTTAGACCATGAAAATGAGTTTTAGTGCATTTGAGCTTAACCAACCAAATGAAGCTTACCAAGTCTAGTTTCTACTCCACTTTGATGTTTTTGGAAAAATCTGAAAATTGAGTGTTTTATTGGAGTTACAAGTTTGGTGAATATTACCATGGTGTAACAATTTTCTAAATTTAAATACATGGATGATTTTCATTTACAACTCTTTTCTTCATTGCAATTTACATCTTTGGTAAAAAAAATTGGAAAATTTTAGTATACTTTTTAATTGATATGAATTTTCTTTACAATCACTTCAAAAAATCATAATAAAAACCATAGTGAAAAATCATGTGTCTACTACAAACCATGTGTCTACTACAAGCCATAGTGAAAAAAATCATGGTTTGTAGTAGATACATGGCTTCATCTACTAAAAATATAAATTTGGATTTAAATTATTTATAGTGGCAAAATTGAGTGTGACATGTATAACTTGATTCCATGGTCATGGCCCAACGCTTAAGGGTTAATGCCCCAAAAAATTGAACTAAGTGATACTTGAGACATTAACAAATGAACACATGGATTGAGTTACGTCCCACCATAGAACTTGTAGTTTTTTTTTTTTTTCTTTTGTGCCTTCAAGGTTAGAAACCCACAAGTATTCACCAGTCAAATTGTTGTTTCTAGATTGGGTAAACTTACGCACTTTGCACGGAACACCCAATTCCCTATTTTTGCACTTGGCCAAGTGCAATCATTTCCGGACCTAATTTAAATTTCCTTTATTTTTAAAATTGCTAGATTGACTATTTAAAAACTAATACAAATTATGAATAGATTAAGACATTGTAACACCATTGCCAAAGTGTATAGGAGAAGAAATTTATTTATTTTCCTTTATTTTCCGTTTTCTTATTTCTTTTTTTGTGTGCCAAAAAGTACTTAAGGCTGCGTTTTTTTCCTTCCCTCCATCCTTCAAAACAACATTCGAATGCCGCGTACCCTCAGCCCCTCCGCTACGCCCAATTTTTTTTCATTTTTTTCATTTAATTAATTTATTTATTTATTTTCCGAAATTTCCGGGATTTCGAGGGCTGAGGATCTGCACGTGCGGACCCCATTTTATTTTCTCTTCAAGAGAACACGACTATGTTCTCCCATGCTCCCATGGCCGCCTTATATATTCTTAAAGCAGCTATGAGAGGGTATGAGAGAACATATTTTTGTTCTCACAAGGGTGGAGGATGGAGGGTGTATTGTTGCGTACCCTCAGTCCCTCCGCCATGCTAAAAAAAAAAACCTTTTTTCCGGGATTTCGGGATTTCGGGGGCTGAGGGTCCGCGCGCACGGACCCCATTCCATTTTCTCTTCAAGAGAACATATTTTTATTCTCATGAGAGCTGGACGACAAAGGGTGCGCTGTCGCGTACCCTCTGCCACGCTCAAAAAAATATATTTCATTTATTTATTTATATTTATTTTTTATTTTTTATTTTTTTGTACGGGTTTTCGGGGGCATAGGGTCTGCACTTGCAGACCCTCTTTCATCCTCACCCCAAGCGACTACTCAAGAGAACATCTACATGTTCTCTCATTCTCCCATGGCCGCCTTATATACTCTTGAAGCGGCTATGAGAGGGTATGCAAGAACATACGTATGTTTTCTTTACGAAAGGAAGAAAGGAAAAGGGCGGCTATGTATCATTAGCGACCTACAAAAAGTATATATGTGTATATATATATATATATATATATAAAAATAGACATATAGATAGATGTTTGATGATTTTTTTTGTTTTTTTTTTGTGCAGGTGGTTGGGTGTGCATGGTCGCACATTTTGTTTTCCCTTTTCTTAGTGCATTTGGAAGCCATGTTGGAATTGACAACAATGTTGTTCATGTGGAATATCATGGATTTTGTATAGGGGAGTGAATCGCTCAGCTCGTTGTTCTGACGAGTTTGTTCGAAGAGGTTGAACAATCTATTTTGATAACATAGTAAAGAAATGTCATGGTGGAGTTGCTATTTAGAGGGAGGAAGCAACAAATGCAACAATGGCACTATTTGATTACGTGCGGATGTAGCAAATCAGTATTCCAAATGAACTGAAGTCCCACAAACTTGAATATGTTGCAATGCAGATTGAAGGCATGGGTGACAAGAGGTTGCTAGATGCTTACTAGAGTACATGAGTACATTACTATATTGTATGTTATTATCTAGTTTATTTATCAAGATACTGATTAAAAAGTTTGTACTATTCTTATAAATTGTCAACAAGTAAAGTGTTTTTATATACTAAAATGTATATTTAAAACATAATCGTCTATTTGTGGCCTACTTATAATTGCTTACAATATGTTTATATGGTTTTGTAAGATGTGTACTTAACCTCTTGTTTGAGAACTCTAACTTCCTGTATTTTTCTAATATACTATGTGTCAAGATCAATTTCAAGGAGAGTTTTGTCGCGTATAGAATTTAATTAGAAATATTCAAAGCACAAGTAATGATTTTTCAAGAAAAAAAAATGACTCGACAATTTCCAAATTATCCTTTTTGCAATCAAATCTGTAGAAGAAAAAAATTGGTCGAAATTTTCATGCAATTTCTATCGGTTTGAATTTTTAGTGCGCCCGAAAGCCAAGTGCATGATTATATGGCCAAGTGCAAAAATAGGGAATTGGGTGTTACGATCACAATTACATGACCAAATATAAGTATCAACTCATACTCGATTTTTTTTTGTTGTTTTTATACTTTTAAGAAATAATGTGAAAGGAAATCATTTCTAAGTTCTAAGTTCCTAAAACTTACTCCTCACTAATTTCTCGACATTATATGCATATTTAGTGTTATTTATTTAACACTAGATACATATTTATTGTTACTGTACAAGGATGCAATAATTTTCATCGATAACTTAAGCTCATAGAGACCCATGCGCCTAACTGTAAAAGTGGTAACTCATAAGTGTTGAAGTTGACGATGTAGGGTAGTGTCGTTAGAAGTCAAAAGGATTTGGATGGAATTAAATGATGTGTAGGAGAGAGATGAAGGCATGGATTGATATTAGAGGCCTCTAGTGGTGGGTTATTCCATATGGGTTGTCATGCACACCTCCTAGTGTACACCTATTAAGGAGGGAAGCTCTTGAGTAATAATCATCTCTTCTATGCATTCCTTGTGTTTGTGTATGTGCCTTGTGCAATCTTTAATTACCTTCAAAAATAAGACTAAGTAAACTCAAATAGACTCATGGGCCTCCATGTGTACAAGTGGAGACTTATGAGGTAACAATTTTTTGGATAAGGCAACCTAAATTTCCAAGCAATCTAAATGCACAATTTAATGTACACTAGTTAGTTTTGAAAGTCGATCGGAATAAGGTCCCATTAGGTATAAGGCCCCATTAGGTATAAGGCCCCATTAGGTGGAAGGCACCATTCCTCACCTAAGGGCTGCTTCACACTATGGCCGAATGTCGAGAGGCCGTCGATTTCCACCACTCAGATTGCACGAAACCAAGAATTCGGCCTCTCGACCCTTCACACTAGAGGCCAAAGTCCAAAGCCCGTCGCCCTCCAAAATGCCTACATGGCAACAGTTTTTGACCAAGGCGACAGACTCCCGAAGGGAGTTTGGGTCAAACAAGAATGGAAACCCAAACCATGGTCGATTTTTTTTCATAAAAAATCAAAAACTATATTTTATTACCTATTTCCAGCCGATTTCTTTAAACTCTCAACAAAGTTTGACCACTCAATCCCACAGCCTCTCGACTTGGACAGCCATAGTGTGAAGCAGCCCTAATACTCCAGCTTATCGATAGATTGCAGCTAGCCTTGAGACTCGTGCATGCATACATCACCAGGATGCACCTGGGTTCATTCTTTCGACCAAGATGAGCGCCACTGTCAAAGCACACCACCATTGACAACGGAAGTGAACGGACAACCCCATCTTGCATCCAGATTCCTTGCCTACCAAACTTTTACTGTAGCCTGTGGATCAACGCATAATGCATGGTGTTCAGAAATCAGAATCATCCAACTATCAGTGCTAGTCAATCTCATGGCTAGCTCCACTGTTGCAGCAAAGTAACGACAAACGAGAATTTCTATGATCCTATTGGCCTGGTCCTACAGTAATTTTTAATGCATTTTTGGCACCTCTGACCTGGGAATATGAAAAAGAAACTGTAACTTACGGTGGTTCATGATTTTGTTGAAACTGTCAGGGATTGCATGTCAGTGATGAGTGTACTGTATCGATCTGTCAGTAGTATTGATAAATTTAAGTTACATATTGTTTTCTGGAAAAAAGCTCGTAAAAACTGCAGTTTTTCTGCAGAAATTGATTCTTGAGGAACCGTTTTCATTGACAAGTTAAAAAAGGAAAACAAATCGTAACTGACTTAGAAATTCACCTGGAAAGGACGAAGATCGTTGCTGGCGCCCTGATGCCTTGCAGGTTGCAAGGGAACAATACCGCCGTATCGATATTAAAATAAAAATAAAAATAAATAAATGAAGATTTTTATTTTTTTGAAACAAACGAAACTTGCTTCATTGCAAGATTGACTGATATAAGGGCCTCTTTACACTAAGGTCGAGCCACCTAATACCGACCAGGTACCTAATGCCGATAATTTCTACACATGGCTTTCATTTTAGAACGCACATCTAGGTAGACCATAGATGGCTTATCGTTTTGGTCAACAAACAATAAAGGCTCTATGACATATTTAGATTTGCGTTCTAAAATGAAAGCCATGTGTAGAAATTATCGGCATTAGGTACCTGGTCGGTTTTAGGTGGCTTGACCTTAGAGGCGAGAAGCCTTGAGGAGAGAAATTTCAGCCCATGAGAAATTGGTCTTCTTGGTTTCTAGGCCTCCCATTGGCTGAAATTTCTCTCCTCATGGCTTCTCGCCTCTAGTGTAAAGAGGCCCTAAGGGTACCTAGCCGAAGACGGCTTTTGCGTGATTAACCCTTTGAAGCGCCCGTGTCCATATATTGGACGACGGATAGATTACAACTGTTCGAATTCCATCCAAATTGGACAGTTTTCATCCACCCAAATTTCTCTTAGTTCTTGTGCAAGGTGACTATCTTTTCTATGGTTTGGATCTTTAAAATAGTATATTATGATTTTAAAAATAAAACAATTGATTTATGTCAAGTTTCATTTTTAATTCAAGAAGTGAGACCTTAAATATGATTTTCCAAAATAAGTAGAATCAAATAATGGAAACCATGTTATTCAAATTTCATTACAATTTTTTAAATTTTTGTGTGTTAGTTTGAGATTTTTAATTGAATTTCAAGAGAAAATCTTCTAAAATTATTTAGAAAGCATTAATAAAATATATAATAAATCCAACCGTATAGACATGATTTTCACATTGACATTTACAAGTTTTCTTTGTACATCAACTCTATGTTTGGTTTTCATCAAACATTTATAATGCTTCTTTGAAAACAACTTTGAATCGAGACGTTAAAGGGTTAAAACGGGACAACTCCAAAAATCTCATTTTCAGAGGCAAAGTATATGATTTGAATCATTGTTATGATATCAACCATGCACCACTGGATCCTTTTATCATTTTTACATATTATACGCATGGGTTGGCAATAGATTGGCACGCTTGAAAACTTTTTTTTTTTTTTTTTTTTTTTTTTTTTTTTTTGAGCATCATTTGAAAGAAAAGAGACACTTGTTTTATCGTCCCGAATAGAAATTCATCCTTAATTTTTTTAAGAATCTACATTCATTTGTGGTTGAAGCCTATTTTGGATAGCTTCATATAACTTCATTTTTTTGATATTTATTACAAATTTCTTTTAGGGAGATGTATAGAATGCACATCTATTTTGTACCCAAAATCTATAGAATTTCAATTTGTGAGTGAAAAGTTATTATATTTTTATTAAAAATACTAAAAAAAAGCAACAAAATGATAAACTATATATTTTAAATTTGTTTTCAGAAAAATATTTTCCAAAAGAATCTTGAAATATTCCAATGCAAAACCCAATTTAAAAATATTAGATGTACCGACCCCGCCATTTTCCACCTAGCCAGTAGTTGTCTAAAGCGTGAGGAACAAGGGGAAGGTAGTTGTCGGTATAGTAAGGTAACTTACGAGAGAGAGACAGGATGGATGAATTAATGGCAGACATCCGTTTGTCATCCAGGAAGTTTGAAATCATGGCCGGGCCCGGTCGGGGCGGCTCAAGGCCGGATTTCCGCTGCGCGGGGCCCGTGATGACGCGTTCAGATACGATTAAACAGTTCTACGGCCGTTGGATGGCACATCCGACCGATGGACGGATTCTCCTTCCGTAGGACAGGCGCCACAGAAACAGAGCATTCAAGAATGGCCATGGACACCCAAAGCCCTTTGTAACGACCCTCTCTACAATCACATTATAGAATATCCTGCACACTTGTGACATTATCACTGAGTGTAGCATTGGTCGCACATTCAAACTATGTTATTAGTGGAAAACTTGGGACCCAAGGTGGTCAGATTAATGAGGTTGGAGTCGATTCAAAAGTCTTTAGGGGCGGGAGTTCTTGAGCATTCTAAACTCTGCAGGTTGGGATCCAGTCGCGAGCGGACTCGTAACGATTGAATTCTTCCGGTGGAATTTTGTTTGGAATTCGTTGTTTGAAATTCCATGTGTGATTCGTAATTAATTTGCGCGAAAGAAAGAAAGAAATCATGTGTGTGATGAGTTTCTGTGGTGATGACGATGTCCGGGAAGAGTGTGAGTTTTTAAGGGAGCGGCCGTGAAGGAACGAGTGTGTGTGGAGTTTTTGGTGAAATTGAGGTTGTAGTAAGGGATGCTAGGAATTCGGGAGTGTAGAGCGGGTTCTGAAGGAGCGAACTACTCATCACCACTCGCGAGTCAATTGCAGCAAGCATGGCTTCAGTCGCAGATTCATTCGCAGTCACCGAAACTGCAGAAACGAGGATTGGTGAAAGATGTCTCGCGAGCTTCGTATCATCAGGTAGCGTCGGATCTCTCATCCATTGTGGCGGATCATACTGGCGTGGTAAACCGTGAGGAGTTCTATTTCCACAAGAGTAGGCTTGAGACTCCGGAGTTTCCGAAGAGGCCTGTCATTCCGCAGCTGTTCTCGTACTCGAGGAAAGCAGACTTGCCAGTACGATCATCGTCAGGTAGTAGTTTACAGTCAGAGGCAAGCAGCTCCACGCTTTCTTGCCTGTCTTCTCCAAGATCTGGCTCCCTCTCACCTTCTTCTCAGAGAGTTGGCGGATTTCAAGACGTTGTAAACTACGGAGACGATGGCGCCCTGGATCTTGCAGGGCAGACTGAGCCTCTCGTTCGGTTCTTGGATGGCTTACTTATGGACGAAAACATGGAGGAGAAGAAGTTCACATCGCAAGAAGGATTTAACTACCAGGCCATGGCCAAGGAACTCGACGCATTTGTTAGTCCAGATGCTTTGGAACTCGGTAACAGTGAGAGTGGCTACGATATAAGCTGGACGACCACAGGTTTCTTGCCAACCGAGGAAAGCGTGACGGACAAACTTATTCATGCATACACCTGCAACCTAAACAAGCACGTGACGGATGTCTCTGAAAATGTAGACTCCAGCACATGGATCAATGAGCGAGATGCGTGCACTGATCACTCGGACGAGTCTTGGGATTATTATCTGGAATGCATTCGGGAAAAGCCTGCCGAAAGTCGCACGCTGAGCTCGTCTCTTCTCCAGGATCATTTCTTCGGAAGAGAAGCGTCGCTAGATACTTTCTCGTTTTCTCCCGGTTGCGTTGATCTCAAGGGGTTGCTCCTGAGGTACACGACTCTTTTACTATTTCTCTGTAGCTAGATACTCGAGAATATTAATATTTATGATTTCTGTAGACTTGGAATCGCGTATGCTGAACCTTCCGCTCGAAAATTTGTGCTTATATTCATAGAATATCGTGGCGTACAGTAATCCTTTGGATCCTGTGCTGTTAATATCAACGGTTTCATTGTCCTGAAAACTACGTTGTTTAGTGATCGCTAATATTCTGTAGTTTGCTTATGGAGTTGCAGTGCGTTTCTTCAGAACACCTGGTCAGTTCCTTCTCATTTGTGAACCTAGCAATGTGTATTGAAAGAGCGGGTAATTTTCATGCAGGATATCAATCTAGAAAAAATTGAAGATGTATAGAAAAACTTAAAGTTTCTTAATTCTATTTAAATTAAGAAAATTTCTCATTTCTAGCATTTAATACGAATAATAGATGTTAGTTGAAGAAGACATCATTTTTGTCGGAGTAGCCTTCAGCCCTTCACTAGTCTGTACCTTAACTGGTCACATGGGAATCATAAATTTATACCTCGTGCACGACTTTTAGATGTACGCAGTATCAATATAAGGTACTTGAATACAAAACTATGGGCCTGATGAGTATTTACGAGTCTAGGTCTTGGTGATTTGTTTCTTAAGTTGACATTTCTTGTGGTCCAGATGCGCGCTTGTTGTTAGTCAAGATGATGTGAGAAGTGCGAACGACTTGATAAGGGAGCTTCGGCACCATTCATCAGCGTACGGAAATTCGCTTCAGCGGATGGCTTATTATTATGTGGAGGCTTTGGTGAGTTTATGTTCCAAATTCTCTTCCAAACTAAAGTTACTCAAGAGCAGTTGGTGGATCAATCCGAACATTGTCAACAGAGGTTTTTCACATGTACAACCGTTTTTGACGATTTTTTTGCTGCTATTCATCATTGGTTGTGATTTATTGCTATTTGCTTCATCTGCTCAGCTGCGTTTTGTACTGCATTAAAATACTGCAGCAGTGCTCGCTGGCCATGCTTTGTCCTTACAAGTCTCCATGTTGCTAACCTGCAGGTTGCTAAGATGTCAGGAACGGGTGCCCAACTCTACATGGCCATCACTAGCAATACCCCCTCTTCTGCGACAATGTTGAAAGCCCATCGTTTGTTTGTTGACTACAGCCCTTTCGTCAAGGTTTCCCACTTTTTCTCGACGAAGACTGTTCTAGATGCCTTTGAAGGCGCAGAACGAGCACATTTGATCGATTATGGTGTCGCGTATGGTGCACAATGGCCATGCCTCATCCAGCGCCTGTCCCAGAGACCTGGGGGCCCGCCTCACCTGCGCATTACATGTAAGTAGAACTATATTAATATTTAAGCGTAAATTGCTTACTATTTCATCTAACACACTGTCCATTTTTCTCTCCAGTGGAAGAGAAGACTGCGGATTGTCTTCATTTAGTTCTGCATGTAGACGAACAAGGTCCAGGAAAAGAGAATGGGATATAGAACTAATAGGAAATTATGTGCATGTTTCAGGTATTGATCTACCACAACCGGGAGGTAAGCCATCTGCGAGAGTGCAAGAGGTTGGCCGTAGGTTGGCTGAGTTTGCGAAATTATGGGGAGTATCATTTGAGTTTCATGCATTGGCTGACAAATGGGAAACGATTACGCCTGCTCAACTGTGTTTGAAGCACGATGAAGTGCTGGCAGTGAATTGCCAGTATCGACTTCGTAACCTCCTGGACGAATCTATAATGGCTGCAAGTCCTAGAAAAGTTGTCCTTGACAGGATCCGAAGCATGAACCCCAAGGTGCGTATACTTTCCGAATCGATACGTTTCGTGTGCCGAGGATCCAAAACTGTCTGTTAAATTTCAAATGCTAGCTGTAAATCCGTATTCTAGGCAGCAACGAAGAATCAAAAGTGTGTCATTCGTCTTGCACAAGTTTTCTTCAAGCTTCAATTGGATTTTTCTACATGAAAATTGAACTCTTGACATGCACATGTAGAATATTTGAGTTTGTTGGCTGATTTTGATTTTTTATAAATTTTTGTGTGTATAGTTTGGGATGTTACAATCCTAACATTCTATTGTTCTATTATGCAGGTCTTCGTCATGTTAGCAGTCAATGCGAACTATAACGCACCCTTCTTCATGACTCGCTTTCGGGAAAGCATGAAGTATTACTCCACAATGTTTGACGCTATGGAAGTCTCGATGCCCGCAAACGACCCAGACCGAGCGATCCTTGAGAAGGAGTTCTATGGGCGAGAGATTCTCAACATCGTTGCGTGTGAAGGAGTAGAAAGAGTGGAACGCGCAGAGCCATATAGGCAATGGCAGACTCGCACACAACGAGCTGGGTTTTCACAAAAACCGCTGCCTCCAATCATGATGGCAAAAATCAAGGCCATGATGGGTTCATTTCACAAAGACTACGGTATTGGAGATGATGGAGGCTGGTTCCTCATGGGATGGAAAAACCAAATCGTGCGTGCATTGACAGTTTGGGAGCCCACTCCAACTACCTAGATTTCATCACATGGTTCTTGAACTTCTTACGATCGATTTACTCGTTTTTCTCAGGAGCCTTCTGGGCTGTTACGATCGGGAGGGCGCAAGGTCACCACTTGAGACGAGGACTCGTCTGGGTACGAACCTCACAATCCCCTTTCAAGCACAAAATACTGTCTCAATGGTTTGACGATCTTCCTACCTTCAACTAATCTCCTCAGGATGGCCTCGCTGATCTTTCGCCCGTGTTCCACAGCTTTGAAGAACATAGAATGATCCAGCACCTGCATGTGTTCAGATGGAAGAAGGTAAAGAGACTGGCGGGAAAAAACCCTGATGGAAAAGTAACGAGGCCAAGTTAAGGTACCTCTGTTGACGACCTAACGCATTAATTCTATCAACTCCCGAGGAACAAACCATCTTCCAGCAGGTGGGCGTGTGCACTTCGTGTTTTATTCGTAGTAGTGAGAAAGATTTGACATACTAGGCCCCCATGCAATATCGTAACCCAGTGATGATACAGTCTAGCTAGTGGCGTTCGATCCATACGGATGGAAGTTTTGCACACATGCCACTAGAGAAAACATAGAGGGAAAAAAGTCACAGGCAATAGCTTGCACGCTATATCCTGTTTTGTCGATTGAGTACCGACTATGATAACTGTTAATTGGGGTACGCGGCAATGACTACCAGCACCTCCAGATAGAATGTTTCTGTACTTGTATTTTCTACTTCGATGGATTGAAGTGTAAATGGACGAGTGCTGTTATTTGTGCTTGTATGAAATAATATGCTTGCTGGAGAGTGCTTGGAATGGATGTGTGATTGGTTGGCTCAGATCATCAGCACGTAACAATGTTATAGTTTCCACGATTGTAGTATTTACCTGAATTTGATGATTCATGCTGTAGGCTTGGAGTTGCAAATTCTCGTGTTGCGACTCAGTATGTCAACGTGAAACTGAATGTGAGCATTTACCAAGACTAGCATGAAAAGGACCACTTCTCATTCCTTTTGAATCCGGTCTAATCATCAAAACTTAATTTCTCGACTCATAGAATACCATACGTGAGGGTCGTCAGATTCTTACAGCCTGGTGTTGCAATTGAATCTCCATGTCACGTTTTGAGAGGTCCATGTAACCCTAAACCAATCACAAAATGACACATGACACTTTTTTTTGGCATAAATCAATTAATTGATGTCAAAACTGACCATGATGTAGGGTACTGTAAACCTACTGAGATGGAGGCACCTAAAACCGCCCATTTTAGCTGAAAACCCGAAATCCGGGGAATTAAAAAGAAGAGCACATACAAAGCCTCGCAAGCGAAGCAAGAAGGCCCTCACGGCCGGAACACAAGGAGCGCCCATTTTAGCTACTATGGTTGGATTTTTTGAAATTGAATTGGAACTATTTTTGGTTGATAGATAGATGACATTCATGAATAGATTCGAAGTGAGAAAAGTGTGATGGGTTTGACATCATGCTCTGACATTATTTTTGGTGCCCAAAGATCACCCTCAATTATGCTAGTATTCCCATGTTTGCTTTCGCAAGACAAAGTTTGGTCTTTTGATAATTATAAGAACATTAGCCTAAAAGACCAGCGTGAATGAAGAGTCTCTTTGGATAGTTCCACTATCTATATGCCTTAAGGGCATGGGTAGCGAGATCTACTCTTAGTGCCTCCTTTTTGAAGTAGATTTCATGACTACTATGTGTGGTGTGGTCATGTAAACTTCTGACCTCATATTTGTCAAAAAATGTAAACCTTTTTGTTTAGTTTTTAAATCTTACTGCATGTTAGTTTATTCGTTGTTCATGTTCAAATCATTAAAAGTTTGATGGCTGAAAGTAAGATTCAATTTTTTTTTGTAGTTGTTTCGTTACCAACTTATAGATTTCCCCAAAACCAACATATAAGCTACAACTTAACCCCTAAGTGTTCAGAGAGCCCCATGGGACCATATTTGGTTGTTTTTTCAGTCAAACGCTGATTTTCACCTGGTTCCTAATTTCAAATGAAAATGGTCTCAACTAATTAAGTGTGGGGGGGCTATCTTCTACTTTCTAGTCCAATTTACCCGCTTTCAAATAATATAAAAAATAGAAGTTCAACAATTGGGAATGGTTGAATCATTATTCGGGTGGTAATATATACAGTAGCTGCATGGCTTGCATTATGAGCTGGTGGGCTCGGCTACTGCTTGGGAAGGGACCAGTGAAAATTTTAAGTATTTTCAAGGGTAGAGCGACATGCTAAAGAAGGTGATAGGCAGGTGTTTTCCTGGCGAATTCTTGAGGAATCCAGCCCATCTTAAACGCTATAGTCACCTTCTTAATGGTATGCAAGTGGCGAGTTTCTCATCCAAGTAGTTGGGCAAAAAATCAGAGTCCCTCTTTACTGTTTCAACTCATGTGGCGAGTGAGAACTCAAGCAACATGAGAATGTGGCATCCAAAAAAGCTTTAAGGTAGTATCAAGAGCGACAATATAATCAGCATTGAAGCATAAAAGGCTAATTCCTATCAATTTTTTAAAACAACTTCAAAAAAATTTCAATAATTGCCAAGGGGAGTTGAACCCTGGCCAAAAAGGCCTTGCCCAACGCAATTAGCAATCCCATCTAACCCCAACTCAATTAGTAAATTGTTCAAAAAATTCGTAACTCAAAACTTGTCGTCATGATGGAAACAAAGGACTTACACATCAGCCCCCCTCCTTGAACGATCATCATGCCACGAGTTTATGGCGGAGTTAAAAGGGAAGGATTGTAGAGTGAAAAACTGTTGTGAAAACATTTTCACACATGTATCTAAATGACCACCAAGCCGGTTACGGAGCTTGGATTTCATAAATGCAAGTGTAGAGAACGTGCGTTCATCTTTCACATTCCCAAGCACGGCCGTGATGGCAATTTCAGCCACCTCAATGAACTCTGAAAGGTGGTTTAGCATTAAGGCATTTTGCCCCACCTTCATCCACAACTTGGTGACCGGATTTTGGTCCCTTGGCTCCTCCATAGCCGCTTTTGCATGCGACTTCATTGTGAACTTCAACAATGAACATCAGGAATTTCCGACCCCACTGATTCTGCACTGATTCAGTGCGTTTATCGTTAAACACTGATTCCGCACATCATACGTGCATTTAGAAGTGTCGTTACGGTACGGAAGTGACATGCATTACTAGAGTGTCGATGCAGTGTCTTTTCAATGATTATCAAAAAAGTGTTGTTTCCGCACGAAAGTCGTGCTTGACGGAATCCGTGCGTTAATCGTGTATCTACATTACATGGCTAATAAGACACGGATAACATGCGGTTTTAGTTAATGCGGATTCAGTATCGTATACGTATCATATTAATGCCATTTACTATATTCGTGCGATTTCAGTATCTATTATAATGCAAATTATTTTCGTACGACATCCGTGTACAATATTTTAATATATTTTTGGAATCTTTTGGAATCTTTTGGAGTATTTCAAAATATTTTATATTATTTTGGAATATGTTGGAAAATTCCAAGAATCTTCTTTAAATTATACTTACGGTTTAATTTCCCAAAACATTTTTAGATCTACATTTATAGAGTTTAGAAGCAATACACATAAAAATTTCAAAGAAATAACATTTTATATTTTTAGAATTCAAATTTGGTATTATTGGTTATCATTGTACTTTTCATCATAGGAGCAAAAAAAAAATAGCTCACAACCACCACGATTTTGGCAAAAAATAAAAAAAATTCAAAATATTATGAAAAAAATCCTAGATATAGAAAACGTCCTGCATAATCTAGTGCAAAAAAAGAGTTTGGAAAAAAAGTTTTTTTCACATAGTTAAAAACATTCAAAGTCCGCTGAAAAAAAAAAAACTGCTCACAACCATGATCTGCCATCACAATTTTGGCAAAAAAAAACACAAACTCAAAATATTCTGAAAAAATTTGTAGGTGTAGGAAAAGCCCTGCATGTTGTAGTGCAAAAAAAAATTTGAAAAAAGAATTATATACACATGGCAAAAAATAGCCAATGGTTTCATTCTTTTATAATTATCAAAAGAGTTCCTTTCTATGCATGAAGAGTTTGAGGTGGTTTGGTGGTTTGGAGCTTCATCGGCAACCGGGAGGTCATGAGTTCAAATCCCACCGTTGACGATAGAGCTTGGGAAGCTATGGTGGGCCCCACCGTGCGTTCGGGCAATTTCCGTGTAGTTGAAGTCGGTAGTGAGGAAAATAATTATTTTATATTATATTATTTTATTATATATTTTTTAATAATATTAATTTGATCAAATTTAGATATAGAAAGAAAATAAAATCTAGATATGGAAAAGATGATGTCGCACAAAAAACGCACTGAATCAGTGTAGTTTTAAAGACGATTAAAACACGACATTTGACGAGTATAAAGAGTGCTGAATTCATACGTTTTCAATGGATGTATCAATCGTGTCGAATCAGTACTATATCCGCTTGTACGAACATCGTGTCATATCAGTGTAGTTGCGATGAATGACGCAACGATGCGGAATCAGTGCGAAAATCGTACGAACCCTTGAAATATCGGAAATCGCACTGAATCAGTGCAGAATCAGTGGGGTCCGAAATTCCTGATGCAATGACCAATTTAAGCAAACAAGCATCAATGATGGGGTCAATTTGCCTCATGATTGGCTCAACCTTTGTGCCAAAGTTCACTGTACGACACACGGAATAGTGTGCTTTCAAGGTCTTTACATGCAAGGGGAACAATTCCTCACAATTTTGTTGCAACCAGTATTGAGGAAATACTACGCCTAAAGCGTTCATCAATTCCACCTCCGGGAATCTCACATCAAGTTCAAGCCTTAACATCTTAGCGGCATCCTTACATTGCCCTTTCACACTAGTCACCACGGCCTCAAAATCCTGTTGTGAGACCGGCAATTTCTACCCCGTGACCGAGCAAATCAAATGAGCCGGGTAAGTGTGGCCCCCAATGCGGAATGCAAGGCTTTGTGAGCCCATGTTGAGATCCGTGACCCATTCTTGGGTGATTGCATATGAGTGGTCATTGACAATGTCATGGAACATCTCAAAGTGAGACTTCTGCCATGCAGTATCACGATCACTATACATTATGTATAACTCTGCTTGGCATATCTTGACGACGGCTACATAGTCACTCACGAACACATCGTTAGACTGAGCAAACTTCATCAAACAATTCACTGATTCAAGTAGGGACAAAATGCAAAGAAGTGCGAGCAATGTACTAACATCGCACAACAAGTCGTAGTTGTGGCGAGCAGTCTCCCTTGCTACAGCTTGCTTTGATGTCATCTTGGGCTCTTTCACCGCTGCGTCTTCGCACATCTTTGCGATCAGCGTCTTGTATTCACCCATTACCCTCCTTCAAGGCTCTAGAAGAGATATCCACCGAGTCTTGACATTTCGTAACATTCTCAAGCCCTTTGTTTCCATGATGTCGGCAAGCTTTTGGAATTCCAAATGCCTCTTAGGACTATGGCTAAAGTATGAATGCATTGCTTGGCATAATGCCTCAAGCTTAGACACCACAGACAAGTTGGAAAGTGGTTCTACTGCAAGATTTGTTCGGTGAGCCATGCAATGGACTCCAAACATAAATGGGGCCACGGTATCTTTCATCTGGATTGTTACACCATTCCTGCTCTCTGAAACACAGACACCCCATCTGCCCCAAAACAGACCAACCTTTGTGCCACTTGCACCTAATCAAGTCCCGTATGGTGTGAACCATACCCTCTATGCATTGGTTCACTGCATCAACGCCGTTGCCTTCTATCAATCTACTCAATGATAAGAGTATCGGAACCCGTTTGAAACCAATGCATACATAGATATGAATGGATATCCAACTTTGACCATCGATGGACGTTACCTCATCTGTAGATAGAGAGGAAAAGGTTGCTGCTCTAATGACGTTTTTGGTGTGCTCTGCTAGAACTTTGGCCAAGTGATCAGCCATCTCCCAACCACAAGGGGCAATACAAAGCTTCTTGGGAAAATCAGGGACTGTAAGGACATCAAATAATTCCCGCATTTGCTCAAAATTGGTCATTGCATCAGGAATTTCGGACCCCACTGATTCTGCACTGATTCAGTGCGATTTCCGATATTTCAAGGGTTCGTACGATTTTCGCACTGATTCCGCATCGTTGCGTCATTCATCGCAACTACACTGATATGACACGATGTTCGTACAAGCGGATATAGTACTGATTCGACACGATTGATACATCCATTGAAAACGTATGAATTCAGCACTCTTTATACTCGTCAAATGTCGTGTTTTAATCGTCTTTAAAACTACACTGATTCAGTGCGTTTTTTGTGCGACATCATCTTTTCCATATCTAGATTTTATTTTCTTTCTATATCTAAATTTGATCAAATTAATATTATTAAAAAATATATAATAAAAAAATATAATATAAAATAATTATTTTCCTCACTACCGACTTCAACTACACGGAAATTGCCCGAACGCACGGTGGGGCCCACCATAGCTTCCCAAGCTCTATCGTCAACGGTGGGATTTGAACTCACGACCTCCCGGTTGCCGATGAAGCTCCAAACCACCAAACCACCTCAAACTCTTCATGCATAGAAAGGAACTCTTTTGATAATTATAAAAGAATGAAACCATTGGCTATTTTTTGCCATGTGTATATAATTCTTTTTTCAAATTTTTTTTTTGCACTACAACATGCAGGGCTTTTCCTACACCTACAAATTTTTTCAGAATATTTTGAGTTTGTGTTTTTTTTTGCCAAAATTGTGATGGCAGATCATGGTTGTGAGCAGTTTTTTTTTTTTTCAGCGGACTTTGAATGTTTTTAACTATGTGAAAAAAACTTTTTTTCCAATTTTTTTTGCATTAGATTATGCAGGACTTTTTCTATATCTAGGGTATTTTTCATAATTTTTTGAATTTTTGAATTTTTTGCCAAAATCGTGATGGCAGATCATGGCTATGAGCAGTTTTTTTTTTCAGCGGACTTTGAATGTTTTTAACTATGTGAAATTTTTTTTTTTCCAAACTCTTTTTTTGCACTAGATTATGCAGGACGTTTTCTATATCTAGGATTTTTTTCATAATATTTTGAATTTTTTTATTTTTTGGCAAAACCGTGGTGGTTGTGAGCTATTTTTTTTTTGCTCCTATGATGAAAAGTACAATGATAATCAATAATACCAAATTTGAATTCTAAAAATATAAAATGTTATTTCTTTGAAATTTTAATGTGTATTGCTTCTAAACTCTATAAATGTAGATCTAAAAATGTTTTGGGAAATTAAACCGTAAGTATAATTTAAAGAAGATTCTTGGAATTTTCCAACATATTCCAAAATAATATAAAATATTTTGAAATACTCCAAAAGATTCCAAAAGATTCCAAAAATATATTAAAATATTGTACACGGATGTCGTACGAAAATAATTTGCATTATAATAGATACTGAAATCGCACGAATATAGTAAATGGCATTAATATGATACGTATACGATACTGAATCCGCATTAACTAAAACCGCATGTTATCCGTGTCTTATTAGCCATGTAATGTAGATACACGATTAACGCACGGATTCCGTCAAGCACGACTTTCGTGCGGAAACAACACTTTTTTGATAATCATTGAAAAGACACTGCATCGACACTCTAGTAATGCATGTCACTTCCGTACCGTAACGACACTTCTAAATGCACGTATGACGTGCGAAATTAGTGTTTAACGATAAACGCACTGAATCAATGCAGAATCAGTGGGGTCGGAAATTCCTGATGTGGCCATCCTTGCATGAGTAGCCAAAATATTGCTCGAAATTGGACCACCTTACGTTTTTCCGTTCACGCGTTGCACCAACCGCTACTTGCTGCACCACAGTATCCCCACCTTCCCCCAACCTTGCAAAATATATTCTTTCATTTTTTACATAAGCATTGGTGGTCAGAAAACAATATTGTCCTGCCACCACTTTGTTGAAGCTTGTAGTGGCCTTCCTGCGGCCACAGTGCTTCCACAGACTGTCAATTTTGGGCACGAGCAATTTTTCACGGCCCTCAATATCAGTACAAACCTTGCATTTTACTTGCTTCACACTCCCGTCACTTCCCACAACAGATTCTGCCCATGGCAATTTGATAGCCTATGAATCTTATCAGTGCTGATTCCCTTCATAAACTCTTCTTCGTCGTCTTGCTGCATCATGAGCGGGTGAAGCAACCAGAGGATCCAAAATTACTACCTCCGGCACCCCACCTGATGCAGATTCAAGCACAATATCGGACCCTGAAGAACTTGCTCCATCACCCTTGATTGCAACGGGACATGGAGACTTACCTTTTTCCGTTGCCGTGATGCATTGTGGCGTGGGTAGCGCGGCTGCTCCCCTCGCACCTGCTCTGTTGTCTCTCTGCTGACGCCACGGGGATGTCGACGCGTGTTGCAGGTCGGAGATGGAGTCGGCTGCATCATCAGACGGTGGACCAGTGCTCCCTTCGAAGCTGCTCTACACAACCTACGTTGTTGCAAAATCCTGGTCGCCCTCAAATTCGCCCCCATCGCCATCGGACACCCCAGCGTACAGAAACTTGGTCAGCATGGACTGATGAGGCGCCATACGCATGGCCAAAAAAAAACGACCCTCAAGATCAAATCCTCAAATCCTCCCTTCTGAATCCTAAACGCCCCATGGACCCAATTTGCAAATGCCGCAGTAACTCCAATCATAACTAAAAACCGCACCCAATTCGCAAAATGCCTCAAATCTAAAAATCAGATATACTCACAACTGCAGCGTGCACTCAAACCCCTAAACTGCACACACCCTTCAAAATCTCCTAAGCCCAGAACTCAAGCGTGCACTCCACCCAGTAAACTCCACCTACGACTAAATATCGCCTAAACCCAGAACTCCAACCAGCCCCATCCAATGAACGAAATCGCCAATGCAAACAAACCATGAACGCAAATCACCAATGCAAACAACAAAAAGCAATGGAGTGGAGTAAGAATGCAAACCCTCGAAATTCCTCAAATACCCAAAACTGCATACCGATTAAACAAACCTTTGTTTCCTCTTCCGATCGCTTATCCGCCATCGCCTCTACGCTGTTGTTAGTAAAAAGAGCAGGCGCCCTCAAATTTTGAAGCTGTAAACCCAAATAAGGGCCACCCTCCTCAATAATTCTACAGCGTGCGACTACGAAGTTGACGAATGACCCTGCATTCCAAAAACAAAGGTGGCGAGAGCGCCTGCACATGGCACAACGCGCAGGCGATGGAGATTTCAAATTAAGGAGCGCCATTGCAGAACTCAAGTGGCGAGCATACTATAAATGAAGCTGGATACGCGAATGACGAGCTGCTGGATGTGAGTGCAGGGCTCATCAGTGGTGGCAGACAAAAGAGACATAAGCGAGCTGACAACCAAGGTGGGGGCTGATGTGGCCCGGGCCACGTCATGGGACATCAGGCTGAGGCTCCCCCAGGGTTAATGTATCATGATTTTCCCAAGGTTAAATTCGCCAAGGTAAAAAACAGGTAAGAATGGGGCGAAAATTCGCCAATAATTTTTTCACTAGAAGGGACTGCCATGTGAGGATAACCAGCAAGAATCTCCGTCGTCGTGCGATGAGTAGTTCAAGACGGAATGAAACTGTCGGAGTACAACCAAGGAACCCTGACCATGTTACCAGGCAGTAATGGGTACAAGAATGATGGTAAATTCTTGGTATTTACTTGCTAAATTGAACAACTTGCTGTAAACAGCAGCTTAGCAGTAATTTTTACTTCTCTCAAATTAACTACTACTCCTACTGGCTTACCTAGGGTCCAGACCATTGTGCTCACCATTGGACTAGTTAATTCTTCCATTCTGAGGGTTGAGGAAGGAGGGAGTTCTGGAAACCCTCCTGTTTTGGAATGCATTGGGTGTAATTCGAATGCGGTTTTCAATTTCAGGGTGCGATGAGCCTCCAGTTCCTGAAGAATCGCGTGGGTGATTCAGAGCTGCCTAATTCTTCTACTGAGTTGGGCCGAGTACCTAAGAAGCGCTAATCTTCAAGTGAATCGAGCATACATTATTCACGCAGGACATTGAGACTTCTACCTCGGTCACGCACGACACTGAGGATTACCACATTCCTGCAGGACATTAACTTGGCCGAGGAGCTCGTTCATCAGCCTGTATTGAACAAGTGGGACGTACCACTCCACCAGCCCGATGCTCAAAAACAGTTCGAGCAGTAGAAAGGTGTTTGATAATCTTTCCAGAATGAGAATCTCAACACCTGCAAACTGTATATTTTGTACGTAATCATGTTAATAACGTCTGCAATCTACTTTGTACATTTCACTTGCACCAAGTTGCAACCCTATGACTAAGATTTCTTATTTGCAATTTTAAATCAATAGGTGAACACAATACTTGAATTACCAATGAATTCTAAATGAAATCAAATCGTACTGGCACCACGCCTTAATTCAAATTTGCGTAAATTCAAAAAAATCAACGAAACAAATTGATCGACTGTTCATACTTGAGACAGCTCCTGATCCCATTCTGGCTCAAGAATATTAACAATCATGTTGAAAATGGATAGAACTTGTGAACCCCTGCAATGTGATAAGTCCATAGTGGGAGATAATAGTCCCAACATGAAAAGATACTACCAGAAATTCTCAATTATACTGTAAAGTTTGGAAATATTCCAAAAAATTGATTTACATGTTGGGTGAGACCCACAACCTTACCACTCATGTTAGTACATCAGATTACAGCTAAAACGCATTAGCTGATCACACCAAATCAAATAGAAAATAATGGTAAACCTAAAAGAGTTGAAGATTGCGTTTGCGTTGATCCTGTTTCCACTTGGGCATCTGATAAAACTGGCTCGTGGACATTCCGAACAGCTTCTCAAACTCCTCTGGCGACAAGTAAGCCTGCTTGAGAGAGATATGCGTCAGAATTCTTGCAACAAAGAAACCTCAGGGTACGATCGACCATAGCAGAGCACAAAATGCAAGTGGCATACACACAGGGTAGATCGTAAAATTATGCACCGACTTAGATGGGGTTTGAAACTACGTTCTACTATAACTGCATAGATGGCAATTGGCCATCCTGTATCACATGGAAAATTAGGTCATACTCATTTCCCTTTCACATGGAAATGCGCACTTTATCACTATGATGCTCACCTCACTGTACTTTTCTCCATTTAAAAAAGAAAAAACAGCTAAAGATCAGCTTTTCTGTAGTTACTATAATTTTCAAATGCAGAAACTTGGAAAAATCATAATAATTTCAATTCTTATCATTAAATTATGGAAAAATCAGGTTAATAGAAAACACAAAACAGTCTACGGGAAAAATATAAAATAGTTAAAAATGAAATCATTAACATGCAAAAATTAAAACCAAAAGACAAGTTTAAAAACAGCTGAAATGGAGTTTGGCGTAAAAGGGTTAAGTGTTTGAGCACCAAATCTGCAACTCAAAGGAGATCCACCTTGTTTTTATACCATACTATTATTTCTTTGAAGGATGAGACAACTTATGAGTTGTCATGTTTATTTTCGATCCGTTTTGGACTCTTGCATGTCATGTGCTACATAGTTTAATTGAAACACGAGGCGAGAACACAAGGTGACCTGGAAGACTTTAAGGATAACTCTAATGTCACGTGAATTCAAACCTATTCCAATAAGTTTCACTCAAAAATTGTTAATACTTCCTTTGTCATCAGTTTTAGAAGAAATTTTGATCTTGAGGTTTAAAAATATTTATTTAAATATTGGTGATAGCAATGTCAGATTTAACTGCACATATAATTTAGAATGCGAAACCTTCAACTTTAACTAGTGCATCAGAGTTGTACTTTAACTGCAAACTTTTCAAGATTTTGGTGAGTCTTCGGTTCTCAGCACTGAAAATCTTGTTTCTGTGGTCTGTATTTTGCAAAATCTTAAAACTTTACAGCTAAGGGATTACTCTATCAGCTCCAAATTATTCTTTGAAGCTGAGGGATCACCAGCTGCATATAAAGTAGGAGACGGATACAAGCCTTTAGCCAGGAAGATAACGCCAGTACAAAGGGACTTGGTATTCATGAAGTGTACCTCTTTTTTTTTAATATTGATATTTGGAGCAGGATCGGCGGAAGATGACTTCAAGCGGTCATAGCTGAAAAATTCAATGACTTCATCATCACCTCCATCCTCAGACTTTGAGCTAGTTGATTCTGTATCTGCTGTCGCTTCCACTTTTGCGAATGGTGAACTTCCAGCAACCCAATCAGCATCAACTATACAAAAGCAAAGACAGGCAAAAATATGGAAAATCCAATTAGTTCCAGGGACTACTTCCAACCAGGCTCGTACTTTGAACAGATGAACAACGGACTGGTAGAGAATACTGTAATTGCTTTAACAATTGACCACGGTCAGCACAATTGACCAAGCATCTAGACCTGCACAAAGGAAGGACTAGAAATCTAATGCTAGATCCATCACCACAAGCAGGCACAAACTGTCAATTGACAAATCGTATAACGATAAATAACACACCTGAAACTGCAGATACTGGTCCGGCTTTTGTGCCAAGCATGAAGGACAGGGCTGCCATGGCTGCAGCTCTTTGAGAGTTGCCAGTTGATGGTCGATGAAACCTAGGACTTACAGGAGCCGAGGCTGAATTTTGATTAACCAGAGTTTGGGCTACCTTGGATAACTTTCCTTCTGACGTCAACTGCGATGAGAGTGCTGCCATAGCTGCTGCCCGCTGTGTGGATGCATCTCTAGCGCCAGCTGAAGCACTTGGTGTAAGGCGCCTTTGGGCTTTCTGTAATATGTTGACAAAAAGTTATAAGAAGGTGCTCTGACTTTATAAGCTTTAAGCGTCGCAGTTCTAGCTTGATATAAACCAATGTAAACCGCAATAAGATTACCTCTGGAGGAGCAGGTCGTCCTTGAAGCCCTGCAAGCTTTCTTGCATATGCGTCACCGTTGACCTGTCATTCTCAGGCACTTCAGGGTCAAAAAGTGCTCATAATTGCCCATCCGAAAATTTGTGATGACCTAAGTATCACTTCTTCACACTAAGTGAGAATGATTTTAACGATTGAAAATATTCTACGCATCTGAGGGTTTAATTAATGCACATGGTTCAGAATATTACTACTCATAAGAAACTACATATTGGGAAAAATTGGAGCAAGTAGAGAAAACCAGTTGATACTGACATAGACCTTGCCCGAATCCCATGAGAAGAAGGCGGTAAAAAACGTCGGCTCATTGCCTTCACCAACTATAAAAATGGGAGTCTCTGGATGTATCCCATCCAACCTTGCTGCTCGTTCAATATATTTCTGCGTTGCAATCGGATCGCGTGCTAATGTTAAAGCTCTTCAAGCCAAATTTTCTTGAGAAATTGCACTTCAAGGCATAAAACTTCAAGAGTGGTGGAGTTTCAAAACTAGAATTCCAAACCCACTATTCTGAGCAATCAGAACAAGAAAATGGGAGCATCCTACCTTGGCAATCTCTAGAGTAAACTCTTTGTTGTCTGTGCTTGTATGCTGGCCAACCCACTCGTATATAGCATTGTGACAGTCCAGTATCATGATATCATCAGTCAGAAGGTCTTCTTGTGTGAAATTGTGCACTTCGGTCACCTATACAATTCCCAATTCAGTATAGTGATAGACACCCAGGGCGCTTCAATACAATCATCAAGCAGTGGTCGCTTTACTATACACGAAAGAAAGTTGAACGCTCTAACTGGGAATGAGGACACCACAACATATCATTAAGAATCCAGGAGCAAGCCTATTTGTATCTGTCATGTCACTCTATCACTGGTAAGTTCCTCTATGACGTGGCAATTGATATACAGTTGGACCAAGATATTGAGCATTACCTTCAAGTTCTCTGGATAGTAGTTTGCAGTTGTTTCAGAGACAAGCCACCAGATTTTTGTTAGATAAGTGTGTTACATCTTGCAATATATCGCTAGATAAATAGTCTCTTCCGTAACAGAACTACGCTTGATATCGGACATATTGGGGACTACACTGGCGTTTTACGTCTTGCAATCTGTAGAAATTAGCATTTTCAGTGAAAACAAGAGCTAATTGTACAATTTACAAAATGAAGAATCCACATTGTCAATTACTAAGTGCAATTACTTGAACAAAATTATCTTCACTCACAAAACAATACATCATTCACTAACCACCAATTATACGTGAGTTCATCAAAGAGTCTAATCTTTGCAGGCATCCCAAAAGTGCTTAAAAATGCAGGCTTGTGAAGGCCACACCTTGTGAGAGACTACAAGCGTACATCCTTGGATCCTTGGGGGCATCCTTTGGTTCCCAATGGCTTGCATATTTCCGTTTACCCCCAAGAGAACTCCAAAAGATTGGAGGTTCTAAACCTTCCTTCACAGGCCTTGCTACAACACCAGGCTGCGCACCAATCAAGCACAGGCTCAGAATGCGTGCTTGAACCCAGCATGTGAAATAAAGTTGTTGCAATCGTTAACTGAGTGTCCATTTACACAAATAATAAGAAGAAAAAAATGGAAGGGGGAGGAGGGAGCATCTGACTGCCTGCCATTCACATCATTAATTGCATTGTACCTCACCTTCAAAACTTCTGCTACCCGCAAGACAGCCTTCTGATTCTCAGCAGAACTTAGGTTGCCTGACCAGGCATACAGCTTTGAATGGGTTTGAAGTAGAAAGCAATCAGAGGAGTTGAGCGAAGCAGAAAACTGCAAACAAAAAAAAGAATATTACTCAAAATGTGCTGTTACGGAGAAATGAGCATCCTGATGAACAATATACAGATATAGAAAGAAAGTCTAGGCTGCCACTATAAACGCCACTTACCGGCTCTACTTGCAAAGCAATCACAACGTGTGGACCAGCACCTCGTACTCGCACCAATATTATCCCATTTTCCTTATGAACTGGACTAGTATGTTCCTGCAATAAATTGGAAAGAAAAGAGATGTTAAAATTGTACAAAGGCATCTTCCGGACGTAAGTGATTATTTGCTTCTAGACAATTGAAAGTGGGATTTGCTAGTCCAACGCAAATGCATTCGACAAATATTATCCCTTACCACCTTAAAAGGTGGCTCGTAAGAATTTCACAACACAAGATCCAGCAAGTCCGGACTATCGAAGCCAGTCGTAGCAATATGATGGCAAAGCAGGTGACTAACCTTCAATATGCACATGCACTTGAACAGCGACAAAAACTGGATGGGTTCCTTCCCTTGAGTAATGTATGCCTGCCATGAATACAGGAAATTCACATCATATGCGATGCAGACACAACAGACATCTGACAACCAGGACCCCCTCTTATGTTGAAGTGGAGCAAAAGTCTAAATAAAGGTACTCAATAAAGGTCGAATTCGTAAGTCCAAGTCTGCACCTTATAGCAAGCACACAACATGAACGTCAAGTGTATTCCACCTGATACAAACTTCCCAAATTCCAG
Source organism: Pohlia nutans (assembly GCA_022496805.1). Lineage (NCBI taxonomy): Eukaryota > Viridiplantae > Streptophyta > Bryopsida > Bryales > Mniaceae > Pohlia > Pohlia nutans. Next base: position 24,003,689 of record CM040085.1, on the reverse strand, counting down.
ACATTCAGCGAGAGGCTGAACATGTGAAATGTCACTGTACAAGTTCTTTGACACGGAGTCAAATTGAATGATGAAACAATGAGATACACAATATCGAGCAATTTCGGCATTTTCTTGTTCAAACAATAAAATTACCTGAACCGCACGTCCTTTAAGTACAGCATTCATGTCGTTCATAACAATTACTGACGCAGCCTTATCCTCCTGTATACCGAGATTGGTAATTAATCCAACAGAACAAAAATTCATGCTAGTATAGACAGTAAATCCATCCCACGCTACCTATAAACGGTAAATGAAGGAATGAAGACATCCCAAGGGCAATGTTAAACTCTTAACAGTCACAAATCTGCTTGTTGAAATTTACTAGACTCGACTTTCATCAAACATGAACATGGACTAAAATTTTGATATTTTGAATCCACACTTACCGTAAGGGTGTGTCGACCAACCCAGTTGCAGAGAAGGTATTCCTCTTTACGTTCTGCTCCTTGATAGGTATAAAGCACAATATAGCAGCTGTTGTCGTAGAACTTTCCAACATCTCCAGGAGCAACTTCTTTCTTCACACCACCGTCCAGCCTCCACACCTGAGAAAGTGGCAGTCATTCAAGTGTAAGCACCCTGCCTAAATGATTGCAGAAATACCAAATGAAGAGGATGAGGATTGAAATTTTAAAACAAGATTGACTAGGCCATGAAAAAAAATTGAAAATGTTGGGCTCTTGAGGAACCTCAATCTTGCCACTCAAATTTGGAAGAGGGGGAAGTTCCTCTTTGGTAGGTGAACCCTTGAGGATACCCTTCGTATTAAGTCCTTGCTGCTTCAACAATGCTGTCATAGCCACACTATTAGCTCATTGAAAATGATTGTGCAAGATAATAATACAAACATAGTAGGCAACCGAACATATTTTAAGGCGATGAATAATAACACTCGAACTCACAATTCAGGAAAGGCTAGACATAGGGCTAATGGGAGGTGCAGCACACACAACGTATCCATAAAGTTGCCATAATACCTGTTGTCGGCATTCCAGATAAGGAACTTAAAATTTTGAAGGACAAAAATAATTGCAGAAGCACCATGAAACACACCACTACTCTAAAATATGCTGGTGTAAAACTTGACATAATCTTCAATCAGGAAATAAACAGTAAGATGACCACCAGAACAAGGTGAAAATATATTCAACGTACCTGCAACTTTGCCTCTTCCTTCTTCAGAGACAGGGTGCTGTCCATTTAATGGCCATTTCTCAAAATATGACCGAAACTCTAATGTTTCAAATCCCTCGATGATCCGGGTTATCTGGGTGTGCTTCGACCTTTCCTGATTAGTAATGAAACCCTGCATGTACTCGGTAAAGTTTTCAGAGTCCAGTTAATGCATGAATATTGCAGATCAACTTACAAGGAACATAAAAGAGGAAGTGAGCACCTGCTAAGAAGTCCTGGCTGCTCCATTTTGATTGTTAAAGAGAACAAATGTGGACAGATACTAGAGCAATTCTTAAAGTAAAACAATAACAAAGTCAGGATATATGAGGATATCTATGATATTGAACAGGAGATCTTAGAAAACAAAAAATTAGATAATGATGCCCATTAACCCCTAAAGGTTCCAGGGTAGACCATTCCTACAGATGAGTCATAAAACGTGGAGTTGGCATATGAACAAAAGTCGTGAATGTATGAAATGTAGCTCACTCCTGTACGGTCCAATAGAATACAACCAGTGCCAAAGGTAGATATGTAGAACTTGCCTCTGCAGTTGAATTGGCTATCTTTCTAGCGTCAAGTGGTGTGTTCCGACCTGCCCATATATAGATCTCAGTACCACAATCGAGCAGGTAACACTTATTGCTGTCCAACACGTCCTTCGAGGTTTCCACTTCCTTGAATCTTCCTTCAATGATACTTTGGCACCAAATATCCACAACCAATCCCCTCATCAGTAACAGTGTCTACTGCATGTAGAGCCATGAATCATACAGATATGGATACAGAAGAAATTAATGACGGAACGATTTGTGACGATGTAGAAAAGAAACATGTATGCCAATGCATCTCAGAAGACGCCTCAGCCTTATAATTTTCAAATCAAGAAATTGCTCTTCACAGAGAGGGCAGAGAAAGTAAGAATTTAGCACAAAATTCTTGAATGAGTGACAGCAGGGAAAAGTTTTTAGTACCAGAACAGCTTAGGCTTGACCAATTCAAGAGTATCGTCAGCAACGGTGGCTTTCTTCGAAAGTGGAGCAAAGCCTCCGAATAGAACCCAGAATTGGCCTGTGTCTGCCTCAGTCCCCAGCGTACCATCATCTGCAACAACAATGAAGCGGAAACAGTTCCACATTATAGAACTCAAATTGAAAAGAAACAAAAACAAAAACATAGAAACCCGTTGAGCCACTCTAACAACCCCGGGAAGTTATCAGATGCTAATTTTCCCTCGACGACGCGTACATGAAACTTATTCAAATCTATGTAGTGTACACTACTCAACAAACGCATTAGGGGTAGATCAGACTAATACATCCGATTATTGTGTAGCGTGAACGCTGAGAAGCTTAATCCTGCATTTGACTCCTTACCTATAATAATAACTTCGCATTTCCCATCATGGTCTGTATCCTTAATATACTGGACAACTTCTAGAGCTTTTCCCCTCTCTTGAATGCTGGACGTAGCTCCATTGAATTGGAAGATTGTTGATTCCGTATCCAGAACGAAGACATCATCATGATTGAGTGAGGAACGGGCGAAAGGCACCTGTCATGAAAGGCAAGCGCAAAATCATTCAGCTAGCAATAACCACACCACTTAAAGAAGACATATAACCTGAAACCTATTAAATTTTCCCTCAGTATGAGGATACGTCTACTTCTCGTAACTGACCTTAATACAATTCAATCAGCCACTAAAAAGACGATCCTCATTAGCATATTTTCGTCAAGTAGAACATCAAAATTAAAAGATTAAAGAACCCTATTTCATGTATTATGAATATCCTGCTATATAATTTGAACCTATAGAGCACTGTTTCCACCATAAAAAAGTTGTCATCAAATGAAGAAAGTCCAGGCTCTCTCAAGAAACCATCATTATACTCCGTCCTCCAACAGAGTTTTATTCAATCTTCACTATATATAACAGATACAAAGGATAAAGTGGGTAGCATACAGTGGATAAAATTCGTAAGCAGAGTAATTTCAGACCTGTGTGACCCGGACGGCACGTCTTCCTTTCACGATGAATAGTCGAGGCTCAACCTTCCCAGCTTCTACTTTCTTGAATCCAGAAGCAACACCACCTTCCATGGGGATAATACATGGCTTAAAGTAAGATAGGAAAAGGTCTGTTTCATGCTCCTGAGTTTCTCTGTATTGAACCGCACGGCCACCTAAAGCAGCATCCAGCTCTACTGTTTTAATTGCTGCTGTACCAGCCTCATCCTGTCAGGTGGACCCACGATGCAATAAACAGTTGGCACTTATAGCATAGAAACCCGTAAGAAACTAGAATCCTCATCCCCAAATTTTGATCACTTTTGAGGATGGTGATTATATTATGAAGTTGTCATATTTTCCAAAAAGCAGTTCACAGACTCTGGGATTTGGTAATTGTCTCAAAAAAATGAGGATTTGGCTAATCAAAGTTTAAAATTAAAACTGAGTGTAAAATCTAGGTGAACATCTATTAAACTGCTCAAAAATTCTCATGAAAGTAGCGAAAACGATGTTCTACACACTTACAGTATGTAGAATCTCACAGAGCTTAGGATGTTTGTGAATGGTAAGAAATCCAGCAATTAGAGTACCTGGCTTGTGTTCTTTCCAAGCCAAAAGTGAATGTCATAGTGAAATCCTCCGGTCTTCAGTGTTGTTGTCTGTTATCAAGATGCACAAGCAATTAATTCCGTGAGTAGTCTAATTCCTTGATCACTAATTGGACTACAAAACTCCGACGTATTCATATAACCCACACAGAGAGTCCCTCTTAGATGAAAGGCATTACTAAAAGAGAAGGATTACCCTGAGCACAATGTAAGAATCTCCTGTGTAAAATTTTCCATAGGATTCCTTAGGTAAGAGCACTGGTTTGAAATCTTCAATGCGCCATATATCCATTCCTCTGCAGATAAAGTCAAAGGGAAACATTTGCCACTCTTGACTCAAGCCCAACGTCTCGGATTAGCTACGTTCCACCAAAGATGTTACCCTTATGAGTGACAACACTTAGAACAGTTTGTATTCAATTCATGAAAAGATGATGCAAAGAAAACACAGGTGATGGTAGGATACGGTTTTTGTCCAACTCCTTGAAAAGCAACATCGACATTCTTCATAGACACAGCCATCAGGCTGTTTCTCACAATCGCTTTTGTTAAGTCTTGATATTGCCCTCAAATTCACACGGATACTCGTATGATAGTTTCTTGGAATATCTGCAAATACACGACGAAACTTAACGTCATCTGAAATTAACTACAACAAAACTTATCTACACAGCTTTGGCAGTGAGATTGCTGTCTCATAACGGAATGCACACTAATGCGCCAAGCCTGATACGCTATCATGCTGAAATTACACTAGCAATTCTCTAAACAACAAATGCCAATTAAAATCGCAAGCTGATTTGACGAAAGCAATTCTTAGAATAATGTACATATTGCAGCATTGTAAAAGGCATATCCAAAGCGATATTAGTGTTTGTTCCAACAAAATCTCGCAGAATTACGAAAAAATTAGATTACAATAGGTTCTGCGAAGAGCAACGCCGCTTACACCCTCTCCTTCATCTGATTACACTTTGATAATGCCAACCAGGAGATGCAAACAACTCAACTGTAGATTACATGGCTAATTGGTCTTTCGAGGCTCTTTACTCTCTCTTTAATCGATTTCAGAGTAGGAATTGATAGAAGGGTCGAGCTAAAAGAGAGCAAACTCGAACATGAAATGGAATTTGAAACCTTAAATGTACAGCTGCAAAACGTGAGATCAATCACTAAAACAGCAACAACACTATCGTCACTATGAATACAACGAAGGCAACGAAATTCCTTAGTGAAAAAGGTCTACAATTTGATGAAAAGCTGCATGCAATAAAATTGGTACAAAGTAGTAAGAAGTTCTAAACGAAAATTACTGGAGTACGTGACCCGAACCAAAGATTGAATATGAAAATCGCGCTTCCATACTTAGCTGATAAGTTTCTGGATCTAGCTTCAATGACAACCACAAGATAATTGGTTTCAAACAAAGATCGTACCATCCAGGTGCATGTCGGACTTCATCGCTGAGCATGAAATTCTCGCGAAACAAAAATGTCTCAGATTCAAACCAAGTGTATGGAAGCAGAAAATTACTTTCGCAGAAATTCAAGTCATGCGGGCTGGAAAAACAAGCTAAGGATTCTCAAATACTAAAGGACCATTTTTAGGGTACGATTGTGACCAGAACCCTACAACGTAAGTCTTGATTTATCACACCACAACGCTCAAGTCTCCAGCCTTAGTAAGCAAGATTGACACCAGAGTTCGAAAGTACCGGTGAGCCAAATCAAGAGGCGCTGAGGATGACCGAAGCAATTGAAGAACTAAATTATTGGAATCGATGCACGTAAACCTCGAGCGGCAGAAATTTCGATTGCAAGATGCGAAATTAGAAAGGTGGAGAGCGATCCGACGATCAAACAGCTAATTCTCAAAATTTGAACACATAAACGTCTACACTCGTTAAGCGCAAAAAATATCATCTGAGCCAAACCGCAATTTGATAAACGGTACAATTACATTTTAGCAAAACAGAAGTGCTCGAATGTCCTTAAAAACTACACTAACACAACTCTAAGTTCGGATTTTAGATTAAATTCTCACGAGCTTGATCTTTGCAGCACCAATACATGAGAAGTTTGTTAATACGTTCACAGCCAACAACGGATCACCTCACTACACAAAGGCAACTCTCAACAAAAGAAGTATATCCCACGGCGGCCTCTGAAATAATACGAAGAGCAAAGATATTCGATCTCCTATACAGAGTTCTATTCCAATACGTCTTTCACAAGGACACCGAATTGAACTCTGAACTAAAAGTCTACGAGTTACCATGAGTTCGCACAAACTAAAATCCAATGCGAGCGGTGCGCAACGAACAACACAAGACTCCAATCAGAAAAGGAGCGATTCAAAAAAAATTGCTCTTAAATGCTCACCAATCGTTAACACAGTTGAATTCGAGATTAAGCAGCATGCTCCTCCACCTCCACGCATCCAAAGAGCGCGTCAACAACACTCGCCTCTCGTAATACTACGACGCGTAATATAATTGAAATGCTTGAAGGGGAGAAATACAAAAAACCACTGAGAGCTTGAAATCGCAATACGAAAAACCAGATCTCCCGCTCAACTGACAACAATAACTTCAACAGCACTGAACCACATCTGTACTCTGTACCTGTCAGACAGACACCCTGTAAATCACAGAAAAGCCCGCCCGTGCTCCTCTTCAAACATAGGTACTTTTCAGATGCAGAATTCAACAACAAACCTGATGGAGCAGGATCCGCGGGCACGAACTGATCCAGCTCGGTGCAATAGCGGAAGAACTGAACGTCGGAGCAGACGATGGCAGAAAACAGAGACGGCAGAGAACAGTGACAAGACCGGGATCGGGGCCTTCATGTTCACGAAGGTCTGGTTCAGATACCGTGCCGTATCTCCACAGGTAGGACTGTACAGTACGCTGTATTTGAGAACGGTACTCTGTTTCCCATCAGTAACGGGGTGTCAGACCGCGAGTGTTTGCCCCAGCCGTTTTGCACGTGTTTCTTTAACGAACTTTTGCGACGAACTTTTGAGAAAGGATGTGACATTTCTTCAAGGGAGTCCCATTGCCGTATTGAAAACTGAAACTTGAAATATAGAAAACATTGTTTTGGATGATTTACAATAAAAGAAAAATACTACAAATACATAGTTTTTTTTATAGAATTGTTAGCTCTATATACTAATGGTAAGGGAAGATTATGGCAATATACTCTATTTTTTTAACCCAATTTGTCTTATAGCAACATAGCAAGTTGATGATGTATAGCCACAAAAGATAATCGTTGGTTTCCATGAAGAGCAGTAATTGAACTGCGTGAGTTCAATTTGTAAAAGGAGGGCAATTGTTTCGGTCAAAGACTCGTGATTGTGGGCGTGGATTGCGGAATGCAGATGCCAGTACGTAGGAACCACATAGAATGATGTGGGCTAAGAAACTCACACATTTTGACACCCCTAGTGCTCCATGATTTGCCCCTATACATTTGAAACAAAGCGACGAACACTTTTGGTTCCCACTCACAAAAGAGCAAATGCACCTTGTTTAATCTTTTGAATCAATTATGAGGCTTGCTTCATGCATAATTCATTATAGTTCCTAAATAGCTCCCAATAAAATCATTTCAACAATATTTTAAATTAAATATATTATGCATAAAGGGGGTCATTTATTTTATACTTAGGATTGCTTTACATAACAGGCCAAGGCCAATTTGGAGTTTGACATGTTTGAATCTTTGTAGCTGATTGGTTGAATTTACAAAAACAATCCCAAGAGCTTTACATGAAGGAGTCAAGGTCATTCCGTGAAATTCATATTTTTATGGGTTGAAATTACATTCTAATGCACTAAAAACAAAATTTGACACGACCCTAGGAAAGAGAAGTGGGTTGAACCAAAGTGGAAACCCAACTTCACTACCCTTGGGTCGTGTCAGAGCTTCCTACTTTCTTCGCAGAATCAATATTTCCTTTGAATTGGCTTCATATTTAATTGGCCTTGGTTTATAATGTGAAGTGGCCTTTATTGTTTTTTCAATACTAATTGCAAAGAAGTCATAGTAGATATTTTGGACTTCAATCCCTAGTGAACTAGATGACTATATTGTCATTATAGTTGAATATTGTCATCGCAGTAAGTTGTCATTTTCAAATGGATATTCTTTCCCCTGTCGTGTGTGTGTATATATATATTGGAGGCAACTTTAATATAAGCGTGTTAAATATTCAAAAATTAGTTAAATTCAATTCCACGTCCGCTTATTCGGGTCTTATTCATTGAATTTTGAAGCGTAGATGCCTACGAGCATAAAGTACAAAAATAAATAAATAAATTGACTTTGAGTGATTAGATATTTAGAGTGGCAAAGAATTTGAGTATGAATTTTTGTATACATTCTACATTAAGGTAACCTTGAAAATAGGATATGGTTACATTTTTACTTTCTAAATATATTCTTCATCTAAATTTTGCAATCCCAGTGTAATAATTTTCTTCAACTATTTGGCTCAAAAACACAAAGGGACTTTAGAGATTATCCTACTTCACGGTCATATTCAACATAAATCAATTATTTTTTGTTAAGAAGTGCAACATGTCATCTTGCAATTGGTTTAGGACAATGTGAACCTATCAAATCTCACATGGAAATTCAATTTCAATTCTAGGCTATTGAAGTTGACCCTCACTTATGGTAACATGGAGTTGGTTTTTTTTCTCAAATTATAATATTGATTCCACCTTTATAATTTTGAGCCCAAAATTGTGGACCATTGATATTGTTTTTTGCGTTGCATAGACTTCTACAACGTACTTGGTCCTTAGTTGTTTTCTATTGATTGTTTCTTGTCCAAAGTTAAAGACTTGAAAATGACTTTGATTCTATTAGTTGCATGCATCCAACATATAATTCAAACATCTCAATTTAAAAATAAATAAATTACAACAGTTGATTATAACTACTAAAGTGAACTTTTATTTTTTTAATTGAAAAACTTAGAAGTTAATATTAGACTGCTACAACAAAAAAAAATCATATTTGTAACCTTGTAAGGAATTTATCTCCAAAAGAAGCCACTAAGAATAGACCTAGCTATCCATATCCTTAAAACATGGATAAACAAATTACCTCCAATACAATTTTTTTTTTCACGATGGTTTTTTGGACCAACCTTATAATTATTATGTAAGCTTGTAAAATTCAATTTATTTATGAAGTCATAAAAAAATTACATGAAAGTAATGAAAATAATGAAATGTAAATAATGTATATGATGTAAATAATATTAAACATGTATTAGCATTTAAATATTAATCCTCATACATGGTAAATAAAGATTGCACATTTTCAAAGTTCCTGGCAACATGCTAATTCACTTTAGGCCACAAATATTACAAAGAAATCATTTTGAGTGAAGTGGAATTAATACGTATGAAAAACATCCAATGTATTTGAAGTAAATTATGCATTTTTGGAACACAATTGACGGACGTTTTTGAACCCAAAGTACCGGTAGTTGGAAACTCAAAGTACCGGTAGTTTTTATTTCCTTACAATAGAAATTTTATGGATAAACAAAGACAAATGGATGATTCTATCCATTTTTCGTTCCTTACGTTCCAAGTCAAAAAATTTGGCTGATTCAAACTCTTTTGCTTTGCTTTGGCAGAATTGTTTTTGAAATGCACAATTGCACCGACTTCTCTCAGAACAGGAATGAATTTTGGCAGAAAAATAATTGAATATAGATAAGAATGGTCAAGAGTTTGAAGAGTCATCTGCAAACCAGTTTGACGGTGTTGAGGAAGTCCAACAAGAAGGCTTGACTCGATATGGAGGGGCCTATAACCGTGGAATTACGCTTTACATTCACACTCAATTTTGCACCGTAGATTTTGGCAGAAGACATTTGTAGAAATAAATGTCAAAATTTGGAAAAAATAAGATTGGTGATGAAAAAGAAAATCCTCGAGAATAGAGTTGTCCGTAGAGTCGAGCAAAAAAAATCCACAAAAGGAAAGACAAGGCAGAATTAGTATTTTAGCTTGAAAGGTGGCGAAAACAAGTTTTGGCTCTTTTCTTTTTGACCAATCAAAATGCATTGCGTTGTCAGGGAGATTCAAACATGGCACCTTCCCAAAGCTAGAGAAGCTCCCCCAATGCACACTCAAATTCCCACCACAGAATCTACAGGACCCCCCCCCCACATCAACCCACATGCTTGTTCAAAGCAAGCGCTTGGCTCCTTGTGACTGACAACCTCTGCAATTTCTAATTGAAGATTGAAAACTTAGTGTTGTAGTGGGGCTACCCTTCCTTGACTTTACGGATAATTCTAATACTTACAATAATTTATATGTTAGACCTTTTTCTTTGAAGAAAAATTAAATACTTAGCATAGATGTGTTGATCCTACCCTTTATCTACTATAGATTAAAATTAAATCCATACATTAAGACAGGGTGTTTGTTTTGTTTGTTTTTATTTACTTTGTTTGTTACGTTGAAATCTCCTAGACCAGGCACCCGCCGACCGCGTTCTTGGTACCGTCAAAAAGCTCTGGACGAGGAGGGTGCATAGAGTTTGTTTCATTGCATTTGGATCTAAAATGTGAAAGCTATGCATTTAAATTGAATTTCCTTTTTGTAAATTGAATTAAATTATGAAAAATGGAAAATGAGAAATCTTAGCATCGTCAAAAAGCTCTCGATGAGTGGGGGTGCTCTAAAGTTTTTTCGTTGCTTTTGAACCTACGGTGTGAAAGTTATGGATTTTCAATCATATTTTGTCACCCTAAATTGAATTAAATTATGGATAGATTATTCTAAAAAAACAAAAGTAAAAGCATGAAGAACTCGGAGAGCACACGGGAACATCGAGAACGCACGGAAACATGGGGAAATATGGGGAGCACGGGGAGCGACCAAAAAGTGATTGCTTTTATTTGGTATTTTCTTATTATTCTTAAAAAAATGATTTTAATGGTAAAAAGAGAATTTTAGAGAATATCCATATAATTTGGCATTTGTTAAAAAGAAATTTTCCAAAAACATTAATAATTCGACAAGACATGCCAACTATAGTATAATGGTTGTCTTTGGGCACAAAAAAGTAATATCGTGGAGTGGTATTGAAGGCTACTATTAACAATATCTTGGTGTCAATAGTGGTTTTAGGCACCACGCTTAGACAATATTGCTTGGTGTCCAAACACCACTATTTCTACCAATGCAATATCATTATTACTAGTGTGGCCATGTGCCATTGGCCCAGATGTTCTACATGTCCCTATGCTCCCCATATTCTCATGTACCCATGCGTTCTTGTGTTCTTTGTGCTTTTGTCTTTGTTTTTTTAAAATGATTTATACATAATTTAATTCAATTTATGGTGATGAAATTCAATTAAAAATCCATAACTTTTACACTGTAGGTCCAAAAGCTACAGAGCAACTTCAATGCATCCAGGGCTACTCGTCGAGAGTTTTTTGACAATGACAAGAATGACATCAAAAACCCCTATATTCCATTTTCATAGTTTAATTCAATTTATAGTGACAAAATTTGATGAAAAAACCATAACTTTCACACTATGTTCAGACGCGACGAAATAAACTCCGTGCATTCCTCTTCGTTGAGAGCTTTCTAATGGTACTAAGAACATGACTGGCGGACACACAGTCTGAGAGATCTCAACATAACATAACAAAACAAACAACCTTCCTTAATGTATTGACTATGCACTGAACCATCTCTGATTGCATTGCGTTAACAAGAGAAATGGACCATTAAATGCATTCTAAGACATGTTTTCAAGTTCACACACAAAATTTGTGCAATCAAATTCATACACAATATTGTACAATTACAAAGTGTGCAATTAGAAAGAATTGAGTGTATAATTGTTATATAATTGGGTGGAGTGTGGATAATACGCTACCCCTACCTTCTTTCACTAATAAATGCTTTTGTTTTACCTGCCGCTCATAAAACACTATGGTTGAGTTGTGCCATCTATAATAAAGGATTTTATGAGGGGAAATTCCTTCAAACCATGGAGATTATAGCTTGTAATTATATGAACAAATCACAAGTAATAATTCCCTCGAATAATAGTTCGAGCAACTCAGCCATAGTGCTTTACGTAGTAAAAAACCCTATCTCTCGGGCTTCCTCCTAGGAAGATTTCCAATGCCCGCAGGCTGCCATCCTCTGGACCGGGGATCTCTCCGGCGGAATAGGGCTTCCTAGCTCCTACTACACTAGGAATTTAGGACCCTATGTATATTAAACAATTTTGGTGCGAAGTTCGATATTTTATGGATAAGTGTATTTTTTGCATGGATTCCGCATGGATATTGCACTTTGGTAAATAGCGAAAAGAATGAATGTAAAATTCTTGCGGATTTAATGCGAAATTAGTGCGAAAAATGCACACGCCTTTGAAATATCGGACTTCACACAAAAATTGTTAAAAATTCGTGGGATCCTAAATTCCTGATGTATACATGAGGCAAGGCGCTTCATGTCTTTCTCGTGACAAATGACACTCAAACAAATCTAGGACGCTCGTAGATTCAGGAGTCTACGAATTCTACAAAAATAACCTAGATTCGGGAGACCGGGCGCACTTTCTCTGTCGCCTCGGAAGCTGCGAGGCTGTAGGCGATGGCGCCGATTGCGCCGCAAAATGCTTGTGGATGCCCCTGAGATGATTCGTGCAGATCACTTCCACGGCACTTCTAATCCCCATTTTTCCCATTTTTCAAACCGTATTTGGTCGTGAATTTATTTAGCCATTTTGAATTTTCGTGATCCGACGGAGTTTACGATGCCCTAGTTACGTTTTGTTGCGAGTTTTAAAGTAAGGTTGGTTGATTTGAGAGAGACGAGTAGTACTATCATGGCAAATGCGATCGGAAGGGGTGTGCGACAGCAGGTGTTGTTACAGCGATCGGCTCTGAATTGGTCGGGAGAGGATTATAGGCTATCCGGCTATGGTGTGTTGAGTAATGTGAACCGGTTGAGGTTTGTTTCTTCCCAACCGGACGGTAAAGAGTCTGGTGAAATTGACAAGCCAACTGCGGTTCTGCCATGGTCGTGGAACTTTCCCACGCGGAACCTTTCGCAGCTTGTGGCGCCTAAGGGGAACAGGAGGCTTTTTCTTGTGGATACCCTAGCTCTGGTATGGATGCTGGTTCTTCTTGGAGTTTTGTGCCTATCTTACAATGAAATTCGGCTCAGGATTTTTTTTACTTTCCTCAACCTTAGTTTCCCTGAATCTGAAAGCTAGTCTACAAATAGTACATTAGAAGAAGAAGCGTTCTATATGTTTAATTTCGTTAGCGTTGCATTATTTCAAGGCGCTTATGGTTTCTGTTAGTAGAGAAAGTTTATTTTTGCGTTGTTTATCATAGCGGGACTTCGGCCCCAGCTGAATTAGGGTTTGGTGAGATCAGGATTGTTTTTACTTTTCTCAACCTGAGTTTCCCTGGATCTGAAAGCTAGCCTACAAATAGTACATTAGAAGAATATATGTTTAATTTTGTTAGCGTTGCATTATTGCGTTTATGGCTTATTTTAGTACTGTTTATTATAGCGTGACTCTGAATTAGGGTTTGGTAAGGTCATTCGCACATTGGAACATGCGATACTGGACTATTTCAAGTCACTTTGATGTTGTTTGGCTAGTCGAGTACATGTTTGTCATCCAGCACTGCTCAATTGGAAATATTTGTTGTTCATTCCAATGCCTGTTGTTCTAGAATGAGAGCTCAAGTTGTGCAGTCTCATCAGAATTTTCAAGACATTGCATGCGGTTGCTTGATTAGGAGTCTTTAACCCCTAAAGGACCAAGAAGCCCGAATGGGGTCTCAGATTTTTTGTAGCAGTTTTGAGTACATCCTATGTAGGCTTCCTTCTGATTCAGTTTTTTTATTTTATGACCAACTCATGCAATGTTCTTAAACTGATTCCAGTGATATAAAATTTATTACTATCTTAAATATATTTTTCACAATATGATCAATTGAATTTGTCATTTTAAAACAATGAATCCTTGGTCCTTTAGGGGTTAAGAACCCCCACCATCCCCCGTGAAATTGCAGTGGGCTGATAATCATGGGCTTACCTGCAGGTGAAAAGGTTAGAGTCACAGGGCTTGACGTCGAAACAGGCGGAGGCCATCACTGCTGTTATTACAGAGGTTCTGAACGATAGCTTGGAGAACGTGGGCCAGACATTTACCTCGATTCATGAAGCGCAGCGAGTGAGTCTTGTTCGGTTCTGATTTCGATTTAGGCTGTCTCATCGACTTTTAGGACATCTTTCTCTTAAGCTCTCTCAAAAGATCAATCTTCCTGTTATCTCTTTACCTTCATATTTACCGTACTATTACTTAATTGTAGGCCTTGTGACTGGTGTGCTTTTTTGAAATCTTTTCTTGCAGAGTGAAATGATGGCAGAAGCCGCTCTATCGAAGTTCAAAGGGCAGATGCAAAGTTCTCAGGTGTTTTCCCTTACCCAATAAGCAATGACGTTATTCCTCCGCAAAGTATAAAATGAGGCACGATAATTTTTTTATATTTACTGATCCTTCAAATGTTAGCATGAATGTATTAGTTCATTTCGTGGTGGGCATAAACGATAACCGTTACTTAATACCATAGCCACATAGCAGGTTCGCCCCTGAAAATATAACCCCTAAAGGACCAAGAAGCCCAAATTGGGCCTCATGTTTTTTTTAACAATTTTGAGTAAGTCCTATGTGGAGTTCCTTTTGTTCAAATTTGTATAATTTTTGACCAACACATATAATGTTCTTCACTGATTTTGATGACATTAAATTTGGTCCCATCTGAATTATATCTTCCACAATATAATTGATTAATTTGTCATTTAAAAACCATGAGTCCTTGGTCCTTTAAGGGATAATATCTTAAGTCTCGTTCTTCTTTCCCCACATAGCGAACACAATAAAACACATGGTTCTTTCATCATTTCGGTTTTCAAGCCTCATAATTTCCACTTTTTTCGTTTTCTATGGTTTTGGGCCGAACCTGCTATGTGGATACGGTATGTTTCGTTGTGGCATGCCGTCCAGTAAGCTGAATACGGTACACATGTGGCCTTCATGGATATTCGAGGAGGATTTGTTTATTCACTGTGTCTATAACGGTGTTGGAATCTTGTTGTTAGGAGCACCATTTCTCCATGTTGCAGCAGGAAACGGAGAGACTCCGCACTGACATTGACAAGATGCGCAATGAATCCAAGTGTGTAACATCTCTTCTATATACAGATTGTCGGCCGTACCATGGCTATTTTGGCCCTTCGTCATAATGATCAGATGCTTTCTGCTAGAAGTTTGTGAGTTTGCAGTTTAAGTTGATAGCTGCTTTTACGAGATGGTACTTGAGACTTGAATTTCTAGATTGTGGCTCTACCTCATTGTTGGCATGTCACACTTTGTTATATGATTGCAGATATGCGATTGACAAAGTAACTTCAGGGCAACGTTTGGATTTAAATTTAGAAAGGGGGTAAGGTAGTTATCTTGCTGTACATTTCCTGCTGAACTTGCTCAAGTGGCTACTATGGTGTTGTACCTGCTGTGCTTAATCGGTATTGCTTCTAAATGTAATGATTTGCACGGTCTATTCAAGCAGTTTCCAAATTGAAGGGCTGTTTTGGGTTCAATAATCTAGGCAGATATTTTACTGTCTGATTGGTTGTGTCAAACTTTACTAGCATCTTGTAACATCTCGGACAAGCACCGGTTGACATATTGCTTATCCCAACAGGCGGATTCGAGACGAACTTTCCACTCAAGCTACAGAAACGTCTAATTTGACCAACAAGTTGGACAGGGTAAGCCTCGTACGCACAGGCAATTTATTAAGGTTAGAGCACGTTTTTTTTTGCTTAGAATTTCTTGTTATTCTCATTTATTTAGAGTTTGTGTATATTGTATTTGTGTGACTTTGTTCTGCTTGGTGAACTTGTACTTCAAGCCCTCCAAGTCCTAAGATCTTTCATGAATTTTGAGCAGGAGATACATGCACTGAAGACACAGCTGGAGGCAGCTAAGTTTGATGTGATCAAGTACTGCATAGGTATTTCATTTCATTTTATTTATTTATTATTTCATGCGTACTTCTTAAGATGAACTTTTCTATTTAGATAACCAGAATCTGTTACTAAGTTGGAATCCCTAAGGTTAAGTTCATTTCGGTACTTAGTTCTGTATGTGGCAACCAACCTAGTTTTATGCAGACAATCTGATTAGTTGCTGATGCACTTCGTGGTCTGCTGAATCTCAGGTACTATTGTGTCACTCACTGCTGTTGGTCTCGGAATGCTGCGGCTTATCATGTGAAAGTTTCATTACCTCTCTTTCCTGTAACGCATGATTGGTTTCTTTAGCGACGGTTGTATATTTCATGTATGCATTTGATTGACATTCATTTCCTGAATGACATTTCATTCACTCTTTTAATCTATTTCTTGTGGAACGATAACATCCTGGCATAAACTTGCTGGATACTTCCTGGATTGTGTCATGCACTTGATTATGTGTTGTTTGAAGCGGAATGTCTGTGTTATCGTTGAGCATTTTCGTTTTTAGCAGTAAGAGCTGCTGTCTTGTATGGCATGTGTATATGATGGTCAACCTGTGCTCAAATTTGATTTCTTGGATTTTTTCCTATTTTCAGGAATTTCCAATAACAAAAATACTTTAAAATTTAATATCTCAAGCATGGTTGGTCCAAATGACATGAACCCACATTTGTGCATCTCCCCTCTGTCAGGACTTTTGTCAGGGAGGTTGGATGTCCTAAAACCACCATCTGAAGAGATATGGCCTCATTTTAACAAGGTTATTTATGAGAAATATTTTTTGGTCATTTGGAAGAAGATTTCTCATGGAATGCACAAATTTTCGCAATTTAATTCCCAATATTCAAATTGATACAAATTTTCAAAGTGAAATGAACTTTGTGATCCAAATCAGACCTCTAGGTTTCCTCATGTCCACACCATCTGGTACTAATTTTCACTCATAATGATACCCAAAACCATCAACTACTTTGCAATGCTTGGCATGCCATTGGTTAGCTTGAATAGTGAAATTGGTGGTTTTGAGTCTCAATTGTGGTGGCCCCAAGAAAACTCTACATGTCATAGTTGGGGGAAGTGGTAGTTTTAGGACATCCAACTTTATATGAACACATCCCTGTTGGCCTCAGGGTCATATAGTGATCTTGGCATAGTTAACCCTTTGACGCGCCTGCGTCCATATAATGAACGACGAATAGATTACAACCTTTCTCTTGATTACATCCTCTACATTTTTTCATCCATCCAAATTTCTCTTGGTTCTTGTGCTGGTTGACTATCATTTGTATGGTATGGATCTTCAAAATAAGATATTGTGATTTTTTGAAAAACAACACAATTGGTTTATGTCAAGTTTCATTTTTAGTTCAAAAAGTGAGACCTTAAACATGATTTTCCATAATAAGTAGGATCAAACAATGGAAACCATACCATCTCGTAGCGTATGTTATTTCAATTTCATTACAATATTATTTGATTTTTTTGTGTTAATTTGGTATTTTCAATTGAATTTCAAAAGAAAACCTTGCATAATTAATTAAAAAATATTAATAAAAAATATGATGAATCCATCCGTACAAATGTGATCTTCACAGTGATATTTACAACTTTGTTTTTTTGCATCAACTTCATTTTTGTTTTTCATCAAACATTTTATAACGAATCTTTGAAAACAATGTTGAATCGGGACGTTAAAGGGTTAAGGTATATACATTCATATTTGTCCGATTTAAAAGTGATCACTACACTTGGATCCAAAAGAAACTGAACATTGATTGCATAAGATGTACACAATCAAAATATGAGGATCGAGAGCCCAGGAGAGCTTAGGGTTGATTTTGGGTACACATATAGGGAATATTTTGAAATTTCATAATTTATTCATATGGTATCCAAATAATGCATTCAAGAATACATTGAAATCTTCTTTTATTTGTCAATAAGAGCTAGTAAGAACAATGTGTATTTAATGATAATAATAATACTTAGTTGCTATTAGTGTTGATTAGAAATATATATGCACATGAATGCCTTACAAACCATGCTAACAAATACTCAAAAATTGCCTTCATGTACAGATTTAGAACAATGGAATCAACCCAAATGTAGAACAATGGAATTAATCCAAATGATAGAATATTTATTTGAATTTTGATACCATTTAAAATGTTGCAACAAATGTTTTTGAAACAAAGCTTCGTGGTTCTAATAAGTTGTCTTCATTTATTGAAACTCACTGTTTGCAACTATGTTGTTGCTATCAAAGACATAAATAGAGCCTATGTATACTTTCTTTTGGCTGATTATTTCAGAATAGGGCTTATGCACATCTGTTATGGTGTACTTAATCCCTAAACGTCTTCACCCCTCTCCAAATTTGGAGAATTTTAAAGATGTCTTATAAAATGTAACTAAGAGGGATATTTTGAACTTGATATATGAATAAAAGTTGTACATTATGAATTTTTAATTCTATCCATACAATTAGATCTATGATTGTTGTCACCAATATTTTTGTATGAAAATAGAAACTTAAAATAGAAAATTCATTTGTAATTTGATTACAAATAAGATATTGACAATTTGTAAATGGAATTTGTGATTGGTTGAAATGTAATATTCTAAGTGTAGTGGTTTTTGGAGATTTTTTGGTTGCTTAATTTTATAAGTTGACTTTTTTAAGAGCACTTTTACATTGAAATCTTCGCAATTTTGGGGTGAATCATTCTCGGGGGTGCACTATACTAAACATGTACACGTATACGTGTACAAGTATACATGAGTGCATAGAAGGGGTATTAATTTGAACATTGCCTTATTCCTTATACATACAAATAAACATATTTAGAGCTGAAAATATTGACATATACTTACATTAAACATATATTTAGGACGGAATAGATTTGTATACAAAGGTTTTTAGACATACAACTCCTTGTATACAAAGGGGTTTTTAGAAGGGATTATGAACCCACGTGATTCTCAAACGTAATGTAGAGTGCATTGCCTGGGGAATCACTACAACATGAAACAAGGCATAAAATTTCACAAATCATCCCCTTTCCAATCGGACCATACATGCATGAAACTAACTTCCCATAATATATATAGTAAAAAATCCACAATGCAAAATGTCAATGACGAATGAGAAATCTGTGTTTGATTGTGTACATCATCCACTTTCTGGACGGTTGGACGTTTAGGGGTTAATGCTTGCCATGTGAGTACATACAAGGTCTATGAAATTCCATCCCTTAGAGAGAGAAGTTGTGGATTATTGAATTGTGCTTATTGCATGACAAATTTCTTTCTACAAGTTTTGTAGATTTCTTTACATATGTGCCACGGTGTATCATGGGAACAACATAGCATTCTTACCCTAGTGTGAGAACTATCCTTCTAGAGCCTATGTACACTACTTTTTGCTAATAGTGCGTGTGGTACTAATTCCAAAGACCAAAATTTACACCCAATCATTTGCTTACACTAGGAACCAGAACCTATTGCATAGTGACACACAATACAAGGTCCAACTATACAAGGACACATCATAGGCGCACATACTAAAAACCCACCTTGACTATTAGCAAAGTAGTGTAGTTTTTATTTATTTTTCATTTAACAAGATTATTTTATTAAAAGAGAATGTGAAAGTTTAAAAACAAAGAAGACAATAGATTCAAAGAAGTTGACAACAAGAAAAATTCAAAAAAAAGAAAACAAACGATTCACAAAGGTAAAGGTGGTATAAAATTCCTTGTTTGTTGTTGCACATAATAATTTCTTCCACCATTCTCTCTAATACACTTATTACTTGAGATAAAATGGAATAAGGTGAGATAAAAATTTGGAATCCAATTGCACAAAAAGATATCTTTATTTTCGACAAGGATGGGATCATGAAGCATGCACAACTCAAACCATTTTATTGCCCTCATTGCAGGGTCCTTACCCTACACAAGTAACACAATTCAGGTATCAAACCAATTCAGGTTCAACAATTACTCAATGAAGATGCGAGATTATTCAATCAAAGGACCTTCTATTCCTTCTTTCATTCTCCACACAATTTACCAAAGGATCCAACTTCAATGACTTTATTGTCTACTTTCCTAACCCATGAGTGGCACCATCTGTACATTGAAGTCCTGAAAATACAGTTTTTCAAGCCTAGAACCACTTATTTTCTTGAGCTTTCAATCACCAGATACTTTTGAAGGAATTCTTTTACAGGCTAAGTACTGAAATTTCTTCATCATATGTCACCGAATTGCTCCTTGAAGTGCTCCCACACATAGTCGGCAACCTGCACTCACAGGCAAAGGCGAAGAATCTGAATATTCCATGAATCTAGGTTGCCATGGAATATTCCACATGATGTTATGGACTAGGTGATGGCAATCGATGACATGGTTATGAAAAGTGTTTGCAAGTTGGTAGTTCTCTCGACTCAATCGGAAATTATTTTTGATAACCAAAGTCTTGATAGCCATTGTTGGATACAATGTCAATTTTTAACTTATGATCAAAACCTAATCCCAAAATCCAACTATAGAATCTTGAAGATCACATTGTGTTTGTTCTATGCCCAAATTTTTAGTTATTAATTCTGAAAGAGTATAATAGTCAAAACTTCAGACGTGAGAAATTTAATACTGCACTTTGACCTTGAAGATATATCTTCAGAAAAAGTGGCGCTCCCAAGGACATGCCCAGGAAAAATCACTGTGCATGCGTGGAATTGGGCACTACTTGTGTAGACATCTCCTTCGGCAGTGTCACCTTTTCTACTAGTGATAAGTTTGATTGCACATCTTCTAAATTAAAATTTATAGTGGGTCTATTACAAAATGTTAGTTCTAATTCTTGTCTCAATCGTTGAGATTATGTCACATCAGCTTCAAAATCTTGCATTGGCATGATGAAAGCAAAAGTGCGAAGAAGAGATGACGGGATACTTACCTCGTATCCCACAAGCAATCCATCCTCAATTGATTTTCGAAAGTGAATTCCTCCATAAACTCTGCAAACCATACACATACAAGCACGTTTACAAATCTTTGTAGAGAATAAATGACCTCATTTTTTTAGAGGTGACAACCAAGAATTGTACGATTATATCTCATAATCTTGCCCTTCAGCGTTTTGGTGTCCTTTTTATACAAGATCAAGCCATTGAGGTTATGTTTTAGTAACATGAAAGTACAACCTTGTTACGGTATCAAAATAACATCCCTTGCCACAACGTATTACTTCTCATAACAAGGTTCTACTTTTACATTACTTAATCCATAACACCTGATACCATAGGTGGAGAGCAAGGTCGTCAACAAACATTTCTAAAACTAAATGCCAAAAATTTCAAGGGAATTAATTTTTCAATTTTTTTTTTTTTGGTGTTTTTTAAAAAGAACCTTGAAAAATATTCATGAATATTCTATCTATTGAACTAATTTTTCAAATTTTGGCACAAATGAGGCAATCTTGTATGGTAGAAGAGTCACATGGCAAGAAAAGAAGTGCTTGGATAGGACAAGGAGAAAGGGGAGTCACTACAAAGGGCTGCCTTTAGTGAACTCGTTGAAAGTTGTGAGGTGATATATAAAGAATGAAACTCAATGTTGCTACTTTCACTCTTCACATGCTACCTCACAACTTTCAGCGAGTTTGCTGAAAGCAATCCTTGTAGTAACTCCTACTAGAATTACAACACACCTGCTCACTCCAATTTCTTCGGCAGCGGCTTCGAGTGTGTGGAATGAATGCGATGGCAGTAGATAGCCCTCAGTTGCAACAGAGTAAGTACCAGATGGGACTTGTTGAGAGAGCACAATCTTCAAGTATTTGGCAAGCACCTGTGCCCACGAGCCCGCTGCAGTCGAGTGCGTGTTCGGATACTCCGGGTGAGGGGGAGTGCGAAGATACGGCGTAAACGTAATCGGATGGTGGCTTGGATCTCCTTGCCTGCACAAATTGTGATGCATATTTAGGAGGAAACACGTGCCCCACCAAACTAAGTCCTCACCATAATAATAATAATAATAATAGAAACAATGGCCTAAGAGACCATTGTGAATGAAGAGTCTGTTGGGAGTAGTTTGTCTATCTATGCACTACAAGGAGAAGGCGTCGCTTTTCACTCCGGTGAGTCAAACGGCGCCACTTCGCACTTACCAATTTTTCGGTTGGATTTGGTGAGTGCGATTCATCATGTTGGACAAGCGTGTACAGTAAAAAGCGACAATGAGTAGGATCCTCCACTCTGCTTGTAGTGGTGCCTCAAGGGTATGGGAAGTCCTCATCAAACTAGAGTGCAAGAACTAAGCTTTAAATTGATTTTTTTAGAATATTCTTTGATTTCCCCCTCAAATGATTAGTTTTTTCCTAACTCGAACGGGGAATTCTGAAATTTCAACCGGCTAATTATTTGTAACTAAAGGTCGATTCTCCGCGGACATTGGACTTCATGGAAGAGCTCGAGGACGTACCTTAAAGCTGTAATAGGTCTCCAGAACAAGTACTTAAACTTTTGCTGCCAACCTGCAATGGAAGAATCATATTGCGCAATGGAGATGAGCGTGAACAGCTTGGCCGTTTCCTCCACGGTGGTGTCGTGTGCAATGATGTCCAACGTCGCATTGAACAACTGGCCGTTTATGGTCGATGTGTCTGCAACTCCCATCAATCAAGTCAAAACACAACGTCTATAATTTAACACTCTACAAGGTGCCTCTGAACAATATTATGATTCTTATGACATTACTATTAGCAAATTTCGCCAATGACTTACCTGTTTTTGGTCTTGGCTACTTTAACACTAGAAAAAATGGGCGAAAGCGTGGATGAAGTTGCCAAAGTCTTCTAAAAAATACTAGAAATTGTCAGTTTTTGGATGAAAGTACCTTATATTAGATAATTTTATGGATGAACATATATATATGGGGATGATTATATCCATTTTTTCAAACCTGGCTACATTCTAGGGTGTGTAGTTCAACCAACAAGATTCCTTAAATTTTTGCTGATTACTATAGAACAACGCAGACACGCTGACATATTAATATTGTTAGAGTATCCCTTATGTGGTGCAAGAAACATGACACATTCCAATTCCGTGTAGGTCAGAATGTAGGATGAAATTAAGTGCCAAAAGGTTGTGCCCTCACTATTAAAAAAAATTGCACAAGTTTGTCATGTGCAGTTTTTAAAACCACTTGGGATTACAAATGTAAAACATGTGCAAAATCTTTGTTTACTCACCGCAAGTGCAAAGTTTGGAACTAGGAGGCGTATAATGTATCGTTGGTAAGATCTCAAAATGTGCTTGTAGTAGTGTATTATACACCTCCTAATTCCAAAAATGTGCTTGTAGTAATGTATTATACACCTCCTAATTCCAAAAATTGCACTCGCAGTGAACAAATGAAGATCCTGCACATGTTTTACATTTGTAGTACATGGTGGTTTTAAAAACTGCACGACAAGTTTCTCTTACCAAGTTTTCTTATATTACCTTGGGAACTATTTGAAAAGGCCCACAACACTTTTCATCCATGTGTCAAAATCAATCAACAACAGTAAAATTGATCTTAATATTGTTACAACCACATGTTTCGTACAACATTCCAAAATGTTGCTAAAAAAAATTGACATGCACAGAGAGAGAGGTTGAAGATCATACTAGCGCCGCCTTCCCAAAACCTTGCAATCTCCTTAAAAGTAGCGGTCTGCAGCGACGAGTTCGCATTCCCAATTGTTGCCAGCTCTTGGTATTCAACATTGTACTTTGCGCTCGGAATTTTGTAAGGACCGCCATTCTTGTCATATGAGGTCACCGATTTCACGACGAAAGGGCGAGTTTTGGCAAGTTGAGGGTACAGAACATAGGTCTGATTTGGCGTGAATTGGTACTTCCCGGTTGGACCTCCGGGCGGTGACGGATGGAACTTGACGAACTCCTGACTGCCATCATATGACCTGCACATTCACTGTCTCGTAAGCTTTCCAACCCTTGCAGGAATTCACAAGCAACTTATTCCATTACTGCGTTTCAGACCTTGAGGAATGGACGCTGAAAGAGAATTAAGATGAATTTGCGAGTAGCCAAGTGTCTAGAACGCCACAATTTTTACAACATTATTTTAGAATGGATCAACACAACATGATTATTAATATCATTTAAACAAATTACTACCACAACATCCCAATGTCATTCTAGCCAAGTTTCTTTTCCCAAGTAGAGAAACTTTGTGCACGACTACCAGTATATGTGAACCCCAAATGGTGATTATCATGTTATAAACACCACAATTTCATAGTGGGTTTCTTGATGTGATTTTCCTTGTAATCTTAAATTTCCCTGCGAACTTCAACATTTTTCACGTGTTAATGTGTTTTTTGAGTAGGTTGATTTGGACAGATGCTTTATTTCGAAAATCAATGAGATGAAAGTGAGACTGGAAGGAAATGCATATAAGATCCTTTTGCAAGGTGAATAGTCAATACTGACTCACTATGTTACCATTTAAGTACCAAGTGAACTGAGTTAACTTTGAACACTTGAGTGTCCACACCCAAACTGTCATGTAAGCATCCTCATTTTGAAAGCCTTCATCATCATGGAATGCATCATATATACTCATACTGCACAAAGTCTGAAACCCACTAAATAATTCTAGTTAGATGCAGGAGATGGATACCTTTTCTTCAGCAGGGATTTGGCGAATTTGAGACCAACCTTTCGACTGGCCTCATCGTCTTCCACCGACAGTTTCAAAGGAGTGAGCTGTTTGTCGATCACGCCGTCGAAGGTCGTTGACTGTTGCGTGGGATAGAGTCTGAAATCACATCATCGCCATAGCTGAATCAGAAGTCAACTCACCTCATTGCCTCAACTTCTGTAACAAGTTCACTAGAAACAACGAATCTCTGTTCTCAAATCATATAATTATATGCTGATTCCGAAACCTGAAACTGTCGGTGCACAGACGATCAGTTCATGGTGCTTCAGTGATTATTATTTTTTTTTCATTTTTTTCAAGGGACTCCCATTGGCGATTTGAAAAATAGAAAGGCGTTTTACACTTCTTTTTACTGCAAATACATAGTTTTCAATTCTCCATATACTCTATTTTTACCCCCAATTTTTCTTACAGCAACATAGGAAGCCCATTTTTCAAATAGCAAGTAGGCGATCAATATAGCCACGGAAAAATTCGCTTACTCGGACAGCACGTAATGGGCGGCATAGGCGGCAGCAGCCTCCGGATGCGCGCCAGAACTCGTACTCTTGTGAGCCAGTTGCAGGGCTTTGTACTGCGACAGATGAACTAGCGTGTAGGTCCTGGACGCGATTTGGCTCGGCACGCCCAGCGTCCTCACAACCTGCACACCAATTCAACTATCACGAATCAACAACGTTCGTCGACATATATGGGCATTAATTGCACTACTGCTAATACTAACTCCACCTTTGCAGCTCCTTAGCAGTACAAGCTACTTCATTTTCCAACCAGATAGATTTCGTGATTTCGCAGATTTCAATTCATTTCCTCAGTGTCAACCAGCACACCAAATGCCCATTCACAACACATCTAGACAAAGAAGAACTCTAGTCTATTGGGATAAGTACTGTTCTACTACATCACTAATGCAGGAACTTGCAATTTTGCCACTCGAGCTACCAAAACCCACTCGTATTCAGTATTATAACAGATTGATATCTATTGCCAATGAGGACACACGAAGCACTAGTACAAACCCTTGAAGCAACATTGATGTTCAAAACGACATGGGAAATGAATCAGTTAACACAGGAGAGGGAATTATGAATTGTATATAATAATGTCGAGTGCTCACTTTCTGCGCCGTGAAGTGCCACTGGGTGACCACGTTGTCCACCGCCGCCTGGGCCGAGAAGCTGGCACAGGCCAGAATGAGCAGGACTAGCAGAGACACTAACGACGACTCCATGGCGATGGGGATGCGAAGATATATTGCTACGTGTAGACTCTACTTTGCATTCTTATATGGCCGTAACATAATCTCACTGGTGCCATGTCAATGCCCTATCCTTTCTTGGCTTTATGCTTCTGTTTCTACTACGATTCTAGAGGAAGTTAACCCTTCATGTCTGTGTGGTTTGTCAACGGTTTGGCATCTCGTAAATTCTTCTGCACAGGTGTGAACTGTGAACGTTGACATCGGAATCATTGTCTCATTGGCACCGTCTTCTTTTATTATTAGCACAGTGGCAAACTCGAGGGGTGCATGACGATATTAACGTCGATAAAAACAAATTGAAGCTATAGCCTCGTGAAAGTGCTGCATCACACTTTGTGATAACTGTCTGAAACTTTTGTAGGCTACTTACGCTGCAGTGCAGTGACTGTGAGTTACCCTGAAATTTACATCATGTTTTACACATATGTTCACATTAAATTTGAGCTTCTTCACAAAATATTCAACCTAACAGAAGAACCTAACAGGATTGTCCTAGACCTTTAAGTTAAAAATTCTAGTTTTGATTTGAATTTATAATTTAAATTAAACATCTTACAATGATACCTTGGCCCACAGTGATTGCATGGAAAAATGTACAGTGACGTAATCACTGTCCAATGTTTATTTACCAGGCAATGGGATGAGAATCATTTCCGTTGATAAAAAATAAAATAAAATCACGAGGTAAAACTACTTGGGCCGGGCAAAGGAATATTCTGACACAGAAGTGGTCCAGGGGGGATGAACCAGATTCAATACCCTGTTGGATATGCGCTTCCATGCAGTCTTAGAAGGTTTTAGCATGAAAATTGTCCAAGGGGGAAGAACCTTAAAAATTGGCACACTTTAGTCCCTATTTATACAACCGAAATTCCATGTCATTTGCATTCATTAGGCACAACTAGCAAACACCCTGTTGCATGCACTAACATTGCACTGGGAACGTGAGAATCAAGTGGGAACTTTGGGATCATAATGGGAACTTGGGAACAATAGGAAACATGATGGGAACATTGAGGAACATGACGGGAACGCTAGGGGAACATAATGCGAACCTTTGGGGAACATAGTGTATTGTGGAGAACATAATGGGAATTGTGGAAAACGATTTGAGAACATGATGAAAATTTTGGACGAAAGATATAGATGTAAAATGTGGATGATTTTGTGACATGGGATTGTGACATTGTGTACTTAAAATAATCTAAATTGTTCAAAATGATCCACTCAAAAGTACTAAAAAAGAAAACATGAGGCTCAATTTTATAACATTTAGTAGCCTTTGTGAGTGATGCCTTCCCCCAATAGAATGATGTGGAATATCCCATATCATTTCATCCCCCCAATGAAATGATGTGGGATATTCCACATCACATCAGTAGCTATGGGGGCACGTGGCATTAAGCAAGAGCAATCAACCATAGTGAGCAGTAATCAAAAGCACTCACTCAATCACAATTCAACAGCATTTTGTAATTGTTTATTTGATTCAATAGTCCATTCAATTACAAAACACTGGTCACTCCATATATAAAAGTGGATGAAACTAAAAGGCAGCCTCTTGGAAGGCTACTGAATGTTATGTTTGGATCTCTTGTTTAACCCTTTAGTGCTCAAGTGACCACATTGTGGTCTCTGCTGTGTCGAAAACGCGAATAACCGAAAATCCGTGAAGAACTGGATTTTGAATTGTGAAGTTCAGATGATGAGCGGTATAATATACATCTTCTAGAAAAAGAAAATTTCAATTTGGACTTGTACAACTATCAAAATACCTATGAACAAAACTCAAAAATATTGTAAATACTTGAAAATACAATAAATACTTACAAATACAACACATGTACTATGCGGTATTTTTTGTGTTTGGTAGTTAGTTATCATGTATTTTTCTTTTTGGATTGTGTTCTCTTGTTCATGTTCCATTAGTGTATGTATTCCGATCTTGATCCATGTACTAACTCCTTTCATATTTTAACGTATAAATTTTTGTCCTAAACCGTATAAGGATAAGTCACTCTCACTTATAAAATTCACAATAATTATGTGTGAGTTTGTTCTTAACATGAAAGATTGCAACAGAGGTGTTGACATAGGTCATTGCTGAACATCTTCACTTTCATTTTAGAAAATTTAACCCAAATTCTATTTAACTTTGAAGTCACACACCCTCCAAAATCTCATTTTTGAGTGTGCATTATACGGTTCAAAGACATACTATGATCTTCCAATCCCACCATTGGATGATTCTCTAATTTTGGCAAAATGTTTGCACTCCAGTTGAGAATACAATTGTACGGTTACCTTCTAATTAAATTCAATCTATTTATGGCAGTATCAATCATAGTGGAAAAACCCAATGAAAACTAGTGAGCCCTGCTAAAGTACCCAAAGCGTTAAAGGGTTAAGATGGCCCATTCACATCGATCAACGCTGCTGCTAGGGTTGTTCATCATGTTGTTCATGTCGTGTCGTGCCGATCATGTCGTGTCGGACCCCTCCGGCACGACACGATAGGGTCAATCTAGACTGCAGGTAGGGTCAACCTAGACTGCACTTAGTCTTTTCACCAGGTAGGGTTAAAACAGTTATCGTTTTGCCACCTTGCAAGCTATACGTGGCTCAAGCAGCACATGTGGCATGTCCACGTAGGATCCCTTGGAAGTCGTGTCCTACGTGGCTATGTGGTCCCGAGTAATTTTTTTACCCTTAGTCCGTTTGCCTCATTCCGGACTGCCCATTCCCTCCGACTGCCATGTCTCCCGACTGCCCCCTTCCTGGTCGACTGCTCCAATCCGACGGTTTAGATCCATCCGCTGCATTCGACTGCCTCAATCCAACGGTGTAGGCTTATCTGCCCGAACCCGACTGCCTCAACCCGACTGCCTCATCCCGTCTGCCCCAGCCTGTCTGCCTCATCCCTCCTGGTCCTGGCCGTCTGCCCCAACCTAATTGCCCCTCAACCCGACTGCCCCTCAACCCAACTGCCTCATCCCGTCTGCCCCTCACCCCGTCTGCCCCTCATTCCGTTTGCCCTCTTTCCCGTCTGTCATGTTCTAAATGACTCCTTTCTGCCTATCATCCCTCCAAAAGATTTTAATTAACAAAAAGATATCCAAAACTCACTAAACTTAGAGTATTACAATTTAACGAATCACTGAAAATTTTATTCAGAAATAGTCTATGCCATATTTATACTGAAAATTTTATTCAGAAATTGTCAATGCCATATTTCTACTGAAATTCAGGGTTGGATTTTGGATTTTAGTTTCAAAATTAATTCAAAAATTGTAGGGCATAGCAATTATATATGTAAACGTATGCATAGAATCAGAAATTCATGATGTACAACTTTTACTCGTACATCTAGTTCAAATGAAGATTCCAAACATGGATGCACATGCACAACACGCAAATTCAGAAAACAATATTTATTTACACATGGAAAAGTTGTCCTTGAAAAGGACTTACATTGTAAAATTCAACTAAATGCAAACTTCTAGGATCCAATGTTGGACTAAGGGAAAAAACTATGAACTATATATTGTAACGGTAACATTGGGTTGGAGTACTGAGATTGTATGGGTGCGCTTTCAACGAGTTCACTGCATGGGCCACGGTCCAACGGTCTTTTGGGTCGTTCAAGGCGAGGCCATCCAAAACCCTATTCCACATCACACGGGTCGTATCGTATCCTTTAAAGAGCGTTGATGACAACGCATCGTTAAATATATATCTTGTGAGCTTCCCCGTTGCATATGCCTCTGATTTCATAGTATTCTTTGTCTGTTTAGTGCCAGGAGAGACAACCACCCCATCAACTTCCTGGGGCAGCATATACCACAACTCCGGTGCAATCCACCATCGCGCCGCCTTTTTCGCTTCTAGGTCCGCCTCGTCTCTTGACCAGTTCAATGAAAGAGGTTCTTCACCACTCCAAGATGCCATGCCCCAGTCGCACACTCCAATGTACACATCTTCTGGTAACTCCGGTGGAAAATGTAGGAGGATGTTGGATGGGCTCAAATCGTTGTGCAGCACGCCGCTTTTGTGTAACACGTCGATGATGTTCATGAAGGCCCAAGCTAGCCAAGCCTACTGCTTACGATATGCCGCAATCTTCCGACGGACCTCTAAATCCATCCCTTCCAACGCAAGCAACGTTGGGGGATGTATCTCTCCGAAAGGCTTTTCAATCCGCTTCACCGACAGTAGTGAATTTCCATTCCACCATATGGTGAACGCAGACATGTTCTTCGCTGATAACGCAAAGAATTTTATCATTCCCGGGTGGTCCACGGGATTGACTAGGGCCTCGATGGAAAGTTCCTTTCTTGCCTTGGTTTTGTCTTTTTTGGCGATCTTGCTTGTCTTCTCAGCAAAAAGCATATGACTTGGAATCGGTGCAAAATTATGAATCGATACTTACCGCACCTTGCCATACGCCCCCTGAAATTGCTCACCACTTTTGCTCACAATTTCAGCTGACCTCGGAATCCACATGATTCCGGTTCCATCGTGTGAAGAAAGATGACCTACCAGCAACTTGTCGGCCCATGGAGGCATACGTGTTGCGTTGGCTTTCACTTGCTTGGCGTAATTCTTCCACCAAACCAGCTTCTCATATTCTAGGTCAAGTGTAGGGGTAGTTAGGGTTTTTTCTGCCCCAGGGTGAAGTGTTTCATAGAGCTGCGTCGGATTGTACATGCCTTGCTGCACTTGATTATGGAACCACAGTCCATAGCCATCAGCAGTGGGAGCATCATGATGCCTTGGATCGTTTAGGACAGCGTCTCCTAAATGCACCTTCATGTCCTCGATTACTGCCGCGAGGCCATGCACTCCGTGGTGCAAGTACTTGGTTTCCAAATGCTCCTTCGACTTCTTCTTATAGAACTGCAAGGTTGAGCGCTGAATTAGAAACAGGCAGCCCTTTGAGGGGATATGGGGCCGGTTTCTCCTCTCGTCCGGTGTCATGTGCTTCCTTTTTTTCCCCGAGCATCCAAAAGTAGAACCTGACAGCGAGGTACTCTGCGCTTGAGAACTACTCCCTCCAATGACTTTGATGCTTTGTGGTGGGTCCATGGCCCTAGTCCCAATAGAAGCACTCGCGGTGGGAGAAATCTCAAGATCTTGCACGCCTACCGATATACCTTCGTTCAAAATTACTGAATGCAAGTGTGGCAGGGGCTTGTGTGTATGGGCCATGAGAGATTTATTGTGAATCGTGTGATGTTTGAGGTAGAAATAAAGTTTGCCTTTTGAAAAAAAGAGGCAACAAGTCTAAACTTGAAACTTTGTAATATTAGAATAGTATTATAGGGGTTTTTACATGATTTTTTCAGAGGTTTTGTCCTCTTTCTAGGTTTTAGATGGTTTAATGCTACTTTTCTTTATATTCTTATAGCAATTAATTATAGGCAACTTAATCACTTGCTTCTAGGATAATCACCTTTAAGAAGGATTAGATGACATTTAAAAGTCTCAATTCTTGAAGATTATAGAATATAATGTTAAATTGTACTTTTGAATCAAGAATGTCCAAGAATATACTATTAGCTCATCAAAGGGCTTCCATCCAACACAATGTTATGAACAATAAACCTCTACCTTTAATCAACATAGTTTCATATACAGTACTAAGTAGCTCAAATTTGGGGTTTGGTCATGAAAACTAGTAGTACACAAGGAGTGATACTAGCAACAAAAGATGTCACTAGTGGTTCACTTGCCAAAACCAAACTACAAATTTCAACTATACAACATAATCTAAATAAAAACAATATGATCAAATATAAACAAACATGACTAATGGTGAAAGTTTATGCAATATAATTATAAAATTGTGAATCAAGTGTGACAATAGTAAACCGAAATTATAGTGGAGCTGTTGTGAGCTACAATCAATATGCTCATGTCATATGGGTAACTACTACTTCTAAGTTAACAAGCTTTTTGATGATGATAAGCTTTCTAACTAATTTAATTATTGATGACGAGAAAAATCCTAATTCACAATCTTGAAGGAAATTTACATCTATCCAAAGGTAATATTACTTGAAGACGTTATATAGATGCCACATTTATAGGATGATTAATTGTAAGACCAAATCTTTCTTCATCCAATTATCAGTTAAATGAGAGTACGTATTGGTCGAAAAAATAGATCAATGCATTAGAAAATTAGAAAATTAAAATCATGAATGCAAGTCATTTCATATCTTTGCAACATATGAATAATATTTTATAGATTTTCAAGAATAATAACTAGGGCTCCACTTTTCTCTGCACCCTAGACGTGAAGGCCTAGGTTACTTCACATAATGGTCTTTGAGGGCGGAATGGAATAGTCATGGGAAGATCATCCAAGGATGTGAAGGCTATGTTACATTATAGAAAGATTACATCATAGAAAAAATTGCCTTAAATGTCGGCTCACGGCTCACTGGCTCGCTTACAGACCCTATAAATGTTGGGAATTCACAAGTGGAACTTATAGTCATCAATACCATTTTTCTAAATCACCTTTGACCTAAGGTCATCATTAGAATTTGAAATCATAAGAAACCAAGTTAGTATTGACATCCAACCAACCCTTAATTGAACATTCTTGATGTACAAAATGCTTCAACTCCCATTGGTTGTTTCACAAAACTCTTCGACTTCTTTTGATTAGTTTTAAACACTTGTGATAATTTTGGACTTCCTTTTATTGTTGAATCTCAATGTTTCATTTGAGATGGTACATGTTTTAAATTAGGTATACTTATCTTAACTGTCACGTGTTGACAATCCTAGTGTAATATCATCATTTAAAGAACACAAAGATATTAAACCCTAAAGGACGGAGAAGCCCAAATTGGGCCTCATGTTTATTGTAACAATTTAAAGGTAGGCCCTATACGGAGTTCCTTTTGTTAATTTCTTTTTCTTTGATAACACATGCAATGTTCTTTATTGATTCCAATGATATAGAATTTCGACCATAACTTTCACGATACGATTGATTGAATCTATCAGTTTAAAAACTGTGACCATCCTTCGTCCTTTAGGGTTAAAGCAGTTGACTTAAGGTGGAGGCACCAATACTTGTTAGTTTAAGGATTTTGACTTATTTTTATCGATAGTTTTCAATGATAAGAAAATTGCAGCACACAAAACTTTGGGTCTAATAATCAAGCCCAATTTTTAATCAATTTTGTCACAATGTATGATTTTGTTCTAAATTTTCAAGCTTAATCTGCATAGTTCACGAAGTTGAGATGTGCTTGCATAGGTGACTGAAATTGGTCCCTAACAGGTTCTGATGCTTCTACCTTAACCCTTTAACGTCCCGATTCAACACTGTTTTCAAAGACTTGTTATAAAATGGTTGATGAAAAACGAAAATGGAGTTGATGTACAAAACAAAGTTGTAAATGTCAATGTGTAGATAACATCTGTACGGTTGGATTCATCATATTTATTATTAATATTTTTAAAGTAATTTTGCAAGGTTTTCTCTTGAAATTCAATTAAAAATCCAAAATTAACACAAAAAAATTAAAAAATATTGTAATGAAATTAGAATGACATGCACTTCGAGATGGTATGGTTTCCATTATTTGATTCTACTTACTATGGAAAATCATATTTAAGGTCTTTCTTTTTGAACTAAGATTGAAACTTGACATTAATCACTTTTGTAATTTTTCAAAAATTCACATTATCTTATTTGGAAGATCCATACCATAGAAATGGTATTCAACTAGCACAAGAATGAAAAAAAATAAAAATGGATGAAAAACATCCGGTACCTACAGAAATCGAGCTGCTGAAATTCATCCGGCGTCCAGATTCTGGACGCAGGCGCCTGAAAGGGTTAAGCAATTCATTCAGTTGTGAAGTTTGTGAAGATCAAATTCAGCCAGTATTATTTTGGGAAAGTTGTAAAGGACAGAGGTGATATGACAAAGGCTCATTTCGTTTTTGAAGATGAATTACAGAAACTAGAATGATGGTATGAAGAAAGAAAGCTCAAACACAAATCCACTGAAACGTTGATGACTCATTAATTCCCCTGCAAAGGTGGTTGCTGAACAAGGCTCCTTGTCAAAATGATGAACTTCAACGACATTAAGGCATTGGAATCCCTGTTTGCATCCTGCAGAGGCGCTGAAGAGGTAACTTAATCCTTGATGTTGTATACTCCCTCCGTTTTAAAATAAAAGTCCTAGTTTTTGGCAATTTTTTTTCCTATGTTTTATACTTTAAATGTGAGTCCTATCCACTTCAAACGGGGTGGACAATGAGAGTGACACAAAAACTACATATTACTATTAAAGATAGATCATTTTTCGGGTACTGAGACGAGTTTTTTTGGCAACACAAACGTGTCGGAAAATACGTGCGTTTGAAGTGGACTCTTATTTTGAAACGAAGGGAGTACATGATAAGAGTTTAAATAACACCAATTTCGTGAAAGTGCATGAGTAATGTGCAATTTAAACTTACAAAATAATTACAAAATAAAATAAAATTACAAAAGTGTACAATAAGGAGGTTGACGATCGTCAATCTTCTTCATTTCAAAGTATAAACTTCAAAGATTGCATGATAAGAGGGTTTATGAAATCTACAACCCATTTTCATAATTATAATTTGCTATTATGTGCACTTTTAACATTTTGGTATTGATGTGTCTTGATTTGATAAGTACCTTATTACTTGAGAGCAGGAAAACCGTGACTACTTAGAGGAATCTAATACTGGAACCCAAGCGTTGAATCCCGGCCATATTGGTCCACAATACAGCAAAAATGTGAAAGGTGGAGAGGAAGATGAAAGTAAGTGCCAAGGATCATTGTTCTTGTTGAGATTAGAAAGCCCCTAAGAGGGTTTTTATTACAAGGAGACTAATTTCAAGAGTTTTTAGACATCATAAAGATGATTTTTTACATAACTCATGAAGAGGTCTTCTTATGATCACAGTAATCATAAGAAGGCTTCTCTATGCATAATGGAGCCAAACTTTTGTATCATTATGATCATAGAAAGACCTCCCTATGAATATATAGGGAAGATTCTTTTTACGATAGTGTCTAAATATTTGAATTTTATTGTATGCAATCATGTTCTCGGAATTGCTACCGATAATTAAGTTAAATTATGCTCTATACAAATTTATTTCCATTAAGAGAAAGGAATGATGGAGCTGCTCAAGAGCACAAAGCTTCGCTATCTTTGATTTACCTATTTGTCTCTTGATTGAAAATCAAAGCAATGTAAGAAAATTAGGGTTTCAAGAAATGTAGACATGTTTATTCATATTCAAAAGGATGATTATGCATTGACTTCTAGGGAAGGAGAAGGAAAAAGAGGAGGAACCTGAAATTGACTTGGAGAAGGATGCCGCTTTACATGGGTTGTCCCGATTCACACCAGAGTAAGACCTTGGCCTCTACCATTAATATTAGCACTAATTTGGAAAAAACAATCATATTTTGTTAAAGCGTCCATTTTGTGTTTTATAGAGACAAAGAGTAAGACAAGCCAAAATGAGTCAAAATCAACTTGGAACAACCCAAAATGTTCCAAAATTAAGCCTTTCCAACAATCCAGAAACACTCCAAAAGTAACCCTAAATTAACCCTAAAAGATTAGAGTAGGTGCCCTAATTTCTCATTTGAATTAGGCGCCTTAAATTTTTTGGCCAACATAGAATGGCCATTATTTTTAACCCCTAAATGTCAGAGCGTCCAGAAAGTGAACGACTAACAGATTCAAAGCCTTCTCACGTTCTCATCAATGCTTGGATGAAAGTCATCCAATTTTTTGGAGATTCTTCATCAAGTTGTTGTCCTATCTAACGGTTGGATTTAGTCATACTTGATTACATATTTTTCTAAAATTACAAATGTAGAAGTATGTCAAGTCGTTGACCAAGCCAAAATTGCATTCACTGTAGTTCAAATGTGGCCTTGCAAAAATGAGGTCATAGATTTAAGAAACACAAAAATTTCAAAGAATCACCACGTTTAAGAGTATCTCATTTCAAATTCATTCCAAAAAAATTTACTCAAAAAATATTAAAATTTTGTTTGTAATCGAATTTAGAAAGAACTTTTAATTTTAAATTTCAAAATTTATAATTAAATATTGGTGATAGTATTAGTGAATCGAACTGTACGGATGGAATCTAGAATTCAAAATCTAGAACTTTCATTTGTATATCAATTCCAAAGTATTCTTCTAAATAGTACTTTATGATGATTTTTCTCAAATTGTCAATTCTACGGACACCCTGGTACGTTTAGGGGTTAAACATCTGTTTTGCAGAGTATACATCCCTACGACATTGGTGCAAGAAATTTCCACATGTAATTTAATCAGACGCTGCATGGGCCTGTGTGTTATGAATGTGGTGCAGATACAAATTCGTGTACAAGCAAGCTGTTTCTTGCAACGATGTTTACATGCAGATGGTATTCACCCTTACTCCAACTTTTCATTTGTTATACGGCCGGCTCTCTCTGTGGCATGCTATTCCTCTCTCTTTATTTTGCACATTGCCTTTCTGTTTGGCCTTGTACTTGCCCTACTTCTCCATGGAAATGAACTAGAACCTCATTATGAGAAAGTTCAAGCGGAGTTTCCTCTTCAGGCAACTCTTTTCAGTTAACTCTATTGTACCAGACGTTATCTCAATGGTTGACTCTTGTTCAATCATATTCTCCATACCCATACTCTTCATATCTAATGCTTGGGTGTTACTTTTCAAAGCTTATCTTGAGGACCAAATATCTTTCAGAGTTGAGCTCCGGGGATGATCATGCAAATAGTAGAAAATCACGTGAGTTAGAATATTCTAGAATATACCTAAAATATTCCAATCATGTGATAACCCCATTCAAATACCCTCTTTACACTAGATATATGTTAATGATCCCCCAAGAAGTTGAGAGGCTGGAAAAGGTTATAGAGTGAAATACTAAGTTATGCTTGTGAATCATTTTGAATTTAAAGCGGGTGTACCCATCAGTTCCTCTTATGGAGTTTACCCTTCTTTTTGAGTACCCTAAGCTCTAGCCATGGGCTGGGTCGCCTTAGAAAAAATTCCCAGGGGTAGAATCAGTCTGGTTACTTATCTCTACAACTTGGTTGTGACAGCCAACCATATGCTGCAAATTTTTTTTAAAATTAAATTACAAGTTCAGGACATTGACTACCGTAGGAGATTTTTTTCCAAAAAATAAATTTTGTATAGTGAAAAAGAGAATCTTGAAGAATATTTACAGAATTTGATATTTGTTGAAAACAGGAGTTTTTTTTTCAATTTTTTTTTTTTTTTGTGTAATGAAAAAGAAAATCTTAAAAAATATTTACAGAATTTGACATTTGTTGAAAACAAATTTCCCAAAAAAAAATAATTATTCAACATGAGATTCCGACCTTGACAGTTGGATACGATTTTGTAGAGTGAAAAGGACTGCGGAAGCATGAGTTGCGAGGACCTGGTGATGCGAATCAAACTACCAGGAACTTTGGAGCGCGAAGAAATTGACCTTGATGTGCACAAAACCTACTTGAAGCTCATTTCTCCTCAATAGTAAGCATCTTTCTTTGCCAAATATTGACCCGATCTCCTGTAGTAAGGCCTGGTTCACACGATCAGAAATCCATAGAAATAGCTGCATTCTATTGGTTCTTTGTTGTTTCAAACAAGTGAAAGTTGCTTATTTGAAGTGCCAAAAGAAAGTGAGTCATCTGACCTTTTGGGGTTTCATATTGCTTTGGTATAATGACATGACAGAAGGATTAGGTAATTGTGAAGCAAGGCAAGTTATCAAGGAACGGTGAGGAAGGTACTAACCTACTGATCATCTGTGATGAGTTGCCCTCCTTCACAATTACCGGACACAATCTCAATGTAGGCAAGTTTGAGCCATTCGATTGTTTTGAGATCACAAATTACTCACATAGAAAACAAGAAGTTGCAACTTTATCATTAAATCTCTATTAACTTTGGCTCACACATTCATTTTAGTTGGTGAATTGTGAACAAGAAGCAAGAAATCAAGTGTTGAGATTCTTGGATTACAAGAAGTGTTGGACCAATCAAGTTCTTTGCTACTATGTGCATACTTAATGCTCTTATGCACATAGTTATTGCAGGCTGTCAGACTTCTAGCATTATTAGTCTTAACATGCATGCTCTTTGCCAATCACATCTTGCCACAACAGCAAAACTTGCTTGCATTGAGATTATGGAGAGCTAGTTTAGAAGTTTGTAGAGAATATTAACCTGGAAGTCCGAAAATTGATGGACCTGATCGGGGTGCCCGAGGAGGCCGAAATGTGCAGTTACCTTGCCTTGTTTCTCCCTCACAAGGTGAACATGGAGAGGAGCTCTGCCAAGTGGGATCCTGTAACCTCTACTCTGATCGTGACTATGCCCATTATTGAGCGAGTATTGGACAGAACCAAAAAAGGACTCCCTGCCCTTTTGTAGAGCCAGCATGAACAAAAAATCTGTTCAAAATCCCGCACCAAAGTGTACAGGGTAATGGAGCCAGAGGGATTGAAATAATACCCTTTTTCACAAGGTAACAAAGAAGATTCTGTAACTACTCCTTTTTTGAAATAAAGTTAACGTCCTACATATCATTGTCATCAAGTCAGTAGATTTTACTTCAATGATGCAGTCTTTGGGTTTATTCAAAGACATTGAGTCAGTAGATTTTAACTACGTGAATGCACTGTAATGCAAAAAAAATTGTTCAAAATATAGTGGCCTACCCTACAAAGACTTGAGAGTGTAGCTTTGACATTCAATGCATGAGGAGAAAATCATAAGTAAAAATAATGGCATGACGGAAAGAACAATTAATGGTCTCTAATTCCTTCACAAGTAATTGTCAGCAGATGGTAAGCCGCTACTGTATTGTTGTTACTTTACAATCTTGTTTTTGTTCTCCCACAAAGGCCTTCATAACATTCAACAGTAGTTAGCATTGCACACCCTTCTCCACTGTCTGAGAATTGATAACTCATTGTAGAATCATAATGAAAAATATTTCAACCACTGTAGAGATTTGACACATGAACTCAAAATAATAAAAAATTAACATTTGAGAGTGACATTGCAAAAGGGTGAGCTGAAATTAAAACAATATTGAATGTGTCCAAAAGAAATCTGAATTCTCTTTCATCCAAAGCCGGTCCATAACATTCAGTAGCAAGTGTGAGGCCGGTCTGCCTTTCCATCCATCCATCCATGAGTTGGAGTCTTCATGCATGTCAGAGATGAATTTACAATGCACCTTCCTTCTTGTTGCTACCATGTACACACGCTAGTGACTAAGTTTCCACCTGTCTGGAAAAATGAATAACTATTAATGGAACATGGATGATGATGATGAGGAATATGTTGTACATTTACTTTGTAG
Source organism: Pohlia nutans (assembly GCA_022496805.1). Classification (NCBI taxonomy): domain Eukaryota; kingdom Viridiplantae; phylum Streptophyta; class Bryopsida; order Bryales; family Mniaceae; genus Pohlia; species Pohlia nutans. The sequence continues at coordinate 23,964,307 of CM040085.1, read as the reverse complement.
GCAAAGGCAAAGGTAGCACTAGCTATTGAATGGTATGTCATGAAGCAGATGCTCAAGAATGTTATATTTGCCCATTGTGACATAACATTATTAAACTAAGATATAATTTTTTTATTTAATGACTCCTTTGGGGTCATTAGATAATTGCCAATGCCCAAGCCAAAGGAGCAGGGACATGAGCTGCAATTTAGCCATATTACAACACGGTGCTAAGCTTCCCAAAACACAGCCCAACCTAATAAAACTATAATACAGAGGGAGTTTGGTTCATTTTTCTAACAGAGTACAGTATGAGCTCTTTATTGCTACACTCTAAATCCCCCTTCCATGACATGAAATACTTGAATTCAAGTCCAAATTTTTAATTGAATAAATTAATTTTCATGCCTTTATGCTTCGTGGGAAAAGTTGCCAAAAATTAGCATTTGCAGGCATTGTAGTACAAAATAAATAATATTTTTAATCCTTCAACTTAATCATTTCAAACAACACATATGTAAATGTACTTCATATCAAAAAATTGGTATCAAAATGACGCCATTGGATATTTTAAACAAATGTTTTGGATTTTTTGAAGTAATTCTGATAAATTTTGATTTTTGTACAAAAAGTCACTTTTAAAATCCATAAGACTCTTTAATTTTTTTCTGAATTTTTTACTTGGTACTTCATGATTGTAAGAAATCAAAACCACATACGATCAATTCTTTCTTTAATTTGTTTTAAAAAGAGACTCATTCAAAATTGCCATAATGACTGATTTCAAAGGTAAAAGGATTACCCGGGGTACCCATATCAGACTGTTGCCCAAAATCTAAATAACCAATGAGCTGTATTGCTCAGAACCTGCACCCGCTTGACCCAGGGCCACTTGGTCATACCTTATGAGGTTGAATATTAAACATCAATGGCACTCTCATCACCATGGAAGGAACCATGCATGTCACTCCTTCAGTCTTCATGCACCTTTCCACGCCAGCATTCCTATGGAATGCTTACCCACATCCATCCCTGCAACGTGGTCGACAAGGTCAGAAATTGTTTGAAACTCTGGAGAAAACTCTTAGAACCCCATTGACTTGGTGCCCAAGGAGCCATGAAAACTACCTGCTTACAAAGCACATTGTCATCTGCAGCTTTTGGAATTTAATCATACTTTGATCCATACACATTTCATTCCCAGCACACTCTACCTTAAGCTAGACTGTCTGTAAACCACCCTAGGATCATAGTGCAGACAGTCTTTAGAGCCACCCTTGGTTAACCTCAAATCTATCACAATTCTCGAATTCCAAGGAGCCAACCAACCAATGACATGCCAAGCTTTGGAAGAAATTAGTTCAAGGTGGTTTACTGTATAGTCATGAGTGAAAATTAATAACATATAACGTGAACATGGGAGAATTTATATATATTCATTATGGGTTGCAAACTGTTATTCACTTCAAAATATTATAATACTAATTTGGAAAAAATATGAAAATGTGTGCAGTCCTCACGAACCTTATTTTCCTCGAGGAAAATTCCCCTTCCAAGTATAGCACCAGTTGCCGGAAATAGGCCAAAGAAATTTCTCAAACCTCGTCATTGCTGCAGTCGAATTGCAGTCAGCCACTCAGAATTACTTACCAGTTGGCCGGAAAGTTTACCTTAACGAGCTTTCGGAAACGTCCCCGCAAGCCGACGGAACTTGACTTGTGAGGCCGATCCACAATTCCGTAACGATTCTAAACAGTTTCTGGTAAAGCTCACATAAGACTATGGGTGCTCTCACTGGAACATGCGATCGAAGTATCCTCTCCAACGAGTCCTGGCGTGCAAGCAAACAGCCCTATATAAATCGCCAGTAGAGCGGCATAGATCATCATTCGCACATCATTCCATCTTCGCAACCACGTTTGTTGATCACCTGCGATTCTTATCCAACATCTGGCTGGGGATTCATCTCCTTACGGTCCGTCTGACCTGCAATTCAACTGCAGCAATGGCGAGATCCACAAGTAGCAGCCTGAGCCGCTGCAACATGTTGCTCGTCATGGCGTGTGCAACGATCGTCTTCGTCGGCACTGCTGTGATGGCTGCCGATCCCGACCCCTTGCAAGACTTCTGCGTGGCGGATCTGTCGGCCAATGCGCCGCTGGTGAATGGGTTCCCTTGCATACCCCGCAGCACCGTCACCGCCAAGGACTTCGTCTACACCGGCTTTCGAAAAGCATGTACGTACTTCGCACATACAGACTCAGTTCGCACTCCAATCCATGACTTACTGCTGCATGTATCATACATGTTGTTTTTACGCGCCTGTTGATTACGTGGAAAATAGCTGTGAAACAAAGCACTTGTAATCAGATACCTGACGTACGTAGTAAAGCCACTGGTAAGTAATTCTGATTGACCGACTGCAATACATGTGACTGGTTTGGTCGATTTTTCAGCAAGCGACCCCGCCTCGAGCCCCACGGGCGCCATTGCTGCAGTGGCGTCTCCGGAGACGTACCCGGGCATCAACACGCAGGGCATCACCCACGGGCGCCTGGACTTCGCCATCGGTGGCGTGGTGCCGCTGCACACGCACCCGCGCGCCGCCGAGACGCTGTTCGTGCTGAAGGGCAGCGTGTACACGGGTTTCGTGAGCGACGACAACGTCCTGTACGCCAGCACGCTGTACCCCGGCGACGTGACCATCTTCCCCCGCGGCCTCTTGCACTTCCAGCTCAATGTGGGCAACGAGACCGCCATCACCTTCAACACGCTCACGTCCCAGAGCCCCGGATTCCTCGTCACCGTCAATCAGGTGCGACTCAGTCTATTCATTTTGCATGCCGGCACCACACAAGGAACCCTGACCATATTAGTAGGCAGTAATGGGTACAAGAATGATGGTACATTCTCGGTAATCACTTGCTAAATTGAACAACCACTTGCAAAATTTGCTATAATCAGAAATTTGGCAGTAATGTTCACTTCCAAGTGAACTGGAAAAGGTTCACCTGGTAGCCGCCGACGCTTCCCCTACCATTGAACCAGTCAAAGTTGCGTGCTTGCAAAACTTGCTATAAACAGCAGTTTGGTACTAATGTTTACTTCTCAGTGAAACGGACAAGGTTCCCTATGGCATCGCCCGTTCTCTATGAATCTAATGGTTATTAGTTCTTTGTATTCAATTTCAGAAAGCAGAATGATTTCATATTTTTCCATTGCAGCATGCAACTAATATATGGACCATGACTGTCCTTGAGGCTGTGCAGATATTTGAGCCGAACATCACGAGCGCCGTGATTGAGAAGTCGTTCGGTGTGAACGCTGCCACTGTGAAGAAGCTCAAGGCTTCGTACCCTCACTTCGGCTAAGCCTCGACGTAGCTAAGTCTCAATGAGTGGGCTAGCTGCAAGTCACAACTGATCGAGTCCCCACTAGTCATGGAACTATATATCAGTAGCTTACTAGCCGATAATTGTGTACAGTGTGCATGCAGCAGCACAATTCATCGGAGCAATTTTCATACTCTGTGTCCATGTGCTGATCAATAAAAGAAGCCCTGCTTCTGGGCCAGCTACTATCCTCTCTTTTAAGTAATGTGGATATTTTAAAAATGTGGTCATGTTTCGTGAAAGTGGCTAAGTACCATGATTATATGTAGCAAGGATTGTTGCGATATGGTATTCAAAGGGATTGTTGTGAGATATCATTTAGCAGATCACAAAGCCTACCATATTCAAATATAATCGCCACAGAACACAACCCCATAAAATTTGGCCTACAGAACATGGCTGTTTTTTGAAAATATCGGTTCCACCCCAATGGTGGCAACATCTTGTGTGGGATCAAAGAGGCACTGTGAATTGTAATTTAAATAATTCTTAGCCAGCTGAGTGTTTTGCATCCACAGGGTTCTCAGTGCGGTTTAGTGCAAATGGAATCGAAGTGTATAATATGTTTGATATCAAACACAGTTCAGTAGCATGTTGTTGAATTTATTTGCAAAATGAATCAAAATATATATTTCCAAAGATTGCTACTAATTATTGTGGATGGTTTTCCCTTTGTTTAGTAATCTATTTTCACTTCTTGCATGCAAATCTATTATATAATACAGACCATGCAAGCATGCACTCAAGGATATTAGTTGGGCCACTGGAATTGTTGTGCCAAACTCCGACACGGACCAATGTTGTACAACATCACACTATGCAAAGGCTATCAAGAAGTTCGTATGCAATTGTAAGATGTTAAGTTTCATCACATGACAATACAATAGTAAGGCATAGTTGTGATTATTTTGCACAGCTAACAGTTCTCAACCATTTGAGAACCACTTAACCACTTTGATTAATGTATAGCTCATATGACATGCATTACAGTGCAAATGTCCTTGACACTCTAGAAGTAATATTTATCAGTCATTAGAAAAAGCTCAAAAAGTAACATTACCTATTAAGAAGATTACTGTTTCATTTTCAATTTTAATTGAAGGATATTAGAACATATCAGCACAACATTATTAACCCTTTAACACACCTGCGTCCATATAATGGTCGAGGAACAGATTGCAACTTTTCTCAATACTACATCTTGTACAGTTTTTCATCCATCCAAATTTCTTTTGGATTTTGTGTTAAATGACTATCATTTGTACAGTACTAGGCTCAAATTTGCAGAATCAATATCTGAAAACATCGACCAAGATTAATCATTAATCCTGGAATCAGTTGAGCTTGCAAAATTGTTGAGCTTGCAAAAAATTGTAAATCGCCTAAAAGTGCTTTCTGTTTTTCAAATTCCAATTTCGAAACCGCCAATGGGAAACGCTTGAGAAAATGGAAAAAGAATCACTCCGTTCAAGTGCCCAAAAAGAGCTCTGATCAAACACCAACTGAAACGGTTGCATTAGTTTCGCTGAATTTTGCCATTTGTAACGAATATGAGGTTACTGTGGGAAAGGAGTTGTGTGGAATTTGGGAAATGGGGACATGTATAGAATTTGTCACAAGCTTTTGATGTGGAGGTAAGGCTCTGTAAATTACATGCGATTCGAAACCCATACCCTCATTTTGATTTGATCAGCTATCTCAATCTATCTTGTTTCCGATGCGCGCATTTTGCCTCTTGTGGCCTGCATTGGAGTTGATGGCAGCGGCCATGTTCAAGCTTCTAGGTGCAATCCGCCAAGTTCATATTACTACAACTTGTTCATGGTATGTGTCTATTTTTGAAACAGTTTTTGAAACGTGTTTTAAATGGAGCTTGAAACTATGATAAACCAACAAGAGAGAACCCATTACCTATTGTAACTTGCGCTAAAACAACTAGTCACATGAGGATTTTGGGAAGATCCTACTTGACCTAAATGTTGTATAATTCCATTTGCAATTCATTCAAAACAACTCACAAGCAAAGTTCAACTGTTTGCAAACGGATGTGCTTCAAATAGTGGTTGAACAAGAAAGTGCTCAACGTGAAATCACCCCAGCTGATCATCGTACAAGCTCCTAGGACTGTGGATTCCACTTCCAGATTGTCAGTCTGACAACAAAGCATAACAGTGAACAAGCTGGGAATGACCAGTTGAGTGATCAAAAACCATAGCGTAGGTCTGCAATTGCACAGAATAATGTATAAATTTAAACTGATCTCGGATCAGATACCTGATTGTTTCAAATGATGAAAAGCAACAATTTCTTGAACTTAGAATAAAGAGAGAGAGGGAAAAAAAAGATTTTATGCATATGAGTTTCAATCAAATTCATTGCATCCTACCATCCACAAAATAAGAAAAAAGAATATAATAAAATGAAAGTATGAAATTACCAAAACAAGTTGAACTTCTTGCATACGTTGAAATATTGTCTTGATGTCTCTGACAACTGCGTCTACAAATATCCAATAGCTTCCTCATAAGAATTCCACATAGTCTCTAAATCCTCCAAATTTTGCCCTCCCCGGTATTGACAATTATAGTTAACACTATCTGCAAAGCTAAATCTCATTGATATGGTCCAATGAAACACCATCCATGAAACGGTCATCACAGTCATCCCCGGCCGTTGTACAACTCCCCGCACACCATAAGATTCCATCTCACTCTCTGAGATAGTCAGGTCATTTTTGGCAAATGCTTCGACAAAGCAGCGTTTTTCAAAAGCAGCCTCTAACAATCCTTTCCGTCTCAAGAACCGTTTAAAACGCTCACCATTTTTACTCGGCACAATGTACCAAATCTTTGGGGCATCCAGAACCAACAAATTGAAGATGGCTAGCATGCTATCTTCCACGTGAATGGAGGTTCGTGTCCCGAACATAGACGCTATGATGGCACCCCTCGTGACTTCATGGATAACTCGTAAAAACCCATCCTCGGGTCGTTCACCGTCCACAGCCCATGCTTTAGTACACAACCCAAAACCATCATCCACGAGGGGAATGTTGTGGGCAACTTTGCAGTCACCATTCTGGATGTCATCTATTACATTAGGAGGAAAGTTGTAAAGCTCGACCACCTGCTGATCATAGTCATCGTAACATTCAACTCCAAGATGGGAAGCTCTTGCATCCACCAAAGATTGCCTGCTCATGAATCCCAGTCTTTGGGTGTCAAAATGCCGATCAAGATCCATATTTTGATCATATAATATCGTACAAGTAGATGGTATGCTATAAAACAAAGCCTCCCGAAATGCATTTACATCCACGCTGTCCCCAACATAATCCCTCATGAGGTCGTCAATGGTCAACTCCAATGCTAAGTTCTGCACAATGAAATCTCGGAGAGAGAAAAATGGTCCCCGCGCATAACTCGTGGCACTCTGGGGTTCGGGGGAAGTCCTAAACCGGGATGTCTGAAACTTCATGCGACATTTGTCGCTATTCTCCAACAACTTCGATATATTCTTGTGTCGAAAGAAGAGACTCCCTGATATGCGATCATCTTGAAACATCCAAAAGTCATCTTCCACCAAAACTTCGTCATTGACTCTCTTCAAAATGTCCAGCAAATCTTTTGCTGAATAAAAGTTGTGCTTCAGCACCCATAGCATCGACGTCTCTTGATCCACAGTAGCATCCACAATACCCTGGTATCGAGCACAAATCTTCGTTCGTATTTGGGATCGAGTAGATTTGGTTTTCAATTTGCGAACCTCCAGCAATAAAGAAAAAAATAGCTCTCCCAATTTTGTCCCCAACTTTCCGAATGACATTCTCGATGCTCTGATTGGGAGCCCTGAAACAAGCCATTGCTTTCTCTTCAAATAGTTGCAAGAGAAATGGCTCACGATCATCCACAGTACGATTTTCCAGATCGAACGAAGATTCTTACAAAAAAAACAAACTGTTGTTATAAAGAGAAAGGGTGATAGGGATAATAATGAGGGAGTTTTACAATACGAAAATTGGTTTCAAATTTTTAGGTGACAATATCAAGGTGTTCCATTAACAAGCATTAGGAAAAAAATGGGGTCCCAAAGGGGCCCTCTAAGACAGCCCATATTAGGTGAACCGGCTGCCCATACACGCCTCTCCTTGTAAACCCATTGGTGAAGGTCGCTGCCCGCTGACAGCGTTGGAAGTCGCAGTGCTGGCAGTGTCTGCAGTGTTGACAGCGTCGATTGGCACGACCCACGGAACTGCACTGCTGGCAACCACGGTGACACCATTGATGCCAGCGCATAAAGTGCACGGTTTTGCCTAAATTTTTCAGCACGTGCCAAAGGCAAGGGCCCCTTTGTGACTACAGATTTCTTCTAATAGGTGACATTATCAAGGTTAGATTGTATATGTATTATACACACCAGTTTGAAGGAACGTCCCAGAGTTTTCACAATGAACCAAGGAGGCACACACATTCACATGAACTCAAGAAGAAAAACCAAATACAAAAAAGGAAAAAAAAACGTACCTTCTCCCACCCAAATCTCTTGTTTGACACTGGATTACCTTCCTCCAAATGTTTTCGTACATCTACAACAATACCAAACTTTAAAATCACATGAATATAACATTATCGTCCACTTGTTATTGCACTTTTCATAACAAAGGACATGCAACAAATATGGAACAAAAATGGAACAAAATAAATTTTCATCAAAGAAAAAGAATTACCTCCATCACATTTTTGGCCCTTAGATGTTGCTTGCCTTTCTCATGATCCGGACCTTTGCGCCCCAGGTTTTTACAAACCTTACAGTATTATTCAGTGTTTTGTTCAAGGCTTCCACAGCCATTCGATGCACTTTTGAATCCTTGTGAGAAGAACATTGAATCGCTGGAAAACGGGTCATACAATCCAAACATATCGAACTTCCTCCAACATGAACATACGAATCCTGTAGAATCCCACGGGGACCATGAATCTATAATGACTAATAATCTATAATAACTTAATTTCATCCAACTCAAAATGGACCTTAACCCCTAAAGGTCCTCACCTCTTTTGTAAAAGTCAAAGCACTATAATTTGCATATTTGAAATATCACATTGCATAATTTATAATTTTTCATAGATAGTCATCAACATTATGAAGGTATGACAAAATTTTCCACATGATTGGAAGATATTTTGAATATTTACAAATTTTATCATGTAAACAAGGTAAAAATTCAAAATAAATATATTTTTGTCAAATTTAATATTAAAAAATATATTTAAGGTAGGAAAAAGTTATATCTACAAGGAGTAAAAAATTGAAACTGAAGAAATTAAAAGAGATCTATGATTGGAGCATTTTTTGGAAAGCCCTTTGTATTTTGGGCACTCAAAATTCAAATTTCTCGACGGTGAATTTTTTTCAAATGAAGTCTATTCTTCAATCCCAATGGTCAAAAGATGTATCAGATCTTAACTTAAACATCTAATGAAAACACCAACCACGATAATGCTAAAATACTTAATTTTTGGGACGTTTGACCAAAAATCAAGCATAATATGGTTGATTGGGCACTTAGGGGTTAATATATAACAAACGCAACCACATAAGATGTGGACGTGCTATGTCACATATTAAGAAACCAATTAGGAATGAAAAGTATGTTTAAAACATCCACGGTATTCTTAAGAGGCCCATGGCTACCTAAAGATTAACTTTTTCAAAACATCAATTTTCATAAACAAATACAAATCTAATGCATAAATTAGATGTGATTCCACGTGGTCCATGAACCTAAACATAAAACAACCCTAAACCCTTCCAAACATAAAAAAAAATCATTGGTATTTGCAGCTAAACTTCTATATGCTTATCCGATATTTGTACTCCTTGTGATCGATAAACCTTTCGAATTTGATCAACTAAATTTAATTGACTCTGTTCCATACTAATTCGGGCACTTAAAAAATATCCCTATAGACTTTTAAAAAAGTTTGTCATGTCCTTATTCCAATTTTCAAAACCTCTTTCCAAATTTATAAAAACTGAATTTATTGGACAAGCTTCTAATAACTGCTCAACTTTAGGAAGTCCTTGAATAATATCTCCCGATTTTAATCTTTCATATGCTAAAGTTATTAATGTATCTCCTTCTTTAACAATTTCACCATAATGATTATGAATTGTAGCTCCACCGGTGGTTAAATATAGTTTAGTTAATCTAACCCCCAAAGAAAAATCTTGATAAATAGACACAATTTGACCAGATTCATAAAAGTGCTGATATTTGGATATAGAAAAACCATCGCAAAGAAAATGTCCAAGATTAACTAATTGAGTTTCTTCTTTTTTAGAAAAAATAAGGAAAAAGACCAGTTTAATAAATTAAAAATGTTATTTTTTGTTAAAATAAATTTATGACTTTTTTTATTTTCATCCAAAAAGTACCATGTAGTTATGTTAATTTTTTTTTTAAGTTATCAATAATTGAAAAATTGATTGGTATTAATTTATTATTAAATTTTTTATAAGAAAAAGGTTGAAATTTTTTTATAATATTCTGTGAAGGCCTAAAAACCCTAACAATTCTATATATTTTTGTTTCATAAAACTTTTTTTTTTATATTAGACTCGGGGGGAGCACTCTCTTGTATATTTTGCATACACCTGCGATAATGACCTATTAAAATGGGGACTATTTACCTTGTTATGGACAATAGATTATATGAGATAGTATATTTTAAAATAAATGTAAAACTTGGTAATTAATTGTGTCCTATTAGTATTTATAATTTTTCTAGGTGACTATTTAAATAGGGATATTTTACTTATACAATTTTACTCCCCATTTTTTTCCTTACCATTTTAGTTCAGTTTTGAAAGTGCAGACTCATGCTAAAGGGCTTGTGCAACCTATCTAAGTTAAGAACATGGGGAAATATATGCAAGCATCAGAAAAGACAAAACCACACAGGCAATGAAAAAGACTTTTAACATAAGGAGTAGTTGTGCTTAATAGCACACTTTCAGAGTTCAAAAACTCTGTGTTTAGGTTTTCACCCCAGAAGTCGGATGTAAAAGACTCTGTTTTCATCCAAAATTTATTTTTGACAGCCAGTTGCCCTTCATAGTCTACACCTACCCCCTATAAAAAATATTTGGTATGGTATTTTATATGTACTGGTAAAATAAATCTTCCATGATATATTGAATGTTATATTACTTATAATGTGGTTTTACAATTTAGAGCAATGTGATTTACATGTACGTTTTTACAAAATTTATCTACAAGGAATATATGGGACCCTATTTTTTATCGCACGTTGCTTCTACGATTTTTGCGAATGTTCCCCCCCGAGATATTAGAATCTCTAATTGTTTTTTTTGTTCATAAATTAAAAAAAATTCTATGTTATTTTCGACTATTGTATCTTTTTTCGTTTTCTCGACTAAAGTAGTTCGAAATAAATTTGATGGAGATAAAAAAGAAAAGAACCTTCTTCTTGGTTTTTTTTTGAAGGAATAGAATAATACCCGAAGTTTTATTGAATAATAAAAAAAATTATTAATTTTTTTATTAATAATATCTTTTTTTATTAATAAAATAGTTAATAATAATATGATTTTCTTTTTTTTATAATCAAAACTAAAACATTCTAATAAACTTACTTGAAAAAAGAATTTAATAATTTTATTAATACGTATTCTTACAAAAGAAATATGAGCTTCTTTTATAAATATTTTCGCTTCCCAATTTAATATTAAACAGTTTTGAATTAGTTGAATCTCAGTATTATTAATTATTTCAACTTCTTCACCATCTTCATAAAAAATATATTTAAGACTTTGAATTTTAATTGTTTGTTGTTCTTTTAAGAAGTCTTAAGAAAAGCTATTGGTGAATTTAAGTTACTATCATTAGTTGTTATTTTATATTCTATTGCTAGTCTAATCAGTAAAAGACAATTATCTTTGGAAAGTACAATCCATTCAAGATAAATCCAACTTTTAAATCGAAATTGTTCAAAAACAATTTTCCCAAGCGGTATTAAAATACCATTTTGTTTAAAGTTTTTTTGTTTTTGTTTAGAATAAAATATACTTCCACGTAATATTTTTATTTCAAAATTATTAGTTTTTTTTCTTATTTAAACAAATCCTGTTACTTTACTAATAAAATTAGAATTTATTTTTGTGCCCGCTTTAATAAAACTATCAAACCCTAAACATCCATCACAAAACCCATGAGGTGGCGGCGAATGACCTTGTCATCCGCAAAGCCAACCCCCTATCATGCACCTAAACCCATCACAAAATGTACAAGGTGGCGGCAAACGGCCTCGTCGTCTGCAAAGCCAACCCTCTATTAAACCCTAATCATCCATCACAAAACCCATAAGGTGGCGGCGAATGACCTTGTCATCCGCAAAACCAACCCCCTATCATACACCCTAAACCCATCACAAAATATACAAGGTGGTGGCAAACGACCTCGTCGTCTGCAAAGCCAACCCCCTATCAAACCCTAAACATCCATCACAAAACCTATGAGGTGGCGGCGAATGACCTTGTCATCCGCAAAGCCAACCCCCTATCATGCACCATAAACCCATCACAAAATGTACAAGGTGGCGGCAAACGAACTTGTCGTCTGCAAAGCCAACCCCTTATCAAACCCTAAACATCCATAACAAACCTATGAGGTGGCGGCGAATGACCTCGTCATCCGCAAAGCCAACCCCGTGCTAACTTCACCCGCATCCCAGCAACACCTATGCAACAATTAAAAAGTGACACACACCAAGGCCCCTTAACCTTAAATCCTGAGAGAAATCATACCATTAGAGAAGGCTGTTGTTGCTGCTACTGCTGCACCTTCAATAGCTCTAACCTTCCAAGCGAAGCTAAGCAACCTTTACAACGAATTGCTACACCTACATCAGCTCCAACAACTCCGAAGTTTAGGGTTGAATCCTTCCAGTGTAAGTTCAGTTTAGGGTTTAAGAACCCTAAACCCTAAACCCTAAACATATTTGTTTCTCACTTATGTAAGTATAAATATACAAGTACATTGAATCCAATTGGATTCACAAATTAGTTAATCAAAATTGAAAACTATGCCTTTTGTATGTGATACTGTGATTTTACAGTATTTAATACTAGCTTAACTAGTGCCGGCCACCGGCACATAAAAAATTTCAAAATAAATATCAAAAGCTCTAAGTAGGCTTGGTAGTGAGATGGGATCACACAACCATCGTAACAACCATTTGTTGTTATTTTTTAAAATTTTAACAAAGTAAAATTGACATCATAGAATTCTTTCTTGTTGAGTGTTTACAATTCTATATAATAAATGAAATTTATTCTTAAAGATCTCATGACTGGACAGACCACTGCAGAATTTCATAAGGGCGGTTTCAAGTGCTCCACAAACACACAAAGATATACATGACCGATGTGATATCGTCAATAGAAAGTAACGCTAAATTAAGATCAAAACATGGCAGATCAATAACTTATTCTCTAATCTGAAACCTCAATGCCACTTAGTACGTGAAAAAGAGATTTGGACAACCGCTATTTCAAACGGAAATGTTGAGCCCTTCGGATAACAAAACCCTAACCGACAAAGTCCAATTGCAAGGTATCAAATTCTACGCGCATTGTTCAAAACGAAACCCTAAAACACAAGATAGGTGTATCATTTACCGCTTTTTCATCTTCATCCATAAAATCGTACGCAGCTTGAGCCTTCTTGTCTGCTCGTAACTTTCAAGAGGAGGTGAATGTTTGTGGAGTCCATCATGTTGATAAAAAAAAAGCCACATAGAAAGTTCATAAAGGTCGGTCTCACAATCACAATCACAAAGACAGAATGCAGACCATCACGGTGAATATTATGCAGCTAATAACAACAAATTGATTTGAACGCACCTTCCTTCGAGCCAACCGTGTTGAAGTATCCTGCAGAAAATCCTCCACTGAAAGCTCCATGAAAACGTCGACGGCCTTCAGAATCTGTAACCTGTCAACAAAGAAAATCAAATTAGGGTATAAAGATAACATCACGTAAATCCAAACAAATCTTCCGAAACCCTAAACCCTCAATACAAATTAACTTGTCAATAAACAAATCGAATCAAATTAGGGTTTAGGAACGAAGATAACAGCGCAGCAAAGTAGTCTTCTGAACTCTAAACCCTAAAAAAATTGAACCATACTAAACTGTCAATACATATCTCAAGAATTTAATCAAACTAAGGTTTAGGAATGAAAATAACAGCACATCGATCTTCTGGAACTCTATACCCTAAACATAATTGAAACTATACCAACCTCTTGATTCCAGGGAGCACCTTGACGAGTTTGACCTTGATCCGCAGCAGCCTTGCGTTTCCGCGGATTCAACTCCTCCTCACTAATTAACGGTGTGCCGTAGTATACATGGACGTCTTCGCCGTCGCCTCCCATCCTATCGATGAATTCGCACGAACTAACTACCTCCCGAGCAGCAGCAGCAGCAGCAACGTCATCATTTACTACGCAATAAACAGTATTGAATTTCCATGTTCGTGAAGAGCATTGAACCTGAGATTAATTTCATACCAATTTCTGCAGGTTAAGGTTCCACTTGGAACCCTAAACATACCAGATCATCGCCTGTGCGCGAAACCACGATCTTCATTAATTTTAGGGCTGTGGAAATGAGAATTGCTGGAACGATCTGAGCGCTCTCATCATTTCCTTGCACTGCATTAGGCTACAATATGATACATCTCCACCTTTGCATTGAGAAATAAGCACAGCGCAACCAAAAAGTTGCGCAACAATTTCAAGAACACTCGCAGAATGCCAAGAACGCTCCAAGCAGGTTCCACTCCGGAACTTAGTCAAATAACCACTTATTCCATGTGTAAAATGTCATGCGCGAACAGACACACAAAAAACATCCTTCTTCCTTATTATATGGATGGATCTTCAAAGTAAGATATTGTGATTTTTTTTTTTAAAACACAATTGGTTTATGTCAAGTTTCACATTAGAAGAAAAATGGGGTCCCAAAGGGGCCCTCTAAGACAGCCCGTGTTAGGTGAACCGGTTGCCCATACACCCCTCTCCTTATAAACCCATTGGTGAAGGTCGCTGCCCGCTGACAGCGTCAGGAGCCGCAGTGTTGGCAGTGTTGGCAGTACTGGCAGTGTTGGCAGCGTCGATTGGCGCGACCCACGGAACTGCACTGCTGGCAACCACGGTGGCACCATTGGCACCCTTGTCAAAAGTGCACGGTTTTGCCTAAATTTTTCAGCACGTGCCAAAGGCAAGGGCCCCTTTGTGACTACAGATTTCTCCTAATGTTCTTAATTCAAAAAGTGATACCTTAAACATGATTTTCCGAAATAGGTAGAATCAAATACTAGAAACTATACCATCTTGTAGTGCATGTTATTCCAATTTCAATACAATATTTTATTTTATTTTTGTGTTAATTTTGGATTTTTAATTGATTTTCAAGAGATAACCTTGCAAAATTATTTTTTAAATATTAATAAAAAAACATGATAAATCCAACCGTACAGATATGATCTTCACATTGACATTTACAGCTTTGCTTTTTTACTTCAACTCCATTTTTGTTTTTCATATAATTTGATTACAAACAAAGTATTAATAATTTTTGAATGAAATTTGAAGAAATAGATTGAAAATGTGGTGATCCCATTGTAGTAATTTTTTGAATTTTTTTTATTAATTAAATCTATGAAATCTCTCATTCCACTTTCAAACTAAAAATCACCTCAGTTAAACTTTGGCATACATTTATTTCCATAATTCATCTAAAGTATGCATTCTAGTACCATAAAATTTGATCATTGCACAATAAAGTAACCTCGTTAAGCTACCTCGTTAAGCTACCTCCCTAAAGAAAACCACACTAAAAAATACTCTTAATTGTGAATACTAGAAATTTTAAAACATACATCAATTTTAAAATTTTAATATTGACAACAAAATTTTCAAATAAGAAAACAGCAAAAGGTTTAGAGAGAAAAGAGGCATTGAAAGTGAAGAGAAATCCCAAGTTTATCTTGTTGTTTCTCTTACACAAAGGTTTTTCCCACATTTCTTTTTACTACAATTACCACTTGGGATAAAATTGTACAACACAAAATATAAATTTGGAATCAAATTGGTATATAGTTGCACAAAAAGGTGTCTTTTATGGCGCATTGAATAATTTTCTACAATGACAAAATTCTTAGGATCAAAAATGTTATGAAACTTCTCCTGTTAAAAACCAAAAGCAACCCCTTAGTTTGCATTAATGCTATCCTTGCCATTGTAGTTGGTCTATGTTTTTACTCCTTGCATTCGTTCAACATTCATATATAGAGGTAATATTGAGTAAAGGTCGATGAAGGTGTACATATTGTACCTTCCCAACAGAGTGCATAAGAGCATGTACAACCCTCCGCGGCACACACAGCACATGAGGTTGTTGTAAGAGCAAACAAGATGAGACCAGCATGAAGCAAATTTCCACACGGGAGCCTTAGGGGACGACAAAAATGAAGCACAACACATCCACATGTCCAAAAATCAGCACAAAAGAGTACAGTGGGCTTTCTAAAGAGGATCAAAGTCATAACATTCAATAGCCTTCATGCACTCAGCTTATCACCTTGAACCTCCACTTGTCCGCTAAGCTACTGATGAAGTACTACTGGGTGTGCAATATTCCACACCATCTACTGTAGAGCCAAGGCAGGGACAGTGCATGCTACTGAATGTTATGGTTGCATCTCATTCTCTTGTACTATATGATCCGCTATAAATTGTAGGTGTTTGGGCAGGTCTAAGAGCCTAAAATTTGGTGGGTCGCCGTGAGGTGAGAATCTCTAGTGAATGTGCCCAAGACTGAAACTCCCAAGCAACACAAGCACGATCAACCTCAAAGAGCACAAGAAGCAACATTGCCAATTGAGACACAAAAAACATACATTTGTGCACCGCTCAGCTACTTCTCATAGCCACGTCTAGAACTGACCAATTATGTCAGAAAATGCACCCGTTTCTATTAGTTTCTGTCCACAAAGAGACGAGTATGAAAATTGGCTGAGTACCAGCAGACTCCCAACCACTAAACGTCCCACCTTCCTGTCTCTCCAGACCTAACTAGTACATATGTACATGTTGAAGCTCCTACACCTCCAAAAAAGGGAGAACAGAAACAACAAAGGATCAACACAACCAAACCCCAAACTCGCAGGCAGCATCTTTCTATCAGAAACCCCCATTTTAATGTACACAACAAGTACAGGCTGAGAGGCAAAAGCAGGGCTTAAAAGCCTGCAGAAGAACAACAACAACCCTGGCAACTACCTCCGTTTCAAGTGAAAAGAAAAAAGAAAAAAGAAAAACTCGACGCATCGAGTGAATGCGCGGACCATCCTCACACTGCTTCAAAGCCCGTCTCATCCACCAAGAAAAAGTTGGTTGCACTGTCAATCCGAAAGCTAGGACCCGAACTTGAATCAACGAGTCAATGATACAAGGGCCGCAGTCACAGAGAATTAGGAGGATCAGAGATGCCAGAGTAACTACTTGAAGCAGCAACCCCAACGATTCAAGGCCGTAGTAACACAGGATTAGAGGTGCCACAAGAAATACTTGAACCAGCAAGCCAAGGTAGGGAAGAGTTTTGAAGAAAAACTTTAGAGTGATTTGTAAAACAGGGGATAATCAGTGATTTTCCCACGGGTGTTTGTAAAAAGAGCCTGGCATGATCGGTGCACGCCTATGATACACACTACAAGGAAATTGGTCGCTTCTCACTGCTATTCAGAGCCATTCCAGAGTCGGTGAGTGCTTTCGGTCACGGAGGACGAGGGATTCCTCGATTTCAGTCGGTGAAAAGCGATGGGTTTGCCTGTAGTGACGACTGACGGAACTGGAGATCAGGCCCGCATGAGGAAAATGCTAAGCTCGGGGCCTTCGCTGCCGTCCGGGTTCATCATGTAGAACGATTCGGAGTCGGCGGAGGCGATGACGCGCTCGAAGCGCGCGCGCATGTACATGAGCTCGCCTTCGAAGCCCTCGTTGGCCATGGGCAGCACGCCGGCGCCCATGGACACCGCCTGCACCAGCGTCAGGATGTGGCGGTCGATCTCCGTGCAGTCTCGCCGCGTGGCGTACCCCGTCTTGCGCCCGTTGCAGAACATGGACCACGTCGATTCCTGCAGCAGCAGCTTCCCTTCCCCGACCGTCTTCTCGCACTCCAGCGCGATTCGCACCAGCCCCGATGCCATCTCCTTCACCAGTGAGCTCGTCGGCGTCGCCAGCTCCAGAATGAACAGCGGGAAGCACTTGGGGTCGTCTTGAATCGCTAAGAACACGTGCCCCTTTCGTTGACCATACAAAGTACCTGCACACACAGAATGATCATTTCAATGCCCCGAACTCTGCTTGCGAAAAAGCAAACCTGTACAACACTTCGAGCGGATTTTCTCAAAGCTTTCCATTGCCAAGAGTGATACAAGTCAGCACAGACAAACACACAGATGCTTCAAGGGATTCAAATAACAGATTATGCAACTTGTTATAATGGAAAAACTTTTTATACAATAATCCACAGCCACGACGAACTCTAAATGGCAAAACTATACAACGCTGCAAGGGGATTTTTCCAAAGCTTTCCATTGCCAAGAGTGATACAAGTGAGGACAGACACACAGACGCCGAACCGAGAGATGCTTCAAGAGACTGAAATGCATCTTGTTAATTATTCATGTAATAGAAAAAAGAAAAAAATTATAGTCCACGGCCTCTATTTAGAACTACTGTAAGAAGATAATGCTCTTTCATAAAGTGCAAAGGTTAAAACCTTGAGCAGTCGGTGTTTTACATTTACATGGATATTTGGTTTTAGAATAAGAACTTGATTGTTAGACGGGAAAAAGAAAGAAGTTGAAAAAGCAAGAAAGGGCTTGACACCACGCGAGAGAGAGAGCGCTTACCGATGACGCAGTTGCCTTGTTGCGTTTGATTGTCGAGGCTGGCGTCGGAGCCGCGGCACGAGAAGAGAGGATGCGGCAAGAGATGGAAGAATGCGCGCAACAGAGACGACACTTTCTTGGGTTTGGGGATTCGCTTTTCGGCGGGTACCAGCATCGACTTCCCGTTCACGCTGCTCGTCACCTTTCTACTGTCCACGAAGCTTTTCCCCATTTGACTAGAACGCAACGAATGATGCCGGCGACTCCAAAATGCTTGCCGAACAATCTTTTTGCATGCACGGTCCACCCTGTCTGTTTAGTGACCTACCATAGCTCGCCGACGAGACAGTGCCCTGTTCAAGACCATCTTGCGCGCTCGCCGAAGATTCACATGTACCATTTCAGGCCCTGAAACCAACAAGATGGAAATCGATGGAAACCCTGACAGCAGCAATTTATATTGACCGAACAACCTCCAACTACCGAGACTAACCGCGACAATGCTCCACAAAAGCTTCAATCGAACGCCATAGCCACAACGGATGTCTCCAACAGACGCAAGTGATTCTCTCCAAAACTGGTGCCCGCTTTGGCACGTTAGTTTTCAAACGAAGAGCCTGGAGGGAATTGAAGACGCCGCACCAACCTGCCAGTGCCAGCAAAACAAGCTAATGCGGCTCGACGTTGTTCCAGCAGACGACGACGACGATGACTCAACCACGTGAAAAGAACCACCTTTCCAGTCGATCCAACCGAAAATAACTTGCCTCCAAGGGACGACAGCAGGAAACCAAGTGGTCCGGTCCACGCTCCAAGACTGGACTCCAGCTTGCTATTGCTACAGCCCTGCCCCTATCCTCACTCTCCAACGGCTGCCTGCGGGCGGGTCCTGCGGAGTGCGGACTGCCTTTATGCCCGCCCCCAAAATTAGCATCCACGAAGCCCCAGCGGGTGGCGTCACGACGAACGAGCCGCGAGTGTAATGCGCGCGCTAGCGCAAGATGAGCGGACGCGCAATGCGATGCAATGCAAGTCGGTAACTTACGAGGGATCAGCCAAACCGCTTGGTGGATCATGCACTCCGAACTCTTGCAATGCAAGTGCTTGATATGATTCTCCAGTGACTAGTTGACGATGGATGCAGGCAAGTTGTTGTTGTTTGTTGACGATCGAAGCTTCTAGTCGCTAAAACCAAGACGGATCTCAAAAACATGCGTGAGTGTGCGGCGACACCGACGAGACACGCGCACGCCTTTACCACCCGTTTCGTCTTTATGCTCGTCTCGTCGCCGGTGTGAATCGGGGCATATTTTAGCCCGTTATTCTTCCTGTCCACTGCATCTCTCCACTGCACCAAAATGGTTACCCTACGCTATTGTCAGATTCGACGTAAATCTTTATTTTATTTTTTAAATGAGATGTTAAATGAGATGAATTTTTTAAATGATATTTTATTTTATTTTTAACCTTCTGAAATTTCACAACATTTTTTAACAAGCAGTAGAGTTATCCAAAAACAAACCCTCTGATTTCCCACTTTGAGGTGAGTCTCCGTTCTAATAATAACAAATTCTGACAAGCATTGTACATGAATTGATGATGTGGAACATGTAGAAACTATTAAAAAAATAGAAGTTTGTTGAGCCGCCAAGCC
This sequence comes from Pohlia nutans, assembly GCA_022496805.1. NCBI lineage: Eukaryota > Viridiplantae > Streptophyta > Bryopsida > Bryales > Mniaceae > Pohlia > Pohlia nutans. The sequence goes on along the minus strand of CM040085.1, from coordinate 23,944,295 downwards.
ATCTTTAGTTAAAGGTGGTTTTGATTCTTTTGAAGATTACGATTCCTGCAACGATTCTGGCATTTGATGTTGATTCCCAACGGTGAGTTGTGGGGCTACTAAAGAATGTTATGTTTGAAAACTGAATGTTGGATGTCAAAAGAAATTTCCAAGACATAGATTACTAAATATCTCCTTAAATTTGGCTATTTTTGATACAATCTACTGAAAATATTGGAAAAATGTTGAATTCCCAAAAAATTAGAAACTAGGCGACTAAAGCTCCAGGGGTCTAAAATTAATTTAGTTAGGCTCTTGTTTGCCAAATCTGACCATAGTGTACGGTATTTAGTATAGGTGATTCAATGGCAAGTGTATTGTACAAATTATGGTAGTATGTCCAATCTAGCAACCCTACTTTTGTAATGAGTTTATCTACGTGGTGAGTTTTAAATGACTAAATGATAGGAGCCTCTTCTCTTGTGTCACCTCACCTTAAGCTTTGAAAATGGGGGGCCCCATAGAGGGCCTATTTGCCCTTTTTTTTTCTCAACTATAGATTTCAAGCCATTGAAAAATGGAATCTAGTGGCTTTCATATGAATCTTCTCAAAGCATCTCCACAAGATGCTTTGGAAATTGTCACGGCAAAGGCAATTTCCAGAGCGCTCCCAGTGGCTCCATTCCCCCTTTTTCTCGCTACAGTGTCTCTTGCTGCACCGAGTCCTAGCTATATTGTTCCTTGTGCAATATGGTTAGACTAGTTCATCCTAGATCCACCTACATGCACCAAATGAGAAGAGGTTTGTTGTAGGATGCAAGGCTTTAGAAAATTCCATATTAGACCATGGTCATTTAGAGAGTCTCAAAGCTCGGTCGAGTGTAGCGTGTGCAAATGCGTTCCATTTCTCTTCCAGCGCCTTGAAAGTGTTGGTTTTTGCTAGGTGCCCTACAATGACCCAATGAAGGTGCTCTCAACAACATTAGGAATTTAGACCTCAATGACTTTTAACGATTTCCGTACAATATCCGATATTTAACGAGTGCGTGCATTGTTTGCACGGATTATGCAAGGATTTTGCGCTAATTCTGTACTAAATCTGCACAGATTCTACATTGACTCTTTTCGTTATTTAACAAAGTGTCAAATTCGTGCAGAATTAGCGCGAAATCCGTGCAAAATCTGTACGAAAAATGTACCAACCCATGAAATATCGAATGTCGTACGAAAATCGTTTAAAATCCTAAATTCTTGATGAACTGCATGTGAATATCCCTATTGGTGTAGTCTCTTACGAATACCATGGCCCACAGTACATTGGTGGTTTCAGTGGGACTATATGTACCGTAGTACCATAGTTGGGTCGCCACCCCACAAACAATATTTAATATTTTTTGAAAAATAAGGTTCGTTTCTCAAAAAATGAATTTCTTGGTTTAATTTTGTTTTTGAGCAAAAAAAATGATTTAAAATGGCCCAAAATAGATTAGAAATAGCCAAATATGCCTAAAGATATTTTAGTTTTTTTTAGTTTTTTTTCCTCATAATTTCCAATTTCTTTACATTTTTTATTTTTTGAATTATTATTTTTGGTGACTCAGCTATGGTACTACGGTACATGTGAGGTTATTTTCAACCCTGCCTTTTTAGGGTCAACGAGTTCCAGGAGTAAAATATAGATCATGCATCGGTCTTGATTTTTGAAGATGGCCATTTGGGGGATGTGCCGGCAACACCAAACAGCTGTGATGGAGTGTGGGTTTTGCAGGTCAAACTTGCTGCATGGAAGGAAGAGATGCTCTCTAAATTTCTAAATATGCTTTGTGGGAAATTTTACAGGATCTGTGGGAGTGCAAGGCAACTACAGTCAAACCATGCCCGCCCTAGTGGCCTGCATGGAGGAGGTGTATTTGGAGCTTTGGGTGCAAATTAAATGAATGGACTGGATTTATGGAAAGGTGTAGAAGTTTGGTGGCTCCTAAATGTAGCACAAGTATATTGGGTGACTCTAATCACCTCATAATCCTCATTCGTTTTATGATTCTTGGGGTTTTGCAGCCAATCCCGCACCCATGCACGCTAAAGTTGACTCGCTAAAATTATTCATTTATATTTGAAGAGCCCTTGAACTTACACTCTCCCACCCTTGAACGCCCTTCAAGTACCAAAAGTGCACATCAAATAGTCAATGGACTAATCGCAAGTAGAATGTAGGATATAGTCAACTAAACTTAGATTTGAAGGGCCATTTCTTAACACGCTAGGATTGAGGGTCAAGAGGCATTTTTGAAGGGCCCTTAACATTTTTCATTTAGTTATTGCGTGTGTCAGACTTTAGGAGGGTGTGGGTGCGGATGCTCTAATAAAGTGGTTGTACCTAATTTTACCATCCATTCAAGCAATCTGAACATCTTGTAGTGTGTGACATACCAAGTGTGTGACAAATTTTTGAAGGAAAGATAAATCTCAATGGAGTTGAATCCAAGTGAAACCATATTTTTTTGATAAAATTTGTAATTTTTATGAATTTTCAAAGTGGTATGCCCTGAAAATTCTAAACCGTCCCTATGTGAGGGCCATGGGCATCCCAAAATGCTCCATACTCGTCCAAAGTCAACCTATAGTTAATAGAGAAGTGATCTTAAACTGCCTCCATTTACACTCAAGGAATCTACTTGATTGTCTTGCTAAAAAAAATTCGTTGTCTCAATTGCTTAATCATCACTTTGTGATCTCATTTTCATGCATTCAAGTACCTAAAACCACTTTAGATTCACACCCAATTCCACTATCACTTACTGCATTTAGTGTTCACTTGAAGTGAGGTGGAATTGGGTCAAGTCCAAAGTGGAATCGGGGGTTAATGATATGATACAAAATTGGGTCTTGGATGGTTTTAGGTATGTCCATCTTAAGGCCCTCTTTACACTAGAGGCGAGAAATTGTGGAGAGAAATTTTCAGCCAATGAGAGTTTTAAAAAACTAAGAAGACTATTGACATTTTCAGTGTAAAGGACGGTAAGAAGAGATAATGACATGAACCACACTTTTATCTTTTCGGTGGCAACAAAAGTTCACAAGTTTTGAGTCCCCCGGAATTTGTGTTAGGCCAAGCAAGGAAGTGGGTTCTTGGATGGGTTTTCACACAAATTACAAAAGATTTTTTTCTTTCTTTTTTTCTTTGTTTTTGGTTTGGTTTTCTTGTTTGTTTGTAAGAACACTCAAATAACGAGTTGCCCTACTTTAGAAAAGTGTATTACAAATGTTAGTGGTCAAATTTTGTTGTCCCTTCAAGTTGTTGTACTCCACATTTAAAAAACTTGACCTCCAAGGCCGGCCTTTGGAGCACAAGCTATGGCCCTTTCTTCATGGCCTCTCAACCCAAGTGTAAAGAGGACTTAATGATAAATTTTGTTTGGCAACTATCGTGAATAAAGAGTCCATTGGGGATTTCAACGTAAAAGTGCTCTTAAAAAAGTCAACTCATAAAATCAAGCAACCCAAAAATCTCCAAAAATCACTACACTTAGAGTATTACATTTCAAACCCATCACACCAAATTTCATCTACAAATTGTCAATATCATATTTGTAATTGAATTACAAAAGAGTTTTGAATTTGAAATTAAAAAATTTATACAAAATATTGGTGATAGCAATCGCAGATCTAAGCGTATGGATAGAATTTAAAACTGATAATGTACAACTTTTATTCATACATCAAGTTCAAAATATCCCTTTGCATTGCATTTTATGATGCATCTTTGCAAAACTGCCGAATTTGGAGAGGGGTGAGGACGTTTAGGGATTAAAGGTGTGGATTCATTCCAAATACAACCAACATACAACACATTTTACTGGCCGCAAAAGCACGTTCAGACATTTAGGGGTTAAGATAGAGACTACGCGACTAGCCGCTTGTTTTATCCCGCTCAAGTTTGAAAAAATCCCCCAGGTGAAGGAACCTCAGGCTGCTGGTTTTTGTACAATCAGCTGACAGCAACTTGGTAACTTGAGTAGAGGTGATGCAACTTGTGACAGAGGCATAAAAGATGAAAAACAAATTTTAAAAATGCGCATGTCTGTACCCCCAACCAACGTACAACGGTGTGGACGGACGTGGACTGAGGGATCAGGATGTTGATTCTGATATACTTCAAGCAAAGGCTACCTCTCAATTTAATGCGTTTCAATGTATTCGTTGGAGTAATGCGACTCTGATGTTGTCACCATGGCATAAACGTGCCCCGGCCCTCATGGATATACCCCCCTTTCTATTGTGCCGTAGACACGTCCACGTGAGGGTCATGTACGCAATAATTATTATGAATTCTAAGGACTCTGGATGGTGAAGGGCCAGTGATGGTGCTTGTCTGCTTGCACTAGTAGAAAAGGTGGCACAACCGAGGGAGATGACCAGGCAAGTGGTGCCCAATTCCACACATGCACAGTGATTTTGCTTGGGCATCTCCCTGGGGACCGCCACCTTTTCTACTACCGTACGTGGAAGGCAGGGTCGGCACTTTCATGTCAAATAATTAATAAAAGTTGAAACTGTGGAGGTTGGCACTTTCAAAAGTAATTATTAAGAAATCGACTATTAATAGCTAACATTAAAAAAAATCCGGCCGCTAAACATTTTATTTTATTTTTGTCTACAATTTTCGTTGAGTGTTATGTTTTCATCCAGTTTTGAGTGTTATTTTTTTTCGACTTTTTGTTGACTTTATTTTTGTTGATTGCGACAAAATACTTTAAAATTTATTTATTTATTCGGCATTTTTTTGGGGAATTATTTTCTGCCGACCCTGCCTTCCACGTACGGTAGTGTTGACAATAACATTCCCCAATTTACTCATACATCAATTGTCACTAGAGCGTCTCCACCAGCACTCTATACTGAATAGGGGTTTTAAGGGGACCCATACTAATTTATTGACATTTCACACTATATAAATATTCATCATTACTGTGAAAAAAACACAATAGTTTTAATTTAATTTTAAATGGACACAAATAGTTAGACAATCACAAAATTTTATATATTTTTTCCACACAGTAAAAAAAAATACCACGAGATAATTTTTACATGGTAAGTCCCTCTAATTTTTTGGTCCCCTTATACCCTTGTTCACTGTAGATATCTTTGTGCTTCTAGAAAAATACATGTGCATAGGTTGGTCAACAATTTATTTGGAGGGAGACATTGAATAAGGTTTAAATAACCATAACGGATAACTTAAGCTTTCTAGCCTATGTGCTGTAGGAGTAGAATGCGAATAGTATTTTTTCCTCATAGGAAAATAGAAATCATGAAGAATGCAATTTTTTCCATAACCTACTTTAGGAAATGCGAGACAGATGTGTCACTACACTGGTATCAATGGCTACGCACTCAAGTGTTATTATTCATGATTTCTTGATTTCCTTTTTGACTCCCACTTCTCTCCATGCAAGTGTTGCATCACACAACTTCTTACTACCATAGTTTACTACCAGGTTTAGCACCTTGTTGCCTAATAATTAATTAAAGTTCAAAAAACAAGTTCAGCACCTAAAAGTAGTATATCAACAATTTCGGCATTTTCCTCTTTAATTTTATTAAAATTCACCTTGTTGTCAAGTTCAACTCTCTTCCACTGGTTGACGATACAATGTGAGTTGAGGATTTAGAATGCTCTGTGCTTTATACAAGTGGAGAGGAGTTGTATCAACAATGCATGTGGGACATGTAAACTTTGAAGTGAAGCACCTAATTAGTCTTCATTTCTATAACACACATAGTTTTATCCAAAATTGCTAAAAGAGAAATGAGGCCCAGTATGTGCTCCTTGGTCCTGTAGGGGTTAACCCATATTCTTTGTGGACTAATGTAAATGAACTTGATTACAAGAGAAACACCTTCTCTCCACTTAAATTCACACATGCCTCCCAACTAAGTAAAAACCTTGTGGAAAGTTACGATTTCTAACTTTTTGGCAGTTTTGAATTATAATAAATACAATGTTCAACAAAAGATGCCAATAATTTCCTGAAATCTTAAGCATCTATTTTTAGAATTATTTTCTGCCAAACCTACTAGTAAACTATGGTATTTTGGTTCAAAAAGTGTTAATTCTATGTCGTAGGTTATGTCCCATAACCGGCTCGGGACTGCCATCCCTTGCCGGTTATGTAGTCTATAATTTTATTCTAGAAAATGAAATTTCTACAAATTTTCAAAGTGATCAAGGGAAGTCACTTAATGTATTCTTTGGAATACATGAGCATACAACACATATTGTTGTGGAGCTATTTACCTCATTTTTTGCATTTTAGTGGAACCTTTGTTTTTTTTTTTTGATAATTCTACTTTCTTCAATTTCTTGCTACACTATGTGTAATTATAAATTATGATCTCCTTAGTAATTCAAACCCTTCATTATTTATAATTTTTGAAAATTTCCTTGAACTGCCTTAGCATTGCACTACAACGTCAGGAACCAAATGCATTATACAAAAAGACTGACTCTGTGAATACTAATTGGTTACATATCTAAGCCCATTAGTATTGGCCTAATTAATTTGTTTCACCAAAACATTGAAAGAAGTCCGCAAACTCCAAAACAAACCAAGTCAACATGAGAATAACATCCATAATGTGTTCACTAACATAGTTTTCAACCAGTTTTTAATTTTTCCTCACACTACACCCTAGAAAACACTCACCCTAAAATAATTATTTTTTCCTACCAATTACTAGAATGCTATTTTAGAAATACTATAAACATAATTTTGGGTATTAAAAGTGATCCTATATTATATGAAATGTGTTATCTTGCATTTCTTCAAGGCTATGGTATATCAATAATATAAAATAAAATAAATTATCAACCATGAATAAATGGCACCATATCTTTGTATTCTCATGGTTCTCTAAATTTTTAACAATGACTTCCTTGAGCAAAGTGAAAAGTTTGTCATCACCTAAAACCAATAACTAGACTCCCAAATCGTGAACATATGATTTCACAAACCGGCCCAAGTTGCTTCTTGAAATTGACTAATATAGGTAATAGTCGAGGTAATAGTGCAAGATGTTGATTGGTTGACCAAAAAATATACACAAATGGCATTAAGTTTGGTTGTTGAATATTATGGTTTAGTCTACACATTGCTTTTGGGTGTAATTTCCGTTATAACACCCAATTCGCTAATTTTGCACTTGGCCATATAATCATGCACTTGGCCCCCAAGCGCATTAAAAAAATAGTTTAAAAAAATCTCTTAAAAACAGAGATTTTTGTCTTTCTACAATCTCCTACGCTATAAAGAAACAATTGTTTAATTTATTTCTCATCCTTATCTTTATCTTTTATTTTATCTTTATCTTTATCTTTATCTTTTCTTTTTCTTTTATCTTGTTTTTTTCCTTGTCTTCTTTCTTGTCTTCCTCTTGTCTTCCTTCTTCTTTTTCTTCTAGTCTTCCACTTGTCTTCCTTTTCTTCCTTTTCTTTCTTCACCTTGCCATTTTTGGAGTTTAAACAATAATTAAAAAAAATAAAATAAATCAGGGAGCAGGCTGAATCCAATACAGGCCCTGAAATGAAAAATGAAAAATAAAAATGTAAAAAATAAAAATTAAAAAAAAAGTTTTTTTTTTTTTTTTTTTTTTTTTTTTTTTTTTTTTTTTTTTTCCGGATTTTCCGGGCAGGGAGGATCCGCGCGCGCGGACCCTACTCTTATTTTGACCCTCCCTCCCCCCTCTCCCCTATATAAACCTTCTCTCACTCTCCCTCCCTCACACTCTCCTTCCACCCCTTTTCCTCTCTTGTTCTTCTCCCTCTCTTCCTTCTCCCTTCTCCTCAATATAAAGGAAGAAGAGAGAGGAGGAAGGAAGTGTGAGGGAGGAAGAATGTGGGAGGGTTTATATAAGAGAGAGGGGAGAAGAAGGAAAGGAGAGGAGGGAAGGAGAGTGGGTCAAAATAAGAGTAGGGTCCGTGCGCGCGGACCCTCCTTGCTTGGAAAATCCGGAAAATCCGGAAAAAAAAAAAAAAAAAAAAAAAAAAAAACTTTTTTTTTTTTTTTTTTTTTTTTCACATTCATTTTTCATTTCAGGTCCTGTATTGGATTCAGCCTGCTCCCTGATTTTTATTTATTTTTAAATTATCGTTTAAACTCCAAAAATGGCAAGGTGAAGAAAAAAAAGGAAGACAAGTGGAAGACTAGAAGAAAAAGAAGAAGGAAGACAAGAGGAAGACAAGAAAGAAGACAAGGAAAAAAAACAAGATAAAAGAAAAAGAAAAGATAAAGATAAAGATATAAGATAAATATAAGGATAAAAATAAAATAAATAATTGTTTCTTTACAATGAAGAGATTGTAGAAAGACAAAAATCCCTGTTTTTTACAAAAAAATTCAAACAAATTTTTTTAAAGCCAAGTTTGCTCATGAAATGAGTGCACTTGGCCAAGTGCAAAATTAGGGAATTGGGTGTTTTATGGGTACTTCTACCTTACAACAACCTAGTTCGTTGCCTTCAAAATAACTCAAGGAATTATATCTTTTCTTCTTAATTGCACATGATAATTGCACAATCTATATGTAGTGACTAGTGAGCAGTTTATTTACTATTTTTAGAGTCTAATTGAGTGATGTTCTCGAGGGAGCCACTATCAAAAATTTAGAAAACTACGTAAGATCAAATTTAGGGTCCATCTTATTCATTGGGAGGTAAAATTTCTATCATATTATAGAATTTGAGATGTAATATAGGATGCTTTGAATTCAAGTGAGGAATAAATCGAGAATCTACTTAGAATGTATTTAGAATATTTTAGAATATACCTCAAATATCCCAATTATTTGATAGGCTCCATTCAAATACCCTTTTAACGCACATGGTTATACTAGATATATGTTAGTGACCCCCCTTGATGTGGTGTTAGTGGAGAACTATATGGTATAAGAAAAGTTTTCTATTGATCATTGAAATTATTTTTCTGGCAAAAAGTTAACCACGATGAAAAGGTATTTTAGGATTGTATGTATATTAATAATTTTAAAATAATATAAAATAGTAGTTGGACCAAAATGTAATACATTGCATTTGGTGATGTTGTAGAATAAATACGTTATTACCTTAATTGATATGTTTCATTAAAGATATAGTGATGGCAATAATTTTCCTCAATTCCTATAACATAAAGGTATCGTATGTAAAACAAAATCCAAAAGATTCAATGAGCAAGGTAGATATTAGAGGTTTATGGTGGCAATTTTAGTTCCTTTACATTGGACGCCCCTTAAGACCTAACTGCCTAGGCGTTCATTCTTTGAACGATGTATAGATTTTGTTCATTTATTTTCATTCATCATGCACTTTTTGTAGTGTGGATTTTTTACTATAGATTTTATGGGAAGTTGGTTTCAATCATGTGTTATCCGATTTGAAAGGGGATGATTTGTGAAATTTTTGTGTCTCATTTCATATTGCATTGATTCACCAAAAATTTCGAAGATTTCATTGTAAAAGTGCATCTTTGTAAAACTGGCCAATCTGAAGAGGGTTGTGGGCATTTAGGGGTTAATGGGAGCATTGAGTAATTCTCTACTCCGTGGATGGATTCTGTATGGTCAAGATAGTTTTGGACAGAGAGAACCGATTGATTTGAACATTGATACCTGGGGAGGCCAGTGGGGAGGTCAGTCAACCGGTTCCGTTTCTCAATCGGGGATCGTCATCATCGTTGGCGTGAGCATGGTCTCGTGAGTGTGTGCAAGCAATCGTAAGTATCTGCGTTGTTGCTAAAAAAATGGCAAGTTCGCGAAAAAATTCTTGCGAGCTTCGTTAGTTAATTTAAACGGAGCTTGTGGTGTGGCTAGAATTTGCATTCGACGTGGTTTACAAGCGGATTAAATGATATCAACAGGAATATTTCCAAATCTTTTAAGAATATTCCCAATTATTCCAAAAATAATATGTTTTTTGAAAAGATTCCAAAGGATTCCATTCTACTATATTAAAATGTTTTTGGTATTTTCCCTATTTATTATATTACGTCATTAATGCAGCTGCTTTACAACATTAGAATTTTTTTGTTGAGAACTATGACACCCCAGTGCGAAAACAACCAAGACAATTCCGCACCTTATGATTGACCTCCAATTCCACTCTAAATTTGATTCAATTCCACCTGAGCACTTCAAGTGAACACTAAATGCAACAAGTGATAGGTGGAATTCGATGCAAATAGGGCAGTTTTGAGTACTTCAATGAATGAGAATGACTAAATTACATAGTGGTCAGCAAAATATTAAAGCAACAAAAAAAACAATTTAGAATGGACAATCAACTGTAGATTCTTTGGGTGTACAGTCATGGGGTAGTTGAAGGTTATCGGCTCTCTATCAACTCTAGGCTAACTTTGAATGATTATAGAGCTTTTTTAGGATGCTCATGGTGACCACTGCATTAGGGAAGGGTTTGTATTTTTAGGACAGGCCACTTTGAAAATTCATAGAAATTATAAATTTTCTTGGAAAAATACGATTTCACTTGGATTCAACTCTACAAGTTGCATTCATCTTTTTTTGCAAAAATTTGTGACACACTTAGTATATTCTCCAAGATGTTAAGATTGCTAAAAATGAATGGTAATAAGTACTTCTACCATTCATCCATTGTAATGCAATTTTTCATTTTTCTTAAAAACAAAACATTGTAGCACTTTCATCTCGAAGTCATCATAATTGAATGAGAATTTGCACAAATGGATGAAAATATGTAACATGGATGAATATTTTGGCGATAAAGGAATGAGTTTGGTCCAAATTTAGCTCAAGATTTGCATGGTGAACCTTGTCCGATTCACTCGGAAGTAAACATTCCTGTCAAACTGCCGTTTATAGCACGTTTTGCAAACTGTGGTTGTTCAATTTAGCAAGTGATTACCAAGAATTTACCACCATTCTTGTACCCATTACTGCCTGGTGATATGGTCAGGGTTCCTTGTGTTGTAGAAAACCAATTTCGCTTTTTGGCTATATTTCGCTGGAAGCTTGCGTGAGGCCGGCGTTGAGTGCGTTGCAACTTGTCATGCATGCTTGTGATGATGATGAGCTGAGAAAAGAAATAGAACATAGTTACCGTAGATACAGTAATTGTGCGTATTGTTCTGACTGGCTTCTCCGTCAGAGCTCCAGCACTCGATCATGCAGCACCCCCATTCAAGAACTGAAAGAACCGACTTCCTGTATGAACCATTATGTCAGTGGTCCGACTTACTGCAAGCATGCAGGTGTACTCACTCCGATCCTGCACTCATGCCTGGACTGACTCAGCCTGCCTGGGAAGAACCGCCGGCACTATTCTGCAGCCAGTGAGTCCCGCACCAACGAACTCAGACTAAGTTAGTAGGTCCTTTTCTGCAGCCAAGTGATGCAGGCACGTACTCCGTCGCTTCCTGCCGTTGGAAGTGAAGATTGATCGAGCCAGGCACAGCTTGCACTGGCCAGGCCGGCCGGCCAGCAAGCATGCTCCATTCATATCACCTCCGCTCCTGCAGCTTGCTAGCTAGCTTGGAATGTCAAGTCGGTCTTCTACACACGCCACGGACGGTCCACTTGAGAGTAGATCTGATTGAATCAGAAGATTTCTTACCTTCCCCTCTTCAATGCCGACGTCCCCCAGTCTGTCCATCTGGCCGAAACGCACTTGTGCTGTATCGATCAGTGATTTGTTTTGTTGCTAGTTTTAGCCAAATTGCTACATAAAATTTGCCCTCGCTTTATGGACTTTACAGATAACTCAATTGATACAAAGTATTTTTGAAGAGAAAGAAAAGGAATAATAGCCAGATTTCCTACATGGTTTTGAAATGACAAATTCAATTAATCATATTGTCAAATATCTAATTCAAATGAGACTAAATCTTGTATCATTGGAATCAATGTAGAATAATGCATATGATGATCAAGAAACAAACAAATTTGAACAAAAGCAAGTCCACATAGAACCTGCTCAAAACTGCTAAAAAAATACAAGACCCAATTTGGACCTCTTGGTCTTCTAGGGGCTAAACTTAGGTATCACCTAAGTAGCACATGTGTATTACCCTAATATTCCCTATATATATTAATATGAAAAGAGCATCAAGGAGCCTGGCTGGATTGCTCTTCAAGCCATGGAAAAGTAGCAACAATGATAAACTGTCTCCTATAAAAATAAAAATAAAATCACTGCTATCGATCATACGAGAAAATTTCGGATTGTTCAGCTACAACCCCCGGTCGTTGTAAGCACAAATCTTCTCTCCCAGGTCTTCAATTAGCCTAGGGGATACTGATCAAAGTATGATTGCTTAAATACTGGGGCTCCTTTTGAGCAGTGTTTCTAGCAATGGCTTCCGGATTCTCTGTAATCGACATAATTTATTTAATGTTTGTCAAAGCGTGCCACGCGTCGTCTTGAGATTGGTTTAGGGTGACGTGGACGTCTTAAAATCTGACGTGGAAATTCTACTTCGACCCCAGGCTGTCTGTCTGACTCTGACTGACTGTAGTGAGACCTCCAGGCTACTGTTTCCTTTTTACCTCTGCTGGTGGAAATGGAAAATGTATTTTGTCAACTTTCTTAATACCGATGTGCCAGCTGGTCGTCAATCCCAAGGCGACGACTTTAATCCACACAATTCGCAGGCTATGTAGGCCTACTGTTGGGATCTGCACAGACTATATTTTTGGCACGGTGGGTCCACCTTTCATATTAAAGGATCCTTTAAAATTTGTTAGGCCTCTGCTGTTAAAATAATAGTTTTTTCTCTCTTTTTTTCCCACATGCGGTGAATACATTTGGATTGTAAGAATTCAAGTAATAAAATGAAATCTTTCCTAGAAAACCTTGCATAGAATTGAAGGGAAGAAGCAAGGTGTGGTGAACCAAAATGGATAACTTATGGATAGTAATTAGTTTAAATAATTACTTCCAATTGTTGAAGGTTAGTGTCAAACTTCATAAGCTCTACTTTAAAGCAAACAATGGAGTTAATATTCTTTGTACATCATATAGTATTCAAGTTTCCTTACACAAAACTTCTAAATTACATATAGAAAGATACAATTGGGAGTATGATTTGTCACACCTTACAAATAGCATTTAGGTAGAGTATTCTATCACCAAATTTGATCCACGATTTCCTTCAACCATACGTTAGTGCTTCCAAAAATTGGTTTAGGGTTACTTTCATTTATCTTGTTTTGGGCTTTTTCAATAAAATATGCGAATCAACCCATTTCATATGTTTTGGTTAATTGCATATAGATGGATGTATGTAATGTTATAACCAACTCCATGAATCCTTTAGCCTATAATCTAATTGTTGTTGTATTAAAAAAATAATCATATTGGTCCAAAAATTATAAATATCTAACTTCAATTCTGATAGTTTTCGGCTCCTTCTTACAAAAGAACTACTTATAAGCGCATTCAACGTTCTAAACATCATTTTGTACTACTTTTCATTCTTCACCTAGTTATGTTTTAATCCCTGACTGACCGATCGACCACATTACAAAAAAATTCAGGCCTCCAAAAGGCTGTGAACTCAACCAAACTACCATGCAAAAATAAATATATAATAATATTAAAAACAAAAATAAAAATATTATTATTTTTCACAAAAAATATTTAAAAAATAAAATCTGACGTGGAACTATTTCGGCCACATTAGACTAGATTTTTTAAATATTTTTTTGTGAAAAAAAATTGTGATTTAAAAAATATATATATTATATTATTAATTTTGCATGGCAGTTTGGCTGAGTTCGCAGCCTTTTGGAGGCCTGAAATTTTTTGTATTGTTTTTTGGTTGCAGCCCAAACAACTGTGATTGCCCAGGGGCAGGATATGACATTTTTCAAGTTTTGATTTCTTTTTTTAAATTGGGGATCAAGATCATGTTCTAGTGCTTTTTTATACATTTCATTTGCAACATTGAGATTCACTAAGGAATTTTTTAAAGACAAAGACCTCAATATTACAAGTCCTAGTGTTATAAAACTTACTATTTTGGGAAACTAATGATGTTCACTAATTTGAAAATTTTGCCTTTTAAAAGTTTAGAATAGAATGTTTAGTTTTAACCAATTATATCAAATTTCAAATTCTAAAAATAAAATTTGTAATTTTGGTGAATTTTAAAGAGTAGATGCTCTTAAATTCATTAAATGAGCATCTAAAACTATTTTTGAAACTTTGACTGTAAGGATAATTACTAAACATCATGCTTCTCATTTTCTCTTTTGGACCAAACTTCATCAAAGTTGCAAAAGTAATGTTTTATAACACATCTAGGTTTTGTCCTTACTCCTATGTCATTTAGGGGTTAAGAAGCCATGTTCCTATATGTTCGTGCTTGTGGAAAGCACCATTACTCTTTTCTAAATACTACTCAATGCAAGCCAAGCAACAAAAGAAACTCATTCAAAATAGAATAATATGCCCAACCATCTTCACTTTGGACTTCTATTCACATTCTCTCCACAAACTCTATAAATGTACCTCTTCTCAGATAGATAGAAACACCGACCCTATTGCAAGGCCAGCGTGAATAAAGTGTCCGTTCGTAATGTCAATGCCTTGATGCCCACCGGACAGGGGGACATAGGAACAATACTACTCTCCCCTTTCGAGGATGGACACTATAGTAATCGAAACAAAGTAACAGTAACAGTAATAGTAACAAAGGATAAAAGCGAAGTAATGATGGTTGAGTGCTAGTTTGTATAAAGGTATGTTGAGAGCTAAGTATTGTCACCAAGTTATGAGTTCTTTGGTTGGTTGGTGAAGGGCGTTGTATCACATTTATGTGGTCCAGGTTCGAAACCAATTGGGCTCGTTGAGCAGTGGTGTGATGCACATGGCTTGGTGCTGCTAGTGAGTTATCATGGCAGGAAAGTTGTACCAACCAACCGGCCCGTCCTATCCCCTGAGACAAGTTGAGCTAGTTGTTTGAAAAGAGTGGCTAGCAGTAGTTTTCACCACTACCCTCCCTCTTTTATTGTACTATTCTGTTGGTATTGGTTGATTATTCTCTACACGTCTTTTATGTAAAAGGATAGATCCGGCATACTGTATGGCAATGGTATTTATTGCTTTGAATGTGTGTTTTATGGAGGTTTCGCAAATGTTGAATTTTGTTTCTAGTTGTTTCATTGAGGGGACGTGTGTGGTCCTCTGGCTCCAGCTGTAATGACTATGAGAGGATATACTTTCCAACCTTGTTGTATGATGTTGTTAATTAAAGGTTGGTATTTTGCAATTTTCTTGCCAATTGTTTCTGGTGAAAATCTGTCGTTTGTGTATGTGAATTCTATAAATTGTATGGTTAGGTTATCATCGGGGTTTAGAGGAGGTGGATTTTGGTATGGGAGGCCTTTAATGCATAGTATATCTGGTTTGAATCTGGCATTACATTGACACCTTTGTTGATCACAAGTACATGGTAATAACCATGGAGGAACTGTGTTTTCTTGTGGATTATTATTGAATGTGCCCGCATTCATGAGAGTGTAGCATCTTGATTTATTTGAGGATAGTATTAATTTCTTAATTCCCACACCGCTTTGTTGTGTCTTTTGGTTCTTAGTGCGTGTATACGGTGTTGTTTGCATAGTAAGAGTACCTCTTCTCATATTACCTCTTCTCATATTAGGTTGTTCTTAACTACCAGTATAACATAACTTGACAAGCAATCTATTAAACCACTCTTTGAATTTTCTTCTCTTTAACAACAAATAACCTTTGTTTGTGCTAAACAATGTGAGTACAACACTATCGTATAAAACCCTATAAGGATATGTGGTCATGTTTTCATACCACCATAAGACATGCAGTAGCCTTGATTTACTTTTCTATACTAGCCCTTCATTTCTACATATGCTAATCCTTCATTTCTATGCAAGCCCTTCATTTGCATGGTTGTTCTATTTACTTTCATCCTATATGATGAAGTTTTTTTGCCCTTCCTTCAAAGGTTGCTCAAAATAGACACTTAAACGTGTTTTAAAATAAACTTTGTTTTATTCAATGAATAATTATATAATTATATATATACATATATATAATGAAAAATTTTAAAACATAAATTTTAAAAAGTAAATTTGGACAACTATTTTGAATCTTGAAAATTTTGGTTGATTAAATATGGTCTCCTAGACATTTAGGGGTTAAAGCTTATACAACTAAAGTTATGTTTGTATAAGCGTAGTTATTAGTAGAAAAGGTGGCACTGCCGAGGGAGATGCCCATGCAAGTAGTGCCCAATTTCACGCATGCATAGTGGTTTTGCATGAGCATCTCCTTAGGGAGCGCCACCTTTTCTACTACCGGTAGTGAGTGTTATTAAAAGGCAACCTGGAAATTGACTAAGAATCATCAAAATACATATTAGGAAAATTCACCCTATTTGTATCATGTGACTTTTTGTGATTGTTTATGATCACTATATATTAATCACTCTTACATTTCAAATTTTGACATGTACATTATTGATACATAGTATCACAAATAGTGTGCCTTTTGAATTGTGATACAAATAAGGTGACTTCAAAATTGTGGCACAAATAGGGTGGTTTATGAATTGTGGTACAAATAGTGACTTCCAAATTGTAACACAAACATGATGACTTCCAAATTGTGACACAATTAGGGTTGTTGAGTGGTTTTTTGTTTTTAATTTTAGCCAAATTGCTACATAAATTTTGGGTTGGCTAATTGATACAAAATATTCTTGAAAAAAAAAAGAATGCTTAGTCTTGGGCGGACCTGGTTGGGTCCTTGTTGGATTTGTGTCTCTTTTTGCAATAAAGGCATCCCTTTATTTGTGTCAAAAGAAAAATAAATAAAAATAAGGATTAATAGCCAAATTTCCTACATGGAGTGAAGATGTGTAGCCTCTTTAACCCTTTAGTGCCTAGGGTGGTTCTAAAGAAACCATAATTTTTTTGCTGATGAATCTTTTTAAACTCCATGTTAAAATTAGGGATACAATTAATGCTAAATTGTCTCCTGACCAAAAAATATCACTGGGGTGGAGATGGATGATCTCGGTTGTGGCTAACCTTAACCCTTAAAGGTCCCGTGGGGATAGTAAATTTGTCAAAGTATATTTTTCATTTGTTGTAAGTAGAAAGTTCCTAATTGAGACTCCAATATCTCATAAAATCCATGTCAACATGAATTTCTACTTCAGTTTTGATCTTAAATTCATATGAAGTGTAGAACCATTCCAAATACAATGAAATACTGTTCTATAATACTAGTCAAAACGGGCTCTCCGGGTTAAAATACGAATACTGGATCTCTGGCTGCCTTCAGGTGAACCAGAATTGACTAAATTACATTCACAGTCAAACGCACATGCGACCGATGCAGACGGAAGCAGGTTTTAATCCACACAGACACACACACGCAGTAAATCCAGTAAGTTAATACCATATTGACAAATTTTAGATTTTAAAGCCAGCCAGGACTCAGAAGCTGCCTGCATTGAATTGGTTAAATTAAAAATTAAAATAAAGAGTGCTGCACTGAGTCACCATCTGTCCGGGCAGGCACTGTTCTGTAACTTGGCAGTGGTAACTTCTAATCTTACCCGTGGGGAGATCTGTTTAGAAACACCCAAATACTCCACCTGACGCTTACAAGATCTCAGTGTACACCGTAGTTACTGGCGAGTGTGCACCTCAAAAACTAAAAATCAAGCCTGTGTAAGAGTAAGGGCTAGCTTCCATGTGAAAGCCGCTAGAAGACAAGATGTGATCCTGTCTCAAGAAGCGCCCATTTTCCACCCATTTTGGTAAGAATGGAAAACAAACTCTTGGATTCACTCATTTTGGTGAAGAGTCGGTAGCTTTTAGCTTTTCACTACCCATCACAGATGCATGAACATAACATTCTTAATACCTTGCTAGACCACATCTTTTACAGTGTAGTACAATGTAGAGAAACTTGCTGATAAAATACTTTAAGTCTCCAATCCTCTTTGCTTGGACCAGTTGAAGTTTGAGATTTAGAGGTAAGCATCACTGTGTCTCAAGAAATTTATGAAAGCATATAGAAAAAAAAGGTTCGGAAAATATAATATTAAGAATGTTGTGAAGATCCTCTTCTTCACCATGTAATTTTTTTTTTTTTTTTTGAGAAAATATTTTTGAATTTTTTTTGCATTTACTTTAACCCCTAAAGAACCATGCACATCCTTAATATTTTATCACTTTTAGATGATGCTTTCAAAAAGACAATTGTATCTCTTAATTGATGTTCGTGTAGAAAACTTCACCATTGAAGCTCAAAGAGGACTTAGTCGTGAGACTGTATATCAATTTTCAGAACAATCTACCGTATACATTACCTAATTATAAGGTTTGATCATGAGTTTTTTTCTAAAAAAATTGAGTCATTCACAAGTCATTCACTGCAAACATCCTCATAAATTCTTAAACCATGATTTGCTTTTGAAATTTCAGGAGGATACAAAAAGTATTGTATCTAGGTGCTTACAAAAATGAAGTTCTAAAACTAAATACGACATCAATGATTGATTATCAGAAATTTATGTTTGGATGAAGTGACTTGTTGGTGACTCGTTCAGCTGGTGTTTGTGATTGTTAGCAATTATTACATTGCATAAAATGTGTAAAGATTTCAAATTTATTTTGGAATATTCTAAAATATTCTAGAATAATATGAAATATATAAAAAAGATTACAAAGATTACAAAGATTCCAAATATTCTTTTTGAAATATATTTAAAAATATTTTGCGATTATTATATAGCATTAATGATGCAATAATGGTACATGTTTTACATATTGTACATTTTTTTTGACAAATGTGAAGTCCTAGGAAAATGCCCTCTAGGTCATCAACCCTCCTAACTACCATGTTCCAAGTTCACTTGCGTTGATGTTTTTATTTTTTCCCGGTGGATCAATCAACATAATTGCAAATCTTGAAGGATTTTTGTGTTTGCGTAACGGACATTTACAATTCTCTAGTTAACATTGAGTCAAAATTATGGAATCCAAATAAGTTATTAACCCCTAAAGGACCGTGGGTTTTTCCTGTTTTTGAACATCATTTTCACCTCTTTCTATTCATTTTCTTGTGAATATTTTTTTTTCTTTTGATAGAAAATACCAAATTAAACATTTAAATAAAACTTAAGAATTTTTTTGACCAATTTAACAATTTTTCCCATGTCTTCAAAGATGGTCAGAAAATATCAAAAATGATTGCAATTTCGTCTTTTCACTTCAAACGCTATAATCTTGCAATCCGTATAGTCCAATTCTATGAAACTTTTACCATGCACTCTTATAGTAATCCAAAACAAGATCCTATGGTTAGGGTTGAAAAATAATAATATCTAAGGGTTAATTTGAGCCCTGCCTACACTGCCAATTCTCCCCAAAAAAATCCCTTTTGCTCCATAACTTCCATTTAAAAAGTCGGTATCAAAAAAATAAATTAGATCCCCATTTTTTTTATTGATATACCAAATTCACATAATTTATTTCAAAAAATAAAAATAAAAATTGACACCGTGGGAACCTACCCGAACAAAGAAATGTCCTAGTTAGGAAACTTTGTCCTTTAGGGGTTAAAGTAATGAAATTATTCTTGAACACAATGCATCCACCTAGTCTTTTAGGGGTTAAGATAGCTTCATGCATGAGTGAACTTTGTGGAAAGGGGATGATTTGTAAAAAATTATGCCTCATTTTATGTTGGAGCGATTCACCAATTTTCTTAAGATCATAGTTTAAAAGTACTCTTGGAAATATTAGCTCATAAAATTAAGCACCAAAAAGTCTTGAAAGTCTTCAGGATTTTAAACAATTTTCGTGCGACATGCAATATTTCATGGGTTTGTACATTTTTCACACGAATTCTGCACGGATTTCGCGCAAAATTCCGCACAGATTCTGCACTTTGTTAGATAACAAAAAAAGTGAATGTAGAATCCGTGCAAATTTAGTGCAGAATTAGCGCGAAATTCGTATGGAATCCGTGTAGAAAATGCACGCACTCTATGACTCACAGTAATGACAATAGCAAGTGTAGTAAACACTAACTTAGGTCAAAGAATCTTCATGGCTGTTTAGATACTGGTAAACTGTTGGTCGATATGATGACAAAGGGGTACAGTAAGTAAGTTAGCTTCTTGAACAAATTGAATGAAGTAGATCCATTCACGCTAGTAGGATTTGTGTTGTTTTTCACTCACTATAAATGAAAAAGGAATGAAACCACGCTAGGCACATGGGCTCTGTCAGTGTTGGTGAGTGGTTTTGGTCACAAGAAGACAAAAATATAAGCATAATATTCAGCCACTATTCACTGTTCCCTGAAATGGGGAATGAAAAACGACAAGTCTTCTACTAGTGTCATCAATTAGATTCTTGTTTCTAGGTCATGTTTAGAGCATTTCCAACCCCTCCGCAATAGAGGCGCACAATACAGGAGGCTGCCGTAAGAGCAAGCATGATGAGGCCAATGTGAATGTCAAAAAGCACATAGCTCTTCAATGGAACTGTTTGTTGACTGTAAGAATAATCACAACTAAGTTGGTCCTCAACTATGGTATCATTATTTACAAGATGTTTGCTCAACAACTTACAATTGTATCCAAATTGTACAAGAGGTTTCAAAACAACATTTTACTAAACTAAAGCCTCAGTCTTATAAGCCTTGATCATCATCGTAAGTGGTCTTGTCTCCTCAGGTTTTGTTGATTTTGGGATGTTTACTTGTTTCGCGGAGTACGTATTTCCTAGCCGAGTTAGTTCTGCAATGTGCTCGAATCATCTTCAATTGACACAGATAAGAAGTCAGTTTCCTCCCTGGAAGATTCTCCATTTGTCGTTCCCACCTTTTTATGAATTTTGATTTGATGTGTTGCTATGAGCGCATGCAGCATGTGGTAATGTTGTATAATTTCCATGCAAGAAGAGACAACGAAGAAATTTTACCAAGCTAGGGGATTATTTACCTTCCACAATATTAGTACTGTAGTACCACATCAGGAACTTCAAGGCATGTGAACATGGTGTCATGATGGTGCATTGAAATGCAATTAACCCTTAAATGTCAAGAGGGCATGGGCGGGGCAGCCCGGAAGGCATTTAAATTTTTGGAGGGAAAAAAAAAAAAACGAAAAAAAATGCAAAAATGGCTCTGTGGGACACTGCTGGCCAGGACTGTAGCACTGCGGCATCTCAGCTGCCCCAACCTCAAAAACTTGTTCAATTTCATAACTTTGATTGCTTACCAACGATTCCACGATCTCAAATGAGGCTCAAATTTGCAATCTAGATCGCTTTTTCAGTAGCTTTCCAACGCAAAATCCACGCTTGATTTGGTTGAGAAAATCTACTTTTTTCTTGATTATTCTCTTTTAAATAAGCCCATGGGGCTTACCTTGATGTTTAAGGGTTAAGATAATTTGGAATCAACCTCCATACCAACCTAGTATGGATAAAATGACACTAAAATGATCTGTATGCGGCCTTTAGTGTCAAAATGGTACCAAACTAATTTAGCCCAACTTTTCTGATGGGCATAGTTGGGTCGCCTAAAAATAATTCCAAAAAAATAAAATGTAAAAAACTAGAAATTATGAAGGGTGAAAGCATGGTATTGTGTACCAAAAAGTTGATCCGCCATGTTGAAATTACAATGTTTTTGGTCAAAGGCTATAAAAGAGTATCAAATTGTCTTTTCTATTGATTCTAATTTCATGGCGGCCTCTGTTGTTCATTTAAGTACTCGAATCCAAAGTTTCAAAGTAAGAATCATTACAAAAATTACTAAAAATAGAGCTCAAAAATAGATGTAAATCCAATTTCAGGAGCAAATTTGATGAACTAAATCGTATTTAATATCAACATTAATTTTATATTCTTTAAGTCCATTGTGTATTTGAGGGCTCCAAAGAAAAAATCTTGAAAAAAATAAATATTTAATGCATTTTCAGCGTCTTTTGTATCAACTTTTCAATTTGGTTCGAAACTACTTTTTCAATTCTAATTACTTCAATGTCACTACAACATACATAAATAGTTATTGAAGATGAAATTTTCAATTTTCTTTGTGAGACTTTGTTAAACATCATGTTTTTTTATTTTATTAGCAAAAAAGTTTTACAAAAAATAAAATTTTAATGTATTTTTCAAACTTGCATTGTTGCTTCTTCATAGGGATCAATGTTGGTTCACTTCACCGTGCTTTCACCCTTAGGACAAAAAACAAAAATAGAATAAATTATTTTAAGCTATATTTTGATATTTAAAGCCATTTTGGGCCATTTTAATCATTTTGGGCCATTTTTAATCATTTTTTCCCTCATAAACGAAAATCAAGAAATTCATTTTTTTAGGAATGAATCTTATTTTTCAAAAAATATTAAATATTCGTCTGAGGGGTGGCAACCTAACTATGGTACTACGGTATATGTTGGCAAATAAATTCAACAAAATGCTACTAGTTGCATGTATTATAGATCATACACTTTGATTCTGTTAGGTATTGAGCGAGGTACTGAGAGCATCTTCAATCCAAAGCATAAAGAGGGGTAGTACCAATATAGCAGTGACAAAACCTCAGTAGATGCGTCCCAATGCAGACATTATAAAAAGAAGTAGTGTGCAGGCCACAACACATTTGGCCTTTCTCATGACAAAATTTTATTATTTGCTAAGCACATAGTAATGGAAGTCCAAACCATCTTTGCTCCAATGGTGGCACCAAAATAAAAACCAATATGAGAACCAATCAAATGCACTATCACAGAAAATAGCATGCTTGTTGCTGCTCCCTTTGTTGGGTCTATACTCATCAACTTGCACATCAAGAACAAGAGACTAAAATTATCTAGAGCATATGGGCTTTAGTGTACCCTGATACCAGTCCTATTTTTAGGCTACCAAAAGCTAAATTACACCATAATTTCCTCCTTGGTGAGAGTTCCTTACAAAAATTGGGTGTAAAAATCAATGGTTGTAGCTATATATTCTATGTAGAAATATTCAATAGAGCCATATAACTTTTTGCATTTCTATAAATGTCTATATATGTCACCCTGACATTCTT
This sequence comes from Pohlia nutans, assembly GCA_022496805.1. NCBI lineage: Eukaryota > Viridiplantae > Streptophyta > Bryopsida > Bryales > Mniaceae > Pohlia > Pohlia nutans. The sequence goes on along the minus strand of CM040085.1, from coordinate 23,921,183 downwards.
TTATGCATCCTTTGTTGTTGCTAGATTAATGGGATATATTGAGGATGTTCATTAGTAAACTTACGAAGGGTCATCTTGATGTCCAAATGACATCAAAATGACATATGCCACGGTGATGTAGGGATTAGTGCCATTTTGATGTCATTTTGATGTCAATTTAATGTAAGCTTCACATCCATGTGGTATAGGTCATTGTAATGTAGGGTTAATATGTATCATTTTCATGTTAAGTTTACATCATTTTGACTTGGGGCATGTTAAGTTTACATCAAAATGACATCAAAATGGCACTAATCTCTACATCACTTTGACATATGTCATTTTGATGTCATTTTGACATCAAGATGACCCTTCCTAAGTTTACTAGCATTGCTATTGAACTTTGAATACCAGTTCAACGAGCATTCAAGGGGAAGACCAAAATCATTCAATGTTGCTTATTTGGCACAATGTCTTGAAGTTTTTGTATTAGAGCTCCAACTATTAACCAATTTTGTTCCTATATTGCTTAATTGCTTGTTACTAATACAACTGTTGCCATTCAAATGCACCTTTTGGAAATTTTAGATCACCATTGTATGACACGAATCTAACTAAACTCAGACCAACGTAGTGAGCTAATTTAACCCAAAAGAAATCACAAAGTCGCCACAAGAGCACTGTTTGATGTTTAGAGATATTGTACCCATGTGGGCATTATCTCAAAAACCAAAAAAGAAGCTCTACCTCATACCATAACATTCACTAGCCTTCATGCCCAGTGCCTTTCCTTCATGCACTTTGCTCATCACCTTAAGCCTCCACCTGTCCACTTAGCTACTGATGAAGTACATTGGATGTGGAATATTCCATACAATATACTGTAGAGCCAAGGCGAGAACAGTGCATGCTACTGAATGTTATGACCCAGAATGCATTGAGGACGCTCTGAATGAATGTCCATGCTGAGAATCCTGTCAATGCAACACTCAGCTGGCTGTGAATGGAATAATCACCCAAGTGCATCTCCGCTTCCTCACACAAATGAATGCTCAAAGCAGGACAACAAGAATTTCAGCATCCAGAGCTGTCCATGCCCTGTCAGGGTGCGCATTGCTTCCATCATTTTAGGCCTGTCACAATTATAGTTGGTGAATGGTGAATACGCTCTATTGCACAGCACTAACTTTGTTGGATTCAATCTGCTGAAATTATAAAGGTATAGGTTGCAAACCATGCCTGTGAGGGCCCATCAATCTGCCCATAAAAAGTAGCCTGAAATGAATTCTTTTTGTATCAATAAGTGGGGGAGATTGCAAGAATGACTTGTCTTGTTTTCTGACACATGTTATGGGCTTGAATTGTTTTCATATGAAACTTTTCATAGGGCTCTTTAGCTCTTCTCTGCAACACCTTAGAATCTGGGCCACTATTCTTGAATCACTGTAGCAAATTCGGAATCATGTCCACCTCCTCTTTAGCGAAAGGCAGGGCTAAAGGTTGGGTGGTGAGACACTGTTGAAGCATCTACAACATTATTCGGGAGGAACGGGCAGTTAGTTACAAGTCAGCCGGTTGATTTTCCAAAATAATTGGTTGAATCTCAAGAATAGAGGCAAAAGACCGGACTAAATGACTAAAAATTAGTTATATTTAGTATTTATAGAAGAAATATACATGATATATCCTTAAAAAACTAGTTGGTTTGGGATAATAACTTAGGAAACTAACTTATTGGCTCAAAAAGTATCCCGAACATTGGTCTACGGTGCTACTGTTGAAAAGGGAGGACTCCACTAACTGCTAAAGAGCCTTATGTTGTCCAATTGGAATATTGCATCAGTGGGAAAGTGAATACGGGTACCTAAAATAGATTATGATTTTTATAATAATAATTTAAAAATGATAGTATTCGTGAAGCGATGTCACACAGAGATGTTTGAGGATCGGGAGTACTATTTAGCAGGTCCATACTTGGAATTGACCTAAAATTTGAGAAGATATATTCCTCTTGTTGTTTGATATATATTGTGTGAAGGATTTTTGAAAACAATGAAAAATTGATTGGATGGCCCCTTTGTAAAGTTGTCATTGTTGTGCATAGAATATCATTGAGCGAATTTTATTTAAAAGTATTTTTGGTGCAAATGTAGCCTGATAGAGTTGAAAACAATGTCTAATTTTATTTTATTTTTCTCAAACTTTTCCTATTTTTTATAAATTAAAAGATTCAAATGCCTATTTTATTTTATTTTATTTTATTTTTAATTCTGCTATTTAGGAAATTATTCTATGTTTGATCCTCATAATCTGAAATCTTCCTAGGGGTCTAATCATTACTCATTAGCCACATTTTTCAAGTTTGACAATAGTAATATTCATTAAGAAATGAAAAAAGATTATCACCCAAAGATTGTCACAGCATTCATGAACGAAAATTATTCTCATCATGTTCATATGGTTAGTGAAACTTCATGCATTTTTGAAGATAGACTATTCGTTCGTAAAGCTGCAAAATTAAGCTCATCAACTATTAACGAATGATCACAGCTTCATTATTCTTACTTCACTCTACAGGTTGCATTCTTCACCGTTTGCTTTCCACTATCAGGCACTCTATCCATGAAAACTCACACAAATACGTTTGGTGCCCGGTTTGGTGCAACCCAAATATCCATTAATTATATAATAGCACTTACAGTAGAAGGGGTAGTTTATATATGCACCCCTTCTCTGAGACGCTCGGCATTCAGTTCTACTATATGTCGAATGTGACTTCCACATCATTCCACAACGAGAAATTCTGGTAAGCCTCCTATCAGAACTCTCTACTGAGCAAAGAATTACAAGAAAGCATTGACAAAATTAAGCCCTTACTTAGCTTGTACAAAGGACGCAACTATCAATCCACGGCCGAGGTGGTAAGTACTCACGTGGAGATTGTTTTGATTGAAAATCCTCTCGCAAGTCTGAGAGCTTAACAGTTCCGTGCATTAATTCTCATGTATGACTATTTAAAGAAAAGATGGTAGCAGGGCCGGAAGCAGGCTTTGTTTTATTGATCAGCACGTGCATGCACCAATGAGAAAAAAATACTCCGATGAGTCATGCTGCTGCATGAATGCTCACAGTATATATACAATTATCGGATGGTATTTAATTTTTAATTAAGAGTTGTATGACTACAGGGGAGTCGACCCTGAAGTTGTAACTCGCAGCTAGCCTACTGATTGAGTACGTACGTAAAAGCTTACTTAGACGAACCGAGGGTACAAGCCATAGTATATCATCCAGGAGAAGGGCACATCAAAACATTGGGGTAAACTATTAAATCTCCGAATTCTGCATCTGAATAGGGGCTGGTACTTTTATGAGGCGTAGACATGAATTACTAGAAACATGATCTGCTTGGCTTTATTTAAATCTGTGGTATGTCAATCAACCTATCAATTATTGACATTAGAGAAGTTCTTACCTTTTGCAGCAACTAGAGCACAGGACTGATCACGAAGGATCATTGATAACAGAAAAGAAACTCAAAACCATCACAAAAGAGATTGACTTGAAACGGCCATAACAAAGCGGAGACTGAGCACCAAAACATCTAAGACCAGTCACCTCCTAGCTCTAAGATGACATAACTAACAAGGTAGTAAATTATTAGAAATTAAACTTCCCAAATTTCTTGCAAACCTTTCATCCCAAGCATCTGAGGACCAGCATCCTGCGCTACATGAGCGACCAAATTCTGTTAGGATTAGCTGCAGTGGATATAGCACAGAAGATGCAATCAACTATATAGGCAAAAATATAGACAGACAGACTTACAGACAGCAGAATTGAACCTGCAAGGCAGCCTTAGCAAGAAGTCAGTGGTGCCCCTGTTCTGCACTCGCAGCCTGTTCAACAAGAATCGGCGCCAAAAATATATCATCAGTGTGGATAGGTTTGTATGGCCATATCAACAGAAGAGATTGATGCACATAAATCACTGAGAACCTACACCAGACTACCAAACCCACAAGGACCCAGAATGACGTGAAACGGCCAGGCGAGCCTCTACAAACGATCCCGTCAAACAGAAACCACATAAAAAGAGGGCAACGGGGAGCAGGATTCTAACATATGTTGAAGCGATGAAACAAACCAAAGATTGCAAGAACACAACTCTTTCACTGGAATTATTGCTCTAGAATTGGTACTACCATTCAACAAGAAACATCACGATCTTAGGTAGTAGTAAGTAATCACTGAGTACTACCGCGAGGGCATGAGTTTTTTCCGAGCTCCAGAGCGCAATGCACTTCATCCCAGCCCACAACCTTGTAACGAGAATTCAAAACCCTAGAATGAGGAAGATGAAGGCTTTGGCAACACCCCAGCAATGCTGGACCGGGCAGCACTATGCCACTGAAGATGTCATGTCTGTACAAAATTATTATTTTAATGTGAGAAATGGGGACCACAGCGATCTCGCGGAGATATCCAAGAATAAGGCAGAGTATGGGTCATGCTGTTGAAGACCTGCGCATGCATTTGACGTTGCTCAAAACAGAAAACCGTCATTCCGCAGCTCCACGTCTGATCCCATCGTCATGATCTTCCGTTCGAAGCATTTTGCTTCCCAAATTGATTGGACGGAACTTCGAATGCTGTCGGTGCTAAACTTGAATCAAACAAAATCTCTAAAGCGTAGTTTAATTTGGGATCGATCGACCATACCAAAGTAGAATGCAAGCTCTCCATGTCGGGATCTTGCATTTCGAGCTAGAGCTGAACAAATCAAAACAGACCGGTTGCCACGCGGAAGTGAGAGTGAATTTCGCTCCATCGCCATGCCATTGCCCTCCTGTAGTAACACAATTGATGCGTTACAGAAGACAAATTTGCTAAACACTAGAATTACCGTAGAGGTCAAGTTCAAATTAAGATTTGGTGACGCCATAGCTCAACCCCCAGATGCAGTACAGTGCAAAGTTGGAATGTCTTGTCTTACTTCGTCGGAGTATGGACAATGGAGGACGACGGAATGGAGCTAATGACGTCTGCTATTACATCGGCTATTGTCACTGAAATCCGGGTGTAAACGGCCCACTTTAGTACATACCATAATAGAGCAATGGGAGCCAACATCCTTTTGTAATGGGACCACAGTCAGTTACAATTAGAAACTAAGTCCTACTCAACTAAGTTCCTAATTTAAGGATCAAGGATTCATGGTTTTAAAATGAAAAATTTAAACGATCATACTGTGAAAAATATAACTTAAAGAGGACCAAATTTTATATCACTGGAATTAGTGAAGAATATTACATTTGTGGAATAAAAAATAAAAAAATTTGAAAAAAAGAAAATTTACATAAAACCCACTCACAACTACTAAGAAAACATGAAGCCCGATGGAGGCCTTATGGTCCTTTAGGGGTAATAACTAAAACTGGTATGCCACCCTCGGATGTAACGTACTCGTTGATTCTATAGCCAATGGGCAACCCATTTTTCCACCATAGATATGCTGTGGGAATGAAATCCTCTACCAAGCTTACATGTTGTTGTACCTATCTTCTACCACGCTAGCGAAGATCGTTTTGTATTAACCCCTAAGCATCTCTAGCTATTTTGGATTGAAAAACATCATTACTTTTGAAGTGTTATAGATCTAAATGTGAGGTATAGAAATCTCACTTGTACAATCTTGCAGTGCATGAGTTGTAAACGATGTGAATCAAATTTGGAGTCATGTGGCCACATAGATTGCAAGACCATATAATGTTTTGGTGTTAGAAAAGGATACTGAATTTTTCCTAGCAACGGATTAGAGGTGAAATTCAATTTTTAAACCTACTAAAATGAAAAAACTTTAAACTATAAAGTGGTTCAAAATCATCATAAAAACACATTGGTAAACAATAATATCATTAAAATGATTTCATGTGTCTGCAAAATGGCACTGAAATGTCAAAAAATAGCCAAAAAGTTGCAAAAAAGACACCTTCCAAGGTTGAACCCCCTTTTATTGAAATGTTTCTTAAATATTCATAACATCTTGGATTGAGATGAAATTTGAACCACAAAAACAAGACTAGTACACGCAATTTTTCCAACAATTATTATTGGCAACGGACATTATATGAAGGACAAACAACCTGCCGCAATTCACCGCAATCCAAAAATGTCCAGAATTTGAACTTCGAATGATTCCCAGACATTCAAAACAACTTGAATTGACATGAGATTTTTACAGAAATAACTAAACTTCAAGGGAAATCAAACTCTACAACTTTTACTAAAACCGGACATTGGATAAAAGAATCAAGCCCCAAAGTTGTAGCCATCAAAATGCACTTTGATGAACTAAAATTGAACCCTTTGTACTAAACTACTCCCAAAAACTTAATCCATCTTGGATTAATCTAAATATTTTACCACACAAACAGACAAACTAGTAGAGAGAACGCAGATTTTCCAATAAGTTTTTATTGAATTTGGACACTGGTTGAAATTGTACAAACACTTCAAAGTTAAAAGCAGCCCAAAAATGGCCTGAACATGGCTGTTCAGACGCTTCAGTGTTAAAAGCGACTACTCTAATTATACCCATTTCCCTGAAAATGCACAACGTAAACACTGTGGCCAGGCTCTACTTCTACAACTGTTTACCATTGGCATTAGAGTTATCTGAAAACGAAGAGGAGTTCAAAAGGAGTTTCTTCTCTAAAATTACAAATTCTGACAGTCATTGTTCATGAATAGTCTTCATGGTCAAGTTTCTTGGCTTGGGAGAACTTGTGGGAATTCTCCTCTAGCATTGGGGAAGTCACGAGTTCCACACCCCATTGAGGTGCAGGGCCTTGCGTTAGATTATTCTCCAACTCACCATACACTAGTTTTGCAGTCTTTGTGAACTCAAAACAAGTCTAACCTGAGTTTAAGGTTTCTTTCCACTTTCAGACACTCTTTTTGGTTAACTCTAGTGCTGTTGCAGAACATCAAATCTGCTCGCATGCTTCAATCCATTGAAGTAAGTCAGTTGGACTATTCCTGCGTCAAGGACATGAGTAGCATGGTCTCCTCCCTTTGCACACTACGGAGACTTGCTTCCATGTTTCAACGTTTTGACTTGCTTAATCAGCTTATTCCATGTCATAATATTTCATTCCAGTTTTTCTCATGAAACACGTCCACTCACATATACACATATATACATACAAACATATATATATATATATATTCTCAATTCATGTGCTTGTGTGATGGCTCTAATTAAGTTACAACACTATGCATATGCGCAAAGACAGCAATCCCCTTCTCTTTTAAGGCTACAAAATTTCTTGAACTAAATTGAAGCGTGGACAACTGTTCTAATTGCATAAAAATGCACTGTATGTACTTGAAACTTAGCCATGTGAAGGGAGCCTCTTGATAACGTCGTGACAAAATAAAGGTCACCCAAGGGCACAATATATTGTGTATACACAACAAGTTTGACAATACTAATATTCATTAAGAAATCATTCGTGAACAAGTGTTTGAGGAAGATTCTCTCACCATTCATGAAAAATAATTATTCTCATCATGTTAAAACAGCTGGTGAAAGTTCATGCATTCTTAAAGACTGCAAAAGATCAACTGCTGCATGCACACTAGCTGTACATACAAGTAACGGATTCAGGTAATTCACTTTCTCATCGTTCTATGACTCACTAATGGGGACTCGATCCTGAAGTGTGACTCGCAGCTGGCCCACTTGTCGATTGAGTACGTACGTAGAAGCATAATTATTTAGCCGAAGCGAGCCCGGTACGAAGCCCTCAGCTCCTTCACAGTGGCAGCGTTAACACCGAAGGACTTCTCAATCACGGCGCTCGTGATGTTTGGATCAAATATCTACACAGGCTCAAGGTCAGTCATGGGCCCTGTATCAGTTGCATGCACTGGGAAAATCATATGAAATCATCATTCTGAGCCTAAGTTCATTCAAAAACATGAGAATGACCGTTAGCTAGATTCGTGGAGAACGATAGGTCGATGGTGCGTGCAAATGAAATGATTACACTGACAGACATGGTACCTGATTGACGGTGAAGTGGAGTCCGGGGTTCTGGGACGTGAGCGTGTTGAAGGTGATGGCGGTCTCGTTGCCCACATTGAGCTGGAAGTGCGAGAGGCCGCGGGGGAAGATGGTCACGTCGCCGGGGTACAGCGTGGCGGCGTACAGGACGCTGTCATCGCTCACGAAGCCCGTGTACACGCTGCCCTTTAGCACGAACAGCGTCTCGGCGGCGCGCGGGTGCGTGTGCAGCGGCACCACGCCGCCGATGGCGAAGTCCAGGCGCCCGTGCGTGATGCCCTGCGTGTTGATGCCCGGGTAAGCCTCCGGAGTCGCCAGCGTTGCAATGGCGCCCGTGGGACTCGAGGAAGGGTCGCCAACTGAACGTACAATTCAAGACCAAACCACAGCACAGTCACACTAATTAATTGCAGTCACTCAGAGCAATCACTTACTTGCCGGTATTACTGCGTATATACGTCAGGTGCCTGATTGCAACTTGTGATTTTTTTAAAAATCGCCGCTTGCGCAGCTGTTATCCACAAAATCGACAGGCGCGTGAAAACACCACGGTGTGTGATGCATGCAGCGCGCATGCAGTGAGCCGTGGATTAGAATTGTGTGATCGAGAATGTGCGATCTCGCCTATACGTACCTGCTTCTCGAAAGCCTCTGTAAACGAAGTCTTCGGAGGTGACTTTGGTGCGGGGTATGCAAGGGAGCCCATTCACTAGCGGCGCATTGGACGACAGATCCGCCACGCAGAAGTCTTGCAAGGGGTCGGGATCCGCAGCCATCACAGCAGTGCCCACGATGACGATCGCTGCACACGCCATGACGAGCAGCGTGTTCCAGCTCTGGCTGCTACTTGTGGACCTTGCCATTGCTGCAGTTGAATTGCAGCTCAGGCCCGTTGTTAGGGAGACGAACCCCCAGCTAGATGATGGATATGAGTCGCAGGTAATCGATTGCAACAAACGTGGTTGTGAAGAAGGAAAGATGGGCGGGTGATGATCTATGCCGCTGCACGGGCGATTTATATAGCCTGCCGTGGCTTTTTGCAGAACTCGTCGGAGAGCTAGTATCTCGATCGCAAGTTCCGGCCGGAGCACCCGCAGTCGTGTGTGAGCTGTCCCGGAGACTGTCTGGAATCGTCGCGGAAGTAAGTGTGGATCGGCCTCAGATATTCCATCAGCTTGCGGCTCCGAGAAAGCACTACGCTCTCGCGAGGACGTTCCCGACAGGTCATGGAGTCGGAACTAGGTAGAGCTTGCATTGTTGGGAATGAAACGAGTATCGATGAAAGTGTTCAATTCCAGAAGCAGATGACAACATGCTTGGGACGTAGATTTGATGGCGCATTGTCGAGCAAGTCGATGGTGTTCTCAGAGTTCTAAATGATTTCATTTCGGACCAGGTTGTGGACCAAGTTGCAAGGATATTTGTGGGTAGGCCATCGTGATACTTTGATAGGAAAGCGGGCGTGGATTAATGGCGAAGACTTGAGCTAATAGTTGACATGCATGTTCCAAGGTATGACCAAGGGAGCATGTGCTTAGGCGCAGGTTCCTTGCAAAACTGCTCTGTGGTCAATCGACTAGTCTCTTGGTCACAAACACTAAAAGATTTGGAGGACTTAGAGCATGCCCAGCAGCATGCAAAAGCACCAGTCTAACCTCAAGGTTGGGGAGGTTTGGCATGAACATGGCCCCAGCTGAAGTAGAAAATCTCATCTCAATTACCAAGATAGCTTGGCAGTGGGTTTTATTTGAGTTTTCTCCGCCATATACTGAAGCTTTGGAGGAAGAAAATTGCTCACGCCAAGCAAGAATCTTTGCCAATCAAAGGTAAGATAATGGCCTTGAAGCCTATTCACTGGCTCATGCTTCAAGGCCATCAAGTGTTATGAATTACTTTCTCTTTTAATAAACTGCCTTGGAGTTCGCACAAGGATTGTTGCTGGGGTACTTCTATTCCAACATTCCTCTAAGTTTAAAATGGCCGTCAACTTGATGCTTGGCGGACTTATTTGATCTGGAGCTGCTGGGCATGCTCTTAGAGCATGCCCAGCAGCAGGTGTTTTGGAGGGACCAACGTCAAGATTTGGTGTAGTCATCTCCACTTGCTTCGAAGTTTGGCCCAGCAACTACCCACTAACGCTAAAATATAGTTTTTGGAGCCAAAGTTTGTGGTTTCTCCGCCATTTATAGAAGCTTTGGCGCAAGCAAATTTCTCACACCAAGCAAGCAAAGATGCTCGATCAACAATTAAATAACGAGCTTGAAGACTATTCACCGGCCCATGCTTCAAGGTCATCAAGTTACTTTCATAAAATCATCGTTTTATAAGTTGCCTTGGTGTTCGCTCCAGGAATGTTGCTGGGCTACTTCATGTATGACATTCCTCTAAGTTAAAAATGGCCGTCAAATTAATGCTTGGCGGACATATTTTCTCTGGAACTGCTGGGCTTGCTCTTAGCTGGGGCTAACTCTTCATACGTTAGGCCCCCCTTTTAGCCCCCTGGAGCATTAGGTTTCTTAACTTGAGAACTCTTTTTTCTGAAGAAATTAGCCCCTGAAAATGGTTTGCTTGCCCGGGCTAGAGTACATTAGCCCCGGTTAAAGTTTGAGGGATTAGCCCCAATTGGTCCATTAGCTTCGGGGGTAAACATTTCGAAATCTTCTTGTGATAAAAAGACTTTGTTTTCACTGAAATCTATGGATTAAGCCCTAAATGTCCTCAGCTCTCTCCAGATTGGGCAGTTTTTTTAGAGATGCATTATGAAAAGCAACTAAGTAAAGAAGGGTATTTCGAAATTGATATATGAATAGAAGTTGTACATTATGAATTTTAGATTTTTTCCATGCGGTGAGATCTATGATTTATATCACCAGTATTTTTGTATAAATTTTGATACTTGAAATTCAAAATTATTTTGAAATTCGATTACGAACAAGATATTAACATTTTGAAGATGAAATTTGTTATGATGGGTTGGAATGTAATAATCTAGGCGTTGTGATTTTTGGAGATTTTTGGTTATGTAATTCTATGAGTTTACTTTTTCAAGAGCACTTTTGAACTATTTTTAATTTAGATTTTAGAATTTTTGGAGAAACAATGCATCATGAAATGAGGCATAAAATTTTCACAAATCATCCCCTTTCTAATTTGATCACACAAGCATGAAGCTAACTTCCCATAAAATCTATAGTAAAAAATACACACTACAAAAAGTGCATGACGAATGAGAAAATTTGGATGAAATTTGTACATCGTCCAAAAAATGGACGCCCAAGCAATTAGGGGTTATGCTAAATCCCATGATTGCAGAGGGAGTACGTTGACTATGATGGAAATCCATGGATTAAGTGAGTATTGAGGGAATATTTTGATTGCCGGGTAGTTGTATACTACGGTGTTCTTCTTTTTGAGTCACCTTTGTAGTTTTTGGCCTTTTTTGACCTTTCAAGCTCAATATTAGATTATTGAATGGAAACAAGCTTATAGGATTATGAAAAGGAATTAATATTTATATTTTAAAATACAAATGTAATGTTCAATTTTTAAAAATGAGTTGCTAGATTAGAGAACCTTGTGCATTTATGATATTTTTGATGCAGTCACAATGCACTGATTTTGACATATGCACTCCATTTGTAATGCAATTTTTGGAGTTTAACATTCAAAATCCTTGTGCACATAGAATTTTACTTATTGTACTCCTTTCCGCAATTTTTTATTTAAAAATATTTTTCTATATTTCAATTTTACTTAATATAGACATATTTTTGAATTTAGGCATTTTAATCATGTAAAAGAAGATTTGAATAAATTCAAAAATCATTATAGTAATCTATATAAGATATTACACATTGGCCTTGAGTTGAATTTGCGAAAAGATTAAAAATCATGCACAATGTTCATCATGTTCATTGTGTTTTTTGTTCAAAATGATACTTTCAAAAATTCATATTTCGTAATGTAAAGCTTTTAGACCAAAAAAGAATGTATCTTTAGATTTCATATACATCAATCTCACCATTTGTTAAAAAAAATAGTTCAAAATATCACCAATGAGTTTTAATGTGTTTCAAAAAAGAGTGATTTTGACAAAAATGCTGAATGTGCATTGCATGCACGTTCTTTTGGTCATCAAATTGTTACACCGTACCATGCAACTACAACAAGGGTTTTGTTAAAAGTGCATTTCAATATGTAAAAGTGCACATGAACAATTTTTTGGAAATTTATAAATTTCATTGAAAATGATCATTTTATAAATGTCCTAGTAAGAAAATAAAGAATATAGATATCGGTACATTTTAGGTTCATTATGCTTGGTTATTGATCAAATTACAATTTTGTGATTTTTATAAAAAATAATTGAGTTAACAATAATATGAGAAACCTTGCTAGAAATTTCTTATAATTTTAAATTATTTCTTATATTAATAATTCAAATATGGTTATAAATTTAAATATATATTTGAAAAAATATATATTTGACTTACAAGATAAAAGATTGAGGTATGTACATGCACGTCTGATATTGAGAAAACATCATTGCATATGACAAAGTTTGGATATTTAAATACACACTTAATAGCAAGAAATTTTCAGTCATAAAAAAATCTCATTCACATGAAATCTTGACAAAATTATATATCAATATTGTATTGTATAAATTGTCAAGTATAAAGTACAATATAGAGCAAATATGGCAAATCTATTCTAAAAGGTTTTGGTGATAATCAAAATGAAACTTTTCACCATTTGGAATTTTTAACTCTCTCTTGGTTCTAATACCCAAAACAGTAATCAAATTTTGGGTCCCAACGGTATTCTCCCAAGCAGTAAAAATAGAATCAATTGGAACACAACCATGTGGTTCTTGAGAGGGTTCCCAAGCACGGTGTATACAATCCGTGTACCGATTGTGAAACGTACCTTCTTCATCTTGTAATCCTCCTGGCATTCTTGGTTGATACCATAGAATGTTTGTAATACCGTTCTCACAAGCTCGTTGACTTAGAGAGAGCACTTTTGCCAGAAAAAAAGGAATGCCTAAGTTTCAATCCATATGATTTGTTTTAAGATAAAACAATGCCTGGTCATACAAAAAAAACAAGATGATTGTAAGAACATGTTAAAAAAAAAGTTTTATGTAATTCAACAATAATCAAAATAGATGATGTAACTTTATGCCTTAATTTCTTAAATGCGAACAAAATTAACTATCGTCATGAGGGGTGTGGCATGTGCCTCATCCCTTAAGATTTAAATAAGGCAAAATATTGTTATAAGGGGTGTGGCATGTGCCTCACCCCTTAAGATTCAAACTAGGCAAAATATTGTTATAAGGGGTGTGGCATGTGCCTCACCCCTTAAGATTCAAACTAGGCAAAATATTGTTATAAGGGGTGTGGCATGTGCCTCACCCCTTAAGATTTAAACTAGGCAAAATAGGGCTATAAGGGGTGTGACATGTGCCTCACCCCTTAAGATTTAAACTAGGTAAAATATTGTTATAAGGGGTGTGGCATGTGCCTCACCCTATAAGATTTAAACTAGGTAAAATATTGTTATAAGGGGTATGGCATATGCTTCACCCCTTAAGATTTAAACTAGGCAAAATAGGGCTATAAGGGGTGTGGCATGTGCCTCACCCCTTAAGATTTAAACTAGGCAAAATATTGTTATAAGGGGTATGGCATATGCCTCACCCCTTAAGATTCAAACTAGGCAAAATATCGTCATAAGGGGTGTGGCATGTGCCGCACCCCTTAAGATTTAAATTAGGAAAAATATTATTACCGTAGTTCACTAGCAGGTTCGGCAACTTGCTGCCTAATATTTAATTAAAGTTCAAAAAGTAGGTTCGGCACCTTAAAATAGTATATTAATACTTTCGGCAATTTTCTCTTTTAATTTTTTAAGATTCAGTTTATTGTCCTGTACAACTCTCTTGCATTGGTTGACAAGTAAGATGTGAGATAAGAGTGGAGAATGCTCTGTGCTTTACGCAAGTGGAGTGGAGTTGTATCCAAGAAGGCATATGGGATATGTAAACTTTGAGGTGAAGCACCTAGTTAGTCTTCATTTTTATAACATGCATAACTTTTGCATAGAGTCTTCAAATGACATAAAATTTATTGGAGGTGAAAGATTACTTGATTTCTAAACTTTTCTTAGACCAAAAAAATTCCAAAAACGTTGATCTTCTATGCACAAATGAGCTCCAAAAAACTTTTAGGAACGCATTTTGACTTTTACACGGCTGCTCTGGTTTGTCTATATCTTTTGCATAAAGACTTATTTTGACACAAAACTTGTTGGAGGTGGAAGAAGGCTTGATTTCTCAACTTTTGTTAGTTGGACAAATTTCTATAAAACTTCATCTTCTATGTTCAATTGGACTCCAAAAATCTGTGTAGGACACATTTCAAAAGCTAGAGCCTTATTACTTCTTAATCCATATTCTTTGTGGACGGATGTAAATGAACTTGATTACAAGAGTAACACCTTCTCTCCACTACAATTCACACATGCTTCCAAATGAAGTAAAAATCTAGTGGAAAGTAACAATTTCTCACTTTTCGGCAATTTTGAATTATAATTTATATTATATTCGACAAAAAATGCCAATGATATTCCGAAATTTTAGGCATCTATATTTAGAATTATTTTTTTCCGAACCTGCTAGTAAACTACGGTATAAGGGGTATGGCATATGCCTCACCCCTTAAGATTCAAACTAGGCAAAATATCGTCATGAGGGGTGTGGCATGTGCCTCACCCTTTAAGATTTAAACTAGGCAAAATAGGGCTATAAGGGGTGTGGCATGTGCCTCACCCCTTAAGATTTAAACTAGGCAAAATAGGGCTATAAGGGGTGTGGCATGTGCCTCACCCCTTAAGATTCAAACTAGGCAAAATATTTTTATATGGGGTGTGGCACATGTCTCACCCCTTGAATTTCTATCAAGGCAAATTATTGTCTTACGGGGTGTCCCACCTACCTTATGCCTTCATATTTGAACAAGGTTAATATTGTTATGTGGAGTGTGGCATGTGCCTCACCTCTTAAAATTCTAACAAAGTTAATTAGTGTCATATGGGGTGTAGCATGTGTCTTACTCGCAAGCCTAGCAATTAAATTCATAAAGGAAGTGGCACATGCGTAACCCCTAAAATCCTAACTTAACCAATTACAACACCCAATTCGCTAATTTTGCACTTGGCCATATAATCATGCACTTGGCCCCCAAGCGCATTAAAAAAATAGTTTGAAAAAATCTCTTAAAAACAGAGATTTTTGTCTTTCTACAATCCCCTACACTATAAAGAAACAATTGTTTAATTTATTTCTCATCCTTATCTTTATCTTCTATTTTATCTTTATCTTTATCTTTATCTTATCTTTTCTTTTATCTTGTATTTTATTCTTGTCTTCTTTCTTGTCTTCCTCTTGTCTTCCTTCTTCTTTTTCTTCTAGTCTTCCACTTGTCTTCCTTTTTTTTCCTTCACCTTGCCATTTTGGAGTTTAAACAATAATTTTTTTTAAAAATAAAAATCAGGGAGCAGGCTGAATCCAATACAGGCCCTGAAATGAAAAATGCAAAAAAAAAGAAAAAAAAAGAAAAAAAAAAAGAAAGAAAAAAACTTTTTTTTTTTTTCCGGATTTTCCGGGCAGGGAGGGTCCGCGCGCGCGGACCCTACTCTTATTTTGACCCTCCCTCCCTCACTCCCCCCTCTCCCCTATATAAACCTTCTCTCACTCTCCCTCCGACACACTCTCCTTCCACCCCTTTTCCTCTCTTGTTCTTCTCCCTCTCTTCCTTCTTCCTTCTCCTCCATATAAAGGAAGAAGAGAGAGGAGGAAGTGTGAGGAGGAAGAATGTGGGAGGGTTTATATAAGAGAGAGGGGAGAAAAAGGAAAGGAGAGGAGGGGAGGAGAGTGGGTCAAAATAAGAGTAGGGTCCGCGCGCACGGACCCTCCTTGCCCGGAAAATCCGGAAAAAAAAAAAAAAAAAAAAAAAAAAAACTTTTTTTTTTTTTTTTCTTTTTTTTTTTTTTTTTTTTTTTTCATTTTTCATTTTAGAGCCTGTATTGAATTCAGCCTGCTCCCTGATTTTTTATTTTTTTTAAATTATCGTTTAAACTCCAAAAATGGCAAGGTGAAGAAAAAAATGGAAGACAAGTGGAAGACTAGAAGAAAAAGAAGAAGGAAGACAAGAGGAAGACAAGAAAGAAGACAAGGAAAAAAAACAAGATAAAAGAAAAAGAAAAGATAGATAAAGATATAAGATAAAGATAAGGATAAAAAATAAAATAAATAATTGTTTCTTTACAATGAAGAGATTGTAGAAAGACAAAAATCCCTGTTTTTTACAAAGAATTTCAAACAAATTTTTTTAAAGCCAAGTTTGCTCATGAAATGAGTGCATTTGGCCAAGTGCAAAATTAGGGAATTGGGTGATTTACATGTATAGATGGTGTAGCATGTATCTCAACCCTCATAAACTTAAGTGAAATTAACTTCAACAAAGGTGATTATTCTCATAAAGGGTGTTGCATGTGCCTCACCCTTTTAAACCTCATAAAACCAAATAAATTTATTAAGGTTGTAAGATTTGCGTCACTTTGTTTAGTCACAAGCAAAATTAAATTGCAGAGTAATAAGTTGAAGTAAATGAAACTAAGTAGAGGAATTAATATTGCACATGCCTAACCATTTTAAGGGTGCTATTAATATAGTGCCACCAGCTCTCCCAAGAAAATTCAAGTCAAAATTCTTAAATCTGTGTAAGTTAGAGCTATACAGACTTGGAGATCTCACAAAAGATAAATAAATTAAAATTTGAAAAACCTAAACGGCCGTTTAGGGTTTAGGTCGTGTTTTCGCTTCTTCCTACCTTTCTCTCTTCTCCGCCGCCTTTCCTCTCTGCCGCTCCTTGCTTGTGCGGCGCTTCTCTTCTCCGCCGCTCTGCCGCCTTTCCTTTCTGTCGTTCCTTGCTTGTGCGGCGCTTCTCTTCTCCACCGTCTTGCTTCACTTGCAAAGTGCCGAATATTGTATAGTGGTGATTTGCAACGTTAATGCCTCCGCCTTGGTACAACCTACGTTCTGATCTACTTGTTTTGCATATCTAGATAACCTTGTTTGTGTGGTACTAAACCTTCTACCTTCTTGCTACAAGTCGCATCACTTCAACTCTACTATGTGGTTAACACCTCATCTATAAACAAGTTTCAGCACACTACCAAGAATCTTGTTGATTTATCTCACTTGGGCCCCAACTTCTCGTACTAAGATCTACTTTGGAGCGCTTCTGATTCTTAGTTTCTTTCAGATCTATTGTGTTTATCACTTCAGTACTTAAATAAGGGTAAGTTTCCGACTTTCAAATTTCATCTAGATCTAGATCTAAATTCTTTTTAGGGTTTCCAGCTTCATTTAGTATTCAACCACCAAATTGTTGCTATGTGCACATCACAATCTCAAATCTCAGTTCCAATAACATTTGCTTGTATTTATGAAACTCTGAAATTTGCATCTTTGAGAAATTTTGAATCATCCATATGTTAAATTATTTGTATTATAACTCACATTCCTTTAAAGTTCTAAATATTTAGGGTTCTGGACATATATCACTTGATGACACAATCTCAAAATCTAGATTATGAGTTTTATAATTAAGTTCTCATCTCACTTATTACCAAATTCTAAATTTTAAAATTCAATGTTTTTTATTTTCAATTTGAGGAGGATGTGTGGAGTTTCTGTGAACATTTTTTGGAGTGAGGCACATGCCTCACTACTTGAATTGCAATCTGATTTTAAATTTCTAAACTCACCACATACCTCACTCCTTGCATCGTAATCACAATCTCATTTTATGTTCATTATGCAAACATACCAAATGTATGCCACATATCTCACTCCATGTGTTTGGTTCTCGTTTTGATTGTATTTATGCATTTCACTCATGTAGAATTTAGAAGGTGAGGCACATGTCTCACCCCCGCTGTGTTTGATTTCAATTTTGATTGTACTTGATTGATTTTGCTCATGTGACATTTTGGAAGTGAGGCACAAGCCTCACCCTTTGTGTTTGATTCATGTTTTTGATGTCAATGAGATTATAATCTCATATTTTTCTAAGAGTGAGGCACATGCCTCACCCCTCTGTGTTTAAGTTTTTTTTTTTTTTTTATGTCCTTGAGTTTATACTCTCATATTTTTCTGAGGGTGAGGCACATGGCTCACCCCCTTGTGTTTGATTTTTGTTTTTGATGTCATGGAGTTTATGTTCTCATATTTTTGTGAGGGTGAGGCACATGCGTCACCCTCTTGTGTTTGATTTTTGTTTTTGATGTCATTGAGTTTAGGTTCACATATTTTTCTGAGGGTGAGGCACATGCCCCACCCTTTATGTTTAGTTTTTTTTTTATGTCCTTGAGGTTATGCTCTCATCTTTTTGTAAAGGTGAGGCACATGCCTCACCCCTTTGTGTTTGATTTTTTTTTTATGTCATTTAGTTTATGCCCTTATATTTATGCTCTCATAATTTTGTGAGGGTGAGGCACATGCCTCACCCCTTTGTGTTTGGTTTTTGTCAAACCTCGTTTTCCCAAAAGCGGCTAGTTAGGGTTTCTAGGGCAACTAGGAGTAGTCTTTCCGCCATAAATAGGAGAAGTAATGGCCATAACGGCCCAGTTATTTATTTGGAGAGAGAGCGGCGTCCGTGCGCAGCCTAGTAGAATTACTGCAGGACTAGCTAGACAGCGGGTTCCGGGTGGAAACCGGATGGGCGACCGGATAGACGAGGACGGGTCTCCGATGGACCCGGCCACGATCCGAACATTGAAGTGGGCCGCTTTAAATTGGGCGACCCACTGTTCATTCTCTCTCTACAGTTCTAATCTTCCGCGCCAACAGAATTTCGTATTTCCGGATAGCAGTAGAGTCGATAGTGTGGGACCGGAGCAGAAGGAGCGCCAGACACTGAGGCGCAGTTCGCGGAAGAGGGAGAGAGTGCGCCCGGAGTCTGTATCAATGGCACGGGGAGGAGAGAGAGAGTTGCAGGAGACCGAATCACGGAGAAGAAGGTGATTCCGGTAGTGCCCCAGTATCCGGGCGACTTTGAGATGTTGCGCTGCGACCTCGCGACCATGCAATGCAAGGAGCTCCTGTACCGGAACTGGGATATCCAAAATACCGGAATACTGGCGGAAGTACAAGGGAAGCCAGTGCCGTCAGTCTTCCGGGAGAACCGCATCCGGGGAAAGCGCAAGAATTGGACTTGGGAGCACTGGAGCTATGCCTACAGCCTTCCGGACTGCGGGTACGGACTCGAGACTGGCCAGAAGGGAGACTCGTAATGGGTGAAAGGGCGTTTCTCCGAGATCTCGGAGAAAGACGGATTTCGGGTGGACCATTGCCGGGATCCCCGGGAAAAGCGACTGCTGCAATTCCTGGTACCAATCCTCAGTCCGGATAAGCCCACCACTGTCATGATCAAGTTGGCGAAGGGTATCTTATCCGCGCTCCATTACAAAAGGGTAATCGGATGGGGAGTGGTGATACACGAAATTGTCAACCGGAAAGCCATGAAGATCGGAGGAGCAAAAGGTTGCCCCATTACCCCTTTCCTTTACCACCTGTATGATAAGCACGGATGTCTCACGGAAAGGGAGAAGGTGAGATTGGAGAAACCGACCCCGACTCCAGCGGACCGGAGCCCAGGCAAAGCGCGCAAGACCCGTCTGGATGGGAACCAACCGGAGGAGCGAAGGAAGAAACAGGAGAAACCGGGAGGTACCAGTCCGCGACCGGAGGAGCGCAGAAAGAAGAGGGAAGACCCGGAAGGAAGACAACCGGGTGGAAGAAGCCCATTAGCAGAGGAGGGGCGAAAGAGGAAGGAACCGGTGGAGACTGCAAGACCGGAAGGAGAGGGTCCCTCTGTGCACGCCCGGGGACAGCAGCTGCAGAAGCGGAAGCGGGTCATCCGGAGTGACGAAGGGAGAATTCGGACCTCCGGGAGATTTCTCTTCCCGGAGAGGAGACGTCGCCTCTCAGGAAGAAGACCACAAACCGGATGAAGACGACTCCGGTGAACGGTAGAGGTGACCGTGCCACCGTGGAACCTGGTCCCAGCAACCGGAAGGCAAGTGCGCAGGAAAAGGGGAAGCAGAAGGTGGGAGCAGGATCGGAACCGGAGGCTGGAGGTCAAAACCGGGAAGATGCACCAGGCCGGAGAGAGGAGCCCACCCTTGCAGCAGAGCCGAACCGGGAGGCACGACCGGACGTACCAATCCTCGCGAGAGGGGACGTCATGCTCGGGCCAATCCGGACAGCATTGGAGATGGTGGAGGAGCAGTATACTCCCCTCTACAACGCGGTGAGGGGAATGGGGAACGTCCTCCGGAGCACGGATGTGAAGGAGTTCCCGGAAATGGTCAAGCAAATCCGGCGGGAGGGAATTCGGGCTCGCAAGGAAGCCAGTGGGGTGACCCAGCTCTTGCGGGAACATAGAAAGGAGCTTAGGCGGGCGAAGCGGACTATCCGGACTACGGAACAACAAGACCGGACCTGCTTCAAGACTGTATCCCGGTTGTTCCGACCGGATGGGGAAGTACAGACCAAGGCGCGGCTGTACGATGAATTGATGAGTGATTCCGAAGAGGAGGACATCGACCGGGTAAAAGGCATAGTGAAGAAGTATGCTGCCCGGGTAGAAGAGGCACTGGTGGAGTTCCGGGCGTTGGCAGCAGAGGTGCTGACAAGGTGTTCAACCGCACCTGAACCGGAAGCGGTGGAGACTAGCCATAGGGATGGGAGGGCCCACCTGTCCGGAAGTGAGTTGCAGGGGAACTTCCGGATGTCTGACAATGTGCCCCAGGGAGGAGAACTAGACCGGTTGATGGGAGGGAGACTTCCCACTCTGGATCGGAGTTCCCGGATGATGGGCGGGATGGAGCCGGTTCAGGCAGCCAAGCCAGGAGAAGCAAGCCTGACCGGGTTTCTGAATCTGGATGGAGAGATGGCGGAGACGGATGCCCAATAGGGTGTGGATGGAAGACCAGAGGGTGGGCCAGGAGGCGACCCGGACGGTCAACCGGGTTGTGCGCAACGGCGCGAACCGGTAAGCGAACGGCAGGAGAACGCGGTGAGCAAGGAAGCGGATTGGAGGGATCGGATCGGGGACAGCTGCTCGGGAGCAGCTGGGTAGTTAGGATTCCGGGTTTGACAAATCCGGCCTTGTGAGCCTTTGGGGTACATTCACAGTAACACGACCCAACCCTGCCCAGTTATAACGACTCTTGATGAGTGCTTAGAAAATAATATCTTCAATTTATGTAGATATTAGAAAAATTTAAGGACATTTTGCGACATATTTTGAACATTTTAGCACATTTTAGTCGTTATTAACGACTGGTTACGACCATATTTTAGTCGTTTTGGAGTACCAATAACTTCCCAAACATTGTCAAACTTTAGTATATTGTATAATAACATATTATATGTAGTTACTAATTTATATTGCATTATCAATTCATATGATAAGATTATTGCTTAACAATCCATTAAATTAATCACTGGTTACAGTTTCCTTGAGTCGTGTTACTGTGAATGTACCCTTTGTACAGTAGGGTAGGATTCCGTTTGGAAATTAGTTGTTAGGATTCTAATGTTAGTTGCAGTGTAGGCAGAGAACTAATCGTGGGGTAGTCCCCCGGTTTTCCGGATCCCGGGTTTTTAGGATCTGCAGGTTCCCCGGATCTGGTCGGCTTTGTCACTACTAGGAAAACAGTCAAAATATGACTGGGTTTTATGACTAAAATCAGGCATAAATGGACCATATGACTAATACCATTTTCAGTCAGCAACCCAGTCATAGCGGACAACGATTTTTACTAAAAATACTCTAGTCATATCTGCGGTCATACGTTCGCTGTGGCGCGTTCCCAAACTTTTTTTTGGGACCTCGATTATGGGCAGCCCGATAAATGTGACTATTTTTAGTCATATATATGACTATGAATAGTCAGAAAAATCTGACTAGATTTAGTCATAGATGTCAACCTAATGACTAAAATGGCATAATTTTGTGACGTCATAATATGACTATGGTTGGTTGCAAAATATGGTACTGATGACTAGATTTAGTCATCATTTCGGTTTAGATATTCGTGAAGGCTCGTCAGTCATTCACATCCACTAGTCACGGATCCGAGATGTGATGACTATATCCGGTAGTCACAGATGACTAAAATTGGTCATATGTAAAAACAAACGACTGGTTTCAAACTAATTCTCCACGGTTTTCATTTATAGAAAATGACTAATTCTAGTCATCAACTTAAAACATTCCACTACGATTTCTGATCACTGGTAGTATTCGTTCCCACATACCTTACTACTTCGTATGAGTAGCTGTAGTCAGAACTGTAGATACTTTCAAACTTTTGCCCAAGGATATGACTGGAAAAAAGCTTTATTTGCGCACAAAATTGTACAAAAATTGACTATGCATAGTCATTGTTTTCAAACACGTGACTGCAGCTAATGACTACATATAGTCATTTTGGTTCAGATATCATAGTCATGAGATCCAAAAAGATGTAGGATACTCTAAAACTAAATATAGTCCGCTGACTAACAGTGGATGACTACAATTTGCGTCTATGTCTAATATCCATACTGTTCTAAAGGCATTGAACTGTGCCCTACTCTAGCCAACTAAATTGCTCATTTATGCTTTAAGAATTGGGTTGGCCACAATATAAAGCTCTTTACTGCACGTCCCATCGTACTGATGGGAGGGTCGTCCAAATCTACGCTCTTATAGATAACGTAGTCGTCGTTGTTGCTCTTCTGCACCTCCACAGAGACGCACCCTTCTGGAATTGTTTCCCCATGCAATTTGGCCCCTTCCAAGTTCATCACCTTCCCAATACCAACCGCCAGTTCTTCTTCCCCGTCTGCAACACCCATGATTTCCACAACATCGAACATCTTGAATTCCGGAGGCCATGAGGCTTCCTCCTTTTCTCCACTTGTCTGCAATTCCACAAACACTACTAAATAATGGAATGATGACTGCCCCGAATTATAAGCATGAGCATTAAGGACGAACCGAGTGGGTAGTGCTTCGCCTTTCCTTACCTTTTGTGAGCTCTTGTCCTGATGAGCCCCCACTTTGTCTTCCTTGCTATCTTTCGCCACGACAGCCTGATTCAATTCCACAAACATCTACGGTTGTAATGGAATGAGGACTGCCACGAATTATAAGCATGAACATTAAGGAAGAATCGAGTGGGTAGTGCTTTGGCTTTCCTTACCTTTGGTGAGCTCTTGTCCTGATGAGCCCCCACTTTGTCTTCCTTGCTATCTTTTGCCACGACAGCCTGATTCCTTGACGTCTTCTGTTTTGCACCCTTTACCCGTGCCTTCCTTTTTTGAGGAATGGAAGGCTCCTTCTCTGCCGCTGGCTGCTCCCGCTCATCAGAGGACCCCTTCTCTCTCCTTTTGTCAACGATGCCGGTACCCTTCTCTGTCCGGGGTACCTTCTGCGATCCCCCGCTGATATCGAGCTTCTGTACCTCAGTAACCCTCTTCCTCTTCTCAGCAACTGCACGATGCTTCCGCGGCAATGGCAAGGCACTGTCCGCCTCGACTTCCTTCCCTGTGCTTACTTCTACCATCTGCACATCGTCTCTTCCTTCAGGCTCCTGTTTACCCCAATATAAACAACCACAGTCAGACATGAAAACATATATAGTTAATGGCTGCTCCTCACTAATATTAGTCAGCAATGTAAAAAGTGTGACTAACTTTAGTCATAAATTCTAATACCATGACTAGAACTAGTCATTTCACGGCGGGTACCTCGGTAATTCTCCTCTTCTCCTCACTAGGTGGACGAGGCTCCGGCAGCGACTGCAATGCTTCGACGGCAATCTCTTCCATCTCTTTGTCCCCTTTGCTGTCTGAGTCCATCTGCACGGAGTCTCCTCCTGCAGGCTTCTGTTCCAACACCCCCCCGCTGTCACCTCCGGATCCTTTCTGCACGTTATCTGCTGAACTACTCGTAGCTCTGGCTCCCGGCTCCACAGTTAGAGGAGGTGCGTTGCCTCCGTGCTCAATCTTCAAGGCCGCTAGAATCAGCTTCATATTCTCTTCTAACCCATCCATGCGTTTGTGTATGTCTCTATCCGACCCCATCTTTGACTGCCTGCTAGACAGAGAGCCGCGATCATATATGCTTCCTCCTTGCTCTACCAGATTTGGTGCAACCTCATCTGATTGTTGTGTTGATGTCGAAGGCTTCTTGATCTGTGCCCGGTTCCCTCGTAGCTTCTGTGCCTCCTTTATCTTTCTCTCTTCAGAGATCAGCTTTGAGAGGTTCACCCAATGGTCTTGACAAATGTGATTCGGCTTGGTCCTCCCGGCTACTAATGCCTTCTTCAGCTGATATCTCTTAGTCTTCAGCTGGTTCTTCATCAATGTGTGGAAGGCCTCCTCCGTGACTCGGCCAAGTCCCCCCTCATATTCAAAAGTGTTGTCGACACGTTCCTTGATGGCGAGCAACATCGTCGTACTGTGATGGTTATAGTTGTCGACGCTGAAGTCCACATCTTGCGAATGGCCTCGCAAGCATTACATCCAAAGCTGCCGGTTCTGACCGCAGGGGTTGCCCTTCATGTCAACATCCACTCTGTACCTCTTCTTGCTCCGGTGCTCTCTTTCCGAAGCTCCCAACATCAGCTGCCACTCTACCTGTCGTCTGCAACTGCGTTACTCTGAGTCCTCCGTTCGTCTGTCACCGCCATGTCCCTGGCTGTGTTGCGTAGTACCTCCACCGTACTGTCTTTCCGCAGGCTGTCCACTTTGAAGACGACGTTGTGAGCTTAAGATCTTCGCCTTCTTTAACTCCAATTTCTTGATTTCCAGTTCCAGGGACTTCGCTGCCACATCGCCTTCGTCACTTTCTGAATCACTGTGGTGATCATCAATATTTGAAGATGGAATTGCCACATAGTCCATAAGCGGTTCCTCTGCATAGAAATCATGCTCCGCCGACGAGCCAGGCCATGATGTCTGCGACATCTTCACGGCAGGTGCGCTTTTCGAGCCAGCCAATTGTGGGGTCACGTGCTTCGGAACCTTGAATGATTGATTCGTGGATGGAGAGTGACGCTTTCTTACTTGCCACAGTAGTGGTTCCGACGTCTTCAACTTTTCCTACTGACATGAATATCGCAAAATTATCAGTGACTAAAAGTAGTCAGCGATGTGGAGAACCTGACTACTTGTAGTCATATATTCGATAAGCGTGACTAAAGGTAGTCAGCGATATGGAGAACCTGACTACCTATAGTCATATATTCCACAAGCATGACTAGCACTAGTCATTTTGTGAATTGACACTGTATCGATAAGGAATTAGCACAAGTATGATTGTTCTATAGCCTGACTGAATGGGCTACTTGGAAAATTTCATTAGTTGAATAATACGTCCACCAGTGAGATTAGCTAATACCTTGGCCTTTGGCTTCGCTAGCACTGCAGCCTCCTCTTCCTCTGCAGACTCCTCCTGCTCTGACTCAGTGTCCTCGAGCTTTGTCTCCGTCTCCTCGTCGTCAAATGAAGACTCTGAATCTGAGGCCTTCTTCTGGGATTTCGTGCTTGACCTTGTTGTCCGCTTACTCGGGCGTGGGGTGGAAGGCTGGGTAGACCGTGCGGCAAGCCGATTGGACCTCCGCGTACATGGAATAGGAGCCTCCCTGGATTCCTCAAACATGTCAGACATTACGTTTGCCATGTGATTCAAGACACAACTCGTTATCTGTGGCATTCTACCAACTCCTTGGAATACCTCTTCCACACTATCGTCCGGTAAGTTTGCCACCAACCTCATTATTTTTTCTACAGAGGTAGTATAGGGATTACACATTGGCTTTCTATACAAGAAATTTTGGTGCTGGAGTAAGAGGTAAAGAAAGACAAAAGGGACATCAATTACGAGGCCCACGTACGAAGTAGAGCTGCGGCGGCTTTTCTTCCTTGCAGGCTTTGAGATCTTCTCCGGTGCCCGAGGAGACGTGGTGATTTGTCCAGCCGTCACCTCCGTGGCAATGCTGCTGATGCCCAAGGTGCAAAACACCTCGAGATTACGCTCAATGTTCTTCTGTCTCGCAAGCTCATACGGGTTTAGATCAGCAGTGGCCGATGACTTCTTTGCTGCAATCGGCTTCCCCTTCTTCTTCCCCCTCGCTCCAGATTTGTCGCTGTCGGTGTCTCCGTCGCTGCCCTGTTCCTCGTCGCTCTCCTCCTCGTCGCTCTCCTCCTCGTCGCTCTCTTCCTCGTCGTTCTGCTCCTCGTCGCTCTCCTCTTCGTCGTTCTGCTCCTCGTCGCTCTCCTCTTCGTCGTTCTGCTCCTCGTCGCTCTCCTCTTCGTCGTTCTGCTCCTCGTCGCTATCCTGGCTCCCCTAGTGGTCGACCTCCCCGCTCTCCTGCTCCGACTCTTCTTTGCTCGATTCGGCCTTCTTCCTCACGATCCGCGACTTCGCCGCCCGCGCAGCTCCGGTCGATGAGCTGATTGCCTTCCCCGACTTTTCCGCCCTCGCAGCCGTTGTCGATGGAGTCGCCTTCCCTGCTGACTTCCCCTTCTCCGCGATCTCCGCGTCGCCGCCGATTTTCCCCTCGCTACCCCCGCTCTCCTGCTCCTCGTCAGACTCTTCCTCCTCCGACTCTTCCTCCGCGGTTTCTTCTTCACTCGATTCTTCCTCCTTCGACGGCTCCTGCTCCTCAGACACTGTGGGCTTGCTCAATTTCGCCATGGCGACAGAGCCTCTGCGATCTCCGAGACGCAAGTGAAAATCTACCAGCCTCCTCCATCTTTCTAACCGCAGCAAGTTTAGGGTAAGATCACCAGCAATCCTACGCAATTATGATTGAAGAGGTCTGCAGAGGGAGTGGGGAAGTGGAGTGAAAGTGAAATTCAGAGACATTAGGGTTTCGTATTCAATGGGTGGCGGCTGGGGCTGGAGGTCGGTTTTAAGGGTTCACGCTGTCGCCCTCATAGGCTATTTATAGTGTTTAGGTCATCCATCGATGACTAGGTGTAGTCACCATTTCTGCTTCAATGACTATTCGTAGTTAGTGGTTCTGCATACATGACTTATAGTGTTTAGGTCATCCATATTTACGAGCATGATAACGAAGAAATGGCTGTCTTTAGTAACTTTTGATTGCTGGTCATGACACGAATAATACTGATGCCTGTGTTTGAAAATTTATACGAACTGCGCTGCACTCCAGCCCTGTTTTAGGTTTAGAAAATATGTTGTCACAAAATATTACTTTCTTATGAGGGGCCTATGCCTGGCTGTAGACGGCTATCTATTTCGACAATTTTTTATTTTTTTTTCTCGAAATTTGTCACATGTCGTTCCTGCATTGGTTGATTGCTACGTGGAAAATACATTCCGAGAGAGTCCTATACGGTAACCCCTAATGGACCGATAAGCCCAAATTGGGCCTCATGTGTTTTTTTAGCAGTTTTGAGTAGGTCCTGTGTGGACTTCTTTTTGTTCAAATTTATTTGTTGTGTGACCAACACATGCAATGTTCTTCACTGATTCGGGTGATATTAAATTTGGTCTCATCTGAATTATGTTTTTTACAATTGAAGTTGTCATTTTAAAACCATGAATCCTTGGTCCTTTAGTGGTTAAATACATGCCGGATGTGTGACATTGTTTAGAAGTGATTGTTTCCAGTGATGTTTGGATTTGGAAGGTTTACAAATTGTTATATGAATGACCATTTCTGCTTCAATGACTATTCATAGTCAGTGGTTCTGCATACATGACTTATAGTGTTTAGGTCATCCATCGATGACTAGGTGTAGTCAACTTTTCTGCGTCGATGACTATTTGTAGTCAGTAGTTCTGCATACATGACTAGTTTGAACTGAAAGTTGTGTTTATTCTGTGTAGGTGGACCACGGAATTGCTAATGGATCCTACATCCGGAGAGGATCTTCTGCACTTGCAATTGTGGGACATCGAAGAGAAAGAAGCAGACAGACAAGGTCTAAAAAGTTACCCTTGCCCATGTAAGAAATGCATGGGTGCAAAAATAGTATTAAGGACAACCATCCGGAAACATCTACGGAAGTACAAGCGAGATCCTGAATTCAAGACATCCATCCTGGTATGTTATCCACCAATTTAGTCTGATATCTTGGTTATGAAATATGTGGGTGTCAATCCGCTTGCCTTACTTTGTTGCGATGATACATGTAGGAAACACAGAGACATATTGTTCTGGCCGCAGCAGCTGCTGCATTAAATTCAGTAATTTCAGCTCCTCTGCCGCTTCAAAGGAGCATAGAGAGTAGTTTGTATCCCAACCATCAAGCATCTGTGGATACTGTTAAGACAGATAGCTACCATGGGCAATGGCACATAGGCACCATCCCAAAACTCACAACCTTCACATTTTGGGAAAGAAAGTGGGAGGTTAGGGTGTCAACACATCCGCACATGGGATGGGGCCTATATGCCATGGAAGCAGCCAAATTGGGTGATCATTTATTGCCATTTGTTGGGAAGAGATTCTCAAAGGCTGAGTTCCACTGTCAGTGTGAGGCAGACAAGCGTTTTTTGAAGTATGCAATACGTGTGAAGAAAAATGTGTACCAGGATGGAGATGTGTTGAATGGAAACGTTGCAGGGTTTATTAACAGTTCAATTGGAAGAGAGCATATAGGGAATGCTATTTGGGAATACGTGTCATTGCCTACCCCATGGAACCCGAAAACTTGGGGGTATATTATGACAGTAGCAACACGTGACATTGAAGTGGGAGAGGAACTTTTCACATATTACCCTCTTAATTGACAGGTCGCTTAGATTGCATCAAGGAAATGGGTAACAATACAAGAAACTGCTGTACTACTTTAGTGATTCCTTGTTTGTTAAATAATTTCCATGACTAAATGTAGTCATTGTTTTTGTAGAGAGGACTAGCTGTAGTGACTACTTTTGCAGATACGACTAAACCATAGTCACTGTGCGTGCAGAGATGACTACATCGTACTCACTATTTGTCTTGAGATGACTATTCGTAGTCATAGTTATCAGATACATGACTATTATACATATGGATGAGCTACAATCAGGAAAGTTTGTTTACATACTCGAAAGCTATACAAGAAACGTGACATACTAACATATATTTGGGGGGCTGTGAATATCATCTTTGTAGTCTGGCTTTGTGTACAAAAGTGAGCAAGATTGTCCGATCATTCACGAATCCAACGAAACGCACGAGGAAAACCCGACAATGCGAACCAGATTAGAAGAATTTGATGTTGCCCAAATGATCACAGACTGCCTCGGCAGATACGACAATATCCCTCCCGCTACAGAGGACGGAACCGATGAGGATGAAGATGACATTGGTTTCAACGACGATGACTTCCATGATGTAGGCTGTGCAAAATTCTTGGAAGAATCAAATATCCCACTCTACGATGGTTGTCAGACGAAGGTTTTAGTTGCAGTGCTCCTCTTATTCAATTGTTTCACGGTATTTGGAGTCTCAAACACAGCCGCAGATGAAATCTTGAATGTGATCAGTGAACTTCTTCCCGAGGGTAACAAACTGCCCAAATCTCACTCGGCTGGTAAGAAATTCCTACGCCATTTGGGGCTGAATTACAACTCAATCCACGCCTGCAGAAACGGGTGTTGTTTATTCCGAGGAGAGTTAGCAGATGCATTGACCTGCCCAAAGTGTGGAGAGCTGCGATACACTTCGAACAGTAGTACAAGGGCAGTGAAGATACTAAGGCATTTTCCACTTATCCCCCGACTATTGCGAATGTATCGATGTACCACGATTGCAGAGTTAAACCAGTGGCACACATCGAGAAAAGACATCAGCGGTAATATGGAGAGTGTTCCAGACTCAAAAGCTTGGAAACACATCAATGCGCTATATCCGGAATTTGCGTCTGAGGAGAGGAACATACGATTGGGGATGGCTCTAGACGGTGTGAACCCTTACTCAAACCAATCATTAAGCCACTCGACATGGCCAGTAATATTGTTGAACTACAACCTTCCTCCCTGGCTAATCACGAAACGTTTCTTTCTAATGTTGGTTCTCCTCATCCCAGGAAAAGAAAGCGTCACATCGGAAAATATAGATGTGTACTTGGCCCCACTTATTGAAGAGTTGCAGCAACTCTGGCACGGAGTCAATGCCGTTGATGTCTCCGATAACAGTGAAAACCAGAAATTCGTACTCAAAGCAATATTGATGTGGTGCATCCACGATTATCCAGCGTATGGTCTTGTTTCTGGGCAAGTGACAAAGGGTTATAGAGGATGTGTTGAATGTGGCCCTAATGTTAGTACTCGTCGATCAGCCTCACTCGGGAAAAACGTATATTTGGGACATCAGAGATACCTACGAAGGAATCACCCATATCGACGACTCCGAAGAGCATTCGATGGCACGGAGGAAATTAGAGCACCTCCTTGCTCTCTAACTGGTCGAGATATTGTGCGGCATGCTAAAGCGAGGGAAAAATGGCTAAATACCTCTAATGAGAACAGACGAGGGGGAGAGAATGATCCAGTGCACCAAACTGGAGTGAAGAGGTTGTCAACCCTGTACAGTCTTCCGTATTGGCAGGTTAGTCTACCATTTCTCACTCCTCTTTACCCTATTTTTGTATTATGTGCCTACTGAGTAACATATGTGATCAATAAGTTTTTGAGTAAAGATAATATGACTAGTTTTAGTCATGAAAACCGAATGTACGACTGAATGTATGACTAGTTTTAGTCATGAAATGTTTTAGTTATAATATGACTAGTTTTAGTCATGAAAACCGACTGTACATTTTGTATGCCGTAGTGAGGGCATTTGTAAGTATGTTCTAACATGGGATGTGCACCACTGGCAGTGTCTCATGATCCGCCATGTGCTGGATCCAATGCATTGCGAAAAAAACTTGTGCGAAAACATCATGAAGACAATATGGGGATTGAAAG
This sequence comes from Pohlia nutans, assembly GCA_022496805.1. Classification (NCBI taxonomy): domain Eukaryota; kingdom Viridiplantae; phylum Streptophyta; class Bryopsida; order Bryales; family Mniaceae; genus Pohlia; species Pohlia nutans. The sequence goes on along the minus strand of CM040085.1, from coordinate 23,890,073 downwards.
ATACTGTAAAAGTGCAACTAGACTTGGAAGAGGCGAACATACGTCCCGAACTCCACCCAAAACATGTTGGAAATGATACCATCGCACTACCGGTTGCTCCTTATGTGCTGTCAAAGGTGGAGAAGGCAAAATTCATCAAAACCATCCGGATCCTAAAGACTCCCAGCAATTACGTGGGGCAGTTGTCCAAGAGGATAACCGTTGACGGAGACCTCCGTGGGCTTAAGTCACATGACTACCACATAATGATGCAGCAGATTCTTCCTTTATGTGTGCGAACACTTCTACTAAAGGATGTTCGGGCAACAATAATTCGGATAAGCAGAGTGTTCCAGCGCTTATGTGCGAAGTCTGTGGATCCATCAACAATGGAAGACTTGATGGAAGAAACAGCAGTAACTATGTGTATGATGGAGAAGGTATTTCCACCGTCGTTTTTTGATGTCATGTCACATCTTCCGATTCACTTAGTGCAACAGTTAGCCATTTGTGGTCCGGTCCACACACGCTGGATGTACCCAGTGGAACGGTATCTGGGCACGTTGAAGGGCTACGTACGACAACGAGCACAACTGGAGGGGTCGATGGCAAGAGGGTACATCATGGAGGAGGCGCTTGGATTCTACATTGAGTACATGCAAAATTGTACTACAACAACACGCCGTGTCTGGGACGACAAAGAGGAGCCCAGTATGAATGACGAAGTGTTGCAAGGGAAGGAGAGACGACGCATATTGTCGCTGGAACTGCAACAGTGGATTCATGAGTTCGTGCTTAACAACGTTGAAATACTTCAGGATTACAGAGAGTATGCACCCAAGCAATATTATTCCTACATAGTAATATAAGATAAACAAAGCACTACGTCTGGTCATCATTTTAGATTTAAGGACTAGCTATTAGCACGAGACAGACGGGACAGTCAGGAAAGTGAAAAAAACGACTAAGTATAGTCACCATTCTGGAAGCGCTGACTAATTTCTGTGCACATGAGGTTGTATTCTAAAAGTTTAGGAAAAATAACGGACTGGAGGTGATGTGTATATCGCAGGCGGTACGCGAGTGAAATGAGTCGACGAGAAGAGGCCAGAAAAGAATTCCGAAGACGAAGCAGGAGAAAAATTCCAGATTATCCCATGGATATACGATAGGAATTCTTCAATACATGGTTCAAAAATGCTGCATCTGAAGACGTTGCAATGGGGAATGATGTCTCTGGGGATATACTCGCACTGTTACTGCCTCCTAGACAAGAAGCGAAGGGATACAAGTCGATGTATGCATACGGCAATCATATACAAGTACGCGGAGCAGAAGTAGATATGTCGACATGTGACAGTGGAGTAGCGGCTACGTTTCTGCAATCTTGTCGCGCTAGTTCTAGTGACAGGAACATGAGGACATCAAATCTGGAGTATGTGGGGTGGGTGGACGAAATTATCAGCGTAGACTACGGCAAATTTGAAGTGGTGGTGTTGTATTGCACATGGGCCCAAGCAAACAAGAGGGGAGCTCGCACTACAATGAAATGTGACGAATATGGATTCACATTGTTCAGATTTGATCGACTGATTCCATATTCAGCGGACTCCTTTGCATTTCCTCTTCACGTACAGCAAGTTTTTTATGTAGACGACGAGGACAACAGTGGATGGAAGATGACGTTACGACGACAGCCGTGTGGTGCAAGAGTCGAGTCAAGTAATGGCCGAAGAGATGATCTGCAGAGTGTGCAGTTAGGTAGAGACAAGGAGCATGTAGGCCTACGGCCTGAATATACTACGGTGGAAAGGGAACTGGACACTCCTGATTTAAGAGGATGTAGGAGACTAACCACAAAAGATGTAAACCAAGCTTTGGTCGCTGCAGAGGGGGATCTAGAGGTGGGACATGATGTGCCATCACAGTAGGAAATGAGGTCAAATGCATGGCATAGCCCATTGTATTAGCAAACCAAGTACGAAACGTGATATGCAGTAGATGTGGTCTCGGTAATCTTGATGACTACACTTAGTCAGTGATTCTACATGCAGGACTAATATTAGTCAGTCGCTCGACATTACTGTCTACAGTGCGTAAGAGTATTGTTTGAAATGCAGGAAATGGCCAATTGCACATTGCTAATTCTACATTGCCATGGTATACAAAGGGATGTGCCATATAAATATCTTCAACATCACTGATTGACGCTAGAACCTGCATGCGCACTACCCTCGTGGGGTGCACTGTACTAAACATGTACGAGTATACGTGAGTGCACAGAAGGGGTATTAATTTGAATATTGCCGTGTAACGTATATATACAATAAACACATTCAGAACTGAAAATATTCACGTATACTTACACTAAACATATGTCTAGAACAAAATACATCTGTATATAAAGGTATGTAGACATATAACCTCTCGTATACGAGGGGGTTTTTAGAAGGGGTCATGAACGCACGTGATTCTCAAACATAATGTAGAGTGCACTTTCCAAGGCACTACCTCAAATTATAATTCAAGATGAATACCAAAGCAACACTAAACCAATATTGATTGAGGAAAAAAGTCAGCATGGACGTGAAACGGGCACAAATTTGAAAGAAAAAGCTAATAAAAAAGTAGGAGAGGTAGAGTAAACAAAAGTGGAAAGAATACATGAGGGGAAGAAGCGCTGTAGTCAAAATAAAACTATCATAGTCAAAATGAGAAAAACAATACATCAATGCAAAATCGATAAATGACAAGTATTTGAACAAGGTGCAAAGAGAACTGCAAAGACTGTAGACAGTAAGAAGCGTATTTGGAAAAAATATACATGATAGATGAATTGCAAAAATGATATAAAAATGTATGACTTCCAAAAAATTTATGGAATGAAAAAATATAAAAAAAGAAAAGAAAAACATGCCACCTTGTTTTTGAATAAAAAGTTAAAAAATACAATATATAAAATGTTAAAACCTCGAAGGAACAAAATAAATTCGAAAGAGAACCCTAATCAGAAAGAAGGAAAGTCAAATTGAGTGGGTATAAATAGATCAAAAAGCCCAAGGATAAAAATTTGAATTAAAACCATGAAGGCCACACTCAAAAACCCACTTACAAATGGCTGTCCGAAACTATAGTCACATAACTACTAAATCTAGTCATATCGCTGCCCATGCAGAGAGTTATATGGCTGCCCACGGAAGAATACGGTCCCAACTACGTTCCCATTGAGGTCCCGTGGAAATATGACTAGAATCAATGACTAGATATGACTATGGACTGCTCTAGTCACCAAAGTAATTACTTTTCAGTCATATCCTCCGGATAGTCATATTTAGTCATATGGCCATAGTCATATTTCGACTGTTTTCCTAGTAGTGTGTGTTTTCTTTTTATCCAGGGATGTTCCTCATTCCTGGGGTCTTTTTGTGTACCATTTTTCTCTTTGTGAATAATCATAGGCATACTCTTCTACGAACCGGATTGTTTGTGTATGTGTGTGTGTGTGGTTATTGATTGAGATAGTGGTCCAATTAGTCCCTTGGTGACCGGAAGGACTGATCGGGTTGGTCTGTGCTTAGTTTCATGGTATAATCCGGGTTAGTGGCTGAGTGGACAGGAGGGGGTACTCCGGTTCTTTCAGAACTCCTGGACGGGTAGTCCGGTTGAGGTGCCAGCACCTGGGTAGACCGTGTGACAGATGAGTCCGGAATAACCAGAGTAACCGGTTTCTGTTGTAGATCCAGTTAAGAGTCCGGGTATTGGGGAAAACTCAGAGATTGTTTGAATGTGGGTTGTTGCGTGCTTGGTTGCAAGGTATAACCGGATTAGTGGCTGAGTGGATAGGAGGGGGTACTCCGGTCCTCTCAGAACTCCTGGACGGGTAGTCCGGTTGAGGTTCCAGCATCTGGGTAGACCATGCGATCTGAAGAGCCGGAATGATCAAAGTAAAACGAACTGTTAGGAGTCTAACCGATTCCGGACACCCCAGATAAGGGTCCCTCCCGGTTATCAAGTCGTTGTAGTATTTGTAGAAGGGGGAAAACCGGGTTGCGCTTAAGTGACCGGCTGTGGGTTTGGGATGAACCTCCAGTTGAAGTGCAGTACGGGAATTACCCGGATTAAGGAGTTGAGTTAGAATAACCGGAAGGTAGTGAAGTTCCCATCACTTGAATCAGCAGGAAGGGTGTATCTTTAAATCCAGCACCGCTAAAGGAAAATGGAGAACCCTCTGAAGGAAAACAGAGGTTAATGCAAACCGGTTTGGGTGTTTGGATAGACCGGGCAGAGTAGGGTTGGATAAATTCCCAACTCAGACGAAAACCGGATCTAGCCATAACCGGGCCAGCCAGAAGGAGAAGGCCCGGTTTAGGAGGAAAGAGGAATTCAGCTGGTGACGAGAGAGAGAGAGATCACCAGTCCGGGACCATCTCCGGAAACTTCCCACTTCACAGAATCTCCGCGGAACGATAACCCGGAAATCACCTCTACGAGCGTTCTTGACACGAAAAAGTGCGCTCTAGGGGAATATCCGGTATCACGTGCTACGACAGTTTTTGTTCTTGATGTCATTGAGTTTAAGCTCTCATATTTTTGTGAGGGTGAGGCACATGGTTCACCCCCTTGTGTTTAATTTTTTTTTGATGTTCTTGAGTTTATGTTCTTGTATTTTTGTGAGGGTGAGGCACATGCCTCCTCCGTTGTGTTTGATTTTTGTTTTTGATGTCATTGAGTTTATACTCTCATACTTTTGTGAGGTTGTGGCACCCTTTGTGTTTAATTTTTATTTATAACGTTTTTAGTTGTTATTTTTCATATGGGATTTCGGGGATGAGGCACATGTCTCACTCAATGTGTTTAATTCTTATTCTCGATGTGATTGTATGTATTTTTTGCATTGTTGCTTTTCTTGAATTTAGGGGGTGAGGCACATGCCACACTCTTTCTGTATAATTTGAATTTAGTTGTACTTAAGTTTCTTTGCTTATGTAGGATTGAGGGGGTGATGCACGTGCTTTACTCCTATTGTTGATGTTATATTGAAAGGTGTGGCATTTCTTTGATTGATTGTACAATGAATGAATCTTTTATAAATTTGAGTGTTTTTGCAATTGAAGTTTTTGGAGGTGTGGCACGTGTCGCACTTTTTTAGTAAAGATCACTTATTCTTATTATTCGTAGTTTTTCATGCATATTGACTATTTGTTTGTTTGTTGATGTTATTGTGTGATTTTAGGAGGTCTTTTTAGAGGACTTCTCATGCGGAGTAAAGGGGGCGGGCCTTCAAAGGCCCCCCCAAAGAAGAAAATGCATTGATACATCTAGATGTGCGCAAGGATATGTTTTCTCTAGGCTTGGGTTTAGACTCTTTGGATGGCTAGATTTGTTTAGTTGATATTAATAATATATTATAGTATTATAGTGATATGATATAGAGTATAGAATATTTGTTACCATGTAACTTATTACTTGAGTATACTATATATTATTGTGTTTTACTATCATGGTGTATCTTTTTTCAAATTCCTTCAAAGAATTTACTGTATAAACACATAATCAACAAATTGAATTTAGTTTGTTTGCTTGGAATTGCCTCAATAAGATTTTTCTATGATTTAAAGTTTATTTTCATAAAAAGTACCACACATTCAATCTCATTATAGTATACATTGTAATATGTAAATTTAAATACAAAATTGGTTTATGATTGTATGAATTATTAAGATTACAACTTTTAGATATGGTTCTTAAAACTTAGTATATATTTTTTAGTTGTTCTAATTATTAAAATTTCAGAACTTCAAATACATAAATAAGACACATGCTTTATTTTTTTGTTTGACTTTATTGTTTTTAAGTATTCAAATATAAGGTGACATATTCTTTTTTTCTGAATTTATCATTTTGAATGTTTTTGCTTCCATGGTGTGTCTTGCCAATTAGGATTGATTTATTTTTCAATCTTTTAACTAAAAATTAGGGTGTACGTGTTACGTTTTCTATTAAACTTACGAACAATTATTGAAGATGCACAAAATAATGTTTTTTAGCCGTTTAATTGATCTAATATTATAAAAAATTCTTGATTATAAACTTAAAGCACAAAATAAATATGACACACATATATTTTACATAGCTTGCTTTGGATTTATTTTCAATCAATAATATCTGAAAAGACTCTAGCCAAAGTATAATATTATTGCTTATACATACCAAAATTTGTGATTAAAATATTAAAAAATAATCCCAAAAAATAGTGCACATTTCAATAGGCACTTTTAACGAAACCCATGTTCTACCCTGTCACAAAGTGCAATATATATGACCAAAATGCATGACAGTAATCTATGATCACATGACTGAAATCCATGGATCAAGGTGCCAAATTTCTCGAATGCTATGAAGCCGTAGTCAAGTGCTCAAGAAGCTCAATTGTCGGCTGTGAATAAGTATAATTGTAAATAATGGTTTTATTTTGGGACATATTTAAGCTGTTATCTTAGTCCTTTTGTGGGACAGAGGGAGTAATTTGTTTTGTTTTTGTATTGTTTTGAAGGCAAATGAATCGAAGATATTCATTGTTAAATGATAAACAAAGGTCGATGGGTCTTGTAGGTGAACAGTCACTAGAACTTTGGACACTGGAACTCTCGATAGTGAGGACTAAGGTAGAAGTACCTATTACCATCCATTTCAGGAATCTTAACATCTTGGTAAACACACCAAGTGTATCACAAATTTTGCATAGAATGATAAATGTTTGTAAGGTTGAATTCAAGTGAAATCATAATTTTTCGATCAAATTTGTAATTTCTATGATTTTTGAAAGTGGTATCTATCTTGTAAAATATCTATATTGTAACATAGATATTGTTGAATTCTAATTAGTTTTTGGAAGTTGATCATCATGCTATGACTAAATTTTTGCTTTTGAATATAATGGTGCAATCAGTTCCCCCAAAACATAAAATACTATGATTACTATCTAAAATTCTAAAAATTCTAAATTTGTGTGCGATCACTTTGAAAATGAATTGTCTATAAAAAGAATCATGTGATCTTTTCCAATTTTTTTTGGAAAAGTATTGTTTCCTAGAAAAAAATCTATTTACACCCATTCACTTACTGTCCTCCTCCCACGATAAGCTTCCTAATTGCTCAAACTATTCAAGGTCCCATAATAAGCTTATTGATTGCTCAAACTATTTGTCCCATAATAAGCTTCATGTTTGCTCAAACTACTACTCTTATTAGCTCAGGGTCCACATCATTGAACTAATTAAATTTTATTCTATTTTTAGGGTTGAAGAAGTTGATTATGGGACAGAGGAGTTTCACTTACTGCATTTAGTGTTCACTTAATTCACTTGAAGTGAGGTGGACTTGGGTCAATCCCAAGGTGGAATTGAGGATCAATGATAGAGCGCAAAATTAGGTGGTTTTAGGTGTGTCCACCTTAGGTAACGCACATATAAATGTGTGACAAGTGTTTGGAAGATTCAGATTGTGGCGTCACTTGCCATTCTGTGAAGTAAAATAACTACTGTGGAACAAGCGATGGCTTCGGAAGCAGCACCTTGGTGACAGAAGACTACGGTACACTAGCCACAACATATCAGCCATCTACAACTTAAATCATATTATATTATAATACTTACAGGCATGCAGCGATGTCGATATGCACACTCTATTCATGCATAAGGTTCTGAGCCTCCATACTGTTCACCTCAGAATCTGTTAAACGATCAGAGCTGAATCAATGAGAATTTTCCCTAACTTCAACAAGTCCAAGCACGAGGGTTGGAGAATGGGATTATTTTAATACCAGCTTCTCTACAATGTAAAGGGTGTGGGTCATTCCAATTTTAATATATAATTTTCTCCTTATGACCTTCTTTTAACCCTTTAGCGCGCCAGCGTCCATATATTGGACGACGAACAAATTAAAGCTGTTTGATTTCCATCCAAAGTGGACAGTTTTCATCCCCCAATTTTTTTTTGGGTTCTTATGTAAGTTGACTATCCTTTGTATGGTGTGGATCTTCAAAATAGGTTATCATGATTTTTGGAAAAATAACACAATTGGTTTATGTCAAGTTTCATTCTTAGTTCAAAAAGTGAGACCTTAGACATGATTTTCCAAAATAAGTAGAATCAAATAATGGAAACCATACCATCGCATAGTGCATGTTATTCCAATCTCATTCCAATATTTTTCAATTCTTTTGTGTTAATTCGGGATTTTTAATTGAATTTCAAGAGAAAACCTTGTAAAATTATTTTAAAATTATTAATATAAAATATGATACATCTAACCGTACAGATGTGATCTTCACATTGGCATTTACAAATTTTCTTTGTACATCAACTCCATTTTCGGTTTCCATCAAACATTTTCTAACACTTCTTTGAAAACAATGTTGAATTGGGACGTTAAAGGGTTAAGTTTGAGGATTCATCTGGAGAGGAATGTGGGGCATTCAGGGGTTTATCCATGGATTTCAGGGAACACAAGGTCATTTCATATGACCGAGACACTAGTCGATTGACCACAGAGCAGTTTTGCAAGGAACCTGCGCCTAAGCACATGCTCCCTTGGTCATACCTTGGAACATGCATGTCAACTATTAGCTCAAGTCTTCGCCATTAATCCACGCCCGCTTTCCTATCAAAGTATCACGATGGCCTACCCACAAATATCCTTGCAACTTGGTCCACAACCTGGTCCGAAATGAAATCATTTAGAACTCTGAGAACACCATCGACTTGCTCGACAATGCGCCATCAAATCTACGTCCCAAGCATGTTGTCATCTGCTTCTGGAATTGAACACTTTCATCGATACTCGTTTCATTCCCAACAATGCAAGCTCTACCTAGTTCCGACTCCATGACCTGTCGGGAACGTCCTCGCGAGAGCGTAGTGCTTTCTCGGAGCCGCAAGCTGATGGAATATCTGAGGCCGATCCACACTTACTTCCGCGACGATTCCAGACAGTCTCCGGGACAGCTCACACACGACTGCGGGTGCTCCGGCCGGAACTTGCGATCGAGATACTAGCTCTCCGACGAGTTCTGCAAAAAGCCACGGCAGGCTATATAAATCGCCCGTGCAGCGGCATAGATCATCACCCGCCCATCTTTCCTTCTTCACAACCACGTTTGTTGCAATCGATTACCTGCGACTCATATCCATCATCTAGCTGGGGGTTCGTCTCCCTAACAACGGGCCTGAGCTGCAATTCAACTGCAGCAATGGCAAGGTCCACAAGTAGCAGCCAGAGCTGGAACACGCTGCTCGTCATGGCGTGTGCAGCGATCGTCATCGTGGGCACTGCTGTGATGGCTGCGGATCCCGACCCCTTGCAAGACTTCTGCGTGGCGGATCTGTCGTCCAATGCGCCGCTAGTGAATGGGCTCCCTTGCATACCCCGCACCAAAGTCACCTCCGAAGACTTCGTTTACAGAGGCTTTCGAGAAGCAGGTACGTATAGGCGAGATCGCACATTCTCGATCACACAATTCTAATCCACGGCTCACTGCATGCGCGCTGCATGCATCACACACCGTGGTGTTTTCACGCGCCTGTCGATTTTGTGGATAACAGCTGCGCAAGTGGCGATTTTTAAAAAAATCACAAGTTGCAATCAGGCACCTGACGTATATACGCAGTAAAACCGGCAAGTAAGTGATTGTTCTGAGTGACTGCAATTAATTAGTGTGACTGTGCTGTGGTTTGGACTTGAATTGTACGTTCAGTTGGCGACCCTTCCTCGAGTCCCACGGGCGCCATTGCAACGCTGGCGACTCCGGAGGCTTACCCGGGCATCAACACGCAGGGCATCACGCACGGGCGCCTGGACTTCGCCATAGGCGGCGTGGTGCCGCTGCACACGCACCCGCGCGCCGCCGAGACGCTGTTCGTACTAAAGGGCAGCGTGTACACGGGCTTCGTGAGCGATGACAGCGTCCTGTACGCCGCCACGCTGTACCCCGGCGACGTGACCATCTTCCCCCGCGGCCTCTCGCACTTCCAGCTCAATGTGGGCAACGAGACCGCCATCACCTTCAACACGCTCACGTCCCAGAACCCCGGACTCCACTTCACCGTCAATCAGGTACCGTGTCTGTCGGTGTAATCATTTCATTTGCACGCACCATGGACCTGTCGTTCTCCACGAATCTAGCTAACGGTCATTCTCATGTTTTTGAATGAACTTAGGCTCAGAATGATGATTTCATATGATTTTCCAGGGCATGCAACTGATACAGGGCCCATATATGACTGACCTTGAGCCTGTGTAGATATTTGATCCAAACATCACGAGCGCCGTGATTGAGAAGTCCTTCGGTGTTAACGCTGCCACTGTGAAGGAGCTGAGGGCTTCGCACCGGGCCCGCTTCGGCTAATTATGCTTCTACGTACGTACGCAATCGACAAGTGGGCCAGCTGCGAGTCACACTTCAGGATCGAGTCCCCATTAGTGAGTCATAGAACGATGAGAAAGTGAATTACCTGAATCCGTTACTTGTATGTACAGCTAGTGTGCATGCAGCAGCATGACTCATCGGAGTATTTTTCATAATCTACTTGCATGCAGCATGTGCTGATCAATAAAACAAGGCCTGCTTCCGGCCCCGCAAGCATCCTCTCTTTAAATAAACATGAGAATTATCGTGGAGCTGTTAAACTCTCAGCTTTGGGAGAGGATTTCAATCCAAACAATCTCCACTTGAGTACTGACGACCTCGGGTGTGGATAGATAGTTGCGTAATTCGTACAAGCTAATTAAGGGCTTAATTTGTGAGTTATGCCTTGTTTGTAATTCTTGGCTCAGTGGAGAATTCTGATGGTCTAGATAAGGCTTACCAGGTTTTCTAGTGGTGGAATGATGTGAACTAAGTAGTCACATTCGACATAGAATGCTGAGCGTCTCAGAGAAGGGGTGCGTACATAAAGTACCCCTTCTACTGGAAGTGCTATTATATAAATGGATATTTGGGATGGACCAAACGTATTTACAGTGTGAGTTTTCATGGATAGAATGACAGGAATCAAAGCAAATGGTGAAGAATGCACTTTGAATCAATTACAATGCTTCAACTCTTTTAGATTTACTTCTGAATTTTGGATGTTGAAAGTGGTACATTCAAAATTCAAACTATGGAGTGAAGTGAAAATAATGAGGCTGTGATTATTCAAGATTTGTTGAGCTTGCTTAAATTGCACCTTTATGAATTAATATTCGACCTTTGCAGATAGACTATGTAGTTTCTCGAATATGATGAAATTAAGTTTTGTTCAAGAATGGTGAGAGAATCTTCATAATAATATCTGTGCTTCGATGAATTCTTGGTGATCACTACTACTCCCTCACTTGTGGATACATAATTGTGCCCTTGGATGACCTTCATTGTTATCTCATATCTCATAATTTGTTTAAACAAATAAAGTGAATACGTTTTTGGCTCCTTCGTAGGGACAGATTGATGGGCTCTCACGTGTTTTGCAACCTAAATCTCATGATTCTAGGAGACTGAATACAACCAGTGTTGTGCTCCTTTGAAGCCTCAACGAACATTTTTAAAAGTTTGGTCATGCTCCATGAAAATGGCTACGTACCAAGATCAGATGTAGCAAGGATTGTTGCGAAAGGGTATTTAAAGGGATTGTTGCAAGACATCGTCTAGCAGATCACAAAGCCTACCATGTTCAAATATAGTCGCCCTAGAACACAACCCTAAAAAACTTGGCCAACAGAACATGTTGGTTAACCCTAAATGTGCGGTTAGCCCTAAATGCGCGGTTAGCCCTAAATGTGCGGTTAACCTTAAATGCCACCTAGACCATAATTTGGGTTCTGAATGCAAGGTTCCCACTATTCAATTCCAACTACTGCATGGATGATTTTCATCCAAATTTTTTTTTGTGAAGGATTTTTGTTGGTCATGCTACAGGTCTCTTCAAGTTAAATTCAGATCCAGTTCAAGCTTTTTTTTAATTTTATATGGGGTCCAAACTACAAAAAGAGTCGAAAAATGGCTCACCATGGAGTGTATTTTGGATTTGTCTGTTTTATGTACTTACACTAACTTTAGGCCATGAAAATGAATTCTATTGTAACTGAGCCTAAGCCCTAAACGTCACAGCGTTCCGTTTCTGAAAGACAAACATATTCAAACTCACCCTATGTTCTCATCAATGCTTGAATGAAAGTCACCCATTTTTTTGGAGATACTTCACCAAGTTGTTGTCCTACCTAATGGTTGGATTTAGAGATACATGAGTACACATTTTTTCTAAAATTACAAATGTAGAAGTATGTCAAGTCGTTGACCAAGCCAAAATTGCATTGACTGTAATTCAAAGTGGCCTTGCAAAAATGAGGTCATAGATTTAAGAAACACAAAAATTTCAAAGAATCACCACGTTTAGGAGTATCTCATTTCAAATTCATTCCAACAAATTTTACTCAAAAAATATTAAAATATTGTTTGTAATCTAATTTAGAAGGAATTTTTAATTTTAACTTTCCAAATTTATAATTGAATATTGGTGATAGTATTGGTGAATCGAACTGTACAGATGGAATCTAAAATTCAAAATCTAGAACTTTCATTTGTATATCAATTCCAAAAATTTCTTCTAAATAGTACTTTATGATGATTTTTCTCAAATCGTCAATTTCCAGGGACGTGACCCTAATACGTTTAGGGGTTTTTTAACAAATTGAAGCTTACTAAGTCTAGTTTCTACTCCACTTTGAATTTTTGAAAAACTCTAAAAATTGAGTGTTTTATTGGAGTTACTAGTTCAACATGTATTACCATGGCGTAGGAAAAGAATATAAATTTAAATACATAGATGATTTTCATTTACTATATTAAGGTTTTACATTTTAATTTACACCATTGGTGAAAATTTTGAATTTTTGAGTACATTTTTTAATTGATATGAATCCTCTTTACAATCACTTCAAAAAATCATAGCAATTTCAATTTTCACCTATTTTTTTTGAAAAATTCATGATTCATAGTAGACATAGGGCTTCATCTACTAAAAATATAAAATATATTGAATACTTATCTTATTTATAGTGGAAAATTTGAGTGTGACATGTAAAGCATGATTCCATGGTCATAGGCCCAGGCATTTAGGAGTTAAGTGCAATTGGAATCAAAGTGTATGATATACATAAACATATAGTATTGTGTTGTTGAATTTATTTGCAAAAAGAATCAAAAATCATGTTTCAAAGATTGCTAACAAATATTGTGGATGGTAATCCCTTTGTTTATTAATCTCTATCGTCTCTTCTTGCATGCAAATCTATTATACTCTCTCTGTTCGGAAATAATTGTCCTATTTTTTGGCAATTTTTGACCTAAAATAATCGTCCTATACTTTACACTTCAACGTAAGCCTTGTCCACTTCAAATGGGACAAAGCATTTTGCAACTCACATTTCAAATTCGTCACCCAATTAATTGCCAACATAGGTTCGTGTTGTTTTAGTTGGTCATAGGTTCGTATTTCAATGACAAGAAAACAACACAATGTGGTCATTGATTCAGTGCTATAACGACAATGGCTGACAACTAAATTGAGTGCTACATGAGTGGTGATCACTGAATCAGTCATTGTCGTTAAAGCATTGAATTAGTGACCATATTGTGTTGCTTTTGTGTCATTGAGACACGAACTTATGATCAACTAAAACAACACGATCTATGTTGGCAATCAGTGGGACGACAAATTCAAGATGCAATTGAGTTTTATGATGAATTTTTAGGATTTATAATTGCAATTCATAAGATTTTCAAAATTCAAATAAATCATGTTGAGCAAATGATGAATTTTTTTCACAAAGAGTCACTCCTACGAGAAGTAACGTGGTTAATTGCAAATCTCACTGAGGGCCTCTTTACACTAGAGGCGAGAAGCCGTGAAGAAAGAAATTTCAGCCAATGGGAGGCCTAAAAACCGAGAAGACCAAAGAATGTCACTTTACAGCCAAAATTTTCAGTCCAAGGGACGAAAGGAGGAGAAAATGACATGGACAACACTTTTGTCCTTTGTGGCAACAAAAGTGCACATTTTTCAAGGCCCCCGGATTTTGCGTCAAGCCCACCTCAAGAGGTGGGTCTAACGCAAAATCCGGGGGGCCGTTTGGCCAAAATTCTCACAACCAATCATTTTTTATTTTTTAAGAAATATGTAAGAACTTTATTATAAAAAATCAGCACTTTATTTTGTGGCCCCTTCTCAGATAGATAGATAGAAACACCAACCCAAAAAAGAGCCGGCGTGAATAAAGTGTCCGTTCGTAATGTCAATGACTCGATGTCCACCGGACAAAGGGACATTGGAACAAAACTACTCTCCCCTTTCGAGGATGGACACTTTAGTAACCAGAACAAAGTAACAGTGATAGTAACAAAGGAAAAAGTAAAGTAAGGTTGGTTGGTGCGGGTTGTATAAAGATATGTTTAGAGTTAAGTTTTATCACCAAGTCATGAGTTCTTTGGTTGGTTGGTGCGGGTTGTATAAAGATATGTTTAGAGTTAAGTTTTATCACCAAGTCATGAGTTCTTTGGTTGGTTGGTGAAGGGCGTTTTATCACATTTAAGTGGTCCGGGTTCGAAACTTCTTGGGCTCGTTTGAGCAGTGGTGTGATATACATGGCTTGGTGCTGCTAGTGAGTTATCATGGCAGGAAAGTTATACCAACCAACCGGCCCTTCCTATTCCGTGAGACAAGATGACCTAGTTGTTTGAAGAGAGTGGTTAGCAGTGGTTTTCACCACTACCCTTTCTCTTTTAGTGTACTGCTTCTGTTGGTATTGTTTGATTATTCTCTATACGTCTTTTATGTAGAAGGATAGATCCGGCATATTGTATGGCAATGGTATTTATTGCTCTGAATGTGTGTTTTATGGAGGTTTCGCAGATGTTGAATTTTGTTTCTAGTTGTTTCATCGAGGGGGCGTGTGTGGTTCCTCTAGCTCCCGCGGTAATGACTATGAGAGGGTCTACTTTCCAACCTTGTTGTATTATGTTATTAATTAGAGATTGGTATTTTAAAATCTTACTGCCAATTGTGGCTGGTGAGAATCTGTCATTTGTGTATGTGAATTCTATGAATTGCATTGTTAGGTTATCATCGGGGTGGAGAGGGGGTGGGCTTTGGTATGGGAGGCCTTTAATGCATAATATATCCGATTTGAATCTGGCATTACATTGACATCTTTGTTGATTACAAGTACATGGTAACAACCATTGAGGAACTGTGTTTTCTTGTGGGTTATTGTTGAATGTGCCCGCATTCATGAGAGTGTAGCATCTTGATTTATTTGAGGATAGTATTAATTTTCTTAATTCCCATACCGCTTTATTGTGTCGTTTGGTTCTTAGGGCGTGTATATGATGTTGTTTGCATAGTAGAAGTACATGTAGCCATGTATCTGCATCCTGGGAGTTACAGATGGGACAAGTTTTTGAGGGGAATCTTTGTATGCCGAAAATTAATTGTTTTCTGGCATTACCTATGTATTGACCGGTTCTAAATTTGAGTATGCTTGTTTTTTGTGGGTCTGTTATTTCCGGATTATTCCAAAAGTCATTGGACATTTCGTTATCTATGATGGGGTCTGTTGTCCATTTGTTAATGTTGGGAAAATCTTCTGCCAATATTTCTAGGTTGTTTTCTCGGTCATGTTTCTTTATGTATTCTTCCAAACATCTAACTGGTCCTTTGTCTGGGCGTTTGGTACGACCGGGCCATGTGTCTTTTTGGAAGTAGTAAGGTGTGGTATGTGCAAATTCGTGTGGATTAGCTGCTTTTTGATAACCTCTTTTCATGGTTCCTTCTTTTGCGAGTTGGTCTGCGTGTTCATTTCCATTAATTTTAGCGTGTGCTTTAACTTTGTATATTGTGGTTGGTTGTGTTCGTTGTTTTAGCATTTTTACCATGTCTTCTAATATGGTTTTATCAGCGTGGTTGTTTTGTTGGGTTGGGTGTTTTAGTTGCGTGTTTAGAACGTGTATACAATTGAGACAGTCGGTAAAAATATGTGCAGGTTCGTTTCTATATTTAGTGGTGATTAGTGAGAGTGTTTCATGTATGGCCATTAGTTCGGCTCTGAAGCATGTTTGTAGTCCAGGCAGTCTTTTGGATATTTGTACATCTGGTTTAGATGAGTTATAGATGCCATATCCAGCTTTTTCTTTTTTCCAATGGCCATCATTTGCTTGTTTAGGTGGTAAAAAGGATCCATCTGTGTAATAACTATATTGTGGTAGAAATTTTAGTGTGGTGTTTATTTCGAAATTTGGAAGGGGATTTACCCACATGTTTTGTAGATTGCAAGAAGGTGGGTATATGAGTTTATTCCATTTTGTGCTTTTGTTAACTTTTGTGTTTGGTGGTGTGGGTGGTGCTGTTTGTGTATGGTATTGCGAAATTTGTAGATTGTCAATTGTTGTGTTTATGGCGTATATTTGGTTTGTTGTGCCAATGTTATTGTTTTGATAGTGAATACACCATATGTGAATTGCAAGTGGTTCGTTTCGGGTTTTGTTGGGCTCTATTGGTATTGTTGGTTCATCATATGTAATGGTGTCCGCGGCAAAATGTATGATGGCATGCGTATCTGGGAAGGGGCTGTTGTATGGGGATAGATTTTGATACCAGTTGGTGTCTGGGATTGCTAAGATGGTGACCGTTTCAGGGTCTTGTTTTGCTGCTAGTCTTGCCCAATGGATTGCTTGTTGTGCTGTTTCTGCGTCATTTGGGTGTGCATATCCGATACCTTTCCATTTGTATTGAAAGGCTGTCCCTAGTGAGCCAAAAATCTTGTCTCTGGCGAATGTTGAGTAGAATTAGGTAGATTTCATGGAACATGTAATTGGTGAGGAAAAGTATGAGTGGGTTATATTAAATGTTGTTATTAGTGTGTCTAGAATGCTGGATGGGATGGTATGGTGTGGTGTTTTTATTGTATTCTTTTTGTGGTTTTTGTGTTCGTATCTTTGGTATAACCACACTACTTCTGTTTCAAATGTTTGTATAGGGGGTATTAGTCTGTGGATGTTGTGTTTGTTATTGTTATATTGTTGCCATAACCATTTTATTCTTGTAGTCGGAATGGTGGTGATATATTTACCGGTGTCGTTATATATGTGAGTTTTATCATTGTGTGTTTGGATGGTGCATTTGTTTGTGTCTATGTCTCTTTCTGGGTTCCATTCAATTGTGGATGTTTTAATATAGGGGATGATTGTTGGAGGCGAGATGTATCTTGTGTCTCTATTCTGTATGGGTGTGAATTGTGTATTTATGATATTTTGATAGTGTTTGTTTTTATAATCTGTGTAATATTTTGTAAGTAGGTTTAGATTATGGTGTATTACTGTTGGTAGATGTATTGGAAATAGTTCGCGTTGTTCTAACCATTTAGTGTATGTTGTGTGGTTTGAGTCTATCCATTGACATAGGTAGGTGTTGTATTTTTTTGATATTTTATATTTGTCTTTTGTTGTAATTGTTTTGTGGTTTAATATTGTGCGAATGGGGAATCTTATGGGATCGTTTTTTATGTTTTGTGGTGGGGCTGGTTGTTGTGTTTGTGGGGGTTGGGGGAGTTGTATGGGGTTTATTGGTGTTCTTGGTATTATTCTGTGGTTATATATTTTATATTTTTCTTTTAGTGTACGGGGTGGTAAGTGTATTTGGCATGTATTTGGGCAATCTAGGGTACATTTTGGTTCACAGAAGAGTTGTGCTGCTAAGTTTAGTGCACTTTTGTCTAGTTTAGTTGGGGTTTGGTAGTATATTTTGAATTCTTCTGGTGACATTAGTTTTGTGCCGTTGGGAAGGATGATTTGATTTATATTGTAAATTTTATGTGCCAATAATTTATATAATAATTTGATGGAGAGTTTTGGGTCTAAGTGTGGAAGTTCGTTTATGACTGTAGATCGCCATTCTTGTTCTAGTTCGGTCATGTGGAGTTGGAAGTTTTCTACTGTACTGTTTAGGTGTATGCCACCTGCTGTTTTTAGAAGGAATAATGTGCGTGTTATTGGTGATGTAACGCAATCTTGGCGTTTAATTCTTGGGATGTCTTCGGCACCACCGACTTTAGCAAGTATGTGTTGTATTAGTCCTTGATATATAATTCCTAATCTTCCTTTGTCGTTAAGTGCATGTCGAAGTTGTTCACCAATGCATCTAAGGTAGGCGTTTTTTAGAGAGAAGGCTTCTAGTCCGAATAAATCGTGAGGAAGTTGAGTGATTATGTTTGCGGTGCTTTTAGGTAGTCCACATATTGTTTTTTGAATTGCAGTAATTTTTTTGTCAAGTTTTTTAATAGTTGGGAGTGAGTATGGGACTGCAAAGAAACTGTAGGCTATGCCTGCTCTGATTACTGTGTCTACCATATTGATTCTTTGTTTAATAGTGGCTGGGCATGTTGATAGTTGTTTACATTGGTCTATTATTTTTGTTGTGGTGATATGTGTTTGAAGTTTCCATTTTAGTGATGGAACTAATTGTATGCCCAAGTATACATAGGGTTCATTTTGGTGGAGTACTGGTAACGTTTGGTCTCTATATCTGATTTTTTGGTTTGTCACGTAGGTTTTAAATTTGTTTGGTTGCATTTTGGTTTTATTTGGGCAGCCAGTTACAGCACATTTGGCAACTCCTAAGTCCATGCCGGCCCATTCACAGAATTTGTCAATTTTATTTATTTGTGTTTGTAGTGAGTTTATATTGTTTGATATGATTGCCAAGTCATCTGCGTATGCTGCAGAGCTGATTTTTATTTTGGATGTACCAAATGTGTATCCGTTTTCCCCTCGTTGTAGCCATCTCAGGAGTGGTTCGAGAAAAATTATAAAGAGATATGGGCTAAGTGTGTCTCCTTGTATGGTACCTCTTTGAATCGGTATTGGTTTTGTTTTGCCAAAGTGTTCACCAATGAATATGGTGTTTGAATGGGAGTAGATGTTTCCAATTAGCATTATTGCATCTTCTGGGTATCCAAGGTCTTTCATTATAGCTAAAAGTCTTGCGTGGTCTAATGAGCCAAATGCATTTTTAAAGTCTATATATAATAGGTATATGTCTTGATTTGTAAATTTTGCGTCTTCTAATGCTGCTATGAGGAGTTGTAATTGTCTTGCTGTACTTCTTTCTGCTCTGAATCCTTCTTGACTATCGTGTAAAATTTGGAATTTTTCACCATATGCTGATAGTATATGTGTTAGTGTACTAGTGAAGAATTTGTATATTGTATTTGCAAGAGCTATTGGTCTGTGGTTTGGCAGTTGTGCGGGGTTTCCTTTTTTATACAGTAGGATGGTTAGACTTATTTTCCATGAGGCTGGGATTTGTTTTTGCTTGTAGCAATGAGAGAAGAATAAAAAGAGTAATTTATGGAAGCTTTCGGGCATGTTTTTTAGTATTGAGTTGGGGATTTTGTCTGGGCCTGGTGTTTTGTTGTTAGATAGTTGTTTTAGTCATATTTCATATGTTTCTTGGTCAAAATGTTTATGTAGAGGTATTTGTGGATTTCCTCTTTTTTCTATTACAAAGCCTTCAAGGTCGTGCCATGGGTATTGTCTCACTCCGCAAGTGCATTGTGTTTGGTGTTCGGGTTGATAGTAACATGTAGGTACTGTAGGTCTATTGCTAATTGATTGTTGTATGTGTATTTCATTTGCTATGTCTTCTTGGTTGGTTAGTATGTTGTTGTTTCTGTCCAAAATGCAGTCTAATGGTGGTGTTTCTTGGTTTTTGAAGACTTTTTTGTTTATTTTTTTCGGGCTTTTGTCGTATAATTGTCTGTATTTTAGTATTGCCTTTTTTATACAGCTTTGGGTATATTTTGTGGTGATTTTATGGGCTTGTATTTTTGCTGTCTTGGCTATTTCTACTAATGATTGGATCCATTCTTGTTGATCATGTTCTTGTGTTGGGAGTGGGGGGATGGTTACGTTTGTATGAGTTTGTAGTTTTTCGATTATTGGATGTGTTTGCCAATTTTGTATATTTTTTGTTATGTAAATTGTTTTTCTAATTAAATGGTAGGTGGATAGGTGTTTTTTCCATGCTTTTTGGAGTTTTCTTGGCAAGAAGCCTCCTTGCTGTGAGGCACGATTTGTTAATGTCGGCAATGGAGGTGCACTACAAGTTTCTTGAATTTTATCAGATATTTTTTGTATCATGTGGTCTAGTTTTGAGCATGCTGTTTGCCATTGGTTGCTTGTTAATTGGTCATTTGATAGTGTTGTGATAAGTTCATTGATTTGAAGTGAATTTTCTTCAAAATATTCTATTTTGAAATTTTCTATATTTTCTTGTGGTATGGGGTTAAGAATTCTCAATGTTTTATTTGCTATTGGAATAGGTTTCGCTAGTAAGGTGTTTGGTGGTATGTATAATGTTACTGGTGAGTGGTCAGAATTAAGGTTGTGGTCATTGTCTGTGGTTGATATGTATAGAGTATTATCTGGTGTTTTAATGTAATATCCATCTATTAGGCTGGTTTGATTATAGTTTTGTCCCCCTTGTCTGGAGTATGGGCAATTTGTTGGGATGTATTCTAATTGGAGGTTATTTGTAAATGCTCGCCATTCGATGTCTTCTGTTTGTGGTGGGGTCATGTCTATTCCGTTTTGGCGTCCAATAAGTGCTATATCTCTATTAAAGTCACCGCACAGTATGTGTATGTTATTTGGATGTACATTAATTTGTTGAGGTATATTTTGTTGAATCAGTGGTATATATTGTATGTCGTCTGCATGTGATGGCATATATATGTGGAAAATTAGCCAAGTTTGTAGTGGTTTGTTGTCTATTTTTATTATTTGTAGGTAGGGTGATATTTCTTTGGGGGTTGGGATTTTGGTGATATTGCCGGGATATGCGTATTTTTGGTGTATGAGTGTGAGAAGACCTCCTCTTGCGGGAATGTATGGCATTCTTTGTTGCATACATCTTGTTAGGGCGTGTGTGTTGTTAAAAATTAATTTGTATTGTGGGAATAGGTTTTGTATGTATTTGGTGGATTTTGTAGCGGTTAGTTTAGTTTCTTGTATTGTGATGATAGCAGGTTCAATATGTGTGTTGGCAATTAGGTCATGTAGGTTTGGAAGAGCCGTATTTAGTGATGAGGCATTCCATGTAATAAGTTTTGTATTATAATTTGTTGTACGTATTTCTTGTGGTTGTATTGTGGGGATGTTTTGAAATGGTGGGGGATGAGTGTATTCATGTAGTGGTTCATATATTTTTAAGGTTTCTTCTAATAAGTTGATAGGGAGAAAAGGGAATTTATCGGTCATGTTTTGGAGGGTTATAGGGTCGTTGTGTTGATGAATAAAATTATAGATTTCTTTGTGGATGTTGTTTGGTGGGTTTATTAAATGTTGGTTATTTTCTATGAATTCTGTGTATGGGTGTTTAGATGAGATGTGTCTTTCAGGCGGGTTTTGTAGTAGTGACATTTTTTCTAGTAGTAGTGTTGTCCAATCAGGGTTTGGAATGTGTATTAAGAGTTGGTCACATGTTTCTTTTAATGGACTGATTGTGGTGATGAGTGCGTATAGTATACGTGGGGGTGGGTGATGTTGAATTTGGTTGATATATTTTGTTAAATGTGGGTAGTCATTATTAGACTCCATATGGTTTGGGTGTGTTCTATTTAGGATGGGGGAAAATTGTTGTGCTAAGTGGTGGTATTCTAGTTGTAGTTTAATTGTGCATGGTATAAAATATGTTTTGCATCTTCTTTTATATGTAGGTGGGTGTGTTTTTAGTAAGTCGGGCATGGGTCCTGGGTTGGTTTCAATATCCCTACATAATAATAGTAGATGGTGAGAAAAGTTTCTTTTTAGAGATGTTTTTTGGACTATATTTTCTTTTTTGGTTTGGTAGTTTCTTTTAGTGTGTTTTGTTTTTAAAGCGGTTTGATTTTTGTTGTTAGGTTGAGATCGGTGTTTGTGGGTTTTAAGGAAGTTAGGCATGTATCCTGGATTTTGTTCAATGTTTCGGATGTATGTTTGTGTGTTTGTGATTGTTAGTGAGGAGTAATTGTGGTGAGGGTGGTGAGGAAGTTGATAGGTTTGTGTGTAATATTTTTTTTTGGACGAGGCCGGTAGGCCGAGTCCACCGAGGTGGGTGTGGGGTTTTCTTTTGGGAAATCTTTTGGGTAGATTTGTGTAGTATTTTAGAGTGTTAATTTGGTGGATTTTGTGAATGAAGAGATGTGGGGAGGGAGTGGAACAGGGTGTTAAGTGGCTGGTTAATGGGGTTTCAAAGTTGGTAAATGTGGTCTGTGTGGTTGGCCTGGGCATGGGATGGGATGTGGGTAGAGGCATGGGTTGTGATGTGGCCTGGTGTATGAGATAGCTGAGTGTGGAAACAACGTTTGTGGGTCAAGGTCTGTGGGTTTGTTCTGTGCTGGTATGAGGGTGTGGGATTTTTTGTTTTTGTGGGAGAGGATTTGTTCAATAGAGGAAGCTGGGTGATGGTTTATGAGGAGTGGACAGGGTAAATAGGCTGGTTGTGGGCAAGTTGTCATGGCTGAGGGATTTATTGATGGTATGCGTGAATTTTGTATGTTAGTGGGCGTGGATGTATGTAGGGAGTGTGTTTGTGTATGCTGGGGATTTATAAGGATAGTATTATTATTAATTTGTTTGGAAGGAGGGCTGGGCTTAATTATTGGTTTGATGGGATATTTTTTACTGATATGTAGCAAGATCTGGTGTGGGCAAAGTTTGTGGTAGGTGGGTTGATTAGGCTTGATGGATAGGTTAGTATAGTGAATTTTGGAGGGTGGGTAGGTTAAGTATGGATTGAGGGAGGTGGTGTTTACTGGGGGTAAGGAGAGTGGTAATTTTGAAGATTGTTGTATGTAGGTAAGGTTAGGGAAAGAACAGGGTAGGTGAGGGGATGGGATGGGTGATTTGTTTAAATCAGAGAGGTGGTGGGAAGGTGATGATGGGGGACATATTATGTAAAAGAGGGAGGGCAGTTTGATGGGCCAGAATGTACTGATATGACTAGAAGTAGGAACACAGGGCAATTTAGAAAGGCATAGAATTTGAATTACTGTTTCCCAAAACTTGGGATTAATGAAAAACAGCAAGGAGGCCAGCAAGGCCAGTGGCACTACATGTGCGAGGACAAGATAATATAGAGTCGCGTATTTATAAGTAGATAATAGAGTAACTAGATGGGGATTTTTAAGTGGACTAACCATATGGGTTGTTGCTACCGGGAAGTCCAAGGGTTGTATGGGGACCATCGGTGGGTCCATTATTGAGGGCCGAAAAAATGCCTCCCATTTGGTCACTATATGCCCGCGAGGCCGAGGCTAATAGTTGGAGTTGGTGTACCAAGTGGTTGTGGTGGGTGGTAGCTTGGGCCGCGGAGGCGTCGAATTTCTGGGTGGTGTAGTTGGTGACTTCGAGGCCCACCGAGGAGATGTGGGTGCGGAGGCGTCCTTCCACTTCTTGGAGTGTGGCTTCAAGTTGTTGAAGTGACGGTGTTGGTGGGGTTTCGTTTTTGAAGGCGGTGATGGCTTCGGCGATGACTTCGCGAGTGGGACGACTGTCTTGTGCACGGGCTTTGGCGGCGGGGTGGGTTCCCGCTAGACTCTTGGTGTGTGGAGAAAAATCGATCAATTTCCCGAGGCAAAGGACACCTTTACGGTTACACCAGTGTGTATAGACCGCCGCATTGAGACATCTAATAGTGGCAACACCATCGTGTCTGCCTTAAGTATCTCCTTCTGCACGGTTGTAAGTAACTGCAAGGACATTCTTGGGAGATAACATTTTGTATAAAGCGGCTGTAACTTGGAGTTGAGAGTATTCTACGAGTAGACCATATACTAATATTGAGGTTGTAAGGGCCTCGGGTGTGCTAGGGTTAGATGATCGGTCGGTAGAAGGGGAGGTAATAGTCAATCTATGGCCAGAAAAAAGGATGGGGGTGTTGAGAAGGTACCGTTTGGTGAGTTCGGAGGCCACTGTGATTTCTGCTGTCTCAAGTTCTTTGGTGCGTTTGGTCACCCCGATAAATTCGAGGTTGGCGCCGGCAATGTAACCATGTCGTGTAAGCTCGCCGAGTAGTTGCCGAGAGGTGTAACGAGCGAGGATGGGACTTTGAAGTTCCAGTCTTCTGTTGGCCGCTGTGGATGGGAATTCAAAGCCTTTCTCAACTTTGCCAATGGCATAGTTGAGATCTTGGAGTTGGAGAGTGAAAATGCGTTCTCCTTTGAGGAGAGCGATGCCATCAGAGCTAGGGTTAAGAAGATCTACTTTTAGAAATCCAAGCCAATTTTTTGTGTGAGGGTGAACTAGCGCTGAGATAGGTTCTCTAAATCTGTTGGCTAGCGGGATGCCCATGGATTCAAATCTGGCTAATGCGGCTGCTTGGACATCAGGTTTTTTCATCTCATTATATCCGGAGTCAAATCTAATGACAATTTGGTGAGTGTGTGCTAGACCTGACTGGATGTCTATATCTATTCCTGATGGGATTTGTGTGAGGTGATAAAATTGGCCAAGAACTCCATCCTGCCTAACGGCCGGGTAGAGTTGCTGGGGTACGTGGGGAAAAGAGTGACGATATGAGTGATATTCTTGTATTTCAGAATCTGGCGTCCCTAAAGCAACTAGATTGGCGGCGCCGTAGGTAGAGAATTCCGGGAGACCTAGTTGGGTGTTTAGAATTTCATGGACGGAATACGAAAGCCAGAGATGGTGAGCAAAGTCTTGGTAGTTAGGTGTGTTTACCGGGGTAATGGTGGCAGAAGGTCCTTCGCAGTTGGTTGAGGCTGGGACAGTCGAATTAAAGTTGATTGCTGTTGGGGGAGCAGTCTGCTGTGGGTTGGAGACGTCCTGCTGTGGTGGAAAGGTTGATCGCGGTGGTAGGGCAGGGCTGTAGAGTTCGGCCTGGGGGTCGGCAGGGACTGCCGAGGTTGTCGCGTGGTCTTGGGCCTCTTGCTACATGGGAGCATTGCTTGAAGACGTGAGTCCTTGATCAGCGGCTATGGGAGCCGGGGTTTTGTAAGTGTTGGAGGAGCGTGACTGCCGCTCGCCCTGCGACCCGTCGCTGTCAGGGTCTTCTTCGAGTAAGCGTCGACGTTGTCGTGAGCAAGACGACGCAGTCGGGTTGCTTTGTTCGAGGCTGGCCGCAGCTTGGTCTTCTGAGGCCCTCGTTTGTGTTAGCGCCTGGTGATTGCTGTTGTTCCCCATCGTGCAGGAAGGGGTGGAATGGAGCGCCAAAGCGTGTAATTTGACAGAGAGCCGTTTCTTCTTTGAGCCTGAGGTACCAGCCTTCAATACTCGGTCAGACAGGGAGGGAAGTGAGTCATTGGAGTGACTCACTTTTCGCATGGTAGACTTTACTCTAGCCATAATTTTGCAAAGAAAATGAAGTTGATCTGATATACGATGCTGTATGTTAGTAATTGTAGAAATGTAGGAAATTAGGGAGGAAATGCACAAAGAGGGTTTGAGAAGAGCGTACCTGTGTTGGCGCTGAGGAGTGTGGAGGTTGGTTGTGTTTTGGTGGATTTTTATAGTGGATTTCGAGGGCCAGGAATAGGAGTTTCGGTGGGAGGCGAGGTGCTTGGCATACAGAGAATTGCGGCTGTGGGGGTGGAGGTGGCTGTGTGGGATTTGCGGGGTGGATTGTAGGGTGGATTGGATCAGTGTTGGGATTGGAGAGGGGAGGCGGCAGCCAGTGTGTAGGGAGGGGCGGTTGGGAGTGTTGTGGTGGGCAGTGGACGGATTGAAGGCCTTTTTGGCGTTTGTATATTTTTGGAAGAAATTTGGAGGCTGGTGCGGCGCACGACTGCTAGGTGAGGGGCGGTGGTGAAGGGTGTTTTTCCTCGAGGGGAGGAAGGTAATTGGGGAGAGCGGTGAGGGTTGGTACGTGGGGTATTGGTGTTTTAGGGTTGCGGCTAACAGAGTGTGCACTGAGGGGAGGTCGTATGAACGAATGGTTCTGTGAGTGGGGACTGGATTATTGGAGCCTGGGGGGAGGGGTTCGGGTTTTAGGGTTTTTGTGTGAGGAATTGTTGCAGGTGAGTTTAGTGATGGGGGGCAGGTGGATGTGGCAGGGCCAGTGGTTTGGAGCAACGAGGAGGTGCGACAAGAGGGATATGTGCGCATCAGTAGGTGGTGGTGGAGTTGTGATGTAATATGTAGGTGTTGTAGGCAGATTTGTAAGGAGTGTTTTTGAACACTTGATAATAAAAGTTGTGGCTTCTTGTGGGAGGTCATTTGTACAAAAGATTGTGAATGATGGTTGTGTGCTGGTTGGGGATTTGTTGGTAATGTGAATGAAGTAAAGGTGGGGGTTGTGATGGTTTTGATGAGGAGTGGAGTGTGGGGTATGGTCGTGGTGTTTGATTTGTGTGTGATGTGTTCAGTGTGCGGTGTTTTGATGGGTGCAGGAGGTATAGGAGGGAACACTATGTGGTTTGTGAGGTTGAGTGATTGTTTATGGTTTTGAGGTGTGTGTGAGTGGTTTGTGAGTGTGTGTGTGTGTGTGAGAGAGAGTTGTGATGGGTAAATGTGTAAGTGTAAGAGGTGCAATAGAGTGTAGGATAGATTGTGTGTGTCAGGAGGTGGTGGGTTTGGGTGAAGCTCGTGGAGGATCTATGCTGTCTACAGGGAGTAGTGGAGTCATCTGGGAGGGGGTTTCTGTCTACTCGAGCGTGGTGGTGACAGGGCCATGGGGACCTCGTAGGTGTTGGTGGGAGGGCAACATCTTGATTTGTGTCGCTGGGGTGGAAGTTGGGGATGGCTACGTTGGGCCATGGAGGTGTCGAGTATGGTACTGGTATGGGAGTGGACTGACCCTCCTGCGTGGGCGTAGCTAAGTTTGCGATCTGAGGGACTATTGCTAGACTCTGTGTCTGTACCTCCTGGTCTATGACTAGTGCTGCGGATTGAAGGATATGAACATTGCTACGCTGTGTGTATCTGCTGTGATATGGGGTTCGGTCTATCGCTATGCGGAATGCGGTGATCTGCAGGAGGGTGAGCAAGACAGCTACGGTGGTGAGCACCACAGGGAGTTGGATGTGTGTCATGGTGTCTAGAAATTCTAAGTGTCGAGTTCCCCCTCAGCAGATAATACGGAGCTCAGAAGCTCCTCTGCTTTCCCCATGCCCTCTCCATAACATTCAGTGGCCCCTTTTCACTTTACATTATATCCAAAGGTCGTCAAGTTCAAAGGTTGGCTTCTCAAGGATGAGCCATGGCCCTTGTGAGGTTTTCTCCACGGCTTCTCGCCTGTACTGTAAAGAGGGCCTCAGTGACACTATGACCCCAAACAATTTTGGGCTCACAGTAACGTTACCTGTCCACTTTTTGGCTTTTTCTTGACACTGAAAACCTGATGGCCAGGACAATTTCCAATCTATTTGTAATCAACATTAAGGCCAGGTTGGCATAATTTACATCCCAGTGACCACCATACACCATTCAGAAAGGGTTAAGTTAATCCAGGGCATCCAAAAAAGTCAAACGACACTATTGCTCATGAATAGCTTTTGAGATATTTTTGGAAATATTTCTAATAAATGTAAACATATGTTTCCTATTGGTTCTCAATTTTTTAATTTTTCTTAATGCATTATAAATTTAGTATGATATTTGAAGTAAAATATACAAAGAAATTCATATAAATTACAAGATTGTTCCAAATAACCAAAAATATATATAAAAGGTTCAAGTTACAATGAAGAACCATACGGGAAAATTCACTTTAAAATATATTTTCCAAATTTGGAAATTTGATAATGACATATGCTTTCTAGTGTGGTTTGGATTATGACCTCTTGACATTGCAAATGCAATAAAATACTTAATATTATGATTTTTCAAATTTACAAAGTAAAGTATAAACTAGACTTGATAATCTCCATTTTCTTACTTGGACTTGAAAGCAAAAATAATCATCTTTAAGGTTGAAATTGAATTTGACCAACCACCATTCACTATTTGGATGCTTGGGCATTTAGGGGTTAAAGAAGTGGCATTGGTAACAATCCATGTCCGATGTCCGCTCAACAAACAAGATCGTAGTGAAAAACGTAAGGAACGCTCGTCTGAAACAACAACATTGCTAGCCTCCAAAACATGCGACCAGGGACGTTGCTTATCAACATTGCATTCACCACCTAATTCTCGTAGGGAACAACGATAAGTTGAACATTTTTTTAACCCCTAAAGGTCACAAGGTGTCCCTGGAATTGACAATTTGAAAAAACTCATTATAAAGTATTGTTTCCAGGACGAATATTTGGAATTGATATACAAATGAAAGTTGTAGAATTTGAATTTTGGATTCCATTTGTATGGTTAGATTAACCATTGCTATCACCAATATTTTATTATAAAATTTGAAAGTAAAATTAAAGATTCCTTCCAAATTTTATTACAAACAAAAGATTAATAATCTTTGAGTAAACAATATTGAATCGGATTTGAAATGAGATACTCTTGACATGGTGATTTTTTGAAATTTTTGTGTTCCTTAAATCTATGACCTTATTTTTGCATGACCACTATTGAACTAAAGTCAATGCAATTTTGGCTTTGTCAAAATTTCACATACTTATACATTTGTAATTTTAGAGAAGTATGTACTCTAATAACACCAAATCCAACCGTTGGATAAAACAACAACTTGATGAAGTATCTCTAAAAAAAATGTTTCATAGTGAAGAGGTTCATAATATGAATGAAAACAATCATCCATTGACCCCACAGAGGTCGGTTGGGCCTTTAAGGGCTAAGATTAGGACAGTCATTTTCGAACAAAGAAAGTATAAAAATCATGCAAGCATGCAAACAACGACAATTGTGCCACTGGAACTATTGTGCCAAACTCCGACATAGACCAATCTAGTTGTAATGTAC
Organism: Pohlia nutans; assembly: GCA_022496805.1. Lineage (NCBI taxonomy): Eukaryota > Viridiplantae > Streptophyta > Bryopsida > Bryales > Mniaceae > Pohlia > Pohlia nutans. The sequence goes on along the minus strand of CM040085.1, from coordinate 23,861,142 downwards.
AACATCACAACATGCAAAGACTATCAAGAAGTTTGTCTGTAATTGTAAGGTGTTGAGTTTCATCACTTGACAATACAATAGTTATTGTATTGTACAGGTAACAATTCCCCACTTAACCCCTAAAGGACCATGCTCATGATCCCTAAAATTTTATCACTTCTTGTGATGCTTTCAAAAATGCAGTTGTATCTTTCAATTGGTGTTCATGTAGAAAACTTCACCGTTGAAGCTAAAAGAGAACTTAGACATGAGACTGTATCTCAATTTTCAAGAAAATCTTCCGTATATATTACATGATTATAAGGTTTGATCATATTAAGTTGTTTTGTGAAGTCTTTGAACAAATTCAACACGTCATTCACAAAAAAATCTCATAAATTCTAGAACCATGATTAGCGTTTCAAATTTTAGGAACATATAAAAATATATTGTATCTAGGTGCTCACAAAGAATGGTGTTCTAAAACTAAATACAACAACAATGATTGTCTCTGAAAGATTTAGGATTGGATGAAATGACTTGTTAGTGACGCGCTAAGCCAATGTTTTTGATTGTTGTCAATTGTTGCATTGCATAATATGTGTAAAGATTTCAAAAGATTTTTGGAATATTCCAAATCATTCAAAATAATATAAAATATGTAGAATATATTCCAAATAGTCTAAAAGATTCCATTTTAAATATATTTAAACATTTTCCGTAATTATTACATAGTGTTTGTGACACAATAATGAAAATATTTTGCATATTGTACACTCTTTTAGTCATTTTTTGACAAATTTGATGCCCTATTGTAAAAACGCCTTCCAGGTCATCAACCTCCAATTTGAATCATGTCAATCCAAGCTAAATTCCACCAAGCAGAATTTTTCGAAGACAAACTAAGACCTCAATATTGTCCTAGTGTTATGAAATTTACTATTTGGAGAAACTAATGATGTTCACTCCATTTCAAAAGTTGTTTTATTTTACTTTAGAATAGAATGTCTAGATCTAACCAATCATACAAAATCTCAAATTATTAATTTAAAATTTGTAATTGTGGTGAGTATTCAATTGTAAATGCCTCTAAACTCATGAAATGAGTATCTAAAACATATTTAGAAAGTTTGACAATACTAATAATTACTAAACATCATGCTTCTCATCTTCACTTTTAGACCAAACTTCATCAAAGATGCACAAGTAAAATTTTATACCGCATTTGGCTTTTGCCCTTATTCACTCTGTCATTTAGGGGTTAAGGACCTTATTCAATATTAACCCTTTACTGCCTAACTATGAAAATTCTACATGATCTATAGAATTGCTGCCACATTCTATATGGATGAAAGAGTTTTTGCAGTGTGGTTCTTTTTACTTGAATTTTTTAGGTAGTTACCTTTACGTAAATGAAGTCACACCAGGAAAAAAACCGAGAGTCAACTTACTATGCCCATCTAGTCCATGTGTCTGAGCTTCTATTTTGACAAAGAGAACTTCCAAAGTTTTGAGTCGTTGAATGCGCACTATATCCATTCTTTGATGTTGACATACATACAAAAGTTATAGATGATGACTTTCCAATGACATTTATACAGTTGGATTAAACTATAATGTCAGAATATTTTTAAATTAGACTTTATATAGAAGAGATTATCATTTAATTATATGAAAAATACGAAAACAATCATTATCTTATGAAATTTGGAATGAATGGCCTAAAGTGCATAATGTACAACATTGAATCATCTTTTTCATAATGTGCAATATTTCAACCAATAAAATTATCCTTTCATTGCTTACAAAGAGATCTCAAAATACCTCTATCGTTGGAACCATAATAGAACTTATGTGAACAACTTCACCACTATTGAAGCAGAATGATTCCAACCAATCAGTATGAGATACAAGTTAGGAGTATCATCATTGTAATTTTGGTGAATTTTCAAAGTTATTTGGGTGTAAACTCATTTGAAACATATCTAGGTATTTTATTTCAAATTCAACCGTACGAATGTCTTACATGTGATCTTTAAAGTTCAAGCTCTAAAATGTTAAAGAAGCCTCATTTTATAATACATTTAGGCTTTGCCCAAAACCTTTAGGCATTCAAGGGTCACATAACATTCGTCAGCTATTACTGCAGCACACCCTTTTGCTTCTGCAGAGAATCCGCATCTGAAGAGGGAATTGACGATGTGGAACATGTAGAAACTATTAAGAAACAAAAGTTTGTTGAGCTCCCAAGCCATCCTTAGCAAAAGATGGCTTTAATTGTCCAAAAGATTACGATTCCTGCAAGGATTGTGGCCTACAATGCTGATCCCTAAGGTCAAACAGTGAGGGTGCTAAAGATAGTTGTGTAAGCTTGGTAGTGGACTTCATTTCCTCGGCCTAAGTTGGTGTGTTGCTGTTGTCCGAGTTCCGGTACTGTGCTATGGTATCTTCACACTGTCTCTTCATGGCAGATTCATTTTGACAGAAATGGGTCGTTTGCCTATTGCTGAAGGCCACTGAAAAATACCATCCATTTTTGTTGATTAGAACTCCCTCCGTCCCATACTAGAGTATATGCAGTCAATTTGAAGGGAGCCATGTTTCATTCGATTGTTCTTGTTGCGTCACCGGTCGTGTAACATGCATTGGCTGCAACCAATTTCCAGTAGGGTTTGAGAGCTACTCTTTCGTTTTCCTTGACTGTCCTCACTTCATAGTATTGCTCACATGTCCAGTCAATTTGAATGGAGTCATTTCATTCGATTGTTGTTCTTGTTTGCGTGAGTTCACAGTTGTAATCTGTCAGGGAAATAGGAGTGAAAATATTGCAAATCTCCAAATGGGTCTGGATGTTTTCACTGGCATTGAACACATTGACAGCGTGACCAGGCATGCAGACGTCATTAGCTCCTTTCCGTCGTCCTCCATGCATCGTCCGGCAACTCGATCGGACGAAGTAAGACAGACAAGGCATTCATTCCAACTTCGCATTGTACTGCATTTGGGGATTGAGCTATGGCGTCATCATATGTTGAACTTGACCTCTAGGGTCATTTTAGGGTTTAGCAAATTTTGTCTTTTGTAACAAACCAGCCAGTTGTGCTACCACAGGAAGGCCATGGTGCTGGAGCAAATTGAAGTTCGCTCTCACTTCAGCTCGATCTCTAGTCTACGTGGCCACTGGTGTGTTTTGATTTGTTCAGCTCTTGAAATGCAGAATCCCGACATGGAGAGTTTGCATTTTACTTTGGTACGATTGGTCGATCACACACTACGCTTTTGAGAAATTGTTCGATCCAAGTTTAGCAACGTACGACAGCGTTGGATTAAGTCTAAAATCATATGATTGTTTTATTCTTGGATATCTCCAAGAGACGTCAGATAGTGACGGGTCAGGATCGCTGTGGTCCACTGGTCTCCCATTAAAGTCATACTTATGTACCGTACAAACTTGGTGGCATAACTCAGTGCTGCCCGGTCCAGCATTGCTGGGGTGTTGACAAAGCCTTCGTCTTCCTCATTCTAGGGTTTTGAGTTCTCGTTACAAGGTTGTGGGCTTTGATGCAATGTATTTCGCTCTGGAGCTCGGACAAAATTCATACCAGTGCGGTACTCGGTGCTTACTTACTACCACCTAAGATCGTGATGTCTCTTTCTGAATGCGAGTAGCTATTCTAGAGCAATATTTTCTGTTAAGGAGTTGGGTCCTTGCAATCTTTGGTTTGTTTCATCGCTTCAACATATGTCAGGATCCTGCTCCCCGTTGCCCTCTTTTTATGTGCTTTCTGTTTCCTGGGATCGTTTGTAGAGGCTCGCCTGGCCGTTTCACGTCATTCTGGGTCCTTGTGGGTTTGGTAGAGACAGCTCTAGTCTGGTCTAGGTTCTCAGTGATTTGTGTGCATCAATCTCTTCTGTTGATATGGCCATACAGACGTTTCCACACTGATGATATACTTTTTGCGCCGATTCTTGTTGAACAGGCTGCGAGTGCAGAACAGGGGCGCCACTGACTTCTTGCTAAGGCTGCCTTGCAGGTTCAATTCTGCTGACTGCAAGATCTTTTTGCATAGACGATTGCATCATGTGTGCAATATCCGCTGCAGCTAATCCTAACAGAATTTGGTGGCACATGCAGCGCAGGATGCTGGTCCTCAGATGCCTGGGATGAAAGGTTTGCTAGAAATTTGGGAAGTTCAATTTCTGGTAATTTTCTACCATAATAATTATATCATGATAGAGCTAGGAAGTGACTGGTCGTAGATGTTTCAGTTTCTTCTTTGTTATGGCCGTTTCAAGTCAATCTCTTTTGTGATGGTTTTGAGTTTCTCTACTGATATCAATGATCCTTCATGATCAGTCCTGTTGATTATCTAGTGCAGCAACTAGAGCATAGGAGCCAACATCGTTTTCTTGCTGCTCTGTCGGTCCGCCGCAAACCTGAAAGGTAAGAACTTCTCTAGTGTCCATTTAATTGATAGTTTGATTAACATACCACAGATTTTAATAAAGCCAAGCAGATCATTATAGTAATCCATGTCTACGCCTCATTGAAGTACCAGCCCCTATTCAGATGCAGAATGCAGAGTTTTTAATAATTTACCTAAATCCTTTGATGTGCCCCTCTCTTGGATGATATACTATGGGAATCGATTCGTTAAGAACCATTGTGGATCCTGTAAAGGCCATCAAATTAAAGGAATGACCAGGTTGCTCCCACAAAAAGCTGCAAGTGATGTGGATCCCACGGAGGGTGATGATGAGGGTTGTGGAAAGGCATTCCACCGCCTCTTTGCGATGTCGTGTCAAGTATTCACATTAGCATTGAGATTACATTCTTTTCTTGCTAGTTCGGAAACTCTGATAGCAGGAATGAGCTAGTGAATATTTACTCAAACGTTATCTCTTGATAGGTGGATTGGCATCTGAGCTTTGCTGCAGTCAGCCTCAACGCACATGCTGTTGGAACACTGCAGACACGGATAGCTCAGTACCGGTACTTCTTTACTTGACAAATTGGTATGTCATTCACGTGCTCTCAAGAATCCTTAGAACGTCAGCAAGGCACATCAGTTTCAGAGCGTAATTACTGCTCTCGCTCCCAGATGGCTAGTTCAATTTAACTTAATGTTTGCACCGGTGTAGGAATTCAGAAGATATCACCTTGTCCCTTGAATAAAATTTTGAATGGTGGATTTTTATGGTCTAACCTTCGTCTCTCTTGTATGTACCCTTGACAGCCCTTGCGTATCAGTGAATGGGCGTTGTTCATCTCCAAGTACTTTGAAGGGGAAAGGTGGTCGTACATGATACAAGTTCAAGACCGGAAACATGTGGTGGCCAAGGAGTAAATCAGAAAGCTCCTCATCCACGGAAGTAGACGTCTTGAATCTGTGTACAATCAAGGTTCGTAGTATAGAGGATCTTGTGAATGGTGGGAACTTGCTGAACAGGAGACAATGCTTGGATCTGTCATCGAAGATTTCAAAAACCACCCTTAACATTTGAGAGCATGTGTTACACTGCGGAGCATCCATTGATCTCTTTCGACCTGCACTGGAAGACTTGTGTCGCTATCTTGAGAAGGCGAGATTGATCGTGAGCAACTGCAGCCAGGAGAACTGGTGTGCAGCAGCAGTATTTCAGATTCAGAATGAGAATGCTTTTCAAGAGATCCTCTTGGATGTTGGCCTGTGTTACAATGCGATTTACGAGCTTGCAAAAAGTAAAGAGGGAAATGTTCTGGCAGAGGATCTTCGTGAGACTTTGGTGTTTTGGCCTGCCATTGACAGTGAGGTTGAGAAAGATCTACAAGATATTCAAGAGAGACTTGAAGGTGTTTCCATTGAACCTAGTGGCGTCAGTCTGTTGGGTTGGTTTCGACGTGGCAAGGAAGTTCTGAGGCCGTGTCTCGCTAGGTACTTGCTACGCAAGTTGAACGACATATCTAAGCAATCTGAGAGGACTTTTTCAGTCACGTGCAGTGCAATACCGGTATTGTGGTCTAAGGACTCTGAGCCATCGGGGACATAGGGACATGATAAGTTTCTTGGCTGTGGAGCAGGTGGCATGGGCGTTTGTAGCACACAATGGCTGGGTCTACCGTGTGCCAAAAAGGAGTTTCATGGACAAGAGAGCGAAGAAACATTTTTGAAAGAAGCCAGTTTAATGGCATATCTGAAGCACCCTTGCATTGTGGATTTTATTTGTTGTGGGAATGGGCAGGAGAGAGGGGATCGTTTCATTGCCATGGAGCTTTTGGAAAAGAGCCTGTTCAACTTGATTGAGGACCAGAAACATAAGCAGTTTCCAATCCCTGTTGTAGTTGACATCATCGTGCAAATAGCTCGTGGAATGTGCTATCTGCATGATCGAGGAGTCGCACACCGTGACCTCAAACCTCATAATGTGGTTGTGAATAGGTTGACCTTGCCGCATCTTGGAGATCAATTTTGTGTGAAACTGGTGGACTTCGGGATGTCAAAGTCAAAAGTTCAAGTTTCCAAGTCCAACACTATATCAATCCCAGGTGTTGGCACTACACGGTATAGAGCTCCAGAGGTTCATCCAAAGGCCAATCCTAATGGGAAGGGGAAGGCAATTTGGTTCAAGGCGGACATTTATAGCTTTGCGATGACTTGTGCGCACGTTTTGACTCTAAATACACCTTTTGGAGATATGGGGGGAGTAAGTGATTTGTACAAAGCACTTATGTCGAACGTCAAGCCAAAGCTTCCTGTGGAATGTCCTGAGGAGTTGGCTGTGCTTTTGAGTAATTGCTGGGATACAAATCCTCACTCCAGACCTTCTTTTGTAGAGGTTTGCACAAGGCTGGAGAGGTTTAGACACAAGTTTTTGAGAGGATTTTGTGGTCTTCATGAGGGCTTGCAAGAAGACAAAATGGATTTTAGTAGAGCATTTGATTTTATCAAAACGAAGGTGGAGGAGCAGTCTTGTATCCGAAGCCCCCTTGTGGGCAATACCGATGATGAAGCTGAGGTAATTGATTGATTATCTACAATTCGTTTCGCAAATTTCTTGTTGTCGAAATACAGTGGGTGCTAATTGAGACTTTCTTGTTGTTGCTCATTCTTATATTTGTAGTTAGTAAATCGTCGATGCTTAAAATCATATACGTTTTTGCATTATAGCTCGTTGTAATTGTAGTTGCTTTAGTAGGTGAAGGCGTTGTTAACTTGGGTACATGGTGGGTTTATTGCCATCAAGATGAAAACAACAGGAATGACATAGTGGCGACCATACCTTGTACTTGTGGTCGTGAACTGGAGCTCTTGCCTCATTCGCTTTATTCGACGGTACAACCGCAAACATGCAATATCTGTTCGGAGGATGTTTATGGAAGCTTTTATCACTGCGAGACCTGTCACTTTGACGCCCATCCGGATTGTGTAGAAATCAAGGATATGGTTCTGGGTTTTTTCCATGACGACCCTCTTCATCTTCTTGTCCATTCATATTATGAAGAGAATGGGGATGCCATATGCCGTTTTTGCGGGGAATCGTTAGAAGGATGTGAATGGGTGTACAGATGTGAACAATGCAATTTTGATGTGCATGCACTCTGCACCAAATATCCCAAGAAAGTGAAGTTTCATAAACATAGAGACTCTCTTATCTTGACAGAGTGTTCACCTCACAAGAGCCTATCTTGCACATGCTGCAACGGTGATATACAACGGTATTGCTACAGTTGTACCAATAAATCGTGCAAATGTACTCTGCATCCAATTTGTGTCATTCAGTCGCACGAGCCACTCTGTATATTTTGCAGTTCACATCGGCTTGACATCATCGACAACTGTACACGCTTCCAGTGTGGGAGTTGTGGTGAACTAGGGTTCTCATGGTCTTATCGTTGCAAGCATTGTAATGTGAACATACATCTTGATTGCATGGATGACATGGAAGACGAAGAAGATGACTTGAAAAGAGTTTATGAGGACTTGATGCACAGAAGCGTGAATATGGATGACCATACCAAGATAAGTATGATTTTTGAGCTACTGGACAAGTTTTTTGTTAGTGACACTTTGGAAGTAAGTTCATCATCAAGGTCAGTGAGGCCACCAGGTACAACAAGTGATGAAAATGAAAGCTTTTATGTTGTGGTATTATTGATGCTTTTTTATTTTTTAATTGTAGTCCTCTAAATTGTGCTTTCAATATCTACAAACTCTCAGTTCATTTTGGGCAAGTTCAAGTGTGAATATCGACTAGAATTTTGCATTTTAATTGGGTTTTATGTTGTGTTGGAAGTAACAATTAGAGCAGTGCAGCCATCGATTCAAAGACTTACATTGGAGGAGAGACTCCGCTTGGACGCACTGGATGATGTGGACCTTCGCAAAAGGATTATGGTTGAGACTACAGAACGGAAGGCGAGAAAGATGGCAGCCAGGGAAGCAAGACAGAGATTGAAGGCAGAGTGGCTTGAAATGCTTGAAAACTTGGAGAATATTGTCTTGGATGTGCAAAACTCCTCGAACATGTCCCAGGCTGATGCAGAGATCCTTGCATCGACAGTGGAGAAGCTCAAGAAAAGACAGGACATCGCTCAGGAAGAAGCCAGGCAAGTGCTATCAAAGATGCGTCAAGGACCTCGTATTGCTGTGTTCTCCAAGTGGAATGAGGAGACAAGATCAAGGGAGATGCTGACTAGTCTCCAAGTTGGCATGGTGAATGTGCGGGTTATGTTACTCTGTGAAGAGCCAGGTCACGAGCACGCATGTTATGGTTCTAGCTGGAAGTTGAGTGGGGTGCTTGGAGGGGAATGGGAGAAGGTCCAGCCACTTCTTGATTCTGGATTACAGGTTGGAGCCTCAGCACAAGTCGGACTTGGACTTTGTGACTTCACCCACGATTAGTGACTACTATACTGATTGGAACTTGCGGGGCATCGACCTTGAGAAGCATAGCAAGCAAAGCAGCAACGCAGTAGAAATGGAGGAGAATGTGAAAGTGCTTCAGAGGGCCAAAGACTCTGCAGCAGAGTGGCTTCTACGCAGGTTGGAGGCAATGGGAGTCAACATTTTCCAATCTTTTGGCTTGCGGCGTGTGCGGTACGTAGTAACTGAAGACGCCGATTCGCCCCGGTACACCCAAGGATCACTTGCTTGGTTATGCACTGAGCATCTAGAGAGTGGCCTGGAAGCTGGAACGCTGGAGTCATATCCTTTGCAGAGGTATCACAATGTGGAATATGATAAGCAACAGCAAGTCCTCTGAGGACACTGTCACTGGTACTCAAATGCACACTTACCACCCTTCATTTATAGTTAAGAATTCTTGGAAATTTGTTTCATCGTATTTTGTGATATATGCACCAAATTTTGTGGAAGAGGATCTACGCTTTCACAAATATATCGACCAACATCCACATGATGGCCCTGGATGCCTCTTGTCGTCATCCACAAGCCATTTCCTGTGTGCGGAGGAATGGCTATGTTCACTACAGTGAAAAAAATTATATAAAAAAATCTGGTCGACTCTTCCCTTGTAATCTTTACAATGTCTTGAAAATGGTTCGAATGGCCGTTGTTGCGGAATGTCTGCAACTTACGCACTTCCAGCTCAATGTGGGCAACGAGACTGCCATGACCTTCAACACGCTCACGCCCCAGAGCCCCGGATTCCTCATCACCGTCAATCAGGTACCATGTTTGTCCACTAATCATTTGCAGGCAGTTCTCTATGAATCTAACTGTCATTCAATTTCAGAAATTAAGCAGAATGATGATTTCATCAGTATTTTTCCATTGCAGGCAACTGATGGTCCATGATTGTCCTGGAGCCTGTGCAGATATTTGAGCTGAACATCACGAGCGCTGTGTTTGAGAAGTCCTTCGGTGTTAACGCTGCCACTGTGAAGAAGGTCATTGCTTCGTACCCTCGCTTCGACTAATTACGCTTCTACGTACGTACTCAATCAATGGGCTAGCTGCGAGTTACAACTTCAGGATCAAGTCCCTTGTAGTCATAGAACTATTGATCGGAAATTAAATTACCATCCGATAATTGTATGTCTACAGTGTGTATTCATGCAGCAGCATAAATCATCAGAGTATTTTTTCATTATCTGTGCATGCATGTGCTGATCATTATAACAAGGCCTGCTTCCGGCCCTGCTACCATCCTCTCTTTAAATAAACATACATGAGGATTAATGCTGTTAATTAAACTCTCAGACTTGCGAGAGGATTTCAATCAAAACAATCTCCACGTGAGTACTTACCACCTCGGCCGTGGATTGATAGTTGCGTCCTTTGTACAAGCTAAGTAAGGGCTTAATTTTGTCAATGCCTTCTTGTAATTCTTGGCTCAGTAGAGAGTTCTGATAGGAGGCTTACCAGAATTTCTCGTTGTGGAATGATGTGGAAGTCACATTCAACATACAGTAGAACTGAATGCCGAGCGTCTCAGAGAAGGGGTGCATATATAAACTACCCCTTCTACTGTAAGTGGTGTTAAATAATTAATGGATATTTGGGTTGGACCAAACGTATTTGTGTGAGTTTTCATGGATAGAGTGCCTGATAGAGGAAAGCAAATGGTGAAGAATGCAACCTGTAGAGTGAAGCAAGAGTAATGAAGCTGTGATCATTCGTTAATAGTTGATGAGCGAATTTTGCAGCTTTATGAACGAATATTCTATCTTCAAAAATGCATGAAGTTTCACCAACCATTTGAACATAATGAGAATAATGTCCGTTCATGAATGCTGTGACAATCTTCGTGTGATAATCTTTTTTCATTTCTTAATGAATATTACTATTGTCAAACTTGTTGTGGATACACAATTGTGCCTTTGGATGACCTAAGTTATTTTGTCCCAATTTCATTCTTTTTACATCGCTAAGTTTTAAGTGCACAATGCATTTCTATGCAATGAGAAATGTTGTGGTTAAATCTATTTCAAGAAAATCTTGTAACCTTTAAAGATTCAAAGCGTTTTTTTAATTTCATTTTAGAAGAATATTGATCACATTTTCATAAACTCTCAAAGTGGCTAACGGAATCCAAACAAGAAAAGCTCCATGTGAGTACTTAATTAACTTTCCACCTACGTTGTTGATTGTTGAGTGCTTCATTCAAGAGTTATGTCAATTCATCATATGTCATTCATCGGTAGTAGAGGTTTTTTTAGAAATGGTTTAAGAGAATTTCACATCTTGGATGTAAAAGCCACACTTGACATTGCCAAGTATCTAAGGTAAGCCGATACATAAACAGCTTGAGCTCCAGTGGATGCATAGAATTTTTTTTATAGGGGGCAAGCACAATAAAGTGAACACAAAATGTGCAATTTTCAAGTGGAAAATAGTGTTTTTCACTTGAGGTCATTTTTACCTTTTTAGCTGATTTGCTTTAGCTTTTTGTATCTTTTGATTTTAAAAACTCACTTTTGAAAACAAGATGTTGGAAAGATGATATTGTAAAGATAATGTTGTCAAGATGATGATGTTGTACAACTGAGTTTTTAAAATGACCTTGTAGAGATGATGTTTAACCTACTCAAATCCTTAAAAATGAATTCAAAATTATTTACCTTCTAAAGTAGAAATTCTAGTACAATGGTCAAAATTCAAACTGTCAAAAAATCTTATTTGTTTATGCGTGGAATAAGAGCACTGTAGAAAAATTGGGGACCTATCTCTATTGAGAAGGGGAGCACTTCCCATCACTTTTTTGGTCCGGTAGTCCAATTTTAATGAAATGTGCACTAAATATCTCTACGTGACATCGCTTCAAGAGTACTATCATTTTTCAATTATAAATATAAAAATCATAATCTATTTAAGGTGCCCACTGATGCAATTTTGCAATTGGACTGTAACATGAAAACAGTTCGGGCCCATAACATGTGTCAGAAAACAAGACAAGTCATTCTTGCAATCTCCCCCACTCATTGATACGAAAAGAATTCATTTCAGGCTACTTTGTATGGGCAGATCGATGGGCCCTCACAGGCATGGATTGCAACCTATACCTTTATAATTTCAGCAGATTGAATCCAAGGAAGTTAGTGCTGTGCAATAGAGCGCATTCACCGTTCACCAACTATAATTGTGACAGGCCTAAGATGATGGAAACAATGCGCACCCTGACAGGGCATGGACAGCTCTGGACGCTGAAATTCTTGTCGTCCTGCTTTGAGCATTCATTTGTGCGAGGAAGCGGAGATGCACTTGGGTGATTATTCCATTCACAGCCAGCTGAGTGTTGCATTGACAGGATTCTCACAATGGACATTCATTCAGAGCGTCCTCAATGCATTCTGGGTATCAGGCAGGGCTTTCATTTGGATTTTGAGATAATGCCCACATGGGTACAATATCTCTAAACTTCAGACAGCGTTCTTGTGGCGACTTTGTGATTTCTTTTTGGTTAAATGAGCTTGCTACATTGGTCTGAGTTTAGTTAGATTCGTGTCATACAATGGTGATCTAAAATTTCCAGAAGGTGCATTTGAATGGCGACAATTGTATAAGTAACAAGTAATTAAGCAATACGGGAACAAAATTGGTTAATAGTTGGAGCTCTAATACAAAAGTATGATCAATAAAACAAGGCCTGCTTCCGGCCCTGCAAGCATCCTCTCTTTGAATAAACATGAGAATTAATGTGGAGCTGTTATACTCTCAGATTTGCGAGAGGATTTCAATCCAAACAATCTCCACGTGAGTACTTAAGTACGACCTCGGCTGTGGATAGATAGTTGCGTAATTCGTACAAGCTAAAATTTAAGGGCTTAATTTGTCAATTATGCCTTGTTTGTTATTCTTGGCTCAGTGGAGAATTCTGATAGTCTAAGGCTTACCAGAATTTCTCGGTGTGGAATGATGTGAATTTAGTCACATTCGACATAGAATGCTGAGCGTCTCAGAGAAGGGGTGCATATATAAACTGCCACTGGTACTTTAAAGTGCTATTATATAAATGGATATTTGGGATGGACCAAACGTATTTACAGTGTGAGTTTTCATGGATAGAATGACAGGAATCAAAGCAAATGCTGAAGAATGCACTTTGAATCGATTACAATGCTTCAACTCTTTTAGATTTACTTCTGAATTTTGGATGTTGAAAGTGGTACATTCAAAATTCAAACTGTAGAGTGAAGTGAAAATAATGAGGCTGTGGTTATTCAAGATTTGTTGATCTTGCTTAAATTGCACCTTTATGAATAAATATTCGACCTTTGCAGATAGACTATGCAGTTTCTTGAATATGATGAAATTAAGTTTTGTTCATGAATGGTGAGAGAATCTTCATGATAATATTTGTGCTTCGATGAATTCTTGGTGAACACTTCTACTCCCTCACTTGTGGATACATAATTGTGGCCTTGGATGACCTTCATTGTTATCTCATATTCATGAAAAGACCATAATTTGTTAAAACAAATAAAGTGAATACGTTTTTGGCTCCTTCGTAGGGGCAGATTGATGGGCTCTCACGTGTTTTGCAACCTAAATCTCATGATTCTAGGAGACTGAATACAACCAGTGTTGTGCTCCTTTGAAGCCTCGGCGAATATTTTAAAAGTTTGGTCATGCTCCATGAAAATAGCTAAGTACCAAGATTAGATGTAGCAAGGATTGTTGCGAAAGGGTGTTTAACCCTTAAGCATCCCTAGCTTTTATGGGCTTAAAAACATCATTGCTTTTTATGTGTTGTAGGTCTAAATGCAAATGAGGTATATGTCCAAAAAAAGGACCCCTATTTTCAAATGATCATCAAAAATTCAATACATCTCAGATTGATTAGGATTTTATAATCTCGTAATATACATGTTGTAAATGATGTGGATCAAATTTGGAGTCATTTGGTCATATAGATTGCAAGATCATAGTGTTTTAGTGTAAAACAATGATGCTGAAATTTTCCTTACAACACAGTTATAGGTGAAATTGGTTTTCAAAATTACTCAAATGAAAAAACTTTCAACTATAAAGTAGTTCAAAATCAGTATATATAAACACATTGGTACAAAATAAATTCATGAAAAAATTTAATGTGCCCTAAAATGGCCTTGCAATGTCAAAAAGTAGCCCGAAAAGTGACCCATTTGACCCAAAAAGCAAAAATTGTTCAAAATAGACCTATGCACTAAAATAACTCCCAAACATTCAAAACAACACAGATTGACATGAAAACTAGACTTACCATGATAACTAGACTTCAAGAGCAATCCAATTCAATAATTTTTTTATTGAAAACGGACATGGGATGAAAGAGATACAAGTCCCCCCAAAAGTTGCAGCCATCAAAATGAACAAAAATTGTCCAAAAAAAAAATCCCTACTTTCAAATGATCACCAAAAATTCAATACATCTAAGATTGATCTGAAATTTTTACCACTCGTTTTATAGATCATGCAATTGGTTTTTCCAAAAATTCATTGAAATTGGACTTGTTTTGCAAAAGTTGCAGCTCTTTGAAGGTAAATGTACCTCAAAATACGTCCAAAATATAGACGCCAAGACGGTTAGGGGTTAAAGGGATTGTTGCAAGCACTATAAGAAAACTTGGTACAAGAAACCGCAGCTGAATTGAGCTGCGGTTCATTTGACCTCATTCTGCTGCAGTCGCTAAAGGACTGCAAGCACTATTTTTTTCAATTTGCGGCTTCAACTTTTGAAAGTTTGGGGTGTGTAATGTACCGTTGGAAAGGTCTTGAAAATACCTTTTCAACCGTATATTACACGCCAGAAAATGAAAATATCTTTGTATCCATTGTTAACTACTCCCTTAACAAATTGTTTTGTAGTAAATTAAGTACCAGTGTTACATTTCATGCATGTGTGACCAAATTTGCATAATTGAAGTAAGTTGAAATCTTCAAAATTCCCACTTTAACCCTTAAGTGCCGAGGCGACCCAAAAGTGGTCGTTCCAAAAATAGAAAGTGTTGCAAAATGAGCTAGGAGTTTCCGAATTGAGTGTTTCTTGGACCTAACCTATTTAGAATCAAATTTCCTATAAGAATATGCCATTGGATGACTAAAAATGTATTCACAAAAATTCAAAGTAAAT